>CM022303.1:352469967-353777004 GCA_011799875.1 Thinopyrum elongatum
TTTCCTGTCAATGAAAATGACCGAGAATTCCACTTTCCATGCTAGATACATCATAGGTGGTTCCAAAACATAAAATAAAGTTTATTCCTTTTTCCACCATTCTTTCACAATCCATGGCTAGCCGTATCCACGGGTGCCTTCCATACCAACACTTTACAAGGAATTTATTATTTGACAACATAAAGTAAATTTATTTTTCATTTCGGGACTTGGAATCCCTATTACTGCCACACTCTCATGCAATGACAAGTGAATAAACACTCATCTTGAGAATAACACATCTAGCATGGAAAAATATTAGCCACCCCCTGCCGCTTCATGAGTGGTGCGGGCACACAAAAAGGAAATTCATTTTGAAAATTAGAGTTGGCACATACAAATTTACTTGGAACGACATGGAAATACCGCATATAGGTAGGTATAGTGGACTCATATGGCACAACTTGGTTTAAGGATTTTGGGTGCACAAGTAGCATTCCCACTTAGTACAAGGAAATGCTAGCAAATAGATTGAGAAGCAACCAACCAAAAAGCAAAAATTCACATAAACGAGCATTAAGCATAACTAACACCGAATAATGCACCACAAGTAGGATGTATTTTCATTTCATAACTATTGACTTTCGTAGTTGCATAGGGAATCACAAACCTTAACACCAATATTCTTACTAAAGCATAATTACTCACCAACATGACTCACATATTACTATCATCATATCTCAAAACTATTACAAAGAATCAAGTTTATTTTGTCCAATGATCTTTTAGGAAAGTTTTTATTATATCCATCTTGGATATCTATCACTTTGGGACTAGATTAACATATTACTATTGCTTTTAACAAGCTCTCAAATAATTTAAGTGAAGAACATGAGCATAAACAATTTTTTTCTTTCTCTCAAAATAACATAAGTGAAGCATTAGAGAATTTCTTCAAAAATTTACTAACTCTCAAATTAATCTAAGTGAAGGATGAGAGTATATTTCTTCAAAATATAAAGCACCACCGTGCTCAAAAAGATATTAGTGAAGCACTAGAGCAATTCTGTAGCTATAAAATTTTAAGTGAAGCACAAAGAGCAATTCTAACAAATCATAGCAACATTATGGCTCTCTCAAATAGGTGTGTCCAGAAATGATGATTGCGACAAAATAAAAAGCAAAACAAGCAAAGACTCATATAATACAAGACGCTCGAAGCAAAACGTATGATATGTGACGAATAAAAATATAGCTCCAAGTAAAATTACCGATGGTTGTTAGAAGAAAGAGGGGATGCCTTCCGGGGCATTCCCAAGCTTAGTTGCTTGGTTCTCCTTTAGTATTACCTTGGTGTGCCTTGGGCGTCCCCAAGATTAGGCTCTTTCCACTCCTTATTCCTTCATCCACCGAGATCTCACCCAGAACTTGAAAACTTCAATCACACAAAACTTAACAAAACCTTCGTGAGATCCGTTAGTATAAGAAAACCAATCTTTGCTTTAAGTACTACTGCAAACCCATTCATATTTTGTTATTGCATTATACCTACTATATTCTAACTTTACCATGTCTTATACCCCCCGATACAATCTATAGTTTCATCAAAATAAGAACACAATGCAACGAAAACAGAATCTGTAAAAAACAGAACAGTCTATAAAGAGTCAAAATTTACTCATACTTCTGTAACTCCAAATTTTTTGAAGATTAGGACAACTGAGGCAATTTGTATATCAATATTGTGTAAATAATTCAGAATTTTTTGTCACTTCTATGATTTTTAACAATTCAGTTTGGACGCAAAAGTTTCTGTTTTTCAACATGATCAAATCAACTATCACCCGAAGCTATCCTAAAGGCTTAACTTGGCACAAACACTAATTAAAACATAAAAACACAATCATAACAGAGGCATAATTGTGTGAACGCACAAAAATAGAAAGAAAACTAGAAAAAATATATTTTATTCATTGGGTTGCCTCCCAACAAGCGCTATTGTTTTCTGCCCCTAGCTAGGCATAATGCATAGGTTCAAATATTGTCATCTTTGGTTTTTGCCCCATAGTTTGCCCTCATGATTGATTCATATGGTGGCTTAATTCTTGTTCTATGGAAGTGTTCCATACCCTTTCTTAGTGGAAATTGAAACTTAATATTACCTTCTTTCATATCAATCATGGCACCTATAGTTCGTAAAAACGGTCTACCAAGTATGATGGGACAAGACGGATTGCAATCAATATCAATAACAATAAAATCTATGGGCACATAGTTCCTATTTTCAAGAATAAGAACATCATTTATCCTTCCCAAAGGTTTTTTAATAGTAGAATCTGCCAAGTGGAAATTAAGAGAACATTCTTCCAACTTGGTAAAACCTAGCACATCACATAGAGATTTCGGAATTGTGGAAACATTAGCACCTAAATCACACAAAGCAGAGCACTCATAATTTTTTTATTTTGACTTTAATGGTAGGTTCCCATTCATCATATAGTTTTCTAGGAATTGCAATATCTAATTCCAACTTTTCTTCTAAATCTTTCGTCATCACTTCTACAATATGTTTAGTAAAAGCTTTATTTTGTTCATAGGCATTGGGTGAACTTAACATGGATTGCAACAAATAAATACATTCAATCAAAGAGCAACTATCATAATTAAAATCTTTGTAATCCAAAAGAGTCGGCACATCACTAGTTAAAGTTTTGACCTCTCCAAACCCACTTTTATCAATTTTTTCAACAAGATTTTCACCCTCCGAGTTATGGGGACGCCTTCTAGCTAAAGTTGACTATTCTTTAGTCCCTTTATCATCAAGTTTAATATTACTAAACAAGGAATCAATTGAAGAAACACCAATCATTTTAAAATCTTCATCATTATTATGAAAGCAATCGGTAGAAAACGCTCTTTCTAAAAATTCTCTTTTAGCTCTAAGCATAGCGGTTCTTTTATTACATTCATCCTTAGAAACATAAAAAGATTTAATTGTTTCATTAACATCAAGCTTAGGTGGAAAAATTTTAATCTTGAGATTTTCTATATCGTGTGAAATTCTATCAATGCTTGTAGACATGTCATCAAGTTTACTCAATTTTTCTTCCATCATAGTATTGAAAACTTTTTGAGCATTGATAAATTCTTTAATGTTACTCTGAAGATCAGAGGGGTTTCTATTATTATTGTAAGAAGAATTACCATAGGAATTGCCATAATTATTAAAGGAATTTCCAAGAAAAGGCCTAGGATTGAAATTATCTCTATAAGCATTGTTATTAAAATTGTTTCGCGAGACAAAATTCACATCTATGAGATCACTATTTTGCTCAATCAAAGTAGACAAAGGCACATAATTAAGATCAATAGGAGCATTTTTACTAGCAACCAATTTTATAAGAGCATCAACTTTTTCACTCAAAGTACTAATTTCTTCAACCGAGTTAACTTTTTTACTAGTAGGTGCTCTTTCGGTATGCCATTGTGAATAATTTTCCATGATATTATCTAGAAATTTAGTAGCTTCACCCAAAGTAATCTCCATAAAAGTACCACCCGCGGCGGAATCTAAAAGATTTCTAGAAACAAAATTCAATCCCTCATAAATTTTTGAATAATCATCCAAAGATTTAAACCATGAGTAGGACCATTTCTTAGAATTAATTTCATTATGTCCCAATATTTTGAAACATGTTCATGCTCAAGTTGCTTAATATTCATGATTTGATTTCTAAGGGAAATAATTTTCGCGGGCGGCAGATACTTAGTAATAAAAGCATCTTTGCACTTATCCCAAGAATCGATACTATTGTGTGGCAAAGAAGAAAACCAAATTTTTGCACGATCCCGCAAAGAGAAAGGAAACAATTTTAATTTCACAATATCATTGTCCACATCTTTTTTCTTTTGCATATCACACAATTCTATGAAAGTGTTTAGATGGTACACGACATCCTCATTAGGAGTACCAGAAAATTGCTCTTTCATAACAAGATTCAGCAGAGCGGCATTAATATCATAAGACTCCGAACTAGCGGCGGGAGGAGCAATTGGAGTACTAATAAAATCATTATTATTGGTAAGGAAAAATCACACAACTTGGTATTTTCTTGAGACATCGTAACTACGCAAACAAAATCACACGCAAACAAAAGATCGAACGAGAAAAAGGCAAATGAAAAAGAAGGCAAATAATTTTGTGAAGTGGAGGATATGAAAATGAGAGGCAAATGACAAATAATGTAAATTGCAAGGAGATGAGATTTGTTATTAGGAACCTGATAGATGTTGATCATGTCTCCCTGGCAACAGCGCCAGAAATTCTTCCTGATTGCTTGTATCTGAGTTGGTATTTCCCCAAAGAGGAGAGGATGATGCAGCACAACAACAGTAAGTATTTCCCTCAGTTATGAAACCAAGATTAACAATCCAGTAGGAGAACCAAGCAACACTATGTAAACGGTACCTGCACACAAATAACAAATACTTGCAACCCAACGCATAAGAGGGGTTGTCAATCCCTCCTCGGTATTCTGATAGATAAAATTGTATGAGATTGGATAAATAGATCTAGAGAAAACACAAAATAAAATAAAGAAAGAAAGAAAAAGTGCAGCAAGGTATTTTAGGGTTTTTGCAATAATAGATCTGAAAACAATAGGATAAAAGATAGACCCGGGGGTTGTAGATTTCACTAGTGGCTTCTCTCGAGAAAATAGCATACGATGGGTAAACAAATTACTGTTGGGCAATTGATAGAAGAGCAAATAATTATGATGATATCCAAGGCAATGATCATGTATATAGGCATCATGTCCAAGATTAGTAGACTGACTCCTGCCTGCATGTACTACTATTACTCCACACATCGACGGCTATCCAACATGCATCTAGTGTATTAAGTTCATGGAGAAACAGAGTAATGCAATAAGAACGATGACTTGATGTAGGTAAGATCTATTCATGTAGGAATAGACCCCATCTTTTTATCCTTAATAGCAACGATACGTGCGTGCCTTGCTACCCCTTCTGTCACTGGGTGAGGACACCGCAAGATCGAACCCATCACAAAGCACCTCTTCCCATTGCAAGAAAAATCAATCTATTTGGCCAAACCAAACCAATGTTTCGGAGAAGAAATACGAGGCTATAACAATCATGTATATAATAGATGATAGACGACTCAAATAATATTTGTAGATAAAACTGATCATAAACTCGCAATTCATTTGATCCCAACAAACACACCACCAAAAGTCATTCATCCAATAGATCTCCAAAGAACATCGAGGAGAACATTGTATTGAGGATCAAAAAGAGAGAAGAAGCCATCTATCTATTGTCTACGAACCCGTAGGTTTGTGGTAAACAACTCACGCATCATCGGAGGAGCACCAATGAGGATGATGAACCCCTCCGTGATCATGTTCCCCTCCGGCAAGGTACTGGAAAATGGTTCTAGATTGGATCTCGTCGTTCTGGAACTTACGGCGGCTGGAATTGTGTTTCGTCGACTCCCCTAGGGTTTGTAGGATATTTGAGTATTTATAGAGCTGAGAGGCGGTGGAAAGGACTCCCGTGGACCCCACTACCCACCTGGGCGCACCAAGGGCCTCTAGCACGTCCTGGTGTCTTGTGGGCCCCACGGGCCTCCCCTCATGCACTTCCTAGGCTCCCAAGTTGTCTTTTGGGCAGAAAAAATCTCCAAAAAGTTATCTGCGTTTGGACTCCGTTTGATATGCATATTCTGCGAAGTAAAAAACAAACAAAAAACAGCAACTGGCACTAGCCACTATGTCAATAGGTTAGTCCCAAAAAATGACATAAAGTTGCTATAAAATGAATATAAAACATCCATGAATGATAATATAATAGCATGGAACAATAAAAAATTATAGATACGTTGGAGACGTATCACACCCCAAAGAAGAAAACCGCAAGCGCAACAGGAAGCACAAGGGTAAAGTTGTGCTTCCTGCAGAGGGATCCGGCAATAGTGGCCCCGCTAAGAAGACTAAGGCCAAGAGCTCAGGCAAGGAAGTAGCCGGGTGCGCCTCGTGCCAAGCCATGGCGGCCGCTGATCAGACCGGGAGCTCCGGCAAGCAGTACTGCAAGATCCATCGCACTAAGAGCCATGATCTTCAAGACTGTCGAAAAGTTGAGCAGCTTGCCGAGAAGCAGAAGGCTGAATACGAGTAGAGAGATAAGGAGAAGGCCGATATTTCAAATGGATGTGGCAAGAAACATGGTGGCCGAGGAGGTCATCGCGGCAAGACCAAGCAGCAGAAGGAGAAGCCTGCAAGAGGTCGAGACAAGAAGGAAGATGATGACGAAGACGAAGAGGATGATGACGAGTCTAGTGAAGCTGAGTTCCAGAAAGTCACAGAAGCAATGTGTATTGACGGAGGAACATCTTTGCACTCTTCTCACCGCCAACTCAAGCAGTGGGTACGTGAGGTCAATGCGACGGAGCTCGTGGTGGGTGCCCAGAAGCCCCTGAGATTGTCCAACACGCCCATCATTTTTTACGCCGAGGATCATCCCGATCGCACAACTACGGTCGGGTGCTTGCCATTGTTGGTTTCACCAACAATACAAAACCTTGAGGTGACAAACATGCTGGTTTATGGTGTGTCTGGTCTCAACTTGGTCTCACCTGACGTGATCAAGAGGCTGCAAATCTCTGATGAGGATCTGAAGAAGACTGGCACATTCCAGGGAATCAATCTAGGAAGGAGCCAGTCGAAGGGCAAGATCACCTTGCCGGTGATGTTTGGCAGTGTACTCAATTACAGGACAAAGAAGATTGTCTTCGACATCGTCAAGATTCTGTTGCCTTACAATGGAATCCTTGGACGCCCAGCACTTGCAAAGTTCACAACAACATCACACTATGCCTACAACACACTGAAGATGCCTGGGATGATAAGTGTCATCACCATCCACTCTGATAAGAAGGACACGTTGATTTGTGCTGATCAACTATACCGAGAAGCAGTTGCAGCATCTAGTGCCAAGGCGCTTGCTCTTGCCGACCAAGCTCCCGGGGGAAGAAGAGGAAAAAGTCCGGCAAGACCATTGACTCCAGCAAGCGCGCCTCTTTGGAGTGCTGCGCTCCTCTCGAGGATGTGCCAGAGATCTTTGCCGGCAAGAGCAAGAATAACAATGCTACTCCACCAGAGACCAAGAAGGTATCTTCCAAGGAGGACGGCTCGAGTGTAACTTTCACCACAAGTTCAACCCTTGATGACAAATAGGAAAGTGCGATCGTTGCCTTCTTGCAGGCGAATGTCGATGTGTTTGTGTGGCAACTATCTGAAATCCCCTGTTTTCCCAGGGAGGTAATTGAGCACCACCTTGCCGTGTGTCCTCACGCGTGGCCTATCAAGCAGAAGGTGAGGAAGCAAGCTTTCGAGCGGCAACAATTCATTGCTCAAGAAATCAAGAAGTTGGAAGCAGCAGGTTTGGTCAGAGGTGTGCTCCATCCCACGTCGTTGCCTAATCTTGTTGTTGTGCGTAAGGCGAATGGCAAGTGGCGGCTTTGCACTAATTATACGGACATCAATAAAGCTTGCCCGAAGGACCCATTTCCCATGCCGCGCATCAACCAGATTGTCAACTCCACTACCGGATGTGACTTGCTATCGTTCCTTGATGCCTACTCTGGTTATCATCAGATATTTATGTCAAAAGAAGATGAAGACAAGACCACATTTATCACTCCATGTGGCAAGTACTATTTCGTACGTATGCCATTCGGTTTGAAGAGTGCTGGTTCAACATTTGCAAGAGATATCCAGGTTGGTTTTGAGCCCCAGCTGCATAGAAATGTGGAAGCATATATGGATGACATAGTGGTCAAAACTAAGGACAAGACAAAACTAATACAAGACTTAGAAGAGACATTTGCTAATCTATGCAAGATCGATCTCAAGCTCAATCCTGAGAAGTGTGTCTTTGGCGTTGCATCCGCAAACTTCTTGGGTTCTTTGTTTCTCAACATAGAATTGAATCTAATCCCGACAAGATCAAAGCAATCGAGAAGAATGAGGCACCAAAGCGCGTTAAGGATGTGCGTCGCCTTGCCGGCTGCATTGCTGCACTAAGCAGGTTCATCTCTAAGTCTGTTGAGCGTGCCCTAGCATTTTTCAAAATTTTGAAAAAGGTAGGTCCAATGAAATGGACTTCGGAAGCGGAGGAAGGGTTGCAAGGCTTGAAGAAGTACCTCACCTCTATGCCAACAGTGGTTGTGCCAAGCTCGCAAGAGCCGTTGATGTTATACTTGGTGGCAACGAATCAAGTGGTCAGTGCACCACTGGTGGCGGAGAGAGAAGCTGAAAGCAAAGAAGTAGCAGTTGCAGGCCCATCAAGTGACAAGCTAGAATCTTCTCCGGCAAGTCTTGGTGCTGACAAGTCAAGTGCTGAGCAAGCAAATGAATCAGAATAGCAAGTTGTGCAGAAGAAGAAGTTGGTACAGGGCCCAATATATTTTCTTAGTTCCCTTCTTCAAGGAGCTAGATCAAAATATTCTAGAATGCAGAAGTTGCTTTTTGGTCTCCTTATGGCCTCAAGGAAGTTGCGCTACTACTTCCAAGCACATCAAATAATCATGGTCACTCGCTTCCCAATGCAAAGGATTTTGAGAAATCCATATGCAACAGGCAGGATTGTTGAGTGGGCATTGGAATTGTCAAGCTTTGATCTCAAATTTGAAAGCACTTCAACAATTCAGAGCAGAGCCTTGGCAGAGTTCATCACAGAATGGACGCCAAGGCCAGACGAAGAAATTCCAGAAACCTCTCTCCACGGCAAGGAAACAAATCAAGACTGGATTGTGTACTTTGATGGGGCCTTCTTGCTAGAAGGCGCCGATGCTGGAGTGCTGCTTGTCGCACCCACCGGAGAGCACCTCAAGTATGTAATCCAAATGCAGTTTCCCAGGGAGAAGGCGACAAATAACACTGCTGAGTATGAAGGATTGCTTGCCGGTCTTAGGATCACGGCAGACCTTGGAATCAGAAAGCTTATTATCCGAGGCAACTCACAGTTGCTTGTGAAACAAGTCAACAAAGATTATCAGAGTCCATTGATGGAGGAATATTTTGATGAAGTGAGAGAATTGGAAGAGCACTTTGACGAATTGCAAACAGAGCACATTCCTTTTTTTTACTATAAACAGTAGGGTAAAACCCCACTGCAACTTTTATTATTAATAAAAAGCAAAATAACAATAGTATGAACTAAAAGGCTTGAACTAAGCCTTAAATATAACAAAAAGAAAAGGAAAGAAAGAAAGAAGAAGAGAAATCAAAAAAATCTAAGAACAAGAGAGAAAAGAAAAAAAGCACAACCCTACTCCTAAACTAATCTGTATTTGCAAGAAAATGAATTTCCAGCCCTGAAATGAGGGAGTTATATTTTCAAGATCTTGTTGTTGCTGGAGATCCATATAGCCCAAGACCCTAGAATGATAATCTCCATGAGGAAAAGGTAATGGAGCTTGTCTTTTAGGTCTTGATAAGCTTCTCGCACTGACAAGTTATGTGTTCATGTGGGGCAAATAAAATCCCAGCATTGAGTAGCAAAAGGGCATCCCCAGAAAAGATGATGCAATGTTTCTTCTTGATGGTTGGCCCTAACTGCACAATTATAGGCTTCAACTTCAAAGCTTTTCCTTCTCAACAGGTTCCTTGTGTTGACTCTGTCATGCAATAGCATCCAAAAAAACACTTTGTGTTTTGGTTGCCAAGAGCTTTTCCAGATCCAACTGAAGTGTGGTGGAGTTTGTTTGTGTCCAATTAGCACATTATCAGCCTTAACGGAAGAGTAGAATTCATTTCCCCATATATAGCTCCATGTGTCCACTGAGTCCAAGTACTCTGACTGTCTTAAGGTAATACATATATTTTCCATTTCCAAAAATTCCTCATATGGTTGAGTTGTCAATGGGAGATGGAATAGGTCCTAGAGGTATTCAGTGGTAATTACTTGATTGACATTTATTTCTGGATTTCTGGCAAATGTGTGAAGATGATGGAACTTGTGTTTCAGAATGAATTTGTGCCACATGTCATCCCAGAATAAAGCACTTTTACCATCTCCCACATTACATCTGGCTATGGCTTTGAATTGATCAATGAGTGCTAAGTTTGATTTCCACCAGAAAGAGCCAACTTTATGATCTCCTGGAAGTTGTTCATTGCTATAGTATGTCTCCCAAATTAGATTAACCTAGGTTATGTCATGTCTGTTAAAGAATTTATGAAGATTTTTCATGAGCAGAGTCTTGTTTTGTGTGTAGATATCCCACATTACAGAGCACATTCCTCATGCAGAGAACGGCATTGCAGATGATCTGTCGATGTGTGCCGCGCTCAAGTTACCTGTGGAACTAGGACCTTTTGTGCTCCACTTGAGTCAGCCATCCGTAACGCCATCAGTTGGATAGAGCAAAAGAAGAAAGTTGAACTCCAGCAAGCATTTTCCTACCGAGTTCCTGGAAGCTGCCGGCAAGGATGTTGCCGGAGACAGCGACAAGCTTGCCGGTGAGCAGCAAGCTCCAGCAAAGAACCAAGTTCTTGCCTTTGAGACAAGCGCTCCTGTAGCTGATGAAACGCCTTTAGTCCTTGTTGTCGAGCCACAGACTCTGGCATGGGCACAACAGATTGTCGAATTCCTTCAGACAGGAGAACTTCCTGAAGATCAAGAAGAAGCTTAAAGAGTATCCTGTTAGTCCAGTATGTATCAGTTTGTCGGCTATGACCTGTACAGAAAAAAATGGGGTGAAATTGAAGTGCATTTATTAGGAAGATGGACAGAAGTTGTTGGCAGAGATACATGGGGGGATATGTGGCTCTCACATAGGACCAAGGGACCTTGTCGGCAAATCTTTCCGGCAAGGTTTCTATTGGCCCACTGCTCTCCAGGATGCGACTTAGCTAGTAAACAAGTGTGAAGCAAGCCAGTTCCATTCAAAACAATCACATCAGCCAGCTCAAGCTCTATAACTATCCCTCTCTCCTGGCCCTTCTCGGTCTGGGGGCTCCACCTACTGGGCCCCTTCCTGTGCACTATCAGGGGCTTTGAGTACTTGTACATTGCAATTGACAAGTTCACAAAGTGGCCAGAAGTCAAGTCGATGAGGAAGGTGATTGCACAGTCAGCCATCAAGTTCTTTAAAGGATTAGTTTGTCGTTTTGGAGTGCCCCATAGGGTCATCACCGATAACGGCACATAGTTCACGAGCTGCGCCTTCACGCAGTACCTTGACGACCTTGGTAGCAAGATATATTTTGCATCAGTTGCTCAACCAAGGAGCAACGGTTAGGCAGAAAGATCAAATGCTGAAGTGTTGCGTGGGTTCAAGACAAGAACTATTGACAAGCTGCACAAGTGCGAAAGACACTGGATTGATGAGTTGCCAACATTTCTTTGGTCAATCAGAACGACACCAAATTGAGCCACCGACTAGACACCTTTTTTCCTAGTCTATGGGGCAGAAGCAGTGCTCCCCACAGAACTCATATATGGGGCAGAAGTATGATAGCACTGTATGCTATCTAATCATTGTAATTTCCCTTTTTGCCACTTTGGTAACCCCTTGAGCTATAAAAGGAGGGCCAGGGCAACTGATACAAGGGTTCAAACCCATTCTAACCCCCACACACATTTGCTCTTGTAGCCGCTTTCTCCTAACCCCTTGCTGGGGGGAGCGCTCCGTGTTCCTGTGCTCCACATTTCAATACATCAAAAGCAGGAGTAGGGTGTTACACCTCAAAGGTGGCCCAAACCTGGGTAAACAATCCTCGCGCTCTCTGCTATCCTGCTATTTGCGCTTTGTGCAATCCCTTCACTGAACCACAAAGGGGCTTGTTAGTCCCATAGATCATTGTTCCACACCGACATCTTTGGCACGCCAGGGAGCGTGATCACTAGCATGAAACTGGCTAGCAGATAGCGCGTTGATTTCATCAACCATCATCATTACCTCCACCATCCATGGCGCCCAAGAAGAAGTGCCCCATGACGATGAAGCCTTCCACTTCCAAGCCTCCTCCACACGCGTCTGCGGGTGACATAGGCGGCACCCTAGCCCCAGACGGTGCAGACATCATAGTAGACACGACCGGCGCAGGTGGCGCGGTCGCCGTGCCCACTGCGACATGAGCGAGCGGTGGAGGCGCTAGAGATACTCATCTTCCAGACCCTCTGATGGAGACAGGAACAACGGCGTAGGTGGCATGGGCACGTAGCTCCCACCACCTCTGTGCATCGGTGAGCGCGACCGTCGGAGCAACATGGCCCGGTCAGGCGCGAGCTGAGATCCTCCCGCTGCTGCGACTATGGTGGTGGCGGTGATGGAGACAACATCAAGGAACGTGCCGCGCCCATCAGAGGATGGCTGCGACGTTACTCTGAGCGGCGCTACTAATCATGCGCAGCAGCGCCTGCACGGCAAATCACCTGCGGATCAAGCGCAATATCCTTAAGTGCTGCCTTTGTCACACCAACACTACTGGAATCAGCTGCTTTGCCGTCTGCCAAAGCAGACGGCAAAGGCACTGTTGGCGGACGGCAAAGGCTTTGCCGTCCGCCAGCAGACGGCAAACACTCCGGCAAAGCCGATGCCGGTAAGGCGCTTTGCCGTCTGTGGCGGACGGCAAAGAAGGAAAGTTCTTTCCCGTTGCTAGCTTGTGGACGGCACAAAAAAGGTGACAGCCCCGTTAGGGGGCTAACGGCGCTCTTTGCCGTTTGCCAGCAGACGGCAAAGAGCTTTCCTTCTTTGCCGTCTGCGGCAGACGGCAAAGAGCCTGCTCCTTTGCCGTCTGCGGCAGATGGCAAAGACCCTGCTCCTTTGCCGTCTGCTGGCAGACGGCAAAGAGGCCAAATAGGCCAGACCAGGTGAACCGCGTGCTGCCACGTGGCCAATTTGCCGTCTGTAGCAGACGGCAAAGCCCTTTGCCGTCTGCTAGCAGACGGCAAATGGCTATATAGCCCCTGTTTTTTCTTAAATTCAATCAATTTCACAGATATATATATATATATATTCATTTCAAAAATTTCAACAAGTACATATAGCCAACATATCCCTGCCATATGGATCATCCAACATACCAACCATATATCATCACCAACACATATATACACCAAATGAAAGTCCAACATATCCAACAATTAAGCAAAAGGTCCATATACAATATAGCCACCATCCATCCATACATATATACGTAGCAAGTTTCAAATTGGTCATCCTACAAAATCAAAACAAAAAGGAAGGACAACGAGAAGAGTAGACTCCAACGCAAGCTTCCGTGATCTGAAGCAAATCTGCAAAATGGGAAAGAAGAAAGTTAGAAGAACAAGAAGAAGAAGACTAGAAGAAGAAAAAGAAGCATAATTTTTCTTCTCTTTCCTTTTCTTCTTCTTATTGCACTTGTGTCATTTTAGATCTAACCTAGTTAAATAGGCCATTTTTGACCTAAATAGGCTAAGTATGTCATAAATGAACTAAATAAGCTAAGTAGAGGTCATTTTGGAGAATATTAAGTCATTTTTGAGCTAAATAAGTCATTTTGGAGCTAAATAGGTCATTTTGGAGCAAATATGCTCCAAAATGACTTAATATGCCATATTAAGACATTTTGGAGCTAAATGGTCATTTTGGAGCATATTAAGTCATTTTGGAGCTAAATAGGTCACTTAGGAGCATATTAAGTCATTTTGGAGCTAAATAGGTCATTTTGGAGCTAAATATGCTCCAAAATGACTTAATATGCTCCGGACATGACTTATATGCTCCAAAATGACTTAACATGCTAAATAGGTCATTTTGGAGCATATTAAGTCATTTTGGAGCTAAATAGGTCATTTTGGAGCTAAATAGGTCATTTTGGAGCATATTAAGTCATTTTCAAGCTAAATAGGTCTTTTCGAGCTAAATAGTGTCATTTTGGAGCATATTAAGTCATTTTGGAGCTAAATAGGTCATTTTGGAGCTAATAGGTCAATTAGTAGCATATTAAGTCATTTTCGAGCTAAATAGGTCATTTGGAGTAATAGGTATTTGGAGCTTAATAGGTCATTTAGGAGAATATTAAGTATTTTCGAGCTAAATAGGTCCATTTTGGAGCATATTAAAGCCATTTTGGAGCATATTAATTCATTTTATAGCATATTAAGTCATTTTGGAGGAATAAATGCTAAGTTTAAGTCATTTCAGAGCTATCCTAGGTTAAATAGGTCATTTTTGAGCTAATTAAGCCTATTATGTCATTTTTGAGCTAGCTAAGCATATTGAGTCATTTTGGAGGAAAAAATGCTAAGTATATGATTATGTCTCAATTCAGCGTCCATAGACTCTGAACTAGCCTACAAGTTTAATACGAAAGGATTGTTGCATTAGCCGGAAATTAGAAGAAGAAATGAAATGGTCTAATGGAAATTACCGTTTGTTTGAACCAAGAGATGAAACCGGGATAGCCGCCTCCATACATTGCCAGAAGCTCATACTCTTCGACGGAATCCTTTTGGATCACCGCTCCATTCGAGAATTCGGCGACGTATCGACTGTATCAAATATCCAGGAATAAGAGCAATTCAAAGGAATTAGAGGTTGCGAAACAATGTACCGAGAACTTACTCGATGTACGGCCGCACTTCTGTTAGGTTGTTCAAGATATACAACGTAATGGTCCGCCATTCGTCGACCTCCAACGATAAGGGAGTATAAGCACCGGCTGGTGCGAGCTTCCCTTTGAATAGGCTGAGGTTGGATCCACCCTTTTTAGGGTCGCCAGCATTGTACCGAGGCTTCGGATTATGCAAATGACGATTTTTGGCTTCGTAGTGTGCTGTCACGAAGTTTGCCGCCTCCTCAGTAATGAATGCCTCGGCCATCGATGCTTCAATTCGACGTTTATTTTTACATTTTTCTCGAAGCGTCTTCTGCATCCTCTCAGTTGCGTAGCACCAATGATTCTGCACGGGCCCCCCCAATCGTGCCTCGGTCGGGAGATGCAAAATCAAATGCTGCATTGGATTAAAGAAGCCAGCAGACGGCAAAGAAGTGGCCCGTGTGACCTACCCAGTGCAGTACCCCCGTGGGGTCCACTTTGGACTTTGCCGTCTTCTGGCAGATGGCAAAGAACTCTTTTCCGTCTGCTGGCAGACGACAAAGAGCTGGCAGATGGCAAAGACCCTGTTTGCCATCAGCTGGTTCTTTGCCGTCTGCTTTGAGAAGACAGACGGCAAAGAGCCTCTTTGCCATCAGCTGGCAGACGGCAAAGAGCTGGCAGATGGCAAAGACCCAGATTCCAGTAGTGCAACCTGCTGCTGCCCTTGCAGTACGGCAGCAAGATCGTAATAGTGCTCCTGCTAGCTCAGCCAGGAGTCGAGCGACATCGCTATCTTCGCTCTCCAATATGCCTTTGATGGCAACAGAGGCGATGGCACGAGCACAGATGTTGTTAAATTTTCCTCCAACAGCTGATAAGATGGATGAGTGGGTGACCACCATTCAGAGTTTGATTGGGTTTGCGGAGGCTATCAAACCCCAGCTGGCGGAGCCCTCGCGACACCCTCAAACTACACTAATAGCTCAAAACGACGGCCGTGTTGTGGGTGGTGCACCGACAGTGCAGTCACCTCCATGGCATCCGCCTCGACAACAGCCTCAGCAGTCGCAGCGAACCCAGTGAGCTGCTGTTCCCGACGATGTGTCCATGGCTTCTTCAGATCCACAGACGCAACAAGATCAGCGGCAGGTTCTGTTGGATAGGTAAGCCGAAGATGCTCGTACCCCAATTCAACGGCGCCGGGAGGTGCACCGTAAATCTGATGAGCGCAGCGGTCCAGTGTTCGATGCGCCAGCACCCGTTGTTTGCGGGTACCTGCCTTACGAGGTTGGGTGCCCTGCTTTCACACGCGAGTTACGACAAGTCCGTTGGCCGTCTGCCTAGGCATTCAAAGCGGAGGTGCCGGAGAAGTATGATGGCAATCTAAACCCGGCGGAGTTCCTAGGCATATACATGATTGACGTGCAAGCTGTCGGGGGAAGAGATGAAAAGATCCTCGCCAATTATTTCCCATTGGTACTCAAACCCAATGTGAGATCTTGGATGATGAATTTGCCGGAGAATTCCATGTCTTCGTGGTCGGATCTATGCAATAAATTTGTTGGTGCCTTCGCCGGGGGCCACGAAGGACCCAGGCAGCCCAGCGATTTGCAAGTGATCCCATAGAGAGAGGGACAAGATCTACACAAATACATCCAGAGATTCAGCTGTGTACATCACATCATACCAAACGTGCACCCTGCTGCAATGATTTTCGCGTTCCCCACGAATGTGCGCAATTGCAAGATGCGGGAGAAGATGAACATACGGTTGTCAAAGACTGTCAACGTGCTATACACATTGGCGGAAAAGTTTGCATGTGCTGAAGAAGGAAGAAGGCTTCCTGGGGAAGAGCTGGCATCGAAGTCGATTTTGAGGACGACGATGCTGTCGCTCCAAAGAAGAAAGGCTGAAGGCATAATAGGAAGCGCAAGGGCAAGTCAGTTATGGCCGTAGAAGGGTCCGACAATTCTAGCCCCGCAAAGAAAACCAAGACGGAGACGTCCGGCAAGCAAGCTGCTACGTGCGCTGATTGCCAGGTAGCAGCGGCGGGCGAGAAGGCCGGCAAGTCTTACGGGCTGTACTGCAAGGTTCACCGTACCAAGGGCCATGACCTCCAAGAGTGTCGTCAAGTCGAGAAGATGGTCAAGAAACAGAAGGTTGAATATGAGAAGCATGACAAGGAGAAGGGCCAGGATGGTATGGGCGGGTCCGGCAAGAAGGGTCATGGCGGACGAGGAGGGCACGATGGCAAAACCAATCAGCAAAAAGTGAAGCCAGCCAGGGGCAGAGAGAAAAAAGGAGATGAAGAGAGTGAAGAGGAAGATGACGATGAATCCAGTGAGCATGAGTTCCAGAAGGCAACGGAAGCCATGTGGATTGACGGGGGTGCATCTTTGCGTTCCTCTCACCGCCAACTTAAACAACGGGCGCGTGAGGTTAATGCGGCAGAGCTGACAGCGGACGCCCAAAACCCCTCAAGTGGTCCCATACACCTATCATTTTTTATGCCGAGGACCTCCCTGATCGCACAACTGCGGTTAGGTGTTTGCCGCTGTTGGTTTCACCAACAATACGCAACCTCAAAGTCACGAGAATGTTAGTTGACGGTGGGGCTGGCTTGAACTTGATTTCTCCTGAAGTGATTGAGAGGCTGCAGATTCCTGAGGAAGAGCTCAAGAAAATCGGGACATTCCAAGGAATTAACCCGGGAAGGAGCCATCCTAAGGGGAAAATCACAATGCCGGTGACATTTGGCGGGGAACTGAACTATAGAATCAAGAAGATCGTGTTTGATGTTTTCAAGATCCCATTGCCATTTAATGGAATTCTTGGCCGCCCGGCACTAGCCAAATTCATGGCAGCATCTCATTATGCCTACAACATGTTGAAGATGCCAGGGCCTATGGGTGTCATCTCCATCAGCTCTGACAAGAAAGATGTAGTCATATGTGTCAATAAGCTTCCCAGTGATGAGGCTGCAGCAGAGAGCGTTAAGGATACAACTCCCTCCAAAGAAAATAATAGTAAGTATCCTGGTAAGATTTCTAGCAAGAATTGCGGGAAGCGCGCCTCTCCGGAGTGCTGCGCACCTGTTGAAGACTTGCCGGAGAGCTCTATCGGCAAGAGGTCCAAAGCTACCCCACCGGTAGCAAAGAAGGTGACTGCAAAGGAGGACGACATTGGTGGTACCTTCACCATCAGTGCCACTCTTGACAGTAAATAGGAAAGCGCGCTCATTACCTTCCTGCGGGCGAATGTAGATGTGTTAGCATGCACTATGTCGGTGTACACAAACCGGGTTGTTTGTTTCCCCCTGACTTGTGCACAGACCAGCGTGGCTGTCGGGGGCGGTCAGGTCTTGCTGGGGATCCCAAGCTCTAAACCAAGTCAGCAGCTAATCCAAAGATTCTCAGAGAAGTCTCCCTTGCCGGCCAGGCAAGGCCGGCAGGATCAAAACCATAGCTAGGATTGAGACCAAGCCACGCCGGCAAGGTCTTCGAGGCCGCCAAGGCCAAGACAAAGCCTCAAGTCGGAGCCCCGGCAAGCTCCGTGCCGGCAGGCCACCACCAACTGCCACCGCTCCACCTCACTAAGACGCCAGTCACTAATCAGTGCAGTTTCGAACCCTCATACAACTAAGTGGATCAAGTCAAGCACGTGGCAGCACGCTGGAGAAGTAAATCACCTTTATTGACACCCGTCTTGACGGCGTGTCACGATAATAGGAGGTAGTTGGATAAGCGGCGCGGCAACCTTGCTGGGCTTCAACCTCCACATGACACCTAGCAGCGCATTTAATGCGTTTTGTCCTATCTACCAGAGTTAGGTATGATAGCTCTGCATCAGTCTAATCACCCCTGTAATGACCTTTTTGCCACTGTGGTGACCCCCTAAGCTATAAAAGGAGGGCCAGGGCAACAGGAGAGGGGGTTCGAACCTTTGCAACCCTCACGCATAGGCGTTCATGTAGCTGGTCTCTTCCCATTGCTTGCCGGGGGAGAGTGCTCCGTCTACTTCTGCTCAAACACCACCAATACACCCAAAGGCAAGAGTAGGGATTTACGCCTCCGGGCGGCCTGAACCTAAGTAAAATCGTGTGCTCCTCATTGTCTTTGCACTTTGTGTCGATCGCCACCCCTCACCGAACCAGCAAAGGGGCACCTTCCCCATTGATTGCCGGCTCCACGTCGACATCTTTGGCGCTTCAGGTAGGGGCTCTGCATTGGCGTGAATCAAAGCAGCGAGTAGTGTGTTGGCTACATGAAGTTCGACATCTTCTTCATCACCCATGGCGCCTGAGAAAGAAGGCTCCATGACTATCAAACTTCCTACATCTCAGCGCCCATCACCTCTGTCTGAGGGCGGCGTAGGCGGCGCCACCGTCGCCGGCGAGGCGAACGTCGCGGCGAGTGCAGGCGGCACGGTCGCCAAGCCCGTCGCGGCGGGAGCAGGCGGTAGGGATACTGAAGACGGACGCCTTCCTCAACAATTACGCAAAAGTGGCGACCGTGGCGCGGGCAGCGTGGGTCTTCTACCCCCCTCCTCCTCATAACTGCGGACACAGTTACAAGAGTGGCCTTTGCTCGATTGGGCACAGACCACGATCTCCCTGTCATGGCGACAAAAGTTGTGATCAGGAGGGAGGCGGCCCTGACAGTGAGGCATGCATGGTTGGCCCAGTTATCGGCAAGCCAGTGCCTAGCGACATGGGAACCCGCCCGGCAAGATCGGGTACCCGGCAGCATTGCGGGACACGATAAGCCCGCTGGATGTCCATTTACCCAGGCAACTAAGGGATGTTACGGGGGCACCATGACAGGATTCCACCTCACTCTCTCCTAAATGGGATTCCCGACGTGTCAAGATCCTTCATACGCGTTTCGTGCGCAAAGGAAGAAAATCTTCGTGTACCGGGTTTCCAAGGGGGGAAGAAAGGAAGAAGAGCCATCCGTTTTTGCACGACGAGGATTACAGTAAAAGGAAAAGCTAAGTTGAAAAACTTCTCAACTTCCTGTCCCTCAGTTTGCTTGTTGCGACTCCCTTCGCTCGAACCTGATGATTGTATAAGAAACCTGCATGCAAAGGAACCCCGCCGTGGTCATTCGCGCCCTTGTCTGTTTCGAGTCCACTCAACAACTCAGGTGGCTGCATTGATAGTGTTAAAGGGTGACTTGCCGGAGACAACACTACCAGCAGGCTGCTAAGGATCCGTCCTCAAAGAGCTCGCGGCTAGTGATTAGCCATGGGAAGGATCCAACATGCTTAGGGTACTTAAATTATACAAAGATGAGAAACAGGGTAAAAGCTAAGGGATAGCATAAGTTCACACGACTACTTAAAGGTAATATTACACCATGAAAGTAGCAAAGATCTAACATAAGGTCAAAATATGTCTTTTTTGCTTGGCAGCACTGCGGCGGATGGAGCGTAAATGTTTAATCCGGGCGGCCTCCTTGGACCCTAGGGACTTGGAGCACCTTGTCAGCAAGAGGACTGATGATCTTCTTAGCGGCAGAAGTGTCTGTACCAGCCGGCAGCTTCTTGAAGGCATCAGAGAGGTCAACGTCGGTGTAGCGTCGGGCAAGGTTGAGCAGGACTACGAAGAGACCTTCTCGGGCAAACTTCCAGGACTCCCTGGCAAAGCAGAAAGATCTGTCAGCTTCGTACATCTTCAGCCCTTTGATGAGACCCTCGAAGAAGTATGTCAGCTTAACACTCGGGACTTCATGCTCGTTGACGGAGAAGGTCCAGCTCTTCATGTTCATGGTGGTGATCTGGGAGGAGATGCTTTCAGCTATGTCGACTAGGCCCTTTGTCCAGTGCTCGTACAACTCAACTTGGTGTTTTAGCTTTGAGCTCGGCATCTTCCCAGCAAGTGTTTGTCGTGGCTAGCTCCCCCGCGAAGAGTTTCTCCTGGTCCTTGGCCGATCCAAGATCCGTTTCCAAGGTGGCAAGCATGGCCTTCAGGTCCTTCACAACTTTGGTGGCAGCATCCAGATCCTGGCCCTTGGATGTAAGTTGCGATTGCAGCCCGTCCAGAGTGGTGGTTGCCTTCCGCACTCCTTCTTTGAGAGCTTCGACTTCCTTTTTGCTCCTGGCAAGATCTGTCTCTACCCTTCCCACTTGGATCTCAAGGTTGGCCTTGGCATCCGAAGCGGCGGCAAGATTATCAGCGACCTCCTTGAGTTTGGCAGCCAAATCTTTGGTTTGCACATCGACGGCCTTCTTGTGGCCGTCCTCCAGATCCTTGGTCCGCTGCTAAACGAGGGCTTCTAGTTCATCGTCCTTGCCATGGAGGGTGGCCGCAAGAGCCTCTTCCTAGGCAAGGATGTCTTTCTCTCTGGCTTTAAGAAGTGCCTCGCGCTCCATTAGCTGGGCATCTCGAGCTGTTGCTTTCTCCTTATCGGTGGCCAGCTTTTCTGCCTGTCGCATGAGAGATTGGCTTGCTCCTGATACCACTTGCGCAACTCGTTGCCCTTGTCCCTCAGTTGCTGGTCCATTAGGTTGATGGAGTAGTGATAACCCACAAGTATAGTGGATCAATTGTAGCCTTTCTTGATATATAAGAGTGTCGAACCCAACGAGGAGCTAAAGGTAGAGTATATATTCGCATCAAGTTCTATCGACCACCGATACAACTCTATGCGCACTTAACGTTCGCTTTACCTAGAACAAGTATGAAACTAGAAGTACTTTGTAGGTGTGAAAGGATAGGTTTGCAAGATAATAAAAGAACACATAAATAAAAGCTAGGGGCTGTTTAGATAAAGAAATAATTAAGTTAGTTTTAGTAGAGAGCTTTTTGTCACAAGAAAGTTATTTGTCCCTAGGCAATCGATAACTAGACCGGTAATCATTATTGCAATTTCATATGAGGGGGAGACATAAGCTAACATATTTTCTCTACTTGGATCATATGCACTTATGATTGGAACTCTAGCAAGCATCCGCAACTACTAAAGATCATTAAGGTAAAACCCTACCATGGCATTAAAGTATCAAGTCCTCTTTACTCCCATACGCAAACAACCTACTTACTCGGGTATGTGCTTCTGTCACTCACACCACCCACCATAAGGGAATCATGAACATATTGCAAACCCTACAGCGGGGATCCCTCACACTTGTGAGACACGGAGAGCACCATAGGACAGCACCAATAATAAAACATACAACTCAAACCAATCATGATCATCAATCAACCCATAGGACAAAATAGATCTACTCAAACATCATATGATAGCCATACATCATTGGGAAATAATATATAGCATTGAGCACCATGTTTAAGTAGAGATTACAACAGGGAGAAGAGGTGTTACACCACTGCATAGAGGGGGAGAGAGTTGGTGATGACGGCGGCGAAGTTGTTGATGTAGATCGCCATCACGAAGATGGCCTCGGCGGCGTTCCGGTGCCATTGGGAGAGAGGGGGAGAGAGGCCCCCTCCTTCTTCTTCTTCCTTGACCTCCCCCCTAGATGGGAGGAGGGTTTCCCCTCTGGTCCATGGCGTCCATGGCGGTGGAGGGGTGGGAGTCCTTCCGATAATTGATCTTTCTGTCTCTCTATTCTCTTCTGTTTTGTCGTTCCAGTTTTCTGGCCTTTCACCGTTTCATAAATTCCTCGAGATCCATAACTCCGATTGGGCTGAAATTTTAACATGATTTTTATCTGGATATAAGCTTCCTTGCAGCCGAGGGACACCTCCAACCGACCTACGGTGTGGCCACAAGCCTGCCAGGTGTGCCCTAGGTAGGGGCGCGCGCCCCTAGGGCTTCTGGGCCCCTGGGGCATCATGTCACGTTGATTCGCTTCCCAAGAATCACATATATTCCAAAATAATTCTCCGTAAATTTTTATTGTGTTTGAACTTCGTTTGATATGGGTATTCCGCGAAACAAAAAACATGAAACAAACAGGATCTGGCACTCGGCATTCGATCAATATGTTAGTCCCAAAAATAATATAAAATGTTGCCAAAAGTATATGAAAGTTGTAGAATATTGGCATGAAACAATAAAAAATTATAGATACAACAGAGACGTATCAAGTAGCATTCTTCCTGGATCTCCTGCCACCTCTGGCCATACCTCTCTTGCACATCCATGAACCCAACAACCATTGTCTCTAGCAAGGCCAGGTCTTTGGTGCAGTCAACAGGATCACCTGCTTCCCTGTCCCTTTGAGTCTGGGGCGTCAGTATGCGGCTGATCTCATCGTCGATGTTCACCCCTGCCAGGATGGATGGGCTAGGGGCTGCCGGCCCAGGATGAGCGATGATCAGCGCCAAACTGCTCGGAGAGGGCTGCATTGCTGTTGGATGGGCTTCTTGTCCGCCTTGTCCGCAGATTGGATGGGCGCCTTGTCTGCAGCCATCACAGTAGGATCGGACAGGCTGCCGGGAAGTTTCTTAGTTTCTTCGAGGGCCTCTTAGATACCCCCGAGGGCTTGTTCGCGCCCCTCATCAGCAGCAATCCTGACAGACTCCGCAGCGGCATCTTTCCCTATGTTGGCCACCTCCTCCAAAAGCTCTTCTTCTTTGAGCGATGGCGCTGTGAACAGGATCAGGGGCAGGAAGGGAATGATGATCGAAGGTTTAAAATCAAGGACCAAGGAAGCAAATGCTCTCGGAGAAAGGGTTCAAAAGTAAGTGGATTACCCCCTAGCGTCTGTGGAGAAAGGACTTTCCTTACCACGGCAACATTCATTGCCGGCATGCGATCAATGGCTACATCTTTGGCAGAGGTTGCCCCAGCGCGAGTAGACCCTGCGGTGGAGGCCCTTGCCGGCGAATCCCCTCCTCGGACGTTGGTCGATGGAGACACCGGTGGAGTCGCCCCTTCTTGGCGGGTTTCTTCCTGGTGGCCCCCTCCCGTCTCCTTGCCGCGCGATGGAGGAAAGACCTCATTGTCCCCGCCAGCGAATGAGGTCTGTCCCGTGCCCTTGCGAGGGGGACTGGGCCGGGGCCTGAGTGCGGTGGCATCCGTGGCACTCCCCGCCAAGCCGGTGCCCGACAAAGAGCCCGGCTCTACTATCGATTTGGCCCGCATGGTCCGGCGCGCAAGGGTCTCTTCGTCCCTGTCAATATCAGCAGCACAAGAATAGTTGGCAATCAAACAAAATATGAGGAACAACTCAACAAAAGGAGTCAAAGTTTCCCTTACTCTGGATCATCAAGCATGGCGTCTAGTTCGTACGCCAGAGGCGGAGGTGATTCTCTAGCTCTCTTGAGCACTGGTGGAGCCATGCTTGTTGGTGGAGCCGGGCTCGCCGGAGGGCTAGGATCAACTCCCTTAACAACCCATTGCCGGGAAAGCAGAGTTAGAGCCCGGGAGAGGCGGGCAGACTGGCGGCGTGCCACCTCCTCCTTGTTGACTTTGGTGGTCATCTTCTTCACCTTGGGGCCAGCCCATGACGAGGAGGGAACCACCGGTTCCTGGCTGCCCCTCTTGCGAAGATGGCACCGTTGCTCTGGGGCTAGGGGGCCCACATCAAGCCCCTCTCCCTCGTCGAGCTCTTCGGCCTCCTGGGGCTCAACAGCCTCAGCCTCGGCAGCCGCGGCCCCGATCGCCTCAAGCCCGGCAACCTCATCATCAACGTGCTCCTCGTGCTCCTCATCTGAGGAGTTCCCAACGCCTGGGTTCCCCTCATCATCATCAACAGCCGCCGCTGCCCCGGCAGCCTGTAGTGTCCTGGCTTCTTCGAGTCTTCAGCGTATATATGCTTTCTCCTCTTCAGTGGTGCCCTTGGTGAAGTCCGTCTATTTCCTGGTAGCCTTCTCCTCCAAGCGCGAGACCCATTCCATCTCATCCTCCAAGGTGCGCAAATCCCAGTCTGCCTTAATGTAGCGCCCAAGATGCGATTCTATCCCAATCACGTGATGAACTCATGATTGGGGTACAACCACATTTCGAGCGCCTAGCAAGGTGGATATCATTACAACATACCATGTACTGAATAGATGAGAATACCAGATAAACGCTTACACTCGCCACAAGCTACAACATGAATACATCAATACATCGCAATCATCATACAGAAGAGGAGGATCCGACTACGGATGAAATCAAACAAAAAAGAAGAACGACATCCACCCTGCTAATCCCAGGCTCCCGACCCGGAACCTATCCCATGATCGAAGAAGAAGAAGCAGAAGAAGAACTCCGAACAAGCAAGCATCGCTCTCACGTCAGATCATCGCATAACCTGTACCTGCAACTGTTTTTGTAGTAATCACTACTAGAAAAACGGCTATAGCTAATATGGACATTAATGGCGCACCATGTATGTGGTGCGCCACTGCTATATAGTAGTGGCGCACCAGATATAGGTACGCCATTAATGGCCATATTACTAATGGCGCACCACACCCATGGTGCGCCACTACTAACAATTTTTTTTTATTTTTTTTTCAAAACTAGTAATGGCGCACCAGGGGAAAGTGCGCCATTACTATTTTTAACTAGTAATGGCGCACCATACCCTCTGTGCGCCACTACTAACAAATTTATTTTTTCAAAACTAGTAATGGCGCACCAGGGGAAAGTGCGCCATTACTAGTTTTAACTAGTAATGGCGCACCACACCCTCTGTGCGCCACTACTAACAAATTTTTTTATTTTTTTTTCAAAACTAGTAATGGCGCACCTGGGGATAGTGCGCCATTACTAGTTTTAACTAGTAATGGCGCACCACACCCACGGTGCGCCACTACTAACTTTCTGAGGTGGCCAAAAAATTCACCAAATGCACACCCCCCACCCCCATTCCCCCCCCACGTGGACCCCGCCTTTTCAGTTTCAAAAAAAATAAAAGAAAATGATAGAAATGTTAAAAAAATAAAAGAAAATAAGATTCCCATGTGATATGTGGTCTAGTTGTTAGCAAAATTTACAAACATGAATTTTTGACTTTTTTGCAAAATCTCTCGAGAATTTGTAAAATGGGCATAACTTTTGCATACGAACTCCGATAAAAAAGTTTTTTATATTAAAAATCATCTACTCGAAAAGTTATATCTGAATTCAACCGGGGGGAACCCCGTTGAAGATTTTTAGAATCCTCAAAAACCTAACAGAAAAAAGTTACGAGGCTTTCAAGATCTGGAGAGGCAAAAAAATTCAAAAAAATTCAAACTCAGTAATGGCGCACCTGCCCATGGTGCGCCATTACTATCTTCCCGCCTTCAAAATTCAAACTGTATAAAAAAATAAAAAAAAAGTTAGTAATGGCGCACCTACCCAAGGTGCGCCATTACTATCTTCCCGCCTTCAAAATTCAAAATAAATCAAAATATAAAGAAAAAGATAGTAATGGCGCACCTGCCCACGGTGCGCCATTACTATGCCGTATATATGGCTGGGCGGGGTCCTCTCCTCCACTCCATCTCCTCCTCTCCTCCACTCCATCTCCCCTCCTCTCCTCCACCATACACCCCTCCTCCTCTCCGGCGACCTCCTCCTCCTCCTCTCCGGTGACCTCCTCCCACTCCTCTCCGGCGACCTCCTCCTCCCTCCTCTCCTCCCCTCCCCTCACGGTTTCTCCTCCCTCCTCTCCGGTGAGCTCCTCCTCCCTCCTCTCCGGTGATCTCCTCCTCCCTCCTCTCCGGTGACATAAGCTTAAACCCTAGTTGAAGCGTTGCTTCGTAAGGGGCTGATTTGGATCCACATGTTTCATGCTATGGTTAGATTTATCTTAATTCTTCTTTCATAGTTGCAGATGCTTGTGAGAGGGGTTAATCATAAGTGGGATGCTTGTCCAAGTAAGGACAGCACCCAAGCACTAGTCCACACACATATCAAATTATCAAAGTAACGAACGCGAATCATATGAGCATGATGAAAACTAACTTGACAACAATTCTCATGTGTCCTCGGGAGCGCTTTGCTTTATATAAGAGTTCGTCCAGGCTTGTACTTTGCTACAAAAAGGATTCGGCCAACTTGCTGCACCTTAGTTACACTTGTTACTTGTTACCCGTTACGAATTATCTTATCACACAACTATCTGTTACCGATAATTTCAGAACTTGCAGAGAATACCTTGCTGAAAACCGCTTGTCATTTTCTTCTGCTCCTCGTTGGGTTCGACACTGTTACTTATAGAAAGGACTACGATAGATCCCCAATACTTGTGGGTCATCAGAGCGGCGGCGGCTTGATTGGTAGAGGATGCTCTGGGATTTGTGCTGCGGTGGAAATCAAGGGAGATGGTCGGAGCGAGGTGGTGGGCCTGGTGGAGAAAACGAGGAGGTGACAGCGGGTGGCGGCGGATGGAATGGGATGGATGGGACGGCTCCTTAGATTAGGGTCCGGTCTGATTATAAATAGGTAGGGGAACTAGGTGCTGGGCGATTTGGTCCCTCCGATTATAATAGGACGGTCCAAATAAATAGGTTAGGTAGACCAAATAAGAAACCAAAGATGTTTTAGGGATGTTTGGGGATGATCCGGACCCATCGGTCATGACTGCCCGGGTCAGGTTTGGGACAGCTTTCGGACGCGCCCGAGGGTGATAAAAGGCCATGGAGACAAGTGGGTTTGATGGGATCAGAAAAGAGAGAGAAGAGAGCGGTCTGGTTGATCTCAGAGAAGGTCAACAGAGACAAGAAAGAAGCGGCAACTACGAGCGGATGCAAGTTTTATGAAAACATGCGGATGCAATGCTCATGATGACATGATGAAATGCAATAGCAAAATAAAACACACGGCGAAAGCGAAATATAGGAAGGCTTGTGAAGCATCAGTCTCGGGTTGTTATACTTGACCCTGTTGGTGTTGCAGCTAGACATCCACTAGAGGATTTCGCCCACGACGGAGTTGATGTGCAAAGGGATGACTCTCGCCGATAGGTGGAATGTGTCGGTCTTGCAGAACAACTGCTCACACAACCAGGCATGGCTCATGACCGTCAAGTTGATGCCAATACGTGGGTAAAGCCGCATCCTGTTGATGACCCACAAGTATAGGGGATCAATCCCAGTCCTTTCGTTAATTAAGAGTGTCGAACCCAACGAGGAGCAGAAGGAAATGACAAGTGGTTTTTAGCAAGGTATTTTCTGCAAGCACTGAAATTATCGGTAACAGATAGTTGTGTGATAAGATAATTCGTAACGGGTAACAAGTAACAAGTGTAACTAAGGTGCAGCAAGTTGGCCCAATCCTTTTTGTAGCAAAGGACAAGCCTGGACGAACTCTTATATAAAGCAAAGCGCTCCCGAGGACACATGAGAATTGTTGTCAAGTTAGTTTTCATCATGCTCATATGATTCGCGTTCGTTACTTTGATAATTTGATATGTGGGTGGACTAGTGCTTGGGTGCTGTCCTTACTTGGACAAGCATCCCACTTATGATTAACCCCTCTCACAAGCATCCGCAACTACGAAAGAAGAATTAAGACAAATCTAACCATAGCATGAAACATGTGGATCCAAATCAGCCCCTTACGAAGCAACGCATAAACTAGGGTTTAAACTTCTATCACTCTAGCAACCCATCATCTACTTTTTACTTCCCAATGCCTTCCCCTAGTGCCAAATCATGGTGAAGTGTCATGTAGTCGACGTTCACATACACCACTAGAGGAAAGACAACATACATCTCATCAAAATATCGAACGAATTACCAAATTCACATGATTACTTATTACAAGATTTCTCCCATGTCCTTAGGAACAAACGTAACTACTCACAAAGCATGTTCATGTTCAAGATCACAGGGGTATTGAATATCATTAAGGATCTAAACATATGATCTTCTACCAAATAAATCAACTAGCATCAACTACGGAGAGTAATCAACACTACTAGCAACCCACAGGTACCAATCTAAGGTTTTGAGACAAAGATTGAATAAAAGAGATGAACTAGGGTTTGAGAGGAGATGATGCTGGTGAAGATGTTGATGAAGATTGAGCCTCCCTCGATGAGAGGATCATTGGTGATGACGATGGCTTCTATTTCCCCCTCCGGGAGGGAAGTTTCCCCGGCAGAATCGCTCTGCCGGAGCCCTAGATTGCTCCCGCCCAAGTTCCGCCTCGAGACGGCGGTGCTTCGTCTCGAAAGCTTCCTTCGTATTTTTTCTTGGTCAAAACTTTTCATATAGCAGAAGAGGGGCATCAAAGATGGCCAGGGGGCCCACAAGCTCTGGGGGCGTGCCCCCAGGCTTGTGGCCACCTGGTGGGTCCCCTCTCATAGTTTCTTCGCCCTATATTTTCTATATATTCCAAAATAATTTTCTGTAAAATTTCAGGACTTTTGGAGTTGTGCAGAATAGGTATCTCAAATTTGCTCCATTCCGGTCCAGAATTCCAGCTGCCGGCATTCTCCCTCTTTATGTAAACCTTGTAAAATAAGAGAGAAAAGGCATAAGTATTGGACTATAAAGTGAAATAACGGCCCATAATGCAATAAATATCAACAAAAAAGCATGATGCAAAATGGACGTATCAACTCCCCCAAGCTTAGACCTCACTTGTCCTCAAGCAAAAGCCGAAATCGATAATCATGTCCACATGTGTAGAGATAGAGGTGTCGATAAAATAAAATATGGACATGAGGGCATCATGATCATCTTTAGAACAACAACATATATTGTCATATAATTTCTTATGCTAAAGTAACAATTCATTCACAAGGTAAAGTATGAATCAAAAACTTTATTGAAAACAAACAAACTATGATCTTGGTCATTGGAACAATTGCAATTTATCATAACATTGGAAAGAGTCAATATAAGAGCTTTTATTTAGCAACTTCACATACTCAACCATCATTTAATCTTCAATAATTGCTAACACTCACGTGATACTTATGATATTAAAGTTTCAATCAAACACATAGGAAGATAGAGGCTTATAATTTTGCCTCCCAACCATTTACCTCAAGGGTAACGTCAAGAATAATAATTTATGAACACCTACATCCGAGTAGATATATATATATGGATCTTCCCCAACATATAGTGCTTGCCAAAAAGAGAAAATATAAAAAGAAGGGTGAAGATCACCATGACTCTTGTATAAAGGTAGAAAGTAAAATAAAACATAGGCCCTTCGTGGAGGGAAGCAGAGGTTGTCATGCCCTTTTATGGTTGGACGCACAAAATGTTAATGCAAAAGAACGTCACTTTATATTGCCGCTTGTGATAAAGAACTTTATTATGCAGTCCGTCGCTTTTATTTCTTCCATATCACAAGTTCGTATAAAGCTTATTTTCCTCACACTAAAAGATCATACATATTTAGAGAGGAATTTTTATTGCTTACACCTATGACAACTTACTTGAAGGATCTTACTCAATCCATAGGTAGGTATGGTGGACTCTCATGGCAAAACTGGGTTAAGGTATTTTGGATGCACAAGTAGTATCTCTACTTGGTGCAGAAGATTTGGCTAGCATAGGATGAGAAGCAAGCTCGAGATGTTGGAGTATCCATGACAATATAACTTCTATTCGGATTTAAGGAAACATAACCCATTATGTTGCCTTCCGTGTCCAACATCAACTTATTAGCATATAATATTTAAATGAGTGCTCACAATCACAAAATATGTCCAAGATAGTGTATTTATATGTGAGACCTCTCTTTCTTTTTTACTTCCTATTAATTGCAACAATGACCAAAACTATGTTTGTCAACCCTCAACAAATTTCATGCAACATACTCCTTATATGTGAAGTCATCACTTTCCATAAGGTTATTATATAATATTTTTATTTATTTTATCTATATTTTTTCTCAAGATCATAGCAAGAAAGCAAGGCCCTCAACACAAAAATAATCTTTATTATATAGCTCTCGGACTCGATTACATAGAGGGAACACAAAGAAAAACTCGAAACTAGATCATACTAAAAACTTTTATTCTAATAAACCAAGATATAACCAAAAGGATCGAACTAAGAAAAACGATAAAAGTAAAGACGTGATGGTGATATGATACCGGGGCACCTCCCCCAAGCTTGGCACAGGCCAAGGGGAGTGCCCTCAAGTTTCCTTCTTCGGAGGTGGTGGTGCAATGTTCTTGGCAATAATGCCCTTCAAAATGCGATTATCCTCTTCAAGCTTTTGATTTTGCTGCTTGAGGTCCATATTTTCCTTCCGGAGTTTGCCTATGACAGTTAGAGCGCCGTCCACCCATGGATGCATCTAGGCTGCGAGGGAAAAAGCAACACTCTTTTTCATGTTATTATAAGAGATAAACTTAGCACTTGGTGGTTTGACTGAAATAGGCAGGACTAAGCTAGTGAATTCCTTGCGTCAGCCATCATGTCGGGGAAGAGAAGTAACTTCTTGATCCTCCTCCATATCGTCCACTCTTTTCAGTTCGACTTCCATCTCTTCCTTCGTTGGCACCCAAAGGGTTCGGCTTCGCTGTATGCTCTTGGTTCCGGTGTCGGGTGAGAGACACGACTCTCCCCGACCGACTCTTGCGAAGACATCTTGCTCTAAATCTGCTGCAGAAATAGCTCGAAAGACAAACAGAGGATATTGCCGTGATACGGTGGTCAAAACCTTCGGGAGATTTTATAATGAATTTTTACCGTGCAAAAGAAGTACTCTGGGATAAAACGGAGTCCGAAAGGCACATGAGGTGGTCACAAGCCTGGGAGGCGCTCCCCCACGGCTTGTCGCCTCCTCGTGCACTTTTCGGACTACTTTTTATTTTCCTAATTTTTTTAATATTCCAAAATGGAGTAAAATTGCTTTTGGAAAAGTTTTGGAGTCGGTTTACTTACCGTATCATATACCTATTCCTTTCCAGGGGTCTGGAGCATTCTGGAAAGTTTCCCTTATGTACTCCTCTGGTGTTATGGTATTAATAATGTTGGTTTCAACATTTATGGTAGTACCTGAGATATAATGTTTGAATCTTTGCCCGTTCACCACCCTCGGGTTATTGCCTTCGGCGTTGTTGATCTTGATGGCACCGAAACGATAAACTTCCTTGATAATGTAAGGCCCTTCCCATTTAGAGAGAAGTTTTCGTACAAAAAATCTTAAACGAGAATTGTATAGCAAGACAGGGTCACCTACATTAAATTCATGCTTTTGTATCCATTTTTCATGCCATCTTTTAACCTTTTCTTTAAACAATTTGGCATTTTCATAGGCTTGGGTTCTCCATTCATCAAGTGAGCTAATGTCAAATAGCCTCTTCTCACCGGCAAGTTTGAAATCATAGTTGAGCTCTTTAATTGCCCAATAAGCTTTATGTTCTAGTTCAAGAGGTAAGTGACATGCTTTTCCATATACCATTTTATATGGAGACATACCCATAGGATTTTTATAAGCAGTTCTATAAGCGCATAATGCATCATTGAGTTTCTTAGACCAATTCTTTCTACATCTATTAACAGTCTTATGCAAGATCAATTTTATTTCTCTATTGCTTAATTCTACTTGACCACTAGACTGAGGATGATATGGAGATGCAATTCTATGGTTAAAATCATACTTAGCAAGAATTTAATGGAAAGTACCATGAATAAAGTGTGAACCACCATCAATCATTAAATATCTAGGGACTCCAAACCTCGGGAAAATAACTTCTTTAAGCATTTTAATGGAGGTGCTATTATCAGCACTACTAGTTGGAATAGCTTCTACCCACTTAGTAACATAATCAACAGGAACCAAAATATGTACCCATTGGAGGAAGGAAAAGTTCCCATATAATCAAATCCTCAAACATCAAATGGTTCAATAACAAGTGAATAATTCATAGGCATTTCCTGACGTCTACTAATATTACCAATTCTTTGACATTCATCACATGAAAAGACAAACTTGCGAGCATCCTTGAAGAGAGTAGGCTAATGAAAACCAGATTGTAATACCTTGTGTGCAGTTCTGTCTCCAGCATGGTGTCCTCCGTAGGCCTCGGAGTGACACTTGCATACGATCTGTTCCTGTTCATGCTCAGGTACACAACATCTAGTAACACCATCTACTACTTCTTTATAAAGGTGTGGGTCATCCCAAAAGTAATGTCTTAAATCATAAAAAAAAATCTTTTGTTGGTATGTAAAACTAGGTGGTATAAATTTAGCAACAATATAATTAGCATAATCTTCATACCATGGAGTACTATGAGAAGCATTTATACCAGCTAATTGTTCATCAGGGAAGCTATCATCAATAGGTAGTGGGTCATCAAGAATATTTTCTAACCTAGACAAGTTGTCTGCTACGGGGTTCTCAGCTCCCTTTCTATCAATAATATGTTTGTCAAATTCTTGTAACAATAGAACCCACCCAATGAGTCTAGGTTTAGCATCTTTCTTGTCCATAAGGTATTTAATAGGAGCAAGATCAATGTGAACAGTTACTTTGGAATCAACAATATAAGATCTGAATTTATCACAAGCAAAGACAACTGCTAAAAATTCTTTTGCAGTAGTAGCATAATTTCATTGAGCACTGTCTAGAGTTTTACTAGCATAATGGATAACATTTAATTTCTTATCAACTCTTTGTCCTAGAACAACACCAACAGCATAATCACTAGCATCACACTTAATTTCAAAGGGTAGGTTCCAATCAGGTGGTTGAACAATAGGTGCAGAGATTAAGGCTTTCTTAAGGATTTCAAATGCTTCTACACAATCATTATCAAAAACAAATGGAACATCTTTTTGCAAAAGATTAGTGAGAGGCCTAGAAATTTTGGAGAAGTCTTTAATAAATCTCCTATAGAAACCAGCATGACCAAGGAAACTTCTTATACCTTTGATATCTTTAGGACACGGCATTTTTTCAATAGCATCGACTTTAGCTTTATCAACTTCAATACCTCTTTCGAAGATTTTATGCCCCAAGACAATACCTTCATTAACCATAAAGTGGCACTTCTCCCAATTCAAGACAAGATTAGTTTCTTCACATCTCTACAAACTCGATCAAGGTTGCTTAAGCAATCATCAAAAGAAGTTCCGTAAACAGAGAAATCATCCATGAAAACCTCAACAATCTTTTCACAAAAGTCGGAGAATATAGCGGTCATACATCTTTGAAAGGTAGCAGGTGCATTGCATAAACCAAAAGGCATATGTCTATAAGCAAAGGTACCAAAAGGGCATGTAAAAGTAGTTTTTTCTTGATCCTCTTGTGACACGTGTATTTGGGAAAAACCAGAATATCCATCTAGAAAGCAAAAATGCGTATGTTTTGATAGTCTTTCTAGCATTTGATCGATGAATGGTAGAGGATAATGATCTTTCCTAGTAGCTTTATTTAATATTCTAAAATCAATTACCATTATATAACATGTGACAATTCTTTGCGAAATCAATTCATTTTTATCGTTAGCAACAATAGTAATACATCCCTTCTTAGGGACACAATGAACAGGACTTACCCATCTACTATCAGCAACATGATAGATTATACCTGCTTCCAGAAGCTTTAGTATTTCATTCCTTACCACTTCCTTCATCTTAGGATTCAACCGTCGCTGGTGATTAACAACTGGTTTAGCATCAGGTTCCATATTAATAGTATGCTGACATAGAGTGGGACTAATGCCCTTAAGAACATCAAGAGTATAACCAATAGTGGCACGGTGCTTCCTCAGAGTTTTCAATAATTTCTTTTCTTCATGCTCTGAAAGGTTAGCACTAATAATAACAGGATATCTTCTTTTCATCGAGATAAGCATATTTCAAAGTACCGGGTAATTGTTTAAGATCGAACATAGGATCACTCTTGGGTGGTAGAGGATCTCCAAGAGTCTCAACAGGCAAATTGTGTTTCAAAACAGGTATTTGTTTAAAGAATATATCCTCTATTTCATTTCTTTCATTCATGAAGATGTCATTTTCATGGTCTAGCAAATATTGTTCTAAAGGATCAGTAGGAGGCACGGCAATAGAATCAAGACCAATAATTTCATCTTTACTAGGCAATTCTTTATCACGGGTTGTCAATGAAATTTGGAGAAATTAAACTCATGAGACACATCCCCGAAACTTACACTAACAGTTTCTTTCTCACAGTCTATCTTAGCATTAACAGTGTTCAAGAAAGGTATACCAAATATAATGGGACCAAAATCATCTTGTTGGGAACCAAGAACTAGAAAATCAGTAGGGTATTTTATTTTCCCACACAAGACTTCAACATCTCTAACGATCCCAATTGGTGAGATGGTATATCTATTGGCAAGCTTAATAGTAACATCAATATCTTCTATTTCAGCAGGTGCAATATCATTCATAATCTCTTGATATAAAGTAAAAGGGGTTGCACTCACACTAGCACCCAAATCACATAAGCCATGATAACAATGATCTCCTATTTTTACAGAGACAACAGGCATGCCAACAACAGGCCTATGTTTATCTTTTTCATTGGGTTTAGCAATTCTAGCAGCTTCATCACAGAAATAAATAACATGCCCATCAACATTATCGACCAAGAGATCTTTAACCATAGCAATACTAGGTTCAGGGGGTGTAGGTGTTCTAGTATAGCTCTTACGTACTACAGCTGAAGCTTTAGCATGTTCTTTTATCCTAACAGGAAAAGGTGGTTTCTCAATATAAGCAGTAGGAATAACTGGATCAACATTATAAGTAATGGTTTCTTCTTCAGCTTTAATGGGTTCTACTATTTTTACTTCAATGGGAGGATGATATTTAAACCACTTCTCCTTAGGGAGATCAACATGAGTAGCAAATGATTCACAGAAAGAAGGTACTATATCAGAGTCAAGTCCATATTTAGTGCTAAATTCACGAAAAACATCGGTATCCATAAAAGATTTAACACAATCAAATTTAAGGTTTATACCTGACTACTTACCTTTGCCGAGCTCCCAATCTTCAGAGTTGCGTTTAATTCTTTCCAAGATATCGCATTTGAATTCAATAGTCCTATTCATAAAAGAACCTGTACAAGAAGTATCGAGCATGGATTGATCATTACGAGAAAGCCGAGCATAAAAATTCTGAATAATAATTTCTCTTGACAGCTCAAGATTGGGGCATGAATATGACATTGACTTAAGCCTCCCCCAAACTTGAGCGGTACTTTCTCATTCACGAGGCCAAAAAATATATATATAATTCTGATTACTATGAACTCGATGCATAGGATAAAACTTCTGATGAAATTCCAATTTCAATCGGTTGTAATTCCAAGCTCTAATATCATCACATAGCCTATACCATGTCAATGCCTTTCCCTTCAAAGATAAATGGAAGACTTTCTTCTTGAATTCGTCTTCGGGCAAACCTACAAGCTTAAATAATCCACAAATTTCATCCACATAGATTAGATGCATATCAGGATGTAGTGTTCCATCTCCTGCGTAAGGATTAGCTAGAAGTTTCTCTATCATACCCGAAGGAATTTCATAATAAATATTTTCAGTAGGTGCAGTAGGTTGAGGAGCAAAGCTTTGCTCTTCTGGTCGAGGTGAAGATACCCCGAACAAGCCCCTCAAAGGATGACCTTCCATCGTAACAAGTGACAATAAATTTCAGCACGTAATATAAATGTTTCGTTACCAAATTCCACTTACGAAAGGCTCTTCACTCCTTGGCAACGACACCAAAAAAGAGTCTTGATGACCCACAAGTATAGGAGATCACTCATAGTCCTTTAAATAAGTAAGAGTGTCGAATCCAACGAGGAGCAGAAGGTAATGACAAGCGGTCTTGAGCAAGGTATTTTCTGCAAGCTCTGAAATTATCGGTACCAGATATATTTGTGATAAGATAATTCGTAATGGGTAACAAGTAACAAGTGAAACAAAGGTGCAGCAAGGTGGCCCAATCCTTTGTGTAGCAAAGGATAAGGCTGGACGAACTCTTATATAAGGCAAAGCACTCCCGAGGATACATGGGAATTATTGTCAAGTTAGTTTTCATCATGCTCAAATGATCCACGTTCGTTACATTGATAATTTGATATGTGGGTGGACCGGTGCTTGGGTGTTGTCCTTACTTGGACAAGCCTCCCACTTATGATTAACCCCTCTCGCGAGCATCCGCAACTATGAAAGAAGAATTAAGAAAGATCTAACCATAGCATGAAACATGTGGATCCAAATCAGCCCCTTAATTACGAAGCAACGCATAAAATAGGGTTTAAGCTGTAACACCCCCAGTGGTTAGCTACAGTAATCCCCCTTTTGATAGTGCCATGTCATCATGACCATCAGTGCTTAAACTTCATTTGGAACATATCTCTTTTCAATTCAAAATTCAAATGGAAATTCAAACTGAAAGTGAAAATAAAAGTTGTTCAAATCCAGGAATTAAAATGTTCATAATATTGAAATAATCCAGAGACAATTCTAAAATTATAAACAACATATACTAAATTAATTATGTGCCTCTAACAGCAATAAAACAGAGATATTTAATCCATTTTCATTTAATTAAAATCCAAATAAAATTCATTTGCCTCTAAACCAATTTCTAGCAGTGACAAATATTGCACTGTAAATATTGGGCTAAGTCACATATCCTGCCAAACTTATTTGGTGGCTAAACTAATTGCAAAGCAGAAAAGAAAATAGAAAACTAAGCAGAAAATAGAAAAGAGAAAAGAAGAAAAAGAAAAAGGGCCCATTTGCTTGGGCCTAAGTGGCTACAGTGAGGCCCGGCCGACCTGGCGCCGTCCCCTACCTCGCACTGCTCCTCCCCGTGCGGTTTTGCCGCGCGCGTGCTCGCCGCGCCTGGCCCCCCCTCCACTCTGGTCGATAGCGCGACGCCCGCGCCCTTAAGGACGACGCCGCGCCACCCCTCCTAACCCTAGCGCCCCCAGTTTCCCCCCTCCTCCTCGCTCTTCCTCTCAGATCCCGCTCGCCCGAGTGGGCTCGCCGCTGACGCCTCATCGTAGGCGTGGCCACCGGCACCCGTTCGACGCCCCGTCAAGTCCAGGAGCTCCGGCGTGGTCCTCCTCTTCTTCCTCGACACCGGATCGGGACCGGGAAGCAACGCCGATGCCGCATTCGACCTCGCCTCCGCCCACGGCCAACGCACAACCTCATCGCCGATCTGCTTCACCGGACCTCCCCGAGCCCTCTGCCTAGACCCCACGCTCCCCCGATGAGCTCCTGCGCCGAACGCGCCCTCCCCTGCCCCCTCTAGCCACCCGTAGCCACTGCCCCGACGAAGCCCGAACCCACCGCCACCTGTTTGGTCGCCGGCGCGTCTCCGGTGACCATTTAGTCAAGGGCCTGTGTCCGTTGTCCTCGCGCGCACGCGTAGAGCACGCCCGAAGCTTTAGATTGAGCTACTGCGTGCTGCATCGCCATTTGCGTCGTCGCCCAAAACCTCACCACCGCGGACCTCGTCGCCGTCGACGATTTCGGCTACCCCCGCACCAACCGATGCCACAGATCGACGCGGCACGTTCTGCCCGTTCGAACACGACCTAGAACGCGCAAAACGGGGCACTACAGCATGATTCCGACGCTCGCCAGCGTTCGGCCGCCACGCGCAGGCCCGCCGGAGCAACTTCGGTGGTGCCGCTGACCTGGCGCCGGTGGGCCCCGCCTCTGTGCCACTGATTGCGGGCCCCGCGGGCCACCAGTTGACCTGTTGACCAGGGTCAACGCTGACTGGGCGGCCCCGTGTCTATGACATGTGGGTCCTGCCATTTAAAATGATTATAGATAAATAGACAATCTGTAAATTAATTAATTAGTTAATTAAAACACTAATTAGACACTGACTAGTAGGGCCCACCACCTAATTAAGTATTTAGTTTAAATTTAACTCTGTTCAATACTAACAGAGGCTGACATGTGGGCCCCACATGTCATGTTTGACCTGGCCAGCCATCTGTTGACAGCTGACGCCAGCAAGGAGTCATGCTGATGTCACCCCCCCCGCACTGGTCTTGATAATGTTGATTTAAAATGATTAAATAAATCCAGAAAATCAACTAAATCTTTAGAAATTCATATAAAATAATCTGTAGCTCAGATCGAAAAACTTTGTACATGAAAGTTGCTCAGAACGACGAGACGAATCCAACCGTGATATCCGTTTCCATGTCTGGACCCTCTACGGAGGTGAACCCGCAACTTTTAGCCTGTTTCTGGTAGATGAATAGTGCTTATACTCCGATTAATAAATCCAAACAAACTCCTAAAATAACTAAAATGACTTAGACATGTCTTTAGGCAACCCTGCACTGCACGTTAGCGTAGCCTGCTCTGTGTTACATATATTTGCTGAGTATTTATCTGTTTCCTCCCCCTCTTCTCTCTCGGTAGACCCCGCTACAGACGCAGTTCCCGAGACCGACGCAGCTCAGGAGCCCGACGACACTGTTGACGACCCCTACTTCTTGCCAGAGCAACCAGGCAAGCACCCCCCCTTGAGCATACCGATATCGCCTATTCTTTCTCTCTCATGCTTGCATTAGAAATTGCTGCTGCTACTGTTTAACCTATTCTGATGCATAGCCTGTCTATTGTAACTTGCTATTGAAATCTTACCTGCTTATCCTAAACTGTTTAGTATAGGCTGGGTAGAGACTTACCGGAGACCCCAACTTGTCCCCAGTTGCCCCGCTGGATTATTAGATGACTCGATCAACGGGATCGACATCTAGACCCCGGCACTGCACAACACCCCCCTTAGTTGTACGACACTGCAGCGTCACCATCGAGTGCCGAGGTTGATACCTCGTATAGCACTCCTGATGTTAACTCTGTAGAGTAGCTATTTGGTCGTGGACATCGAGGGTGATTCCTCCTTCTCCACTTTTGATACAACCCTGTCGCGCAACACTTCAAGTGTGAACCTCGAGGGTGATTCCTCCTAAGTTCACCTTGACGGTTACATCGAGTGGGCATCCGTCGAGGGTGATACCTCAGATTCCCCTGATGTTATGGACACCGGGTTACTATGACTTTACCCCTGAACCTTGTTAGAAATGGGTCGGCCCCAAGGGCGACCCGAGGGAGTTAATTTTACTGCAGGACTGGAGGGACAGGTGGTACCACCCAATAGAGGAGGACCTGAGTTCCCAACAGTTTTTTGCGAGACGGGTTGACCAGGATGGTGCCCGAGTGATGAATACGAGACGTGGCCGGGGATTCTTGGCCCTTGTCACAAGTCCTCGAGATGGGGCGATGGGGTCACATCGATCGTGAGTCTCTGCTCGTTACCGCACTACCAACACACTACGATTTGGATATTTGATCTGAGTGGGCCTTTGGCCCGATAGCACTAACCATCACGCGGGAATAAATATGGGTACTCTACATCATGGCATCAGCCGAAAGCTCTGTCAGATGTCCAGTTCAGCATTGTGGCACGGTCGGATCGTGCCGACCATCCGAGGCAGTGCTGGTATCCACCCTGCACACAACAACCCGGAGTGCGCAGGGCGATGGCCCAAGACCCCTGAGCGTTTAGGTTGTAGACCGGCGGGGACCTCTCTGCTGAGCTCTAGGTAGGGTTGCGGTGTGTTGTTTGGCCGAGGACGGGTATGACCCAGAAAGTGTGTCCGGCCAGAGTTAAGCGAGCGTGGTGGGTAAGTTGGTGCACCCCTGCAGGGAAGAACTAATCTATGCATAGCTGGATCCTCGGTAACGGACGCTCGGAGTTGTATCCTGATCGATACAACTAGAACTGGATACTTGGATACTATGTCTCTGGGATTACTTTCTCGCAGGGAGTCGAGAAAGGATCTCTGGCCGAGGTTGATGACAGTATGGATCTGGGATTGCTTTCTCGCAGGGAGTCGAGAAAGGATCTCTGGGTGAGGTTGAGACTTAATGATACTACTACTCTATACTTTACTACTCTACACTCTTCTAATACTGCAAGACTGTTGAAGATGCTAGTCTTTGATAGGACTAGGCTTTCCCCTCTATTCTGGCATTTCTGCAGCCCAGTCCACATATACAGCCTTCCTTTGATAATGTTGCATATGTAGTGTAGATCCTTGCTTGCTGAGTACTTCGGATGAGTACTCATGGTTGCTTTGCTTTCTTTTTCCCCCATACCCTTTTGTTGCAACCAGATGACGGAGCCCCTGAGACAGCTGCCCCCGCCGACTATCGCGGCTACTACCCCAAGGGTGGTTACTTCTACGAGTTGGCCGACGACCAGGAGTAGGTTCGGAGGGTCCCAGGCAGGAGCCTGCGCCTTTCGATCGTAGCTTTTGTTTTGCCCCGCCTTTCTAAAGGGTTATCTGTTTCTGTTTCATATCTGTACTCGGATATCTGATGCTTCCGCTGATGTTGTATGCGAGCTTATGTATTCGAGCCCTCGAGGCCCCTGGCTTGTAATATAAAGCTTGTATGACTTTATTTATGTTTTAGAGTTGTGTTGTGATATCTTCCCGTGAGTCCTTAGGCTTGATCGTGTGCATTTACGTGTATGATTAGTGCACGATTGAGCCAGGGGCGTCACAAGTTGGTATCAGAGCCGACTGCCTTTAGGAATGCCCCTTTCCAATTCCTTGGCCGAAGTTGAGTCTAGACTTCAAAAACTGTTTTACTAACTTGGTTGTGTGGCTTACGGGCCCACATCGCCAATTGGGTGGTATTAGGATCTTTTATTCCTCGTCTTTACTCTAGGACTCTGATCTCTCTTCTATTCGGGTTAAATTTTTACTAACTCTGGCATTAGGTTCTCGTAATCACTTCTTCCCAGAGAGCCCCTTCACTACAGATGATCGTCTGCCCCATCAGAAGACTCTGAAGATACTCCTCGATGATTCCCGAGACCCTTTGCCCACTGCTTTGCAGTTCCTGACCACCGATAAATCCTGACAAATAACTACTTACACTCGTCGTACATATATTCATTCCAATCACTCTTTTGTTCCATCCAACATATCGAAATACTATCCAACATTTCAAAAATTCTCTGAACCCACTGCCTTGCAGTTCCTTTCTGCCTGAATACCCTACGAATAATTCCTCACATTACCGGGGATCCGTTCATCCCCAGTTGTTCTTGTGTTTCATGAAATACCTCGTATTGCTATATGTGACCTTCCGAAAATCCTCTGCAGCCTATTTCTCCCGAAAGTCTTGTCTGCCTGCATTATGGTTAAACCCGTGTGTCTCGCAATATTCATTAGCATTCTTTGTCATTATCATTCCGAGTCGGTTGATTCAATATGAATAAGAATAATCCCTACCATTCATCGATTCTTAGAACTCGTCCTTCTGGCTCAGACGTCAATTTGGACATGAGTTGGTTCTTGGCTAATCAACTTGCAATCGATTGTCCATCGTATTTAATAACCTTTTAAGTTCTTCCCTGATGCTAATACCTTCGGTAAATTGTATCATCTACTTTGACTTCAACACTTTGCTTTCGAACTCGCATCCCTTGCTTTGGTTGATGGTTGTATGGATTCGTAAAATGTCCCGATGGGTTGTATCTATGATTCTGCCATCAGCAAGAACCTAGAAAATTCTATGAGTCATACTCTTCTGGTGCTTCACCAGATAAATTTTTAGCACTACAATTTCTTCAAAAACGAGGAGTGAATGAAAGGTTATGCATTGAAGAAGTGGGAGTCGACCTTGAACCTTTGTGTTCATGCTCATGGAAACAATGTAGATACTATCATGGAAGCTCCTTGTAATAATAGATATCCCCTTGATATAATACCCTCTCGTACCTGTGTTATGTCCCTTGCAACCATGGTCCTGACCATGATTGTTCTTCTTTGATTACATTTCTTGGACAAGTTAAAATACTTGTCTTCTGTAGATCATTTCATCTGTCCAACCTCTATTCTGATCTACCTCAAGTATTGCCCCTGTTATCTCGAGGATACTGTGTCATTGCACTATCTCTTGTAAATTCTTATGGGACGACACTCCATCACATCATTCCTTGCCTGATCGGCTATATCATTATCGTGCTAAATTTTAACTGTGCTACCAGGTCCTTCCTGAAGCACAATTTTCGATGATGAACTAAGCTTACATCGATCTTCCTCATCTTATTATTTCACCTTGAACCATGAACTTGATTTCGAGCTTGTGTCGTATCTGTGGTTCCAATAGCCTTTTGCTTCCTCACCCCTTTTGCTTGATGTCATCGCTGACCGATTACATCTTCATGAAATCTCTCGACAATTGTGTCATGATCATCATCAACATTCCGAGCTCTTCCAGGATATCAATAGAATTCATGGTGAGAAATACCATCCTTGCCCCCTCAATGAATTGTTGCTGAGCCCGCGGGCCCTATCCTCATCTTTTCCTTGCTGAAATTGAATGACTTATTTTATAAGTTGTTTCGATGGATCCTTTGTGTATCCAAAGTCCGACCTTTACCTGATGACCATGTCAGTGCTATCCCGAAGCATGACTGTGGTACTACTATCATCAACAAGAACTCTTGAAGCTCAATGCTAACTGTTTCTTGATCAATTATCCAAACACCATTGTATGGGTAACATCATGAGTTTTCCTCGCCCCTTTTTCCTAGATGGTTATCTATTTGCAATCCTGCCATGATTGTCCCTCTCTGCTAGCTCTTGGGAAGGAGGTATACCCAATACTCGGGTATAGTCACATTTTTCCTTCCATTGTTTTGTTTAACCTTTCTTGTGAGCTTATGACCTAAGTAGTAATATTCTCCTGCTTATGTCAAAACCTTGGTTGTACAACTCTGTCGGTAAGACCCTGTTACTACTGTTGATGACCATACGGTAACCACCGATGGACGAGAACTTTGCCTACTGGTCCTCCTCATTTCAACGAGCAGGAAAATGGTTCTCTTTGTCCCTCGCCCTTGGTACCAACGTTGTTGCCAACATAATGCTTCTCCGCTTGAGGGGATCGAAAACATTCCAGTCGTTCGAGATTTTCCGGACGTTTCTTTGGAAGAACTTCCAAGAATACCCCGCTTCCTTTCAGTCTTCCTCTTAATTCTCGGGACGAGAATTCTTGTTAGTGGAGGAGATTTGTAACACCCCCAGTGGTTAGCTACGGTAATCCCCTTTTGATAGTGCCATGTCATCATGATCATCATTGCTTAAACATCATTTGGATCATATATCTTTTCAATTCAAAATTCAAATGGAAATTCAAACTGAAAGTGAAAATAAAAGTTGTTCAAATCCAGGAACTAAAATGTTCATAATATTGTAAATAATCAAGAGACAATTCTAAAATTATAAACAACATACACTAAATTAATTATGTGCCTCTAATAGCAAAAAAATAGAGATATTTAATCCATTTTCATTTAATTTAAATCCAAATAAAATTCATTTGCCTCCAAACCAATTTCTAGTAGTGACAAATATTGCACTGTAATATTGGGCTAAGTCACATATCCTGCCAAACATATTTGGTGGCTAAACTAATTGCAAAGCAGAAAAGAGAATAGAAAACAAAACTGAAAACAGAAAAGAGAAAAGAAGAAAAAGAAAAGGGCCCATTTGCCTGGGCCTAAGTGGCTACAGTGAGGCCCAGCCCACCTGGCGCCGTCCCCTACCTCGCACTGCTCCTCCCCGTGCGCTGTCGCTGCGCGCCCGCTCACCGCGCCTGGCCCCCTCCCCTCTGGTCGATAGTGCGACGCCCGCGCCCTTAAGTATGACGCCACGCCACCCCTCCTAATCCTAGCGCGCCCAGTTTCCCCCTCCTCCTCACTTTTCCTCTCAGATCCCGCTCGCCCGAGCGGGCTCACCGCCGACGCCTCGTCGTAGGCGTGGCCACCGGCACCCGTATGACACCCCGTCAAGTCCAGGAGCTCCGGTGTGGTCCTCCTCTTCTTCCTCGACACCAGATCGGGACCGGGAAGCAACGCAGATGCCGCATTCGTACTCGCCTCCGCCCACGGCCAATGCACGAGCTCACCGCCGATTTGCTTCACCGGACCTCCCCAAGCCCTCTGCCTAGACCCCACGCTCCCGCGGTGAGCTCCTGCCCCCTCTAGCCGCCCGTAGCCACTGCCCCGATGAAGCCCAAACCCACCGCCACCTCGTTTGGTCGCCGACGCGTCTCCGATGACCATTTGGTCAAGGGCTTGTGTCCGCTGTCCTCGCGCGCACGCGTAGAGCACGGCCGAAGCTTTGGATTGAGCTACTGCGCGCTGCATCACCGTTTGCGTCGTCGCCCAAATCCTCACCACTGCGGACCTCATCGCCGTCGATGATTCCGGCTGCCCCCGCACCAACCGATGCCACAGATCGACCCGGCACGTTCTGCCCGTTCGAACGCGACCGAGAACGCGCAAAACGGGGCACTACAACGTGATTCCGTCGCTCGCCGGCATTCGGCCGCCGCGCGCAGGCCCGCCGGAGCAACTCCGGTGGCGCCGCTAACCTGGCGCTGGTGGGCCCCGCCTCTGTGCCACTGACTGCTTGCCCCGCGGGCCCCCAGTTGACCTGTTTACTAGGGTCAACGCTGACTGGGCGGCCCCGTGTCTATGACATGTGGGTCCCGCCAGTTAAAATGATTATAGATACATAGATAATCTTGAAATTAATTAATTAGTTAATTAAAACACTAATTAGACACTGACTAGTAGGGCCCACCACCTAATTAAGTAGTTAGTTTAAATTTAAATCTGTTTAATACTAACAGAGGCTGACATGTGGGCCCCACTGGACCCACATGTCAGGTTTGACCTGTCTAGCCGTCTGTTGACTGCTGACGCCAGCAAGGCATCATGCTGACGTCACCCCCCCCCCCCCCCCGCACTGTTCTGGATAATGTTGATTTAAAATGATTAAATAAATCCAGAAAATCAACAAAATCTTTAGAAATTCATATAAAATAATCCGTAGCTCAGATCGAAAAACTTTGTACATGAAAGTTGCTCAGAACGATGAGATGAATCCAACCGTGCTATCCGTTTCCGTGTAGAGAACCTCTACGGAGGTGAACCCGCAACTTTTAGCCTGTTTCTGGTAGATGAATTGTGCTTATACTCCGGTTAATAAATCCAAACAAACTCCTAAAATAACTAAAATGATTTAGACATGTCTTTAGGCAACCCTGCACTGCATGTTAGCGTAGCCTGCTCTATGTTACATATGTTTGCCGAGTATTTATCTATTTCCTCCCCCTCTTCTCTCTCGGTAGACTCCGGTACAGACGCAGTTCCCGAGACCGACGCAGCTCAGGAGCCCGACAACACTGTTGACGACCCCTCCTTCTTGCCAGAGCAACCAGGCAAGCGCCCCCCCCCCTTGAGCATACCGATATCGCCTATTCTTTCTCTCTCATGCTTGCATTAGAAATTGCTGCTGCTACTGTTTAACCTATTCTGATGCATAGCCTGTCTATTGTAACCTTCTATTGAAACCTTACCTGCTGATCCTAAACTGTTTAGTATAGGCTGGGTAGAGACTTACCAGAGACCCCAACTTGTCCCTAGTTGCCCCGCTGGATTATCAGATGACTCGATCAACAGGATCGACAGCTAGACCCCGGCACTACACAACACCCCCCTTAGTTGTACGACACTGCAGCGTCACCATCGAGTGCCGAGGGTGATACCTCGTATAGCACTCCTGATGTTAACTCTATAGAGTAGCTATTTGGTCGTGGACATCGAGGGTGATTCCTCCTTCTCCACTTCCGATACGACCCTGTCGCGCAACACTTCAAGTGTGAACCTCGAGGTTGATTCCTCCTAAGTTCACCTTGACAGTTACATCTAGTAGGCATCCGTAGAGGGTGATACCTTGGATTCCCCTCATGTTATGGACACCCGGTTACTGTGACTTTACCCCTGAACCTTGTTAGAAACGGGTCGGCCCCGAGGGCGACCCGAGGGAGTTACTTTTACTGCAGGACTGGAGGGACAGGCGGTACCACCCAGTAGAGGAGGACCTGAGTTCCCGACAGTCTTTTGCGAGACGGGTTGACCTGGACGGTGCCCGAGTGATGAATACGAGGCATGGCCGGGCATTCTTGGCCCTTGCCGCAAGTCCTCGAGATGGGGCGACGGGATCACATCGATCGTGAGTCTCTGCTCGTTACCGCACTACCAACACACTATGATTCGGATATTTGATCTGAGTGGGCCTTTGGCCCGATAGCACTAACCATCACGCGGGAATAAATATGGGTAGTCTACATCGTGGCATCAGCCGAAAGCTCTGTCAGACATCCAGTTCAGCATTGTGGCACGGTCGGATCGTGCCGACCATCCGAGGCAGTGCTGTTATCCACCCTACACACAACGACCCGGAGTGCGCAGGGCGATGGCCCAGGACCCCTGAGCGCTTAGGTTGTAGACCGGCGGAGACATCTCTGCTGAGCTCTAGGTAGGGTTGCGGTGTGTCATTTGGCCGAGGCCGGGCATGACCCAGAAAGTGTGTCCGGCCGGAGTTAAGCGAGCGTGGTGGTAAGTTGGTGCACCCTGTAGGGAAGAACTAATCTATGCATAGCCGGATCCTCGGTAACGGACGCTTAGAGTTGTATCCCGATCGATACAACTAGAACTGGATACTTGGATACTATGGCTCTGGGATTACTTTCTCGCAGGGAATCGAGAAAGGATCTCTGGCCGAGGTTGATGACAGTATGGCTCTGGGATTGCTTTCTCGCAGGGAGTCGAGAAAGGATCTCTGGGTGAGGTTGAGACTTAATGATACTACTACTCTATACTGTACTACTCTCCACTCTTCTAATGCTGCAAGACCTTTGAAGATGCTAGTCTTCGATCGGACTAGGCTTTCCCCTCTATTCTGGCATTTCTGCAGCCCAGTCCACATATACAGCCTTCCTTTGATAATGTTGTATATGTAGTGTAGATCCTTGCTTGCTGAGTACTTCGGATGAGTACTCACGGTTGCTTTGCTTTCTTTTTCCCCCATACCCTTTTGTTGCATCTAGATGATGGAGCCCCTGAGATAGCTGCCCCCGCCGACGATCGCGGCTACTACCCCGAGTGTGGTTACTTCTACGAGTTGGCCGATGACCACGAGTAGGTTCGGAGGGTCCCAGGCAGGAGGCCTGCGCCTTTCGATCGTAGCTTTTGTTTTGCCCCGCCTTTCAAAAGGCTTATCTATTTCTGTTTCATATCTGTACTCAGATATCTGATGCTTCCGCTGACGCTTGTATGCGAGCTTATGTATTCGAACACTCGAGGCCCCTGGCTTGTAATATCAAGCTTGTATGACTTTATTTATGTTTTAGAGTTGTGTTGTGATATCTTCCCGTGAGTCCTTAGGCTTGATCGTGTGCATTTGCATGTATAATTGGTGCACGATTGAGCCGAGGGCGTCACATAAGCTTCTGTCACTCTAGCAACCCATCATCTACTTATTAGTTCCCAATGCCTTCCCCTAGGCCCAAATCATGGTGAAGTGTCATGTAGTCGATGTTCACATAACACCACTTGAGGAAAGACAACATACCTCTCATCAAAATATCGAACGAATACCAAATTCACATGATTACTTATAACAAGACTTCTCCCATGTCCTCAGAAACAAACGTAACTACTCACAAAGCATGTTCATGTTCAACATCAGAGGGGTATTGAATATAATTAAGGATCTGAACATATGATCTTCCATCAAATAAACTAACTAGCATCAACTACGGAGAGTAATCAACACTACTAGCAACCCACAGGTACCAATCTGAGGTTTTGAGACAAAGATTGAATACAAGGGATGAACTAGGGTTTGAGAGGTGATGGTGCTGGTGAAGATGTTGATGAAGATTGACCCTCCCTCGATGAGAGGATCGTTGGTTATGATGATGGCTTCGATTTCCCCCTCCGGGAGGGAACTTTCCCTGGCAGAATCGCTTTAATGGAGCCCTAGATTGCTCCTGCCCAAGTTCCGCCTCGAGACGGCAGCGCTTCATCCCACAACCTTCCTTCTTATTTTTTCTAGGTCAAAACCTTTCATATAGCAAAAGAGGGGCACCAGACGATGGCCAGGGGGCCCACAATCCCTGGGGGCGTGCCCAGGGGGTAGGGCGCGCCCCCTCGGCTTGTTGCCACTTGGTGGGTCCCGTCTGGTAGTTTCCTCGCCCAATATGTTTTATATATTCAAAAATAATTCTCCGTAAAATTTCAGGACTTTTGGAGTTGTGCAGAATAGGTATCTCAAATTTGCTCCTTTCCGGTTCAGAATTCCAGTTGCGAGCATTCTCCCTCTTTATGTAAACCTTGTAAAATAAGAGAGAAAAGGCATAAGTGCTGTACTATAAAGTGAAATAACAACCCATAATGCATTAAATATCAACATAAAAGCATGATGCAAAATGGACGTATCACCTGTCGGCAACATTCTTGTACTCCCACGTGAATCTATCCCTCTTCTGAAGTGGCGCAATCCGGCGCCGGAGGTAGTCGGCTCCCATGTGCTTGATGGTTAGCCCGGAAGCTTTGAGGCGAGCGATCCGGTTCAGGGCCGGGCGAAGCTATGCATCGTGGCACCCAAGTTGCTTCCATCATCGCCACACACAACATTCTTAGTCTGCGGCAGGCAGAACGGCCGGGCCTCCTTGTCTTGGATCCAGCACCAGTCAGCCATCCACTCCTCCCATTTGTCATGCAGTTGCCCGCCAAGGTATCCCCAGTCCTCTTGCTTCCCCCGCGGGATCCAAGATATGTTCCCCGAGAGAGATTTATCCTCAAACCGGGGGATGCAGAAATGATGGAACATGTCCACATTGGGTACGATCCCGAGAAAGTCCTCGCACAGATGAGCGAAAACCTCCATGCATGTCATTGCATTGGGTGTAAAATCCAGCAGGCGGACTCCATAAGGATACATCATGGCGCTGAAGAAATCAAAAAATGGGGAAGAAAGGCCACAGTAGAAATACGCGCAGAAAAAGGGATATGCATATGCTGGATTCTTGGGCCCGTCCGAGAGAGGCACTGGTGCTCCATGGCCGCCCCTGGTCTCCCTTCCCCACATGAATGCGTACCTTGCAATCTGGGTGTTGGCGTCAAGGTCTGACGGCGAGAAGACAATGTTCTCTACATGAATGTGCGCAATCGCAAGATGCGGGAGAAGATGAACATACTGTTGCCGAAGACCGTCAATGTGCTCTACACATTGGCGGACAAGTGTGCATGTGCTGAAGAAGGAAGAAGGCTTCCTGGGGAAAAGGCTAGCGTCGAAGTCAATTTTGAGGACGACGATGCTGCTGCTCCGAAGAAGAAAGGCTGAAGGTGCAATAGGAAGTGCAAGGGCAAGTCAGTTATGGCGGTAGAAGGGTTCGGCAATTCTTGCCCCACCAAGAAAACCAAGAAGGAGAACTCCGGCAAGCAAGCTGCTACGTGCACTGATTGCCAGGTAGCTGCGGCGGGTGAGAAGGCCGTGAAGTCTGACGGGCCATACTACAAGATTCATCGTACCAAGGGTCACGACCTCCAAGAGTGTTGTCAAGTCGAGCAAATGGTCGAGAAATAGAAGGCTGAATATGAGAAGCGCGACAAGGAGAAGGGCCAGGATGGTATGGGTGGGTTCGGCAAGAAGGGTCGCAGCAGCTGAGGAGGGCACCGCGGCAAAACCAATCAGTAAAAAGAGAAGCCAGCCAGCGGCGGAGAGAAAAAAGAAGGAGATGAAGAGAGTGAAGAGGAAGATGATGACGAATCCAGTGAGCATGAGTTCCAGAAGGCGACGGAAGCCATGTGGATTGATGGGGGTGCATCTTTGCATTCCTCTCACCGCCAACTTAAACAGTGGGCGTGTGAGGTCAATGTGGCGGAGCTGACAGCGGATGCCCAAAGCCCCTAAAGTGGTCCCACACGCCTATCATTTTTATGCCGAGGACCACCCTGATCGCACAACTGCGGTCGGGTGTTTGCCGCTGTTGGTTTCACCAACAATACGCAACCTCAAAGTCACGACAATGTTAGTTGATGGTGGGGCTGGCTTGAAATTGATCTCTCCTGATGTGATTGAGAGGCTGCAGATTCCTGAGGAAGAGCTCAAGAAAACCGGGACATTCCAAGGAATTAACCCGGGAAGGAGCCAGCCTAATGGGAAAATCATGCTGCGGGTGACATTTGGCGGGGAACCGAACTATAGAATTGAGAAGATCGTGTTTGATGTTGTCAAGATCGCCTTGCCGTTTAATGTAATTCTTGGCCGCCCGGCACTAGCCAAATTCATGGCAGCATCTCATTATGCCTACAACACCCTGAAGATGCCAGGGCCTATGGGTGTCATCTCCATTAGCTCTGACAAGAAAGATGCAGTCATATGTGTCGATAAGCTTTACATAGATGCAGTTGCAGTAGAGACCATTAAGCATACAGCTCCCGCCAAAGGAAAGAAGAGTAAGTAGCCCGGTAAGATTTCTAGCAAGAATTCCATGAAGCGCGCCTCTTCGGAGTGCTGCGCACCTATTGAAGACTTGCCGGAGAGCTCTGCCGGCAAGAGGTCCAAAGATACCCCACTAGTAACAAAGAAGGTGTTTGCAAAGGAGGACGGCACTGGTGGTACCTTCACCATCAGTGCCACTCTTGACAGTAAATAGGAAAGTGCGCTCATTGCCTTCCTGCGGGAGAATGTAGATGTGTTTCCATGCACTGTGTCGGTGTACACAAACAGGCTGTTTGTTTCCCCCTGACTTGTGCACACACCAGTGTGGCCACCGAGGGCGGTCAGGTCTTCCCGAGGATCCCAAGCTCCAAACCAAGTCATCAGCTAATCCAAAGATTCTCAGAGAAGTCTCCGTTGCCGGCCAGGCAAGGCCGGCAGGATCAAAACCACAGCTAGGATTGAGACCAAGCTGCGCCGGTAAGGTCTCTGAGGCTGCCAAGGCCAAGACAAAGCCTCAAGTTAGAGGCCTGGCAAGCTTCGTGCTGGCAGGCTGATACGTCTCCATCGTATCTATAATTTTTTATTATTTCATGCCAATATTCTACAACTTTCATATACTTTTGGCAACTTTTTATATTATTTTTGGGACTAACATATTGATCCAGTGCCCAGTGCCAGTTCCTATTTGTTGCATGTTTTTTGTTTCGTAGAATATCCGTATCAAACGAAGTCCAAACGCGATAAAAACTTACGGAGATTTTTTTTGGAATATATGTGATTTTTGGGAGTTGGAATCAACACGAGACGATGCCCGAGGCGGCGGCAAGGGTGGAGGGCGCGCCTGGGACCCTTCTGGCCACCCTGTAAGGCGGTTGGTGCCCTTCGTTTGCCACAAGAAAGCTAATATCCGGATAAAAATCGTGTTAAAATTTCAGCCCAATCGGAGTTACGGATCTCCAGAAATTTAAGAAACGGTGAAAGGCCAGAATCTAGGAGCGCAGAAACAGAAGGAAACAGAGAGAGAGATCCAATCTTGGAGGGGCTCCTGCCCCTCCGCCGCCATGGAGGCCATGGACCAGAGGGGAAACCCTTCTCCTATATAGGGGGGAGGTCAAGGAAGAAGAAGAAGGAGGGGGGTTCTCTCCCCCTCTCTCCCGGTGGCGCCGGAACGCCGCCAGGGCCATCATCGTGACGGCGATCTACACCAACAACTTCGCCGCCGTCATCACGAACTCTATCCCCCTCTATGTAGTGGTGTAACACCTCTTCTCCCCACTGTAATCTCTACTTAAACATGGTGCTCAATACTGTATATTATTTCCCAATGATGTATGGCTATCCTATGATGTTTGAGTAGATCCGTTTTGTCCTATGGGTTGATTGATGATCGTGATTGGTTTGAGTTGCATGTTTTATTATTGGTGCTATCCTATGGTGCTCTCCGTGTCACGCAAGCATGAGGGATCCCTGCTGTAGGGTTTTCAATATGTTCATGATTCACTTATGGTGGGTGGCGTGAGTGACAGAAGCACAGACCCGAGTAAGTAGGTTGTTTGCGTATGGGAATAAAGAGGACTTGATACTTTAATGCTATGGTTGGGTTTTACCTTAATGATCTTTAGTAGTTACGGATGTTTGCTAGAGTTCCAATCATAAGTGCATATGACCCAAGGAGAGAAAGTATGTTAGCTTATGCCTCTCCCTCATCTAAATTGCAATAATGATTACCGGTCTAGTTATCGATTGCCTAAGGACAAATAACTTTCTTGTGACAAAAAGCTCTCTACTAAAACTAACTTAGTTATTTCTTTATCTAAACAGCCCCTATCTTTTATTTTTGTGCTCATTATTATCTTGCAAACCTATCTCTTTACACCTATAAAGTACTTCTAGTTTCATAATTGTTCTAGGTAAAGCGAATGTTAAGTGTGCGTAGAGTTGTATCGGTGGTCGATAGAACTTGAGGGAATATTTGTTCTACCTTTAGCTCCTCGTTGGGTTCGACACTCTTATTTAGCGAGAAAGGCTACAACTGATCCCCTACACTTGTGGGTTATCACAGGCCACCACCAGTTGCCACCGCTCCACCTCACTGAGACGCCAGTCGCTAATCAGTGCGATGTCGAACCCTCATATAGCTAAGTGGATCCTGTCAAGCACATGGCAGCACACTGGAGAAGTAAATCACCTTTATTAACACCTGTCTTGATGGCGTGTCACGATAATAGGAGGTAGCTGGATAAGTGGTGTGGCAACCTTGCCGGGCTTCAACCTCCACATGACACCTAGCAGCGCATTTAATGCATTTTGTCCTATCTCCCATAGTTAGGTATGATAGCTCTGCATCAGTCTAATCACCCCTGTAATGACCTTTTTGTCACTGTGGTGACCCCTTAAGCTATGAAAGGAGGGCCAGGGAAAAATGATAGGGGGTTCGAACCTTTGCAACCCTCACACATAGGCATTCGTGTAGCTGCTCTCTTCCCACCGCTTGTCGGGGGAGAGTGCTCCGTGTACTTGTGCTCAAACACCACCAATACACACAAAGGCAGGAGTAGGGTTTTATGACTCCGGGCGGCCCAATCCTGGGTAAAATCGTATGCTCCTCATTGTCTTTGCTCTGTGCATCGATCGCCGCCCCTCGCCAAGCCAGCAAAAGGGCCCCTTGCCCCATAGATCGTCGGCTCCACGCCGGCATTACAAAAAAAAGACACATCCGTGACATTATGGGTCGAACGAAATTTTTTTATGTCATGCTTATGACACTTCTATGACGATAATTGTGACAAAACCAAGTCTCATCATAGATGTGGTGGGCTCCTACTTCTATGACAAAAAATCATAACAGAAAATGGGCTTTTCGTCCTGGGTGGGCCGGAGATGCACATTGTAACGACCCGAGACCGACGCTCCAGACGCTTTCCATGTTTTTGTTGTATCCGCTTTTATTTATTCTTTGGCTTGTTGCATTTCATCATTTCATCATGCGCATTGCATCCTCATGTTTTCATAAAACTTGCATCCGCTCGTAGTTGCCGCTTCTTCCTTGTCTCTGTTGACCTCCTCTCAGATCAACAGGACTGATCTCTTCTCTCTTTTCTCTGAGCACATCAACCCCCCTTGTCTCCATGGCCTTTCGTCAAACCCCTCGCGCGCGTCCGAAATTTGTCCCGAACCCGACCCAAGCTATCGTTACCGATGGGTCCGGATCATCCCCAAACATCCCTAAAATATCTTCGGTTCTTTGATAGACTCTCCTAGACTATTTTTCCCGGGCCGTCCGATTATGATTGGAGCGACCTAGTACCCCTAAACCAAAACCCACCTGCTATATATGTGTCCAACCCTAGAATCTAGGCAGCTTGTCCCATCCATCTGTGTCCGCCGCCGCCACTGTTGTCTCGGGATCCCTTCTGATCTGATCCACCTTGTTTTCTGCACCCAACCAACCAGCACCGCTCGCCGATCTCCTCGTGCCCGAGGCCTCCGAGCCGCTCCTCACCGATGACTAGCAGGACCGCCGCGTCCCTCTCCTTTGGTTCTTCTTCTTCTTCTTCTTCTTTCCCCTGTCTCTCTCTCACATCTCTCTCTCTTACCTGGATAGGGAAATCACCGTCTCCCTGCCGTCGGCGACCACCGCAGACACCAGCATCCCCGCGCCAAGCCTCCTGCCCCCAGGGACACGAGCTGCCTCCCGAGCGTGTCCTCCTGTGGATCCCCTCGATCCCCTGCCTTGTCGCGTCCGCCTCCCGCTTCAACCTCGTCCATCAGCAGCTCCGGCCGCCGCAGATGAGCCCCGTGCCGTCCCTTCCCTTCCTTCTCCTGCCTTTCTCTCTGTCTCTCAAATCCCTCTCTCATCTCTGTCTCATCTCACAGGAAGCCCCAAGGAGTTGCGCTCGTCCCCGACGCCGACAAGCTCGCAGCCGTCGTGGATCCTCGCCTCCGCGCCCTAGATCCGGCCCCTCCGTCGGATCCCACCGTCCTAGTCCCGTTCCCCGCCGTCCAGGACCTCCTCCGTGCGCCAGTACCCTCCAGCGCCACCGTTTCCTTCCTCCTGCTGCTCGATCCCCTGCTTCATGAATGAGGTGCGCCACTCATTGACTTGGTCCAGCGCCAGCGTGGCCGGCCTCCAAGTCCCAGCGCACCTCCAGCCCAGCGCCAGGCCTTCTCCACTTCTGGCCCGTTGGCCCATTGTGAGCAGCTCCCCCCAGCCAAGTTTGCCTCAGATTTGGCCCGTGGTGTTTTTCTCCCTGCCAGGACGATTTTTCTAATTTCCAGAAAACTGCATATTTACAGTTTGACCCTCCTTGTTCATGCATTTAATAAACTCACAACCATGCATCAGAATTAAAAAAACTATATATGTAAAATGCTTAGAATTTCATCTAGTTTCTTAATTTGCAACTTTCATCCATGTTAAAAATATTTAAATGTGTTGTTTGCATTTAATTTAATAAATGACATGTTAAAATGGTTTATTTCATAACTAATTAATCGTATCTCCGAATTAAATAAACTTTATATGTAAATGGGGAGGAAAAATGCATAGATTAACATGGTGCACTTTACTTTGCTGTTTAACAACTCTAAAATATGGTTTAGGTCAGAACAGTACCAAATTCGTAAATTGCATATGAGGATTTTCTGAAATTGTTGTTTGTTATTTCCGGCCTCATTTAAACTTGCCTAGATAGGTAGTTTTATTATGCTTCACCTCTTGCCATGTTAACCAACATTTAATATTGATGTGTACCTAAACAAGAGTGAACTAAATACTTGAATGTGGTGTTTTGTCAATATGCAACTCGTTGCATATTGAGCTCCACTTAATTTGTAGTATTTTTTGTTGCACTTTGCCATGCCATGCCTCTTTAAACAGGACATGCATCATACTTGGTTGTGCATCATGTCATGTTTATGCTTGTTGGTTTACCATATTGTTTGCTTCTTTCCGGTTGTTCTTCTTCTCAATAGTTCCGGTTATGTTGCGATTGTGAGGATCCGTTCGACTACGCCCGTTTGTCTTCTTCATGGATTCCTGACTTATGTATTCGGATCTTCATGATCCCTGGTCTGTAATATTGTGGATCTCCGTTTAAATTGTGTTAGAGTTGTGTTGTGATATCTTCCCGTGAGTCCCTGTGCTTGATCGTGCATGTTTGCGTGTATGATTAGTGCATGATTGAGTCGGGGGCGTCACAAGTTGGTATCAGAGCAGACTGCCTGTAGGAAGCCCCCTTTCCAATTCCTTGGCAAAAGTTGAGTCTAGACATCGAGAAACTATTTTACTAACTTGGCTGTGTGGCTTACGGGCCCACATCACCAATTGGGTGGTATTAGGATCTTTTATTCCTCGTCTATACTATGGGACTCTGATCTCACTTCTATTCGGTTTAAATAAATTAACTAACGCCGACACTTAGGATCTCGTAAATCTTGTCTACCCGGAGAGCTGGATATCTGTGCGATTTCCCTGTCATTGACCTGATTAGTCTGATAATCATTTTCCTTTCCATTGTTTTGTTTAACCTTTCTCTCCGAGTTGTATTAAGCTTCTCATTGTCATTTGACAATCCTGAATTTCCTCTGTTTCAGATGGATCGTTTTTTCCACCACGTCCTACGACGCAGCTTGTGCTTCGCACTTGGGCTCGTGATGTCCGTGGTTTTCCAGCTGCCTGATCGCCCTCCTGACCAGACTTGGCTACCGCTGGTACCCCGAGTACATGGTCTACGAGGATTACCGCGAGTTCAACCAGGAGCAGTACCATGCTGATGTTCGTATCTATGATCACCAAGATGATTCAGACACTGAGCTGCACCTTTTCCACGGTATCGGCGTGACGATTCAGATGGCAGTCCATGATGCCGCCTACTCTGCTGTCGCACGTCTCCGAGGAGAGTTTCGCGATATCTTGGATGACTCTGAGTTCCGATACATTATGTATGCCCCTGCTGGAGATGCTACTAGATACTACACAGCTATCTGTGCCCCGTACGAGCCTCGTTGCTACGACCCGCGCGTTCTAATTCAGTGCACTCAGGCTCTGGTTCGCACTGTTCGGGCTCTTGCCATCGAGTTGGTTGCCACTCGAGCACGTCTCTATGATGCTATGACGCAGTTGCTACCCGATGTTCGTGCAGGGATACATCCGGAGCACATCCTTTATCCGGGCAGGACTCAGATGTATGCTGGTATTGACTGGCCTGCTGTTGGAGGTCACATGCCTGCACGTGGACCTCTACTTAGAGCTCGAGACCGGGTTCTGCATTAGAGTGCACATGGAGCGCTGGATCCTTCCGCGACGAACATTCATCGTCCGCACTCGCAGTTACCCCGTTTCAGTGGTTTTCCTCGACGTTGATGTAGCCTTTGCTATGTCTCGTTGTGTACTTCCTTACCGCGTGCCTGCGCGCCGCCTAGTATGTCTAGTTCTAAATTTGCACCGTTATGCTGTCCGCATGTACCTGACTCTGTGTATGGATCTGTATGTCTTAATTGACTACTGTTATGTATCTGTTACACTGCTTAAATTTTTATCGAGTCACATCATGCTTGTCGCTAAACACTCGCAATTTCCTTTACTAAACTACCCCTGTTGATACTTAGCAGGATGGTTAGACTAGGTGGTCGTGGTCGTGGTCGTTCCCCTGAACACCCACCTCCGCCAGACTATATGGCAGCTATGATGCAACAATTAGAGCTCAACCGCTAGTTCATGATTGGGATCATGGCTCAGTTTCCGCATCAGAACAACCAGAACTAGAACCCTGCTCCAATAAATTTGATAGAGTTTATGCGACTCAACCCCACTCAGTTCCGCAACTCTGACAAGTCACTGGATGCTGATGACTGGCTCCGCGACTTCACTCATGAGATGGAGTCAGCTAATGTCGCCCCTGCCAACTTCGTCACCTTCACGGCCTTTTTCCTAAAGGGTCCCGCTGCTCAATGGTGGGACACCCACAAGCGTACACTGCCTGCTGGAACAGTGTTTACCTGGTATGAGTTCCAGGCTGCTTTCCGTGCCCGTTATATTCCTCAGGGAATTATGGACCGGATGAAGACCCAGTTCTGCAACCTCACTCAGGGCAACAAGACTGTCGAAGCTTATCAGCGGGAATTTCTTGACCTCTCCCGCTATGCTGAAGAAGACATCGCCACAGATGCCCATAGACAAGTGAAGTTCCGTAATGGACTCCATCCAGACCTCGAGCTTGCCCTTGCTGCTCAAGATTTCAATGACTTTTCAACTCTTGTGAATAAGGCTATTCTAGTTGAGACCGCTCAGATGAAGCATAAGGACTCGTAGAAGCGCTATCATGATGCTGGCTCATCTTCGGGCTCAGCACAAAAGCGTCGAGTCTGGATTCCCAACAACGTGTTCCGTCCAAATGCCCCTGCGTCAAAGAACAACTATGCTGCACCACGTCTGCCTCCTCCACCACCGAGGCAGCCAAGAGCTCAAGCTATTCAACAAAATGCTCCTCTTCGTCCTGAAGATGGTCTGTGCTTCAAGTGCCGCAAACCAGGTCACCATGCTAGAGACTGCCGCCAGACTCAGAATCAGTTGGCTTTTCCTCGTACTGGCCGTGGCAATGGTCGTGGCAACAATCCGGCCCGCAACTATAATACTGGGTCTGCTGCACATGGTCGTGGACACGCTTACAATATTGATATTGAAGAAGTCCAGGATCAACCTGCTACTGTGATGGGTACCCTTCTCGTTAATTCAGTACCTGCTTCTGTTTTATTTGATTCAGGAGCATCACATTCATTCATGTCTGGAAAATTTACATTCATGCATGGCATTCGGTATGAGAAGATGAATACTCCGTTAGTCATTAAAACTCCCGGAGGTCACTGTCATGCTGACGTGATAGCACCCGACGTTATCGTTGAAATTAAAGGGTTGGAATTCCTTGCCTCACCCATCGTCTTGAAGTCTTCCACCATAGACCTCATACTCGGAATGGATTGGTTGAAAGCTCACATTGCTTCGATCAATTGTGCCACTAAAGTCGTCCAACTTCTTCACCCCTCCGACGAGATAGTGAATTATACAGCCCGAATTACTCGAGATGCTGAAGCTCAGATATATGCTCTGAATGCTTTGAATGCCTCACCTCTGGATGGAATCAAGAACATTCCTGTCATTCGAGATTTTCTGGACGTCTTTCCAGAAGAACTCCCAGGAATACCCTAGGTTAGGGCTGTCGAGTTTGTCATTGGCTTGAAGCATGGCACTACCCCTATTGCGAAGCGTCCTTATAAGATGCCGCCGCATGAACTCCTTGAGCTAAAGAAGAAATCGACAAGTCACTTAAGAAAGGTTTCATCCGCCCCAGTTCCTCTGCTTGGGGGGCACCTTCACTCTTTGTTAAGTAGAAGGATGGAACTAACCAATTGGTTCAGGATTATCGGCCCATTAACCAAGCCACAATCCAGAATAAATACCCACTGCCCCGGATCAATGATCTTTATGACCAGCTTGCTGGATCCGCTGTCTTCTCGAAACTCGACTTGAGATTGGGTTATCATCCGATCCGTGTTTGCGAAGAGGATATTCCGAAGACTACCTTTGTTACTCGATATGGCTCTTATGAGTACACTGTCATGTCATTTGGTTTAACAAATGCTCCAGCAACCTTCTCCCGGTTGATGAACTATATCTTCATGGATTACCTCGACAAATCCATCGTGGTTTATTGGGATGATATCCTTATATATTCCAAGAATGAAGAAGAACATGCTAAACATATTTGGCTTGTATTGGAGAAGCTACGAGAACATCAGTTGTATGCTAAATTCTCCAAGTGTGAGTTCTGGTTATCTGAAGTGACCTTTCTTGGTCATGTGATTTCCAAGAATGGAATTGTTGTTAACCCGGAACGAGTTCAAGCCATTCTTGACTGGACTCCCCCGAAGAATGTCAAGCAAGTCAGAAGTTTTCTCGGACTCGCTAGTTATTGCCGTCGATTCATTGAGAAGTTTTCCAAGATTGCAAAACCATTGACGAATCTGCTCCACAAAGGTGTTAAATTTGAGTGGACAGAAAAATGTCAAGAAAGCTTTCAGACACTGAAAGATAAGTTAACATCTGCCCCAGTGCTAGCACCCCCGGATTCCCAAAAGGATTTCGTGATATACTGTGATGCATCTCGTCAAGGATTAGGATGTGTCCTAATGCAAGAGCGCAAAGTGATTGCTTATGCCTCTCGACAATTGCGTCCTCATGAAGAAAATTATCCCATGCATGATCTTGAACTACCTGCGGTTATTTATGCCCTGAAGCTATGGCAACATTACCTTCTCGGTAACAGTTGCGAGATATACACGGATCACCAAAGTTTGAAGTATCTATATACTCAACCGGATCTGAACCTTCGTCAACAAAGATGGCTCAAAACAATTGCCGATTATGATATGAATATCTCATATACCCCTGGCAAGGCTAATGTAATGGCCGATGCTTTGAGTCGCAAGGCTTATTGCAACAATCTTATGGTTTAGGAAGCACAACCTATGCTTTATGAAGAGCTTCGCAAGTTGAACCTCCATATTGTTCCACAGGGTTATATCAATACCCTAGTTGTCGAACCAGATTTAGAGCACAGCATTAAGATTATACAAGAGTATGACTCTGAAGTTGAAAGGATTAAGCGGTACCTAGAAAATGGAAAGCCGTCGGAGTTCCATCTTGATAAGGATGGGATCCTGTTTTTCCAATACCGTCTCTTCGTACCCAAGTTCAAGGTTGAGAGGGAACACGTTATGAAAGAAGCTCATGACACTCCTCTGTCAATTCATCCTGGTAGCACAAAGATGTACCGTGACATTTGTCAGAGATAGTGGTGGCCTAATATGAAGCGCGACATTGCTTGTTATGTTTCTGAGTGTGACGTTTGCCGCTGCATTAAAGCAAAACATCAAAGGCCTGCTGGAACTCTGCAACCCCTTGAAATTCCTGAATGGAAATGGGACAAGGTCCAAATGGATTTCATTACTGGTTTTCTCAGATCTCAGAAGGGTCATGATGCTATTTTTGTCGTCATTGACCGATTCTCCAAGGTTGCTCACTTTCTTCCAGTTAAGGAGACAATCACTGCTAGCCAGTTAGCAGACTTATATGTTTCCCGAATTGTGTCACTCCACGGTGTTCCGTTGGGGATCAGTTCGGATCGTGGCAGCCTCTTTACCTCAAGATTCTGGAATAGTTTCCAAGAAGCTATGGGAACTCATCTGTCTTTCAGCACCGCTTTTCACCCTTAGTCACAGGGTCAAGTCGAACGAGTTAATCAAGTGCTCGAAGATATGCTTCGAGCTTGCGTCATCTCCTTCAGTAAGAAATGGGAGGAATCTCTCCCGTATGCTGAGTTCTCTTACAACAATAGCTATCAAGCTAGTCTGAAGATGGCACCATTTGAAGTTCTTTACGAACGTAAGTGTCGAACCCCTCTAAATTGGTCAGAAACTGGGGAACGCTCACTCGTCGGACCAGACATTATCCAACAAGCTGAAGAACAAGTCCGCATTGTCCGTGAACATCTGAAAACTGCTCAGTCTCGTCAGAAGAGCAACTATGACCGAAAGCACCAGGAAATGGTCTATCAACCTGGCGAGCAAGCTTACCTACACGTCACTCCGTTGAAAGGCACTCATCAGTTCGGAATCAAAGGCAAGTTAGCTCCTCGCTAGATTTGCCCTTTCCATATTCTTGCCCGTCGAGGAGAGGTGGCATATAAGTTGCAATTGCCGCCAAATCTTTCTCAAGTGCATGATGTCTTTCATGAATCCCAACTCTGACGCTGCTTCAAGGATCCTATTTGAGCTATGGATCATGAAATGCTTGAATTTCGGGAAGATCTGTCTTATCCAGAATATCCCATCCGTATTCTTGATCAAGCTGAACGCCGGACTCACCAAAAGTCAATCAAATTCCTCAAGGTTCAGTGGTCAAATCATTCTGAAGATGAAGCCACTTGGGAACGCGAGGACCGTCTTCGTGAAGAATACCCCTCTTTCTTTCAGTCTTCCTCTTAATTCTCGGGACAAGAATTCTTGATAGATGAGGAGAATTGTAACACCCCATGTCATTAGCCACAGTGATCACTTTTGATAATGACAAGTCAGCATGATTAACAGTGCCTAATCATCATTTGCATCATAATGCATTTCAACTACTAACTCAAATTCAAATTAAATTAGTGGAAAATAAAAGTTGTTCAAACACAGAAACTAAAATGTTCATTAGGTGACAAATATTCCAGAGGCAATTCTAAAATTTGTAACCAAGATTTAATAAACAAATTAGGTAACTCAAACGTCGTCTAACAGTGGCTGAAAACAATAATTAATAACCTTTTATTTAATCTAAATTAAATATAAAATTATGTTTTGCACAAACTAGTTTTTGGTGTTAGGATACAATGCACTGTGATTTATGGGATAGGTCACACTTTTTACAAAATTCATTTAGGGCCCAAACAATTAGCAAAATAGAAAAGAAAAGAAAACAGAAAAAGGAAAATAGAAAACGGCCTAAAGCGCTACTGCACACTTAGGCCTGCTGGCTACAGCGCCGGCCCAGCCCACCCCGCTCGTCTCCTTCCTACTGCTCACCCCACCTCGCTGTCGCCGCGCGCGCGCACGCCGCGCCTGGCCCTCCCTTGCCTCTGCTCGACACCGCGCGACCCCGCGCCCACCGTGGCAGGATAAGAGCAACCCCCGCACCCCCTTGACGAACCCTAGCCACTCCATTCGCCCTCCCCCTCACTCCCCCCGTCGCAGCCGAACGCCGTCGCCACCATGGCTCCGGCTTAGCTGTGGCCACCCGTTCGATGCCCCGTCAAGTCCAGGAGCTCCGGCGTGGTCCCCCTCTTCTTCCTCGACACCGGATTGGGGCTGGGAAGCAACGCCGATGCCGCATTCGACCTCGCCTTTGTCTCGGCCACAGCACGACCTCGCCGTCGATCTACGCCACCGGTCTACCCCGAGCCCACTGCCCAGTCCCCACGCCTCCTCGGTGAGCTCCTGCGCGTGACGCGCCCTCCCCTGCCCCCGCTAGCCGCCTGTAGCCAATGCTCCGACGAAGCCCGAACCCACCGCCGCCTCGTTTCCTCGCCGGCGCTTCTCCGGTGACCATTTGGTCACCGGCGCGTGACCAACGCACTCACCGCACCACGTAGGCCACGCTTCGCCCTTTAGATCACTCGAACGCGCGCCGTTTTGCCATTCCCGTGCCTCGCCCGAAGAACCTCGCCGCCGACGAGCTCGTGCCGCTCGACTCCGGCCTCCCCAGCACCCCGCACCGCCGCCATTCGACGCGCGATGTCGAGCCACGTCGAACGCGCCCAACCCCAGCCCCTGAGACCCCCTGTTGAAGAAACCCGAGCCCAGCCCGCCGCGCGCCGCCGCATTTTGGCTCGCCGGAGCCAACTCCGGCGCATCGCCGGTCGACGCTGACCTGACCTGGATGGGTCCCGCCCCGTGCCACTGACCCCTGGGCCCAGTTGACATGTTGACCAGGTCAACTGCTGACTGGGCTGGCCCCTGTCTATGACATGTGGGCCCCGCCGATTTAACTAATTTAAATAAATAGATAAACAGTTAATTAAGTTAATTAGTTATATTAACAGTCACTGACTACTGGGGCACACCCGCTAACTAACCTAATTTAGTTAGTCTAACCCCTCTGTTAGTGCCCCTGTCAATGACATGTGGGTCCCACTGGACCCACCTGTCTGGTTTGACTGGTCAACCGACCAGTTGACCTGCTGACATCACCTCTGCATCACGCTGACATCATCAGGCACTGTTTTGGATAATGTTGGATTAAATAAATAATTAAATTTAGAAAATCAATTAAAACTTTAGAAAATCATATAAATTAAACCGTAACTCCGATGAAAAAAATTTATACATGAAAGTTGCTCAGAATTTTGATACGAACCCGAATATGCCCTCCGTATTCCTGCCAGATGCCCCTAGCTACCTGACCATGGAACTTTTAGACCGATTTCAGTAAATGAATAGTGCCCGACCTTAACTAAATAAATCCGAATAAATTCCTAAATTAACTAACTCATTTAGTTAGGCCGTAGAACACCCCGGCATATCATTTAGGCATGTCATACATATTGTTTGCATTATTGCCATGAAATTTATTGTTTCTCTCCCCCTCCTTCTCTCTCGATAGACACCGAGACCGACGACATTGCAGTCGAGTACGACTACGCTCCAGACGAGCAGCCCGTTGATGATCCCTCTTTCTTGCCAGAGCAACCAGGCAAGCCCCCCCCCCCCCACATTTGATGATCCAGATATCGCCCATTCCATTTCTTCTGCTTGCATTAGATTTTGCTACTGTTAATGTTTGGTCCTATTCTGATGCATAGCCTGCTTTTGTAACCTGTTTATTGTTACCTTACCTGCCAATGTTAAATTGCTTAGTATAGGTTGGTAGTGAACCATCAGTGACCCCACCACCTTACCCTTGTTGCCCCTGCTTGATCATCGACGACTCGATCAATGTGATCGTCGACCAGAGACCGACACATCACCTCACCCCCCCTTAGTTGTATGACTCTGCATAGTTACTGTCGAGTGCCGAGGGTGATACCTCGTAGCGCACTCCCGATGAATACTCTGTAGTGTAGCTGTTCGGTCGTGGTCATCGAGGGTGATTCCTCCTTCTCCACTTCCGATACAACTCTGTCGTGCAACCCCTCAGTGTGAACCTCGAGGGTGATGCCTCCTACGTTAACCCTGATGTTTTCATCGAGTGGAATTCGCCGAGGGTGATTCCTCGGGGTTTCCCCCTTGATGTTATGACCACACGGTTACTTTGACCTTTGTTACAGGCGGGTCGACCCTGATGGGTACCCGCAGGGGATCTATGTTGGGTGTGCCGGAAGGGCACTCGAGTGTGATATTGTGGCGGAGCTTCAAAAACTCTGATTGTCTCCGCGTGTTACTAAATCAACCTCTCGGATTTCGGTATTTGATCTGAGTGGGTCGACGTGCCCTATATGCACTACCACCACGCGGGATTATGGTTTATGGTGCCCTCTACGTCGTACGTTTCTCCCGAAAGCTCTTCAAACGTCACGGTTCACCATGCAGGCTGATTGTCGGGAATGGGCTGGATACTTCACTGACGAGTTCAGTGTCGCGCCTGCACCCCGGCTAGTCTCGCAACGCGCAGGGTGCCCAGGGCGATGGCCCAAGACCTCTGGGTGCATAGGTTAGTCCGGTGTGCTGACCTCTCTGCTGAGCCTAGGTAGGGCGCTGCTTCGCGTTGATCTTCCGAGGCCGGGCATTACCTAGCAAGTGTGTCCGGCCAGAGTTGATCAAGCATGTTGGGTAACAGTAGTGCACCCCTGCAGGGATGAATGATCTATCGATAGCCGGTCCTACGGTAAAGGACGCTCAGTTTGTATATCCCGATCTACTACTTGAACTGGATACTTGTTACTTAATTGAAGCCTCGGGATCGCTTTCTCGCTGGGAGTCGAGGAAGGATCTCTAGGCATGGCCTCAACATGTTTGCTTAATAAAATGCTATTCTATTCTCTTCTATTGCTGCAAGATGGTGGCTTCGTGAAGATGATTGAAGATGCTAGTCTTTGATAGGACTAGGCCTTCTCTCTATTCTGGCATTTCTGCAGCCCAGTCCACTTATACAGCATTTCTCCTTTGATAATGTTGCATATGTAGTGTAGATCCTTGCTCGCTGAGTACTTCGGATGAGTACTCACGGTTGCTTTGTTACTGCTTTTCCCCATACCCCACTTTGATGATACATCAGACGATGGAGCCCCAGAGCGAGATGCCACCACAGGAGCTTACTACCAGGAGGGTCCAGACGGCACGTACTACTGGATCGAGCCAGTCAACCAGGAGTAGGATCGGAGGCTCCCAGGCAGGAGGCCTACGCCTTTCGATATAGAGTCGTTGTTTGTGCTAGCCTTCTTAAGGCAAAACTTGTCTAACTATGTCTGTACTCAGATAATATTTGTATGACTGACTTATGTATTCGGATCTTCATGATCCCTGGTCTGTAATATTGTGGATCTCTGTTTAAATTGTGTTAGAGTTGTGTTGTGATATCTTCCCGTGAGTCCCTGTGCTTGATCGTGCATGTTTGCGTGTATGATTAGTGCATGATTGAGTCAGGGGCGTCACACTATGATCGTACTTGAGCATTGGGTGTAGTTAATATTCGAGTGTGTTTCATGAATGGATCAATGGTTGAGCATGATGGGCTAGGGATAACTTATTTTGGCATTGATATTTTGAAAGACATAGTTGATTGTTGATATGCTTGAGTATTTAAGTCATCATGTCAAAACTAGACTATTGCTTTGAATCATATAAATGTCCAAATGTCCATGCTATAAAGGAAAGAATATGAGATGACATGATAGGCAGCATTCCACTTCAAAAATTCTGTTTTTATCATTTACCTACTCGAGGACGAGCATGAATTAAGCTTGGGGATGCTAATACGTCTCCAACGTATCTATAATTTTTGATTGTTCCATGCTATTATATTATCATTCTTCGATGTTTTACAATCATTTTATAGTCATTTTATATCATTTTTGGTACTAACCTATTGACATATTGCCAAGTGCCAGTTGCTGTTTTTTGCATGTTTTTTACATCGCAGGAAATCAATACCAAACGGAGTCCAAACGCAGCGAAACTTTTTGTGGATTTTTTTGGAGCAGAAGACATCCAGTGGGCCAGAGAAACCCTGGTGGGTTGTGCCCACGTCGGGTGCCCCCCGAACCGCCTCTTTGCTCTATAAATACCCCAATATTCCAGAAAACCTAGGGGAGTCGACGAAAATCAATTCCAGCCGCCGCAGAGTCCAGAACCACCAGATCCAATCTAGACACCATCATGGAGGGGTTCACCACTTCCATTGGTGCCTCTCCGATGATGCTTGAGTAGTTCTTTGTAGACCTACGGGTCCGTAGTTAGTAGCTAGATGGCTTTCTCTCTCTCGTTTGATTCTCAATACAATGGTCTCTTGGAGATCCATATGATGTGACTCTTTTTGCGGTGTGTTTGTTGGGATCCGATGAACTTTGAGTTTATGATCAGATCTATCTTTTTATCCATGAAAGTTATTTGAGTCTTCTTTGATCTCTTATATGCATGATTGCTTATAGCCTCATATTTCTTCTCCGATATTTGGGTTTTGTTTGGCTAACTTGCTCTATTTATCTTGCAATGGGAAGAGGTGCTTTGTAGTGGGTTTGATCTTACGATGCTTGATACCAGTGACAGAAGGGGAACCGACACGTATGTATCATTGCTACTAAGGATAAAATGATGGGGTCTATTTCTACATAAATAGCTCTTGTCTACATCATGTCATCGTTCTTATTGCATTACTCTGTTTCTCCATGAACTTAATACACTAGATGCATGCTGGATAGCGGTCGATGTGTGGAGTAATAGTAGTAGATGCAGGCAGGAGTCGGTGTACTAATCTTGGACGTGATGCCTATATAATGATCATTGCCTGGATATCATCATGATTATTTGAAGTTTTATCAATTGCCCAACAGTAATTTGTTCACCCACCGTTTGCTATTTTTCTCGAGAGAAGCCACTAGTGATACCTACGGCCCCCGGGTCTCTTTTCCAATATATTTGCTTTCAAGATCTGTTTTGCAATTCGCTCTTTTCTTTATTTGCAACTTTTATTTTCAGATCTATTAAACCAAAAATACAAAAATACCTTGCTGCACTTTATTTTATTTGGCATTCGATCTATCAATATTTACTACTCTCTCACGTCCGTTTGCCAATTTTTTGCGAAGTTGCCCGAAAGGGATTGACAACCCCTTTTACACGTCGGGTTGTGAGTATTTGTTATTTGAGTGCAGGTGCTTTTTACGTAGTGTTTCCTGGTTCTCCTACTGGTTCGATAACCTTGGTTTCATCACTAAGGGAAATACCTATCGCCGCTGTGCTGCATCATCCCTTCCTCTTTGGGGAAATATTGACGTAGCTTCAAGCCGCATCAAGGCCTGCGTTTGCGAAGACCATGGTGCATTAGCCGAAGATTAATCCAATGGACTTGGCTACTGGTCCCCCGCCCAAGGGAAAGGAGCATCGCCGCCCTGAGAAGTACTTTGCACAGGTAATGAATGGCGCGCGGGCGATAGAGGGCCAGTGTTCAAAAGATGTAATGCTTGAGTGATTGTATTAAGTTTGTACCAAGTGGACCTTATGCTTTATAATGCGTCCGCCCGACTAGTTTTATATTGTAATGATTTTAATTTTGACTCCTATTTGGCCGTATGTTTAATATGAAAGCTACGAGTCGTCGGCTTCAGCCCCCAGGTGAATGTCGCGAGGGGTGTTTAGTCTCCGCGCTGTTACCCTTAGCCAACGTCTTGGTACCTGGAGGCAGTAGCGCGTGAGCAAAACTAGCCAATCAGACTATTCGGTTTTACCGCTTTCACTTAGCCTTAGGAGCTTGACGGTGGGGGCTAGGAACTAGCCCCTGGTGTGTTCTGATGTACTTGGGGGTCAACGCCTACCCTTTCCAGTCACATGGTTTGTTTTAAGACGAACCCTTCATGTGACACGGTGAAATCACCAACGATTTTTGGAGTCAAACCTCGTCATCGGATCGCCAATCAGTTCGCACTTACTATGAAGGTCAATTTTTGGCTTTCTCCTCCTGAGGTACTTGACCGGGCAAGCCAGAAGTAGAATCGCAGGAGTTCTCCCTTTGCCCTCTTAGCCGAACGTGCGAAACATAAGGGGCAAGCACAGGAGCCGGCAAACCCAACTATTGACCCAAGACATAGTTCAGAACTGATGCATATAGTGGAATATCCGAGACGCCGAACACCCAGCGGGAGGCGGTGCTGGACTTTAAGATATGGAGCTGATTTGCAAATTGAACTCTTGGGTAGTTAATATATTTTCATGCCGGGCTGTTCTAAGAGCGAGTGGAGAATCTGAACGGAGATAGAAAGTCGCAAGATGCGGATATCCGAACACCATAAAGGGCGTTTTTATTATTTCTCATAAGCTCAAGTCGTCTAACCGTACAATTTGAACTGCCAAGGCGTTATTAAAAATAAAAGAGTTTTACAAAGTAAAGGTTTACGCAGGGCCTTGATGCGTGAGTCGAAGCCTTCACTTTGCCCTGCTGCACGTCTACGCCTTTGCTTCTGGGAGGTGGGGTTTGGGACCTTTGATGAGACCTTGAGGGGTGAGGATCCTGCTGATGCACCTTTATGCTTGGGGGGTTTCCGGAATTGGCCCCCGGGTCATCCGAAGACGAGGTAGTTCCGAAGTTCGGTTTAGCCGAACATATACTTTGGATTTTTTGATATATGCCTCACAACTGCCCATGGTAATTTGAGTACGAAATTGTGCTGACGAGGCACATGGAGCGCGAAGAATGTGGGCGTACCATGGGGCGCGCATCCCTATTTGCGGCGAACGCATGCAGGTTCCCATGACGGGGAACGGGTTCGAACCCATTTACTATTGTCGTCGGCCTTTACGGCGGGTCGGCATCTGGGCCTGTATGGGCTGGTTTGGTCTTCGGCCACTAGGGCCGCAGCGTGCTCTTCGGTTTGAAGCGAGCGTTCTATGTTGCCGTTGATAGTTATGACGCCCGAAGGACCAGGCATCTTCAACTTGAGGTACACGATATGTGGAATGGCATTGAATTTGGAGAACATTGTTCGACAGAGGAGGGCGTGATAGCCACTGCGAAAAGGTGCAATGTCGAAGATCAAGTCATCGCTTCGGAAGTTATCCGGAGATCCGAACACTACTTCAAGCGACACAGTGCCTGTGCAGCGGGCCTCCACTCCCAGAATGACCCCCTTAAAGGTGGTGTTACTGGGTTTGATCCTTGACGGATCGATCCCCATTTTCCTCACTATATCTTCGTATATCAGATTGAGGCTGCTACCTCTGTCCATGAGGACTCTAGTGAGGTGGAATCCATCGATGACGGGGTCGAGCACTAAGGCTGCGTCCCTCCATGGCGTATGCTAGTCGGATGGTCCCTACGATCGAACGTGATCGGGCAGGCTGACCATGGGTTAAACTTTGGCGCTACTGGCTCGACGGAATACAGGTCTCATAGCGCTTGCTTCCTCTCCTTCTTCGGTATGTGGGTTGCGTAGATCATGTTTACCGTCTTGACCTCGGAAGGGAAGGGTTTCTGGCCTCCACTATTTGGCCTGCGGGGCTCATCATCGTCCTCGCTTCATGGGCTTTTGCCTGAGTTTTCGGCTGTGAGTTTGCCGTCCTGTTTGATCACCCAACAGTTTCGGTTGGAGTGGTTGGCGGGCTTCTCTGATATGCCATGGATTTGACAAGGCCTGTCCAGAATTATGTCCTGTCTGGACAGGCCGTCACTGTTGCCTTTAGGGGCTTTCTTTTGAGGTCCGGACTTCTGGTTTCGGAATCCAGCATTTTTTGCCATATCCTCGCCCTTGCCGTCATTGTGGCGACGTTTATTCTTGTTGCGTCGGGGCTTTCCATTTCTGTCCCGAACCTCAGAGGTACCGGGTGTGTCGGGGTTGGTGTTTTTGCGAGCGAGCCAACTGTCTTCGCCCGTGCAAAAGTGGGTCATGAGAGAAGTAAGGGCTGCCATAGTTCTTGGTTTGTCCTGGCCGAGCTGCCATACGAGCCATTTGTCCTTGACACTATGCTTAAAGGTGGTGAAGGCTTCAGCATCCAGACAGTCGACAATCTGGTTTTTCTTGGTGAGGAATCGGTTCCAAAATTGTCCGGCAGATTCTCCGGGTTGTTGTGTGATGCGATTTAGGTCATCAGCATCCGGAGGCCAAACATGTGTGCCCTGAAAGTTTGCTCAAAAGGCATCCTCAAGCTCTTCCCAGCAGCCTATAGAGTCTTCGGGAAGGCTGTTCAACCAGTGTCGTGGAGGTCATCTCGCGCCATGTGAATGTGGAGGAGGAAATCCTCTATCCATACGGCTGGATCTTTGGTTCCGTCGTATGATTCGATGTTCATAGGCTTGAAGCCTTCCGGGAATTGGTGTTGCATTACCCTCTCTGTGAAGCACAGGGGGTGTGCGGCGCCCCGAACTTGGGCTACATCGCGTCGGAGGTCTTCGGTCCTCCGAATCTGCTGCTGCTCCCGGATTCTATGTTTTCAGTTTAGCCGATCGTAGTATCCTTCCCGGTAAGTGGGCGGGTCCTCTCTAGGTCCGTAGAGGGACCTGGTACGGCCTCCTCGAGCGACTAGGTCATGGTGGAGGTCGTACTCATAAGTGGGCCGCACTTGATCCTTGCCGTAACGGCGAGGTGGGGCGGCTGGGTGTTCGGCCTCGTCAGCTTCTCTGTCCCGCCCTCTAGGGGGGCAGTCCGGCTGTTCAGCACTTGTGTATGTCAGACGTGTTGGCTCTACGGCCTCGTCGTCGAACTGCGGCAGTAGTCTTCGCTTGGGATAACTTTTGGTTGGCTGTTCATGGCCATACCCTTCTTCGGCAGCTAGGACTTTAGTCCATCGATCGTTGAGGGTATCCTGTTTGGCCTTGATTTTGCGTTTTTGTTTTTTTTAGGCTGCGGGCGGTGGCTAAAAGCCTCCGTTTGAACCATTCCTGCTCCAGAGGGTCTTCGGGGACAATGAAATCGTCATCCCCGAGACTGACCTCCTCTTCAGAGAGTGGGAGGTAGTTGCTATCCTCAGAGTAGTCGGGGTTTTCTGAATTGAGCGGGTCCTCTTGCCCCGCGGGGTCATCCTGATGATGTTCCTTGGCTGCGTCTCCGGCAAGGTCATCCATATTATTTACGGTGCCGTTCTCCGTAGAGTCCACGTTGCTCGCATGGCTTCGACTTGGCTTTGATCGACGATGCTGTTTTCGCCGTTTGGGCGGCTCATCTCTGGGCTTTTGCCTCGGTCCTAATTAGGAGTGCCATCGCCGTCCTTGGGGGTGTCCACCATGTAAATATCATAGGTGGATGTGGCTGACCAGCGGCCGGTGACGGGGGGGGGGGGGGCAACATTGGTATTGGCCATGGCTTCGTCCTCCTCGTCCATGTATTCTGCATTCTCCGAATTATAGTCTAGCATATCGGTTAAATCATGGATAGTGGCTACCAAGTGGGTGGTGGGTGGGACGCAAAATTCCCTATGGTATGACTCTAAGGGTTGATGATTGAAGGCAGAGGGCAGGTCCTCCTGGATGGTCATATTCTGAATTCGGTCTAGTGCCTCATTTAACATTGCGAGGGTCACCGAACTCGAGGGCTCCGGGCCAAATTCCGATGTAACGGGGTGGTGGGCAGTCAGTGCCCTGGCCGGTCCTTGGTTTCCGCTGGCCGTGCTAAGCTCGGGGTGTGGAGCCTGATCCTTGACGGGGTCCGGATCGTCACTGGAGGTCAAGGATGGGGCGTTGGTCCTTGCGTGTGGCTTCCCCGCCGGGGTTTGAGATTGAGCTGCTTTGGGCCGGGGGTGACCCTTGGCCATTGGCTGCCGCTTTGTCGTAAGGGCTCAAGGGCAGGCGAGCATCGTGAAGGGAAAGTTCGGCCGGGATTGACTCTAGGCTTCTGCCTCCTGATTCTGCCTCGAAGGTCAAGGATAGGTCCTCCGCCGTCATGATGTGTCCGAACGAAGGTGGAGTCTGGCCCCTGCTTGAAGCGGAGCTCTCCTGGCTCGAAGCTGTGGGGGCCGATCTACCGATCGGATCGGAAGGGGACTCCGGAGCGGGCATGGCGACAGTGCGGGAGGGGAAGTGAATCCGGTGAAAACCAGATCACCCCACGTGCCCGCAACATATTCCAGATCACCGAATCAAATTCGGTGTCCGGGAGCGAAGGTGTCGTTCTGACCCAGACGACTAGCCAGGTCGGCGTGCAGCATGATGCTGCCAAATGCGAAGAGTTGCCCGGGGACGAAGAAGTCCCCGGATCCGATGCCTTCTCCTATGATCAGGTGAGCCATCGATCCTTTGGGCGACCCCACAGCGGAACTCTCAATGAAAGCACCAATGTCGGTGTCAAAACCGGTAGACCTCGGGGTAGGGGGTCCCGAGCTGTGGATATGGGATCGATGGGGAACAAGGGACGACGAACACAATGCTTACCCAAGTTCGGGCCCTCTCAAAGAGGTAATACCCTACGTCCTGCTTGATTGTATTGGATGTATAATATGGTTTACAGAGTAGATCTACCTCGAGATCAGCATGAGCTAAACCCTAAGGAGATGAGGTGATGAATGTAGCTCTAGCCCTAAAGACTACAACCCTCGGTTTATATAGACACCAGTAGGGTTAGGGTTACCGAAGATAGATTACAATAAGGGATTAAAGAGATCCTGTGCCTTCTTGACTTGGAGGGCACACCACGGCATCACAGATCTCCTGTCACTATACGGCTCCACCAGTCCGGCCCACACCAATGGGCCGTCGCCCCGAGGACCCCTTAGTCCATGACTCGCTCAGCGCGCATCATAAATGTAGACCCAGTTTGGTACGTGCCTGGAAAAATCCCGTGCCTGGACTGTGCCTGGTATTAGGTAAAACCACAGAAGTCCGACTGCGATGGTAATGCCAGCACACACGAGTAGCAAGGATGGTGCATTTGGGATATTAGATATATCCCAAACAGTTGAGTGAAGAATCGCATTTGGGATAGGTGCGGGCATTGCATACGCTTTGTTCTGGAAAACGTAGGCATTCCTACACCCTATCCCCGACGGTTTCTGGGTCATGTGGGAAGGACCCCCCCTATTGCCCACACTCACTAGGCGATGGTTTAAAATGCCGTCGCGGAAAGGGGTTAAAAACCGTTTGTATAACACCTCGCTGTACCAGTGAAGGAAGAACCACTTGGCAGAGGACAGTGAGGCGGAGCATCAGTGGCCATCCAATTTTGTGCAGTTCCACTAAAATTGAGGAAGACATGCCCGGGTATGGAGATACGCATCGCTGTTTGCAAAAATAAAAAAAATGATATTTAAGTAGTGTCGTTACTTTGTTTTAGCAATGAAACAAGATTAATAGCGGCATCTTAATTGTCAATAAGAATTAATGAAAAGTACACCAAAAAATAGAAGCATCATGATTATCTTGATGGGAACTAAAGCAGGATACCCGGAAGAAAAAAAACTAAAGCAGGACAGAAGCATTTATCGACTCCTCTAGATTGACAGCATCATTACTTAAAAGGGACGTCACTTTAACATGGGCATTGCTTCATTTAACCAGTGATAGTATTAGATTAGCAGCAGCAAATAGGAGCATATGGACAATGATCGCACAACCACCATGTACTTTTGTCAAAAAAAACATGTATACCTCCACCAAGGCATAAACCAGGACAACTTTTGGAGTGGCCTTTCCTCTATAATACTACTCCCTCCGTTCCCAAATATAAGTGTTCTTAGAGTTTCCAACAGTGACTACATATGGAGTAAAATGAGTGAATCTACACTCTAAATTATGTCTACATACATTCGTATGTCGTAGTCCATTTGAAATGTCTAAAAAGACTCATATTTAAGAACGAAGGGAGTAAAAAATAGGTGATGTTGGACCAATCGACGAACCCTAGCTACTGTACATGGAGAGCTGGGGAGTAGTGGTATAGAAGAAAACCCGCATGCAGCGACCTAGGGAGTTGCACCAGAACAATGAAGCATGAAATCCAAAAGAAGTTATACCTCAGGTGGGGGAGATGTGGCTTAGGCGGGCGGGGTCTACCCACATGACGGCAGTGAATAAGGGCACGAAAGACCTTCGTCCGCGCCAGTGCCAGCTGAGAGAGGACAGTGCGCATCGGCTTCCTCCATCATCGACGGCGACAACATCAACACTGCACCTCCTCACCTCCCACAGCGGACGGGATCTGGCCAGATTTGTGATCACTGATGAGGAGAGTGATAGAGTGGACACTGTCATCTTGTTTTGATATGGAGAGGGTGAGAGAGCAAGATGCGAGAAACCCTATCAAACAATAGGCTACACATACAATGGATTAAAAAAATCTCTCCATAGCAGTGGTTTTAAATAGAGTACGCGCGTTCCCGGAAAAAAGAAACAAAAACTAGCGGACAAATCTTTTTTTAACGTACGAACGTACCAAGAAAGAAAACTCGATCAATAACACGCCCCCGCTTCCAGGTCCCACTTTGTATCACTCACATGTGGTCCCCGACCCTCCATTCTTAAGTGAACAAATTAAAGCGTAAAATTACTACGTAAGCTGCCTCTTCATGTACAAATGCGCCCCATCGTGTACTCGCGGGAATGTCAGAGGCAGAGTGAGTGCATGTACATTTCTTCTTGTACATAGTACTCCATTTATCTCACTTCATATTGTTTCCCAGTCCTATGATATTCCTATCCTAGGAACAAAATGAGGCGGTACTAAGTTTGTGTGTGTGTAGGGAGAACGAGTTATCGATGATGTGTACGAGTAGTCGCGAGAGTCGTCACTTTGTGTGTGTGCGTGCACACACACATAGAATACATATCAGTGTTCATGTAAAATTCTTACTTTCATCTCCATCTCCAATCATATTTGTTCAACTGGCACATTATGTATGTTATTAATTATGTAGCAATATTTATGTACGTCCAGCATCTCTCATTTGCGGGCGCCCGGACCGCTGCCACGCCTACGCTCCTGACCTCCATGGCCAACACGAACCCTCTTCATCACCCGCACGTGCTTCCCGCCCGAAACGGTCATTGCCGCATTCAGGCCCGGTCAGATCGGACGCGACCTCTCACTGGCGCCGGCATTGAAGCGGCGTGCCAGCCGAGAGAGCACCGACCGCGCCGCTTACCGGTGCACGCGACTGCTCCGCATTCAAACGACACCACGGCCGGCCATAACATGCATGTAAAAAAGTTCTTGGGTGTCCGTGCTACAGCTAGCTGTCCTCCCCCTCCTCGTCTATCTCTTTCAGTAGTACTCCATGGCGCGATCCATCGACAAGCAGGCGGGAAAGTTTGCGTATATTTGGTTTGTGGTGAGTGGCATGCCGAGCGACCGTATGGGGCGGCGGCTTGTGTGGGGTGAGACACGAACGCGACAGACGTGATTTAAATGTTTAGTTTTGCTCGATGGCGCGATCCACCAAAATGAAACGTTCGTTTCCAAAATAATACTGTAGTATACTGTACTACATGAGGGAGAAGTGGATTCAACGAAGAGTGATGGTTGCTTCTTCCGTCCAACTTACTGCCAGGTCTATGTGATTTGATGGCTCATTGGTCATTATTACTGCGGCGGTAGAGGGTCATAGAGCGTATGCACTCTCATTTATTTATTCTGTGTTAAAACTAACTTTCTCCAATCTTACACCGGAGGAGTGCGAAACACGGCAGCCCAGTGAGTACATGGCCCACCTCACACTATCACCATATTCCATGGCCATCGTGCGACACCTCTGGTCCTTTTTTCTTTGCGGTTAGGCCTCCTCCAATGCATTGGTGCTAAAGTGGGGTGCTAAGTGCATTAAAATGCTTAGCAACTAATTTCCCCAATGCATCGTGCTTACCTTTTGTAGCTAAGCCACCTTAATTTAATTGTTTATTAATAAAACTCCTTCATGTATTGGTTGATAGTCTTTTTGCATAGGTCTACGTGCTTAGCATTGGTTCTTCCTGGGGTCTCTCTTCTCTTTAATTGCTTTGCCACATCATTTTTCTGCATATGTGGCACCCTTAGCACCTGTACACCATGGAGCACTGGGAAGGGCCAACAAACAAACTGTAGTATGTGGTACTCCCTCCGTCTAGGTGTATAAGTCACCTTACGAAAACCAAATAATCCCAAAACACTTAGGCACGGTACATTAACTCCAACATCGTTTCTTGTTTCTTGATATAAATAAAAGAATCAACCAATAAGATATGTGGGAGTGTATGCTTTCAATGACTTGAGACTATCAAACACGACAGACAGTGGTCAGTTCATTGCAAGCAATGCTATTAATTAGCAAATAAGCATTAAGTTCTCTCGTTTTTACCTCCGCCTTGGTCGCGGTGCACAACCTAAAATGACTTATGCACCTACACGGAGGGAGTAGCCCGCATGCCAAGAAAAAATTACTATACACCAGAGTGTATAGACTATTTTGCCCCTGGATTTTCTAGGGAGGAAATGTCGGGTAGTTACACGCATGCAAAGTATTGTCTCAGCCTGCAGACCTCAATTCTCATGCACTATTACTCCTCTCTCCATCTCTCTGGATGCAGGCTCACTAGATCTATCTGCATGCAGCTCTCTCTTTCCAGTTTTGCACGCATGCGACGCGACTCTCTCTTTCTCTCTGTGTGCAAGCATGCCTTAAGATTGGTTAATACTTAATAAAACTCCAGTTGATGGCTAACATGTTGCCATGTCATCTATAGCCAATGTAATAGTCAACATTTATAGTAATGGGCTACAAGAAAGTACAACTTTTTTACTATACATGTATAGTAATGCTAGGTAGTACTAGTACGTACTAGCTTCTTGGAGCCCATGCTACAGCCGACTATAAATATACAACCCGCTTCTCTTCTCTTCTCTCTCGTCTTCTCTCTCATCCAAATTAGTAAAGATACAATATTTAAAGGCTTGCAGCCCACCTACGTCACATTATTATACTTGCTCTTAGGAAGGGACGAGGAATATGGGAGAGAGAGATGGGAATTATTGTGGTTGTGTGTGTGGTAGTACTATTGGAAAGAGCAGCACAAAGATGCTAAGGCGCAGACCATTGCGGGAAAAGTGACATTTTCTTATACGCATACAAAAAAGCACCGGAGGGACTACTACAATGCTAGTACGAAGCTTTCATATTTTGTTTCATGTATGTATCCTAACTCCAAGGTTGCCCCGTTACAACATTCCATCAAATACAAAAAAAACTAACACGCATGCTGATGCATCTCAATGATTCACATATCATAGCCAATATTTACTTCACAACTAAAGATAAAAGTTGTGAGGGTGTGTACAAATAAAGAAAAAAATGATTGATGCAGCCCCTAGGCCATAAACCCTAAACCCTAAGTAGGATTTAACTTCCTGGCTAGGTAGAACCTACCGAAGGAAAGAAGCCTGGAACCCATGGATCATACGATGCTTTTGTGCAATTCCACTAAAATCGAGCTGAACATCCCTGTTGGCAAAGATATTAAAGAAGTGTGAGTAGAATAATAGTAGTGGCACTAGTTCATGAGACATAAACTCATCACAAATAGAAGCCGGTAGAAGTAGAGAAAGATCCACATGGAGATGGAGCTACGTGGGGTGCGGAGGCAGTGGAGCAAGCCGGCTCCAAAAGGATGTTGTACCTGGGACATTGGGGTGTAGCTAGAAGGGCGGTGGGAGGCGGCATTGGCCCATACCGCGGGGATCCCCGATTGGGACACACCGACAGTGGGTTTTCTCCCTCGCCGCTGTCGACCGCGTCTACGCAGAACATCCTCCCCTTCCCCTGGCGGCGGGATCAGGCCGGATCTGTGACCAGCGGTGTGGCCACCGTTATTCTATGCTTGTGAAGAGAGCAACCCAAGAAAGCAGGCTTGTAGCTTAGGCTCCTGCTAGTGTATATATAGTGGAGCAGTTTTCTTTTTTCTCTCCATATCAACCTTTCTATATTGCGTATGTGTCATTGAAGAGTGAAATGATGGTTGCTTCATCTGACTAACTTACTGTGTGATTTGACTACTCATTAGTCATATTACCGTGGCCCCTGCACGTACTCCCCCTACGTGTATGACCGTTCCCGAGTCTCACTTGTACTTATCTCTATTTTCTTGCATGACACGTGGATAGGATGCGCATAGAGGCATTTTGTTCATGCACGTTGTTACGTACCTACTCCCTCCTTCTGGTTTACTACTAGTACTCCCTCCATCCTTGTTTATTGGTCCCCTTTGTACTCAATTCATGGGCTCGTTTCCCTCAAGAAATTGTCTTTACCAACGTATTAATATCGGGAATGCATGCGTGAACAACGAAAGATTAAACCTTCCATGCAACATTTTGACAAAGCATTTGACATATGAACATGTGAATGTGAGGGACTACAACCTCGTGCATGCATGCAGCAGTCACACATACACATGCACACAAAAACGCGTGCGAAGCCCTAATGCATGCATGTCTGAGCACATGACAGAACACACATGGTCACGCTCAAGTGCTCAACCTACACGTGCATGCACACAGATACTCAGCCAGGGTGAGCTAGTGACCGTATAAACACTAGGAAATGTATATATTGACCGCAATGAGCGTATTATGAAGTCCACTGACCATATTTTTACAAATATACAGTGACAACCAGTGTATTTATCTCGTTTCAAATTAATCCATATTAACCGGAAAGGAGGCAGTATGGACTAGCATTACTTTGTTGTGTCCTGTCAACTTGCAGAACGAGGAGAAGCTTGCAGGACGAGGAGAAGCTTGCATGCAGTGGCTCGCAGGACAAGGAGAAACTTTTGACTAATGCAAGCTCTCCCTCGCTCAGGCGATGGACGTGCAACAGTTAATTCGGTGTTAGATTGCCAGAAGCATACACTGTACTAGTACCTTCATTATTCGACTTCCCGAAGAGGCGAAGAGCCAAGCGCAAGGTTTACTAGTACTCCGAGTAGTATTACGTACTACTAGTAGTACTACTATACATGTACTACTAGGAACCGCATGGTGGAGCATCTGCACTCTTATTTTATTTTAATCTGTGAGAAAGCAATCTTCAACACATTTGCTTCTCTTCGAGGGTTCTCGCATGTGATAATGGAAGTTGATTGCATGGAACACTCGCCACAATTCTTGCTTAATTCTGGCTCCTATCCTGTTAGAAATAGGAGGGCTCAGTAATAATTTCTTTTTATTTATTATTCAGCATGTAAACAGTTCAGCAAACCTTCTGGTGCATCTTTGTTCGAAGCGTGCTTGCACTTTGAATGTGACCGAGAGCTGCCTTGATAAAACACCTCGCTTCCTTTTTTACGGGGTACCTCGCTTCCTAGTGACTAGTCTCTTGGCTGATTTTCCTAAGAATTCTTATATATGAATAAAGCTCTCTCATTTACCCGCACAAAAAATTAAGTCATATTAACCGGAAAGGAGGCAGTACGGACTAGCACTACTTTGATGTGTCCCGTCAACTCACAGAATGAGGTGAAGCTTGCTTACACCCTCTCCATCTACCTCAAGCACGGTGGCTTGCAGGACGAGGAGAAGCTTTTGACTAATGGAACCTACCCTCGCCCAGGCAGTGGACGTGCAGTAGTTCATTTGGTGCCAGATGTTACTTCTTGAGCTTGTGTTGATTTTTCCCTTGAAGAGGGAAGGGTGATGCAGCAAAGTAGAGATAAGTATTTCCCTCATTTAAGAACCAAGGTATCAATCCAATAGGAGGCACAAGCAAGTCTCCTATATATCCACCTACACAAACTAACAAACACTTGCACACAACGCGAAAAAGGGGTTGTCAATCCCTTCATGGTCACGACCAAGAGTGAGATCTAGTAGAGATAGTGTGGCATCCTGACTCAGAGGAACCGGAACACCCCGTATTCCAGCCCATAGATCAAGTCTTCTGGAATACGGCACTGCTTGGCATAGAACAAATCAACTCTTTATTACAAATACTCAGGGATACAAGGGTTCCGATATAACATTGAATTACATCGGCACGGCGACACTACGCCTGCTAAGGTAGTTCTATGCTAGCAGTAGAACAACTCAAATCAGCGAAATATCTTCTAGCAGCGGAACAACGACGACAGCGATGGAGACCACTCCACAGGGACTCTGGCTGGAACGCTTATCCTAGCTCGCAAACTCGGGATCCTCGGTAATCAAGCAAACACGGCATGATCTGCAAACTGGCATGACACGCCAGGTGAGTACTTTGAATGTACTCGCAAGCTCACAGCAACCAAAATCAATCCAGACAAACAACAACATGGCATTTACAGGTTAAAGCAATGATGAACATGATACCACTAGAACATCATAAGCATGGCATGAACATATGAACATGTTGAACATCATACACTAGAACCATACGAAATGAACATGGCATGTTACTCATGATGTGAACAGGATGATACTAGGACGCAGCATGTTTAAACCAACATGATTCAACTTACTCTGCTCGGGGTTATCTCGTAACCACCACATGCATTAACTTACCCTCGTCAGCATCACACGATCACCTCAGGACCAACCAAGCTTGGTATTAACAATACCGTAGTGATCACCTGACCACAAGGAGCTTAACCTTTACCCGGGATCATCACATGACACTATAAACATCAACCAACTTCGGTATCCACGATACCACGGTGATCCTCTCATGATCACATAAAGATTAACCAACTTCTTTCCTCATAGAACCAGGGTTGTTATTATGTAGGTTATTATTACTGTTGACCCATAGTGTGACCTACTACGAACTGGGCCCATATCCGCATGCGCGGCTATCGATAGATTATACACTCTGTAGAGGTTAGTACACTGTACCCACACTACGGAACCCAAGGCCTCGTGCTCCCATTCGGGTGGACCAACGGCGTTCCGACAAAACCGACCTACTGCATGACACTCTCCCGGCCACTCCGACAAACTCCCATCTGGGGTAAGTCATGGGTGGCCCCGATGTCACCTCGTGACATCCAACGGCCACCATCGTGGCAAAACAAAAATAGTTCCAAACAGGGACAAGAACGCTCAAACCAATCTCGGGCACACAAGGTTATCGCTGCCTACCGGGCCAGGATAGCACGCGCACATAACCTTCCCTAGTTGGAGGCACCGGCGAGAGGCATGATAATAGACTGCATTAAGGCCTTCCCATAAAGGCAAATGTGGTTGCACTGGTCAGCTCGTCTCGATGGCACTATGACTCAGCCAATAGGTGTTCAAATTCATTTAATATCCGGTTAAACTTGAAAAGTAAATAGCTCCATAATAAAGTAACATTATGAAACGACAATGCATATGAGCATGATATCAACATGAACATGGATGGGAGGTATAACCATATGCAACCTTAGCATCAACAATAATAAAGCACTTAGCCTACTAGATGCAGATGAACATGGCATAGCGATGATCATGTATATCACAAGTACTTTTCATAACTGATGATATTAATGCATCGGAGAACATCACTATTACCAGCATGTCCTACTAACAAGCATGACATAAGAGAATAATACTAGCAAGTAGTAACATGCTAACAAGGTACATAAGAACATAGCATGACGATAAGCATGGATCCACAAGCATAACAGAAACAGTAATAGAAGTAGCTACTGAGCAATTTTTTTATTAAATATTCAAGTGGAAACTATGGCTACTGCAAATCCATCATACAAGTGGCTGTCGTGGCTTGCCTGGGGATGAAGAATACACCGGGAGGAGGTGCGAAGAACTCGCGGAACGATTCACCGGAAAAGATTCTCTCCCGAAGGGGGCTGATTAAGGGCAAGGGCAAAATGGACATTTTCAGTATGTGCCAACATAGTGAAAATGGTACCAACAGAACGGGCTCGACAAGACAAAGACATGGGCTTTGGAATCACTTGATTCGGAGCTACCGTCGCGGAGATATCGTCAATTGAATGCCAGGGACTAATCTATAAAATAATCATTCACAAACAGGCCCCTGGCTGTAAAATAGAAAGCGCCTTACTGAATAATACGCTTTCTGTAATGAAAAAGCACATTCTTGGCTGAAGCAGAAGCAAAATTCGCATACCCAAAGGGAAAACGTATTTTTCGAGTATGCTTCCACTTAAGTTAGTCAACGGGCCCGGCTCGGTCAGCGGCTGAGGCTTACATGCAAGGCCCGCGACATCTCCTCCTCTCTCCTTCTGGTCGTTGCCTTCCTTCCTACGGGAGGCAGAGATGGGACACGGCCGCCGCGGTTTCCGTCGCTCCGCCGCACGAGGGGCCCAACCGAGGGCTGGGACGGAGGCCCCACTCCATGCCACGCCCGCAGTTGGCCGCAAGGGGCACCGGGGAAGCCGGAGTTGGGCGACACAAGGGCAAGGTGGGTGGCAGCCACGATTAGCTCGGGCTCAGAGACACGGTCGAACAGAGGGTGGTCTAGGGCATTGGAGAGCTTTGTGGAGACCATGGGATCGCCGTGGTGTGGTTCAAAGGGTGAATGGGGCTCCGATGAGCTCGAATTTAGGTGGACCGAGGCGGAGGCCATGCCGGCAAAGGATGGCGAGGAGGACGGCTCGAGCTCGGTTGAGTAGTCAGGGTGGGAGCTGGTAGAGTGGGTAGGCTGCTGGTAAGTTCCAGGGTGCTCGGGAATGGCTATTTATAGCTGGACTGGAGAGGAAGGTGAGCGCGGCCACGGCGACGCATGTGCCGGCGAGCTGGAGCTTGGAGGGGCACACAGAGGGAGGGGAAGAGGTGCGGCAGAGGTTTCCCGTGACATGGAGAAGCCCGGGCATTCTCGAGAAGGCTTGGGGGCGTCGCGGGCAACGGGACACGGCGATGGCAGAGGCGGGTAGGTCACAGGCATGGCCGGTGCACCGCGTAGGAGGTGACCTGAGTGGGGGAGAGGGATCCAGAGCGATGGAGATGGCACGAGGGAGCTTCTGGACATGGAGAAGTGGCGAGGGAGAGGAGGAACGGACGAACCCAAGGGACCCAAGGCTCAGAGCGCGCTGTTTGGCATGCCAGCAGCGCGGTCACCACGCACATCAACGCGTGGCACGGTGACTCAGCGGTTTTTACATTGTCGATACTCGGTCTTTTTCTTATCCTCAATTCAAATGTTACTTTCATGTGTGGGGTAATGGGGGACCTAATTGGTATCGAGAGTTAAAACTTTGGAAGAAAGAATGTGATGTAGAATGGATTTTGGTTAGCCCTTCCAAGCGTAGAGCAGCTTTGGGACTCTTAGCAATGCATAACCCCCTGCAAAATCGGCTCTTAAGTCTAGATCTACTGTTCAGAAGAAGTTATCTTTTGCTACATTTCAAAATTATGATGTTTGCAAAGGGTATAGATATCATGCTACAGCCGATTTTATTGCTACCACAGAGAGTGCTGGATATGATATCCCAGATAATGAACGTGTTGTCATTCACCAGCCTCCACCCACTGATCTTCAATGGACTGTGGCCTCGCCTCCGATTGTCTTTGGCACGATGAGCTCGTCAGTGATTCAACAGCGCCTTGATTCGCGAGGTCTTTCCTCGGATCATGCGCCATCTTGATCGGGCGGTATTTCAGGATCTTCAAATGCAATCTCTATGGGCCTCGCTGATATAGATATTGGCCCAACTGTGTCGGGGCCATCTATCTTAACGGTGCCCAGCCCATCAGAGGTCGTAGCTTCTTTTGACAAAATGGTGGATGATATGGTCGATGAAATTGTTATGTCCCAATTATGCTTCAAGAAGGGTCATTTTTCATCCTCGTGCACGTCAACTTTAAAGTTCTTGGGTTGTTCTCGTATTGGCCATAGAAGGAGAGATTTTGGTCGTTTTGCTAAAAGATTGGGCTTGGTTTGGCAACCAAAACCCACTAACGATGCTACTTCCGAGGTTCAAGCAAGAGGGAGCGAGAATATCTCTCTGACGGGTCCTTTACCAAACTTGGACTCCTCGATTCTGCAAACACCGACCACCTCGCCCAGTTCCATCAACCTTGGCCCCAGAACACCTACCAACACCCCACCGGTGACTCCGCCACCACCTTCCGATCCTCCCTTGCCGGCCATGGAAAACTTTCCCCTTGACCCAATGCAATATGTCCCTACTAGGCATCACATCATCGATGGAGGGGATGCTCGGTCGCCGCGGACTTTCATGATGCCGCACATACCCATAGCGCGCCGCCATGAAGATTACATGCTTGCAGAAGTGATGCCTGTGCCACCTTTGGATCAGATGGGAGCGGCTAGAGAGGAAATGGCTTACTGGCTTGAGGGTCATGGATATCAGGTTCGTTCTGTGCAACCCTGGATTAATGCGCTTGGGCTGTTCCAAGTCAGAGATCCAGCAGTTCGTTTCTCTCTGCTCCAGCTTCCCCCTCAAGCTCTTGGGAATGAACGGTTCATTTATTTTATGAAGCACGATGAGGGTGAGGGTTTTCATGGGGCTCAGGGTTTCTGCCAAGGGCTACTAATGTTTCTGGGCATCCCCTTGGACTTACGTAATACTGAAAATATAAGGGCTGCAGTTAAAACTTTTGGCAAATTTCATCATTGGAATAGTGAAGATCCATATCTGGTCAGGTCACTGGTTTTTGCATCTTTTCCTGAGGATGTATTGGTTCCCAGGGACGTTGTTTTCTCTGAGTATGCTGCTTGGGGTGGGGCTAGAGTATCCTGGACTGTACCTATTTACATACTCGGAGCAAATTTTGCTGAGCAGATGCCAGAGGATGAGGATTGGATGTCTATCAATGGAAATCCTCATCCTTTGCCTGGTGTGCCTTTTCCAGAGCTCCCTCAGTTCATACTGCCTCCATACCCTGCTCTTGGCTGGAATTATATTCCCCCACCACCGCCTCCACCTTCCGATCAGCCAAACATTGGTGAGAATGATTAGGGCAATGCAGTTTGGGAAGTTGCTGAAGATCATCAGGAAGAGCAGGTAGCAGAACAAGAATCTATGGTCATTGATCAGTCTGACCAATCTGATTCCGTGGAGCAATAGAACCACCAGCCCAATTTTGTTCCTATACCTGATGAGGAGCAGCTAGGTGTGCTTGATGTGGGGCAACCAGTTATGCCTGATGTGGAGCAGCCAGTCATGCTTGATGAGGATCAACAGGTTCACATTCAGAACCAAGTGGTTGAGATGGCCAATGAACCAACTTATAACCCTGAGGATTGGGCTATGGTTGTCTATCAACCAGCAGTGGTTGCTGTGGATCAGGAAGGCCCAGTTGTTCATGATGCAACCAACAGTTCTATCAATGTTGTGTTTGGACCAGAATTGCCTCCAGAGCCAGCTTTGAGGAGGTCTTTTGAGACATTACTTGACTCTGCCATTATTACTGAAGTCCCTAAACCTTTGCAGGTGATGCCCATTCAGTTAGTGATGCTCTCAAAGAGGAGCTGGGATTTAGCCTTTAATGATGTTCCAAGATTGACTTGGAGTGAATCCACAGATCAGCCTGTGCAGCGCCCTGTGGGGAGAGCTCTTTTTCTAGCACAACAAAGCTTTGTTGATCCTGTTATTGAGCTACAGCAGCCTAGAGGTACACCTGAGGAGAATTTCTTTTTTTCTGCGCAATGCAACAGAAAGGTGAGAAAGCCCAGAAAGACTTGGGCACCAACACCTGTAGTGGAAACATCGGTTAGAAGGTGTACTCGTGGTTCTTTGCAGAGGGATGGTTTCAAACCATCTTTCCAGGAGTTACCTATGCAATCTAAGAGAAAGAAACCAAAGGCAAAACCTTTTTCAGCTGTATTGTCTGAGAACATGCAGGATGTAGTAGTTGTTGACTTACCTCGTCCAACACCAATCAACAAGCTTCAGAAGATTGGGCAGGAACTAGGCATTGATTAGGATTTGATTTCTGTGGAGAAGCTTATGGCTGATCCATCTGCTACAACCAACACTACTTATGATGATTAGTGGCTAGCTGGCTTATTGAGGGTGGCAAGATTTATCTTTTGCTCTACTTAAGACAGGGTTATTTGATATGTCCTTTATTGTACCCAGTAATAATTTGACTATAATCTAGGTGGACACATGTGGTCTTTATGTTTTAGGTGACATTATCTGTCATCATGCTATGTTCTTTACTCATATTTGTTATAATGAGTAGTGCCCATAAGAACTGGAATGTGCTTTGTTGGAATGTAAGGGGCCTAAATTCTGATGTTAGGCAGAGGGCTGTCAGGGAAAAATTGGATGAGATTCAGTGTGTTGTAGCATGCTTCCAAGAGACAAAATGCTCCTCTTTTGATTTCAGATCTTTTTGTCCTAAGAGATTTGATAGTTTTGCTTTTTCTCCTTCTATGGGTGCTTCTGGAGGCATTTTAATTGTATGGAATTCATCTATTTTTTGGGGCAACCTACTTGTGGTTCATAAGCATGCTGTCATGGTACAGTTTATATCCAAGCAAAATAATGAGCAATGGACCTTAATTTCTGTTTATGGGCCCTGTCAAGGTGAAGCCAGAGACATCTTTGTCAGTTGGTTATATAATTTGCAAATACCTGTGGGTGAGAATTGGCTTGTTGTTGGGGACTTTAATTTCATCAGATCAATTGAAAACAGAAACCTGCCTGGTGGGGATTTGAATGATATCTTTATTTTCAATGAAGTTATTGCACACCTTAGCCTTCTTGAATTGCCTCTAAAGGGGAGGGCATATACATGGTCTAACATGTAATACAACCTTCTCTTAGAACAACTGGATTGGTTTTTACATCTGCTGAGTGGATTTCTTTCTAACCATTACTGAAGTTCTCCCTTTAGCAAGGACAACTTCTGATCATGTGCCCTATGTGGTGACCATTAAAACATCCATCCCTAAATCAAACCTTTTCAGATTTGAAAATTACTGGCTTGAGCTTGATGGATTTATGGATTGTGTTAAGCAGTCATGGTCGAAACCATCTAAAAAGTCCCACATTACTGCTAAAATTGCAGACAAGTTTATGGCTCTGAGAGTGGCCCTGAAGAAATGGCAGGTGAATATCTCAAAGTTATAGTGATTGATCTCAAAATGTAATCAGGTGGTTTTGTAACTTGATGGTTTAGAGGAGCTCAAGCCATTATATAGACCTGAATTTAATTCCAGGAAGGTTGTTAAGCTGCATGTGGAAAAATTGCTGCATCTTCAATTTGTATACTGGAAAAAGAGGTGCACAATCAGATATATAAAAGTTGGTGGAGAGAACACAAAGTTTTTTCATGCTATGGCTACTGAGAGGCACAGGAGAACATTCATAGATGGAAGGTATCATATGGAATTGTTTCAAGCATAGAATGGTTGTCCCTGCTGGAATTGTAATGGGTTTTGACCTAAGTGTTTTGCTGACACCTATTGATGGTTTAGAGTTTCTCACAGAACCTTTCAGTAAAGAGGAAATGGATGATACTATGAAACACATGCCAATTGACAAAGCGCCTGGGCCAGATGGTTTCAATGGCTTGTTCTTCAAAAAATGCTAGCCAATTATTTGTCAGGATTTCTATGAGCTTGCTGAGGCTTTTCATAATGGTACTTCATCCTTAGAAAACATCAATGGTTCTTATATCACTCTCATACTAAAGAGGTTGGCTCCTGAGGAGGTTGGTGACTATAGACCAATTTCTTTGACTGGGATGGGACTCAAGTTTTTATCCAAGATGGCTGCTAATAGGTTTCAAAGGATAATTATGAAATGTATTCATAAAATTCGGTATGGATTTATAAAAAGCAAAATAATCCAAGACTGTATTGGTTGGTCCCTTGAGTACTTGCACCAATGTCACCAGTCAAAAAGACCAATTGTTATTCTTAAATTAGACTTTGAGAAGGCCTTTGATTCCATTGAGCATGAGGCTATTTTTCAGATCTTGAAATATAAAGGCTTTAATGAGAAATGGATCTCTTGGGTCAAGTAGTTACTCTCCACTAGAACATCTTCAGTTCTCTTGAATGGAGTGCCAGGTAGAGAATTCCTTTGCAAAAAGGGATGTCGGATTTCGGGTTCCGCAAACCCTTGAGAGGTTCGAACTCTGGGGTGTGTGCGAAGAACTCGTCCTCCCCAGTCTGCCTACTCGCTAATCTCATAGCCTAGCTCGACGAACTGTAAGGAAAATAGACACAGCAGTTTACCCAGGTTCGGGCCACCTTGCGGTGTAAAACCCTACTCCTACTTTGTGGTGGATTGGCCTCGAAGGGCTGAGGATGAACTAGTACAGTGGCAAACAGCCTCCGGAGGAGAGGTGTTCTTGAGCTCGAGTGAGCTGGTGGAGTGAGGGTGATCTGAATGATCCGTCCCCCTCTATGGTGGTGGCTAAGTCCTATTTATAGTGGCCTTGGTCCTCTTCCCAAATGAAGGGCAGGAAGGGATCCCACAACGGCCAAATTCAAAGGGAGACAACTAGTACATGCTATCCTGACAAAAGTAGTCTTCGCCTGCAAAAGCCTCTGGTTGTGACGCCGTGGTGGGCTCAGCGATGACCTCCATCCTGTCGTCCTGGCGGTCTTGGTCTTGTTGCACGGGAATGGAAACCTTTGGCTGATTCCTAGGGACTCCGCGCCTGCGCTTGCCTCTTTAGCACCAAAGAGGAAACTGGTACACTGCGCCCGCTGGCGCCCGCCTGGCCTTGGTCGTCATGGCTCATGTCATCCGGACCTCACGAAGTGAGGATTGCATAGAACTCTCCGCTCCTCAGGAGCCAGCCTGAGGAGGCTGCTATTCGTGGAGGTCTTGGTGTCGTCCGCCTCACGACGCTTGGCCCTTCGCAAGGGTCTTGAGTCATTGTCGCTGGAGCTGGGCCGTACCAGGCCGTCGATGGAGCAACGCCGTGGGTCGCAGGCTGGCAAGTCTGGGTACCCTAGTTCCCAGAACGTCGACAGTAGCCCCCGGGCCCAAGGCGCGCTCGAACTTGGCTTCGAGGCGAAGCCAAGGGGCAAGTGCGGAGCGCTGCGGGCCCTAACCGCCTGCGGCCTTGGTCGATGCGTGGTGATTGATGGGACGTGGGCGTCTCCACTTCCCCATGCCGCCTCGGCAACCGTTCGACTTGATGAGGCTCTGCTGCATGCAGAGAAAAACCATCACTGCGTGGGATCATGGAGGCCGGCGGTTGGCCTCCCTCCGACTATAAATGAGGGGAGGGGCAGAGCCCCCTCACTCATCTCCATCTTCTCGCTGCCCGCTCCTTCTTCTTCTTCACCTACCCGTCTTGCCGTAGCATCCATGGCGCCAACGAGGAGGTTCTCTGCCGCCGAGAAACGGAAGGCCCCCAAGGAGGGGCCGGGTTCACCGCCATCCAAGAGAGGGCGTGGCCGCCGCCGCAAGCATGCCGCGACGCCGGTGGCAGCTCCTCGGGGGCGCGGGTGCACTTCTTCGGGGGCCAGCGTCGCTTCTTCTCGAGGCAGGGGCCGCCAAGGGCGAGGCAGCCCCTGCGATGAGGGGCGACGTGCCGTGGTTGCCCAGCCTCCTCGGCCGCGCTTCCACTCGGCGGATGTGCTCCCTGAGTTCATCATGTGGTCGGAGAGGCCCGCCGGCACCTGGCTCCTGCTTCCGCGCTTCTTCATGAGTGAGTTGCCGGTCGCGGGGCTTGACGGCCTCTGGCTGCAGTCTGACGGCTACTGCAGCAAGGCTTCCTGGGTTCGGGTCGAAGTCACCGCGACGGGCAGAGTGTCCTTGACTCGCGGTTGGCAGGCGTTTGCCTGTGCGTGAGGCCTGAGTGGGAGGCACACCCTTCATTTCAGGTATGATGGCCTTGCGACCCTCTACGTGAGGGTGTTCGGGGAGGACGGCCGTCGTGCGGGGTGCTGCCCGAAAGACGGCAGCGGCGACGATGAGCATGGCCTTGACAACGGCCGCGCTTCCTTCAGCAGCGGCGGCTCATCCTCCAGCGAGAGCACCAGCAGCAGCGGCTACGACCAACCCCCACGCCGCCGGGCTCACATCGGGGAAGTCGAAGGATCGTCTCGCCGCCGCGCTCCGGTGAAGCAGGAGGAAGACTCGGACTAAGCCCGGGGGCCGCCGGAGCCTGGCCTCGGGAGCTGCTGCGGTCGTATGGGCCACATTTGTTTAACCTTACCTTTCTCCTGCACTTGAAAAAAGTAGAGGGCCCCGCTGGGTCGTGTAATGAACCAAGGCACTCATGCCATTATGCTATGTTTGTTATTTTGGTATTGTGCCGTGATACTGATATTCCGATCAGCTGCGGTTAGAATAACTTAGCTTGACATGCTTGCTGTAGTTTCCCGCCTCGCGAGGGTGCGCCTCTCCAGCAACATCTGGTGAAGTTTGCTTCTTAACGACTCAGGAGCCATCGGGCCTCAGGAGGCATTGTATAGCTACAAAATTATTAGAAAACTTCACAGGGTGTCATGCCCTTCCTTGCGGTAGCCCCCGAGCATGGGTTGGTTGTGGCTGGTGCACCACGTCGCGATGCCCGGAGGCACGGACTTGAGAAGGTACGCATGCCCATGAGCTCGTTTGAGAGCGTATCACAAGGATTTAAGGACCGAAGCTCTGGGGTGACAGGGCCTCGGTGAGGTGTTCTCGCGGCGAGCACCAAGCGCAGACACCTACCTAGCCCCCGCGCATGTGACGCACGAGGAGGAACGACGGGAAACTGCCGCTCTTCCTGGGACAAGGCTGAAGAGGCGAACGAACAGAGGAAAAGAAAGTTCTAGCATTGGCAAACGAGAAACACGAAAACTCCAAATTCCATTAAGAAGTTGCAAACCAACTATAGAAAGCAAGCAAAAGAACAGCCGCGTCCGGCACCTAGTCTAGTCTTCTCACCAGCGCAGAGCTAAGTGCTGCCACTAGGACGTGGGAGGGAGCCCCCATGAGGCCCGCGGGCGACACTCAGGAGACTCCGGGGCGTCTACAGCCCCACTCATTATTACGTGAGAGTGTCACGAGTGGAGACCTTCACAGGCACGGGGCCTTGTTTCATGGGTAGAACTTCCGGAGGTGCTGGGTGTTCCAGGCGTTCTGGATGGGGATCCCATCCTGCGTCTCCTGGCGCGCGGCGCCAGGCCTGGACACACGGGCGATCCTGAACGGGCCCTTCCACATGGGTGAGAGCTTATGCAGCCCTTCCCTGGAGAGCACCCGCCTCAGAACGAGATCACCCACCTCAAGCGTCCTGGAGCGGACGCTGCAGCAGTGGTACCGCCGCAGCACCTGCTGGTACCTTGCCGCTCGGAGCGAGGCTTGTCGGCGGCGTTCCTCCCCCAGCACGAGGTCCATCCCCCGCGTGGCGTCCTGGCATGCATCGTCAAATGCCAAGACCCGCGTGGAGCGATGCTTGACCAAGTGAGGGAGAACCGCTTCGGCTCCGTAGACGAGGAAGAACGGAGTCTCGCTCGTTGGCTTGGTTGCGGTGGTGCGGATGGACCACAGCACGGACTGGAGCTCGTAGAGCCAGCCCCTGCCGCAGGCCTCAAGCTTCTTCTTGAAGGTGCTTGTCTTGAGGCCTCTCAGGACTTCTGCGTTGGCACGCTTGGCCTGGCCATTGCTCCTGGGGTGTGCCACCGAAGCGTAGCATATCTGCGTTCCAAGGTTAGCACAGTATGTTTTGAAAAGGTTGCTGGTGAACTGTGAGCCATTATCGGTGATGATGCGGTTAGGAACCCCGAACCGACTCACGAGGCCTTTGATGAACTTGACGGCCAAGCCGCCGGGATAGTGCGGACGGCCTCCACCTCCGCCCACTTGGTGAACTTGTCGATGGCGACGTAGAGGTAGCGGTAGCCCCCGGGCGCCCGTGGGAATGGCCCCAAGATGTCCAGCCCCCAGACCGCGAATGGCCATGTGAGCGGGATGGTCTGGAGGCCCTGAGTGGGTTGGTGGATCTACTTGGCGTGGAACTGGCAGGCTTCACAGGACTTCACCAGCTTGGTAGCATCGTTGAGCGCCGTGTGCCAGTAGAATCCGCTACGGAATGCCTTGCCCACGAGCGTGCGTGATGAAGAGTGATACCCACAGTCCCAACCATGTATATCGGCCAGCAGATCGCATCCCTGCTCCTTGGAGATGCACCATAGAGAAACATCGTTTGGATGCCTCCGATAGAGCTCACCATCCTGGATGCAGTGAATTGTGTTCTCTGTCCACTGTTGACAAGAGAAACTAGGGATCACCTATTCTTCCACTGTAATTTCAGTGTGAGAGTATGGAATTATCTTCAAATCTCATGGCCTCAGGGAGATGATATGAGCACCATTGTGATGCAAGCTAGACAGGATTTTGCAAAACCTTTTTTCACTGAGGTGGTCTTTGTTGCATGCTGGAACATTTGGATAGTCAGAAATGCAAAAGTGTTTAGGCATGAAAGGCCTAGTTTTAATAAATGGAGAAGTGCCTTCATCCATGATATCACCCTCATGCAGCATAGAGTTAAACATATTTTTAGAGATGAGTTGTTGAGATGGATTCCTTTCTTACCTCCTTGAGGCCATGACTTTTGGTTAGCTAGTTTCTTTCTTTTTTCCTTTCTTTTTCTTTTTTTTAGTTGCCTGATTACCACCTGTAATCCATGTAATTTGTAACTTCTTAATTCAATAAATTTCAAATGCTGTGGGGGGTTTTCCCTACAGTTTCTAGTCAAAAAATATATATATTACGTTTCACTCAAATATATTTCTCAGGCTGTTTTGATGAGGTGAGGGAGGGATGTGGTTGCTTTCAAGATAATAAGGTTTTTTCCGCAAATTCGAGCAGAGAAGTGGGCTATTGTTGCAAAAATGCCACAACTTACCTCACAGCCATTAGATGCAGATCTAATGGTCAGAAATGACGGATGGTAGACACACCATCATCACCAACTGAGTCTTTTATAGGAGTAGAGAAACATGTATAAATTGTAACATTTGGTTCTGCTCCTTGGCACGATCGATAGATAGAAATAACGATTGGAAACGCTAGGGCAGGGCTTTTCCCGCCTGATAAGCAGGGTAGTAGCTAGGTTGGCGCATCGTTGGTTTGGTCACATGCGGTCCCACATGTTGTAGTCATATAAAGCCTAGCCAATGCACGTTGATCGTGGGGCCAGAACGATAGTGTGGTATGCGACGGGGAAGGGAGACATGCTTCATGTACGTGTTCCAGTTTCTCGTTTTGAACTTGCAAATGTGACAGGCGTGCTGCACGAGTAGTTTTGAACTTATAAGTTCGGTCTTAGCTTTTGAATTTAGGAGTAGTTCGTAGGTCGGGTCAAGCATCAAACATAAATTACGAAGTTGATGGAAAAGGTAAGCACAACTTATAAATTGACAGATGGAGTACTAGTTATAGTGATGCATATAATTGCCTCCAAATGTGAGCAAAGGGATCGCACATGTCTTTATTGACTAGAATGAGAATGCGATAGCACAAGAATTAAGGCCATGATGATGTGACCGCAGTGGTGGTTACAGGAGGCAAGAAGAAAGATGCATCCATCAATGTACGACCTCCTCCTCCTCGACTAAGTGCGCCGGGCCACCGACCGGCGGCTTAGGAGCGGCAGCTTCTGTGGCAAGGTTAATGTGCTTCGCAACAAAGTCGCACAAGGCTTCCAGCCGGTTGACGAAGGCCAACATCGTAGCGTCCTCACCGGCCTTGTAGATACCTATGTACATGACTTCCTCGTACACGTGGATGTGTAGGTCGATTAATTCTTGCAGGGCAAGGCGCCTCGCGGCGAGTACAACCTCCAGGTGGACATTCTTCGTTGCGTCGACGGGCAGTCGCAGGGCCACCAGTGCTTGAAAGAGGTTCTCGCCATGGAGGCCGATTAGGGTGGCAGGCAATAAGGAGCCCGGGCGCGGTCGCTGGAGGAGTACGGCGATGTCGTTCGTGAGCTTCTTGACGATGGTGAACTTGTTGATGGTGGCAACGATCATCTTGTCCAACTGAGAGTGGTAGCTGGCATCGACAATGGCCATGAACCAACCGGTCGCCAACACCCTCTGGAGACGATCCTCGGTGCCATGCCACAGGCCGGTGTCATGGACCATCTGGCACAGCCGCTGGCTGCTCGCGCATCGCCGCCATGGGTCTGGAGTGAGCACTTTTGCGCTTAGTCTAGGTGCTTAGGTGCGTACGATGTGGTAGATGCATTGGAATGGAGGGGCGCCTTTATATGAGTGCAAACTGCATTGCATTCAAATCGTGCTACCTCTTTTCCCTTAGCATGCTAATTAAAGGAGGATGCATCATTGGCCGTTCAACATTTCGGGAACTGCTACACTCTCCCTCGTATGCATTAAAACTGTATCGGAAACTGTCCTGGTTTACTCAATATATTTTTACAGTCCTGACTTACTAGTAGCTGTCAAATCGAATAGTACTGCAGCGCCCGCTACACGCCCGGCTGAACACGCCTCCTCGCCTCCATCAAACGCCTCCGTTAAACCCGCATGCAAAACGATAAACCTACCCCAGCCACACGTCCGTTCATGAGCGGGCCGGAATTAAACGCAACACCGGCTAAGCTCCTCCCATCCGCCCTCAGTTTAAACGAGGCCAGACACCGGCCAAGCTCCTACCGTCCGCCCTCTATTCAAACGAGGCCAGACAGCAGGCAAGAATCGCACCCCTCCACCGCTCCCCCATCTCCTCCTTCATCATTTTCTCCACTCTTCCGGTGGCTTCTGAGGAGCTATTCTCCGGCATACTACCCTGCTGGGTGGCCAGCCAAGCCCTCTGGATACGAGCGAGGCCGATCGGTGCTTCACCTACCTTGGCTAGCCTGATAGAGCCAGTTGCCGCCCCAAGCCGGCGCGTGGTTCAGCAACTCGCCGCTCCAGTTCAGCTCGATGAGGAGTGGCGAGTTGCTCCACGCCGGTACGGCGGCGAGCATGGCGGCATGGGCGTCGTCACTGTCGCATCTTACGGTGCCACCAGTGTCTGCGGCCGCGCCTCCCGTGTCTACGGCAGCGCCATGAATGCAGAGACAGAAGCCGGGTGCGCGGAGAGCGACGAGTCGGTGGCCAGCTTTTCCGTGTCCACCGCCATCATCGAGGAGAAGTAGAACATGGGAGACTGCCGCCGCTTGGGTCCCATGAAGGCCACCGCCGAGGCGACGACTGTGTATACAGGTGGTCTCTTGGCTACTTCATCTCTTGCGAGGACCTTCGTCGACCCCGCAAGTGTCTGTCGGACATGAGGAAGACAAAGGGATCCGCGGACGGCCATTTAGATTAGATATTAATTATACCACGAGATCCGGATTAGCACCGCTTAGTTCATGTAAATGTAATGAAATCCGTCATGTTTATATGAAGATCCGGATTTTTTATACGAAATCCTTCATGCTTATAAGAAATCAGTCCGTGTTTGCGCGAATTTCCTCTGGTTGGTTAGAGTTGTGAAAATGCATGCCGCTGGCATTGGATGCTTTCCTCCCCGGAAGGAAGCGGGAGGAAATTTGCTAATGGCCATAGGAGATGATCTTATGCTGGAAATAATAGACTCACATCGAATCCATTTGAGTTAATTGCGTGTATGATTCTCCATCTATAAAAAATTAATTGCATGTACAGTGTACATGACTTGCAGGGTGGCTACATATTCATAACAGAAAATTAAAAAGAAACAAATCCATCCTTAATCTTGTATTCTAAGTACTTTGTGGGTTCCACTGTCAGTACAGTAGAGAAAGAAGTATATATTAAAAAAAATAAAAATCTAAAGTTTTATTAAGACAGAATTCAAACTCAGGTCATCGCGTTGCGAGCATCCGACGGTAACTAGTCCACCAGATGTTCGTTGTGGATGATGCAAGAGATATATCCCTACTCTTATAAGGCTGGTCGTAATGGGGAGTATCATTTACTCGTATCATGCATACGATACTAGTGTATGATACTACTTCCGTAATGCATAGTATCATAAGTTAGTATCTTAGCTTGCCATATTAATTGCCATGCATGACACAAAGTAGTATAACATTTAATATGATACGGTATCATGATATGATATCACATCCTCTCTTTCCTCATTTAATTGTGTGCCACATTATTAAAAAAGTCTAGTTGGCATGCATGATACCACTTATGATACTGCCATTATGACCAGCCTAAAAACAGAGTTGGTGAAGATGGTGTGCCTGCCATCCTTCAATATAGGTCGTCCGATTTATATCTGACGGATAGGAAGGAAACTATGACAATTTTGCAAAAAGATACCCACACCCCTCTCCACATTTGCAAATAAGGCCTTCCCTCATTCATCCTTTTCTCCCACAAGATAAATTACTCATACAAATGCATCTTGATGTTCCGTGCAATGCACAAGCATCTTGCTAGTTTCTTTTTAAATAGTTACTGCGATAATTTGGGTTGAAGTGATATATTTTATGTCTACCCCGAATGATCTAAAATTCACTAGTAGTAACAAAGAAAAGGTTGCCTTGTTAATTAACAGAAAACAGGGTGAAAACTATCACATGAGGCCGTAAAAACAAGGCACACTGGGTTCAGCATCATCATCACTACAGTTGTGTGCGCGCGATAAATCTACATATCGAGGGGGCTACGGAGAGAAAGACGTATCGAGTGTGTGTGAGCGAGGCACAGAAACACAACTAGCGAGTGTGTGTGTTTGTGTGTGTGTGTTTGAGAGAGAAGCCAATTCATAGATTAAGATCAAGATCGAGGTGGCACCCTTCTGCTGTCATTGTTGGGGGGTGGGGAAGGGGGAGCGAGAGGAAGACGTATTGAGAGTGTACGCCCGGTAGGCACAAAGGCACAACTAGCGAGTGTGTGTGTGTGTGTTTGAGAGAGAAGCCAGTAGATAGATTAGTATCAAGATCGAGGTGTCACCCTACTCCTTCGGTGTCGGGAAGTGTGTGTGTGTGTGTGTGTGTGTGTGTGTGTGTGTGTGTCTTGGAGAGAGAAGCAAGTAGATAGATTAGTATCAAGACGAGGTGTCACCCTACTCGTTCGGTGTCGGGAAGTATGTGTGTGTGTGTGTGTGTGTGTGTTTGAGAGAGAAGCTAGTAGATAGATTAGTATCAAGATCGAGGTGTCACCCTACTCCTTCGGTGTCGTGACGTGTGTGTGTGAGTGTGGGGGGGTGCCAGTGACACTTAGATATAGGGAGAAGGAGTTTGTGTGATACATATCTATATTAAGGGATAGGTAGATAGCATGTGTGCGAGGCATGCTTAAAGCATCACGGAGATAAACAAGCAGTGTGCATGCAAGTGCCAAAAAAATGAAGAGAGAAACAATGTCTGCGCGCGTGCGTGCGTGTGTGTGTGTGTGTGAGAGCGAAATCTCAAAAAAAAGTTGCTCTGCTGGAATCCCATTGTATGTATTCATATGGTTCCGGGACTCGAGTTAACCTTACGCATATGTGTGCGAGACATAGTTATACTTTGAGACATTAGTTGCGGTGGGTGGGCAGAATTAAAAGGGTGGGTGTGTTCTACAGAGAGAGTGTGTGTGTTTTTGTGTGAGAGACTTGTGGGATGGGGTAGAAAGACGAATTCTAACCTTGATGGAGGGAGAGAAATACATGAAGTGCGTGTGTGTGATTCCGATGCCCAGGAAGAAACGAGATATGTATGCGTGTGAGAGAGATTGCATAATTCATTTACGTTTCACTATCTAGCGATCATGGATGTGCATCACTTGAATATAATCAATATCTACTTCGTATCGTGGCCAACGATACAATGTCGATTCAACGCTACAAACATTGGACACTCACATATCGCATTTTTTTCAAATAGTCTTTTTCAATTGTGCATGCCAAAGTTATAGTGATGTTTCTTCAAACAACCACTGTAGTTATCATGTACATGCACCATTGTTAGTTTTGCATTCAAATTCATTAGTCTTGGATTATTTAAGGTTCTATTATGAAGTAATATATGTAATATTCATATATGAATTCAACAGGTACGCAATTTATGAAATGGAGGCCACGTAATCATATGAGGTAACACTTTTAAGTAGTGGACTACAATATCCGTTTCTTTTGTGCATCTATATTATCCTTTTGTTACTATGCAATATAATTAAAATTAACACGTCAATGCATTGTGTTTAAAATAAATAACCAATGGCACTAAATTATATATTTACACGAGAAATACATAGGCTGAGCGTTTGATCCGTTTTTTGTGAACGCGCCTCTACACCCGTATGATTGGCCGCGCCCGTGTGAACGTCCAAGTTATCGGTGCATCATCCCGAGTTATTGTCTTTTTTTCTGGGGTGGACTTCATACTTGTTATTAACTGCTGACATGTGCCTCGTTTACACAGTCTCGCATGACCTTCCCGCTAGCACTGTCCAAAATTAGTTGAAATTGGAAACGAACGATCCCGCGGGCGGCAAAATCTCCTGCTTCCTTCCAAAATTTCCGTCACCTAGTCTTTAGCATGCGAAATTCGCCTTATGTCCTTGGTGCACGGAGAAAAATAGTTGCAATATGGCCCTCATTTAAATAATAGGTCGGGGTTGCTTTGGTAACTTCCTGTTCCCCCCACCACACGGCACCCCCATTTCCTCTCCCCCTCCCGCAAAAATGACTACTCCACAACACCATAAATCCACATCATGCCGCTCGTACTTCATCGGCCTTTCTACCCCTTCCCTCTCGAAATCCTAGACTGCTCATCCACTAGCTTACCAGAGCCCATTCACTGCTAGCATCGTCCACCTCGCCAGATCTGCTTCTGCGGCCGCATCTACCCCTCCCACCTCCCCTAGAAACAAGTAGATCACTGCTCATCCACCACTGTACCACAGCCCATTCAGTGTCGGCCTTGTCCACGGCGCTGGATCTACTTCGCCGGTACTCTCGTCAACCGCAACGCATCTGTAGCAGCTCCTTCATAGTCCCCACCAGAGACGCTTCGTCCACACCCCCAGAGCCGCCCCACCGACGCCCCTGTCGACGACCTCTAATCCTCTTCGCCGACACCTTCCTCAACCCTACCGGAGCTGCTTCGCCGACACGATCCTCAACCCTACCAGAGTAGCTTCGCCTATACCATTCTCAACCCTGTCGGGGCCACTTTGCCAATGCCCAAGTCCACGGCCTCAGATCCGCTTCGTCGCACCCTCATCCAACCTACCGGAGCATCTTTTGATGCCCCGTCCATGGCCACATATCTGCATCATCGACACCATCCTAAACCCAACCACCGGAGCAGCTTCACCGACGCCCTCATCCACGGCCTCAGATCCGCTTCGCCCACCCCATAGTCCACCCTACCGGAGCCGCTCCACAAACACCCTACTCCACGGTTCTAGATCTCCTTACCGGACCCCGACAGCCAGCGCAGCGTCATCACCCTTGACGTTTCTAACATGATTCCCACCGTCTGGCAAGATGCCAAGCACCCGCCGCGGCCTAGGTACTTGTCACCTTTAAACCCATCCAGCATCACCTGCCCGATGTACTTCAAATATACTAACAGGTCTTTGTTACATGTTATGCAGGTCGCAAGAACTACAAGGATGATGTTTCTTCTAGATCTAATAGCTTGGCCAACCAAGATCCTGGACAGAGGCATTGCTATGATCTTGTAAGTGCGTCTCTCTCTTGTATTGTTGTGTGCCTGCCAGCGTGCTTTGCTAGGATTTCGACCAGTAATCCCTTTGTGCAGACAATGATTTCCACTACTGGCTGCTAAATTAGAGATGTAGATGTCATACATGATACTCCCTCCATTCCTAAATATAATTCTTTCTAGAGATTCCACTATAGACTACAAACAGAGCAAAATGAGTGAATCTACACTCAAAAATGCATCTATATACATCTGTATGTGGTCCATAGTGGAATCTCTACAAAGACATATATTTAGGAATAGAGGTAGTACATTACACAAAATCGTAGGTGGCATGTAGGAATTCCAGTGCACTACATTAGGCTCCCTTAGAGTGCCTGCTAGTCCAGTACACAGAGTTATGGCTAGTTTATGCAATGCACACAGTCATTAATTGGTGGTTTAAATATGCGGAAGGGATATGCAGTGTATTATCATGTAGAGATATCTCAAATTAGCCGTGTCAACTTGAAGATGGGGTGCCACAATGAAAAAGTACAAGATTTCTTAGTACAAGATGTATGCGGCAATTTCATGGAACATCGGAAAAAAGGAGAGGCAGCGGTGAGCCTATATAGTGTGCTATGGTAGGTCACTCCATTGCAATCATCGTGACATGTTATTTGTATGTCAGAGCTGTTGGCCAGGGTTCTTAGGGACAGTTATTTCGAGTTATCCGAAGAAAAGCACCTTTGAATATAAGCTCCAGATAATAAGCCAACCAGTTCTTTTCATTGCCTGCCTTTTCTGCTTATCTGTTGTATGATCAGTGAAAAGTCTAGATTGCATTATATTTTGTCATTTTGCTACCCATATGAAAATTAATTTGACTTGCAAACATCACAAATTGAACCCAGTGCAGTAATTAATATGATAGGAAAACAGACCATCAATATTTGTACAAAATGCAAATACAAAGATACCATCTACTTGGCACAATCTACTTTGGTTAATGTCTTCCATAGAGAGCCCATTCCCTAATTTAAATGAAGAACACATTGCCTAAATTTAAATGAAGAACCATTATTTATCGAAATTCGATGGTCAAGTGGCTGGTTATTATCATATAGCAGCACCACCTGAAAGCATCATATAGCAGCAGCAGCTCATAGCAACTCAGCATACAGCAGTAGCAGCTAGCAATTCATCATATACGAGCAGCAGCTCATAGCAATTCATCATATCGCAGCAGCAGGAGTAGCTCATAGCAATTCATCATATAGCAGCAGCAGGAGCAGCTTATAACAACTCATCATATAGCAGCAACTGCTCATAGCAATTCATCATATAGCAGCAGCAGCTCATAGCAATTCGTCATATAGCAGCAGCAGGAGCATCTCATAGCAATGCATCATATAGCAGCAGCAGCAGCAACTCATAGCAATTCATCGTATAGCGGATCAGAATGAAAATTTTGCAAAAAGTCAGAGGAGATCCTCACCTTGTTGGATGAGCTCATCCTTCAACAGCACCTCAAGGCCACGGCCTGGGAGGAGGGGAGGGGGAATGAGGTGTCTTCTGCTGGAGTGGGGCATCGGCCGTAGTTGTGCGGCGACCACCAGAGTAGTGCATTGGATGGACCATAGCGGAGCAGCTGTTGGAGACCGTGAGAATGAGGGGCGGCGCCAGAGGGAGGAGTAGCCGGGGAGATTTGGCCCTACCGGCCGGCCATGTAGCCTAGCTAGACAGAGCATCATTGAGGAGCAGGCCAGATGGGACCAGTGGTGGTGGCTCGCTGGAGGAACCCTAGCGCTGCAAGCAGGGGATTGAGGTAGAGGGAAAGGGGAGAGGAGATGCCAGCGGGCAGGGCAATGAACGCTTGCGTGTTTGTTTTTACTTGAGGGTCAGGTGTGACGCGGGTGTGAGCAGTGACATTTGGAGTGTAATATAGGCAGACAACAGAGTCATTTCGCTATTCCCCTTCCCTTCAATTTTTAGTGAGCTTCTACCCGAAGCACCCCCCCCCCCCCAAACCGAAATAAGTTAAGCCCAAGCCCATAACTCAAAAACAAGTTCTTTACATCTTTTATGGCTTATTTTGACAATAAGCTCTGAAAAGGAAGAATAGAACTAGCCCTTAACCTGCAATTCAATTGTGTGTGCAATGATGAATCACTCCTGCCTGCTATAGTGTACATTTAGGCATCATACATGGCATAACCTAATACATGTGCATTTCATTATAAAATCTGAAATATGCAATGTTTATGTTAGTTCATACGTTGCACATGATGTTTAAATGCCCCTTAAATATGGTCTGTCAAGTGATGGTCTTTAAGCCTCCTTCTATGCTTCTTTTATTGATATGTAATTCGGTGTTGTGCAAGATTTGCTCACACATCTGTTCAATTGTTTGTTTGTATCAGCCAGCCATTCTAGGACTATTTGCTTTGATTACTTGTTCTTCTTGACTTAACAGAGCTTGTCAATGATTTAAACACTAAGGGCTGCTATAGAGGGGGCTTGTATAACTCATAGGTGACATAAAGGTTTGGTTGTACACTAAAGTAGGCTTTTCAAGAGTACCTGGAGGTCCAGTTCAAAGGTATGCCTAGTTTTTACACAGCGCACACATAGTAAATGCTCATTTCAATGTGTGCAAGAGATATGACATGTTTCATTATGTGGTGTTGTTATGTTATAAACTCATCCTTTGGTGTTGTTCACAGACTGGAAAGTATGCTTATTTATCTTCCAAGGAGACCAGTAACTAGTTTGTGTCACCTTGCAGAGGGGGGTGCAATGAAGATAAGATTGAGGATTTCCAAGTACAAGATGTTAGGAAGGAGCCTTGCAAGAGAAGGAGGAGAAGCGCTAAGCCTGTTCAACCAGTTATGTTAAGTCACTGTATTACAATTAGCAGGACGACCTATTTTTCTAACATTGTGCTTGCGTAGGGTTCTTCACCTATAACCCAGTCATTGGGCCATTGACCAAAACTCCCTCCGCTCACTAATATATGATGTTCTAACTTTTTTATAAATCAGATGTATGTAAACACATTTTAATGTGTCTGTTCACTCATTACAGATGTAGTCTACTTTTAAATATCTAAAACATCTTATAGTAGTGAAAAGTGTGAAACTGCTTCCTACTATGGTAGAGTTGTCGATGTCATAAATGTCATAACCAAACGCATATTCACATCATTAGCCTCCCTATCATTACTAGGATCTTGATTACATACTAGTCGAGGTACTTCGTAGGGGGCAAACGATATTACATTACTTGTTCCTATATATAGTAAATGTAGCTAGGCCATGGATGTTATTGAGGCGTGCATGTATGCATGCTGCCAACTCAACAGTTCAATTGCTTGTTCATTTCAGGCATAGTTAAATTGCTCTTTTCAATTGCTTTATTTGTCCTCAGTTAATGAGATGCCCAAACAATGATGCCTGATGTAGGGTACTTGTATAACTATTAGTTGACATAATTAAAGGCCTTACCATTTAATTACTCTGGCAAAGTGTGCCTGAAGCTTTGAAGTCTATTAACCAACTATTACTGCATGAGCCTCACCATCTAGTTTATACGAGGCTAATGATTGCATAGTTTTGCTTGTTGTAGTAGGTTTGTATGAATCCCTTTGCTGTTCATTATGCTCCCTAAGACTCTTCTGGAACATGGCACACAATGTTCCAGCTAGTTAATTGAGCTACAGAATGGCCAACTGCTTGCTTACTTATATGCAAGATATGTATATATATATATATAATGTTCAGTAGCTGCGTGTGGTCTAAATTTGTAACCTGTCTGTGTTTTGGATTTGGCCCCAACATCCAGCTCCTCTGGTGAGCTAAGAGAGATTTCTTTATGCGGGCTGCACAGACTTCCATTTTTATAATTTTTAAAATATCACTTGCTTATGCTTAATGACATGTAACATTATTGTTAGTCATGTTTTGCCATGTACTAGATAGTCTGTCTTGCTCGCTTCACTGTTGTAACTATATTTTTGCACTAGCCATGTGTACTTACAGAAACATTTCAGGATGAAGTGACATCAACACAAAGATCTCAGAGCAGTTACCAAATGATTATGGATTGGAATTGGAATGTCCTGATGTTCTCTAGCATCAACTAGAAGTGGCAAGACAGCGTGTATATGATTCTCAACATGTAATCAAAGTGTTGAGGCTGGAGTTATAGGTATTAGATGTAGGAGTCAAAAAAATGAAACAAGATACTGAGGTAACCACAAAGGAATTGGAGATTTTGCATACTGAAATTTGTGCTATCTGAATCCGGCCAATCCTATTTTCTGAAGAGATTATAGTTCAAATGGTAAGTTCTGTTGATGCGCGTCCATGATGTATGAGCTTTATTCGCCAAGTGTATGTAATTTGCTATTTCTGTACGCTTTATTATCACTGGTGCCGAACTATAATGCCAGTGGATATAATCTGCTGTAAATTCTTTATTGTATAGTGTAGGATTATTCTTCGTTTCTATGCCTTAGTCTCTTTATTGTATATTGTAGGATTTTTAGAGGCGATACTATAGAGTAGGATAATTCTTTGTATATGCTATATCATTGAAATGGGGGCCAAGACGCCCAAACATTACCTCGACGCCATCCGAACGAACAAACATGTGTAGTCAAAGCTGGCCTTAATTGGGCTGGTCAACTAATATTTAGTGAATCCCAATCGCTGTGGCCCACCGTAGCAACCTTAGCAGGTCATTAACAGGCCGAAAGCTCGGTAGGGCCATATAAATGAAAATGGCCCGCAGGCCTCTAGCAGGTCGAAATAAATATCAATTTTGTCTCGGCCCTTTTACTTGACGGGCCAGTAAGAGGCCGAAAGTGTTTTGGGCCAAAAGAGGCCCAATTTACGAATTAGGCTTTTAACAGGCCGAATGTCCCATCGGGCTGAAATTGTGCCCTGCTTAAAGTGGGCCACTAATGGACCCAAATTCAGGTGGCAACGACAAAGGCCCAACTGTTGTGCGGGCCGTTAACAGGCCGAAAGACAAAATGGGCTAGAAGTTGGCCCATGTACAGAATGGGCCGAGGGAAGGCCAAAAGTCACAACGGGCTAGAAGTTGGCCCAACTACAGAATGGGCTGAGAAAAGGACGAAAGATGTACCGGCGGCATATTGGTCCATATCTATAATGGGCCGCTAACAGGCCGAAAGAAGGTCGGGCCATAATTGAGCCCAAAGACGTAGCGGGCCGTTAATGGGCTGGAACTGACGATGAGCTGGAAATTGTCAAATCTAAAATGGGCCTTTGATGGGCTGATTCTGTGTAACTCGTATGGGCGGTGATTCTGAATGGGCCTAATGCATGTAGGCCGCTAATGGGCCGGCCCGCTTATTCTGACAAGCCTGGCCTTTTAACCTGAATGGGCCACTGTTGGGCCGAGCCACGTGTCGACTTATCATAGGCGCGTCCCGTCCATTTGCTGGATGACATCTGTCCCAAGGCTGAGCTGACACGTGGATCCTCCGGGGAATCATAATTTTACACGTGGAAAATCCCCATTGGTCTAGGCTGTTAACGGGTTATTGGATCAAAACCGGAACCCGATAGCTTAACGACGACCCATTATGGTGGATGCCACGTGTTGGTTATCCTTGACGAAAACACTTCCATGACGCGCCATTTATCGTCATGGAAGTGGACACTTACATGATGATAATTTTGGTATTGTCATGGAACACTTCTACGACAGCACAGGTATGACTATCTTGATTCTGTCATAAAATCATCATCGATGTACATGCATGACATAAAACATGACCTACTGTGACAAACAGGTATCATCACAGAAGTGGTTTTTTTTGTAGTGCTTGCACGTGTAGCTACCTCCTCCTTGCACCTTGCCGGGGGAAAGCGCTCCTTGTACTTGTGCATCCACACTTCCAATACACCAAAGCAGGAGTAGGGTATTACACCTCAAGGGTGGCCCGAACCTGGGTAACGATCGTCGCGCCCTCTGTTGATCCTGCTCTTTGCATTCCGTGCAATCTCCTAGTCGAACCACAAGGGGCTATATGGCCCCATAGATGGTCGTTCCACACTGACATCTTTGGCGCGACAGGTACGGGATTCAATGGCGTGAACTTGGTTTAGCAGACGGTGCGTGATTTCATCGAGCATCATCATCATTTTCATCTTCCATGGCGCCTAAGAAGAAGTGCTCCATGGCGACGAAGCCTTCCACGTCCAAGCTTCCTTCACACGCATCTGCGGGCGGCACAGGCGACGCCACTGCTGCGGATGGCATGAATGCTGCAGTAGGCACGACCAGCGCAGGTGGCGCGGTTGCTGTACCCACTGCGGCGGGAACGGGCGGTGGAGGCGCTAGAGGTGGTCACCTTCCATGACCCTCTGGCAGAGATAGCAACAAGGGCGCGGGCGGCACGGGCACGCAGCTCCCGCCTCCTCGGTGCACCGGCGAGTGCAGCCATCAGAGTAACACTGTCTGGTCGGGCGCGAGCGTGGACCCTCCTGCTGCGGCGACTCCGGTGGCAGCGAGGGAGATGACATCAAGGCACACGCCGCGTCCATCGCAAGATGGGCGTGACATGACGCCAAGCGGCATTGTCGATCATACACAGCAACGCAAGCACAGCAAGACACCTGTCGATACGCTCAAGATCTTTAGGTGCCAGCTCTGCCACGTGTAACGCCCCAAAATTTTAATCTTGTTTTTTCTAAATAAAAATTTGGCCAGAAATAAAATTTTGAATTATACTCGGTCTTTATTTAATTTCAGAACCTTTTCTGTTTTCTGATTTCAAAATTCTTCCCTCCATATAGAAATTTTTGAAAATAATATTGTGGCTTTGTTAGTTTTATTAAAACATTTCATCTATATTTGGATAACATAAGGAATTATTTTCATAATGAAATTTTGCCCAAAACCATTCTTTTAATCGCTATTTCAATATTTTAAATACCTCTGTTGCACTACAACCTTTTTAAATAATTCTTTTTAAATTCCACAAAAATTATGGGAGGTCATATGATGCCCACAAATCACTTTTAAGGAAAAACCCAACTTGGTCTTTTGGGAATTTTGAGTGAAACAATCTCTTTTCAATTCTGTCCAGTATTTGAGTTTCTACTGCAACCCCAATTTTCCTTGCCCCAAAAATCCTGAAATTTTTCCCACTTACTGTCCTTCCAACCAAACCCTTAAGTCCAAAAGATCAGCTCAGTTTGCATTTTGGAAGTCCACCAAATATCCTCCTTTAGTTTCTGTCCAGCAATGAATTCTGTTAAAACTTGCTTTAGCAAGTATCTCTTTTTGCGAAAACAACTACACCATCATATTTAACAACTAAGGAGACACCATTCTATTAATTTTCACATTCTACAAAATCTTCTAAATGGCCATAGCATTCTATCAAGCACCTTGTGTGCATGACAGAAACTAAGCCAATTCCTAAACTACATTGCACACTTGCTCTTCTGATCAAAAACCAGCTCCTCAGGACCAACCTAGAGCCCCTTGGCATTGGGTCGAGCACCTGGTGTGCATGCCCGGAGCATGGCCGGGGCATGCGCATTGCAGGCACTGGCATCGATCTGCTGCCACATCTCTGCTGTTTCCCCTCCTCCGTTATGCTTCCCCCTTGACCCACTGATCACCCATCGACCTCACTGACATCCTCCTGCGTCGCCTAGCACCGCCCACTGCCGGCTAGCCACCGACCCGAGCCGTCGTCGTCTTTTGCTCGGGCACGGCACCGCCCGAGCTATCCAAAGCTGCCAGCTCAGCCCCCACTTAACTCCGGATGGCCACCGACTCATACTACCCCGCCGACCACTCCATCGACCCCAACAGACTCATCCTCACCATCAATGGCCGCCACCGACGCGTACCTCTCTGGAAGCCACGGCGCGAGGCCCTCCCCGCCTATTTAAGCCCACCCGAGCTCACTCAGTGATGGACCACTCCTCCTTCCCCCTCTGTAAACCTCCCTCTCCCTCAGTGATCTCCCATGAGCAGCCACATGACCGGAAACGGCCATCTTCCCCAACTCCGGTAGCTACGGCCGCCGCTCTGCCTTGGTTGATTCCGAGCTAACCAACGCCTCCCCTCCCAAATTTTCTGCACCAGAGGGTTCACAGAACCACCGCACCTCATTTCCACGCCTCAATTCATCCTGAAATCCACCGAAACCGGAGTCCCTCTTTCGTCCGACGCCGTCGTCCGCCGAGGACCTCATCGCCGGCAACTCCTTCCATCCTAGCTACCGCAGCGAGTACCGGACAAACCGCCTCTCCCTCCTGAACACAATGGTACCCTCGGCTCCTCGAACGGCGCTGCCGTTCGCCGGCGAGCCTTGCCGGAGCACCGCCTCTGTTCGGCCGGAGGAGAGGGCGCGCGCGCGCGACTGCACAAACCTGAGTAGTGGGCCCATGGGCCCCACTGTCAGCGATCGCAGCCTCGCCATGCGGATAAGTGGAGGCGGCTTCCCTAGAAGTTGTCTTCGCGCGAGGGAAGCGTATTTCCTGATTTCGCCATCGACGTTGCAGCCTTTCCGCGCAGCTGATTGACTGGGCTCGGCCCAGTAGCGCTTTGCGGCTATGCAGCGCTCAGGGCACCCCCCCTGCCTTTCTCTTTTTCTTTTTCCAGTAACTTCCAATAATTTCACAACCTCCATTTCACATCCAAATCCAGTGATACAAATTTCTAAAGTCTTATAAAAACATGCACTATTTATCTAGATTAGGTGAACATTTTTCCTGAGCATTATGATCATTGGGTCAAATAAATAGTCCTTTTAAACAATTGTTTCAGCTTAGAAACTCTCTAGATAAATCATATGAACTCCAAATAATTTAATTATTTTTCTGGTATCTCTAATTTTTCGTCTATTTTATTTTAGTATTTATTTCAAAAATATTTGAGGCAATTTTTGGCACTGTTTTTGCTTTATGTGGTAATATAAATATTTTTGAAAATAGGAAAAATGCAGGGAAGAAACTTTTCAAACTTTTGGAGTGCACCCAATATCTCTGCATACTAAAGGCAAGCATCTTGAACACTTGATATGGTGAATGCATGATAGATTATTTGCTAGAATAATTTGAACATGACTATGTTGAATTCAAATTAACTTGGCATATTGCTAGTAGTGCTTGCATGGTTTGAATTTGGGTAAAATTTGCATGTAGTGTTGGCATGTTTCATCGTACCGTGCATCGTGTGTTGCCATGACTAACTTGCAGGAGCAGGCATAAGAGAAATACCATTACCGGCAGGAGGATGATCATGTTGGAGCATGATCATGCCTTGTTTGTTGTGCATGTTGGAGCATGCAAGGGTTGTGGCCCTATTGGTATTGCTGTTGAAAGACTACCTTGTTGTGCTAACCGTTGCAGGAAACTTAATGCCTCCTGAGTCGACCGTAGATCGAGTCTTGTTCCGGTAACCCCCATACTTGTTTCGTGCTGCCACAGGTCCCTGCCACAGGTAGGGTATGGTTCAGTAAGTTGATAACCCCATTCCATGCACACACCATACAGAGGGCCACGATGAGGGTTTCCAATGGCCATGGACTAAATCCTGTCATCGGGTCAGGGGGCATGGGTGTTTCCAGTTGTGACTGAGAGGGGGGCACCCCTTGTAATCCGCGCGTATTAATAGTGATCCCATGCAGGACGTTGGTCTCTCCGTCTCAGAGTTTTTCTTGAACGATGCCTTGGGTGATTCCTGGCATCCGGAAAGTTAATCTGGTGTGTGTTGGTCAGGTGTGTTTTCAACCCAAAGACCGTAATGGGAATTAGTCAGTGTCACGGTACTGACTACAGAAATCCTTTACTTGTGGGTAAAGAGTACACCCTCTGCAGAGTTTAAATCTATTCCAATAGCCGTGTCCGCGGTTAAGGGCTACAGTCTGGGTTGGTCAAGTGTCGGTCTTAGTGTCGGTCTTCGGAGGAAAATAATTAATTGGGCCTGAACTATTTTGCAGGATATTGTTATCATCACTAACGCCGCCATGGTTATTTGAATACTATTGCTGTGAAATTTTTTATGGTTATGCATATTATTGTGAACTAACCTGTTTCTCTTATTTTAATTTTCCTGAGTGTTTGACGGGCTGGCTAGACTACCCCGGGCACTCAATTTTATTTTCAAGACCTCTCGTGGCGTCCCTCGAGTTAACAGGCGGTTTATCATGCCACTACTCTTGTGGACACCCGATTGGCATTTCTCTTCAAGTCCGACCATGGCGTCACTTGACACCCGACTGGCATTTCTTTTCAAGACCTCTCGTGGCGTCGCCTAAGTTCTCGGATGGTCCTGTCTCGTCCGATTTCTCTTTTAGACACCTGATTGGCATTTCTCTTCAAGACCTACCGTGGTGTCACTTGACATCCTACCGGCATTTTTTTTTACTTTATTTTCCTTAAACTTTCCTTGTTTATCACTAACATTTCCATATATTCATTTATTTGCATATGCTAATATTTTGTCATGCCATGATTTAATTCCTGTCAGTAGGCATTTAAGTCCATCATGAGCATACGCTTATAGTGTGGTTCATCATGATCATATAATTTAATTGTTGCATTCGGTATATCTTTTGTTCCTGATGTTCGCGAGTACATTCAAACGTACTCACAGACTTCTCCCTAGCTATTTACTTGGCCAGGTCAGGACTTCTACAAGGAGTACCACAGCGATGTCCATGCGAAGCCTAGGATGGCAGCCATGCGGGATAGGAGTTATCCAGGTCAACCGTTCCTGTGGGGAATGGAGCCCCATCGACGTTGAAGAACCGCGAGACAATCGTCATCCACCACCAGAGTCACTATTGTATCATTAGACCTTCATGGTCTTGTATCCAATTCTTGTAATAGCTTGGTAATCTGTAACAAGGATGTGTCCACCAGTAACGGTAATCCTGGGCTGGCGATGACACAAGGGGTTAATTTTTGGGATATCTTGTCCCAGCCCCGACAGCCTTGGTATCAGAGCCAGGCTGACCATTGGCTAATCCCATCTTAGCCTAGTCGCTATCCCTAGGTTTCCACACCGCCCACATCTTTTCCTACCCACAGTCAAGCCCATCTCGTCCAATAAAGCCTACATAGTGGCCAACCGACATCTTTTGATAATCGGTGCCCAACCTATCCCCCTAACCGACAACCACAGTAATACGTCACATTTTGTGATTTGTATCTGTGACTTTGACCCCGACCACTCTAGAGCAGAGCGGATACCCAGAATCGTAACCCTACTGATTTATGTTTCCTAGCCCAGGCACTATATAGGAGACCACTCTCGCGTCCATAACAAGCATCCCTCACCTTGTACACTGCCTCCACCACCATTTCCCCCATGTCGCACCTTGGGATTCATCTGAGAACCCCAGATGCAACCCCGGGCAGTTTCCTCAAGATATTGTGGGATTTCACCCGCAACACTCTTGGCTCCACTCAGCCACCCCAGTACGAGCTGTTCAAATCGAGGATCAACCACAACGCCTCGAAATATTGGGCAGTCGCGCACATCCCACCGGTAGACCCAAACCAAGGCCCTACAAGTGTCGTCTTCATCGGGAAATCTATGCCAACTTCAGAAATGGCTATAGAAGTTGCTGCCTATGAAGCAATTACCCGCCTCCGGTACGCAGTGCCCCGTGCCAGCGAAAGGGGGTATTACTACTTCCCGAGCCGTGCAGCTCCCGGAGAAGAAGCATCTTTTCCCTGCAGACAATCAGAGAGAGATCCAATGCTAGCCAACCTTGTTCAATATGTCATCGCGCAGGAGCGTCTGACCCAGCAAGTGATGGACTTCCTCCAGACTCTTGCTATTCTGAATCCTCAGATCGCCATCGGCGAACCACTGTCACCAGACCAAGGATGGAATGCTCTCCGACTCCTCCATCCACTTTCTCCGGGGGAAGAAGAATGTGTCCCAATGCCGGGAATATTTTCTCAGGACCCTATCAATTTTACCTTTGTACCATAGAGACCATGGTTGTGTTCGTTAGCCTAGCATTTGAATTGCATGATTTCATATCTGTGTTGCATCTTGGGATTTAACCTATGAATAAAATGTTTGGTTGCAGTTGCGTATGAGTAATTGTGGAGATTTTACTAAGGACCACTGCGACTAATAATTTTCGCAAACACAGAATTAATTCACGCACCGCCACGACACCCGGCTTACAATCACACTCACTCCACTACATGCACTAAGTGAAGAACCACACACACACACACTGGCACCTAATCAACCGCCTCACACACCAGACCACTCTCATCACACCACAAATTTTTCTGAAGAAAAATTTGTGGGTTTTCTTTTATTTCCACGGAGTTGCTGCAAGACGCACTAACACTCACCCGTAACCACCACCGATGCCTAATCCTCACGGTCACCGCCGCCTTGAAGAGCCACCACTCGAGCTGCGGCATCACGGCGATTGTCAAGGATCATCACGCATATGAGCAGCGAGAACCCGAGCAACGCCGCCACCGCTCCGGACATGAGAATCACAAACCACCCCGGAAGCACATTCTCCATTGGAGCCTCGTCCGAGCTCCTGCGATCAGAAAAGGAGGAGGAGGAAGAAGTGAGGCAAGGTGTGATGAAGAAGAGAGTAACACTGCGTTCGTTTTATAGCTCTGGTCGGTGCATGGTGGACGAGGTCCACCAGCATCGCTCGTCGCCCGATCACCGGTGTTCGGAGGAGAAATCGCGAGCAGTGCCGACAAGGTGCTGGCCCGCGAGGTGAGTGCACGCTGCACCGGCAGCTTGCACGCCGCGCACTGTCACAGTACGACCCTAGATCCCCTACGCGCTAGACACCGCATGTGGAGGAAGTACGCGAGAGGGAGAAGGAGAAGAGAACCGGAGGAAGAAGAAGAGACTGACAGTGGGCCCTAGGTCCACCCGTCAGCCGGAGAGAGCACTATGCACTGGAGTACGGCAAGCAAATTTTGGAATTTACACTTTTTCCAAATTTATCGTAACAGTCACAGTAGAACCACAGCACTGGAGCATCACTGTAGTTACACCAATTATTAGGAGCCACGTCAACTGTGCCTAAACAGGTTATTTTTAAATGGCTAAGAAATTTTTTTCCTCGAAAGGTGGGTTAAATTTTGGTGACCACCTAACAAATCTCGAGGATGAGATTTTATTAAGGGGGGTAGAGTTTGTAACACCCCAAAATTTTAATCATGCTTTTTCTAAATAAAAATTTGGCCAAAAATAAAATTTTGAATTATACTCGTCTTTATTTAATTTCAGAACCTTTTTTGTTTTCTGATTTCAAAATTCTTCCCTCCATATAGAAATTTTTGAAAATAATATTGTGGCTTTGTTAGTTTTATTAAAACATTTCATCTATATTTGGATAACAGTAGGAATTATTTTCATAATGAAATTTTGCCCAAAACCATTCTTTTAATCGCTATTTCAATATTTTAAATACCTCTGTTGCACTACAACCTTTTTAAATAATTCTTTTTAAATTCCACAAAAATTATGGGAGGTCATATGATGCCCACAAATCACTTTTATGCAAAAATCCAACTTGGTCTTTTGGGAATTTTGAGTGAAACAATCTCTTTTCAATTCTGCCCAGTTTTTTAGTTTCTACTGCAACCCCAATTTTCCTTGCCCCAAAAATCCTAAAAAATTTCCCACTTATTGTCCTTCCAACCAAACCCTTAAGTCCAAAAGATCAGCTCAGTTTGCATTTTGGAAGTCCACCAAATATCCTCCTTTAGTTTCTGTCCAGCAATGAATTCTGTTAAAACTTGCATTAGCAAGTATCTCTTTTTGCCAAAACAACTACACCATCATATTTAACAACTAAGGAGACACCATTCTATTAATTTTCACTTCCAACAAAATCTTCTAAATGGCCATAGCATTCTATCAAGCACCTTGTGTGCATGACAGAAACTAAGCCTATTCCTAAACTACATTGCACACTTGCTCTTCTAATCAAACCAACATGTCTGGAATCTTTGCCATCTTAGTGAATGCCACTCTACCAAAAACCAGCTCCTCAGGACCAAGCTAGAGCCCCTTGGCATTGGGTCGAGCACCTGGTGTGCATGCCCGGAGCACGGCCAGGGCACGCGCATTGCAGGCACTGGCATCGATCTGCTGCCACATCTCCGCTGTTTCCCCTCCTCCGTTATGCTTCCCCCTTGACCCACTGATCACCCATCGACCTCACTGACATCCTCCTGCATCGCCTAGCACCACCCACCGCCGGCTAGCCACCGACCCGAGCCGCCGCCGTCTTTTGCTCGGGCACGGCACCGCCCGAGCTATCCAAAGCTGCCAGCTCACCCCCCACTTAACTCCGGATGGCCACCGACTCGTACTACCCCGCCGACCACTCCACCGACCCCAACAGCCTCATCCTCACCATCAATGGCCGCCACCGACGCGTACCTCTCTAGAAGCCACGGCGCGAGGCCCTCCGCGCCTATTTAAGCCCACCCGAGCTCACTCAGTGATGGACCACTCCTCCTTCCCCCTCTGTAAACCTCCCTCTCCCTCAGTGATCTCCCATGAGCAGCCACACGACCAGAAACGGCCGTCTTCCCCAACTCTGGAAGCTATGGCCGCCGCTCTGCCTCGGTTGATTCCAAGCTAACCAACGCCTCCCCTCCCAAATTTTCTGCACCAGAGGGTTCACAGAACCACCACACCTCATTTCCACGACTCAATTCATCCTAAAATCAACCGGAACTGCAGTCCCTCTTTCATCCGACGTCGTCGTCCGCCGAGGACCTCATCGTCGGCAACTCCGTCCATCCTAGCTACCGCGGCGAGTACCGGACGAACTGCCTCTCCCACCTGAACACAACGGTACCCTCGGCTCCTCGAACGGCGCTGCCGTTCATCGGTGAGCCTCGCCGGAGCACCGCCTCTGTTCGGCCGGAGGAGAGGGCGCGCGTGGGTGGCTAGACAAACCTGAGTAGTGGGCCCGCGGGCCCCACTGTCAGTGATCGCAGCCTCGCCACGCGGATAAGTGGAGGCGGCTTCCCTAGAAGTTGTCTTCGCGCGAGGGAAGCGTCTTTCCTGATTTCGCCATCGACGTCGCAGCCTTTCCGCGCAGCTGATTGACTAGGCTCGGCCTAGTAGCGCTTTGCGGCTATGCAGCGCTCAGGGCGCCCCCCTGCCTTTCTCTTTTTCTTTTTCCAGTAACTTCCAATAATTCCACAACCTCCATTTCACGTCCAAATCCAGTGATACAAATTTCTAAAGTCTTATAAAAACATGCTCTATTTATCTAGATTAGGTGAACATTTTTCCTGAGCATTATGATCACTGGGTAAAATTTGCATGTAGTGTTGGCATGTTTCATCGTACCGTGCATCGTGTGTTGCCATGACTAACTTGCAGGAACATGCATAAGAGAAATACCGTTACCGGCAGGAGGATGATCACGTTGGAGCATGGTCATGCCTTGTTTGTTGTGCTTGTTGGAGCATGCAAGGGTTGTGGCCCTGTTGGTATTGCTGTTGAAAGACTACCTTGTTGTGCTAACCGTTGTAGGAAACTTAATGCCTCCTGAGTCGACCGTAGATCGAGTCTTGTTCCGGTAAACCCCATACTTATTTTGTGCTGGCACAGGTCCCTGCCACAGGTAGGGTATGGTTCAGTAAGTTGATAACCCCTTTCCATGCACACACCATACAGAGGGCCACGATGAGGGTTTCCAATGGCCATGGACTAAATCCTGTCATCGGGTCAGGGGGCATGGGTGTTTCCAATTGTGACTGAGAGGGGGCACCCCTTGTAATCCGCGCGTATTAATAGTGATCCCATGCAGGACGTTGGTCTCTCCGTCTCAGAGTTTTTCTTAAACAATGCCTTGGGTGATTCCTGGCATCCGAAAAGTTAATCTGGTGTGTGTTGGTCAGGTGTGTTTTCAACCCAAAGACCATAATGGGAATTAGTCAGTGTCACGGTACTGACTAAAGAAATCCTTTACTTGTGGGTAAAGAGTACACCCTCTGCAGAGTTCAAATCTATTCCAATAGCCGTGTCCGCGGTTAAGGGCTACAGTCTGGGTTGGTCAAGTGTCGGTCTTAGTGTCGGTCTTCGGAGGAAAATAATTAATTGGGCCTGAACTATTTTGCAGGATATTGTTATCATCACTAACGCCTCCATGGTTATTTGAATACTATTGCTGTGAAATTTTTTATGGTTATGCATATTATTGTGAACTAACCTGTTTCTCTTATTTTAATTTTCCTGAGTGTCTCGGGGGCTGGCTAGACTACCACGGGCACTCAATTTTATTTTCAAGACCTCTCGTGGCGTCCCTCGAGTTAACAGGCGGTTTATCACGCCACTACTCTTGTGGACACCCGATTGGCATTTCTCTTCAAGTCCGACCGTGGCGTCACTTTACACCCGACTGGCATTTCTTTTCAAGACCTCTCGTGGCGTCGCCTGAGTTCTTGAATGGTCTTGTCTTGTCCGATTTCTCTTTTAGACACCCGATTGGCATTTCTCTTCAAGACCTACCGTGGTGTTACTTGACATCCGACCGGCATTTTTTTTTACTTTATTTTCCTTAAACTTTCCTTGTTTATCACTAACATTTCCATATATTCATTTATTTGCATATGCTAATATTTTATCATGCCATGATTTAATTCCTGTCAGTAGGCATTTAAGTCCATCATGAGCATACGCTTATAGTGTGGTTCATCATGATCATATAATATAATTATTGCATTCGGTATATCTTTTGTTCCTGATGTTTGCGAGTACATTCAAACGTACTCACATGCTTCTCCCTGGCTATTTACTTGGCCAGGTCAGGACTTATACAAGGAGTACCACAGCGATGTCCATGCGAAGCCTAGGATGGCAGCCATGCGGGATAGGAGTTATCCAGGTCAACCGTTCCTGTGGGGAATGGAGCCCCATCAACGTTGAAGAACCGCGAGACAATTCCGTCATCCACCACCAGAGTCACTATTGTATCATTTGACCTTCATGGTCTTGTATCCAATTCTTGTAATAGCTTGGTAATCTGTAACAAGGGTGTGTCCACCAGTAACGGTAATCCTGGGCTGGTGATGACACAAGGGGTTAATTTTGGATATCTTGTCCCGGCCCCGACACCACGCCAACCTGCTGTCACACCCGTGGTACCGCGGCAAGATCGCAATGGTGCTCCTGCTGGCTCTGCCAAGAGTCGAGCGACGTCGTGTTATTTGCTCTCCAACATGCCTTCGATGGCAACGGAGGCGACTGCGTGAGCCCAAATGCTGCTGAACTTTCCTCCATGTTGTGGTAATCTCACATCAGTTGCCAGGGGGTGGCTTATCGTGGGTGGAGCCATGAGGACGTTGTCGGGTTCTGGAAGCAAGAGTGAGCACGAGCTCGGGAGCACACAAGACATACCCAGGTTCGGGGCTCTCCAGAGAGATAACACCCCTAGTCCTGCTATGATGACTATGATCAAGCGTATACAAGGTTGCTCCTTGAGCTGTGTTGCTATAGGAGGAAGAAGGGTAGAGCTCCCTCTCTTCTCCTAGCTGTGATGTGTGGAAAATGAAGGCTCAACCCTTTGCATGGGTGAACCCTGGGGGGGTTTCATAGGCCAACCCCCCAGGGGTACAATGGTTATACGGTCGGGTGTAGGACGCGGACGTCAGTGTCTAAGGTTGCCGGGTTCTTCGCCGGCTGCTGGGGCCCGCCTCTGGAGGGCCCCGCAGGCTGCCGAGAATCCGGCCGACAGGTAGGTCCCGCCGCCTGCGGGCCACGCAGATTGCCTTTTGCTGTAGCTCTGTCGTTGATGACGGAGGTCGCGTCACGAGTCGTATGGCTACAGTCCTGCATCAGGCGGATAGGTGGCCGCTTGGCCAGCGCACACTATAGCCATGCTCCGTCTTGTGGCAGTGGGTGAGCGCAGACTCCAAGGGGAAGGAGGGGCCAGCTGCTGGAAGCCGGCCCGCCCCCGAGGCCGCCTTCGAGGGATGCGCCGTCTTCTGGAAGCCTATGGGCCACACTGATTGCCTTCTGCCGTAGCATGGTCCTTGCTGACGAGGGCCGTGTCTTGAGTCGCATGGCTATAGTCCCACGCCAGGCGGGTAGGTGGCCGTTGGGTCAGCTCGTACTGTAGCCACGCTCCTCCGGGATTCGGGGGAGCAGGCGGCACTGTTGCCACGCCCCGTCCCGTCGTAGTAGGTGAGTGCGGACTCCGAGGGGAAGGAGGGGCCGGCTGATGGAAGCCAGCTCGCCCCCAAAGCCACCTTCTAAGGGTGCGCCATCTTCTGGAAGCCGGCTCGCGTGGCCAGCTGGCATGAGGGGCTTCGCCAGCCCTGATTTCTTGAAAATTTATCGGGTCCGGATGAGGCTACCCGGGGTCCATCCCCCCGACAGTAGTCCCCGAAGCTGGTGAGGGGCCACGGCTTAACGTCGGAGTGCCTCAGCAGTTTCCTCCTCTGAGAGATCCTGCGTCTTGGCTTCGTCCGTGTGCCAGAAGCCGGCATAGGCAAAGCCAGCCGCTTGGTGAATTTGAATCATCGTGGCGGGTGCCGGGTGGTACGCCACCGGGTGGCGTGCCTACCGCCCGTTGCACGCACGCCACGCGCCGCCAGTAGGCCAGGCCAGCCTGCCAGCCCACGCGCGTGATGGGACGCAGCCACAGGCCCGGGCCCACCACTACACAGCCTCGGCACGCGCGCGCATCAGCTGCGGCCGAGGCAGACGGTTGCCCTTCCGGGGCAAAATGATTACGCACCATTAAGGCGCGGGTTTTGCGGGGGCGTGCGGGACGTGGGCATAGTTAATCCTACGGCCCCCCACGAAGCATCGCCTCAGCCTCGACGTCTCAGCCGTATAAATAGGAGGGAGGGGGCGGCCAAATGCACGCGCGCCCCTCCGCTCTCTTCTTCTTCTCCCTCGCTCGTTCGCTTCCTCGCTGCCGTCGTGCCGCCGTGCCGCACACTGCCGAAGTGCCGCTGCGGCTTCGCCACCATCCAGCCTCGCCGTGCCGCCGCTAGGCCACCACAAGGCATGGCGCGAGGCGGGTGGGACGGCTCCAACATCCATGAAGGCCACATCGAGTTCCTCCGCGCGACATGGAGGCTTCCTGTCAAGGCGGTCGTGGGGACGCGGATCCCCGACGAGAGGGAGATCTTGCCGGCGCCGAGGGTCGGCGAGTTCGTTGTCTTTTGAAGCCATTTCCTCAGTGGATTTGGTTTGCCTGCGAGCGGCTTCCTCCGCTCCTTCCTCAACTTCTACCGTCTCCAACCTCATCACCTCACTCCCAACACGGTGGTGCTTCTCTCCTCCTTCGTGACCTTTTGCGAAGGCTACCTCGGCGTCCTGCCCACGCTTGAGCTATGGGGCAGGTTCTTCTACCTAAAGTTGGGTACCTAGGCCAAGGGCGAGCCGGCCCAGTGCGGATCCTGCGTCACCGTGCGGCGCATCGGCTCTGGGACCCACATTCCTCCCATCTCTTTGCTAGAGTCGGCGAAGCTATGGTGGAAGTAGTACTTCTATGTCCGCAACCTCCACCCAACTCGTGACTACATCAACCTGCCGGCCTTCGCGATCGGCCCGCCTGGCGAGCCACGGAACAACTGGGGGCAACAACCCGAACCAGTGCCGGCTTCCATCACCAATGTCCTTGTCCGACTTCAGGAGATGACGGACTCAGAGGGCCTCAAGCCGGCGGACTTGCTGGCCGCCTTCGTCTACCGCCGGGTTTTGCCCCTCCAAGCCCGGCCACACCTGATCTGCGTCATGAGTGGCCACCAGGACCCCTGCCGGATGTCCACGAAGGAGATGCCGATGGTGGAGGTGGTCCGCCATGTCAACTACTTCTCTGACAGCAAGCTCAGCGAGACTGACTGGCAATTCGGCAAGCAGCCATAAAGTCATGCCAACCCGCCACCGCCGGTTAGTATCTGGTCTCCATTCTTTGCTCATGCAGTGCCCTTCATCCGACCTGACCACCTGAACGCGGGGCAGCGCTTCCCTGGTTAGGTAGCAACCGGCGCGCCAGCTCCAGGCCATTAATGGATGCCGGACCGCGAGGAGAGCGAGGTGGGCGACCCCGAGCTAGGGGCAGCCGCACTAGGAGACGGAGGCGAGGATGACGCCACCGGGGGAGGTAGCGACGGAGGAGGCGGAGCCACAGGAGGCGGCGCACAAGAAGACTGTGACGTTCGGTCCTGGCCGGATGACGATGAGGACGACGAGGGGCAACGCCGCCCCGAAGGTGTCGAGGGGGCAGGCGCCGACCCTTCGACGGCGCGGCCAGCAAGTGGAGCGCCGACTAGTGCACCCGGCGCGAGTAAACGTCGCGGCGAGGGGCTGTTTGGTAGCCGGCCGCCCAAGAAGGCCAAGCAAGCAACCGCGACCAAGCGGCAGGAGACCGCGAAGGTGGCCGCCATCCGGAGGGCCCCAAAGGATCACCCAATGGTGTCCGGGTAAGTGCGTTAGGCTCACTGCCTTGGTTGCTTTTCTTTCTCGCAAACTTCTCATCTCTACTTGCTTTGCTGAGCAGGGCCACCATCTCCATATCACGGGCTCCATCCGCCTCGCTGATCGGACCAGCAGGCGGCTCTGAGGAGGCCCGACGCATGGACCCGGCCGCTGCTCTTCGGGAGGCGACGGAAAGGAACACGCGGGAGGCGCGGGAGGAGCGGGAAGCTACCGCGGCGCAGGCGGACGTCGATGCCCAGGACGCCGCGTCAGCGCAGCCGGAGGCCCAAGCCACAGCGCAGGTGGAGGCGGAGGCGGTGACCAAGGCGCAGGTGGAGGCTGACGCCAAGGCCGCTGAGGATCCGGCTAGCAGCGGGATCCCAGAGGCTGCGAATCTTGAGCAGCCAGAGGTGCCGGTGGTGGAGGCCCAGGTGCCGACTGGGGCAGCCGAAGCCAACCAGACGACGCCGGAGCTAGAGGTTGTTGACTCCGTCATCCCGGAGGCGGAGGTGACTCAGCGCCCGTCGGGTGCTGGCGAGCGAGGTGACGGCCACCCCGGAGGGCCGGAGATGCCGCAGGCCAGCTCCGAGATGGCAACGAGCCAGGCCATGGCGACACGCACCCCTGCGTGCCTGTGCCCGGCGCCGGCGGCTTCCGCGCCAAGGCCGGTAGAAATCGGGGCCGCGAGCTCGCAGGGAGCCAACACCGGGGCCACGAGTTCGGCTCCGCCTAGTTGGACGCCAGAGGCCGGCCCGGCCGCCCTGAACCTCGTGGTGCAGGACGCCCTAGACAAGTTCATCGCCCACGGCGCCACCCTCCTAAAGGCAAGGAGCGTGATGGTGGCGATGCAGACGTCTGTCCGGGTATGCTCTTGACCTTGCTTTTTATTTTTGCGATCTTCAATGGGGGCGCGCCAGCGCACCCACTGGGTGTAGCCCCTGAGTTCCAAGCCAGCTGCTGAGCAGGCGGGTTGGAACTTTAAGGCGTGTTTCTGAATGCTGAGATGTCGTGCTTGCCGCAGGACTACCACAACCTGCGGGCGGCCGCCTTCAACTCCCAAAACCAGACGCTTGCCAACCGGACCGCCGAGTTGCAGAAGAGCCAAGGTACGTAGGCCGGCTTTCAGTGGGGGCGTGCAAGCGCATCCACTGGGTGTAGCCCCCGAGATTCGGGCTGACTGCAGAGTAGTCAGGCCGGATCTTCCCGGCGACTTCTTGTCTTTGTTGATACTATTGCTGATGATTCTTCTTTGCCTTTGCAGAGGCCGCCGTCCATCTGCGGGGCCGTGTGCATGAGCTCGAGGGCCAGCTTCAGGCCAAAGAGCTGGAGCGCAGCCAGGCAGCCGCGGAGCGCAACCAGCTCGAGAAGGAGCTGGCTGACCAGGAGGCCCGGCATGCGAAGCAGGTCCAGCAACTGAAGGACGAGGAGGAGCACCTCAAGGCCGAGTTCGAGTCCCAGCGCTCGGGCTGGGCCGAAAAGGAGAAGTACCTATCGTATGGCTACTCAGTGATTGAGGATCTGCTCGAAGGTAGATCTTCTTTCTTCATTGATTGGTTAGTTGCTGGCTACCGTGGTCAGCCGGCTTCTAATTCTTTTGTCTTCTTTTGGACAGAGTACTTCCTGGATCACTCTGGTGCCATCGGCCAGGCGATTGAGGCACGGCGCGACCAGCAGAGGAGTGTGGGCATGGAGATTGCGTCGGACTGGCCCGGAACTTGGGCGAACCGTTCCTGGCCGTTCGGCTGCGTCTTGAGCCGGCGCACCGCCTGCTCCGCCAGTTTCAGCTCGCCGGGTCGCAGGTCTTGGAAGGGCTCTAGCCGGGTGTGCAGGTCCCCCGGACTCCTAGCCGGACCGCTGACTGGTTGGAGATGGTGGGAGAGCGGCTCGACGCCTGGAACGGCGCCGCGGCACGGGCCGGCGCCAAGGTGGCACTGGAGTTCATGAAGGCGTGGTACCCGGGCGTGAGCCTGGCGCAGCTGGCCACCTTCCGCTAGGAGGTGGCGCCAAAGCTGGAGGCAGAGTGCGAGGAGATCGCCATTCGCGAGTCGGCCCTCGCCGAGTACACCGACGGTAGCATCTTCATCCCGGAGCGGGCAGAAGACGGCACCGAGGTGCCGCTGTCCTGGTTCGGGCTGAACACGGACGAGGGGAGGACCCGGCGGAGGAGATCGCCTCCAGCGACAAAGCCGCAGAGGAGGACGAGGATGACGAGGGCGGTGGCATCGCGCCAGATGATGGAGCAACCAGCCGGAATCAGCCAGATCTGGCCTCAGCCGCCGACCAGACCGAGACCAACCAGCCGGTGCTACCGCCACCGCCGACTCGTCCGAGCAGCCCGTAGTGCCTCCGGTCTAGGCGGCCCTTATCTTTTAAGTTTTTCTGTCTTGTGCTCACGAACAAGTTAGTTATGCGCAGTTCCACCCACTGGGGGTGTATTTTAAACCTTCATGAATGCCGGCCACTGGCCTTTTGCAATGTAAATGAATTTAGTTTCCCCAAATGCTTGTGTGCCTTGCCGAGTTCTGACTCGATTTTGCCTTTGCTTTCTTTGGCTTTTTCTTTTGGCATGTTGCTTTGGCTGCCGCCCTTCCAGCCGGACAGCCGCACTGTGGTCTGTGGCCGGGTCAGAGACTTGGCCGTTTAGAGTAGGCAAATTACTTCAGCCACTTAAAGCGTAGCTAGTCAAGTGAGAAGCTGGCCGGCCGGCTGCTGAGCAGTCGGACGAGGGAGGCGAGAGGCCGGCTTGGCCTGAATCGGCGTTCTTCCTTAGTCGTTTTTCGTGTGGACAGCGTTTTCGGCCTTTAGCTCTTACCAGCCGGACAGTCGCGCTGCGAGCTGTGGCTGGGGCGAAGAGAGGCTTTGGCGTCGGCACACTACTAAGCCGACTTCGGATGGTGCCAACTTGGGCCAAGTCGGCGAGCCCCCGGGCAGGGCGAAAGAATGAATACTCATACATAGGCGAAGCTTATCATATAGATAAAAAGGTAGTCCCCGAGTGTGCCTCGGGGTACCTGTTGTCTTTACTTAGTACAAAAGATAGCGTGGTACATACACTGCATCAACTGTAAAACGGGTGGAGAAGGTTCGTGTTCCATGGGTGCTCCGACTCCTGGCCGGCTGTGTCCCTCTTGCGTGCCCTGGGCTTCTGTGCGTCAATGAGGTAGTAGGAGTCGTTGCCCAGGGCCTTGCTGATGATGAAAGGCCCCTCCCAAGGAGTCGAGAGCTTGTGCTGGCTGGCTGTTCACTGGATCAGCCGGAGCACAAGGTTGCCCTCGCGGAAAGCATGCGGCTTGATCTTGTGGTTGTGGTAGCGGCGCAGGTTCTGCTGATAGATGGCGGAACGGCTGAGTGCTAGCAGCCGGGCCTCTTCAAGCAAATGGACGCCGTCCTCATGGGCCTCCTTTGCTTTCACCTCCGTGTACAGGGTGACGCGAGGCGAGTCGAACTCGATGTCCGTTGGGATGACGGCCTCGGCCCCGTACACGAGGAAGAAAGGTGTGAAGCTGGTTGACCTGTTTGGCGTGGTCCGGAGACTCCAAAGGACGGCCAGCAGCTCCTCGATCAAGCAGCCGGCCGAGCGCTCCAGCGGCTTGACCAGCCGAGGCTTGATGCCAGAAAGAATGAGGCCATTTGCCCGCTCCACCTGGCCGTTTGACTGCGGGTGAGCAACCGACGCGAGGTCCAGTCGGATGCCCTGCGTTGCGCAGAAATGAGCCAAGGCGCCTTTGGCGAAGTTCGTGTCGTTGTCGGTGATGATGCTGTGAGGCATGCCGTATCGAACGGTGATGTCCGCGATGAATGTAACGGCTTTGGAGCCGTTTAGCTTCTTGATCGGCTTCGCTTCAATCCACTTCGTGAACTTGTCCACGGCAACCAGTAGATGGGTCATGCCGCCGCGTGGAATGGCCCACCATGTCCAACCCCCATACGGCAAACGGCCAAGTGATGGGAATAGTCTTGAGGGATGAGGCCGGCTGGTGCTGCTTGGTGCTGAAACACTGGCACCCTTTGCACTTTCGGACCAACTCCTTGGCGTCGTCTAGAGTAGTCGGCCAGAAGAAACCATGGCGGAAAGCCTTGGCGACGAGGGCTCTGGAGGCGGCATGGTGGCCACATTCGCCTTGATGAATGTCCCTAAGGATTGCTATGCCCTTCTCCGGCACGACGTAGCACTGAAAGACACCAGTCACGCTGCGCCTGACGAGCTCTCTGTTGATGATCATGTATGCAGTCGCCCGGCATTGCACTTGCTGGGCCAACACCTCGTCGGCTGGGAGCTCGCGGCTCACCAGAAAGTTGAGGTTGGGCTGCCCCCAAGACGGGGCTTCTACCACCGTCATGACGGCGACCGGCGCCAGGGTGGCTGGGTTGGGAGGCAACCGCTCCTTGTTGCATCGCGGAAGTCCCCGGGCCGACTACAGCAGTCCCTGGGCCGGGTTTAGGTGCTGCAGCCCCAAGGCCGCCTGCAGAAGTCCCCGGGCCGGCTGCTGAAGTCCCCGAGCTGGATCCGGCTGCTCCAGGGTCAGCCGGCACGAAGATAGATTCTGATTCTGGCGAAGGCTGGATAGACGGCTTGCGCAAGCACTCGAGGGAAACGCCGGCTGGTATGGCTTGCCGGGTAGAGCCAATCCGTGCCAGGGCGTCGGCTGCTTCGTTGTCGGCCATGCCACATGGATGAACTCGCACCCATCAAAGTATCCGCTGATCTGCTGGACGAGGAAGCGGTAGCTGGCCATGTTGGCATCCTTGGCGTCCCAGTCACCAGAGGACTGTTGGACCACAAGGTCCGAGTCGCCGTAGCACAAGATGCGGCAGATGCCGATCTCCTTGGCCAGTCGGAGCCCGTGAACGAGTGCCTCATACTCAGCCACGTTGTTGGAGGCGGCGAAGTGGATTTGCAGCATGTACTTTAGCTTGTCGTCTTTGGGAGAGGTGAGGATGATGCCGGCTCCCAAACCGGTGCGCATCGTCGAGCCGTCGAAGTGCATCCGCCAATGCGTGGAATCCGGCGCAGGCGGCAGGTACTGTGTATCGGCCGAGTCGACAAGGAAGTCGGCCAGCGCTTGGGACTTGATGGCGGTGCGGGGATGGTAGAGGATGGTGTGGGGAGCCAGCTCGATGGCCCACTTGCCCACCCTGCCCGAGGCATCTTGGTTGCCCATGATCTTGGCAAGGGGGGCGGTACAGATGACCGTGATGGTGTGCTCCTGGAAGTACTGCTTCAGCTTCTTGGCGGCGAAGTACACGCCGTAGCACATCTTCTGGTAGTGGGGGTAGTTCTGCTTGGAGGCGGACAACATCTCGCTCAGGTAGTAGACCGGCCTCTGGACTGGCTGTGCCCTGCCGGCTTCTGGGCGTTCGACAACAATCACCGTGCTGACGACCCGGTTAGTGGCAGCGATGTAGAGGAGCATGGGTTCTTTAGCAGCCGGAGCGGCTAGAACAGGTGGCGTGGACAGCATCCGCTTGAGCTGGAGGAACGCCTCGTCCGCCTGGTCGGTCCACTCGAAGCATGTGGTCTTCTTCATCAGCTGGTACAGAGGGAGGGCCTTCTCGCCCAGCCGGCTGACGAACCGGCTGAGAGATGCTAGGCACCCGGTGAACTTCTGGACGTCCCGCAGTCGGGTCGGTCTCTTCATCCACTCAATGGCCTTGATCTTTATGGGGTTGCACTCTATCCCACACTCAGAAACAAGGAAGCCAAGGAGCTAGCTGGCTGGTACTCCGAAGACACACTTCTCCGGGTTGAGCTTGATCTAAAAATGGCTTAGGTTGGCGAAGGTCTCCTTGAGATCCTACAAAAGGGTACCGCGCTTCTTCGTCTTCGCCACTATGTCATCCATATAGACATGGGCATTTCTGCCGAGTTGCTTCAAAAGGCACTTCTGCATGCAGCGTTGAAAGGTGGCACCAGCATTCCTCAAGACGAACATCATGGTGATGTGGCAGAAGGCGCCGAAAGGGGTGATGAAGGCAGTCTTCAGTCGATCAGCGGGATCCAGCTTGATCTGGTGGTAGCCGGAGTAGGCGTCCAAAAAGTACAAGAGCTCGCAGCCGGCCGTGGAGTCGATCACTTGATCAATCTGGGGCAAGGCAAACGGATCCTTGGGGCAAGCTTTGTTGAGGCTTGTGTAGTCGATACACATGCGCCACTTGTTGTTTTTCTTCAAAATGAGGACTGGGTTGGCAAGCCAGTACGGGTAAAACACTTCCATGATGAAGCCGGCTGCCAGAAGCCGGGCGAGTTCTTCACTAATGATCCTTCTCTTCTCTTCTAATAGGCGGCGGAGGGGTTGCTTGACCGGCTTAGCATCCGGCCGCACATGCAGCTTGTGCTCGGTGAATTCCTTTGGAACACACAGCATGTCCTTGGGGGACCATGCAAAGATGTCCTGATTCTCATGGAGGAAGTCGACGAACTCGCTTTCTATTTGCTGTGGAGGTTAGCCCCACGACATCGTACTTCTCCGGGTGCGCCGGGTCCAAGATGATCTTCTTGGTTTCCTTGGCCGGCTGGAAGGAGCCCTCGGCCTCAACCTCCTTGGGGTTAGATGGCATGGCCGGCTGCTCGCCGGCCATGGCCACAGCCCGGTCAAGGAGGTGCTTCTCTTCGGCGATGACGAGGGACTCGGCCAGCCGAGAGCTGGCTGCGGCGCACATGAGCGACTTCTTGTAGTCGCCGGCAATGGTGATGATGCCCTTGGGACCCGGCATCTTCATCTTCAGGTACGCATAATGCGGAACCGCCATGAATTTGGCTAGTGCAGGCCGGCCCAAGAGCACATGGTAGGGGCTGTCCAAGTCGACCACCTCGAACCAGATAGGCTCGTGGCAGAAGTGGGTCTTGTCGCCGAACAGGACATCGATCTTGATCTTGCGGATTGGAGAGCTGGAGTTGCTTCTCCTTGATGCCCAGCTTTTCCATGGTGTCACGGTAGAGGATGTTGATGCTGCTGCCGCCGTCTATCAGGACTCGGGAGAAGCGGCACGCCCGCCTCTCTGTTGAGAAGGTGGAGTCCAGCACCATGGCATAAGCACCCAGCGAAGGCATCACGGCCGGATGGTCGTCACGGCTCCAGGTGATGGGCCTCCCAGACCAGTGCATGAATCGGGGGACCTCTGGAATAACAGCATTCACCTTGTGGTGCGGTTGACGCCGACTGTGCTTGTCGTCGGCTTCACTGGTGAAGACAACGTAAGTGGCGTTCTCATTGGGGAATTCGTCTTGGAGCATGCCGACAGGGCGGGCCGGGTGGAGTAGGCGGCAAGCCCTCACCCTTGGTGATTCGGGTGAGCTAGCTGCACTGCCGGGTCATATGGTTGGACGGCTTCGCGCCGCTGTGGAACTTGCACGGGGCATCGAGGGCCTGCTCGAAGGAGAAGGCAAGCAGCCAGGCACCCTTGCCGCCCCGTTGACGCTTGGGGCCGGGTTGCCCGGCCGGCTGCTGATCCTCGACGGTGGCCACCTGCTGGCTGTTGGAAGCCGGCTGCTGGGCCTTGTGCTTGTTGTCATTCGGCTGTTGGCGCCGGTTGGAGTCACCAGCCAGTGCTTGAGAAGCCGGCGGGATCACCTTCCCGGACGCGTCAACCCGGACCTCTGACTTCATGGAGGAGTCGGCCGTGGCGTACTTGTCCGCCACAACCAGGAGCTCGTCCAAGGTAGCCAGCTCATCACACAGAAGCTTGTGCTTGAGCAGGGTGCCCTCTCTGCACCCGGCGGTGAAGTACTCGATGGCCTGCACCTCGTGCACCCCTTCACAGGAGTTGCGCAACTCGGCCCAGCGCGTCAGGTAGTCGCGAGTGGACTCGGTCGGCCCCTGAACGCACATGGAGAGCTGGCGAGGCTTGGGGGGCGCTTGTAGGTGCTATTGAAGTTGCGGACGAAGATGTTGCTGAAGTCCAACCAGCTGTTGATGTTGTTGGCCTTGATGTTGTTCAGCCATGTCCGGGCCGTGCCCTGCAGCATGAGCGGAACATACTTCAAGGCAACGCGCTTGTTGCCGTTTGCTATACTGACGGCTGTGGCATAGTCAGTCAGCCAATGTTCCGGCTTCATGGCGCCCGTGTACTTGGGAGTGTCGCAAGGGAGCGTGAACCCTTTGGGGAAGGGCTCGTCACGGATGCGGGGGCCGAAGTAGGCCGGGCCGACTATATCCTCCTCCTCCACTGCCAGGGACCGAGCCAGCCGCTCGATCCGGTGACAAGCGTCATTCTCACCGACTGCTTCGCGGGGGCCTAGCCGGCCCCCCCATAGTCGGGTGGTCAACCGGCGCTGGAGAAGCCTGCCTCTCCCTGCGGGGAGGAGGAGAATGTTCATCCTTCTTGCACCGGCCCTCCGCTGTCGGAGGAACTTGCCGGCTGTTTGTAACCGTTGCGTGGGAGCGCCGGCTGCGGCTAGTAGCCGGCTCCGGGTTCCGTTGGCCGCCGCCGCTACCACTTGGGGACTGGGAGGTCACTCCGTTCTCGTGGCGGGGTGGAGGGCTTCTCTCCGGGAGCTCGGCCTACTGGCCGGCTCCCACTACGCGGTTGCACGCGTCTTGCTGCGCATTCCCAGCATTGAGGAGCTCCTGAAGGCGGTCTAGCTGGCTGCGCCGTTCGTCGCCCACCAGGTTCTCGAGTTCTTCTGCCGCCGGCTGTGCGGCGCGTAGGTTCTGCACGGGGGTATCATAGATTGGACGCCCGACTCCTAGCATGCTGGCGATGGCCGTGCAGCATTGCCGGACGGCGCCAGCCCGGCTGGGCTCGGCCGCAGCCGGTGTGCCACCAGCAATGCGGTCGATCTCACGCTGGTTGGCCTCAACGCGACGCTTCATGGCCACCATCTTGGTGGCGCTGTCGAGGAGCTTGACGCGGATTTCTTCTAGCGCGCCGCGTCGGCGTTGGCTCCGACGGGAGCAGCCAGGTCCTACATTGCTGCTCGCAATGGGTCCTGGACGTCCCCGCCAGAGTCCTGGCTGTTGCCAGTGACCATCACATCCACGAAGATGCCGGCGTCGAGTGCGCCGGTAGAGGCGATGCTAGAGACGGGAGGGAGCGGGTCATCGATGACCACCACGTCGCCGGGGAACCCGTCGGCGGCGTCTGCATCGAAGAGGCTGAGCTTCCCGAAGAGGTCGGCGAGGCAGGTCGTGGGGCAAATGGCTCCCGCGTCGGGCGATGCGCTGGTGCAAGCGCAAGCGAACGCATCGGGCTGGTTGATGAAGCCAGATGCGACGTGCTCACTGGAGGGAAGGGTGGTTCCCGTCCGGAACACAACTCCGGCCGACGCCGCGGACGGCCTCACGATGGGCGCCAACTGTCATGGTAATCTCACGTCAGATGCCAGGTGGTGGCTTATCGTGGGTGGAGCCATGAGGACGTCGTCGGGTTCTGGAAGCGAGAGTGAGCACGAGCTCGGGAGCACACGAGACGTACCCAGGTTCAGGGCTCTCTGGAGAGATAACACCCCTAGTCCTGCTATGATGACTATGATCAAGAGTATACAAGGTTGCTCCTTGAGCTGTGTTGCTAGAGGAGGAAGAAGGGTAGAGCTCCCTCTCTTCTCCTAGCTGTTGTGTGTGGAAAATGAAGGCTCAACCCTTTGCATGGGTGAACCCTAGGGGGTTTTTTAGGCCAACCCCCCTAGGGGTACAATGGTAATACGGCCGGGTGTAGGACCCGAACGTCAGTATCTAAGGTCGTCGGGTTCTCCGCCGGCTGCTGGGGCCCGCCTCTAGAGGGCCCTGCGGCTGCCAAGAATCCGGCCGACAGGTAGGGCCCGCCACCTGCAGGCCACGCTGATTGCCTTTCGCTGTAGCTTTGTCCTTGATGACGGAGGCCGCGTCACGAGTCGTATGGCTACAGTCCCGCGTCAGGCAGGTAGGTGGCCACTTGGTCAGCGCACACTGTAGCCACGCTCCATCTTGTCGTAGAGGGTGAGTGCAGACTTCGAGGGGAAGGAGGGGCCGGCTGCTAGAAGCCGGCCCACCCCCGAGGCCGCCTTCGAGGGATGCACCGTCTTCTGGAAGCCTGTGGGCCATGCTGATTGCCTTCTGCCATAGCACGGTCCTTGCTGACGAGGGCCACTTCATGAGTCGCATGGCTACAGTCCCGCGCCAGGCGGGTAGGTGGCCGTTGGGTCAGCTCGTACTGTAGCCACTCTCCTCCAGGATTCGGGGGAGCAGGCGGCACTGTTGCCACGCCCCATCCCGTCGTAGTAGGTGAGTGCAGATTTCGAGGGGAAGGAGGGGCCTGCTGATGGAAGCCGGCCCGCCCCCAAAGCCGCCTTCTATGAGTGCGCCATCTTCTCGAAGCCGGCCCGCGTGGCCAGCAGGCATGAGGGGCTTTGCCAGCCCGTTGTCTTGAAAAGTTATTTGGTCCGGATGAGGCTACCTAGGGTCCATCCCTCGACACTCCAACAGCAGATAAGATGGATGAGTGGGTGACCTCCATTCAGAGTTTGATTGGATTTGCGGAGGCTAACAAACCCCAGCTGGCAGAGCCCTTGCGGCAACCACAAACAACACCAGTAGCTTGGACTGATGGCCATGTTGTAGGCAATGTGCCAACGGTGCAGTCGCCTCCACGACATCAACCCCAGTAGCAGCGAACCCAATGAGTTGCCAAGCCTGATGATGTGTTGATGGCCTCCTCGGATCCGCGGATGCAATGAGATAAACAGCAGGTACTGCTGGATAGGCGAGAATAAGATGCTCGCACCACCATTGAACATCGCGGGAAGGCGCGCCGTCAATCTGGCGAGCGCAATGGTCTAATCGTCGATGAGCCAGTGCCCGTTGTTGGCGGGTACTTGCCTTACGAGGTTCGGTGCCCTGCTTTCACATGCGAGCTGCGGTAAGTCCTTTGGTCATCCATCCAGGCGTTCAAGCCAGAAGTACCAGAGAAGTACAATGGCAAGTTAAACCTGGCAGAATTCCTAGGCATTTACATAATCGATGTGCAAGCTGTCTGAGGAAGGGATGAAAAGATCCTTGCCAACTATTTCCAATTGGTACTCAAACCCAATATGAGATCTTGGTTGATGAACTTGCTAGAGAACTCCATTTCTTCATGGTCAGATCTATGCAACGAGTTTGTTGGTGCCTTCACCGGGGGCCAGAAAGGCCCTGGACAACCCAATGACTTGCAAGTGATCCCATAGAGAGAAGGAGAAGATCTGCGCAAGTATATCCAAAGATTCAGCCATGTACACCACAGCATACCAGATGTATACCCTGCAGCTGTGATTGCCGCGTTCCACACGAACATGCGCTATTGCAAGATGTGGGAGAAGATGAACATATGGCTACTGAAGACCGTCAACAAGCTCTACATGTTAGCGGACAAGTGTGCATGTGCTGGGGAGGGGAGAAGGCTCCCTGCAGAAGATGCTGGCGCTGAAGTCGATTCTGAGGACGAGGATGCCGCCACCCTGAAGAAGAAAGGCCAGAAGTGCAATAGAAAGTGCAAGGGCAAGTCAGTTATGGCCGTGGAAGGGTCCGGCAACTCTAGTTCCGCCAAGAAAACCAAGAGAGAGAGCTCTGACAAGGAAGCTGTTGTGTGCGCTGATTGTCAGGTAGCTGCGGCGGGCGAGAAGGCCGGCAAGTCTGACGGGCCGTACTGTAAGATTCACTGTACCAAGGATCACGACCTTCGGGAGTGCAGGCAAAGTCAAAAAGCTGGTCGAAAAGCAAAAGGTTGAGTACGAGAAGCGCGACAAGGGGATGGGCCAAGATGGTACTAGTGGATCCTGTAAGAAGGGTTGCAATGGCCGAGGAGAGCGCCACGGCAAGGCCAATCAGCAGAAAGAGCAGCCTGCCAGGGGTAGGGAAATGAGAAAAGAAGATGACGAGAGTGAAGAGGAAGATGACGGCGAATCCAGTGAGCAAGAATTCCAGAAGGGCAACCAAAGCCATGTGCATTGACGGGGGTGCATCTTTGCATTCCTCTCACCGCCAACTTAAACAGTGGGCACATGAAGTCAATGCAGCGGAGCCGGCAACAGATGCTTAGAAGCCCCTCAAGTGGTCCTACACACCTATCATTTTTTATGCCGAGGATCACCCTGATCGCACAACTGCGGTCGGGTGCTTGCCCTTATTGGTTTCACCAACAATATGCAAGTCAAGGTCACGAAAGTGTTAGTTGACGGTGGGGTAGTCTTGAACTTGATCTCTCCTGCAGTGATCCAGAGGTTGGATCCCTGACAAAGAGCTCGAGAAAACAAGGAGGAGCCAGCCCAAGGGAAAGATCACGCTGCTGGTGACGTTTGGCGGGAAACTGAACTACCAAACAGAGAAAAATAGTATTTGGTGTTGTTAAGATCCCTTTGCCATTCAATGGGATTCTTGGACGGCCGGCACTAGCTAAGTTTATGGCAGCATCTCATTATGCCTATAACACGCTGAAGATGCCAGGGCTAATGGGTGTCATTTCCATCAATTCTGATAAGAAGGATGCAGTCATATGTGTTGACAAACTCTATAGAGATGCCATTGCAGCAGAGACCGTCAAGGCAACAGCTCCCGCCAAGAAAAAGAAAGGCAAGAAGCCCAACAATACATCTAACGAGAATTCTAGGAAGCATGCCTCTACGGAGTGCTGTGCACCCGTCAAAGACTTCCCAGAGAGCTCTGCCAGCAAGAGATCCAAAGCCACTCCACCTGCGACAAAGAAGGTGCCAGCGACGAAGGACGACACTGGTGGTACTTTCACCGTCAGTGACACTCTTGACAGTAAATAGGAAAGCGCGCCCATTGCCTTCCTGTGGGCGAATGTAGATGTGTTTGCATGGCAACCATCTGACATCCCCGGTGCTCCCAGGGAAGTAATTGAGCACCACCTTGCTGTGTGTCCCCACACTCGGCCTGTCAAGCAGAACGTCAGGAAGCAAGCATTGGAACGACAATAGTTTACTGTAGAAGAAATCAAGAAACTTGAAGTAGCAGGCTCGGTTAGATGAGTGCTACATCCAACATGGTTGGCAAATCCAGTTGTTGTGCGCAAGGCAAATAGGAAGTGGAGACTTCATATTGACTACATTGATCTCAATAAAGCATGTCCAAAGGATCCTTTACCCTTGCCGCGTATTGATCAGATTGTAGACTCCACTGTTGGCTGTGAGTTGCTCTCATTCCTAGATGCATATTCTGGATACCATCAGATATTCATGGCCAAGGAGGATGAGGAGAAAACTGCATTCATTACTCCATGTGGAACGTACTATTTCGTACGTATGACTTTCGGATTAAGGAGTGCTGGCTCAACGTTTGCAAGAGCAGTCCAGATTGGTTTTGAGCCACAGTTACATAGGAATATAGAGTCTTATATGGATGACAAAGTGGTCAAGACCAAGGACAAATCAACCCTCATTCAAGAATTAGAAAACACATTCGTGAATTTGCGCATAATCAACATGAAGCTCAACCCTGAGAAGTGTGTGTTTGGTGTTCCATCCGGCAAACTCCTCGGGTTCTTTGTGTCTCAACGTGGAATAGAAGCAAATCCTAACAAGATCAAGGCTATCGAGCAAATTCAAGCACCCAAGACTGTCAAGGATGTGCGGCGTCTTGCCAGCTATGTTGCTACTTTGAGAAGGTTCATTTCAATATCTGCTGAGCACGCCCTACCGTTTTTCAACATATTGAAAAAGGCAGGTCCAGTAAAATGGACTCCTGAAGCGGAGGCTACGTTGCAAGATCTGAAAAGATACCTATCCTCTGCACCAACCTTAGTTGCGCCTAGGCTGCAGGAGCCATTGCTGCTATATTTAGCAGCAACGAATCAGGTGGTCACTGTCACGCTAGTTGCACAAAGGGAAGCTGGTGACGAGGAAGCAGTGGAAGCAAGCCCATCCCACGACAAGGCAAAATCCAATGCCGGCAAGTTAGGGATAGTACAAGAAAAATAATTTAATTACTAGAGTGCCAAAGAAGAAAGTGGTGCAGCGACCAGTATACTTTGTTAGTTCCCTCTTGCAGGGGGCTAGGTCAAGGTATTCTGGTGTGCAAAAGCTGCTTTTTCGCCCACGCATGGCCTCGAGAAAGCTGCACCATTACTTCCAAGCACATGAGATCACCATTGTCACTCGCTTCCTGTTGCAGTGTATTCTGAGGAATCCAGAGGCAACCGGCAAGATTGTGGAGTGGGCATTGGAATTGTCAAGTTTTGCACTTAAGTTTGAGAGCACTTCGACTATTCAGAGCAGGGCTTTGGAAGAATTCATAGAAGAATGGATGCCAACACAAGATGAAGAAATTCCGGAATTAGCTCTCCCCGACAAAGAAACTGAGAAGGAATGGATCATGTACTTTGACGGTGCCTTCTCGATGCAAGGCACCAGTGCTGGAGTGCTGCTTGTTGCACCCACCAGAGAACACCTCAAGTATGTGGTTCAAATGCATTTTCCCAGGGAGAGGGCAACCAACAACACTACAGAGTATGAAGGGCTCCATGCCGGCCTCAGAATTGCAGTAGATTTGGGAATCCAAAAGTTGATCGTTCGCGAAGATTCGCAGCTTGTTGTGAAATAGGTGAACAAGGATTGTCAAAGCCCGTTGATGGAAGGATAGGTGGATGAAGTAAGGAAATTGGAGGAACACTTTGATGGGTTGCAAATAGAGCATATCCCCCGTGCGGAGAATAGCATTGCCTACCACCTATCAAAGTGTGCTGCCCAAAAGCTGCCCGTGGAACCAGGAACTTTTGTACTCCATCTGAACCAACCATCAGTCGCTCCATCAACGTAGGCCAATAAGAGAAGGAAGTTAAGTACCGGCAAGTACCTCCTGGCAGAGCTCCCTGAAGCCACCGGCAAGGATATTGCCGGGAACGACAATGGGTCTGCCGGTGAGCAGCGGCTCCACGTAGAACCTCAGGTTCTTGCTGTTGGGGTCAGTGCTCCCGCGGTCGTAGAGATGCCTTTGGTCCTTGTCATTGAGCCATAAGCTTCGGCATGGGCGCAACACAGTTCAATTTCCCCAAACAGGAGAGCTTCCCGATGAGCAAGAGCAAGCTGAGAAAGTAGCCCGTCAATGAAGTACGTATCAGTTTGTGGATAACACTCTGTGCAGAAAGAGACCGAATGGGGTGAAATTAAAGTGCATTTGCCGGGAAGATGGACTCAAGTTGTTGGCAGAGATACATGGAGGCATATGTGGATGTTACATAGGATCAAGGGCCCTTGTCGGCAAAGCTTTCTGGCAAGGTTTTTATTGGCCCACTACCCTCCAGGATGCAACTGAGCTAGTAACAAGATGTGAAGCATGCCAGTTCCATTCAAAGAATATACATCAGCCAACACAAGCTCTTCAAACAATCCCTTCTCCAGGCCTTTTTGGTCTTGGGGCTCGACATCTTGGGCCCCTTTCCCCGAGCTACCGGGGGCTTTGAGTTCTTGCATGTTGCCATCGACAAGTTCACAAAGTGGCCTGAAGTAGAGCCAGTGAGAAAGGTGGCAGCGCAATCAGCCGTCAAGTTCTTCAAAGGACTAGTTTGCCATTTTGGGGTCCCAAACAGAGTCATCACTGACAATGGCACACAGTTCATGAGCCGCACCTTCATGCAGTATATCCACAGTCTTGGTTGCAAGGTTTGCTTTGCCTCTGTTGATCATCCAAGAAGCAATGAGCAAGCAGAACGGACAAATGCTGAAGTGTTGCATGGCCTCAAGACAAGAACCTTTGACAGGCTGCACAAGTGCGGGAGGCACTAGATTGATGAGTTGCTGGTGGTTCTTTGGTCACTCAAAACGACACCAAATCGACCTACTGGCCAACCACCCTTCTCCCTAGTCTATGGTGCAGAAGCGGTGCTGCCCACGGAACTCACATACATGTCACCTCGAGTGCTTGCCTATGATGAGGTGGAGCAAGAGCAGTTCGGCAAGATGACGCAATGCTCCTTGAGGAAGATCGTCTTCGGGTAGCTGTGTGAGTTGCATGCTACCAGCAAGCCTTGCGTCGCAATCATAGCCACAAGGTTCATACCCAAAGCCTTGAGGAAGGTGACCTTGTTCTTCGGCGCGTTCAATCCGCCAAAGGATCAAACAAGACGACACCAAAGTGGGAAGGCCCTTATCGGGTAGCATGAGTCACCAGACCTGGCGCAATCCGTCTGGAGACCGAAGATGGCATTCATGTGCAAAACTCGTAGAATATCGAGCATCTTTGCAAGTTCTACACATAAGGTGCGGTTGCCGGGCCTTGTCCTAGCAACCTCTTTTGTACAAGCTTTGTCTCCAAGACTTGTAACCCTTTGTACAAAGCCAGGCGCATACCCTGTGCATATGTGAATAAAGCTAAGTGTTTCACAACTTTTATGCATATTTACTTATGTATTAATATGTGCAATGTTGTGATTACATTTTTGCTTGAATGAAATGGCTAGCATACCGCCAAGGTCTCCATACCACTCTTTTCTCTTCTTTCTTTTTCTCAATGACAGAAGGATTACTCGCGTGCAAGTTTCCCGGGGAGGAGTGATGATAGGCTACGCCACTAAAATGGTATTATTGCACATTTCATCCAACAAGAAGTACAACAAAGAAAGATAAGTTGGAATACAACTAGAAATTTTTCTTTGTTACATTTACAGTTCCCCTTCATGCAATTTTTCTTTTATGAGAAACCTGCACACGAGGGAATCTTTTCGTGTTTATTCGCGCTCTTATCTTGCCCCGAGTCCGCTCGGCAAGATCTTTGTAGCTGGGTTGAGACCAGCAAGTCTCCTTGCTGGTGACAGTACTACCAGCAGGCTGCTAAGGACCAGTTCCTCGAAGCGCTCACGGAAAGTATGTGTGTCGGCAAGCTTCCAAACCGCGTAGGGTGTCGGATTGAAATCATACAATAACAAAGACAAGCGAGGGGAACAGTACACATTCATTTGAGCACGGCAAATATCATATATCATATTGAAAAGTCCTTGATAACATTTTTCTTAGCCCTTTTTTCCCAGGGTTTACATCGAGTGCAAGGAGGGCAAAAGGGGCGCCTAGGCGAAGTGCTCCCGACAGTCCAGATGATGGTGCAGCTGGTGCTCAGCTACAGATGGTGCCGTCGGTGCTCAACTGGAGATGATGGTGTTGCCGACGTTTAGCTGGAGTCTGAGTCGCCGTCTTCGGCCTTGACACTCAGGGACTCGCCATCGTCGTCTTCATCATTGTCCTCCTCATTGTTGTCGCTTGAGGAGGTGCTTTCGCTACTACTCGAGCTCTCAACGCAACACCCCGTGAGAGCTCCTGATGTGCCGAAGAACTTCATGGCAAGGGTGTCAGATTCTACCAACCTGAAGTGGAGAAGATGCCCCTGCCCTAGATATCGAGCATGGACGAAGGATTTCCACCCACGCGTGAAGTACATGATATCATTGGCGGAGAACTCGACATTCACCCAAACGGAGCCATTGCAACAACCGTCTATGCGCAGCCACAAGCCGCGTGGCCAGTCGATCTCCATCACTCTAGCAAAGGGGTGGGGGAGTCGCAGTCGGCTTCGTGGCCGATCGCGCAGCTCTGCAACGAATTCAAGCATCGTGTCCTTCGTACGGCTTTCTGCCGGGGGAGGAGCAGCTAGGGGTGGAAAAATGAGCGCTTTGCTCTGGCCACCTCGGCCGCGAGTGCCGTGTCTTCCACAGCCCCGGCCTGCAGCCCCACCTCGAGCACTAGAGCCAGCCTCTACGACCGCAACTGAAGCAGGGGTATGCTGCCGAGGAGAAGCTCTCACTGTGACAACAGAAGCATGAGCTCGGCCTTTCCCTCTCGCCATTGTGGTGGAAGATGCTGGAAGAATGGAGAAGGGAGTGGTGGATGAGCGTCGCCTTTTGCAGCCCCCCTTTTATATGGTAAGCGCAGGGGCTGCTACTTCTTGAGCTTGCATTGGTTTTTCCCTTCAAGAGTAAAGGGTGATGCAGAAAAGTAGAGATAAGTATTTCCCTTAGTTGAGAACCAAGCTATCAATCCAGTAGGAGGAACACACAAGTCACCAATGGTTGCACCTACACAAACAAATACTTGCACCCAACGTGATAAAGGGGTTGTCAATCCCTTCACGGTTACTTGCAAGGATGAGATCTGATAGGGATAGGTATAAAAGATAAATAAAAGTGCAAAATAAAGTAAAGGTAAATAAATTGCAGCAAGGTATTTTTGGGTTTTTGGTTTTGTAGATCTGAAAATAATATGAAAAAAATAGACCGGGGGGCATAGCTTTCACTAGAGGCTTCTCTCTTGAAAGAACGCATACGGTGGGTAAACAAATTTACTGTTGAGCAATTGATAGAAAAGCGCAAAGTTATGACGATATCTAAGGCAATGATCATGAATATAGGTATCACGTCCGTGACAAGTAGACCGACTCCTGCCTGCATCGACTACTATTATTCCACACATCAACCGCTATCCAGCATGCATCTAATGTATTAAGTTAACAAGAATGGAGTAATGCCTTAAGCAAGATGACATGATGTAGAGGGATAGATCCAATAAATATGAATAAACCCCACCTTTTTATCCTTAATGGCAACAATACAAATATGTATCATGTCCCCTTCTGTCACTGGGAATAAGCACCGCAATAATGAACCCATTACAAAGCACCTCTCCCATGGCAAGAAGAATCAATCTAGTTGGCCAAACCAAATCAATAGATTGGAGAGAAATACAAAGCTATCTTAATCATGCAGAAAATAGTTCAGAGAAGAATCAAATAATATGCATAGATAATATGATCATAAATCCACAATTCATAGGATCTCAAAAAACACACTGCAAAAGAAGATTACATCGTATAGATCTCCAAGAAACTCGAGGAGAACATTGTATTGAAGATCCACTAGTACAGCGAGGTGCTATACAAATGGTTTTTAACCCCTTTCCGCGACGGTGTTTTGAACCATCGCCAAGTGAGTGACTGCGATATGGGGGTCCTTCCCACACGACCCAAAAACCTTCGGGGATAGGCCCTCCTGGCACACACGCTCGGCAAAATGAGGTCGTGTGCGACGGGCGAGCGATCAAATATGGTTATATGTATAGTTGTGCTAAAAAAATAGAATTATACAGGCCAAATCGTTTCTGGTCGTAAGTACATCCCACACAGTCAGTTCCGGCAAAACGTTTCCGTTCGTATGTACATTCCACAAAGTCAATCCAAGGAATATGTTTCCGTTAGTATGTACATCCCACACATTTAATGCAAGAAGTACGTTTCCGTTCGTATATACATCCCACACGGTCACTCCAAGGAAAACATTTCCACTCGTAGGTACATCACACACAATTTTCCCCATTAAATCATTTGTGATAGCGTTGCCATTTCACATGATATTAACAATTTTATCATTTGTGTTATTGAATGCATCACACACGGTGCATAGAAGAAACTGTGTGGCAAAGGCTGTCCATCACACACACTTTTATGTGGTAAATGTTTGTGCAAGGTGGCCTAACGCAAACAGTTTTCAAGAGGATGTCGTGTGTGATTGTTCATTGATCCAACACGGTTTATTCCTAGAAACTGTGTGCGTTGCTTGAGGTCATCGCCCACTGTGTTTTCTCAATAACCGTTTGCAATAGAAAAATCCAATTAGCAGGCTAATTGCCCTATTATTAATAATCCATTAATTAATCTAATTGACATTTCATATTAAGCACACAATATATTTCATTTTCATATTAAGGAAGCAGGATTTCATAATTGAAATACATCAGAGTATAACATCATATAGCTTCAGCACTCAGCTACTCCATTACACAACTGCACCAGCACCAAGTTTCACATGCAACATCTATAACCTTTCGAAATTAGCATCATAGACGGTACATAGACAAATGGATCTCATCTGGAAAACTGCAGAAGCGGAAGGCGAATATTGAGCTTTCATTGATGTTGAAGGTCTTTGCAACTTTAGGCCATCGCCTGTCCATCCTTCGTCCTCTTCAGGAACACTTCAATATTGAACCGTGGGTGTTGTATGAATACCTTCCTTGCCTCCTGACCATACAGGTGGTTTGAGAGGTAATCATCAGCGAACTGCTTTAGAAAGGCCCGAAAACAAGGATATGCATAAATATCTTCTCTAGATTTGAAATGGCGCAAAGGAATTAAAAAGACAAGGTATAACAGTTAGTACCATCCTGTAGTGAACTGATGTCTTCTTCATTGTGCAAACAAATATCTTCTTGTTTTTTGTCGCTAATTTCTTTATCGTAACAATCTTTCTGAGTTTCTTGACTTGACTGATATTCATGGACAACTCATTTCCACATATGCAAAAAGGGTCAAATAGTGGGTCAAAACCTCTGACAGCAGGACCTACATGTGCAAGGCCAAATTGTTAAAAACCTAATATTTAAAAACAAGAAGTGGAAAGGTGTGTTATTAACTGCAATAGGCCTAATATTTAAAAACAAGCAAACATAGTCATTCAAACTTGTATTGTGCAGGTCTAAGTACACTAGTTATTGGCCCTGTTTGGATCCATGGGTTAGAGTTATTTTGAGCTAGTTTTGGCTCAAATAGCCCTAAAGTATCCAAACATGAGGGCTAGTTTGAGCTAGTTGCGTCTAACCCACCCAAAACAACTATCCCTCCCAAGAGGTGCTGATTGGGGCTAGTTCTCCTAGTGCATTTATTGTCAATCTAACACTGTCATCCAAACACCTCTTTGGCTAGAGTTAATTCAGGGTTAGTCATTGTTGAGTATCATTGTTATTTAGGAAACGTAGGATAGCGTAGGATTTATTCTACCTTGACTTGTACTCCAAGATGACCCTGTACTCCTATATATATGCCCACGAGGCTCAAGCAATACAATCAACTATTCCACCAATCTCTCTCTCTCCCTTTTAACTGTCATGAGCTAGAAACTAACTCCAACCTCTAGCCAAGTTAGAGTATCCAAACTGTGCCATTGTTAAATAAAATGGAAAGGCATGGTAAATACTCCCTCCAGTCCTTTTTACTCTGCATATAAGAATTTTCTAAAGTCAAACTTCATAAAGTTTGACCTTATTTATATGAAAAAACATCAACATCTACCATGCTAAAGTTATACAATATGAAAATTTAAGTCATGACACATGTACTGATATTGATTTCATATTGTGAATGTTGGTATTTTTTTCTATAAAGTTGGTCAAACTTTACGAGGCTTGACTTTAGACAAATCTTATATGCGAACTAAAAAGATTCGGAGGGAGTTCAACATGCTTAACAGCAACCAAATATAGTCATTCATAGAGCTATTGTTTAAATTGGTATTGCTGAAATTGAACTGCACAGTTCATAGTAGCACATATAGAACATCACACTATTAATAGCTGAAATAAACAAGGCATACTACGAACAACCAAAGATGGCAATTGAAACTGGACATATGCTAACTACAAAGAACCGAACAACCATAAACCGTAGAAATAAACAAGGCGTAATGCAAACAACCAAATATAGCAATAAATACTGGACAGGTTCTCACTACAAAAGGGGTTCGAGAAAACAAATCATGGGTTTCCTCACTTGTCACAGATTGGCTCCTCCTCGTGGTCGCCGTTGATGAGGTCTGACTTGCCAGCTGAGGATCCCAAGCCAGCGTCGCAGAACATGTCCTTTAGAAATGACAAAAGGGGCTCCATGTCGATGAAGGATAGCAAATTGTTCATAACAAGCCGCAGAAGATCAGTGGCAGGGGCATCGATGAGATCGACGGCTGTCGAACCCAAAGGGTTGGGGGTGGGCAACTTAACCTGTGACATAGCCCGCGTCAAACCATCGATGTCGACGACCTCGATGTCGTAGCCAACATTTGCGTCATGCCAGAATACTCTAGCCTGCTGATTGAAAGGCTCAATCAAGGTCCAGTCATCGTCGTCAGCTTCCTCGACGGCCACCTCGTTGACGTCGGGCGAAGAGGCCGCGCTAAAGCTCTTTTGGGCCATTCGCTCCTTGAGCTCCCCGGGAAGCGTAGCCGGGCTTAGGCTGCGACGCTCTGGAGGGAGGGAGGGGTGGGGATGGGGATCTCTGGGAAAGGGGGCATTTTACAAGCGTCATCTAAGAAACTCAGGGCGGCAAGGGTATGTATATCGGTGGGTAAACTGCATGGGCAGACCGGCAGAGGTTGACGATGGAGGTGGCGCGGCAGCGGCGGCGACCAAGCTAGGTTTGGAGCGAGGGAAGGGTGGTGTGTATGTGTGTGAGCGGGGGATTCGGGGTGAGCGAAGGATTTGGGGTGTGTGTGTGGAGGGGGTCCAAGGTGGTGTTTGTGGAAATGCCGCGGGTAATGAAAATTTTACTAGGCGGGAGTAAAATGGCGGGGCTACCGAAAATTTGGATCAAGGGATCGAAGCAGAGTGGGGCGGGAGTAACAAACATCACACACGGTTAACACATAATAGTCGTGTGCTATCAAACAGAAAACCACTCCAGCCGAGCAGATATTTTTGAGATTGCGAGGGATGCAGGCGGGAGTAAAATGCCGGGGCTCTAGTTCAAAAAAAAATCTGGGGCTACTGAAAATTTGGATCAACTGATTGAAGCAGAGCGGGAGTAACAGACATCGCACATGGTCCACACATACGAATCGTGTGCTATCAAACAGAAAAACCCTCTATGCGGGTAGATATTTTTGAGATTACGAGGCAGTAGATATTTTCGAGAGCGGGAGACAAGCCTCGTGGAGCCCAATCTACTGTGCTGATGTGAGTGACTGCAGGGGCACGGGCGTGGCACACGGGTAGTCTGACCGAACCGTGTCTCTTGCGTACCCAATCGCAGACGGTTTGTGCATCCAACTCGTGTGCTGTTTATAAATTTGGCAAAAAGAATAACGCAGGAAAGGGTCAGAACACGAACACACTTGCATGTGGACCAAATATATGTATGAAAATGCTGGTTTGATGTTCGAATACCCAATGCACAACTTTGATGTGGCACCTGTCGCACAAAGCGCACAGTATTGCTAGTCAGCCACCCCCTACGAACCCCACTTCGTGTCGGAGGTAAGGGAATCCTAGCTACGAATGCATGCCCCCAGATAGTTAGGTTTGAAATCTCAACCTACCGTAACACAAAACCTATAGTAGTCCATCATATATATGGTCGAACTTCCCCTTTCGCTTTCGGATAAAGGTGGACCGTGTCTCAATCCACAAATGTGTGCTTGTGGCGGGAGATGGGTGAGACCACATACGAACCACCTGTGGGTGGCCATATACTATATGTATGAAAAGGGTGTGGTGTGATATTTAACTATACTATTCACAACTTTGATGTGGCACGTGTGCCTCGCAAAATAACTGGACTTCCCCGACCCCACGGAGGTTGCGGGTAGTGCGAAGTACCCCCCCCCCCCCCAACACACACACGTGTCGGGGGGAGGGCATCTCACCAAGACGTACTGTAACACGGACCAAACAGAATCCAACTTGATTGTACAACCTCTCTCGCTCGTTGTTGGTCAAAGTGATGGATGTCCACATGGCCCCGCAAAATGGGCTAGCTTGTCGCCGATAAACTCGCGAGGGAGTACAGTTCGAAGAAAAAACCCACTCTATGCATGTGGCCCGATTATGTATGGAAGTGGTGTGTGTGGTGTTTGAATACGCAATGCGCAAATTTGATGTGGCACCATGCTTTGGAACCATAAAATCCCCACACTGATCGAGGGTTCACGATGCGTAGCATGCATGCGCTCAAACTTAATTAGGCCTAGAATGATCGACCTACCACTATACTGTAACATGAACCAAAGAAGAAGAATCCACCCTGGTAACCTTTCTCGTTGTCGGTCGAAATGATGGACGTCCACGCGGGCCCACAAATATATATAGGCTTGCTGCCCATATATAACCAAGCGAGTGAGAGTGTGCAAAGATAACCATTGCATGCATGTGTCCCAAACATATTTATGGAGGTGCGTGATGCATGCATATGTGTTGAATTAATACCTAATGCACAACATTGATGTGGTGCATGCATTCAAAATCGCACAGGTCCCCACACAGAGCAAGAGGTTCATGACGTGTCGTGTGCTCGCCCCCCCCTGATCTAGCGGGATGGATTCATGTGTACACATGCACTATTATATATGTAATCTCGCCTATATCGCGAGACAAGCAAAAAATTAATCCCCTCCTAAGTCGAAATAATTAACCTCTCTCGTTTTCTGTGAAATTGATGGACCAAGTGGGCCGACAGATGGAAGCATCGCCGATAACCACGTGAGTTAGTGCCACAGGACAACCACCATCGCTTGCATGTGTGCCAAAACATATATATGGAGAGGTGTATGGTTGTGATCTTTTGAATACCTAATGCACAACCTTTGATGTGGCATTTGCCTCAAAAACCGCAAAGTCCCCACACAGAGTAAGGTTCATGCGTGACACCTAGCATATGTTGGTCCCATCTCCCCTTCAACACGTACTATATATATATACTCCTACCCTAACACAACCCTAAAAGAATTAATCCTCCGTGTTCGTCAAATGTGCCTCTGTCTCTCGTTGGGTCAAAGTGATGGAGGACGACCTCTCGCGGGCCCACAGATGGAAGCGCCAGACGCAAGTGAGTTCCTATAGGGAAACCACCGCCTGCATGCCATTGCGTGGTGTTTGAATATACCAATGCACAACTTTGATGTGGCACCTGCCTCGGGAATCGGAAAGTCCCCACATGGAGCGAGGTTATGACACACACACACACACATACCCCGCACCACCACCTCCACTCTGATGCATGTCAAACTTTTTCTGCAGTGAACATGTGACCAAAGGAGTGTCGTGTTAAAGTTTGAAAAAAGAAACAGAGATCATTCAACCCGTTTTATACATTGATTGATTTCCTAGGGATTTAATGTGCAAAAATCAAATTTGAGCTAGATGTGCACCAAAATGGATTGGAAAATCATATGTGTGTCCCTTGGTGCATGTTCCCCGTGAAAGAAATTTCAAAACATTGAGAATATTGATTTTTAAAATTCAGTAAATCCAAAACTTAGATGAAATTCAAGAAACTTATCGTGGTGTCATATATGGACACCAGTAGACTGTGATATTGTATTTCTTTTTGTCAAATTTGAGACAAGTTTTGATATAATCTACTTACAAACGGGAGATTGTTAATAACTGGCAACCAATATCTCATACGGAATATTTATTCAGACCGTGTGCGTTAGACCGTGCCATTCTTCGGTTAAGCAGTAAAGCGGCAGAATGAATCATCAAAAAACAAAAAAATATACGTGCCACGCGCCCCGTGTGGCATGCGAGCAGGCGTGAGTTGATTAGATGCATGCGAGCAGTCCGCCGCACAGGCAGACCGGGAGGCGTGCGTGCAGGTGTGTGAATTGACGGGAGGAGTTTTCGCTGCGCAGTGTCACCGGGATGCGTGCGAGTAGCTGTGTGAAATGATGGTATAGGAATGCCAAAAGTCCGCCGCACAGGCTCATCGGGAAGCGAGACAGCCTTTGACCGCCGCCCGCCTTGCTCCCGCTGGTCCATATTAATGGCGCGCCCGAGCGGCTGCACCCCCCCATCCTCGCCACACACACAATCCTCTCTCTCCGCCGGCATCCTCGACGCCGCTCTCAGTCCTCAAAGCCGTCAGTGTATGAGGATGCCGCCGAAGCGCCCCATCGAAGGGAGTGGCGACCCCGGGGCTACTGAAGCACCGGAGCACCATGTGAATATGGAGACAGAGGTTTCCGTCGCTGCCGACAAGGTGGAGAACGAGGCTGCCAACAAGCGGAGGCGGGTCGAGAAAGAACCGCAAGCGACTCTAGCAGGCCTAGACTTCATCAGCAGCCTCCCCGATGATATGTTGACAGTCATCATATCCCTCCCCCAATCAAATATGGGGCGAGGACAACCGCCCTTTCCCGGCGGTGGCTCCCCCTATGGCTCTCCACCCCTCTCGACCTCCTCGACGCCCACGAGCTCTGCCATGGCTATTGCAAAAGCTTGGATGCGTTCTCCCAGATCCTCGGCAGTCACCATGGCCGAATCAGAGGCCTTATCACGGGCAAGTTATGTTCCAATGGTAAGGACCGAGCCAAGCTTGACGAGTGGTTTCAATCCCCCGCCCTAGATCAGCTTGAGGAGCTCAGTTTTAATGATGGGCATATGCGCTCGCTGCCAACGTCCGCGCTCCGCTTCGCACCCACGCTGCACCTCGCCAAGTTCACGAACTGCCGTTCCCCCCCCCCCCCTTAATGATGTGCCAGCTCTTTTTCTACCATAACTGAAGCACCTCGAGCTCCTCGCCGTCTGCATCCCAAAGGATGACATGGAGCGCCTGCTCCGCGGCTGTACTGCACTCGAGTTCCTTCATCTTCAGGTGATGAATTGGTCGAGTAGCTTCCACATCACCTCCATGACTATTTATATGTGTTGCTGGTGCTGCAACAAAAGATCACAAAAGGTGGACCACAATATGGTCATTGAGGACACACCTTCACTTGAGAGATTACTTGTAGTTGATCAACAAGGTCCAACAAGAATCAATGTCATTTCAGCGCCAAAATTGACAGTGGTGGGCTACTCGTCTGTCAAATACTTTCAGGTACAATAGCCGCCTTCTACCTCTTCTTCTTGATATCAACATTATTTCTAATTTTGAAGATATATGTTCATCTGTCATCCAAAAAAGCTTCACCCAGATTCTGTGCACAGTGAAGGTCTTGGCACTAGAATCTATCGGCCCTAACCTGGACCAAGTTGTCAGTTTCCTGAGATGCTTTCTGTGCCTGAAGAAGTTGTATATCGAGGTGATGTTCCTTCCTTTTAAATGTTAACCATAAGGGAGTTCAATTTTTGGCACATTTTCCCAAGTTTACAATGACAATGTAGTACGATTTTTGAAGGCATTTTGGAGGATTTCAGGACATACACCCCCCACCCCATATTGGTTGCTTGATTCATATGGTTACAATCCATAAGCATGTCTCCTTTGGATTCATCTGTACTAGTTGTTGGAAATATTAGCACTTTCTCAACTAATCTAATCCACTCCAACCTCTTGTGAAGAAGGCTACATTTTTCTAGATTGTAATCAAATGCCCATGTTAATCATGTCAGATCGAAGATGCATGGCACGTTGGTGCATTTTGCAAATCCTGCAAACCAAATAGGCCTGTAGTAGTGTTCAAAACTGCATGTAGGCACTAACATGTTCTCTTCTTTTGTAGATAATAATAGGCCCGGTGGTGGATAATGTTTATAACGACAATCACATCAAATGCCTGGATCTGCATCTCTCAAAAATTACTTTGAACTCCTACCGAGGGACCTTACCGGAGATTATATTCGCCAGGTTCTTTGTTGCCAGAGCAAGGGTGCTGAAGGTAATGAGGTTGAACATGCATTTAAATAGGAAATATGAATGGTTTGTTGATCAGAGCCGGCAGCTACTGCAGAATGGAAGAGGCTCCAAAAAAGCTAAACTTCGTATTGGAACTGCATATGACAGAGTAATTGGAAGTCATTGTGTCAACCCCAAACATGACTTGTCAGCGGTTGATCCCTTTGCAGAAATGACGAGGTTTTGAAACCGGCCTTACTATTTGTATTTTTAGTTTGAACCTCTCGTATATCCATGTTCAGCTGATCAGCATGGGCGTTTGTAGCTGAATGAGCTGAATTTCATTTCTAATATCAGTTTGAACCTTGTAATCTTCGAATTTGAGCGATGTAACTCTGGAATTCGAACCTTGTAATATTTCAGGCTTTTGTGATACAATCATTAAAATGGCATCGTATGAGACTCGTATATTGGTAGTATTATTTTGACCTTAATATGCAATAGACTTAGATTTTATTAACCATTCATGACCAGGGATCCAGCCGGAAGCAGAGCAATGGCAAACATCGTCGCAACAAGATGTAGATATGCTCGTTTCTCCTAGTTTAGAATGCATGTAATTGCTTACTTTTGTGTCTGGAAATGTTATGTGTGTAGTCACTTATGTAATTGTATGCTTAATTTGGTTATGCAATGCTGTTCTTATAAGTATATATGTTGATGTTCTGTAGACAGAGCATATCACATCGCACACGGACCACACTAGGGAACCCGTCGGTCATGAATTCATCAATCGCAGACGGTTGTATACCAGCAAGCGTTTACCCACAACACACACGGCTTATTCCATCACAAACAGCTCGGGTGGATCTACTGTATGCCACGTATCGCACACGCAACTCTAATCTGATTCATGCTTGATATCTCCGCCATCGCTAGCACAGTTCGTCTTATTTGCCACGTATCACGGTGCCGGCCTCTGGTCGCGTTCCTCGGCGCGCTCTGCTCGACGTTAGGCGCCGCAGCGCGCTCTGCTCATGTCCATCGGCGCGCTCTACTCGTGTACCTCCACGCGCTCGGCTTGTGGACAGCTTTTCCTTGCGTGTTCAACTGCTATATGCATATATATGGTTGCTCGCCATTGAGGCACCACGGAGCGCTCTGCTCGGATCCCTGCGCACGCGCTATGCCAGCGGTTGGGGCCTGCGCACGATCATGTTGGGGGCCCATATGCATGCGGTCGCACCGCGCGTGTCGCCACGATGCAGTTACGTGCGGCACGATGGAGTTACGCGCTGCAAATTAGAACTGCCATCCGGGCGTGCGGATATTCCAGTCCGTCCAGCTTCCCCATTAATTCCCTTGGCCATTATAACCTTAGTCTCTTCAACCTTTTGATCTCGCTCCATAACACAACAAGCATACCCACGATGACACATACAGAGAGGATATCTAGCGGCGCTTCAATGAAGTTCGGCGAGCATAAAGTCGAGACCCACGCGAGGGAGACAGATCTCTCGGTGGTGTACACCATCGACCCGGCTATGGTGGAGGACTACATCAACACCGTGGAGCAGTTGCTTGCTGGAGAAAAGTACAAGGTGGTCGGCATCGACCTCCAGTAGACTGCCAGTCTTCCCAGTAAAGATCAGAAGGTTGTCGTCGCCTAGTTGTGCGTGCGCCATCATGTCCTCATCTACCACAACTGCATGGCCACAGAGCCTTGCAACCGTTTCGCCAGGTTTGTCAATAGCACCGACTACAAGTTTGCTACGGTGGAAACCACCGACGATGTAAAAGCACTCAGGGTTACGGGCTTGGCCTACAAGAACCTTGTCAAAATCCATGAGCACTACAGGGTCTGGGGCAGCACGAAGGACTCCCTGGTTGAACTCGCCTCGGCCATCATCGACCCCTACTACGAAAAGATGAAGCAGGATGCCAAGAGAACAAGTCCCGTATCCTGGCACGGGGCCTGGATGCGGCAACTGGATGAATCTCACCTCAGGTTCATGGCCAAGAGCGTGTACACATGCTACGAGATGCACAGGCGGATCGTTGACATGAGGAAGTGCCTCGTTACCGAAATCGACGAGGCCGGATCAAGCCACAAGCAGAGCAGTAGCGGCAAGCATCACAAGAAGTAGATGATGACCAGATGATTGTTTATCCTAGCTAATTATGCATGTAATATATAGTTGACTTTGGTGTGTGGAAATGTCATGTGTGTAGTAGCCACCTATGTAATTGGATGTTTAATTTGGTTATGCAACCATGTCCTTATAAGTGTGTATATATATATATGTTGTTGTTCTGTATGCAATGCCAACGCACAACACACATATCTTATTAGCAGCATTCGTCTGTGTTATTATCGGTCTTCGCACACATTTCTGATTACAGACCTGTTTGCCGCGTATCACACACATCTTGTTAAATTGAACCGTTTCTGTTATGTTGGCTCAACGCAAACAGTTCATCCGAGTGAACTGTATGCCGTATATCGCACACACCTTCATCTGGCTGCCCGTTTCTGTTGTTCCGCCTCATCACAAATAGTTTATCCGAGTGAACTATATGCTGTTTACCGCACATGCCTCCATCTGCCTGCCCGTTTCTTTTGTTCTTCCTCATCACAAATAGTTCGTTGAACTGAACTGTATGCCCCGCAACGCACAAGCAACTAAAATCTGAACCATGTTTGATGTATCCGCCATCGCAAACGTTTTGCATCTTTTTTGACGGTTTTTTTACATCGCCGTTTATGATTAATGCATTGCACAGAGTTTCATCGAGGGGTCTCAGATTGTAGTGTCGCGTTAGCAGCATCCTGCAGTAGTGATCAAAGAGAGAGAAGAAGCCATGTAACTACTAGCTATGGACCCGTAGGTCTGTAGTAAACTACTCACACATCATCGGAAGGGTAGCAAGCCTGATGTAGAGGCACTCCATGATCGAATCCCCCCTCCGGCGGAGTACCGAAACAGGTCTCCAGATGGGATCTCACGAGGACAGAAACTTGCGGTGGCGGAAAAGTATTTTTGATGTGCCCCCTGGTCTACGGGGAATATTTGGGTATTATAGAAGAAGAATTAGGGTTAGAAGAGTCACGGGGGGTCCACAAGCCTGTAGGGCGCTCCCCCTAGGGGCGCCCTGTGGGCTTGTCGCCAATCTGTGGCCCTTCTGGCCTCCTCCCGAAGCTTCCAGGATGTTTTGTAGTCCAAGAAAAATATTCAAAAAGTTTCATTCCGTTTGGTATTGATTTTCTATAAAAGACAAAAACAAGGGAAAAACAGGAACTAGCACTTGGCACTAGGTTAATAGGTTAGTCCCAAAAATTAATATAAAATAGCATAATAATGCATATGAAACATCCAAGATGGAAAATATAATAGCATGGAACAATAAAAAATTATAGATACGTTGGAAACATATCAAGCACCCCCAAGCTTAATTCCACCTCGTCCTCGAGTAGGTAAATGATAAAAACTAAAATTTTGATGTGGAATGCTACCTAACATGTTTATCATGTAATATTTCTTAATGTGGCATGAATATTCAGATCCATTAGATTCAAAACAAAAGTTTAATATTGACGTAAAAACAATAATACTTCAAGCATACTAAAAAGCAATCATGTCTTCTCAAAATATCATGGCTAAAGATAGTTATCCCTACAAAATCATATTATCTTGTTGTGCTCTATCTTCTTAACACAAAGTATTTATCATGCACAACCCCGATGACAAGCCAAGCAATTGGATCATACTTTTTAACGCGCTTAAGCTTTTTCAACTCTCACACAATACATGAGCATGAGCCATGGATATAGCACTATGGGTGAAATAGAATATGATGCTCGAGGTTGTGTGGAGAAGACAAAAAAGGAGAAAGTCTCACATTGACGAGGCTAATCAACGGGCTATGGAGATGCCCATCAATTGATGTCAATGCAAGGACTAGGGATTGCCATGCAACGGATGCACTAGAGCTATAAGTGTATGAAAGCTCAAAAGAAAACTAAGTGGGTGTGCATCCAACTTGTTTGCTCACGAAGACCTAGGGCATTTGAGGAAGCCCATCATTGGAATATACAAGCCAAGTTCTATAATGAAAAATTCCCACTAGTAATATATGAAAGTGACAAAATAGGATACTCTCTATCATGAAGAACATGGTGCTACTTTGAAGCACAAGTGTGGAAAAGGATAGTAACATTGTCCCTTCTCTCTTTTTATCTCTTTTTTTTGGGCTCTTTGGCCTCATTTTTTTAGTTTTGGGCTCTTTGGCCTCTCTTTTTTATTTAAGTCCGGAGTCTTATCCCGACTTGTGGGGGAATCATAGTATCCATCATGCTTTCCTCACATGGGACAATGCTCTAATAATGATGACCATGACACTTTTATTTACTTACAACTCAATAATTACAACTCGATACTAGAAAAAAAATATGACTCTATATGAATGCCTCCGGTGGTGTACCGGGATGTGCAATGATCTAGCGTGGCATGTATAAAAAAATGAACGGTGGCCAGGACACAAACACTATGTCAACTATATGATCATGCAAAGCAATATGACAATGACGGTATGTGTCATAATAAAACGGAACGGTGGAAGTTGTGTGGCAATATATCTCAGAATGGCTATGGAAATGCCATAATAGGTAGGTATGGTGGCTGTTTTGAGGAGGATATAAGGTGGCTTATGTGTGAATGAGCGTATCATATCACGGGGTTTGGATGCAACGGCGAAGTTTGCACCACAACTCAAGGTGAGTAAGGGCAATGCACGGTACGGAAGAGGCTAGCAAAATGCGGAAGGGTGAGAGTGTGTATAATCCATGGACTCAACATTAGTCATAAAGAACTCACATACTTATTGCAAAAGTTTATTAGCCCTCGAAACAAAGTACTAATACACATGCTCCTAGGGGGATATATTGGTAGGAAAAGACCATCGCTCGTCCCCGACCGCCACTTATAAGGAAGACAATCAAAAATAAATCATGCTCCAATTTCATAGCATAACGAGAGACCATACGTGCATGCTTCGGGAATCACAAACCTTAACACAAATATTCTTACTAAACCACAATTACTCACTAGCATGACTCTAATATCACCATCTTTATATCTCAAAACAAATGCAAGGAATCAAACTTCTCATATATTCAATGATCATCATGAAAGTTTTTATTGTATCCCTCTTGAATACCCATCATATAAGGACTAAATTCATAACCTAAGAAAATTGCCATACTATTTATATGACTCTCAAAATAATATAAGTGAAGCATCAGAGTTCATCAATTTCTTCAAAATATAACGATCGCCGTGCCCTAAAAGATATAAGTGAAGCACTAGAGCAACTACCTAGCTCAAAAAATATAAGTGAAGCACACAGAGTATTCTAATAAATTCATGATTAATGTGTGTCCCTCTCAAAAGGTGTGTACAGCAAGGATGATTGTGGCAAACTAAAAATAAAATAAAGCAAAGACTCATATAATACAAGACGCTCCAAGCAAAACACATATCATATGGTGAATCAAAATATAGCCTCAAGTAATTTACCGATAGATTGAAGACAAAAGAGGGGATTCCATCTGGGGAATCCCCAAGCTTAGATGCTTGGTTGTCCTTGAATATTACCTTGGGGTGCCTTGGGCATCCCCAATCTTAGGCTCTTGCCACTCCTTATTCCGTAGTCCATCGAAACTTTACCCAAAACATGAAAACTTCACAACACAAAACTCAACAAAAAAAACTCGTGAGATCTGTTAGTATAATATAACAAATCTCCAGTTTTAGGTACTATTGTAAAATCATTCCAATTTTATATTTGCATTATATCTACTGTATTCTAACTTCACCATGGCTCATAAAACCACTTGATACTACCCATAGATCCATCAAAATAAGCGAACAACACAATGAAAACAGAATCTGTCAAAAAAAGAATAGTTTGTAAAGAACCGAATTAAGATCCTACTTCTGTAACTCGAAAAATTATAAAATATTAGGAAAACATAGGAAATCTGTATATAAATCGTGTGTAAAAAATTCAGAATTTTTCCATGTTCCATCAAATGTTAACAGTTCTCCTACTGGACGCAAAAGTTTCTGTTTTTTCTCAGAATCAAATCAACGATCTTCCAAATCATCCCAAAGGTCTTACTTGGCACAACCACTAATTAAAACATTAAAACACAATCATAACACAAGTATAATTGCATATTTATTGAAAAATAGAAGCAAAAACAAAAATCATAAAATAAAATTGGGTTGCCTTCCAATAAGCGCTATTGTTTTACGCCCCTAGCTAGGCATATTGCATAGGTCTAGGTATTGTCATCTTTGGTATTCAATCCATAAGTGGCCCTCCTAATAGATTCATATGAAAACTTAATTTTCTTTCTTGTAAAGTGTTCCATCCCTTCCTTAACGGAAATTGAAATCTAATGTTTCCTTCTTTCATATAAATAATTGCACCAATCGTTCTAAGGAAAGGTCTACCAAGAATAATGGGGCATGTAGGATTGCAATCTATATCAAGCACAATAAAATATACGGGCACATAATTCCTATTTGCAACAATAAGAACATCATTAATTCTTCTCATAGGTTTCTTAATAGTGGAATCCGCTAAGTGCAAATTTAAAGAACAATCATCAAGTTGATGGAAACCTAGCACATCACATAAAGTTTTTGGAATAGTGGAAATGCTATCACCCAAATCACACAAAGCATTGCACTCATAATCTTTAATCTTGATCTTAATAGTAGGTTCCCATTCGTCATAAAGCTTTCTAGGAATTGAAACTTCCAACTCAAGTTTTTCTTCAAAACATTTCATCATAGCATCAACGATATGTTTAGTAAAGGATTTATTTTGATTATATGCATTAGGTGAATTAAGCACAGATTGTAACAAGGAAATACAATCAATCAAAGAACAATTATCATAATTAAAATCCTTGAAATCCAAAAGAGTGGGCTCATCACTAGTTAAAGTTTTGACCTCGCCAAACCCACTTTTATCAATTTTTTCATTAAGATCTTCATCCTCCAAATTATTGGGACGCCTTCTAGCTAAAGTTGACTCTTCTCCAATCCCTTCTTTATCAAGTTTTATATTAGCAAACAAAGTTCAATAGGAGTCACACCAATCACTTTAAGATCTTCATCATGATTCAAAGATTCAGGTTTACCAGCCATCCTATTTATTAACGTAGTTTGTTTATCAGAGATTTGACCTACTAAACTTTCAATATGAACTAGTTGAGATTTAAGACCAATAACTTGCTTATTAACATCATCAAACTCCTTATTAATATACTCAATCATAGTACATTGTTCCTTAAGTTCATTCCTAAAGAAACTATTATGCTCAAATTGCAAAGACATGAAGGTTCTTGCATTATTTTCGATCTCTTCCAACTTACTATGGTAAGATCCAGATTTTTAAATTGAGGCATGATGACACATCAAGCAATCTAGCAGTCAAGCAAACAAAAACAAACAAAAAGAGAAACAAAAAGAAGGCAAATAAAAAGGCAAATATTTTTTGTTTTTCTGAAAATATTTTAGAAGTGGGGAAGAGGAAAACGAGAGGCAAATGGCGAATAATGTAAATGCAAGAAATGATAGTTTATGATGGGTACTTGGTAGGCTTGATGTAGATCCTCCCTGGCAATGGCGCCAGAAATTCTTCCTGCTACTTCTTGAGCTTGCGTTGGTTTTCCCTTGAAGAGAAAAGAATGATGCAGCAAAGTAGAGATAAGTATTTCCCTCAATTGAGAACCAAGCTATCAATCCAGAAGGAGGAACACACAAGTCACCAATGGTTGCACCTACACAAACAAATAAATACTTGCACCCAACACAATAAAGGAGTTGTCAATCCCTTCACGGTTACTTGCAAGGATGAGATCTGATAGAGATAGGTATAAAAGATAAATAAAAGTGCAAAATAAAGTAAAGATAAAGAAATTACAAAAAGGTATTTTTCGGTTTTTGGTTTTGTAGATCTGAAAATAATATGATAAAAAATAGACTCCGGGGCCATAGTTTTCACTAGAGGCTTCTCTCTGGAAAGAACGCATACAGTGGGTAAACAAATTACTGTTGAGCAATTGATAGAAAAGTGCAAAGTTATGACGATATCTAAGGCAATGATCATGAATATAGGCATCATGTCCGTGACAAGTAGACCGACTCCTGCTTGCATCTACTACTATTACTCCACACATTGGCCGCTATCCAGTATGCATCTAGTGTATTAAGTTAACAAGAACGGAGTAACGCCTTAAGAAAGATGACATGATGTAGAGGGATATATCCAATCAATATGAATAAACCCCACCTTTTTATCCTTAATGGAAACAATAGAAATACGTGTGATGTCCCCTTCTATCACTAGGAATAAGCACCGCAAGATTGAACCCATTACAAAGCACCTCTCCCATGGCAAGAAAAATCAATCTAGTTGGCCAAACCAAATCAATAGATCGGAGAGAAATACAAAGCTATCTTAATCATGCATAAAAGAGTTCAGAGAATACTCAAATAATATTCATAGATAATCTGATCATAGATCCACAATTCATCGGGTCTCAACAAACGCACCACAAAAGAAGATTACATCGAATAGATCTCCAATAACATCGAGGAAAACATTGTATTGAAGATCAAAGAGAGAGAATAAGCCATCTAGCTACTATCTATGGACCCATTGGCCTGTGGTAAACTACTCACACATCATCGAAAGGGCAACAAGGTTGATGTAGAGGCCCTCTGGGATCGAATCCCCCTTCCGGTGGAGTACTGGAACAGGTCTCCAGATGGGATCTCACGAGGACAGAAACTTGCGTCGGCGGAAAAGTATTTTTGGTGTGCCCCCTGGTCTAGGGGAATATTTAGGTATTTATAGAAGAAGAATTAGGGTTAGAAGAGTCACGGAGGGCCCACAAGCTTGCAGGGCGCGCCCTGTGGGCTTGTCACCAATCTATGGCCCTTCTGGCCTCCTCCTGAAGCTTCTAGGGTGTCTTGTAGTCCAAGAAAAATCGTCAAAAAGTTCCGTTCCGTTTGGTATTGATTTTCTGTAAAAGACAAAAACAAGGAAAAAAATAGCAACTGACACTTGGCACTAGGTTAATAGGTTAGTCCCAAAAAATGATATAAAATAGAATAATAATGCATATAAAACATCCAAGATGGATAATATAATAGCATGGAACAATAAAAAATTATAGATACGTTGGAGACGTATCAGGGGCTGGCTCTCCACCATTTTAGGGCAACCGCCCCGTTCCGCCTGTCCTGTGCCCTGCATTTCTGGCCGGCGCATTACTCCAGCAACCGCCCTACGTCGCCAATCTGATGCCCTGCCTACCCTGTTCAGCGCCCTACTTCCACGACCGCCTCTCTCCACCAATCCCATGTTTCGTGTATGATGCACGTCGTGGGGTGGGATGCAGTAAAGGAGGAAGTGATGGTAGGCATGGCAGTTACCTTTGGCCGCCCATGATCATGGCTTGTCTGAGCCACGCCCAGTAGCAACCGTGTGCGTGCTTGCCCCTGCTCTCTACACACGTGGTGAGCACCCGCCCGACGATTTGGTTTGTTGGAAGGAGGCCAAAGATGGACACAAGTCCAGGTTAATGAAGAAGCAAAGAAGATCTCAAGATATAAATATTGTTTCAACCAAATTTGACATCAATCCTCACCGCATGTCTGTGCATTATTTGTACCTAGCCCAACGATGCCCGACAGCATGTGTGGCCTAGGCCCAGGGGCTCCTGTCGGTGTATTAAACATGGGTGTTTTTATACCCTGACCTATGCACAGACAAGTAGCAGCTCCCCTGCCGAACTAAAGTTTCAATGAAGTTTCCCAAGTTAAGGAAGCTGCTCCTTGAGAGATCAAGGAGCTCATCAAGAATACCAAGTTGATCAACTAACCAAGGAGAAGAACAAGACAGAGCACTATAAACAACCCTTGCCGGCAAGGTCGAGCCGACAAGGCGAAAGCCCGGCAAGCTCCGTGGCCGGCAGGCCCCCTCCAACTGCCAGCACTCCATCTCACCGAGCGGCTCATCACTGCTCAATGAGGTGTCGAGCTCGCAGGCGGTTAGGTGGAGCTTGTCGGACATGTGTCAGCATGCCGTAGGGAAGATTACCTTTATTTACACCCATCCAAATGGCGTGTCAAGCTAATAGGTGTTAGTTAGCCAAGCAGTGCAGCATCCTTGCTGAGGCTTCTCCTCCTCACGACACCTAGCGATGCATTTAATGCTTTTTATCCTAACTAGTAGAGTTAGGTATGATAGCATTATTTGTTATGTAATCAACATGTAATTACCTTTTTGCCACTATGGTAACCCCTTTAGCTATAAAAGGAGGGCCATGGCAACCGTTACAAGGGTTAAAACCCATTCAAACCCAACGCACACTTGCACGTGTAGCTACCTCCTCCTTACACCTTGCCGGGGGAAAGCGCTCCTTGTACTTGTGCATCCACACTTCCAATACACCAAAGCAGGAGTAGGGTATTACACCTCAAGTGTGGCCCGAACCTGGGTAAAGATCGCCGCGCCCTCTATTTGATCCTGCTCTTTGCGTTCTGTGCAATCTCCTAGCCAAACCACAAGGGGCTAGATGGCCCCATAGATGGTCATTCCACACCAACAAACATGTTGCACAATCTTTGGAGATAAAAAAACTAATGATTAGAAATTATCCCACTTACGGTTTAAGCTTATGGATGATAATCCAAAAAAATTATGCGGGACTAAACTTTGTGTTGAGAAATCTTCTAGACTCTGCTGCAGGTGGTACTTTATGGAAATCACATTGGGAGAAGCTACAAAACTCCTTGATAATATAATGACAAATTATTCTCAATGGCACACCGAACGAGCTCCAACTGGTAAGAAGGTAAACTCTATTGAAGAAGTCTCTACTTTGAGTGATAAAATTGACGCTATTATGAAAATGCTTGCTAGTAAAAATGCTCATGTTGATCCTAATGATGTGCCACTATCTACTTTGGTTGAGCAAAATAATGATGCTATTGATGTGAATTTTGTCCCTAGAAATAATTTCAACAAAAATGCTTATAGAGGTAATTTCAATCCTAGACCGTATCCCGGAAATTCCTCTAATAATTCTGATAATTCTTATGGTAATTCATAGAATAATAATAGGATACCTACTGATCTTGAGAACCAAATTAAATAATTTATTAGTTCTCAAAAGATTTTCAATGCTATTGTAGAAGAAAAATTGCATAAAGTTGATGATATGGCTAGAAACATTGATAGAATTGCTCATGATGTGGATACTCTTAAAATTAAATTTTTTCTACCTAAGCATGATATTAATGAGTCAATAAATCTCCATTAATGAAATCAAAGAGAGAACCGCTAGGTTGAGATGTAAGCGAGAATTCCTAGAAAAAGCTATTCCACCCGGTTTTAATTGTAATCATGATGAGGATATTAAAATGATTGGTGTCTTGATGTCTACTATGCAACTTTATCCTTGTAGACATTGTTGGGCCTCCAAGTGCAGAGTTTTATAGGACAGTAGCAAATTTCCCTCAAGTCGAGGACCTAAGGTTTATCAATCCGTGGGAGGCGTAGGATGAAGATGGTCTCTCTCAAACAACCCTGCAACCAAATAACAAAGAGTCTCTTGTGTCCCCAACACACCCAATACAATGGTAAATTGTATAGGTGCACTAGTTCGGCGAAGAGATGGTGATACAAGCGCAATATGGATGGTAGATATAGGTTTTTGTAATCTGAAAATATAAAAACAGCAAGGTAACGAGTAACAAAAGTGAGCGAAAACGGTATTGCAATGCTTAGAAACAAGGCCTAGGGTTCATACTTTCACTAACGCAAGTTCTCTCAACAATGATAACATAATTAGATCATATAACAATCCCTCAACGTGCAACAAAGAGTCACTCCAAAGTCACTAATAGCGGAGAACAAACGAAGAGATTATTGTAGGGTACGAAACCACCTCAAAGTTATTCTTTCTGATCGATCTATTGGGCTATTCCTATAAGTGTCACAAACAGCCCTAGAGTTCGTACTAAAATAACACCTTAAGACACACATCAACCAAAACCCTTATGTCACCTAGATACTCCAATGTCACCACAAGTATCCGCGGGTTTGGTTATACGATATGCATCACACAATCTCAGATTCATCTATTCAAACCAACACAAAGAACTTCAAAGAGTGCCCCAAAGTTTCTACCGGAGAGTCAAGACAAAAACGTGTACCAATCCCTATGCATAAGTTCACAAGGTCACAAAACCCGCAAGTTGATCACCAAAACATACATCGAGTGGATCACGTGAATATCCCATTGTCACCACAGATAAACTCATGCAAGACATACATCAAGTGTTCTCAAATCCTTAAAGAATCAATCCAATAAGATAACTTCAAAGGGAAAACTCAATTCATTACAAGAAGGTAGAGGGGGAGAAACATCATAAGATCCAACTATAATAGCAAAGCTAGCGGTACATCAAGATCGTGCCAAATCAAGAACACGAGAGAGAGAGAGATCAAACACATAGGTACTGGTACATATATACCCTCAGCCCCGAGGGTGAACTACTCCCTCCTCGTCATGGAGACCGCCAGGATGACGAAGATGGCCTCCGATGATGGATTCCCCCTCCGACAGGGTGCCAGAACAGGGTCCCGATTGGTTTTTGGTGGCAACGGAGGCTTGCGGCGGCGGAACTCCCGATCTAGGTTTATTTCTGGGGGTTTCTATATTTATAGGAATTTTTAGCGTCGAGAACAAGTCAGGGGGGTCCAAGAGGAGCCCACAAGACCGGAGGGCGCGCCCTCCACCCTTGTGGAGGCCTCTTGGCTCTTCTGGCCCAACTCTTTTGTTTCGGGGGCTTCTTCTGGTCCATAAAAAATTGCCGTAAATTTTCAGCTCATTTGGACTCCGTTTGGTATTCCTTTTCTGTGAAACTCAAAAACAAGGAAAAAACAGAAACTGGCACTGGGCTCTAGGTTAATAGGTTAGTCCCAAAAATCATATAAAATAGCATATAAATGCATATAAAACATCCAAAACAGATAATATAATAGCATGGAACAATCTAAAATTATAGATACGTTGGAGACGTATCAAGCATCCCCAAGCTTAATTCCTGCTCGTCCTCGAGTAGGTAAATGATAAAAATAGAATTTTTGATGTGGAATGGTACCTAACATATTTATCCATGTAATCTTCTTTATTGTGGCAAGAATATTCAGATCCATAAGTTTCAAAACAAAAGTTTGATATTGACATAAAAACAATAATACTTCAAGCATACTAACAAGGCAATTATGTCTTCTCAAAATAACATTGCCAAAGAAAGTTATCCCTACAAAATCATATAGTCTGGCTATGCTCCATCTTCATCACACAAAATATTTAAATCATGCACAACCCCGATGACAAGCCAAGCAATTGTTTCATACGTTTGATGTTCTCAAACCTTTTCAACTTTCACGCAATACATGAGCATGAGCCATGGACATAGCACTATAGGTAGAATAGAATATGGTGGTTGTGGAGAAGATAAAAAGAAGGAGATAGTCTCACATAACCTAGGCGTATCAACGGGCTATGGAGATGCCCATCAATAGATATCAATGTGAGTGAGTAGGGATTGCCATGCCATGGATGCACTACAGCTATAAGTGTATGAAAGCTCAAAAAGAAACTAAGTGGGTGTGCATCCAACTCGCTTGCTCACGAAGACCTAGGGCAATTTTGAGGAAGCCCATCATTGGAATATACAAGCCAAGTTCTATAATGAAAAATTCCCACTAGTATATGAAAATGAAAACATAGGAGACTCTCTATCATGAAGATCATGGTGCTACTTTGAAGCACAAGTGTGGTAAAAGGATAGTAGCATTCCCCTTCTCTCTTTTTCTCTCTTTTTTTTGTTTTTTTTTGGGCTCTCTCTTTTTTTTGGCCTTTTATTTTATTTTATTTTTCGTCCAGAGTCTCATCCCGACTTGTGGGGGAATCATAGTCTCCATCATCCTTTCCTCACTGGGACAATGCTCTAATAATGATGATCATCACACTTTTATTTACTTACAAATCAACAATTACAACTTGATACTTAGAACAAAATATGACTCTATATGAATGCCTCCGGCGGTGTACCGGGATGTGCAATGACTGAAGAGTGACATGTATGAAAATTATGAACGGTGGCTTTGCCACAAATACTATGTCAACTACATGATCATTCAAAGCAATATGACAATGATGAAGCGTGTCATAATAAACGGAACGGTGGAAAGTTGCATGGCAATATATCTCGGAATGGCTATGAAAATGCCATAATAGGTAGGTATGGTGGCTGTTTTGAGGAAGGTATATGGTGGGTGTATGGTACCGGCGAAAGTTGCGGGGTACTAGAGAGGCTAGCAATGGTGGAAGGGTGAGAGTGCGTATAATCCATGGACTCAACATTAGTCATAAAGAACTCACATACTTATTGCAAAAATCTATTAGTTATTGAAACAAAGTACTACACGCATGCTCCTAGGGGGATAGATTGGTAGGAAAAGACCATCGCTCGTCCCCGACCGCCACTCATAAGGAAATCAATAAGTAAATCATGCTCCGACTTCATCACATAACGGTTCACCATACGTGCATGCCACGGGAATCACAAACTTTAACACAAGTATTTCTACCAATCCACAATTACTCACTAGCATGACTCTAATATCACCATCTTTATATCTCAAAACAAATGCAAGGAATCAAACTTCTCATAGTATTCAATGCTCTTTATATGAAAGTTTTTACTATATCCCTCTTGCAACGGACAAACTACTCCAAAAAAAATGTGAAGATCAATGAGTAGTTGAATAATTATGTAGCTATATGAAGACTCTCTCTCATAAATAAAATTTCAGATCTTAAGTACTTTATTAAAACAGCAAGAAAAAAAATGACATTCTAAAAATAGCACACATCATGTGAAGAAGCAAAAACTTAGGCTCAACCGATATTAACCGATAATTCTTGATGAAGAAAGGTGGGATGCCTAACGGGGCATCCCCAAGCTTAGATGCTTGCGACTTATTGAAATATTAACTAGGGATGCCTTGGGCATCCCCAAGCTTGAGCTTTTTTGTCTCCTTAATTCCTTTTATATCACGGTTTCCCTAAATCTTAAAAACTTCATCCACACAAAACTCAACAAGAACTTGTGGGAAAAGTTAGTATAAATCAAATACAAAACCTTATCATTCTCTACTGTAGCAAATCACTAAAATTATTATTTGACATTGCATACTAAATTCCTCTGCATATTTAATACTCCTATCCTCAAATAGAATCATTAAACAAGCAAACATATGCAAACAATGCAAACATAACAGCAATCTATCAAAACAGGACAGTCCGTAAAGAGTGCAATTTTACTCATACTTCCATAACTCCAAATTTTTTGAAAACTTACCACACTGTATAAAATTTGTTATTTCTCAACGTGTAAAAATTTCAAGATTTTATAATGTTCCGCATTTCCAGAATAATTCAGACAACAATAGAAAACTTTCTGTTTTCAAAACAGCAACATATAGACATGCAAAATAAGCATGGTAAAGCTATACTTGACCTTTTTATTGAAATAAAAGATACATAACATTACTATAAATAACAGCAAGAAAATCCTAATAAAATAAAATGACGCTCCAAGCAAAACTCATATTATGTGACAAATAAAAATATAGCTCCAAGTAAGGTTACCGATAATATTGGAGACGAAAGAGGGGATGCCTTCCGGGGCATCCCCAAGCTTAGTTGCTTGGTATTCCTTGAATATTACCTTGGTGTGTCTTGTGAATCCCCAAGCTTAGGGTCTTGTCACTCCTTATTCTCCTATATTGATATCTCACCCAAAACTTGAAAACTTCAATCACACAAAACTTAACGGAACTTCGTGAGATGGGTTAGTATGATAAAACAAATCATTCACTTTGGTACTGTCAAGACAAGATTCAAAAATTTTATCACATGATACCTACTGTACTCTATCATTTCTACAATTTGTATTGAACAATAGAAATTAAGAAACAAGCAAACTATGCATCGAAAACAGAATCTGTCAAAAACAGAACAGTACGTAAAGATCTGAATTAAGGTGATACTTCTGTAACTCCAAATATACTGAAAAATTAGGAAAACGTAGAAAATTTGTATACCAATCAACTGTAAAAAATTCATAATATTTACACGTTCCAATAAAAGATAGGAATTTCTGTACTGGACGCAAAAGTTTCTGTTTTTGCAGAGAATCAAGTCAACTATCATCCACACTATCCCAAAGGCTTTACTTGGCACTTTATTGAAACAAAAGCTATAAAACATGATTAATACAGTAGCTTAATCATGTGAACACACAAAAACAGTAGGGGTAAATATTGGGTTGTCTCCCAACAAGCGCTTTTCTTTAATGCCTTTTAAGCTAGGCATAATGATTTCAATGATGCTCTCATAAAAGATAAGAATTGAAACATAATGGGAGCATCATGAATAATATGACTAGCATATTTAAGCCTAATCCACTTCCTATGCATAGGGATTTTGTGAGCAAACAATTTAAGGGAGCAAGAATCAACTAGCATAGGAAGGTAAAACAAGCAAAACTTCAAAACTTACAACACATAGAGAGGAAACTTGATATTATTGCAATTCCTACAAGCATATATTCCTCCCTCATAATAATTTTCAGTAGCATCATGAATGAATTCAACAATATAACCTTCACATAAAGAATTATTTTCATGATTCATATGCATAGAAATTTTACTACTCTCCACATAAGCAAAATTCTTCTCGTTCGGAATAGTGGGAGTATCATAAGAAACTTGAATACTATAAATTGTTTCCACATTAAAAGTGTAACATTCAGAAAAAGGGTAATCATAATCATGACAAGTTTTATAAATATAATCATCACTACTTTTTATAACATAGGTGTCATCACAATAATCATCATAAGTAGCAACTTTGTTCTCATCATAGTCAATTGATACCTCTTCCGAAATAGTGGAATCATTACTAAATAAAGTCATGACCTCTCCAAATCCACTTTTATCATTATAATAAGATTCAACACCCTCCAAAATAGTGGGATAATTATTATCTAAAGTTGACACTCTTCCAAACCCACTTTCATAAATATTGCAATCATCATAAATAGGAGGCATGTTATCATCATAATAAATGTGCACCTCAAAATTTGGGGGACTAAAAATATCATCTTCATTAAACATAGCATCCCCAAGCTTGGGACAAACATTAATTGCAGCAAATAAATTATCAAACATGTCATTCTCATCAAACATAGCAACCCCAAGCTTGTGGCTTTGCATATCATTAGCATCACAGATATTCAAAGAATTCATACTAACAACATTGCAATCATGCTCATCATACAAAGATTTTGTGCCAAACATTTTATAGACTTCTTCTTCTAACACTTGAGCACAATTTTCCTTTCCATCATTTTCATGAAAGACATTAAAAAGATGAAGCATATGAGGCAACCTCAATTCCATTTTTTTGTAGTTTTCATTTATAGACTAAACTAGTGATAAAACAAGAAACTAAAAGATTCGATTGCAAGATCTAAAGATATACCTTCAAGCACTCACCTCCCCGGCAACGGCGCCAGAAAAGAGCTTCGTTGACGGGATGTGAGTGCCGCTTACCTAGCCTCAACGGCAACGGCGCCAGAAAAGAGCTTGATGTCTACTACGCAACTTTATCCTTGTAGACATTGTTGGGCCTCCAAGTGCAGAGTTTTGTAGGACAGTAGCAAATTTCCTTAAGTGGATGACCTAAGGTTTATCAATCCATGGGAGGCGTAGGATGAAGATGGTCTCTCTCAAACAACCCTGCAACCAAATAACAAAGAGTCTCTTGTGTCCCCAACACACCTAATACAATGGTAAATTGTATAGGTGCACTAGTTCGGCGAAGAGATGGTGATACAAGCGCAATATGGATGGTAGATATAGGTTTTTGTAATCTGAAAATATAAAAACAGCAAGGTAACGGGTAACAAAAGTGAGCGAAAATGGTATTGCAATGCTTAGAAACAAGGCCTAGGGTTCATACTTTCACTAACGCAAGTTCTCTCAACAATGATAACATAATTAGATCATATAACAATCCCTCAATGTGCAACAAAGAGTCACTCCAAAGTCACTAATAGCGGAGAACAAACGAAGAGATTATTGTAGGGTACGAAACCACCTCAAAGTTATTCTTTCTGATCGACCTATTGGGCTATTCCTATAAGTGTCACAAACAGCCCTAGAGTTCGTACTAAAATAACACCTTAAGACACACATCAACCAAAACTCTTATGTCACATAGATACTCCAATGTCACCACAAGTATCCGCGGGTTTGATTATACGATATGCATCACACAATCTCAGATTCATCTATTCAAAGCAACACAAAGAACTTCAAAGAGTGCCCCAAAGTTTCTACCGGAGAGTCAAGACAAAAACATGTGCCAACCCCTATGCATAAGTTCACAAGGTCAGAGAACCCGCAAGTTGATTACCAAAACATACATCAAGTGGATCACTTGAATATCCCATTGTCACCACAGATAAACACATGCAAGACATACATCAAGTGTTCTCAAATCCTTAAAGACTCAATCCGATAAGATAACTTCAAAGGGAAAACTCAATTCATTACAAGAAGGTAGAGGGGGACAAATATCATAAGATCCAACTATAATAGCGAAGCTCGCGGTACATCAAGATCGTGCCAAATCAAGAACACGAGAGAGAGAGAGAGAGATCAAACACATAGCTACTGGTACATACCCTCAGCCCCGAGGGTGAACTACTCCCTCCTCATCATGGAGACCGCCGGGATGATGAAGATGGCCACCGATGATGGATTCCTCCTCCGGTAGGGTGCCGAAACAGGGTCCCAATTGGTTTTTCGTGGCTACAGAGGCTTGCGGCGACGGAACTCCCGATCTAGGTTTATTTCTGGGGGTTTCTATATTTATAGGAATTTTTGGCATCGAGAACAAGTCAGGGGGGGGTCCACGAGGAGCCCACAAGACCGGAGGGCGTGCCCTAGGGGGGGTGCCCTCCACCCTTGTGGAGGCCTCGTGGCTCTTCTGGCCCAACTCTTTTGGTTCGGGGGCATCTTCTGGTCCATAAAAAATCACCGTAAATTTTCAGCTCATTTGGACTCCGTTTGGTATTCCTTTTCTGCGAAACTCAAAAACAAGGAAAAAACAGAAACTGGCACAGGGCTCTAGGTTAATAGGTTAGTCCCAAAAATCATATAAAATAGCATATAAATGCATATAAAACATCCAAAACAGATAATATAATAGCATGGAACAATAAAAAATTATAGATATGTTGGAGACGTATCATGTCTCACCTATTGAATCCTTGTTTAGTAATATAAAATTTTATGAAAAAGGGAGTGGAGATGAGTCAACTTTAGGTAGAACGTGTCCCAATTGTTCAGAGGGTGATTATCTTAATGATAAAAATGATAAAAGTGGATTTGGAGAGCTCAAGACTTTAAATAGTGATGTGCCCACTATTAAAAGGACTTTAATTATGATAGTTGTTCTTTGATTGAATGTATTTCCTTGTTGCAATCCATGATAAATTCACCTAATTCTTACGAACAAAACAAAGCTTTCACTAAAAATACTATAGAAGCTATGATAAAAGCTCATGAACAAAAGCTAGAATTGGAGGTTTCTATACCTAGGGAATTGCATGATGAATGGGAACCTACTATTAAAGTAAAGATTAAAGATTATGAATTTAATGCTTTGTGTAATCTAGGTGCTAGCATCTCTACTATACCAAAATCTTTATGTGACGTGCTAGGTCTCACCTATATGGATGAATGTTCCCTTAATTTGCACTTAGCGGATTCAACTATTAAGAAACCATTGGGTAGAATAAATGATGTGCTCCTACTAGATAATACAAATTATGTGCCATGGATTTCATTGTGCTTATATTGAATGCAATCCGTCTTCTCCTATAATACTTGGTAGGCCTTTCCTACGAACCATAGGTGCTATTATTGATATGAAAGAAGGAAATATACGATTCCAATTTCCATTAAAAAAAGGAATGGAACACTTCCCTAGGAAGAGAATTAAACCACATACTATTATGAGTGCCACCTATGGAATCCATGTGAAGAATGAAAATACTTGAAACAATGCCTTACGCCTAGCTAGGGGCGTAAAACAATAGCGTTTGTTGGGAGGCAACCCAATAGTTATCTTAAATTTTTGCATTTACTTTCTGTTTTGGTGTGTTGACAAAATTATTGCTACTATTATTATTGTGTTTTTATGTTTTAATTAGTGTTTGTGCCGAGTAAAGCCTTTGGGATGATTTGGTTGATAATTGACTTGATTCTATGAAAAGACAAACATTTGTGCCCATTGCTGGAATTACTCTGGAACGTGATAAAATTCTGAAAATTTTGACACAGGATGATTTTGTGGAGTAACAGAAGTATGAGTTTTGTTAAGATCATTACAGACTGTTCTGTTTTAGACAGATTATGTTTTCTATTGCATAGTTCGCTTGTTTTAATGATGCTATGGATTATATCGGGGGGTATAAGTCATGGAGAATTTAGAATATAGTAGGTATTATGCAAGAATAAAATATGAATGGGTTCATAATAGTACCTAAAGTTTATGATTTTTCTATTATACTAATGGATCTCACGAGGTTTCTGTTGAGTTTTGTGTGCTGAAGTTTTCATGTTTTGGGTGAGATCATGATGGATGATGGAATAAGGAGCGGAAAGACCCTAAGCTTGGGGATGCCCAAGGCAACCCAAGGTAATATTCAAGGAAGACCCAAGCGTCTAAGCTTGGGGATGCCCTGGATGGCATCCCCTCTCTCGTCTACAGTCGATATGTATGTTACTTGGAGCTACATTTTTATTCATCACATGATATAAGTTTTTCTTGGGGAGTCTTGTGCCATACTTTTTCTTTGTTCGCTTTTTAGTTTGCCACAATCATTATTTGCTGGACACACCTTTTGAGAGGGACACACATTTATCGTGATTTGTTAGACTGCTCTATGTGCTTCATCTGTTGAGCTAGGCAGTTGCTCTAGTGCTTAACCTATATCTTTTAGAACACGGTGGTGGTTATATTTTATAGAAATGATTGCACTCTCATGCTTCACTTAAATATTTTTGAAAGTCTAATAAATAGTAATGGCAATATGTATAAGTTATAAGACTAGTTCGAGAAGTATAGGTATTCAAGGGGGATATAATAAAAGCTTTCATGTAGATCACTAAAAATGAAACGCAAGGTTTAATGATATTGATGTCGTAATATGAAAGGATATTGGTTCATAATCATTGGTTAGTAGAAATATCAGTATTAAAGCTTGTTATTATCTGCTTGTTTAAGTGTTCATCATGGCATGGTGGGGTGGTTTGCGCATTTGTATTTCTGATTGAAATCCTTGAGTGCTGTTATAATCGGATGCACGCGATGGTTAACTCCTACCAACCAATTCCTAGGGGCATGCGAGTAGTACTTTGCTTCGAGGGCTAATAGGCTTTCACAATAAGTATGTGAGTTCTTTATGACTAATGTGAGTTCATGGATTATACACACTCTTATCTTTCCGCAATTTGCTGGCCTCTTTGGTATCGTGCATTGCCCTTTCTCACCTTGAGAGTTGGTGCTAACTTCGCTGGTGCATCCAAACCCCATGGTATGATATGCTCTATCACACATAAGCCTCCTTATATCTTCCTCAAAATAGCCACCATACCTACCTATTATGGCATTTCCATAGCCATTCCAAGATATATTTCCATGCAACTTCCACCATTTTGTTTTCATGACATACGTGTTCATTGTCATACTGCTTTGCAGGATCATAGAGCTGACATGGTATTTGTGTCTTAGCCACCGTTCATCATTTTTATACATGTTATGCTAGATCATTGCACATCCTGGTACACTGCCAGAGGCATTCATATAGAGTCATATTGTTCTAGTTATCATGTTGTAAGTAAATAAAAGTGTGATGGTCATCATTATTAGAGCGTTGTCCCCGTGAGGAAAGGATGATGGAGACTATGATTCCCCCACAAGTTGGGATGAGACTCCGGACGAAAAAAGAGAGGCCAAAGAGTCCAGCAAAAAAAGAAAGAGGCCAAAGAGCCCACCAAAAAAATGAGAGAAAAGAGAGAAGGGGAAATGTTACTATCCTTTTCCACACTTGAGCTTTAGAGTAGCACCATGTTCTTCACGTAGAGAGTCTCCTGTGTTGTCACTTTCATATACTACTGGGAATTTTTCATTATAGAACTTGGCTTGTATATTCTGATGATGGGCTTCCTCAAATGCCCGAGGTCTTCATGAGCAAGCAAGTTGGATGCACACCCACTTAGTTTCTGTTGAGCTTTCATACACTTATAGCTCTTTGTGCATCCATTGCATGGAAATCCCTACTCCTCGCGTTGACATCGATTGAGAATTTCTTAATTTTTTGACTTCCCTTATTAATCTCTATCACCGCATTCTATCCCACCTATAGTGCTATATCCATGGCTCATGCTCATGTATTCCATGTGGTTGAAAATGCTGAAGCGCGTTAGAAGTACGATCCAATTGCCTTGTTTGACACTCGGGTGCTCATGATTTATATTTATGTGGTTAAGGCAGATTCATGCATGCTAACATTATAAAATGAGTGGGGATAACATGCGTTAAAGATAATATATTTTGAAAAATTAATGATTATGTTTCTAATATTCATGGATATTATTATGTTGATATTGTTACTTCATCGTTTCTCAATGATTATACCATAAAGAGATTACATGATACACATATTAGGTAGCATTTTACATCAAAAATTCTGTTTTTATCATTTACCTACTCGAGGACAAGCATGAATTAAGCTTGGGGATGCTGATACATCTTTAACGTATCTATAATTTTTGATTGTTTCATGCTATTATATTATCAATCTTGGATGCTTTATATGCATTTTTATGCTATTTTATATCATTTTTTTGGACTAACCTATTAATCCAGTGCCCAGTGCCACTTGTTGTTTTCTGCTTGCTTTTGGCTTTTCAGCAAATCAATACCAAACAAAGTCCAAACACGATGAAACTTTACAGTGATTTTTTCTGGACCAGAAGGTACCCTAGAAGGTTTGGGAGGAGACCAGAAGAGCTACGAGAGAGCCACGAGCTCACAGGGCGCGCCCTCTGAGCTCATGGGCCCCACACAACTCCATTTACCCTAATTCCACATCTATAAATTCACAAATATTCCCAAACCAACAGAGAGCCACCCGAAACACTTTTTTCGCAGCTGCAAGCTTTTGTTCTTCCGTGATCCCATCTAGAGGCCTTTTCCGGTAATCTGCCGGAGGGGGAACCAATCACGGATGGCTTCTACATCATCGTTGCTGCCTTCCGATGATGCGTGAGTAGTTCACCACATTCCTTCAGGTCCATAGCTAGTAGCTAGATGGCTTCTTCTCTCTCTTTGATCTTTAATACAATGCTCTCATCGACCTCCTTGGAGTTCTATCCGATGTAATCTTCTTTTACGATGTGTTTGTTGGGATCCGATGAATTATGGGTTTATGATAAAATTATTCACTAAAAGTAATTGAGTCTTTTCTGAACTTTATTATGCATGACTGTTATAGCTTGTATTTCTCTCCGATCTATCTGTTTGGTTTGGCCAACTAGATTGATTTATCTTCAGTGGGAGAGGTGCTTTGTATTGGGTTCAATCTTGTGGTGTCCTCACCCAGTGACATAAAGGCTAACGAGGCACGCATAGTGTTGTTTCCATTAAGGGTAAAATGATGAGGTGTATTCATATTGATTGGGTTTACTTTGTCTACAACATGTCATCTTGCTTAAGGCGTTACTCTGTTTGTCATGAACTTAATACCATATATGCATGCTGGATAGCGGTCGATTGGTGTAGTAGTAGTAGATGCAAGCAGGAGTCGGTCTACTTATCTTGGACGTAATGGCTATATACATGATCATTGCCATGAATACGTCATAACTATGCGCTTTTCTATCAATTGCCCAACAATAATTTGTTTGCCCACCATATGCTATCTGTTCGAGAGAGAAGCTTCTAGTGGAAACTATGGCCCCCGGGTCTACTTTTATCATATTGCTAAAAAACTAAAAATACTTTGTTGCAATTTATTTACTTTTATTTTACTTTGGAAATTTATTTATCTATCACTATTAGAATTAATCCTTGCAAGTAACGAGTTCAAGGGGATTGTGAACCCTCTTGCCCACGTTGGGTGCAAGTATTTACTTTTGTGTGTGTAGGTGTCATCGAAGGGAATTTGCATGGTTCTCATATTGGTTCGACAACCTTGGTTCTCATTGATGAAAATACTTATTTCTACTTTACTGCTTCACCCCTCCTCTTCAGGGAAATCCCAACGTAGTTTACAAGTAGCGGTGATGGTGGCAAGTGTACACGGAGGACCCGGAGCTTCACTAGGCGTAGGAAGGAGGTGCTGAAATTTTCGTACCATGACAGCGTTTTCTGAAATTGGTGCCACGACCAATTTTTGAAATGGTAGCCACGATAAATTTTTCTGATATTGCCGTCACAGCAGTCTTTTTGAAACGGTTGCCATGACACCGATTTTTCTGCCGCCATAGCAACGTTTCAGCTGAAGATTCAAGAAGGCTGTGAAGACTACCTGGTGCCCAAGGCAATAGCATATCATGCTATTATGAATTGCCTGAGATGTTTATCCCTTGTTGTTTTCACCCTTATTTCTGCAGTAGTGAATTATTAGGGTGATCTCTCACAGTAAATATAAAGTTAAAAGGTGCTCTTCCTAGTGTTTCAACCGTCTATGACACGTAGCATTCTGGAGTTGTGGCACCCCGATAGAGGGCCGACGCACGCCAGTCCCAGGATAAGACCTGACGCACGTCAAAGACATGATACAGCAATTCCAGGCACAAAATGGCTTTATTATATTAAATGGAGTATTACAATACTGTTGCTTACAACAATATTACATAGCTCCAAGGCTAACTAAGATGGCAGCGAAGGTCTTGGTTTAGCGGCATCAACGTCTCTGGCTGGGCTCCATAACTCACAGGACTGGCTGGGTTACGATCTAGCACGACGAATCTTCTCCTGCAACTGGCCACGTGCAAGGCCAGGTGAGTACTTTGAATGTACTCGCAAGACAACCAAATACATAGCATCCAAACAAGCAGATGACAAAGCCAACCCTATGCTACGCAAGAATTTATTCTAAACATGGCATGGAATTAACAGGAAATCACGAATCAAGCATAGCATAGCATACCTATCTAGCATTATTAATCATCATGTCGTAGCAAAATTATCTGGCATGTTTAAACATCCAGCAGCATTAATCATCAAGATATAACGGGGTTATCTTAGCAAAGTAACTACTGAAGTAAAGTATAGTAAAGTAAAGCATGCATCAAGTAAATAGTCCATATTCCGAATATCTCATGATCCAATCTGAACCTGATCCAAATCCAAGTCTTTCGGTCATCTGACCATCTCCTCCATAGCCATCTCATGGCTAACATACCATACTCCTGACAATATCTGCTGTCCATGCAGGACAGGTTCTTCCACCATCATTACGGTTGATCGCCTAACGAGGTCTGGACGGGCTGTCCAATACCGTGGACACGGCTATTCGAATAGATTTAACACTCTGCAGAGGTTGTACACTTTACCCACACCATGGAACTCATGGCCTCGTACTCCCATTCGGGTGGACCAACGACGTTCCGACGAAACCTGTCTGACCCGTGACTCTTCCATCGTACCACCGGCCATCACACTCCTTCTTGGAGTCAAGCCCTGGGTGGCCCCGTGTCACCTCGTGACACCCTGCCACCGTCGTGGCCAAACTAAACTGTCCCAAACGGGGACGGGTACCCAAACAACTCAACTGGGCTCACAGGGTTATCGCCACCTACCGGGCCAGGGCAGCGCGCGCGCATAACCCTCCCTCTTTGGAGGTACCGGTGAAAGAGCACGCGATCAGACCAAGTCAAGGCCGTCCCATACCGGCAAATGTGGTTGCACGGATAAGCCCGGACAGGTGACTCTGATCAACCGACTAGGTTTATCAATATATCTCCATCATCCCACCATTACCTTAACAATTATAAGTGTGAACAGCCACTTAACATCAGCATAGCCGAATCATTACAACGTTGACAAACATGGCAATATATCAGATCATGGTACTCACATGATAACGGTATCCAAAATATTGTTACTAGCATGGCAGGGCATGGCATGGAAACAAGGCATGATATTAAATGAAACGTAATGCTAACATCTAAAACAGATGACATAACAGGTGTATGCAAGTGCAGGCTAACAGGTGATACAGATGTACTACAATGAACACACAGGGTGCAAGCAAAGTCATCACGCAAGTCCGGAGCTCATGGAAGAGGTTGGCTTGCCTGGGGTAGAGGAATACACCGGGTGGAAGTGCAATAATACTCCGGGAAGATTCGGCGAAAAGTTTCCCTCTTGGAGGGGCTGATTGAAGGGAAAGGGCAAAATGGTCATTTTTACAGTGTGAAAACATTATGAAAGTGATGCCATCGGAACGGGCTCGACGAGACGAAGACGTGGGCGTTGGTTTTACCTCAATCGGAGTTACGGTCGCGGAGAAACGGCCGTTCGTTCGTTAAGCGATAAAACAGACAAAATCTGTCCATTTCAGTGCTTAACGGACGAACGTTCACTATTTAATGGATTCGGCCGCCGGCTGGAAAAAGTGAAAGCGCCTTTCCAGAAATACGCCTTTGCTAATTGAAAACGTCTTCTGCGAAGTACGTTTCCACATAACCGGCTGGGTCCGGGTTGACTTCTCTCTCTCTCGATGACGTGCGGGCCCGGTCCTGTCTCTCTCTCTCCCTGGACCATCTCCTTCCCCGACGGAGCAGAGGCAGGGACGAGCCGGTCGCCGGCCTGGCCGCCGCCTCGCCGCCCTAGGGGCCTGCCGGAGAGCGCGTGAGCTCCGCCAGAACTGGTGCAGCACACCGCGCTCGGGGAAGGTCGCGGCCTCGCCTGGGGTGTCCTATATCGCTCTCGCTACTAGCAGAGCCGTGGCGGCCGTCGGGCAGCAGAGATGCCACTCCGGTGGTGCTTCCCAGTGAATAACGAGGGCGGCGGCAGCTCAGCAGATCCCAAGGGTGGCCGAGGACAGGGATGGAGAGGAGGGGGAGCGCCATGGCAGTGGTAGCCGAGGGAATCGAGCGGTGGCAGAAAGCGGCCATGGGCGAGGCGAGCTCGGGGAGCTCAAATGGGAGGACTAGGAGGGGCTGGGGCTGCTGGTGGAGAGGAGGAGGGGCTCGGGCACTCCTTATATAGTCGCGGGGAGGAGCTACGCGACGGCGGACGGAGTTTCCAGAGTCATGACGAGGACCGGCGAAGAACCGATGTCGGCAGAGGCACTACGAGCTTCGAGACGAGGCGGAGAGGACTCTAGATGATGCATGAATGTGGTGGGCAGCTCGTCGGTACGCCCGGACGAGCTAGAACCCGCTGGAATCGGCCTCCCGACATGTACGACGCACAGTGCATGCAGTTGGCATGTTCTGCCGACGGTCACCGCGTGGCCAAGGCGATGCCACGCTGCACTTCGTGCCAAACCATGTCTAGGCTATTCACCGTCCTACTCTGAGTTGACCTATGCAGCTGAATGACCTGAGAGAGGCCTGAGGTGACTGCACCATGGTCAAACAGTTGCTAACAGCGACCTGTTTGCGCTGTGGTGTGGCCACCATAGTGCTCACCTTGGCTGGATCTTGGGCATGAGCTAATCATACACTAAGATGAACACGGTCACAAAGTTTCAGCACAAATGGATAACTCCAACTGGTACTTCCTTTGTAACCATGCACTCTGGCCAGAAATGAAGATGATGAAGTAGGGGTGAAATGGATGAATGGATTTGAATGATTTTTGGTATAGAGTGATGATTTGGTCATAGTAACTGTCTGGAAAAGTTCCAGCTCAAATTGATCAACTATGAGGGTACTTCCTTCACAGAGATGCAATCTGAACAGAAATTTAGATAATTTACTGAGGAAGATTGGCTAAATGGAATGAGCTGATTTTTGGTATCCAGGGGTAATATATCATAATGAATCACCCTGCAAAATTTCAGCCCAAGGAGATCAACGAATCAAGCACTTCCCTTGCAAACTGAAAATCTGAACAGAATTTGCAAAGTGGTGTTGTGCTCAAAATTTAATGGGTGGAACTTGAGATCTTGATGGAAATGGTGAATATAGGGGTAGGACAAGCCCCACATTTTTTTTGGGATTTTTCCCAACTACCAAAATGGTAGTTCCTTTGGAAAGGCCCCAAATTGATATATTGGCTTTAAATAGGAAAATGCAATTTCCCCTATTTAATTATGGCCAATATTTTTATGAGAGCTCAATATGATCACAAAGAATATCTCCACAAGTTTTCATGATCTTTGGAGATGGATAGATATTATTCTGGATTTAATTCCTCGGAAAGGAAGAAAAAGGAATTAATTCTAGATGAGAAATATTGCATATAACTTGGCAATATTTTTGCACATCTAGGGTTTATGGATGAAGGGTGATCTCTGGAAATTTTGGGAGGATCAACTGAGCAAAAAAAATGATAGCTCCTTTGTAAACGCAAAGGCAGGATTTCCAGTTCCGATATTTTGGAGCTAGAGTTTGAATGAGGTTCGGGGTTTACAGACGGGAACTTGACTGGCACAGGAGCATGGAAAATTCATGGAGAGGCTGAGGATTGTCTGAATTCACCTGGTCATTCACCAGATTCCAGAGGAGAAATTTAGGAGAGAAAAGCTAGGAAGGAATAACAGCACAAAAATCGATAACCCGATTTTTGGGGTGTTACAGGAGTGTGTCATGTCCACATGAGTACAAATGGGTTTTGAGGTGTAAGACGGGGATGGTCAGACCATGCATGCAGATAACACTCGGTTGTCTTGAAGTTCTAGCAGAATCGTTCTAAGCTCGGAGCACGAAGCATCAAAAGATGAACAAGAGTCATATGGAGATATGATTGACAAAGGTTTGCTTATCGGTTGAATAAAACGTCATCAGTTCTGTCCACATCAATGGTAGTTAATCGGATCAGGGTCTTGAATCACTTAAAATCAATTATAGGAGATTTTGATTTGAGTGTGAGCACAATTATGTATTTATTAATTTTAATCACTAGTGCAAATTAATTACGAACAATGTCTATGTGTAGTTTGCATTATAGTTGTAGAATTATGGTTCACGGTTCCACCTTTGTTGTTGAAATTGATTAGATGTTATTTATCTAGTTGAATCTTTATGATTGAGAGGATCGTCCTCTAAAAGTTCCAAGAAGGATTTTTTTCCTACTACATGTTTACAATACTCTGTTATTGATGCTATGGATGACGAGACTCATGTCCTTCAGTCCAAAAGACTAGAATTACATACGGTATGCTTGCTTCCGAGAAACCTGAACTTCAAAATGTTTGGGATGGTTATGTGATATTCTTGGAATTGAAAATTGTTTTCAGAAACAAACAAAGGTGAAAAGATATGTGATATCTAAAGAAGTGTTTTGTTTGCAAGTTCTAGTGAAGTGTTCAACTATGTTAAAGACTAAAATGCATAAGATCCAGAAGAACATCAGCCATGAGTTGATGGTGAGAAACTTAAAGAGAAAAGAACAAAACCAAAGGATGTAATTAGACTAACATGCCTAGGGAAATTTGGGGCTCACGCGACGCTTAAAGTTGGATGCTTCTTCTGTCAGTAGGAGAAATACTGGAAGTAAAACTATAAGAAGTAAAAGGCAAAAAAGAAAAGAAGTCTGAAATGTCCAGCTTAGGTATGAACGTCATACAAGTTATAAGATGTAGAGAATGTTGGTCAACTAAAGTGTAGTTATTGGGAATTATGTTCAATTTGTTGATCACTAATTCTTTGATATTGTGATTGAAAGCTGATCATAAGGATATCGACTCGATTGCATGTTAATGCGAATCATTGCAAGAAACTACAACAGCCTAAATGACAATCAAACAATGAGGTTAAAATATGTGTTGGAAACTTTATAAAAGTTATGATACTTTTCATCGGCATATTACCTTAGTATTTATTGTCATAATTCATTTTAGAGTTTCGTACACTCTAGCCCATTGCATAGAAGTTGCAAGGCGGTTGTTCATGAGAGAACAATAGTTGTTTGATAATATGAACAAAAGGCCATACTCCTATTATTAATAGGATGTATGTTATAAATATTGATAATAAAATTGAACATCCATAACACTAACGCTAAATGTCGCCAGACTAAATGAATACCACATATGTGTGGCATTGCATTTAGTCACATTGGAGAAACCAACATGGAGAAATTCCATAGTGATGGATATTCAAGGCATGTGATTATGAATCATCTGAAACTTGCAACTTTCATCCAAATAGTGAATTAAACTAAAATATTATTCACATGCCATAAAGAACGAGCAACAAATTAATTGAAACATGCATGTTGGTGTGTGTAGTTCAATAAGTGTTGTTGCAAGAAGTGGATTTATCTATCTTCAAGGTTGATTCAAGTAGATATTTATATTTACTGAGACATAAATCTGGATCTTTTGAAATGTTTCAGAAGGTTTTTTCAGAATGAAGTAGAACTGATTGTAACAAAATTAAATTCCTACAATTGAATTGCAGAAAGAATTTGAGTTACAAATTTAGCGAATGTCTGATGAGCTATGAAAAGAATCTTATAGCTTGAAATTCCCAAAACATTACCAAAAGTAGAATTTTTTGAGTAGATGTAATCAAGCTATGTATGATTTGGTGAGATCAAAGATGACATTGATTATTTCACCAATACACTAGCGCCGTCAAATTTGTTGAAATAAGTGCTACTTTGTAGGTTATCCCAAATGATTGGGTATTCCTCTATCACTACACCGAGGCAAAGCATTTTGCCACAGAGTGTGGAAATTTCATGAAAATATTTTGTGATTGAAAGCTGATCATAAGGATATCGACTCGATTGCATGTTAATGCGAATCATTGCAAGAAACTACATCAGCCTAAATGACAATCAAACAATGAGGTTAAAATATGTGTTAGAAACTTTATAAAAGTTATGATACTTTTCATCGGCATATTACCTTTGTATTTATTGTCATAATTCATTTTAGAGTTTCGTACACTCTAGCCCATTGCATAGAAGTTGCAAGGCGGTTGTTCATGAGAGAACAATAGTTGTTTGATAATACGAACAAAAGGCCATACTCCTATTATGAATAGGATGTATGTTATAAATATTGATAATAAAATTGAACATCCATAACACTAACGCTAAATGTCGCCAGACTAAATGAATACCACATATGTGTGGCATTGCATTTAGTCACATTGGAGAAACCAACATAGAGAAATTCCATAGTGATGGATATTGAAGGCATGTGATTATGAATCATCTGAAACTTGCAACTTTCATCCAAATAGTGAAGTAAACTAAAATATTATTCACATGCCATAAAGAACGAGCAACAAATTAATTGAAACATGCATGTTGGTGTGTGTAGTTCAATAAGTGTTGTTGCAAGAAGTGGATTTATCTATCTTCAAGGTTGACTCAAGTAGATATTTATGATTTGGTGAGATCAAAGATGAAATTGATTATTTCACCAATACACTAGCGCCGTCAAATTTGTTGAAATATGTGCTACTTTGTAGGTTATCCCAAATGATTGGGTATTCCTCTATCACTACGCTGAGGCAAAGCGTTTTGCCACAGAGTGTGGAAATTTCATGAAAATATTTTCTGCAAAAGAGTGAGTGGGAGGACAGTGCAACTCGACAAGATTACAAAATCTTCGTGATCAGGTCAAAGAAAGAAACGCTGGAAGCAATTCTAGAATTTCCTACCGCGAGTGATACGAAAGCCTCTCCATGAGATATAGAGACTTCGGTCGAACTTGCAGTTGTACTATATAGTTTGAGAAAATTCGTGCATACCTTTGTTGATGTAGGATGGAACCCTAGTTCATGATCTTTTCACACTAGGAGGTGGGGAAAGGAGCAAATCAAGATCCAATCACATATGTGCTAAATCCACACACACAAAGAGGAGATATAAGGATCCAAATCCAACACAAGTAGGTAACAAAGGGTAGCTAGTTCATCCCAATCCTTGAAGGAGAGAGGTCTTGAATCCTAGGAGGATCTTTCCATGAAGGGGTCTTGAATCCACTTAGGGATCTTCTCACATGGAGGCCTTGATCTCCATGGGAGAGGTACATGGGCGTCGGCCCAAGTCATGCACGCAGGCACTGTCCGGATGATCCGGGAGGTGGTCCGAATGATCCAGGCGCCGGATGTCCGGATGATCCAGGCAACTGTCCAGATCGTACGGCTATGTCGTCGCAGTCGTAGTTGGCCCGGATGCCCGGGTCGTCCGAATGTCTGGGGTGAATCCAGATGATTCGGGCAAACATTCGGGCGGGGGTCCCAGATGATCCAGCTTTGTTTGGAGGCTTGCTATACTCTTCAGGAACATTACCCGGATCGTCCAGATGGGGGTTCAGATCATCTAGGCTTGGTCTAGATCATTCGGATGATCGCGGCAAGCTTTGTCTTGCTCCGTTTCTTCTATGTCTTCGCGTTCTTCTCCCTCGATCGTTCGGCCTAGATCCTTAGCTTCTCCATGGCTGGTTCCTTGGTACCTGAGTATTCAAAGTGTCTCCGTTTGAGGTAGTAGCCATGTCTCATGTGATTCAAAAGGGAGTTGCGAGAGGAGAGATGTCACCCCAGTCTTGATAGATCTTACACATGCTCGTGTCATCGGTCCACTTGGCACTTGGGGAGATAAAGGTAGGTCCATGGGGATGACCGTGGGATGCTCCGCATAATCTCCCCCCCCCTAGGGAAAGATCCAACCTCAGATCAAAATCCTCATCACCACGGAAGGGAGATAGGCCCGTGGCGTTGAAGATGTCACTCACGTTGTGCTTGTCACGTGGAATGTCGACCTTGTATGCCAGCACCTTGAACGGTCCATTAGCTCGAGGTAGTAGTTTGGACTTGCACTCATTGGGGAAGCGGTCTTTGTGTATGTGTAGCCACACAAGATCTCTGGGGTTGAACACCTTGGGGTCCTTGTTGATGTTGATCTTGGTCGCGAGGCATTGCATTTGGCGCTCAATGGTGTGCCTCGTATCTTCATGCACCTTCTTAAGGTAGCTTGCTCTTGCACTCGCGTCCATGTTGGTGCGCTCTTGTAATGGTAGCGGTAGTATGTCCAATGGGGTAACGGTTTGAAACCCTAGACGACCTCAAAGGGGACTTGCCGGTAGTATAGTGTCTTGCTCGATTATAGGCGTACTCGGTGATGGGCAAGCATTCCTCCCACTCCTTGATGTTCTTCTTGATCAACGCGCGGAGTAGAGTAGATAGCGTCTAGTTGGTGACCTTCGTTTGGCCGTTGGTTTGTAGATGGTATGCCGATGAGAAGAGTAGCTTGATTCTGAGCTTTGCGCATAGCGTCTTTCAAAAGTAGCTGAGGAACTTGACGTCGCGGTCCAAACAATCGCCTTGGTCACTCCATGTAAATGCAAGATTTCCCTACAAAAGAGATTTGCAACATGTGAAGCATTGTCTATCTTGTTGCATGGAATAAAATGTGCCATCTTAGAGAAACAGTGCACAATGACAAATACCAAATCTTTTCCATTTTGAGTCCTAAGCAAACCAAGCACAAAGTCCATACTAATATCTTCCCATGGGTGGTACACAATAGGAAGTGGCATGTAGAGACCATAGGATTGAGATTTTGATTTAGCTTTACGACATGTAGAGCACCGGCTGGAGTAGTGTGAGACGTCATGAAACATCTTGGGCTGAAAGTTGTTCTTGGAGTACGTAGTGAATGTCTTGTCACGTGCAAAGTGTCCTATAAGTCCTCCACCGTGACCCTCTTGCAAAAGTAACAAATGAACAGAAGACTCGGGGATACAAAGCTTGTTAGCTCGCATTAGATAATCATCCTTGATATAATATCGCTCCCAAGATGTATACATTAAGCATTTGGCATAAGGAATAGCAAATGAAGTATCATGCGCATACAAGTCTTTAATGTGCTCAAATCAATTAATCTCAATTCAAGTTTAGTAACTAGCATGCATTTGAGGGAAAGAGAATCCGCCACTACATTCTCTTTGCCCATGATATACTTTATAACATATGGAAATGACTCAATGAACTAACTCCATTTGGCATGCCGCTTATTCAATTTTGTCGACCCTTAAGGTACTTAAGCATTTCATGATCCGTATGAAGAACAAATTCATGAGGTCAAAGATAATGCTCCAAAACATGCAAGACTCTCACAAAAGCATACAACTCTTTGTCATAAATGGGATAGTTAAGTTGTGCGCTGGAAAGTTTTTCACTAAAGTAAGCAATGGGTCGCTTCTCTTGCATCAACACGCCACCTATGACATTACCACTAGCGTCGCAATGCACTTCAAAAGTTTTACCAAAATTAGTTAAGGCACGTAATGGAGCATGTGTAAGCAAGTTCTTAAGTTCCTCAAATGGGGTAGCTTGAGAGGGTCCACATATGAAGGTTCATTCTTCTTAATCAAAGCATGTAATGGTGAAGCAATAGTGCTAAAATCCTTAACAAATTTACGATAGAAACCAGCTAGGCCAAGGAGACTACGCACTTGTTGCAAATTGGTTGGTTGTGACCAAGTTTTAATTGCGTCAATTTTAGACTCATCAACATGAACACCCTTAGAGGACACAACAAAGCCCAAGAAAACAAGCTTATCAACACCAAAGATGCATTTTTTCATGTTAACATAAAGTCGCTCATTTCTAAGAACTTGCAAGACGTCCCTAAGATGTATGACATGATCTTCACGAGATTGACTAAACACAAGTATATCATCAAAGTATTTGCACAAAAAAATCAAAGTATACCACAACACATATGCCAATGTATTTGCGAAGAACATAATGCATCACACGCATAAAAGTGCTAGGTGCTTCGGATAAGCCCATAGGCATGACTAACCATTCATACAAGCCAAATTTGGTTTTAAAAGCCGTTTTCAATTTATCACCCTCTTGAATGCGAATTTGATACTAGCCACTTTTAAGGTCAATTTTTGAGAAAATGGTGGCTCCACGAAGTTCATCTAGCATATCATAAAGGCGTGGAATGGGGTGTATATAACAAACGGTGATAGAATTTGTGGGACGGCAATCGAAACACATGTGAAAACTACCATCGTTCTTAGGCACAAGAATAACCAAAATGGCACATGGACTTAAGCTCTCGCGAACATACCCATTTTCCATGAGGACTTGCTGTCAGATCTCTTTGGTCTCATCAGGGTTGACGCGGTATGGTGCCTTGTTCGGTAAAGGTGCACCGAGAATGAGGTTGATGTGGTGTTTGATTCCGCAAAGTGGAGGAAGTTCGGGAGGTAGCTCATCTGGGAACACGTCCTTGAATTCCTGCAATCAACGAGACAACACCAAAGGTAGATGTCGTGAAGTATTAGTCCTCACCGCTTCATCTTTGCACACAAGTACAAAGTGAAGAACACTCGATGGGCTCTCACTCACATCCCTCAGGTCTCTTTTTGTGGCTAAAAGCGCTAGATTTTTTCCTGTCGCTCATCGTGGAGTCACTCAAGTTTGGCTTGTGGCGCTCACTCTATTTTTGGTGGTTCGCTCAGTCTCGATTCTCTCCACAATGGGTTGAAGCTTGCTTGTCGGTGATCACTTGACTTGGCGACGTAGGTTGAAGCACGTACTCCTTTCCCTTCATCTTGAAGCTATAGTGATTGGTTCGCCCGTTGTGGATGACTCCGCGGTCGAATTGCCAAGGTCTTCCCAAGAGGAGATGGCACACGGACATAGGAACCACATCAAACTCCAAGGTGTCTTCGTATGCTCCATTCTTGAAGGAGACTTGAATGGTGTGCTCCACTCGAATGGTGCCGGAGTTGCTAAGCCATTGGACCTTGTAGGGGCGAGGGTGCTTCATCTTGAGCAAGTGAGCTTGGAACATAGCTCTTCGTTTGCCAAATTGTGGCAGCTTCCGCCGGCGATTATGACCTTGACGGAATGTCCATTGATGCCCGCTTTGGTGTGGAAGATATAGCAACATTGGTCTTCGTATTGTTAGTGTTGCAGTGTCAAGGCCTTGGAGACAACAAGAGCGGGGCGCGTATCATTGTCACAAAAGACTTGATCATCTTCATCTTCATTCACTTGACAGTGCATGACCACGTGCTCAAGTGCTTCCATTTCTTCTTCTCTCATAGAGTCGTATGTGCCGACATCATTGGCGATCATGGTGCACCAATTGGGGCACTCAAATGTCTGTGGCTTCGGCCTTGGCATGTGAAACATTTGATGGAACTTGTCTTGACGGTCTCATTCGTTGGAGTAGGTGATGATGAAGCTCCTGGCTTATAGTTGCTTGTAGTAGGAGGAGGACTCGAAGATATCGAAGGTTTCTTGTAGCTTGACTTGTCAGCGATGCTTGGTGAAGCTTTAGTCGTGGTAGAAGATGTCGTAGTCATTCAAGCTTGAGTGTATGAACCGTAGGTCTTGGAAGAGTACTTGGCGTACTTGAAGTCATCTTGCACTTGTCGCTTCACCTTGGTTTCTTGGTGCACTAGCTTGAGTAGGTTGGAGTACGGTTGGAAATCAGCTATTTTCTTGATAGGATGGTTGAGTCGATTCAAGAAGCATGCCATAGTTTGCTCCTCATCTTCTGTGACATTGGCTCGTATCATTGCATTCTCCATCTCTTTGTAGTATTCTTCAATGGTCTTGGTGCCTTGCTTGAGGAGTTGCAACTTCTTGAAGAGATCACGGATATAGTATGTGGGAACAAAACGCGCTCTCATGATGGGTAGGTCGCCCGTAGCTTGGCGCCGCTCGATGACTTGCTCCCACCAAATGGGAACGTAGTCTTGGAACTCAAGTGAGGCTATGACAATCTTCTTTTCCTCTTCATAGTTGTGAAGACGGAATATCTTGTCGATCTTCAATGCCCATGAGAGGTAGTCTTCGGGATCATTGCTTCCGGAGAACTTAGGCATTTTGCACTTGTGCTTGCCGTGGTGTTGCTCTTCGTTGTGTTGGGGGCGATGGCGATGTCGCTCTTATCATGGAGAAGGGTCTTCAAATGCTTGCTCCTCGTGCTCCACTTGATTAGCTTGATGTTGAGGATGTGGGATTCTTGCTCGGTTCCTCATTTCTTGGTGCTCCTCAAGACGCGTAGCGTCTTCTTGTCGCTCTTGTCGAAGGGCCTCTTCTTGCTCATGCACACGGCGGTTGCGTTCATTGACGGCGTGTGTGGCATCGCGTAGGGCATGTTGAGCTTCTAGGGCTTATACCTCATGGCATTGTTTTTATTGTCGGAGAGCGTCATCGTATTGGTTTTCTTGTTCTTGGCATTGTGGAGCTTTCTCGTGGTGATGGTGGCGTTTGCGCTCTCGAAGGCGGACTTGCAAACTGTTTCCATGGAATGGTTTTTGTGGAGCTTGACAATCTTCATGGTCTTGGCGATGATGCGAATGAGCTCAGGGAAGACTTGCATCCGAAGACGTTTCCAAAAAGTGTCAACTTGAGTGGCGTCGTCTCGATGATGACGAAGTGGAGGCGCACAGTTGACCATCAAGGCACGAAACTCTTTCATTTGTGATGATAGCTTGTCATCAAGGTAGTCCCTTGTCCGTTGTTTGGATTGTCATAATTCGGTGGCGCGTTGATCAGTGCGGTCACCCAAAGCCTCATTCTCTTGATGCAAAGCTCTATGCGAGCCAAATAGCTGATTCTTGGTGACGTAGTTGTTCGGCTCCTCTTCTTACTCGCCGAATAGTGGGTTGGTAGAAGTGCTCGGCCTATCCATCATCTCAAGCAAATATGTGAGTGGAAGAAAGGAAAGAACTAGACCAAATGTACCTTAGCCAATGTTGAAGATGGATCAACGATCACACAATATGGTATTATGGAAGTAGCACAATTAATACTGGATCTTGTCAATCTCACACGTACACAAGTAAAGCTTTTGGAGTAGCTTGGTGAGGATGGTGGCACAAAATTTATGCAGTTATGAGCAAGATTCAATAATGTTGAAAGAGATTCACAAATTCACAACTGAAATAAGTAGACTAATAACAATGAGTGGCACACGAGAACACACACATGGAGAGATCATTGGGGTCGTGCAACCAAGAAATGAGCACAAAATGTGGAACCCATGGAAAACGCTCATGTTGCATAACGCAAGAAATTTGTAGCACGATTGCTCAATAGGCAGATAAAGAACTTGCGCACAACCTATAAGAGACAAAACATGTTGACTTCTATCCTATTTATGCTATGTATGTATGGTTCCCGGTGATTCTGTAACAATGATCCAAGATGATCAAATAGGGCATTATGATATGCAATGTGGCAATGCTATGGTTATTGCTTACAAGCTCTTTGTTTCCCTCTTTGCTCAAAAGCTTTGATTTTCTCTTTGATATTTTTGTTTGCCCACTTATGTGAAATGCTCCAACCAAGAGAACAATTATGTACATGTGGGAACAATTGATAATGCAAGAGATGATACGATGATATATTACTGGTACAACGAGCTACTATACAAACGGTTTCTAACCACTTTCCATGACGGAGTTTTAAACCGTCACCTTGACTATGTGTGCGATAGGGGGGTCCTTCCTACATGACCCAGAAACCGTCAGCGATAGGTCCTCTGGTCACACACGTTGGGCAAAATGAGCCTGTGTGCGATCGGGCGAGCCATCGCATACAATTATACAGGCCCAATCGTTTCCGTTCGTAAGTACATCCCACACAGTGAATCCCAGACAAATGTTTCTGTTCGTATGTACATCCCACACAGTGAATCCCAGACAAATGTTTCTGTTCATATGTACATCCCACACAGTGAATCCCAGACAAAAGTTTCCGTTCGTCTGCACATCCCACACAAACATTTCTGTTCGTATCTACATCACACACAGTTTTCTGTATAGCTTCGTGTGTGATAGGTGTAACGATGACACATGCTCTGCCTTCGTTAACTCTTTGCATTATTCAAGTATATCACACACGATTCGATGAAGAAAACTATATGACATTGGGCTATGCATCACTCACGCTTTTACTGCTAGAACCCGTTTGTAAAGTTCCATGACGCATTTGTAGGTTTTTTAGTTTACTATTGATAATTCTAGTATTAAGCAAATTCACATTTCATATCGAGCAACTGTTTGCCAATTCCATATCAGGCACATAAATATATTTTAACATCACAGTACAATAGCTACATGAAAATAGCACAATACAACATATAGCTAGTTCACCTTTTAGCACAATATTAGAACAATATATTCATTTCCCTAATCGATTGATGCATGATCAGCCAAGTTCGTCTTCTCCACCTCTGCTTTCAGTTCGGTAAGAACCTGTGTTGCACTGACCAACTGTGAAAGTGCCTCCTCCTTTGCCAACACCATCTTAGCATAGTCTAATTTAAAAAATATGAGCTAATTCTCCATCTTCCTCTTTTTTCTCGTATCTTGAAATATTCTTCAGCGTTGAAAACATTTTCTCTAAGCCTATCTCTGTTCTCTTCCTCATACATGCTCTAGAGCTTTCCTAGGCACATCTTCAAAGACTGTGGCCACTCTTGATCAACCCACTCCAGGTAAGAACACTTCCGCACATCCTATAATATTTAAAACTAAATCAGTAACAATTGTAGGAAAAAATGGGTTTCTAGCAACATAGAAAATCACCACATACATATTTTGAAAAACTGAAGAAACACGTTAATTATGCCATATCTTCTCAAAAAGATCAATGTGCAAATGAATTAATTGCTACTGAGGCAACAACCAAATTCAGGAACATCACAAGCTATAATTAACTACAACAGCGCTACAAGTTCTTAGTCATATACTATAAATAACAAATTTAACATTTTATGAGGAAGCTAAATATAATTGCAACAGCATAGCGACAGTGTTCAGATGACATCAAATTAATACTAACAGGTGTATACATGCACAAATTTAGTAACATAGAACTAATAGCACTAAGGCCCTCCACTATGTAGGCCAAGACCGATGTCAAAACAACTGTTGCTACATTTGGCACCAGTGCCCTGCACTACTGAGCCGATGCTAGAGGAAAAATTCAGGGAACCAGACTCCGGAGCACCTAGTTGCTCCGATGCCCAGTTCCTTTATGCCATAAAGTTTTAGTATTTTACTGCTTGGCTGCTCGGATGTGTGGAGCAAAGTTGGCTGCACAAACTGCTGAAGTGGTGCCAAATGATTTTCTCAGGGCACCGCTGATGAGATGGCAACATTTTTAGATACTAGGTAGAAATTGTGACACTTTCTTAATCACATCCAGAATAACATAACACACTAAAAGTGTCTGAATCACATCTAACAAATGATAAGTAACAAGAAAGTGGGGCTAACCTTCTCTGCACATGCCAGAAACTTCACCCACTCTCCCAGATTCAAAAGCAACTAACTTCACGCATGGAGATTGTCGGGGGGATGAGCCCCGGGCAAGCAACGGAACCCGTATCCTTTTCAAAAACATCGGGGCAGGCCACGCCCCTCAATCCGGCTTGCTCCTGCCCGGCTTCCCAATGCAACCGGCCAGGAACTGCAACCCGGCCAAGCCGGCCGGACCCCACAAGTCAAACTTTCATCGACAAACCTACATGGCTACAGTGTGTCCCCCTTTACGCCGGCCCCGGCGGGCGCGGTTGCCATGCCGACCAAGCCCCCGCATGGGGCGGGCGGCATCTCAGAGGCGCAACCCTGTAGCAAGACGGCACAGCCGTCCTATGGCGACCACCCGGCGTGCCTAGAGTACCCAGCAGCCGGCCGTATCCGCGCCCGGCGGGCCCGGTACGGCCCACACCCGACGGACCCGGCAAGACCCGCACCCGACCGACCTGGCGAGCCCGGCGCCCCGCTACCGGCTCCAAGACACTGACAACCCGGCCCCGTGCCTATGTAACTTTACCATTGTAACCCTGGGGGGTCGTCCTATAAGACCTCCCAGGAGGCCTCCATGCACGGGACAGGCGATCACTAGTTAACTCTTCACACACACTCACATCCATCCACACGGAGAAGGAGCAGCCTATGTACTGGCCTGCCTTCCTTCCTCCCCAAAACAGCTCTAGGAGCAAGCTTGTACCATCTTCATATAAACCTCACTCAGCAGGACTAGGGGTATTATCTCTCTGGAGAGCCCCAAACCTGGGTACGTCTTGTGTCTCGCACTAGCTCATGCCAACCTCGCCTCTGGAGCCCACCGGTTGCCTCTTGCCTATCCCTCTCTTTAGCCACCCCATGGCGTCTGCCGTGCACCCACCACAACAGTTGGCGCCCACCGTGGGGCAGCTTGAGGTGCCGGCCAGAGACATGTTCCAGACGGGGCCCTTCGCCAGCTCTGGCGAGCTCTGCGAGCGCGGTCCAGTCCCTGCACCCAGCGCGGTGTCGGCCGACCTCGTCGGCTCGCTCATCGCCTCCGTCGGCTTGCTGCGCATCTCCGACACTCTCACCTCCAATGAATACCCCAGCGAGGTGCTTGACGTCATCGACTCCCCCGTTCCCGTTGGCTGCGACCCCTCCAACGGCGCAGCAGATCCCTGCGTCCGGGTGGAGGTGCTCGTCACCGACTCCGGCTCCACTTCGTCCAGTGCTGCGAAGAAGGCCGCTGCCGCCAAGGCCGCAGCGGAGCGTGCCAACTCACTGTGTGCCACGATGCAGAACCTTAGTGTCCCCATCGCCACCGACATCAACGCCACCAACGCCGCCCAGGCCAGGGCCCAACTCGAGGAGGAGCGCAAGCGCCTGTGGGATGAGACCGCACTACGCAGCGTCGGTAAGAGTCCATCCATCAGGAGAGCAACGCCATGTACGGCTTCACGCCGGCCGCTACTGAGCCCAGCCGGGTTGCAGAGGTGCAGACCCGTGGCGCCGCCATTGGCCGTGCTCTGGGTGCGATCCCGCCCGTCTACGACACCCCCATCAAGAACATGCGCGCCGCGCAGGCGCCCGCCGTCGGCATGGAGCAGCTGCAGGGTGAGGAGCTGTAGGAGCGCCTGCAGCGCATGACTAAGCTTCTCAGCGCTGCAAACGCGCAACAAGACCACCTCGACAATCCCGCGGGATCCGTCTCGCGCCGCACCAAAGACCCCGAGCAGCCGAACACAACATCTTCGCCCCCCCAGTGAAGCTCATTACAGCTGAACCCGAACCCGGCGCAACCGCGCCTTGACGGCTGGAGACGACCTCGGCAACGAGCCGGCTCCAGAAGACCGGCGCCGGCAAGAACCTCCCCCGCAATCCGTCCGGCGCGCTCGTCCGACTTCGGCTGACCCAGCTCCCCGCGGCCCAGTTGCAAGCTAGTTGGGCCCGCACACCATCGACGACACCGACGCCTGTCACCGCATGAGCAGCTCGCCCTTTCCCTCGAGCTGGAGGAAGACAACACTGTCGGGGCGGCTTGCTTCGTTCCACACATCTGGGATGAGCCCTTCCACAAAGGGTTCACGCTTCCCCGCAACACCTCCAAGTACAAAGGTACCGTCAAGACGGAGGATTGGCTCATCGACTACACCACCGCCATTGGCATCGCGGGCGGCAATTGCTGCCTTGCCGTGTGCTACACCCAGCTCATGCTCCAAGGATCAGCCCGTACGTGGTTGAACAGTCTACCAGCTGGCAGCGTCAATTCATGGGTTGACTTCGAGCAAGCCTTCGTGCGCAACTTCACCGGCACCTACAAGCGTCCTGGCCGTCCCAGTCAGCTCGCCATGTGCGTGCAGGGAACGGGCGAAACCTGCCACGAGTACCTCGCACGCTGGACTTAGCTCCAAAACAGCTGCGATGGCGTCCACGAGGTTGAAGCCATTCAGTACTTTGTGAGTGGCTGCCAGGATGGCACCCTCCTCAAGCACAAGCTCCTGCGCTCCGAGCCGACCACCATGGCCACGCTCATGGGCACGGCGGACAAGTACGCCATGGCCGACTCTGCCATGAAGATCCAAGTGGTGCTGGACGAAGGCGGCAAGGCGTTGCCGGCATCCTCCTCCAAGCCGGCTGGCGAGAGCAGCCGCCAGTAGAACAACCAACAGAACAACAAGCACAAGGCCGAGCAACAGGCTCCCCGCTACGATAACCGTCTCGTCGCGGCCGCCGATCTGGCGCCCGCGGCCGAGCCGGCTGGCAAACGCCAGCAAACCGGCAAGACCACATGGCAACCCGCCATGAGCTTTGAGGAGATTCTCAATGCCTCCCGCAAGCACCACAGCAGCGCAAGGCCGTCTATGCACATGCTTCGGCAGTGCGCCATCACCAAGCGCATCATGAGGAGTGAACTCCCGCCGCCTCTAGCTCCGGCTCCGGGTGCACGGCAGCCGCCTTCGCCTCCTCCCTCGCCACTGGTAAACGACGCCATGCGCGACGAAGTCTTCCCCAACCAAAACATGAGCTACGTTGTCTTCACCAGCTTTGGCGACGACAAGCGTAGCGAGCGCCTGCTCCGGCAGGAGGTGAACACCGTCATCCCGACCAAGCCTGAGTACATGCACTGGTAGGAGCGCCCGATCAGCTGGAGCCGGGAGGACCACCCGGGTGGTTATGCCCTCATCGTCGACCATACCATAGTCACCACAAGGCGCACCTGCAAGTTCTCACGAGTCCTCATTGATGGCGGCAGCAGCATCAACATCCTCTACCGTGACATGATGACCAAGCTCGGCATCGAGGCCAAGCACCTGGAGCCATCCCGGACGGTGTTCCACGGCATCGTGCCGGGTCTCTCCTACTCTCCCATTGGCCGGATCCGGCCTAACGTCCTATTCGGCACGAGCGATCATTTCCGGCGTGAGCCTATCTGGTTCGAGGTGGTGGACTTGTCTATCGCGTACCACGCGCTGCTGGGCCGGCCTGCGCTCGCCAAGTTCATGGCGGTCCCCGTCTACGCCTACCTAAAGACGAAGATGCTGGGTCCCAAGGGCCTCATCACCATTGCCGGTGTCGGTACAACAAACCCTGGTGTGTGTTGCCCGGACTGTACACAGGCTCAAGGGCAAGATTACAGCATCCAAGACAAGGCCAAGCAGAAGATATAGCTCTTTGAGAAATCAAAGGGCGGATCAAGAAGACCAAGACAAGCCAAAGAAGCAAGATATTACTATAGGAAAAACCTCCCTTGCCGGGCAGGCTAGCCTGGCAAGGTCGAGGTCACCCTGAAGACAAGTCTCAAGACTCCCCCGGCAGGCTTGCTGGGGACGCCGAGGGCAAATCACCCTGCCAAGGCATCACCGCTCCACCTCATAGCAACGCAAGTCACTTATCAGTGCGGTGTTGAGCCCCCTCGTGGTTAAGTGGCTGTTTTTTGGCACGTGGCAGCCATTTCTGAGGAAGATCGCCCCCAAATGACACCCGTCCAGAGGCGTGTCACGCAGGCAGGTGAAAAGGTGGATGAATAGCACAGCAAGGCTTGCCAGGCTACCCCGCGATGTGACACTAAGCGGTGCATTTAATGCACCCTATCCTGCCTGCAGAGTTAGGTATGATAGCACTGTGGCTATCTAATCACTGGATAATGACTGTTTTGCCATTGTGGTAACCCCTTGACCTATAAAAGGAGGGTTGTGGCAACCTTAGAAAGGATTCGGACCCTTGTACACTCATACGTGTGTAGCTGCTCTCGTCCCAAGGCAACCTTGCCGGGCTTAAGCGCTGCAACTGCACACGGTCCTTTCATGAATCCACCAGAGCAGGAGTATGGTTTTACGCCTCGCGGCGGCCCGAACCTGGGTAAAAACTGCCCGTGTCATCACTGCCGTGCTGCTCTATGGTCTCCGCTCTTTGTGCAACGCGCCCTCCCCCCTTGCCGAACCACAAGGGGCCGATGGCCCCATAGGTGGCCGTGTTGAACCTGAGGGTGTAAGCAGTGCGTCATCTTCATCATCGTCTTCTTCATCGATGGCTCCATCATCCATGGCACCCAAGAAAAAGTCCGGCGCTACAGCTCACCCGTCAACCTCGAAGGCCCCCTCGCATGTTGCCACTAATGCCATGGGGGCTTCGGGGGTGCACGGGGACATGGACGCTGCGGGGGACGTGACCGGCGCAGGCGGCGCCATCACCGTTCCCCCTGCGGCCGAAGCGGGAGCAGGAGGCGCCGGAGGAGGACAACATCAACAACATCCTAGTGGCCATGCTCCACAGGATGCGGGTGGGGAGAACATTCCATCTCCACCTCTCCACCTCGCCGAAGGACGCAGCCGCAGCGACGGCGCTCGCTCAGGTGCGAATCGCAACCCTCTAGCCACCCCCGCTGCGGGTGCGGCTACGGGGAACGAACCATCCCCATGGCAAGCTGGCCAAGACGATGCGCCGAATGGGGTCGTCAATCCCCAAGCACATCCGCCTCGTCGCCGCGCCACCCTGGCGACCGGCTCGCGACGATGAGAGCACGGCGCCGCCCATACCAGCACCGTCAGAAGTCAGGCGATGTCGCGATCTGCGTCGTCGTCTATGCCAAGCACCGCTTCAGAAGCCATGGCACGGGCCCAACTCGTGTTGAGATTTCCGCCAGCGGCCGATCAAATGGATGAGTGGAGAGCCACCATTCAGAGCCTGATTGCTTTTGCTGAGGCGGGAGGATCACAGTGGGCAGGCCCGTCGCGGCCTCCACCGGCAGCAACAACGGCCCGAGCCGCCGGCCGCACTGAAGAGGCCACTTCTACGGTGCAGTATCCTCCACAGCAGCCAGCGCAGGGGCCACAGGCAGAGCCACATCCACGCAATCAAGAACTCGACGAGGTATCAATGGCTTCGTTTGATCCTCGAGCCCGTCGAGACCAGCGGTGGGTCCTGGAAGACAGGCGAAGGGAAGACGCACGCGTCACCATAGAACGACGCCATGAAACCCACCGCCAGTCATATAGGCGCAATGGTCCCGACGTCGACGAGCCCGCGCCAAGTGGAGATGGATACCTGCCTTTCGAGGTTGGGTGTCCCGCCTTCACTCGTGAGCTACGGCAAGTCCGTTGGCCGTCTGCCCGTACGTTCAAGCCAGAGATACCAGAAAAGTACGATGGAAGACTGAACCCGGCAGAGTTCTTGAGCATCTACACCATCGCTGTTCAAGCCGCCGGAGGAAGAGATGAGAAGGTATTCGCCAACTACTTCCCTTTGGCACTCAAACCAAATGTGAGGTCGTGGCTGATGCACTTACCGAAGAACTCCGTCTCGACCTGGGCTGACCTATGCAATGAGTTTGTTGGTGCCTTCACGGGCGGCCATCAAGAACCAGGGCGGCCCAGCGACTTGCAGCTCCTCCCACAGAAGGAAGGAGAGAGTTTGCGGAAGTATATGCAGAGATTCAGCCGGGTGCACAGGAATATTTAGGACATCCACCCGGCAGCTGTGATAGCTGCATTCTAGTCCAACGTATGCAACCGCAGAATACGTTCCAAGATGAACGTCCGGTCGCTCAAGACTATGAATGAGCTGTACACTTTGGCGGATAAGTGTGCCTGAACAGAGGAAGGGAGGCGACTCCCCGGAGAAGAAGATGGCGTCGACGTTGACTCAGAGGATGACGATGATGCTGCCAATGAGAAGAAGAAGAACAAGAAATGCAACAAGAAGCTCAAGGAGAAGACGGTTCTGGCTGTCGAAGGGTCTGGCGTTCCTAGTACCGGCAAGAAGGCCAAGGCCGAAGCTCCCGGCAAGGAAGTTGCAGCGTGCAATGACTACCAGGAAGCTGCAGCGGCCGAGAAGGCTAGGAAGGGTGATGGGCCGCACTGCAAGATCCATCGGACCAAGGGCCATGATCTCCAAGAGTGTCATCAAGTTGAGCAACTCGTTAAGAAGCAGAAGGCTGAGTACGAGAAGCTTGACAAAGAGAGAGACTAAGATGGCATTGGCGGGAAGGGCCGAGGTGGCAGAGGAGGTCGCCCCGGCAAGGTCCCTCGGCATCAAGGGAAGCTGCCAGAGGCCACGGGATGAAGGAATGCGATGACGAGAGCGATGAAGGAGATGAAGAGGAAACCAGCGAGCAGGAGTTCCAGAAGGCCACTGACGCCCTGTGCATTAACGGAGGTGCATCCTTGCACTCCTCCCATCGCCAGCTTAAATAGTGGGCACGTGCGGTCAATGCTGTGGAGCCAGCGGCAGATTCTCGGAAACCACTCAAATGGTCCCGCATGCCCATCATCTTTGATGAAGAGGACCACCCTGACCGCACCACCGTGGTAGGGTGCTTGCCGTTGTTGGTTTCATCAATGATCCTCAACCTCAAGGTCACAAGGATGTTGGTTGACGGCGGGGCCAGGTTGAATCTGATTTCTCCCAAGGTCATCAGCAAGCTGCAGATAAAAGAAGAAGAGCTCAAGGTTACTGGCACCTTTCAAGGGATCAACCCCGGCAGGAGTCGCCCGAAGGGGAAGATCACGCTGCCGGTGACGCTTGGAGGTGAATTAAACTACCGGACTGAGAAGATTGTGTTCAATGTGGTTGAGCTTCCGTTGTCGTACAATGGGATACTTGGACGACCTACTCTGGCAAAGTTCATGGCGGCATCCCACTATGCCTACAACACCCTGAAGATGCCAGGACCGATGGGCGTTATTTCTATCCCATCACACAAGAAGGACACAATTATAGGCGTGGACAAGATGTACCGGGACACGGTTGCTGCCGAGGCCGCAGGAGCCACAGTCCCCGCCAAGGAAAACAAGCAAGGGAGAAAATCTGGCAAGGATACCGACAAGGAATCTAGGAAGCGCGCCTCTCCAGAGTGTGCTGCACCCGTCGATCATTTGCCGGAGAGTTCTACTAGCAAAAGATCCAAGGTTGCTGCACCCGCATGAAGAAGGTCCCGGCAGGGCTGGTTGGCGCTGATGGTACATTTACTATCAGCTCCACCCTTGAAGACAAATAGAAAAGCGCGCTCATTGCCTTCCTGCGGGCGAATGTCGATGTGTTTGCTTGGCAACCATCTGACATCCCCGGTGTTCCCAGGGAGGTAATCGAGCACCACCTTGCTGTCTGCCCTCATGCCTGGCCCGTCAAGCAGATGGTCCGTAAGCAAGCCTTGGAGCGGCAGCAGTTTATTGACGAGGAGATCAAGAAACTTGAGGCGGCTGGTTTGCTCAGAGGAGTATTGCATCCAACATGGTTGGCAAATCCAGTGGTAGTGCGCAAGGCGAATGTGAAATGGAGGCTCTGCATAGATTTCACAGATCTCAATAAAGCATGCCTGAAGGACCCATTCCACTTGCTGCGCATCGATCAGATTGTGGATTCCACTTCCGGATGTGACCTGCTTTCCTTCTTGGATGCCTACTCCGGGTACCACCAGATTTTCATGTCCAACGAAGATGAAGAGAAGACCGCGTTCATAACCCCATGCGGCACGTACTGTTTTGTACGGTTGCCCTTTGGGTTAAAGAGCGCTGGATCCTCTTTTGCAAGAGCAGTGCAAATTGGTTTTGAGTCTCAGCTGCATAGGAATATTGAAGCTTACATGGATGACATAGTGGTCAAAACCAAGCACAAATCAACTCTCATTCAAGACTTGGAAGAGACCTTTGCAAATCTGCGCATGATCAACTTGAAGCTGAACCCAGAGAAGTGTGTGTTTGGCGTTCCTTCCGGCAAGCTACTTGGCTTCTTCGTGTCCCACCGGAGGATAGAGGCCAACCCTGAAAACATCAAGGCGATCGAGCAGATTCAAGCACCCAAGACAGTTAAAGATGTGAGATGTTTGACTGGATGTGTTGCTGCACTGAGCAGGTTCATTTCCAAGTCTGCTGAGCACGCCTTGCCGTTCTTCAAAATCTTGAAGAAGGCAGGGCCCGTGGAGTGGACCCCGGAGGCGGATGCTGCGCTGCAAGATTTGAAGACCTACCTTTCCTCTGTTCCCACCGTAGTCGCTCATAAACCACAAGAGCCGTTGCTACTGTACCTAGCGGCAGCCAATCAAGTGGTTAATGCAGCACTGGTGGCCCAGCGGGAAGTAGATGAAGGAGCGGCCACAACTACCGTCCCCTCCGGAGAGGAAAGTGAACTCGTCCCGGGAAGATTAGGTGCAGGTCAGAACAAAGAGGAGCAGAGCAGCGGAGACAATTCCAGGATCACGGCAAGGAAGAAGGTGGTGCAGCGGCCAGTGTACTTTGTCAGCTCCCTACTGCAGGGGCTAGATCAAGGTACTCTGGCGTGCAAAAGTTCATCTTTGGCCTCATCATGGCCTCAAGGAAACTACGCCACTACTTCCAAGCCCACGAGATCACGGTTGTTACCCGCTTCCCCTTGCAATACATACTGAGGAACGCTGAGGCCACTGGCAGAATAGTGGAGTGGGCTTTGGAGTTATCAAGCTTTGGTTTGAAGTTTGAGAGCACATCAACTATTCAGAGCAGGGCATTGGCAGAGTTTATTGCAGAATGGACACCAACTCCAGATGAAGAAACGCCGGAGACAGTTATCCCAGGCAAGGAGGCGCCCCAAGAATGGATCATGTACTTTGATGGTGCCTTCACCCTACAAGGTGCAGGGGCTGGCGTGCTTCTCGTCGCACCCACTGGGGAGCACCTCAAGTACGTGGTTCAAATGCATTTCCCTCGGGAGAAGGCTACCAACAACACTTCAGAATATGAAGTACTCCTTGCCGGGCTCAGGATCGCAATAGAGTTGGGAATCAAGAAGATGATTATACGAGGAGACTCACAGCTCGTGGTGAGGCAAGTGAACAAGGATTATCAAAGTCCATTGATGGAGGCATACGTGGAGGAAGTGAGAAAGCTGGAGGAGCGCTTTGACGGATTGCAAACAGAGCATGTACCCCGTGCGGAAAACAGCATTGTTGATCATCTATCAAAGTGCGCTGCGCAAAAGCTTCCTGTGGAACCAGGGACTTTCGTTCTCCATCTGCTCAGCCCTCCGTATCCCCGGCAACAATGGCCAGAAAGAGGAGGAAATTGGACTCCAGCAAGCCCCTCCTGGCCGAGCTTCCCGAAGCCCCCGGCGGAGAGCTTGGCGGGAACAACTCCCCTTCACCCGGTGAGCAGCACCCTCCCGCCAAACTACCAGTCTTTGCGGTTGAGGCATGCGCTCCCGTGAACGAGGAGGTGCCGCTGATCCTTGTTGTCGAGCCTCAGGCTCCAACTTGGGTGCGACTCATAGTCTGTTACCTCCAAACAGGAGAACTTCCCGAAGAGCAAGAAGAAGCTGAAAGAGTAGCCCGGAGGGCCAGTATGTATCAGTTCATTGATGACGTACTATACAGAAGGAGGCCCAACGGTGTGAAATTGAAGTGCATTTGCCGGGAAGAGGGAAAGGAACTGCTGGTAGAGAGATACACCTAGGCATGTGCGGCTCCTATATTGGATCATGCGCCCTGGTTGGAAAAGCTTTACGGTAGGGTTTCTACTGGCCCATGGCCCTCCAAGATGCAATTGAGCTAGTCACCAGATGTGAAGCCTGCCAGTTCCACTCCAAGAATATCCATCAGCCTGCTCAAGCTCTCCAGATGATCCCTTTGTCATGGCCCTTTTCGGTCTGGGGGCTCGACATCCTGGGCCCCTTCCCCCATGCTACCGGGGGCTTTGAATTCTTGTACGTTGCAATCGACAAGTTTACAAAGTGGCCGAAAGTGGAGCCCATGAGGAAGGTGACTGCACAGTCAGCTATCAAGTTCTTGAAAGGATTGGTGTGCCGTTTCGGAGTACCCGCTAGAGTCATCACTGACAATGGCACCCAATTCACAAGCCGCGCCTTCATGCAATACGTTCATGCCCTCGGAAGCAAGGTCTCATTTGCCTTTGTTGCTCATCCCAGAAGCAACGGACAAGCTGAGAGGGCGAACGCTGAAGTGCGGCAAGGACTCAAGACAAGAACATTTGATAGGATGCAGAAATGTGGCAGGCGATGGATCGACGAGCCGCCGGTGGTTCTTTGGTCCCTCCGAACGACACCAAATCGAGCTACCGGCCAGACTCCCTTCTCCCTAGTCTATGGGGCAGAAGCAGTGATCCCCATGGAACTCATATATAGGTCACCTCGAGTACTTGCCTACGATGAAGTAGTGCAGGAACAACACCGGCGTGACGACGCTGTGGTACTTGAGGAGAACCGTCTCTGGGCTGCTACGCTTGCTGCATGCTACTAGCAAGCCCTGCATCGCTATCACAGCCACAGGGTTTATGCCCGGAGCCTTGAGGAAGGCAACCTTGTCCTTAGGCATGTTCAGTCCGCCAAGGGTACAAACAAGTTGACACCGAAGTGGGAAGGCCCTTACCGGGTAGTACGAGTCACCAGACCTGGCGCAGTCCGTCTGGAGACCGGAGATGGCATTCAGTTGAAAAACTCATGGAATATTGATCATCTCCGTAAGTTCTACCCGTAAGGCATGGCTGTCCGGCCCTGCCCGGCAGCCACCCTTTTGTACAAGCCTTGCCGATGTTGCATGTAACCCTTTGTACAAAGCCAGGCGCAGACCCTGAGCAATAGATAAATAAATGAAGCGCTGGGGGCCCAAAAAACTTGCATACATGCATAAGCATAACATGAGCATCGCATGATCATGTAGACATGAGCATAGCATGATCATGTAGATCAGGGCATATGTAGCATTGTTTTCCTCTGCACTAAGTTGCAGGGTTCTTGCCATGGACCCAGTCCCGAAGAGAAGAAATGAAGACAAGCCTACATATCAGTCCTGGACAAGCCAAACATATAAGTTCTTTCTTGAGTTGGGGCCCAGGCAGGCAACGGAACCCGGATCCTTTTCAAAAACATTGAGGCAGGCCACGCACCTCAATCCGGCTTGCTCCTGGCCGGCTTCCCAGCGCAACCCGGCCAAGCCGGCCGGCGCATGCCGGCCGGACCCTGCAAGTCAAACCTTCATCGACAAACCAACATGGCTAGAGTGCGTCCCCCTTTACGTCGGCCCCGGCGGGCGTGGCTGCCGTGCCGACCAAGCCCCCGCCTAGGGCGGGCGGCATTTCGGAGGCGCAACCCTGTAGCAAGACGGCGCAGCCGTCCTATGGCAACCACTCGGCGTGCCTACAGTACCCAGCAGCAGGCCGTACCCACGCCCGGCAGGCCCTGTACGGCCCGCACCCAACGGACCCGGCGAGACCCGCGCCCGACGGACCCGGCGAACTCGGCACCCCGCTGCCGGCTCCAAGACACTGATAACCTGGCTCCGCGCCTAAGTAACTTTACCATTGTAACCCTGAGGGGTTGGCCTATAAGACCCCCCAGGAGGCCTCCATGCACGGGACATGCGATCACTAGTTAACTCTTCACACACACTCACATCCATCCACACGGAGAAGGAGTAGCCTATGCACTGGCCTGCCTTCCTTCCTCCCCAAACCAGCTCTAGGAGCAAGCTTGTACCATCTTCATATAAACCTCACTCGGTAGGACTAGGGGTGTTATCTCTTCGGAGAGCCCTGAACCTGGGTACGTCTTGTGTCTCACACTCACTCGTGCCAATCTCGCCTCTGGAGCCCACCGGTTACCTCTTGATTATCCCTCTCTTTAGCCACCCCATGGCATCTGCCGTGCGCCCACCACAACAGAGATTGATGGTGACAATGAGCAGGAAGATCTTCAGCCACCCCGCTCCATTCGTTGCAAGCGATGGTCCTAGGGAGCTACATGAGGAAGAAATGACTCAAATTGGCCGCCAGGTTAAAATCCTTTATTCCAAATCATGACTCGAGAGAGAGAAGAGAAGTATACATGGCTGGTGTAAGAGTCGTCATCCTAGGAGGAACCGTTGGAGAGGTCATTGAAGAAGACCATGGCGACCGTGGCGGTCGGATGCGAGAGGGCGACAGCGAGGAAGCAAGCGAGGAAGCGTTATAGCTTGGGAAGGATGCAAGGAGGAGACAGGGGAAATGTGACTTGTGGTCAGGGAGAAAAGGGGGTGGGGAGAGGGAAGAGTTAGATATATCGGTGGTAGGCAAAAAATTCAAAAGGTGGAGGGAAACTTTGCGCACGGTACCGCTGGACACCATTCACTTTGAACAAATGTGTGCATCGCAAATGATTATTCTGCTTTACACGCATGCAATGAGTTTGAGCATTTAAATTTTGGTTGAAATTTCCCAGGGTACGGCGCTCATCCACGTCATTGCATAATTTAACATCGCTTGCTAATTTGGGTACACAAAAGAGCCTATGGCACACAGACCACACTTACTAAATCGAGCAATTTTAGTAATTAAACAGAGCCAGTTGACCTAACCATTGCTCTAACAAAAGACCAACTTTATTAACAAAGGCTAAGTACGCATAATTTTAACAAAGCCGCCGACACGCCGCCCTATCCCTCGCCGGTGTAAGATGAAACATCAATGACTTGTCCTGGTGACATGCCGCCGTTGGTGGACTCCGCATCCCCCAGGTTGACATCGACCGTGTCGTCGTCCTCGTCCTCGGCACCGCCCTCAAGGTTGTAGTACTCATAGTAGTGGTTGTGCCAGAGCTTGCGTTGGTACTCCATCGTTGATTCCTCGAAAACACGCTCTTCTCTACCTCCTCCTTAGCGACGCGCAAATCCTCCTCCCGGCGCTCCTCGATCTCCGCTGCTGCTGCATCTCCAGCTACCGCTCGGCGATCTCATGAGGAAGCAGGTGCTCCATGGCCTCCACCGCCTTTTCGGACGTGGGGTGCATGCTCGATTCTGAGGAGGCCTGGAATATCTTGGCATGGGCATCCTCGATCTTGGCGTGGATGGCCTCGACCTGGGCCAGGGCGACATCGGTGGCACGGACGACTACTCGAACGCTCTTGGCATTTGTAGCAGCCGTTGTAGTAGGAGTTGCAGGCGTCATGGCTGCTGTAGCTGGCCTATCTGCTAGCACAGACGCCCTCTCGGCGGATGCCACTACGTGCTCAGCGGAGGCGCCCGCACTCAGGGAGGACGCGGCGACCATACGGGCCCTCACAAAGTGTCTCCATGGCGTCATTCTTTGCAAGAAGGGGTTGGGGAATGGGGTTCAAGGATTTGTGGATTCGGGGGTGACCGGCACTTGAGCAGACAAAGCAAGCGAAGCTTATGGAGGAAGACATAAATAGACCCACGAATTTTCATTGCAAATGGTTCCTATAACCAACCGTGTGTGATGTAGTTGATTTTTTGTATTAGGTATAAAAGACGAATTTGGACGAGAAAATTATGTACAGTTAACATTCCTATAACCAACAGTGGCAATGGATGGTGTTTTAAATGTATGAGAAAATTATGTACCATTAACATGCACTAATACAACTGTCATGTTGAAATTTGGAAATTTTCAGGGTTCATTTGACCTTTTTAAGACATTAAGTGAGTTTCTAGCCATTTAATGGCCGTAATTCAAATTTGAACTGCATGTACATGCAACCGCCAACCATCATGGGGTGGAAAATCATATTTGTATCCTTGTGTGCAAGTTATTCCATGTGCAGTAAATTGGAAGGAATTTTGAAACATATTGGTGTCACGGCTTGGACACAAACACTGAGTACCAAGGCTTTTAAATTTCCAAAAATTCAAAAATGATCAGGAATACATGAAACCTTGCTTGATGTAATGGCATGGCACCAAGATGCTGTGATTAAAAATTTGCCTGTTTGACAAAAGTTTGGATACACATCCCTCACAAACCAGAGCATCTCACGAGAGGACTCGTGGTTCCGAGAGGTAACAATGCATGTTTGATGACGAACCGGTGGTAGCCTCCTCGTATGGCCTTGACACTTTTTCTACCATTAACATGCACTAATACAACTGTCATGTTAAAATTTGGAAAAATTCATGTGCCATTTGACCTTTTTAAGACATTTAAGTGATTTTCTAGCCATTTAATGACCATAATTCAAATTTGAACTACATGTACATGCAATAGCTAACCATAATGGTTTGGAAAATCATATTTGTGTCCTCATGTGCGAGTTAATGCCATGTGCAGTAAATTGGAAGGAATTTTCAAACATATTGGTGATACAGCTTGGACACAAGCATCGAGTGCCATGGCTTTTAAATTCCAAAAAAATAAAAAAATGATCAGAAATACATGGAACCTTGCTTGATGTAATGGCATGGAACCAAGATGCCGTGGCAAAAAATTTGGCATATTCGACGAATGTTTGGACACACACCCCTCACAAACCGAAGCATCTCACGTGAAGACACATGGTTCTGAGAGGGAACAATGCATGTTTGATGACAAACCGGTGGTAGCTTCCTCATATGGTCTCGAAACTTTTTCTGTCGTTAAGATGCACTAATACAACTGTCATGTTAAAATTTGGAAAATTGCAGGGGTCATTTGACCTTTTTAAGACATTTAAGCGATTTTCTAGCCATTTAATGGCAGTAATTCAAATTTGAACTACATGTTCATGCAACAGCTAACCATAATGGTTTCGAAAACCTTATTTGTGTCCTCGTGTGCGAGTTAATGCCCTGTGCAGTAAATTGGAAGGAATTTTCAAACATATTGGTGTCACGGCTTGGACACAAGCATCGAGTGCCATGCTTTTAAATTCCAAAACATTTAAAAAATGATCGGAAATACGTGAAACCTTGGTTGATGTAATGGCATGGAACCAAGATGTCATGGTATGAAAATTGGCCTGTTCAACGAAAGTTTGGACACACACCGCTCACAAACCAGAGCATCTCATGAGAAGACTTGTGGTTCTGAGAGGGAACAATGCATGTTTGATGATGAACCGGCGGTAGCTTCCTCGTATGGCCTCGAAACTTTTTCTACCATTAACATGCACTCATACAACTATCATGTTAAATTTTGAAAAAATTCAAGGGTCATTTGACCTTTTTAAGACATTTAAATAATTTTCTAGCCATTTAATGACTGTAATTCAAATTTCAACTACATGTACATGCAACAGCTAACCATAATGGTTTGGAAAATCATATTTGTGTCCTCATGTGCGAGTTAATGCCCTGTGCAGTAAATTGGAAGTAATTTTCAAACATATTGTTGTCACGGCTTGGACACAAGCATCGAGTGCCGTGGCTTTAAATTCCAAAAATTTCAAAAGTGATCAGAAATACATGGAACCTTGTTTGATCTAGTGGCATGGCACCAAGATGTCATGGTAAAATAATTGGCAAGGTCGATGAAAGTTTGGACACACACCCCTCACAAACCAGAGCATCTCGGAAGAAGTCTCATGGTTCCGAGAGGGAACAACACATGTTTGATGAGGAACCGGTGGTAGATTCCTCATATGGCCTCAAAACTTTTTATACCATTAACATGCACTAATACAACTGTCATGTTAAAATTTGGGAACTTTCAGGGGGCATTTGACCCTTTTAAGACATTTAAGTTATTTTCTAGCCATTTAATGTTCATAATTCAAATTGAAGCACATGTACATGCAACAGTAAACCATCATGGGTAGGAAATATGATTTATGTATTACATTACATTATAAAATAATATCATGGTAATAGAAAATAAGCATTCATGCCTTACATTTGGAAAGAAAATGTAAATATCTAGCAAGACAATCGGGCCCCACATGATTGGCACTCTATTTCGCGCCTCGAGGTTTGGTAGGTGAGTGGCGCCTGGCGTAGGCTATTAATCAGACGCAATTCTGTATTTGAAACCGTTAGCCATTAATTTCACACATGGCTTATGTTGCGGCAATCGTGTGCAATTCAAGCTACAATACTCGTAAATTCTGACTACCGGCATGTGTACTGTTCCCGTCAATCTAGATTCCGGCCGCAAATAAATACTACCCTGCTCATGTCGTCCCACCTGCATTCTCATCTACATCCTCTCCTCGCTCGCCCCCCCTTTCTTTCCCACACAAAAGTCTGCCATGGTGCCGCCGATCTACCCACGTGCCAACTAGGAGGCACCGCCCCCCGAGGACATTCAGTCGTAGAGCAGCAACGAGGAGGACCCATACGAGCCGTAGTACAAGGTTGCGCCGGCCTCCCCAACTTTGGAGTGGTTTTGGGGCTAGTACAATCTTTGTTTGTGGAAGGCACTACCGCCGGCTGAAAAATCCAGGCAAGTGGCATTCAAGAAGGAGATGGAGGAGGAGGAAGCCAGGTACCAGGCAGCCCGTGAAGCCCGTGAGGCCGCCTGGGAAAAGGAGGCGGTGGAGCTTTGGGGGCGAGCGTATCAACATGCGGAGGAGGTGTGCGAAGACGGTCGGTTCTACACCAGGAAGGCCAAAGGCGCTAGGCGCCTTCTTGCTGCGTGGAGGTGAGCCGATAAGCTCCAGCATGCTACCGATGAGGAGCTTCGATGGGTGCCCAACGAATTGGCAAGATTGTTCGCGTGCGTCTGCCAGCAAGAGGCAGATTGGCACGTCAAGCACTGCGAGGCGGAGGAGGCGGAGTACTGCCTCTGCTCTGGGAAGCCGCCACGCACTAGCGACTTGCTGGCGAAGGGCTGCCAGAAACTGCCCCCATAAGGAGGGATTATTAGTTTTAGTATTTTTTGTTTTCAATTTTATGCATTGTACATAGTAGTTAAGTATCATCACGTATATGTGATGATATTATATATATTCTGTGATGAACTAATGAACAATATATATATTATGAATTCCATTTTTCTATCTGTTTTCGTATACTAATTTGTATCTAGCTGTTATCATCCACATATACAGAATGGAAAGCATATATATACACATTGAAATAGAACAATATATAAGAACGGAAAACATAGTACACACAATGAAACAACAATAAATAGAGCAATATTATGATTGTTGTGAATACATAGCGATCAACGTTAAAATGACTCAACAAAATAAAACGCGTCCATGACAAGCAGCCTTGCCTATGGTAGCTCTTGTCTCTGCCGAACTCGTGCAGGCGTTCGTCCAAGTGGTCAACACACTCAAGGTACATCTGGAGCACGATCTCGAGCTCCAAGTTGGCTATTTCATCGGAGATCACCAGCTCGAGGATGTGATGGCCATGTTCTTCTACTATGCCTAGGTGGACACTTGGGCCAAGGAGGCGGTCGAGCATAGTGACCAGCGCGTGGCATCGAGCGGGCCGCGGACAAGGCAAATGGCGCAGCAGGCGTCCGGTGCAAGTACGGCGGGGCCGGCCTCTGGTGCAAGTACAGTGCAGATGGCCTCTACACACACCTGGCGAGGAATGGGGCTACTAACAGGCTGTGTACCCGGCTGTGACGCCCTGTCGGTAGCAGGCAAGCACCGATGGATCCGCTCTTGCTATGCGGTGTGCCGTGCCTCTCGCTCTGCAATGCTCCAACAGTCTCGCTGTGTAGTGTGCCACAGCCTATCGGCGTGAACGTGTCTAGCTTGCTCTGCGGTACACCACCGATCATGTTGTGTGGCGAGCTACAACCTCTTGGTGCTCACATGCCTATCTTGACCCATGGCGCTACAGCACCGTGCACCAAGGGTCTGCTCAACCCTTGCGATGACGCGCATGACAGCGTCGTCCAACGGGTTGTCGGGGACACCCTCAGCCTCGATGGGCCGTGGCGCCTTCTAATTTTCCTCGTTGAGGTGGTTGATGGTAGAGGTGGCGCTTTGGTGGGTTGGCATGATTGGAAAAGGTAGACGGGCTATAGCCCGCGCTTGTTGCCTCGGTGTGTCGTGCGCCGCCTAGGTTTATGCGCAATATCGCTGGGTGGCGGCGGGAAACCGATGAGGAAGTGGCGGGAAATGGTGGCGTGTTCATAAAATGCCATCAATCAGTGGAAACTTAACATAGAAGGAACCACAAGCTAGCACCACACGTGCGGGCACATTGCTCGCCCAAGGCTTTCATCCATACACTCATGTGACCAATAGACCACACTATGCACAGTAAAGAATATTATTCTATACACAGAGAGCGTAGATGTTGTGTAGACTGAGCAAATCATGGAAAATGATTAAACTAAGGAACTGGTTGATGATGATTTCAAGAATGGCAGACAATAATATACCAGCAAGCATCGTTTTACATGAACACACAGAGCTTATTAGTAGGAAAATGACTGTGTTATTCTTGGTCTTCCCATACAATTAGCTAGTGCACCTTTTCTGTTGCCCGCGTTCACCTCACCGTGCCGGCCTGTGCTCGCCGTTAGGCACCGCGGCGCACTCTGCTCGCATCCCTCCACACGCTCGGCTTCTGCACGGCTTTTTCCTACGTGTTCAACTTCTATATGCATATGGTTGCTCATCGTTGAGCTGGCCGCGGAACGCTCTGCTGGCGTCCCTCCGCGCGCTCTGCTCTCACGTCCTCCGCGTGCACTCTGCCAGCGGTTGGGGCCGGTGCACGATCATGTTGGGGGCCCCATATGCATGCGGTTGCGCCGCGCATGTCACCACGATGCAGTTACGTGCGTCACGATGGAGTTACGTACTGCAAAAACTGCCACCCAAGCATGCCGATATTCCAGGCCCTTCGGCTTCCCCATTAGTTCCCGCGGCCATTATAATCTTAGTCTCTTCAACCTTTCAATCGTGCCCCACAACACAACAAGCACACCCACAATGACACATACAAAGAGGATATCTAGCAGCGCTCCAATGGAGTTCAGTGTGCATCAAGTGGAGACCCACGTGAGGAAGAAGGATCTCTCGGTGGTTTACACCATCGACCCGGCTGTGGTGGAGGACTACATCAACACCGTGGAACACTTGCTTGCTCAGGGCAAGTACAAAGCATGGTCGGCATCGATCTCCCGTACACCGGCGGTCAACCCGGGATAGTTCAGAAGGTTGTCATTGCCCAGTTGTGCGTGCGCCATCACGTCCTCATCTACCATTACTACATGGCCACAGAGCCCTGCGACCATTTCGCCAGGTTTGTCAACAGCACCGACTACAAGTTCGCTATGGTGGAAACCACTGACGATGTAAAAGCGCTCGAGGTTTCGGGCTTAGCCTACCAGAAGCTTGTCGAAATCCATGGCCACTACAGGGTCTGGGGCAGCACGAAGGACTCCTTGTTTGAACTCACCTCGGCCATCATCGACCCCTACTACGAAAAGATGAAGGAGGATGCCAAGAAAAATCCTGCATCCTAGCACGGGGCCTGGATGCGGAAATTGGATTAAGCTCACCTCAAGTTCGCGGCCAAGAACATGTACACATGCTATGAGATGCACAGGCGGATCATTTACATGAGGGAGTGCCCCCTTCCTGTAATCAACGAGGGATCGAGGCACCAGCAGAGTAGTGGCAGCAAGCATCACAATAAGAAGTAGATGATGATCAGATGATCGTTTATCCTAGTTTATTATGCATGTAATAGTTTACTTTGGTGTGTGCAAATGTCATGTGTGTACTAGCCACCTATGTAATTGGATGTTTAATTTGGTTATGCAATCATGTCCTTATAAGTATATATGTTGTTATTCCGTATGCAACCACATTGCACACAGACGATACTAGGGAACCCGTCGATGATGAATTCACCAATCACTGACAATTTTTTACCAGCAAGTGTTTACCCACAACACACATGGCTTATTAGCAAAAGTCGTTTATGGTATTATCAGTCTTCACACACATTTCTGATTACAGACCTGTTTCCGCGTATCACACACATCTTGTTAAGTTGAACCATTTCTGTTGTGTTGCCTAATCGAAAATAGTTCATCCAAGTGAACTGTATGCCGTATATTGCAAACACCTTGATCTGGCTAACCGTTTCTATTGTGTTGCCTAATCACAAACAATTCATTCGAGTGAACTATATGCTATATATCACACACACCTTCATCTAGCTGACCATTTCTCCTGTTATGCTCATCATGAACAGTTCATTCGAGTGAACTGTATGCCACGAATCGCACACGCAACTCTAATTTGAATCGTGTTTGATGTCTCCTCCATCACAAACAGTTCGTATCATTTTTTACGATTTTCTTACAACACTGTTTGCAATTAATGCACCACACATAATTTCGCTGAAGGGTATCTGATTGTAGTGTCGCGTTAGCAGCATCCTGCAGTAGTGTATGCATGCTATGATAGCTATGCAGAACATGTATTACTAAAGTGCACAAGTAACGTTGCCCAGCTATATTCAAATGGCTAGTCTCGATAGGAAAGTGATGCAAAAATTGACTCAGGGGTGCACAATGCAATGGAAAGGGAGATGTACAAGTGATGTTGTCGAGGTTACCGTCCTTGCTTATGGTTGGTGGTGTCACAATGATGAAGCGGTTGTTGTCGAGTCCGTGGCAACTTTGAGCAATAGTGATGTCGATGTCGAACCGTTCCTAAGTAGCCGAATCACATTAGGAAACGGAAAACCGCAACTTGAATCTCAATGGAGAATGTCAAACGGTGGTAGTGGAAAGCAGTCGTATGGCTTGGGTATGTCAGTGGGTTTGTGGAAGTGCTATGGTGGGCTCGAAGTTGGCGATGCGAAAGTGGTGGCGGTGGCTGAATTTTTCTGTCGAAAATTCAGTTTTGTTAGTGGAAGCCTTATGATCTCGGTCGGGGTCCGGATGATCCGGGCAGGTCATCTGCGCGACTAATGCGACCGGGAAGAACTCCAAATCAGGGATAAAAATAAAAATTGGGGCGGTTTTGGGTGAATTTTGTGGTGGAGACGGTGGGCGAATGCTACATCCACTTGCAACACAACGAATCCACGGATCAAATTCAACAAAACATCATCAAAAAGACAAAAACCAACAAATCACAATTTTTTGGTCTGGCTCTTTTTGTGGGGATTTTCAAGATTGGGGGAAAATACACAAAATTAGCTAGCAAATGGGCGTAGGGACTCAAGGTTCTGAATCGACCTATGCTCTGATCCTAGATGATGTAGGGTCAAACCCTAGTTCATGATCTTTTAAGACCTGGAGGTGGGTACAGGAGCAAATCAAGATCCAATCACACATGTTCTAAATTTCACACAAACAAAGAGGAGATACAATGATCCAAATCCAACAAAAGTAGGTAACAAAGGGTAGCTAGTTCATCCCAATCCTTGAAGGAGAGAGGTCTTGAATCCTAGGAGGATCTTCCCATGAACATTGTAAGTAATGGTTTCTTCTTCAGCTTTAATGGGTTCTACTATTTTTACTTCAATGGGAGGATGATATTTAAACCACTTCTCCTTAGAGAGATCAACATGAGTAGCAAATGATTCACAGAAAGAAGCTACTATCTCAGAGTCGAGTCCATATTTAGTGCTAAATTCACGAAAAACATCGGTATCCATTCAAGATTTAACACAATCAAAATCAAGGTTTATACCTGAATCCTTACCTTCGTCGAGCTCCCAATCTTCGGAGTTGCATTTAATTCTTTCCAAAAGATCCCATCTGAATTCAATAGTCTTCTTCATAAAATAAGCAATACAAGAAGTATCGAGCATGGATTGATCATTATGAGAAGGCCAAGCATAATTTTTTTTGAATAATAATCTATCTTGAGAGCTCATGATTGGGGCATGAATATAACATTGACTTAAGCCTCCCCCAAGCTTAAGCGATACTTTCTTCTTCACGAGGCTAAAGTTATATATATAATTCCGATCACAATGAACCAGATGCATAGGACAAAACTTATGATGAAATTCCAATTTCAATCAGTTGTAATTCCAAGCACCAATATCATAACATAGCCTATACCATGTCAATGCCTTTCCCTTCAAAGATAAATGGAAGACCTACTTCTTGACTTCATCTCCAGGTAAACCTGCAAGCTTAAATAATCCACAAACTTCATCCACATAGATTAGATGCATATCAGGATGTAGTGTTCCATCTCCTGCATAAGGATTAGCTAGCGGTTTCTCTATCATACCCGAATGAATTTCATAATAAATATTTTCAGTACATGAAGTTGGTTGGGAGCAACTCTTTGCTCTTCTGGTCGAGGTGAAGATACCCTGAACAAGCCCCTCAAAGGATGATTTTCCATAGTGATGACTGACAATAAATTTCAGCATGTAATATAAATGTTTCCTTACCAAAGGCGCTTCACTCCCTGGAAATGGAGCCAGAAAAGAGTCTTGATGACCCACAAGTATAGGGGATCAATCATTGTCCTTTCGATAAGTAAGAGTGTCGAACCCAACCAGGAGCAGAAGGAAATGACAAGCGGTTTTCAGCAAGGTATTTTCTGCAGGCACTGAAATTATCGGTAACATATAGTTTGGTGATAAGATAATTCATAACGGGTAAAGAGTAACAAGTGTAACAAAGGTGGTGCAAGGTGGCCCAATCCTTTTTGTAGCAAAGGATAAGCCTGGTCAAACTCTTATATAAAGCAAAGCGCTCCCGAGGACACATGGGAATTATTGTCAAGTTAGTTTTCATCATGCTCATATGATTCGCGTCCGTTACTTTGATAATTTGATATGTGGGTGGACCGGTGCTTGGGTCCTGTCCTTACTTGGACAAGCCTCCCACTTATGATTAAGCCCTCTCGCAAGCATCCGCAACTACGAAAGAAGAATTAAGATAAATCTAACCGTAGCATGGAACATGTGGATCCAAATGAGCCCCTTACGAAGCAACGGATAAACTAGGGTTTAAGCTTGTGTCACTCTAGCAACCCATCATCTACTTATTACTTCCCAATGCCTTACCCTAGTCCCAAATCATGGTGAAGTGTCATGTAGTCAACGTTCACATAACACCACTAGAGGAAAGACAACATACATCTCATCAAAATATCGAACGAATACCAAACTCACATGATTACTTATAACAAGACTTCTCCCATGTCCTCAGGAACAAACGTAACTGTTCACAAAGCATGTTCATGTTCAAGATCAGAGGGGTATTGAATATCATTAAGGATCTGAACATATGATCTTCTACCAAATAAACCAACTAACACCAACTACGAAGAGTAATCAACACTACTAGCAACCCACAGGTACCAATCTGAAGTTTTGAGGCAAAGATTTAATACAAGAGGTGAACTAGGATTTGAGAGGAGATGGTGTTGCTAAAGATGTTGATGAAGATTAACCCTCCCTCGATGAGAGGATCGTTGGTGATGACGATGGCTTTGATTTCCCCCTCCAGGAGGGAAGCTTCCCTTGCAGAATCGCTCTGCCGGAGCCCTAGATTGCTCCTGCCCAGGTTCCGCCTTGAGACGGCGGCACTTCGTCCCGAAAGCTTCTTTCTTATTTTTTCTAGGTCAAAAATTTTCATATAGTAGAAGATGGGTGCCAGACGATGGCCAGAGGGCCCACAAGCCCTGGGGGCGCGCCCCCAAGGTTGTGGCCACTTGGTGGGTCCCCATCTGTAGTTTCTTCGCCCAATATTTTTTATATATTCCAAAACAATTTTTCGTAAATTTTCAGGACTTTTGGAGTTGTGCAGAATAGGTATCTCAGATTTGCTCCTTTCCTGTCCAGAATTCCGGCTGCCGGAACCATAATATGAAATTACAGCCCATAATGCAATAAATATCAATGTAAAAGCATGATGCAAAATGGACGTATCAGTACATGGGCCTCGGCCCAAGTCATGCATCCAGGCACTATCCAGATGATCCGGGAGGTGGTCTAGATGATCTGGGCGTGGATGTCCGGATGATCCGGGTGACTGTCCGGATCGTCTGGCTGTGTCGTCGCAGCCGTAGTTGGCCCAAATGTCTGGGTTGTCGTCTAGATGTCCGAGTGGATCCGGATGATCTGGGTGGTGTCCTGGATGATCCGACTTCGTCTGGAGGCTCAATGTAGTCTTCGAGCACACTACTCGGATCATCCGGATGGGGGTCCGGATGGTCCGGGAATGCTCTGTCTTGCTCAGTTTCTTCTCCGTCTTCATGTTCTTCTCCCTCCATCGTTTGACCTTGCTCCATAGATTCTCCATGGTTGGTTCCTTGGTAGCAGAGTATGCAAAAGTGTCTCCGTTTGAGGTAGTAGCCATGTCTCATGTGATTCAAAAGAGAGTTGTGAGAGGATAGATGTCACCTCGGTGTCGGTAGCTCTTGCACATGCTCATGTCATCGGTCCACTTGGCACCTGAGGAGACGACGGTAGGTCCATGTGGATGACCATGGGATGCTCCACATTGTTTGTGGTGTGCATACGAAATATTGTTGAACAAACAGTGAACCTATAAAACACAAAAAAGCATCGATGGGCCCTGAATCTGGAAATTGGCTATATGCCAACATAATCCGAGATAGTATCCATTCACATAAGTCAAGCTTAGAACTTGATGAACCCTTCGAAATACTTAGAGTGTAAAGAATAGTAATGGATCTATAACTAACAAGGATAAAAATCTTTTATAATGCTTGACTTGTTACAAATAGTTTATGATGAGATCAAGGAGTTAACTATGAGGAGATTGCCTCATCATAGCAATACTTCAAGTCAGTCCGGGTTAAACTAGAAACTATTGAATATTTCAATTATGAGATATAATAGATGGGTGCCAAAATGATTAACATGAGATGGAAATAGAACCAAGGTTGAATATTTGGTACGGTCCAAGATAATTTTTCAATCCAGAGGATGCTAGTAAGTGTGTAAACTTCAAGAGATTCTATAATGATCTGAAGCAAGCATAGTGGAGTTGAAATCTTCCTACTAATGAAATGGTCAAATATTTTGATTTCATTGAGGAAAGGAATATGCTTGTATTTACAAGAAAGTAAGTGGGGGCATGATAATATTTCTAAACACTATATGTGCATGACACATTGTTGAGTGGAAATCACATAAATTTCTTGACACGTATTAAGACTTAATTGAAACTAGTTTTTAGTAAAGTACTTAGGCAATATATAGTACTGGTATTAGGCATAATGATCTATGGATATAGTAGTGTCTAATCGGGCTTAGCCAAAATACATATTGATAGCATGATAAAGCAGTTTAGTATGAAATACACAAGAAGAGTTTCTTGTCAAATTCACATTGAAGGAGTTTTAATAAAGAATCAGTATCCTGAAACAGTAATGAGCGAAATACATGATTTCAATCACACTTGTGTTAAATATGTTCCATGGTATGTAAACAACCAGATATGTCTAGTACTCCAAGTAAGTTATAAGTAAAGTTACCAGAATGACCAAATTGTGGACAACCGTGACAATGTCGTTAAGTACTAACAACATGTTTCTCGCATACGAAGAAGATGAAGATAGTTTTGTAAGGAGTTACATCAATACATGCTCATTGTAAGAAGTACATCGATAAAATCTTGATCGGTGCTCCAAGCAATTTTTGGTTTTAATAAAATGATTTATGGTGACACAGTAAGTTGGAATTGGTCTAAGAAAGTTACGGTGGTGAATTCTATAATAGATGGCTAAGTATATATTCTCTTTAAAAGCAACAATAGAGGGTGATGAAATCAAAGGTTCATTTATGAACTTGGTATGGTTTCTAGATGATTGTGCCAATGGAACACTGTTCTCAATAGTGGTTCCATAGCTTAGTCGAAGGAATCAAAGGTCATGCCAGTGATTCAATATATACAAAGCCTGTTTCACATAAATTTTTCATTCTTGTGAAAGCATGATAGATTCATATATATGCAAATGATCCACACAGATCTGAAGTTGTCAAGATCTGATAGGACGAAGGCTATACCACAAGCAAGGCATGAACAAACACCGGATTGCCATTGGTGTAAAAGAAAATGTGCTAACTAGATTATTGAATCTAGTGCAAGTGCTAGACTTTTGGAAACATGCCCTAGAGGTAATAATATTTTATTATTATATTTCCATGTTCATAATTAAGATTTTATATTCTATGTTATAACTGATATCATCCTGGAATATGCGATTCGATGGAAAACTCATATGCACGTGTGCAATGATAAATGGTAAAATATGATTCCTAGTCTCGCCTCTAAGACTAGCTCAAGTGTTGTTCATGATCATGCTTTCCTGATCTTGAGATATCATTAAATGTAACACTAGCCTCAATACAACTTTCAGGGTGTGACGTTAGAAGAAGATCATTTTGAATCGACCCAAACTTGTTTGTTATACTTTGAGATAATATCGCCATAAGTCAATTGTTATAACATGAAGTGTTAACGTGTGTTTTACCTCACCAACCTATATATACTAGAGGCTTTGGCACTTTTGAGGACACAACTTTTGGAGCCTCCTCTAGTTCTCTAGTTCTACTTATAGTTGGTCCTAGTTGATAAATTAGGGCTCGACCTTGATCCTATAATCCTCATAATTAGAAGTCCAGTGTGGTTCTAATCACCTCCCTCCAATTCTCCAGTGATGGTATGTTTGGACGGCTTAGCACTGCCGGATTGTGAAGACCGTACGCTTGCAACTAGTAGAGAGGTTGTGCTTTCGGTCTTCCGTTCGAGGGACTATTCATGGGCGTTTCGTGGGATCATCCATCTATGGCTCGAGGGACTCCAAATACAATCAACACTGACTCATCTACTTCCACTGCTACTTGAAATCAGTAATGATCATGACCCAACCCGTCTATGCATCTTCATATTATTCCTGGGTGATCATAGGGCGATTTGTTTGTTTTCTACTACTTTTCCCAACAAAGATCTCAACAATTTTCTAACAGAAATCCGAGAATATAGCAGTCATACATATTTGAAAGGTAGAAAGTGCATTACATAAACCAACAGGTATATGTCTCTAAGCAAAAGTTCCAAAAGGACAAGTAAAGGTAGTTTTATCTTGATCTTCTTGTGACACGGGTATTTAAGAGAAACTAGAATATCCATCTAGGAAACATAAGAGGGTATGCTTAGATAATATTTCTAACATTTGATTAATGAAAGGCAAGGGATAATGATCTCTCCTAGTAGCTTTATTTAATTTTCTATAATCAATTACCATCCTATAACCTGTAACCACTCTTTGTGGGATAAGTTCATTTTTATCATTAGGAATAACAATACTGCCATCCTTCTTAGGGAGATAATGGACTTGACTTACCGATCTACTATCAGGTATAGGATAAATTATACCTGCCTCCATAAGATTTTATATTTCCGTTCTTACCACATCCTTCATCTTAGGATTCAAACAACATTGATGATCGACAACTAGTTTGAAATTGGGCTCCATATTAATCTTATGTTAACACAGAGTGGGACTAATGCCCTTAAGATCATCCAGAGTATACCCCATTGCAGCACGGTGTTTCTGCAAAGTTTTCAATAATCTCTTTTCCCCGTGCATTGAAAGGTTAGCGTTGATAATGACATGATATATTTTGTTTTCATCTAAATAAGCATATTTCAAAGTATCTGGGAGTTTCTTTAATTCAAACACGGGATCACCCTTAGGCGGTGGAGGATCTCCCAAGGTTTCAATGGGCAAATTATATTTAAGGATAGGTGCTTGCCTACAAAATATTTCATATATTTCATTTCTTTCATTCATGTGCATATAATTTTCATGGTCTAACAAATATTTCTCTAAAGGATCGGTAGGAGGCACGACAGTAGAAGCAAGACCAATAATATCATCTTTATTAGGTAAATCTTTATAATTTGGTTTTCTAGTGAACTTAGAGAAATTAAATTCTTGAGAAACATCACCAAACTTAACCTTGAGTTTCTCCTTAACACAATCAATTTCAGCATTACCGGTATTCAAAAAGGCTCTACTAAATATAATGGGACAAAAACTATATTGTTGTGATCCAAATACTAATAAATTTGTATGGTATTTGATCTTACCACACAAGACTTCAACATCTCTAACAATCCCTAGCGATGAAATGGTATCCCTATTAGCAAGCTTAATAGTAACATTGATTTCTTCTATCTCAGCATGTGAAATATCATGCATAATTTCTTGATAGAGATAAAAAGGAATAGCACTTATACTAGAACCATATCACATAAACCATGGTAGCAATGATCTCCAATCTTAACAGAAACAACAAGCATACCAAAAACTTTCTTATTCTTATCTAACTCATCCTGCTTATTTCTAACGGGTTTAGCAATTCTAGCTGCTTCATCACAGAAATAAATAACATGCCCATCAATATTATCAACCCAAAGATCTTTTACCATTGTAATAGGAGGTTCTACTTTAATTTGTTTAAGAGGGTTTATGTGTTCTAATATTACTCATATGAACCAAGGTTGTGGCCTTAGCTTGTTCCTTAATCCTGGCACCGAAAGGAGGTTTCTCCGTATAAGTAGCAAGCACAATGGGATTAGAAGTATAAGCAAGTGCTTGAGTTTTAGAAATAATCGGTTCTTCACAAATATCATCAATGGGAGGATGAGATTTAAACCACTTCTCTTTAGGGAGATCAACATGAGCAGCAAAAGATTCACAAAATGTAGCAACTATGTCAGAGCCAAGTCCATATTTTGCACTAACCTTATGGAAAACTCCGGTTTCTACAAAATGCCTAACACATTCATAATCAAACTTTATACCTAACTCATTACCTTTGTCGATTTCCCAATCTTCATATTTGTGTTTAATTCTTTCAATAATATCACATTTGAATTCAATACTCCTCTTCATGAAGGAACCAGTAGAAGAAGAATCAAGCATTGTTCTATCATTATGAGAAAGCTGAGAATAAAGTTTTGAATTATCATATCCCTCGAGAGCTCATGATTGGGGAATTTGAGCATCATGTCCTTAAGCCTTCCCCAATCTTGAGCGATATTTTCACCTTCTTGAGGCCAAAAATTATATATATATAATTCTGATAATGACGAACCAAGTGCATAGGTTAATTTTTTTGACGGAACTCCAATTTTAGCCGATTCCAGCCCCATGTCTCGGGATCATCCAATAGCCTGTACCATGACAATGCTCTTCCCTCCAAAGATAAAGGGAACATTTTCTTATTAACATTATCCCATGATAAACCTGCAAGCTTAAACAATCCACAAAGTAATCCATATGGACTAAGTGCATATCAGGATGTTTTGTTCCGTCTCCTTCATAAGGATTAGCAAGCAATTTTTCCATAATACAAAAAGGGATTTAATAATAAATATTTTTAGTAGGTTGAGGAGCGGATCTTACTACTTTCGTTCGAGGGGAAATTACCCCAAAGAAGCCCCACAAGGGATTATCTTCCATAGTGACAAGCGAAGATAAAATTCAGCAAGTAATATAACTATTTCCTTATCAAATTCTAATTACCAAAAGAGCTTCTCTCCCCGGCAACGGCCCCGGAAAAGAGTCTTGACGACCCACAATTATAGGGGATCAATCCTAGTCCTTTTGATAAGTAAGAGTGTTGGACCCAATGAGGAGCAGAAGGAATCAACAATCGGTTCTCAACAAGGTATTCTCTGCAAGCTATGAAGTAATAGTAACAGATAGTTTGATAGCAAGAAAATTCATAGCAAGTAGCTAGTAACCAAACTAACAAGGTGCAGCAAGATGGGCCAATCCTTTTATTGCAAAGGACAAGCCGGAAGTACTTCTTATAATGAGCAAAGCTTTCTCGAGGACACATGGGAATTTTGTCTAGTCACTTTCATCATGATTCATTGACTCGCGTTCACTACTTTGATAAATTGTTCTGTGCATGGACCGGTGCCAAGGTGTTGTTCTTTCTTGAACAAACAACCTTCTTATGATTAGCCCCTCTAGCAAGCATCTGCAACTAGGAAAGTAGAATTAATATACATCTAGTCATAGCATGAAACAATTGGATCCAAATCAACCCCTTACGAAATAGCCCATATACTAGGGTTTAAGCATTTGTCACTCTAGCAACCCATCATCTATTTAATAATCCCATAATGTCTTCCCCTAGGCACAAGCATGGTAACGTGTCATGTAGTCGACTTTCACACGACACCACTAGAGGAAGAACAACATAATACTATCGGATTCAGGGCTCCGCAGACCCAAGAAAGGTTCGAACTCAGGGGCGTGAATGAAGGATATTGCTCTCCAACAACACTAGCTCGCCATGCCCATGACCTGATCTCGATGAGTACGCTGGATCGTGCGGAAGGGAACGACACAGAGATTTACCCAGGTTCGGGCCACCTTGCGGTGTAAAACCCTACTCCTGCTTTTGGTGGGTTGGCCTCACGAGGAGGCAAAGGATGAACTGGTACAGTGGATGAGCTACCTCGTGAGGGCTCGAGTGGTGAGGGTGGATTGGTCAAGTGTCTGATCCAGGATTCCCTTCTACGATGATGGCTAGCCCATATTTATAGTGGCCTTGGTCCTCTTCCCTCATAGCTTAGGCGGGAAGGGATTCCACAATGGCCAATTCGAAGGGGGACAAGGAGTACATCTTATCCTGACGAAAGGTGGTCTTCGCCTGCCAAGCTTCTGGCCATGATGCAGCGGTGGGCTCGGCGATGACATCCGTCCTGCTTAGCTCATGGCCTTGGTCTCGTTGCACCAGAAAGAAAAGCTTTGGGGCCTTCCACGGGAACCTGCGCCTGCCCTTGCTCCCTTATCACCGAAGTGGAAACTGTCCCCTCTGCGCCTGCCTGGCCTTGGTCGTCATGGCTCACATCATCACAGCCACACAAGGCGGGAGGCTTGCATAGAGATCTTCGCCCCTCGAAAGGCAGCCTGGGGAGGCCACTCCTCTTGGGGTCTTGGTGTCACAAGGCCCTCGCGAGGGTCTTGTCTTGGGGGTGTTGTAGCTGGGCCGTACAGGGCCGTCGATGGGCCCACGCACAGGGCCGCAGGCAGGCAGATATGGGTACCCCCAATCCTAGAACACCAATAGTAGCCCCCGGGCCCAAGGCGCACTCGGCCTGGCTTCGAGGCGAAGGCAAGGATCTAATAGTGAAGCACCATGGGCCCCCAATAGCCCGCGGGCCAGGCTCGACGCGTGGAGCACGACGAGGCGCGGACGCCTCCGCTTCCCCACATCACCTCGGCAACTTCCCAGGCTGACAAAAGTCTGGCGCACACTGCAGAGCCATCATTGCTCAGCTATTCCTTGCTCCTGATCCCCTCCTCCAGCAGAAAACTCCTCCAGATCCAATCGCAAATCCGCCCCCTTCCTTCTCCTTCTCCGATGCCGGCAACCTTGTGCATGGCGCCCAGGAAGTCAAAGCCCGTGGCACAGGCCGCGACCTCCTTCTCTCCTTTGCTAGCTCTGCGGAGGGGCGTCTTGGCCCAGCGCTCCCGCAGACGGCGAGCAAAGACAATGAATGGGGTGAGACCCTGATCTGGGCCGGCTCTACAGAGCGTAGCACCTTCGCGCGGACGGTCTATCCCTTCTTCCTTCACAACGTCTTTACGGGGCTTGTCTCGCCCCTCTCGGAGTTCTTCTGCTGCGCCGTCCTCCACCACTATAGGATCCAAGCCCTCCATCTTCAGCCCAACTCCATCCTCGTCCTGTCAATCTTCGCCTTCTACTATGAGGCCTTCGTGGGCGTGAGGCCCTCTGTGGCGCTCCTCCGTCATTTCTTCAGCTTGCGGTTGCACGAACGGATGCAGCGCTCTGCTTGCATTTCCTTCATCGCGGTCCACAAGGGGAATGTGCTCTTGAAGGCCGGGAAGAAGGTGGAGGGCTTCGGGCACCGTTGGGTCTTCCTAGACACCAAGGGTCTCAACCCATGGCTGGAGCTGCCGATGGAGCTGCCTGAGCGGCTCGAGAGGTAGGGCCATGCAAAGCTCTCCGACCCTGGGCGGAGCCCGTCTTGATGAAGATATCCTCGGATATGGAGGCCAAGCGGCTGACCGGGGGAATGCTCGTAAAGGAGTTCTTGACGCAGTGCCTGGCGCCGCTCCAGTCGCACACGAAACCCATGTGGGAATTCCAGGGCGCGGAGGATGACATAAGGCTTCGCCCTGCCAGCCTGACGGGTGAGGAGCTGGACAAGGCCCTGGCCGTCCTGCTCAACAGTGACCCAGGGGACCTCCCCGAGGCCTATACCCCAGTGTACCGCCGTGCCAACAAGGGGGGACTAGTTGCCGCCATGCCCGCCTTGAACAAGCAGGGGCACATGCTATCCGAGCACCCAAACTCCTCGGTGCCGGTGTCCTCCGGCGACAGCGACGACGAAGAGGACTCGAAGGAGATTGAGGACGACGACCTGGAGGAGGTGTCCCCTCCATCATAGAGCGAGCTCCTCCGCAACCTTGAAGATGGCACGACACCGACGAGCCCCTGGCCGCGGACTCCCCGCGCTCCGCCAGGGTCCTCAGGAGGTCAGGGCCCACCCTGCGGACCACGCAAGCACCTGGCCGGTCGACCCCGAAGAAAGGCACGGCTGCTCCCCCTCCAGAGGGCTCCACAAGCTCCGGCGGGATGACCTAGATGTCGGTCCCGTTCCCGCCTGATCCGCGGACAGGGGGCGGGGCAACCACTACCGGGGCGGACGTGGCTCCACCGGCCCCGACCCCTTAGGGCGACCTCCCCACCTCTCCAGGTGGCAGCACCATGCCAGGTCCTGTCGAGGAGTGCCCCGCTCGTCCCCTGGACGCGCGGCCAAGGCCACGCCAAAGAGGAGCGGGGGCATCCCCGCCACCATCCAGAAGGAGAAGAAGAGGAAGTGGATCGCACCCGAGGAGTAAGTAACCTACCTTGCTCTTGGTCACGCATGGATTGCATTTGTGCTCACAACACTCCCCTCTTGACGACCAGGAGTGGCGATGAGAGCGAAGAAGAAGAAGGCGAGCACTAAGCCGAAGGAGCCCCCTATCCTGAGGGTGCCGCCGGACTCCGGGCGCCACCGCGGTGGGCGCGAGGGTGTATCGCGCCAGCCCGGCGCGGTCTCCGGGTGCTCAGGTGGCATTGCGGCCAGGCTCGCAGGTGCACCGCCTGCCCCTGGCGCTTCGCCGACGCCACTTGGGGAACCGACCGCCAAGGGCGCGGGGGTCCACATGGCTACACTCCTTGTCGCGGCCGCAGTGACCCCGGCGCTGGTGGAGGGGGTGACCCCTAAGGACACGGTAATGCAGCCTCAGGAGGAGTCAGCCCCCGTGGGCCCGTAGGCTGCGAAGTCGTCCTCCCTCGTGGTGCCCGAGGGGAGTCTGGAGCCTCCAGCGCCCCAAGCCAGCCACGCCACCACTTCCTTGGCCACAGCGCCAGTTGGCATGCCAACACCGCCCCCTCGCCAGGCCCTCGCACTCATGAACTGCGGCCCCCTGATCCAACCCGACAAGTTGGATGAAGCTTACACCGCGCTTGGCCGGATCCGGGCCGAACTTCAAGATGCCGATAGGTGCCTTGCGAGGAAGCGCCTTGGGCTCGTCTCTGGGTGGCTCTAGGCCGACACAGCCACCAGGACGGCCTGTGGCCGAGCGGATGCTGCCACCGCGGAGAGCAGGAAGGAGGCTGCTGAAGCCAAGGAGGCTCGCGACGTGGCGCTAGCCAGCGCATCGTCTGTCGAGAAGCATCGCGATTAGGCGGAGGCAAATTTGAAGGCCCTTTAGGAGGAGCAGGCCGCGCACGTGCAGCGGCTCCACCAGCGGGAGGAAGACCTCAGGGCCCGCGAGGCGAAGCTCACCGATCGTGACTCCAAGTTGGCGCAGGGGACCGTTGATCAGGCCGTGGAACGTGAGCACCTGGCCAAGCTGAAGTAGGAGTTGGTCGAAGCCCAGACATCCCATGCCCAGTGCGTCTCCGAGGCGACAGCCCAGCTGGATGCCCGGGAGAAGACCATTGCCGCCGCTGAGAAGAAGTCGGCCGCGGAGCGCGACGCCTTCCCCTCCCTCGAGCTCAGGTCTCGTAAGGCGTTACATTCCATCTGCAGGGGAGGATTCGAGGAGCCGCTGGCGACCCCTGAGGGAGGCTATACAGGGCTCTCCTCCAAGCTCGCCGAAGCGCTTGAGGGTGCTGCCGCCGAGGTGGACTCCATCCTGGATGAGGAGTGCCGCTCACTCTTCTCCGCGGCTGCGACGCACGTCTTCAGCCACCTCTACCTCCAGAATCCGAGCTTCAACTTTGACATGGTGATCCACGCGGTTGCTCCTGAGTCCCGTGCGACCACTGCAGCTACCGTGAAGGGCCACGTGGACGCGCTGCTGAAGAAGTTCACCTGCATTCCCGACATCGAGCCTCCGGCAGTGGAGGCCAGCGGCGGCGATGATGGCGGCAGCGACATTGACGACGGGCTTCTCGTGACTGGGACAGGTGGCGGCAACGGCCATGGCGATGACGACCCTTCCTCCTAGGTTTCACCCTACGACATTTATCATGCCTCGAGTAGGCGTAACACTTTGCTTGAATTTGCAGAACATCTGGTGCTTGTAATAATCGTTTGAACTCTGTGATTTCCCATTTGCGCTTGGTTTGCTTCTTGTTTGCCTTTGTGCTCTGCGTTGGCAGGGCCCAGCCCCGCGCATACCTCGACTGCAGTTGTGGCGTCCAGATCGCCCGGACAACACCAAGGGGCGAGGGGCTACGTGACTAGTGAGGCCCCTGAGTCACAATGCTCAAGGGTCCCCCTTGTCGTGCGAGCAGCCCTCATGAAGGAAACATGGGCGGCGGCAAGGTTAGTCTAGAGTCCTCCATACCTTTCCTCGCCAGCCTTCGTCTGGGAGGGGTGCGAGAAGACCAGGTACAAGGGACCTAGTGAGGTGGCATGTGCCCATTCTTGGCCTGAGTATAGCGCCTGTGTGCCTCCCGGGGGAATGCTGCATGATAGGACCGTGTGAAGAGCCGAAAGGCTATCCTGAGGTTGGTGCGGCCACTAGGGCGACCTCAGTGGTTTATCCACCAGCGCGGAGCATGGGGGTTCCACTTGGGTGTGGGCATAGTCCCTGCTCAACCGTGTCGTCCGCCAGCACGGAGCATGGGGCTTCCACTTGGGCGTGGGCATAGTCATTGCTCGACCGTGTCGTCCGCCAGCGCGGAGCATGGGGCTTCCACTTGGCATGGGATGGGAGCTCTGTGTTAGAGTCTCTGGGCGTGTACAACCCTACTTCATTCGTACGCGTGACTGGCACAGTAGAACTAGAGGAGGTGTATCTGGGCACCTGTGAGACAGCGTGGGACTCATGAGGCCCTACCTCAAGGCGGGTTGCGCCTGAATCTTCTGGAGCGAAGCGCGATTACAAAACCTGTGTGGTGGGGCGACCTGCGCCGAATGAACCTCCGAAGGCCATCACAAAGGACCCCAGGAGGTGACGTGAACGGGACTGGCCCGCCAGACAGAGCTCAGTCGCTTGGGTTTATCGACAATGCAGGGACGGACCTGAGCACAGATGCCGTGCCCAGTCTTCTCATGCAACAATCCCAAGGAAAGACATCCGGTGCATGGCTCCCGCGATAGCGAAGCACCAAACTGCGGTTGAATGAACCGAGCCGCGCACCCTGACTCACCCACGCTCGATTAGTTCATGCAAGAACAAAGCACCAAGCACCCCGGGAGGTGACGTGCACGAGACTGGCCCGCGAGACAGAGCTCGGTCGCTTGGATTTATCAACGCTGCAGGGACGGACCCGAGCACAAATGCCGTGCCAGCCCTTAATCATGAGGCGGTCGAGGGCGTGGTTGTGAGGGGGCAGCGACATTCATGTTGGCGAAGCACCGGGCACGTAGGTTGGAATACTTAGTGAATTCATAAAAGGCAAAGCCAGTTCTGATACATGCGCAAAATGATACAGCTGTAGGGACGGGCCCTAACAGCCAGAGGATAATGCAGCCCGAGGGGCGCTCTCAACTGAACAAATCAAAAAGACACCTGGCACCAGCGTTGTAGAGACGTCGAGGTAGCTGAAGATGCGTGTCGTGAAGATAGCTCCTCATGAGCTGGGCGGCTCCAGAGACCAGGGAGGCCCATGAGGCCACGGGGGCTCGCGAGGATCCAGGACCTCCTGAGACGCGACCGCCAAGCGCCTGGCCTTGTGAGATGCCATATCACATTGCGCCAGGCGCTATTACGGGGCGCCCACGTTCAGCAGGCCGAACGGCATGCGAACGTAGTTGCAAGGGTAGCCCCCACTCCGGCCGACACGTGACGGCGAGAAGAGATCCTGTGATGCGGCCCTGTTGAGGCCCGGGATGTTGACGCAGACGCGCAGCTCGCCGCTCTCATCGGGGGCTGCAGCTGCACTTGGTGGTGCGGGGCAACACTCACCACACATGGCTTGTGCCTACTGAAGCTCTTCGATAGCCTTGGTGATGAATTCCTGCGTCCCTGGCGCCTGGCGCCTCGCTCCTTGCTTGTGGGGGCGCGCATTGAGGCATGCCTCCAAGTGGTGCCTGAGCACCTCCCTCATCGCACTGGTCAGGTCGGAGGCCCTCCAGATGGAAGCCCCCGAGCCCGTCCCAAGGGAAGCATTGGGCACGCCTTCCTATGCGGGAGGAAGAGGTGCCCCGACAGCAGGCGCGGTGCCTGAGGCACCGCCAGAGGGCTTATTGGTCTCCGGAGGACCCTTGGGGAGGAGCTGCTTCTTCTTTGCGGGGGTGGCCTCAGGAGGCAGGATGCCACCCTCGTCATCAGAGTTCTCGGCCGCAACGGCACGGTAGGCATTGTCGGCGTTCTGGGAACCAGGGTTCCTAGACTTGCCTGCCTGCGGCACACGGTGTGGTTACATTGACGGCTTGGTACGGCCCATCTACGAGGCCATCAAGACAAGACCCTCACGAGGGGCCAAGCCTCGCGAGGCGGACAACGCCAAGACCTCCTGAGGGAGCGGCCCCCCTAGGCTGCCACTTGAGGAGTGGAGATTTCTATGTAGGTACCCAACCTCACGAGGTTGCGGTGACGCAAGCCATGAAGACCAAGGGCAGGCGGGCATCAGCGGGCGCAGAGGAGCAGGTTTCCTCTTTGGTGCTAAGGAGGCAAGCGCAGGCGTGGGTTCCCGAGGAATCAGGCAAAGGTTTCCATTCTAGTGCAACAAGACTAGGACCACCAGAACGGCAGGACGGATGTCATCGCCGAGCCCACCATGGCGTCACAACTAGAAGCTTTGCAGGCGAAGACCACCTTTCATCAGGATAAGATGTACTACTTGTCCCCTTTCAAATTGGCCACTTTGGGATCCCTTCCCGCCTATGTTTTGGGGGAAGAGGACCGAGGCCACTATATATATAGGCTAGCCACCACCATAGAGGGTAGATCGGATCCGACCGAAGGCAGACTCACTCTCACCCCAGAGCAGACCTCCTGAGGTTGTTCATCCCTTGTACTAGTTCATCCTTAGCCCCTCGTGAGGCCAATCCACCCCAAAGCAGGAGTAGGGTCTTACACCACAAGGTGGCCCGAACCTGGGTAAACTGCCGTGTTTATCTTCTTCCTTGATTCGTTGAGCTAGGCTGTAGGGCGACGAGTTGGTTGGTTGGATATGTTGAGTTCTTCACACACGCCCCAGAGTTCAAACTTTTCTTTGGTCTGCGGAGCCCTGAATCCAACATTTGGCGCACTAGGTAGGGGCGTGTCGAAGCTTCTGCGCTATCGTCCGGCCAACGACCTCTACGACGATTGGCTCGCCCGCATCGCCAAGCTCGTCAACGCCGCTGGTGAGGCCCCTGCACCGTCCTGTTCGCTTCGTCCTCTGCCGTCCCTGGTAGGCAACATGGCTCATGGCACGCCTCCACCTCCTCCTCTGCACGGCATGGATCCCGAGCTGAGGCGTGAGGCTCCCTAGTGTGACCCACCGTGCAGGGCGCCGACGCGCGATGAAGAAAGCTGCCAGGTGGTGCAGCAGCCCCAAGGAGAAGCGCGTGCACTTCCAGCACTGCCACATCAAGACAGCGTGCCGCCAGAGGCGGTGGCGCGTGGGCGTCAAGATCAGGCTCCTCCCCTGCGGCTGGCCCCTGTGAGTGCGGCAGGTTGCCGTGCTTTCACCCCGGAGCTGCGTCACATTGTCTGGCCCGGCAAGTTCAAGCCGAATCTGCCACCATGCTATGACGGCAGCCCTGACCCCGCTGAGTTCCTCCACCTCTAGAAGCTGAGCATCGAGGTGGCGAACGGCAATGAGAAGGTCATGGCGAACTGGTTCCCCATGGCCCTCAAGGATGGCGCGCGTTCTTGGCTCCTGAACCTTCCAGTGGGGTCGATCTCCTCCTGGGACGAGCTCCGTGAGCGCTTCATCGCCAACTTCTAGGGCACTCGTGACCGCGCTCCTGCGGCAGGTGACCTGTGGCGCATCAAGCAGCAGCCAGGCGAAACCTTGCACAAGTACATACAGCGCTTCACGAACGTTTGCCTCAAGATCCCGAAGGTGTCGGACGAGGCCATCATTTTGGCGTTCTCTGAGGGCGTTTGGGATGTCAAGATGAAGGAGGAGCTCGCCATACACGAGGACTAGTGCTTGGCTCTAGAGATGTTCAACATGGCCGCCAGGTGCGCGAGGGCAGAGGAAGGTCGCCTCTCCCTGCTGGAGCTTCCGGAGGTCGATCCTGAAGACAAGAAGGCTAAGGCTAAGGACGTGAAGCACAAGGGCCCAGCTGTGCTCGCGACCGAACCTGAGATGAAGCGCGGCTGCAACCATGCTGAATCCTCCAAGGGCAGCCGTCCGTTCTGCATCTTCCACAACCTCCACAGCCACAACACCAACGACTGCCAGGAGCTCAGGGCAATCCACGATGGGTGCATCGGCCGCCGTCCCGAGCGCAACGACCATGGCTACGGCCGCGGAGGAGGCTGCGGTGGAGGCCGCTGGGACAACCGCGACCCCCGCCAGGACTGGCGTGATCATCCTCGTGAGGACCGTTGGCAGGGCCAGCCTCGCGATGGCCCCAGGCATGACCAGGCCCACAAGGACCGTCCTCAGGGCAACGCCGGCCTTCCTCTGGTGCCGCCGCCACCAAGGAGGAACGACGACCACCACCAAGGCGATGGGGCTGGGGGCTTCCAAGAGCCTCGTGCCATTGCCTGCATCCAGGGTGGCGCTTAGGCCCCCGCCTCTCATCGCATCTTCAAGCGGTTCGCTCGTGAGGTGAACGCGGCCCTCCCCAAGCTCGAGGCCTCACGTCCCCTCAGGTGGTCCAAGTACGCCATCACCTTCGACTCCATGGACCAGCTTAAGTGCTCAGCCACCGCTAGCGCGCTCCCGAAGCTCTGCTCACCGACCATCAGCAACGTCCTTGTCACCAAGACACTCATCGATGGTGGCGCGGGGCTCAATGTCCTCTCCATCGAGACGTTCGAGACGCTCCAGGTGCCGTACGACAAGCTCCTCCCCACCAAGCCTTTCTCAGGGGTGGCTGATGGCTCCATCGTCCCCATAGGGCAGATCCGCCTCCCTGTCACCTTCAGCCAGCGAGACAACTACCACACCGAGCTCATCGACTTCGACGTCGCCCACATTCGCCTCCCGTACAATGCCATCCTTGGGTATCCGGCCCTCGCCATGTTCATGGCGGTGACGCACCATGGCTACAATGTCCTCAAGATGCCAGGAAGTGGCAGTATCATCACGGTCGCCTGCAACGAAAAGGCTGTGGTGTGCTCCCTTGAGCGCGCCTACCAGGCTGCGGCAGTCGAGGACTCAAACGACGAGGGTGCCATTCGGCCTCCTGAGGCCATCCCCAAGTAGAAGAAGCAGCTCCTCCCCAAGGGCCGTCAGGAGGCTGGCGCGCCCACCAATCATGCCTCAGGCCCCGCGCCCACTGCTGGGGCGCCCTCCCTCTCGCATACGAAGGCGTGCCCGGCGCCCCTCTCAGGATGGGCTCGGGTGCTCTCGTTTAGAGGGCCTCTGACCTGACCAGCGTCATGAGCGAGGCATTCGGCCACCACGTGGGGCATGCTCCAACGCGTGCCCCCATGAGCAGGGCGCAAGGCACGAGGTGCCAGGTGCTCAGGAGTTCATCACCAAGGCGATCAAGGAAATTCAGGAGGCACGAGCCATGCGTGGCGAGCGTCGCCCCGCATCATTTGGTGCAGTTGCCACCCCCAACGCGGGTGGTGAGCTACGCGTCTGCGTCAACATCCTAGGCCTCAACAGGTTTGCTTCTCAGGAGCTCTTCTGGCCGTCTCGCGTTGGACGGAGCGGGGGCTGCCTCCGCAGCTACGTCTGCATGCCGTTCGGCCTGCTGAACATGGCTGCCTCGCACCAGCACTACATGCAGGGCGTCCTAGCGGCTCATGACTCCAGGCGCCAGGCGGTCCTGACAGAGGAGGTGCCAGACCCTCGCAAGCTTCCCGGGCCTCTAGAGCCCCCCGAGCTTGAGGAGCCAGCTGGCTCGTGAGGAGCGATCTCTGCAGCATGCGTCTTCAGCTACTCCAACGCTTCTACAACGACAATGCCAGGTGACTTTTTGGTTTGTTCAGTTGAGGGCGCCCCTCAGGCTGCATTATCCTCAAGCTGCTAGGGCCCGCCCCTACAGCCTGTATCATTTTGCGCATGTATCAGAACTGGTTTTGTCCCTTTATGAATTGCTTGATATTGCAATCTGTGTGTCCAGTGCTAAGCCAACAAGAATGTTGTGCGCCCTCACAAACCCGCCCGCGACCGCCTCATGATTAAGGACTGGCACGGCGTCTGTGCTCGGGTCCATCCCTGCAGCGTCGCCAAACCCAAGTGGCCGAGCTCTGTCTCGCGGACCAGCTCCTGTGTACGTCACCTTCCATGGTCCTTGGTGCCTTATTCTCGCATGAGCTAATCAAGAGTGGATGAGTGAGGGCGCGCGACCCGGTGCCTCACCACCGCGGGAGCCACACGCCGGTTGTCTTTCTTTAGGATTATTGCATGAGAAGACTGGACACGGCGTCTGTGCTCATGTCTGTCCCTGCAGTGTCGATAAACCCAACGACTGAGCTCTGTCTGGCGGGCCGGCCCCGTTCACGTCACCTCCTAGGGTTGTTGGTGTTTGGCCTTCTCATGCGATGTCCTCCGGAGATTCACTCTGCGCAGGCCACCTCAACATCTCGCAGGGTCCTTACAAATGCTCCGCACCAAAAATTCAGTCGCAACCCGCCTTGAGGTAGGGTCTCGTGAGTCCAGGGCTGGCTCACGGGTGCCCATATACACCTCCTCCAGTCCTGCCGTGCTAGCCACGTGTACGCATGGGACTGTACATGCCCCGGAGTCTCCCCTCGAGGGAACTCCCACCCACGCTCCAGTGGAAGCCCCATGCTGCGCGCTTGTAACAGCCCCAAAATTGGGTTATTAATTTCTGTGCTATTATTCCTTCCTGGCAATCATTTTTCAAATTTTTCTCCTGAGTTTGCTGGATGACTCTGATAATACTTGCCATTTTCAACTTTTCTAAATCTTGCTCATGTCTTTGTTAGTGGGCAAGACCTCAGTTGCACCATCTCAAACTCTCTCATAGTTCAAATTCCAAAATTTAGAATTTGGATATGAACTTTGTGATTACAAAGGAGCCATCACTTCTCTTGATCTGTTGATCTTCAAAATCTTCTCAGAGATCCTCCTACACCTCTAAACCTTGGATATGCAAAAATATTGCTAAGTCTTATGCAATATTTTCCATTTGGGATTTATTCCTTCTTTTGCCTTTCTGAGGAATTAAATCCAAAGGCATAGCTAGCCATCTCCTAAATTCATGAAATTTTTTGGAGATAATATTTATGCCTAATCCAAGCTCTGGCAAAAATATTGGCCATATTTAAATGAGGAAAATTGCCTTTTCCTATTTTAAGCCAATCTTCCATTTCTGCCAATTTTCAAAGGATCTACCATTTTTATAGCAAGGAAAATTCCTAAATAATTTTTGGAGCTTGTCCTTGCTGTATCTTCACCATTTCCATCCAAACCCATGCTTCACAGTCCATAATTTGAGCACATGATCCAATGCAAGTTTCTGGCCTGTCTGAAATTTTTGCAAAGGAAGTGCTTGACCCCTTGATCTTTTTGAGCTGGAATTTTTCATGGTGATTAACATTGATAAATCACCCATGGATACCAAAAATCAGCTCAATCCATCAATCCAATCTTCCCCTGCAATTTTTTTCAAGTTTCTGTTCAGATTGCTTGTTTGTGAAGGAAGTACCTTCATTGAAGATCAAAATGAGCTGAAACTTCTCCAGCAGTATATCATGATTATATCATCACCCTCCACCAAAATTCAGCTCATTCCATCTAGCCATTTTTCCCCAGCACCCTCATTTGCATTTCTGGTCAGTGGGGCAGTTTGCACAGCAAGTACCAGCTAGACTCATCGTTTTGGGCTGATATTTTGGCACAGTGGTCACCATAGTAAGTGACCATCCTCACCCAAATCCCATGTCTAATGAAACTATGCACTGCCTGATATTTCCATCAAACACTTTGTTGTTGGAACTTATTTTCGCAAGTTCCTCCAACTGCGGTGCCTTCCAGCTCAATACAGTCTCACATATCATTTTAATGAGCACTGTGCCGCCCTGTAGACATGTTTTGGCATGAAGGAAGTGGCCCGGACAGGTTTGGCCGTGGTGATCACGAGGGGAGCCGGCCAAAATGGTTGTCTAGCTCCTATAGTCGCCGGCAGGCCTGCCCCGGTCCACCCTGGCTTGTCCAAGCATGTCCTACAGCTCAGCCTCGATGTCCTCTTCCCCGTGGACCCCTCTCCCCCTCCGTTTTCTACCCCGACGAGCCGTCCCCGTCGCCGCGCAGTACGCGCTTGTGAGCACGTCGCCTTCATCCGTCCTGTCTTCTTCCTCCCTGAGCCCCTTGGCGTTGTGTTGCTTCGTTACCCTTGTCCGCTCCCCCTCGTCGTGATCTTGCCCCTCCCCGTGACCTCTATGTGCACCAGAGCCCTGGCCGGACTCGCTCGGCGGAGCTCGGCTCGGGTGCCCTCGCCCCGGCTATTTATAGCCCGCCCATGACCCTCTCGAGCTCACCAGGAGCCCCTCCTCCCCTCTCTACGCCTCCCGGAGCCACTCACCCCTCCCCGGAGTCCCTTTCTGATCCCCACCATCGCCATGGCCGCTGCCTCGGGTCCCTCTCGATCCCGGCAATCCCGAGCACTCCTCTCTGTTCCAACACCACCACTGCATCACCCGGAGTCCGGCGGACCTCCCAGTGGCCTCAAACCCTCCTCTCCACCACCGTAGCTCCACCTCCTTCGGCGGCTGAAGCCCTTCTCCGCCGCGGGCACTACTGCTTCCTCTACAGAGCTCTTCGGTGGAAGAGCTCACCACCCCTCGATTCGTCTCACTCTTCTGAGAAGATCGGTAGGTCGCACGCCTCCAGCGGTGGCCGGACGCGCCGACAATCGCCGTCAGGGCGGACGCCTCCCTCAGCCAGGCGCGCACCGCGCGGGAGGAAGAAGAAGACTGGCCAGGAGGGCCCCACCCTGCGCGGGCCCCACTTGTCATGGGCTTAGGGGTTGCCACCTCAGATAAGTGGAAACGCCTCGGCCGTTTTATGCTTTCTGTTAACTGAAGGCGTATTATCTGGAATACGCTTTCTACTACCGAAAATGTACTCTGAGCTATGCGCTTTCTCTTTTTCAGCCCGCCGGCCGAATGCACTGTTTTGTGAACGTTCACTGCTTTAGTTGCTTTTCTGCCTAAAAAGTGAACGGCCACAACTTTGCGCTCGTAACTCCGATCGAGATGATTCCAGCGCGCATGTTCTCTGTTCGTCGAGCTCTTTCCGAGGGTACCATTTTCTTGGTGTTTGCACATTCTAAAAATACCCATTTTGCCCTTGCCCTATATCTAGTCCCTCAGAGAGAGAACCCTTTTCCGGCAAATTCTTCCGTGAGGTGATCACACTTCTTCCCGGAGTATTCCTCGACCCCCAGGCAAGCCAACCTCTTATCATGAGCCCCGAACTTGCATGTTGACTTTGCTTGCACCCTGTGTGTGTAGTTGTAGTAGTTTCTTATCTGTTTCGTCTGCAGTTATTTTAGTTGTGGTATATGTTGTATTGCTTGCCATGTCATGTTTGCCCTTCATGATATCTTTTGCCATGCTAGTTAGAATGTTGTTAGTGATTATGTCATGTCACTGTTCTGCTTTAGTTTCCTGCCATTGCTATAAATACTATGATGTTTTTGGTACACCGTTGATATGCTAGTACCTTGTATTGCCATGTTCCATATGCTATAGTTGTTCAATCGAGAAGCTTGGTATTTTGTTCATGCATTTGTATGCTGCATGCTCATTGTTGCATTCACGTTAAACCTGCTCATATGTTGATGATGATGGAGAAGATAATAATATGACGTAATAATAACAAACCTCCTCCGTCATCGATGGGATCGAGTCATAGTGCCACCAAATCGAGCTTCTCAAGTGCAGCCACACTTGCCTTTATGGGAGGGCCTTAACGCGATCTATTGTCATGCCTCTCGCCGGTGCCTCCAAAGATGGAAGGTTATGGGCGCGCGCTACCCTGATCAGGTAGGCCGACATAAGCCTTGTGTGCCCGTGTTTGGTTTTGAACTCATGTCCCCGTTTGGGACCGTTTATGTTTTGCCACGACGGTGGCCGTTGGATGGCACGGGTTGACATCGGGGCCACCCAGGACTTAGCCCAAAGGGGAGTTGGTCGTAGTGGCTGGGAGGGTGTGATGGAAATTGATCGGTTTTGTCGGAATGCCGTTGGTCCACCCGAATGGGAGCACGAGCCATGGGTTCCGTGGTGTGGGTACAGTGTACTAACCTCTGCAGAGTGTGTGTTTAATCTATCGATAGCATCGTCCTCGGTCATGGGCACAGTTCGTAGTAGGTCACACTATCGGGTCTTGGTCGAAATGGAGGATAAACGTAATATAACTAAGCTGATAAATGAGGTGCTATAAAGAATGTGGTGACTTGGACTATGAGATAGTCGTGAGAGGTTATGGATTTGTTCAGATATGATCACGAGATGAGATCTCGGTGAGTCATGATTTTGCCTTGAGAGGCAGTGGTTAAGTAAGTGATGACAAGATGAGATCTCGGTGAGTCATGATTTTGCCTAGAGAGGCAGTGCCTAAGTATGTGATTGATGAACAGTATGTCTTCAAAGGAGGTAAATGGTAGTTCATTTGCAGCATATTAGTTCATGCTTGTATCCATGTCTCGTAGATACATCTATGCCATGTCATGTTATGATTGAGATGCTATGCTATGCCATGTTATGCTGTTGCCATGTTAGAAATATGTTTAGATATGCCATGTTATTGCCATGTTAGTAGATGCTATGATGTTGTCCATGCGTAGTTTGATCGATGTCATGCTATGCTTAGTTACTGTTGTGAGGTAGATTGTTGCATGCGCTTGGTTCTTGCTTTGTCATCTGCTTGTTTGGATGCTATGTATTTGGTTGTCTTGCGAGTACATTCAAAGTACTCACCTGGCCTTGCACGTGGCCAGATTGCAGGAGGTGATTCGTCATGCTAGGCCGTAACCTTGCCAGTCCTGTGAGTTGTGGAGCCCAGCCAGAGTCGATGTGCTGCCAAACCAAGACTTCCGCCGCCATTTAGATAGCCTTAGAGCTATGCCAGATGATTGTATTCATCAATGATGTAATCCTTCATACATGTATTTGATGAATATTCTTGTACCTGGAATGCTGTATCATGTACCTGTCGTGCGTCAGGTGTTATCCTGGGCTGACATGCGAAGGCCCCTGTTCCCTGCAGATCGGTGTGCCACAAGTGATGGTATCAGAGCAGCCAGGCTGGCATAGGATTACCCTAGCATTAGACCACCATTTCCATCAACCCGTAATGACCCTAAGGGATTTGACCCATCCCTGGCATCCGGCATGGCCACTATTAAGCAGCAGGTGGCGCAGCCGGGATTGACACGTCCCTACTGTCGGTGTCAAAACCGGCGGATCTCGGGTAGGGGGTCCCGAACTATGCGTCTAAGGTCGATGGTAACAGGAGACGGGGACACGATGTTTTACCCAGGTTCGGGCCCTCTCTATGGAGGTAATACCCTACGTCCTGCTTGATTGATCTTGATGAATATGAGTATTACAAGAGTTGGTCTACCACGAGATCGTAATGGCTAAAACACTAGAAATCTAGCCTGTCTGATTATGATTGCCTCTACGGACTAAACCCTCCAGTTTATATAGACACCGGAGGGGACTAGGGTTGTACAAAGTCGGCTACAGAGAAAGGAATCTTCATATCGAATGCCAAGCTTGCCATCCATGCCAAGGAGAGTCCCATCTGGACACGGGAGACTGTCTTCTGTCTTGTATCTTCATGGCCCATCAGTCCGGCCCACGTCACGTAGCCCGGACGCCCGAGGACCCCTAAATCCAGGACTCCCTCAGTAGCCCCTGAACCAGGCTTTCAATGACGATGTGTCCCGGAGCGCAGATTGTCTTCGGCATTGCAAGGCGGGTTCCTCCTCCGATTACTTCGAAGTACCTGACTTAACGAGCTGTATTCGGCCTTCCATTTAATGTCGTGCTCATCGGCTTCCACGCCTTCATGACTTCAGTTTCCACGTGTCGAGCGAATACGAGAGGTCGGGGTATCTTTGCACATAACTCCCTGACCATATAAGACGGGGGTCTATTAAAAGAGATTGGATCTTCAGATCCATTCCACGCCAAGCGGGAAATCCTCAAAGCTTGCTAGGAGAAACCATTCCAACATGGCTAGTGCTCCCAGTTCTTCCACCCGCCCCCACGGCCCCAAAAAAGGCGATTGGGAAAGATGTTCTGTATCCCATGATCAGCTGGTGAAGCTCCAAACACAGGGATTTCTTCCCCCCACGGATCTGGTCCATGTTTGAGCGGGTTTGACCTCCTTCTCAGGCGAAGCTTTGGCGGAAAATTTCCCCAATCCAACCAGGGGGGAACGGGTGTGCTTCATTTCTTATTTGCCAAGAGGCGTCGGGTTTCCAATCCACCCTTTCCTCCGAGGACTTCTGGAGTATTATGGCCTCCAACTACACAACCTCACGCCGGCCTCTATCTTGCACATCGCAGGTTTTGTTGCCTTTTGCGAGCTTTTCCTAGGCTGTGAAGCCCACTTTGATTTATGGAGAAAACTATTCTGCCTCGTCCCTCGTACCCAAGAGGGATCCATATTCGAGGTGGGCGGCGCCGAAGTATGGCGCATAGCCGGGACCGGATACCTATCCGGCACACCGAAGAAGGCGTCCGAAGAGTGGCCCTCAGAGTGGTTTTATATTGGGGACGTCGCTCTCCCTGACCCAATCCGAATGGGTCTCCCTGAATTTTCCAGCGCTCCTTTGAAGAAACGCCACAGCTGGCGCACTAGGAGCCTCGAGGAGGAAGATAGTGCGGAAATCCATCAATTAATGAGCAAGATAAAGACGCTCGCCCAGTCTGGATTATCAATAATCGAGGTAATGGCGATCTCCATAGTGCGGGGTGTCCAGCCACTCCAATTTAGAGGGCTCCCTATGTGGCACTACAATGGGGAAGATGACGCCTCACGCTGTGGCTGGAAAGGTCCGGACACCCCCGCCGCTCTGGCCAAAATATTGGTCAATCTGTACAAAGGGGAGAAAGAGGAATTTATTCGTCTTAAATGCCAAGAGGGATTTTCCATGTACAATCCTCCCAGCTGGGTGAGTTTTAATCCCACCACCATACTCAATCCTTTCCATGAGTCACTTTTGACTGATACTAACCCGTCCATTTGTAACAAAGATGGCGAAAGGTCGTCACGGGGATCTACAGCCCCGCTCCACAGCCGGAGGACCATAACCGGGATCTTGACCCCGGATTCGAGGAGGATCCGGACATATTTGTGGAGCTAGAGGAGGGAGTATTTTACCAGGCGAGCTACGATGGCACAGAAGTGGCCATTATAGCAGACTATCCCGGCCTCCTTCCTGCCTCACACGTAAGTAATCAGGAGACCTCTCCTCCGAAAGAGCTTCCTCATTCTGCCTCACCCACCGCACTGTCTCGTGTTCCAAAGGGGAGGCGCTCGGCGCGCCATGTTACACCAGAGGCGACTCAAAAGAGAGCGGCGCCTACATCGGGCAAGCCTTTGAAGAGGAAGGCAAATGAAGTAACGACCGAGCCGTCGTAAAAAAGGTATGGCTTCGTAAATATGCCCCTTGGCAGTCACATCCAACTGTGACATTGTCTGTTTGTGTTTCATCAGGAAGAGCGTTCGCCGGACTATGTCCGAGGGTCCTGCCGGTCATGCTCCCAACAGCCAGGCTCCAGAACCTGCCATAAAGACGAGGGCCGGTGCGGGAGTGACGCCGGATTGTCCTCCGGCAAAGGATTCGGATGATGTATCCGTCACAAACTCAGAAGTGGAGAGCGTCATGAATCATCAGCGCCGGAGGGCCGCTCTTCGCGACCCCGGCTTTACAAAAGAGGCATTCAATGCCTTCAGCTTGGCTGATGCATACATCAGAGCTTCTCGAGATGGGCTTACCAGAGCCACAGACCAGCATTTGAAAGATATGCGGGTAAGTTCACCTCGTACAAACCTGATAATTATATACCAGTAGCCCCTGAGACTTGAAGCAGTTGATACAACTGATTTAAGGATCATTGTATAACCAGGTGCTTACAGAGAAGAACAACCTGCTGTCTCAAGAACTGGAAAAGTGTCGGACTCAGCTAACTGCTGCCACCGCCGAATTGGAGAAATCCAAGAAGGCGTCGCCTGGTAATGTTCCCCTCCATCGAGAAAATATAATCATATACCAGCAATGCTAACAGTGTTGCATATCTCATGGCAGGATCGTCAGATCAGCTGAAGGAGGCACTTGAAATCGCTCAAGCGGATAAACAAGAAGCCAAAAGGCTACTGGCCGCGGGCGAACGTGTGCTGACATGGGTCAGGGAGGATAAAAACAAGCTGCAGGATTCCAACACCCTGCTGGGCGAAGAACTGAAAGATGTGCGAGCCCAGCTAGCTGACTCCGTGAAGGAAAATAAGAGGCTACGAGGCGGCATATTCAGTATGCTTTCGAACTTACCTCCGTGTAATTCGGCGAGGAAAGGAACTGACAAATTTATGTCTATAGGTATACTGACCGGCCGTCCCGAAGAGGAAATGTCTGGATCTTCAGGCGATCTGCTACAAGAGCTATCGCAAATGCACGGGCGAGCTTGGCAGGTAATGCGGAGTGTTGCCAAGGCCTTGTGGCCATCCGCCTCCCCTCCAGAAAGTATGGAGGAACTTGTGCAGCTATTCAAAGGAGCGCGGAGGCGTTTCCGATTATGGAAGTTATTGGCCTGCCGAGAAGGTGCGTGAGAGGCCTAGGCCATGGTGAAAACACGGTATACCAAGATTGATCCAAATCATATGGCTCGGGTCGGACCTCGAGGATCAGACGGAAAAGAAGTTCCAATTAGTTTAGTATATGACCAAGTAAAGGTAGCCGCCGAATTGTCCCAACAGGATTGTAGGCTAGACAGCCTGTTGGACGGCATTAAGGAAGAAGCTTTTGAGTCTAAGTGACTATGTGCTTCGATTGACAAATTTGTCCCTAGCCGGATTGTAAAACGATTTTCATGGCGGACCTTTTCGCTTCGACCTCCGGACCCGAAGGTGCGGAGTGTTTCCGAATACCCGCATGGTAATATAAACCGGGGTATGTGTGGAAACCAGGCGTAGGGGTCATAGTTGCTTGAACAGACAAGTTGTATCCGGCTAGCTATGTTATATTACATGTGATTGTAAGAAACATCTTCCAGAGAGAATAGTTCCGTTAAGGTTTCCTTTCCCTGGGTGAACATGCGTTAATGTTCATGTCCGAACTGTGATTAAAAAATCGCAGTATACATAGCATCTGGGGGTTCATAGTGTAATGAGTGAAAAAACTTCTTTAGTCCGCCGACCGAATATTCCCTTAAGAACGCTAGCTTTCGGCTTCACCCAGTCTGAGGTACACATCTGGATGACCCGGCAGTAACAATCGCAGAGGTGCTCCCTTTATGCCCGAGCCGAACTAACGGGAATGTAGGGCATAAGCACAGGAGCCAGGCAACCCAGCTTGGCCAAAACTTAAGTCATAACGATGCATATAATGGCGAAGAAAAGGTACATATGAGGAAAAGACACATATGTGGTGAGCTTGATGCTCGGAAAATAATAATAATAAGCTTCTGTACAAGAAGCCCCCAGGTATTATGGACGTACATATTTAAGGATGTGTACATCATAGGTGTGCTAATTAGCCGCTCAAGAGCTTAAAGCTAGGGAAAAAAACGAAAGAGAGGGAAAAAAGGTAATGGACAAAAAGGGAGAAGAAGACGAACAAAGAGTCCGGCTCTAGGCGTAGAATCTTCGGAGTCTGGCAGCGTTCCATGGGTTCGGCTCCAAGCGATTTTCTGATGCATCATGCAGTCGGTACGCTCCTCCAGTGAGAACTTCGTCAATGATGAAGGGACCCTCCCATTTGGGCTTGAGTTTGTCCTTTTTCTTCTCTGGCAAGCATAGAACGAGTTCGCCAACATTATAAGTCTTGGCCCGCACTTCTCTGCTTTGATATCTGCGAGCCTGTTGTTGATACAATGCGGAACGGGCCTTTGCAACGTCATGCTCCTCCTCCAGGGCGTCTAAGCTGTCCTGCCGATCAAGCTCGGCCTCTCTCTCTTCATACATGCGCACCCGTGGTGAGTCATGCATAATGTCGCAGGGCAACACGGCCTCTCCGCCGTACACCATGAAGAACGGTGTGTATCCGGTAGTGCGGTTGGGCGTGGTCTGCAGCCCCCAGAGTACGGAGTCGAGCTCCTCAACCCAGTGCTTGTCTGATTCTTTCAAAGACCGCACTAGTCTGGGCTTAATGCCGCTCATAATAAGACCATTGGCTCGTTTGACTTGACCATTTGTTTGCGGGTGATAGACGGAGGCATAATCGAGCTTGATGCCCAGGTTAGCGCACCAGGTTTTCACCTCATCGGCTGTAAAGTTGGAGCCATTGTCTGTAATAATGCTGTGTGGAACACCATAACGGTGTACGACACCGGATATAAAGTCGATCACTGGTCCCGCTTCGGCCGTTTTAACCGGTTTGGCCTCAATCCACTTAGTGAATTTATCTACCATGACCAGCAGATATTTTTTCTTGGGGCTTCCCCCTTTAAGGGGTCCGACCATATCAAGCCCCCAGACCGCGAAAGGCCATGTAATGGGGATTGTTTGTAGCGCAGTAGGCGGCATATGGCATTGATTAGCGAAAAGTTGGCATCCGACACAACATTGGACAAGGTCCTGTGCATCTGCTCGGACCGTAGGCCAAAAGAAACCTGTACAGAAGGCTTTACTCACAAGGGCCCGAGCCGCGGCGTGGTGACCTCCAAGGCCAGCATGGATTTCGGCCAGGAGCTGCCGCCCCTTTTCTTCGGAGATACATCTTTGAAGGACTCCGGTAGCGCTTTTCTTGTAGAGCTCACCGTCGTGGACCTTGTAGGCTTTCGAGCGCCGGACAATGCAGCGAGCCTCGTTAGGATCCTCAGGGAGCTCTCACCTATTAAGGTAGGCCAAGAAGGGTTCGGTCCATGGGCAATTACTGCCATTATGAGATGGGCCGATGGTGTTGCTTCGGTGGCTGAGCCCCCGATGATATCGGTATTGTGCTCGGACTCAGGGGGTATGATCGGGTCCGGGCTAGTGTTGCCGCTTTCATCCTGCCACACCACGGATGGCTTGAAGAGCCGCTCCAGAAAGATGTTAGGCGGGACGGGGTCGCGCTTGGCTCCCATGCGAGCAAGGACATCCGCCGCTTGATTACTTTCTCGAGCCACATGATGAAACTCGAGTCCCTCGAACCGGGCTGATATTTTGAGTACGGCGTTACGATAGGCCGCCATTTTCGGATCTTTTGTGTCAAAGTCTCCGTTTATTTGGGATATTGCGAGATTTGAATCCCCGCGCACCTCCAGACGTTGTATGCCCATGGAAACGGCCATCCGAAGACCATGCAGTAAGGCCTCGTATTTGGCTGCATTATTGGAGTCTGTATATAAGATTTGGAGTACGTACTGGACTATGTCTCTCGTTGGGGATGTTAAGACGACACCCGCTCCCAAACCGGCCAGCATCTTAGAGCCATCGAAGTACATGACCCAGTTGGGATATGTGCCGTACTCTTTAGGGAGTTCGGCCTCTGTCCATTCGGCGATGAAGTCAGCCAACACTTGGGATTTAATGGCTCGGCGCGGTTTATACGTTATGTCGAATGGCAGGAGCTCAATGGCCCATTTGGCCATCCGGCCCGTAGCATCGCGGTTGTTTATTATGTCATTGAGTTGTACTTCGGAAGCCACCGTGATCGAGCATTCTTGGAAGTAGTGTCATAGCTTCAGGGATGCCATGAAGACCGCGTATGCTATCTTTTGGTAATGAGGGTACCGGGATTTGCCTGGTGTGAGGATAGTGGATACATAGTACACCAGCTTCTGAAGCGGGAATTTGTGTCCGTCCTCCTCTCGTTCAACGACGAGCACAGCGCTCACCACCTGGTGAGTCGCAGAGATGTATAACAACATTGGTTCGCCGACGTTTGGCGCGGCCAGGATTGGGTTGCTTTCTAAAAGAGCCTTTACTTCTTCCAGTCTGGCCGTTGCTGCATCCGTCCACTCAAAGTGGTCGGTGCGTCAGAGAAGGCGATAGAGTGGCAATGCTTTTTCTCCAATCTGGAGATAAAGCGGCTTAAAGCTGCCACGCATCCGGCTAGTTTTTGGACCTGTTTAAGGTCAGTTGGTGTAGCCAATTTTGACAAAGCTCGAATTTTGGCTGGATTTGCCTCAATTCCTCTACTGGAAACAATGAAGCCCAGCAGCTTTCCAGCGGGAACGCCGAAAATGCACTTTTCTGGATTGAGCTTGATGTCATATGCACGGAGGGTGTCTAATGTGAGACGTAAGTCGTCTATTAATGACTCGACGTGTCTGGTCTTGATGACGATATCATCTACGTATGCTTCAACTGTCTTGCCGATTTCCTTCTCCCGGCATGTTTAAATCATGTGTTGGTAGGTAGCGCCGGCATTTTTAAGCCCAAAGGGCATAGTGTTGAAGCAGAAAGGCCCGTATGGGGTAATGAATGCCGTTGCGGCTTGATCGGACTCCTTCATTTTGATTTGATGGTATCCGGAGTATGCGTCAAGGAAACATAGTGAGTCGTGTCCTGCAGTAGCATCAATGATCTGATCGATGCGGGGAAGGGGGAAGGGATCCTTGGGGCAGGCTTTGTTGAGGTCTTTGAAATCGACACATAGGCGCCAGGATTTATCCTTCTTTGGTACCATCACCAGGTTTGTTAGCCAGTCTGGATTTTTTATTTCTCTAATGATTCCGGCCTCGATTAACTTGGCCAGCTCCTCCCCCATAGCTTGTCGTTTGGGTTCGGAAAAGCGCCGCAATGTTTGTTTGACCGGCTTGTATCCCTTCAATATGTTGAGGCTGTGTTCGGCCAACCTGCGTGGGATTCCTGGCATATCAGAAGGGTGCCAGGCAAATATGTCCCAATTTTCGCGTAGGAACGCTCGTAGTGCGGCGTCAACCGTTGGGTCCAACTGTGCCCTGATAGAGGCTGTCTTCTTGGGGTCCATTGGGTGGACCTGGAATTTGACGATTTCGTCTGCTGGTTTGAAGGAGGTGGATTTGGGTCGCTTGTCCAGGATTACGTCATCCCTATCCATTGTGGAGCATAGTGCGGCTAATTCTTCGGCCGCGAGGGCTTTAGACAATGCCTCGAGGGCCAAGGATGCGGTTTTGTTTTCGGCGCGGAGTGCTATGTCCGGATCACTGGAAAGAGTGATAATACCATTGGGCCCGGGCATCTTGAGCTTCATGTACCCGTAATGAGGTATAGCTTGGAAGCGTGTAAATCCATCTCGCCCCAATAGGGCATGATATCCACTGTTGAAAGGGGCCACTTGGAAGGTCATCTCTTCGGACCGATAATTCTCCGGCGTGCCGAATACCACGTCGAATGTGATTTTTCCCGCGCACCGCGCCTCTCGACTGGGAATGATTCCTCGGAAGGTCGTGCTACTTTTCATGATGCGGCTCCTGTCTATTTCCATTTTGTTGAGCGTGTCCTCATAGATGAGGTTTAGTCCGCTGCCGCCGTCCATGAGTACTTTTGTGAGCCGAAAGCCATCCACGATTGGACTGAGGACCAAGGCAGCTGGTGCCCGGACTGTCCTGGATTTTGGTTCGTCACTGGCATTGAAAGTTATGGCCGTGTCATTCCAGTGGTTTATTGCTGCGACTTGGCAGACTTCGGCGAGGTCGCGGAGTGCCCTTTTGCGCCTATTGTTTGAAGCGAAGGTCTCGAAGACCGTCAATACTCTGAGGTCGTCGTCTTCCGGGGGGTGTTGTTCTGAGGTGTTTTTGGTGAGGATATCCTTGCCGCTCTTGGCCACTTGCCGGAGTATCCAACATGCTCTAAGGCTGTGAGTTGGTAAAGTATCCGGTGTTGTGTGTATTTTGCATGGCCTATTGAGCCATTCCTCCAGAACGGTTCCGCGCCCCATAATGGGCTTAGATTTCTTTACTATTGGGTCGGACACCCCATGGGGGTGCATCCTTTTTGCTCGGACTAGGGGTTGAGTGGAAACCAGTGGTTCCCGACGAGCTGCCTGAGTTTTCCAGGCGCTTTCCATTGCGCAGTACTTCTATACTATGGTTGCCAAGTCGGTGAAGTGTGATACGCGACGGCGGTTGATGGTGTTGAGGATTCCTTCGTCCGTGCAATTGTTGCAGAATGCTGAGATCGTGTCATCGTCGCGGCAGTCTTCAATCTTGTCTTTGACAAGGAGGAATCTGGCCCAAAAGTGATGGACTGTTTCCTGAGACTGTTGTCGTACGTACATGAGATCACGTATATCTGGGTGGGTGGGTGGCTCTAAATCTGAACCCTGACCCAGTTTAGGATCCGGAGTTTGAGAAACTTCCGAGCTTAATAATTCGGGCTCCAGGATATTGACAGATTTTTCAGGCCCATCGTCCGATTCTAGGTTCGGAGGACAGGGCGTGCCGTTCGGCAGACAGGTATCCGACTCTTCGAGCTCGGAAATCCGAACATAGTTCGTCCTCAACACAGGGGAAGGGTTGTTGTTTTGCTCTTCTACCACCGCTATCTGATGGGTGATCGGTGGAGATTTGGTTTATCTCTGATCGGGTTTAAGCCCAATCCGATCGTAGTCTGTAACGACCCCCAAGGCGGCGATGCGATCCAGGAGTTCATTTAAATACGACAACTCCGTCGGATCCATCCGTTTGGAGTATTCGGAGTCAACGCGGAGGCGATTTTCGGTGACTCGAGAAGTCATCGTCGGCTTAACAGCCGGACGGGTGGTCATGATAAAGCCGCCCAGCCGGAGGGTTTGGCCTGAGGCCAGGGCTCCTCTGGAGGTGATATTGTCCTTGATAACAAGGCGAGCCATCAACCCTGTCTTCGATGTCACAGCGGAACTCTCAATGAAAGCACCAATGTCGGTGTCAAAACCGGCGGATCTCGGGTAGGGGGTCCCGAACTGTGCATCTAAGGTCGATGGTAACAGAAGACGGGGGACACGATGTTTTACCCAGGTTCGGGCCCTCTCTATGGAGGTAATACCCTACGTCCTACTTGATTGATCTTGATGAATATGAGTATTACAAGAGTTGATCTACCACGAGATCGTAATGGCTAAAACACTAGAAGTCTAGCCTGTCTGATTATGATTGCCTCTACGGACTAAACCCTCGTTTTATATAGACACCGGAGGGGACTAGGGTTGTACAAAGTCGGTTACAGTGAAAGGAATCTTCATATCGAATGCCAAGCTTGCCATCCACGCCAAGGAGAGTCCCATCTGGACACGGGAGAGAGTCTTCTGTCTTGTATCTTCATGGCCCATCAGTTCGGCCCACGTCACGTAGCCCGGACGCCCGAGGACCCCTAAATCCAGGACTCCCTCACCTACCCCGCTGTCCCCGCCTAGTTTTTCGCAGATCGGATAGCAACCCTATCCATTCTGGTCGGCCGCATAGCGTACCCTTCACCATTCAGGGAAAGGGGCAACGCCATGCGGCTTTGTGCTGCATAGCCGCCTATAAAACCCCATCCTGCTAGCCGCAGCACTCCTAGTTCAGTAAGCCATGTCCCTGCAGAGAAGCCTAGCTAGTAACTCCAAAGCCATGACTAGCTCTTTCAAAGCACCCAAATTTTACACCCGAACCTTCGCAGTCAATCATGCTGGCTTTCCGCCCCTGCTTACTGATATGCTCACCAAAGCCCTTGGCTGTAATGCTAGCCCGGATTACCTGGTGTTCCAATCGGAACCCATTCCTCACCTTCACCGATACGATGCAAGAGTGCATATCTGCCCAGGTCCCGCGGAAGATGGTCTGCCCTTGATTTTTCAGGGCAGACCCATGCCCCCTACTGAGTTGGCCATTCAGGTCGCTGCTGTGGAGGCTATCCTACACCTCCGATCCCAGTTTCCGCAAGTGGCGGAGAAGCGGGAGTTCTGTTTTTTCCCCGTTGCGGCAGAATTAGGAAGTAAGCATCCCATCACTATCCAGGAAGATGACCCAGCAATCGCTCGCCTGGTGCAATTTATCACCGCCCAGGGGATGATGATTGCTAAGATGATTGCCGAGTTTAGAGCCTTGGACCGCGATGCTACTCGGGTTGTCACGGAAGCTTATAGTGAGGCTCGTCAAGTTGCATCGCAAGCCACTCACCCCATGCCATCCAGCCCAGTGCTACCCTCTCAGCCTGTGTCGTGGGTAAAGCCAGACATCATCAGCCTCGACTCCTTTAACAAGGCTATTTACCGTCTTCACCATCAACATTTGTTTGGACCAGTTCCAGCCGCACCCCCAGCAGTTGAGCCCCAACCTATAGAAGTGTCCGACGATGAAGGTGAAGTTTGGCTCAGTCTTCGTATTCCAGGGGAGCCCCAGAAAGACCAGTCCTCTGGGTGACCTCAGTCATGCAGTCAGGTGATTCTGCGAGTAGATCGATCTGTGTGTTCATCCTCGATATGAGGATAGAACTGTGTATTCCAAAGTGAGTTGTTTCTTTTAGTGCATAGCACCTTCGTGCTTTGTTGTATGTTTGTACTGTTTGTAACCCGTATGCTGCGTTTTATGCTTGTTGGTTGTCTATCTGTCAAGCAGAAATGTTTGGCAGGGCTGGCAATGTGTTTCTAACAAGATTTTAATCCGTAGAACACATACACTAAACAACATTGACTCGTCCCGAGTCTATCACAAAATGCGTGCTGGTGTAGGTATATGTATACCAGGAGTACATATACCCACTGGCATTAAAACACCTTAGTATGATTTGTCTGATGTGTTTTTCCTTTGTTTATTTGTTGCATCCGTCTGCATGTTAGTTTAGCTTGTACTGCATACTGCACGCATACCCGGTTCACCCACGAGTACATTTGGGCAGTACTCAGGGGAATGCAATGTCACCCACCTATCCTTATCTATGCATGCCCCGTGTGCCAGATTTCTAGATCCAGAGCCTCGCAGATGCATTTCCGTCTGGCAGTTCCACATCTCTAATTATTTTCCCATGATCCCAAGTGCATTTCCAGAGGAACACTGCCAGCTTTATTTCACTCGATCCAGTACATCTACCACCATACAGATTTTAACTCCGATTCTACCTCGACACCTACTTTTTCGGGGAGCTATCCATGAAATTTTCTCCCGTACCCCAGTGTGATTCCTGAGCTGACGCAGCCACCTCGTCTGCATCCGGACCCCATCACCACCACCATCACTGCCTTGCGTGGCACAGGCAAGTCGCCACCCCGCTCCACCGCAGCACGCGATTACTCCGCCGGCGCGAAGTGACGGAGGATCAAGCATGGCGGAGGACCACCCAGTGCACCACCATCTCCAGCATCCCGAGCCACCACACCTGGTCGCGCATTGCCTAAAGCTCGATCATTCTTGATGAGTATCAGCAGGATGATTGACGAGCCGATCAGCGTGCCCAGCAGCGCAGCGAGGAACAACCGCAGTGCCACCAAGAACACCGCCTCGCCAAAGGAGCTTGGCTCGGTCTCGCCCAACTGAAGAGGTAGTAGAGCGGCATTGTGTTTGCGTGTTGGAGAAGAGCCGCGCTGCCTTCTTTTATAGCCCAACCCTGGTGTACGGTGAGCGAGGTCCGGGAGAACCGCTCGTCGCTCGATCACCGGCGTCCAGGAGACGAATCCGCGAGCAGTGCCAACAAGGTGCTGGCCCGCGACGTGAGTGCTCTCTGCACCGGCACCATGCACGCCGCGCACTATGGTACTAGGATCCTCATCGCCCTAGGAGCTAGATGCGCGCTGCGCCAAGCCGCACGCGGAGCAGCAGTGAAGGAGAAGCAGCAAGCTGGAGGTAGAAGAAGGAGGCTGCCAGTGGGCCCTGGACCCACGTGTTAGCAGGTGAAACCACTGTTCATTGGGGTGCATCCAACATTTTTCAGGAATTTGATCTCGAGTGCCCCTAGCCGTGGCGGTAACCCTGTTTATTCCATATCTCTCCCTGGGTGTACCAATTATCGGTACCCCAACTCGTCTGTATCTGATCGAAGGGTTAAAAACTAACCCAGAGGTTTTTCCCCGGGGTGGCTATCATTTCATTTTTGCTGTAAACCTAGGAATCTCGAGGACGAGATTCTTTTAAGGTGGGAAGGTTTGTAACAGCCCCAAAATTGGGTTATCAATTTTTCTGCTGTTATTCCTTCCTGGCAATCATTTTTCAAAATTTTCTCCTGAGTTTGATGGATGACTCTGATAATTCTTGTCATTTTCAACTTTTCTAAATCTTACTCATGTCTTTGTTAGTGGGCAAGACCTCAGTTGCACCATCTCAAACTCTCTCATAATTCAAATTCCAGAATTTGGAATTTGCATATGTCCTTTGTGATTACAAAGGAGCCATCACTTCTCTTGATCTGTTGATCTTCCAAATCTTCTCAGAGATCCTCCTACACCTCTAAACCTTGGATATGCAAAAATATTGCTAAGTCTTATGCAATATTTTCCATTTGGGATTTATTCCTTCTTTTGCCTTTCTGAGGAATTAAATCCAAAGGCATAGCTAGCCATCTCCTAAATTCATGAAAATTTGTGGAGATGATATTTATGCCTAATCCAAGCTCTGGCAAAAATATTGGCCATATTTAAATGAGGAAAATTGCCTTTTCCCATTTTAAGCGAATATTCCATTTCTGCCAATTTTCAAAGGATCTACCATTTTTATAGCAAGGAAAATTCCCAAATAATTTTTGGAGCTTGTCCTTGCTGTATCTTCACCATTTCCGTCAGAACCCATGCTTCACAGTCCATAATTTGAGCACATGATCCAATTCAAGTTTCTGCCCTGTCTGAAATTTTGCAAAGGAAGTGCTTGACCCCTTGATCTTTTTGAGCTGGAATTTTTCAGGGTGATTAACATTGATAAATCACCCATGGATACCAAAAATCAGCTCAATCCATCTATCCAATCTTCCACTATAAATTTTTCAAAGTTTCTGTTCAGATTGCTTGTTTGTGAAGGAAGTGCCTTCATGGATGATCAAAATGTGCTGAAACTTTTCCAGCAGTCTCTCATGATTATATCATCACCCTCCACCAAAATTCAGCTTATTCCATCTAGCCATTTTTCCCCAGCACCCTCATTTTTATTTCTGGTCAGTGGGGCAGTTTGCACAGCAAGTACCAGCTAGACTCATCGTTTTGGGCTGATATTTTGGCATAGTGGTCACCTTAATAAGTGACCATCCTCACCCAAATCCCATGTCTAATGAAGCTATGCACTGCCTGATATTTCCATCAAACACTTTGCTGTTGGAACTTATTTTTGCAAGTTCCTCCAACTCCAGTGCCTTCCAGCTCAATATAGTCTCACATATCATTTTACTGAGCACTGTGTCGCCCTGTAAACATGTTTTGTCATGAAGGAAGTGGCCCAGACAGGTTTGGCCGTGGTGATCACGAGGGGAGCCGGCCAAAACGGTGGTCTAGCTCCTGTAGTCATCGGCAGGCCTGCCCCGGCCCACCCTGGCTTGTCCAAGCGTGTCCTACAGCTCAGCCTCGACGTCCTCTTCCCCCTGGACCCCTCTCCTCCTCCGTTTTCTTTCCAGACGAGCCGTCCCCGTCGCCGCACAGTACGCGCTCGTGAGCACGTCGTCTTCCTCCTTCCTGTCTTCTTCCTCCCTGAGCCCCTTGGAGTTGCGTTACTCCGTGACCCTTGTCCGCTCCCCGTCATCGTGATCTCGCCCCTCCCCGTGACCTCTGTGCGCGCCAGAGCCCTGGCCAGACTCGCTCGGCAGAGCTCGGCTTGGGTGCCCTCGCCCCAGCTATTTATAGCCCGCCCACGACCCTCTCGAGCTCACTAGGAGCCCCTCCTCCCCAATCCACTCTACCCTCCCCGGAGTCCCTCTCTGATCCCCACCATCGCCATGGCCGCCGACTTGGGTCCCTCTCGATTCCGGCAATACCGAGCACTCCTCTCTGTTCCAACACCACCACTGCATCAACCGGAGTCTGGCGGACCTCCCAGTGGCCTTGACCCCTCCTCTCCACCATCGTAGCTCCACCTCCTCCGGCGGCCGAAGCCCCTCTCCGCCGCGGGCACTACTGCTTCCTCTACAGAGCTCCTCGGCGAAAGAGCTCACCACCCCTCGATGCGCCTCGCTCTCCTGAGAAGATCGGTAGGCCGCACGCCTCCAGAGGTGGCGGGACACGCCGGCAATCACCGTCGGGGCGGATGCCTCCCTCGGCCAGGCGTGCACCACGCGGGAGGAAGAAGAAGACCAGCCAGGAGGGCCCCACCCTGCGTGGGCCCCACTTGTCATGGGCAGAGGGGATGCCACCTCAGATAAGTGGAAACGCCTCTGCCGTTTTACGCTTTCTTTTAACTGAAGGCGTATTGTCTGAAATATGCTTTCTACTCACCGAAAACATATTCTGAGCTATGCGCTTTCTCTTTTTCAGCCCGCCAGCCGAATGCACTGTTTTGTGAACGTTCACTGCTTTAGTTGCTTTTCTGCCTAAAAAGTGAACGGCCACAACTTTGCGCTCGTAACTCCGATTGAGGTGATTCCAGCACTGACGTTCTCTGTTCGTCGAGCTCTTTCCGAGGGTACCATTTTATTGATGTTTGCACATTCTAAAAACACCCATTTTGCCCTTGCCCTATATCTAGCCCCTCAGAGAGAGAACCCTTTTCCGGCAAATTCTTCCGTGAGGTGATCACACTTCTTCCCGGAGTATTCCTCGACCCCCAGGCAAGCCAACCTCTTATCATGAGCCCCGAACTTGCATGTTGACTTTGCTTGCACCCTGTGTGTGTAGTTGCAGCAGTTTCTTATCTGTTTCGTCTGCAGTTATTTCAGTTGTGGTATATGTTGTATTGCTTGCCATGTCATGTTTGCCCTTCATGATATCTTTTGCCATGCTAGTTAGAATGTTGTTAGTGATTATGTCATGTCACCGTTCTGCTTTAGTTTCATGCCATTGCTATAAATACTATGATGTTTTTGGTACACCGTTGATATGCTAGTACCTTGTATTGCCATGTTCAATATGCTATAGTTGTTCACTCGAGAAGCTTGGTATTTTGTTCATGCATTTGTATGCTGCATGCTCATTGTTGCATTCACGTTAAACCTGCTCATATGTTGATGATGATGGAGAAGATAATAATATGACTTAATAATAACAAACCTCCTCCGTCATCGATGGGATCGAGTCATAGGGCCACCAAATCGAGCTTCTCAAGTGCAGCCACACTTGCCTTTCTGGGAGGGCCTTAACGCGATCTATTGTCATGCCTCTCGCCGGTGCCTCCAAAGAGGGAAGGTTATGGGCGCGCGCTACCCTGATCAGGTAGGCCGACATAAGCCTTGTGTGCCCGTGTTTGGTTTTGAGCTCATGTCCCCGTTTGGGACTGTTTATGTTTTGCCACGACGGTGGCCGTTGGATGTCACGGGTTGACATCGGGGCCACCCAAGAATTTGCCCAAAGGGGAGTTGGTCAGTGTGGCTGGGAGGGTGTGATGGCAATAGATCGGTTTTGTCGGAATGCTGTTGGTCCACCCGAATGGGAGCACGAGGCCATGGGTTCCGTGGTGTGGGTACAGTGTACTAACCTCTGCAGAGTGTGTGTTTAATCTATCGATAGCCGCGTCCTCGGTCATGGGCACAGTTCGTAGTAGGTCACACTATCGGGTCTTGGTCGAAATGGAGGATAAACCTAATATAACTAAGCTAATAAATGAGGTGCTATAAAGAATGTGGTGACTTGGACTATGAGATAGTCGTGCGAGGTCACGGATTTGTTTCGGATATGATCACGAGATGAGATCTCGGTGAGTCATGATTTTACCTAGAGAGGTACTGGTTAAGTAAGTGATCACGAGATGAGATCTCGGTGAGTCATGATTTTACCTAGAGAGGTAGTGGTTAAGTAAGTGATCACGAGATGACATCTCGGTGAGTCATGATTTTGCCTAGAGAGGCAGTGGCTAAGTAAGTGATTGATGAATAGTATGTCTTCACGGGAGGTAAATGGTAGTTCATTTGCAGCATAGTAGTTCATGCATGTATCCATGTCTCGTAGGTACATCTATGCCATGCCATGTCATGTTATGATTGAGATGCTATGTTAGGCCATGTTATGTTGTTGCCATGTTAGAAATATGTTTTGATATGCCATGTTATTGCCATGTTAGTAGATGCTATGATGTTGTCCATGCGTAGTTTGATCGATGTCATGCCATGCTTAGTTACTGTTGTGAGGTAGATTGTTGCATGCGCTTGGTTCTTGCTTTGTCATCTGCTTGTTTGGATGCTATGTATTTGGTTGTCTTCCGAGTACATTCAAAGTACTCACCTGGCCTTGCACATGACCAGATTGCAGGAGGAGATTCGTCACGCTAGGCCGTAACCTTGCCAGTCCTGTGAGTTGTGGAGCCCAGCGAGAGTCGATGTGCTGCCAAACCAAGACTTCCGCCGCCATTTAGATAGCCTTAGAGCTATGCCAGATGATTGTATTCATCAATGATGTAATCCTTCATACATGTATTTGATGAATATTCTTGTACCTGGAATGCTGTGTCATGTACCTGTCGTGCGTCAGGTGTTATCCTGGGCTGACGTGCGAAGGCCCCTGTTCCATGCGGATCGGGGTGCCACAGCGCTGCGGACAACACTATCGAGGAGCGACTATGCCCACACACCAGTGGAAGCCCCATGCTCCGCGCTGGTGGATGACACGGTCGAGGAGCGGCTATGCCCACGCTAAAGTGGAAGCACCATGCTCCGCGCTGGTGAATAAACAACTGAGGGCACCCTAGCTGCCTTAATAACCTTAGGAGGGCCTAAAGCTCACCACTCGGTCCCACCGCACAGCTTTCCTATGGGAGGGCCACGCGAGGGTGTTGGGCACGGGGGCTACGCTCAGGCCATGTCTGACACACGCCACCTCACCTTGTCTTGTCGCGTCCCTCCCAAGCAAAAGCTGGCGAGGAAAGGTATCGAGGGCTCCGGATTAACTAAGACGCTACTCATGTTTCCTTCATGAGGGATGTACGTATGTCGAGGGGGACCCCTGAGCATCGCGACTCAGGGGTCTCACTGGTCACGTAGCCCCTCACCCCTTGGCCTCGTCCTGGTGATCCGGACGCCCAAACGGCGGTTGAGGTATGCGCGGGGCCGAGCCCTGCCAACGCAGAACACTAAGGCAAACAGAAAGGAAGTCGAGCACGAAAAGGAAATCGCGGAGTCCTAGCAAGTTATTACAAAACATAATGTCCCACAAGTTTAAGGAGGAGTTCTCACGCCTCCGCAAGGCACGATGAATGTTGCAGGGTCAAACTAGGAGGAAGCACCGCCATCGCCTTGGTTGCCGCTGCCGCCCGCCTTGGGAAGCCCGTCGTTGCTGACGCTGCCGGCTTCTGCCGCCATAGTTGTGGGGTCAGGTACGTAGAGGAACTTCCCTAGCAGGCCTCCACCTGCTGCTTCACAGCCTCGGCAGCAGTGGGGCGAGACTCAAGGGACACCAGCTCGATAAGCGCACTGAGGTCGAAGCCTGGGTCCCGGAGGTGGAGGTGGCTGAAGACGCGCGTTGCGGCCGAGGTGAAGAGCGCGTGGCACTCCTCCTCCACCACGGAGTCCACCCCAGTCACGATGCCCTCAAGCGCCTCAGCAAGCTTAAGGAGGAGCCCAGCAGGGCCATCCTCCAGAGTCGCCAGCGGTTTCTCGTACCCTCCTCCGTAAAGGGAGTGCAGCGCCTTGCGAGACCTGAGCTCGAGGGAGACCAAGGCTTCGCGTTCCACAGCCGCCGTTTTCTCGGCGGCGGCGAGGGTCTTCTCCCTGGCCTCCAGCTAGGCCATCGCCTCAGAGACGAGCTAGGCATGGGCCGCCTATGCCTTGTCCACCTCCTCCTTCAGTTTGCCCAGGCGGTCCCACTCTTGGCTTGGTCCTTAGTTGCCTGGGCTAGCTTTGTCGGCGTTCTGGGAATGGGGGTACCCAGACTTGCCTGCTTGCGGCCTGTGGCGTGGCTCCATCGACGGCCTGGTATGGCCCATCTTCAGCGACAACAACTCAAGAACCTCGCGAGGGGCCAAGCCTCGCGACGCAGACGACACCAAGACCTCCATGAGGAGCGGCCTCCTCAAGCTGGCTCCCGAGGAGCGGAGATCTCTACGCAAACCTCACCTCGTGAGGTCCGGATGACGTGAGCCATGACGACCAAGGCCAGGCGGGCACAGAGTACCAGTTTCCTCTTCGGTGCTAAAGAGGCAAGCGTAGGCGCGGAGTCCCGAGGAATCAGCCAAAGGTTTCCATTCCCGTGCAGCAAGACCAAGACCGCCAGGACTGCAGGACGGAGGTCATCACCGAGCCCACCATGCCGTCATAACCAGAGGCTTTTGCAGGCGAAGACTACTTTTGTCAGGATAGCATGTACTAGTTGTCTCCCTTCGAATTTGGCCATTATGGGATCCCTTCTCGCCTTTCATTTGGGAAGAGGACCAAGGCCACTATAAATAGGACTTAGCCACCACCGTAGAGGGGGACAAGTTCGGACGGATCATTCAGATCACCCTCACTCCACCAGCTCACTCGAGCTCAAGAACACCTCTTCTCCTGAGGCTGTTCCCCACTGTACTAGTTCATCCGCAGCCCCTCGAGGCCAATCCAACACAAAGCAGGAGTAGGGTTTTACACCGCAAGGTGGCCCGAACCTGGGTAGACTGTTGTGTCTCTTTTCCTTACAGTTCATCGAGCTAGGCTGTGAGATTAGCGAGTAGGCATACTAGGGAGGACGAGTTCTTCGCACGCACCCTAGAGTTCGAACCTCTCAAGGGTTTGCGGAACCCAAAATCTGACATTTGGCGCGCCAGGTAGGGGTGTGTCGGAGCCTCTCTTCTGCCGGTCGATCCACCATCGCTCCACCGCTTCCATGGCTGACTATCGTCGAGCTCGTGCTGAGCGACGGGCCGCCCTCGCCGCCCGCGTCACTCAGACAGCACCTACGGGTGACGGCTGCCCTCGCCGTCCCCCGTCTCCAGTGGTGAACGCCGCCACCGGCCCCGCGGGGCATGAGCAGCAAGCTTCGTCGCTGCACCCTTCTGTGCGGCGGGATGGGCGCACCGCCACCCCGTCACTGACTCCGGCTGGTTCGTCGTCTCATGCTCGTCGCGGTCCGGTGAACGCGCAGGCTGCGTTGCTCATGGCGCGCGAGCTCCTGCGCTACCGCCCCGTCGACGACCTCTGCGAAGACTGGCTGGACCGCATTGCCGAGCGCGTCAGCGCCGCCGGGGACTCTCCTGCACCGTCTCGCTCGCTGCCTCACCCACCGCCTGCTGCGGGTGACGTAGCCCATGGAGCACCTCCTCCACCTCCCCGTCAAGACGTTGCCCTCGGGCCAAGGCGCGAGGACCCACGGCGCAACCCGTCGCGCAGGGCGCCGGCGTGTGAAGTTGAAAGCTGCCAGGTGGTGCAGCGGCCCCAAGAAGATGCTCGTGCACTCCCAGCACCGCCACGTCAAGACAGCGGTGGCGTGTGAGCGCCAAGACCAGGCTCCACCTCCACGACAGGCTCCTATGACCACATCGGGTTGTCGCGCATTCACTCCGGTGCTACGCAGCGTCGTCTGGCCGGGGAAGTTCAAGCCCGACCTACCTCCGTGCTACGACGGCACCCCTGACCCTGCCGAGTTCCTGCAGCTCTACGAGCTGAGCATCGAGGCAGCCAATGGTGACGAGAAGGTTATGGTGAACTGTTTCCCCATGGCCCTCAAGGATGGTGCGCGCTCGTGGCTCCTAAACCTGCCCGCGGGATCGATCTCCTCCTGGGATGAAATGCGAGAGCGTTTCGTAGCCAACTTCCAGGGCACTTGCGACCGTCCACCAGCTGCGGGTGACCTGTGGCGCATCAAGCTGCAGCCAGGAGAGACCTTGCAGAAGTACATCCAGCGCTTCAACAGCGTCCGCCTCAAGATCCCCAAGGTGTCGGACGAGGCCATCATCTCGGCGTTCACTGATGGCGTCTGAGACGTCAAGATGAAGGAGGAGCTCGCCATACATGAGGACCTGTGCACGGCTCTGGATATGTTCAACATGGCAACCTAGTGTGCGAGAGCTGAGGAAGGTCGTATCTCTCTCCTGGAGCTCCCAGGGGCTGACCCAGAAGACAAGAAGGCCAAAGCCAAGGACGTGAAGCACAAGGGACTGGCCATGCTTGCGGCCGAACCAGAAATGAAGCACGGCTGCGACCACCCAGAGTCATCCAAGGGCAGCCGCCCATTCTGTGTCTTCCACAACGTGCACAGCCACAACACCAACGGCTGCCAGGAGCTCAGGGCCATCCGCGACGGGCGCCTCGGTCGACGCCCCGAGCGCAACAACCGAGGCTACGGCCTCGGAGGAGGCCGAGGTGGAGGACGCAGGGACGGCCGCGGCCCCCGCCAGGAATGGCGTGATCAGCCTCGTGAGGACCGCTAGCAGGGCCAGCCTCGCGAGGGCCCCTAGAGAGACCAACCTCGTGAGGACCGTCCTCAGGGCAACACTGGCCTTCCTCTGCTGCCACCACCACCTAGAAGGAATGAAGACCACCACCAGGACGAGGGGGCTGGGGGCTTCAAGGAGCCTCGTGCCATGGCCTGCATCCTGGACGGCACTCAGGCCACTGCCTCCCATCGGATCTTCAAGCAGTTTGCCCGTGAGGTGAACGCGGCCCTCCCCAAGCTCGAGGCAATGCATCCGCTTAGGTGGTCCAAGTGCACCATCACCTTCAGCTCATCCGATCAGCTCAAGTGCGCGGCAACTGCCGGCGCTCTCCCAATGCTCTGCTCGCCTACCATCAGCAACGTGCTCGTCACCAAGACTCTCATCGATGGCAGTGCGGAGCTCAACGTTCTCTCCATCAAGACATTCGACCGACTCCAGGTGCCCTACGACCAGTTGCAGCCTACCAAGCCTTTCTCAGGAGTGACCGACGGCTCCACCACCCCGATAGGGCAGATCCACCTCCCTGTCACCTTCGGCAAGCACGAAAACTACCGCACCGAGCTCATCGACTTCGACGTCGCCCACATTCACCTTCCATACAACGCCATCCTTGGGTATCCGACCCTGGCCAAGTTCATGGCGGTGACTCATCCTGGTTACAATGTCCTCAAGATGCCAGGGAGCTGCGGCGTCATCACGGTCGCCTGCGAGGAGAAGGACGCGGTGTGCTCTCTCGAGCGCGCCTACCAGGCCGTGGCGGTCGAGAACACACACGATGAAGGCGTCGTCTACCCTCCTGAGGCTGTCCCCAAGAAGAAGAAGCAGCTGCTCTGCCAAGGACCTCAGGAGAGCGGCGTGTCCAGCGGCACCACCTCAGGCCCTGCGCACACTGACGGGGCGCCTCCCTCTCTCGCATAGGAAGGCGTGCCCGGTGCCCCTCTCAGACTGGGCTCGGGGGCTATCCTCTGGAGGGCCTCTGACCTGGCCAACGTCACAAGGGAGGCGCTCAGGCACCATGTGGAGGCATGCTTCAAGACACGCTTCAGCCAGGAGGGTACAAGGCGCGAGGTGCCAGGTGCTCAGGATTTCAACACCAAGGCAATCAAGGAGCTTCAGGAAGCAAGAGCTATGCGAGGCGACCATTGCCCACCACCCGGCGCGGCTCCTTGTCCCAGGGATGATAGCGAGCTGCGTGTCTGCATCAACATCCCAGGGCTCAATAAGGCCGCATCTCAGGAGCGCTTCTGGCCGTCCAGCGCTGGCCGGTGCGAGGGTCTCCCTCACAGCTATGTTCGCATGCCTTTGGGCTTGTCGAGTGCAGCTGCTGCATTCCAGCGCCACATGCAGGGTGTCCTAGTGGCTCATGAGGCCAGAAGCTAGGCGATCCTATCAGAGGAGGAGATGGATCATCGCGAGCCCCCCGGGCCCCCAGAGCCTCCCGAGGTTCAGGGCCTGGGCGGCTCATGAGGAGCGACTTCTGCGGCACGCGTCTTCAGCTACTCCAACATCTCTCCAGCAATGGTGCCAGGTGACATTTTCTGATTTGTCCAGTTGGGGGCGCCCCTCGGGCTGCATTGTCCCCAAGCCGTGTGGGTCCGTCCCTGCGGCATGTATCATTTTGCATCTATCAGAACTAGCTCTACCTTATCTATGGGTTGATTTATGTTATCACCTGCTTTCCTGGTGGTCTATCGCCTCCGCGGCCTTCCGCATTGCTGACCAGCCTCTTTCTCATTCCGCAACAGGGGCTACACATGCTGGCATGGCGCTTGTGCTCGGGTCCATCCCTGCAACGCTGACAAATCTGAGAGATCGAGCTCTAGCTCGCGGCCTGCCCCGCGCATGTCACCTCACCCGATCCTCAGTGCCTTCATCTTCTTGCGGAAAGATCAGCAGCAGGACAACAAGCGCGATTATGAGTTATACTCTCCTCTCGGACTAACCGGCAGGAATCCATGGAGTTTAGCCACGGGTGGCCCTGCCGGCCGTCCCTTTTTCACGCAATTCACTTGCACGTTAAAGGGGGGGGCCTCTTGAGCATCGCGCCTCAGGAGCTCTTACTGACTCTCCAGCCCTCACCCCCTGGCCTTGACCACGACATCGCGATACGGCATACCAGCGGCGGCTGAGCCTTGCTCGAGGGTCGGGACCCGAGGACGTAGAGCACCTAGATGAGCGGGGAAAAGGGGAGGTCGGCGTGAGCCCTACCTGGAAGCCTCACTGCCAAGGCACAATCAGGCGCTGCGCAAAGGAATCACTTCAGGACTACTAAGATAAGTCACCCATGCATATTAGAGTGAACCTCATCGTCCAGTATTTTGATTCTCGCAATCTCGCTTTGGCAATGCCGCTTCCCTTTTTGGCCTCCAGGGAGCTGCTTGCACGCCAAAGGGGACCTCTTGAGCATCGCGCCTCAGGACCTCGGGCCGCTCACCTCCTGGCCTTGACCACGGCATCGCGACCTGGCATACCAGCGACGGCTGAAGCCTGCCTGGGGACTGGGGCCTGCCGGCGTAGAGCACTAAGCTACCGCGAGAATGAAAAGGGGGAACCATGCCGAAGCAAGATGCGCGGCTGCAACATCATACTAGGAATAATAAACATTGGAGCAAAAGCATTACAATTTTTTACATACCCCCACGGGGCTTGTCACAATTCCGCGCAGGGAAACAAAAGAAGGAAATGTCAAGGGACCCGGCCGTTGGGCATCACCGATGACGCCGAGCGGACGCCGCTGCCGCGCTCCGGGCACGGCGAGAGCTCAGCGGCACGTAGCTGTCGTCACTGGACTCCGGAGAATCGCTGGACTCGGGCGAGTCGCTGGATTCCCAGGAGTCATCGCTGCTGCTGGAGGAGCTACCGGAGGCGGGCTCGATGTCCACGGCCACGTCGCACGGACTGCTTCCCCCGGGGTAGCACTCCAGACGCCTGCTCTTCTCATCGAAGACCTTGAAGAACAACATAGAGGTGCCATCATACTCAAAGTGGATGGTGAGGGCCCCCTCAGGACGGCAGGCGCGGGCGACCTCGCCCCATCCTCGGGTCATGAAGATATCGCCCGGGGGGACGACCTCGACCTCCGCCCCCGTGGCCAGGCCGCAGCACCCGGCGTGCTGCAGCCACAGCTCAAGTGGCCCCCTTGGCGGCATCTCCTCAGCGAAGAATCTCGGGAGTTGGATCCACGTGTGCGGCGGCATTGCCGCCCACACCACGAACTCGCGCGAGGTCCCCTTGCCATGGGTTCGCCGGCCTGCCGGCTGCGCAGCCTCGGTTAGAACGCCGAGACCCCGCACCGCACGGTGCTGGGCATTGCCGCCCTGTCCGGAGCCCTGTGTGCGGGTGTACAGAGGAAGCGGGAAGCCAGGCGGTGGCCGCTCGTACCAAGGCCACGTCACCTCTTACCATTTGCCGGTGTCGTAAGGGCGCCCGAGCCTGTTCTTCGGCGGAAGTGGCCCCGGCTCCTCCCGAGTGGTTTTTCCCTTCTCCGCTGAAGAGAGTCTCCTGATCGGCGCCATGGATGCTGCTGCAAGACGGCGAGACAAAGAAGAAGAAGAAGGAGCGGGCGGTGAGAAGATGGAGATGAGTGAGGGGGGCTCTGCCCCTCCCCTCACTTATAGCCAGAGGGAGGCCAACCGCCGGCCTCCACGATCCCACGCAATGATGGTTTTTCTCTGCATGCAGCAGAGTCTCGTCAAGTCGAACGGTCGCTGAGGCGGCACGGGGAAGCGGAGACGCCCACGTCCCATCAATCGCCACGCGTCGACCAAGGCCGCAGGCAGTTAGGGCCCGAGGTGCTCCGCACTTGCTTCTTGGCTTCACCTCGAAGCCAAGTTCGAGCACGCCTTGGGCCCGGGGGCTACGGTCGGCGTTCTGGGAACGGGGGTACCCAGACTTGCCTGCCTGCGGCTCGTGGCGTGGCTCCATCGATGGCTTGGTACGGGCCAGTTTCAGCGACAACAACTCAAGACCCTCGCGAGGGGCCAAGCCTCGCGAGGCGGACGACACCAAGACCTCCATGAGGAGCGGCCTCCTCAGGCTGGCTCCCGAGGAGCAGAGATCTCTATGCAAGCCTCACCTAGTGAGGTCCAGATGACGTGAGCCATGACGACCAAGGCCAGGCGGGCGCAGAGTACCAGTTTCCACTTCGGTGCTAAAGAGGCAAGCACAGGCGCGGAGTCCCGAGGAATCAGCCAAAGGTTTCCATTCCCGTGCAACAAGACCAAGACTGCCAGGACGGTAGGACGGAGGTCATCACTGAGCCCACCACACCGTCATAACCAGAGGCTTTTGCAGGCGAAGACTACTTTTGTCAGGATAGCATGTACTAGTTGTCTCCCTTCGAATTTGGCCGCTGTGGGATCCCTTCCCGCCTTTCATTTGGGAAGAGGACCAAGGCCACTATAAATAGGACTTAGCCACCACCGTAGAGGGGGACAAGTTCGGATGGATCATTCAGATCACCCTCACTCCACCAGCTCACTCGAGCTCAAGAACACCTCTCCTCCTGAGGCTGTTCGCCACTGTACTAGTTCATCCTCAGTCCCTCGTGGCCAATCCACCACAAAGAAGGAGTAGGGTTTTACACCGCAAGGTGGCCCGAACCTGGGTAAACTGCTGTGTCTCTTTTCCTTATAGTTCATTGAGCTAGGCTGTGAGATTAGCGAGTAGGCAGACTGGGGAGGACGAGTTCTTCGCACGCACCCCAGAGTTCAAACCTCTCAAGGGTTTGCGGAACCCGAAATCTGACAAGCTTGGCGTCGCGATCGGCGAGCGTCGCTTCATTGGCCTTGAGCTCCTCCTCCAGCTGATGGAGCCATTGGGTGTGGGCAGCCTGCGCCTCACAGAGAGCTTTCAGCTCAGTCTCCGCCTTGCTGCAGCGCTCCTTGGCGGACGCCGCGGCGGCCAGCGCCGCATCACGAGCCCTTGCATCTTCATTGGCCTCCCTCCTGCTGTCCACGGCGGCGGCCTCAGCTCGTTTCCAAGCCGTCCTAGCGGACGTGTCAGCCTGGAGACACCCCGAGATCAGCCCCATGCGCTCCCTCACCATGTACCTGTCGGCATCATGGAGATCGGTTCGAAGCTGTTCTAGCGCTGTGAAGGCTTCCTCCAGAGCCCCGGGCCTGACAAGAGGGCCGTAATCCGCTAGTGCAAGGGCTTGGGGACGAGGCGGAACTGGCACATGGGCTGGCGTCGCCGCAGCAGCAAGGCCTGCTTGGGACACTAGAGCCTTCGAACCCCCCACGGGCACGACGGGGACGGGCGGCTCTAGAGCCTGCTGGCCCACGGAAGCAGACTCCTCCTGAGCCTACACCACCGTGCCTTTGGGGGCCCGCTCCATCGCAGGGGAGCGCGAGGCGGCCTCCTTCGCCTGAAGCAGGGCCACCCCGACCGTGGCGAGCGATGGCGCCCCCGAGGTCCCGGCTCCCTCCTTCCTCTTCTTTACCATGATGTCCATCCTGGTCGCCAGGAAGGGAGCATTGTGAGCATGGTATCAAGGGTAACAAGAAAAAACAAGGTAAGATGCTTACTCGTCAGAGGCAATGTACGCCCTCTTCCGAACCGGGGCCAGGGCTCCCCCAGCCTTCTTGGGCGCGGACCTCGCCGCGTCCTGAGGGTTGGCAGGGCGCACAATGGCTGGCCTCGGTACGGCATCAACGGTCGGTGAGGCGGAGGCGTCACCTCGAGGAGGGGGTGCCGCCCCGCCCTTCTTTGGGGTCGCTCAGCCTAGCCTCCGCAAGGTAGTGGCGCCGGACCTCATGACGACCCCGGTGGAGCACGGGGATTCCACGACCGGGGGCTCGGCAGTGTCATCATCGTTGGAGAGGCCGCGGAGAGGCTCGCTCTGTGACGGAGGAGAGGTCTCCGCCACATCGTCCATGGTTGCCTCTGAGTCCTCCTCCCCCTTTTCCCCGGCGTCGTCGTCGGAAGACACCAGCACAGCGGAACTGGGGAGCTCAGGCGGCACGAGCCCCAGCTCGTTGAAGACGGGCATGGCGGCGACCAGTGCCGCCCCGTCGGCACGACGGTACAGCGGGATGTAGGCCGCCGTGAGGCTGGCCGGATCCCTCCCAAGCAAGGTGTTCATGGCCTTGTCTAGCTCCTCGCCCGTCAAGCTCCCTGAGCACAGCCGGATGTCGTCCCCCGCGGCCTTGAACTCCCACATGGAACACATGTGCGCCTAGAGTGGGGCCAGGCGCTGCGTCAGGAACTCCTTGATGAGCATGGCCCCCGTCAACGCCCCGGCCTCCATGTCTGCCGTCATCTTCCTAAGGACTGTCACCGCCCGGGGGTCGGTGAGCTTCTCATGACCCCACCAATCAAGCTTCTCCGGCAGCTCGGTTGGCAACTCCAGCCGCGCGTGAAGGCCCCTGGCGTTCATGAAGACCCACTTGTGCCAGAAGTTCTCCACCTTCTTCCCGGCCCTCATGAGCACGTTGCCACTATGGACCGCGGCAAAGGAGGCATAGCCAGAACACTGGGTTGGGTCATGCATCCGAAGATAGAAGAAGTGGCGGAGGAGCGCAATGGAGGGCATCACGCCCACGAACGCCTCACAATAAAAGGCGAAGATCTATAGGAGAAGGATGGAGTTGGGCTGAAGATGCAGAGCCTGAACCTGGTAATGGTCGAGGACGGCAGTGAAGAACTCGGAGAAAGGCAGGACGAGCCCCGCGAAGATGCTGTGGTGGAAGAAGGGATAGAATGTCCCTGCTAGGGTCCCTCGGTCGGTGGAGCTGGCCAGGAGCGTCGTCTCCTTCCACTCGTTGTTGGCGCTTGCCGTCAGCGGGAGTGCGGCGGCGAGGTGTTTCTTCTTGTTGATGGAGGATGTGCCGAGGGCCAGCGCAGGTGAGGAGGAGGAGCTCGCTGCCTGCGCGACCGGCTTTGCCTTCCCGGATGCCATCTGCGAGGAACTTGGGAGAAGAGACGCAGAAGGGACGAGGAATCCGATTAGATCTGGAGATGCTCTCGGCAGGAGGAAAGGGGATCTGGAGCAAGGAGAAGAGAAGGTAATGATGGCTCGGTGCGGGCGCCAGTCATTTGTCAGCCGGGGCGGTTGCCGAGGCAGCGTGGGGAAGTGGAGACGCCCACGTCACATCAAGCGCCATGTGTCGGCTCGGTCCGCAAGCGATTGGGGCCCGCGGCGCTTCGCCCTTGCCCTTTGGCTTCGCCTCGAAGCCATGTCTGAGCGCGCCTTGGGCCCGGGGGCTACTGTCGGCATTACAGGAACCAGGGTACCTAGACTTGCGTGCCTACGGCCCACGGCGTGGCTCCATTGACGGCCTGGTATGACCCATCTACGAGGCAATCAAGACAAGACCCTCGCGAGGGGCCAAGCCTCGTGAGGCGGACGATGCCAAGACCTCCTGAGGGAGCGGCCTCGCCAGGCTGCCTCCTAAGGAGCGGATATTTCTATGCAGGTACCCAACCTCACGAGGTTGCGGTGACGCAAGCCATGACGATCAAGGCCAGGCGGGTGCCAGCGGGCACAGAGGAGCAGGTTTCCTCTTTGGTGCTAAGGAGGCAAGCGCAGGCGTGGGTTCCCGAGGAATCAGGCAAAGGTTTCCATTCCAGTGCAACAAGATTAGGACCGCTTGAACAACAGGACGGATGTCATCGCCGAGCCCACCATGGCGTCACAACCAGAAGCTTTGCAGGCGAAGACCACCTTTCATCAGGATAAGATGTACTACTTGTCCCCTTTCAAATCGGCCACAGTGCGATCCCTTCCCGCCTATGTTTTGGGGGAAGAGGACCGAGGCCACTATATATATAGGCTAGCCACCACCATAGAGGGGAGATCGGATCCGACCGAAGGCAGACTCACTCTCACCCTAGGGCAGACCTCGTGAGGTTGTTCATCCCTTATACTAGTTCATCCTCAGCCCCTCATGAGGCCAATCCACCCCAAAGCAGGAGTAGGGTCTTACACCGCAAGGTGGCCCGAACCTGGGTAAACTGCCGGGTTCATCTTCGTCCTTGATTCATTGAGCTAGGCTGTAGGGTGACGAGTTGGTTCATTAGATAGGTTGAGTTCTTCGCACATGCCCCAGAGTTCGAACCTTTCTTGGGTCTGTGGAGCCCTGAATCCGACAGGCATGCTCAAGGGAACAGACAACATCCTTCTCATCGCAGGCGACCATGATGATGCTGTTGCACCCTGGCATCTTGAGGACGTTGTAGACATGGTGGATCGCCGCCATGAACATGTCGAGGGCAGGGTACCCAAGGGTGGCATTGTACGGGAGGCTGATGTGGGCGACGTCGAAGTTAATGAGCTCGGTGTGGTAGTTATCGCACTTGCCAAAGGTGACGGGAAGGCGCACCTACCCCAGGGGTGTGGTGGAGCCATCAGTCACTCCTGAGAAGTGCTTGGTGGGCAGGAGCTGGTCATAAGGCACTTGGAGCGTGTCGAATGTTTCCACGGAGAGGACATTGAGCCCAGCGCCACCGTCGATGAGGGTCTTAGTGACAAGGATGTTGCTGATGGTGGGCGTGCAGAGCATGGGAAGCGCGCCTACGGTGGCCGAACAATTGAGGTGAACCTTGGAGTCGAAGGTAATCGCGTACTACGACCGCCTGAGGGGACACGCGGCCTCAAGCTTCAGGAGGGCTGCGTTCACCTCACGAGAGAACTGCTTGAAGATGCGGTTTGAAGCAGGGGCCTGGGCACCACCCAGGATGCAAGCGATCACACGGGGTTCCTGGAAGCCCCTAGCCACATCATCCTGTCGGTTGTCGTCATTTCTCCTTGGTGGCGGTGGCAGTGGAGGGAGGCCGGCATTGCCCTTTGGACGGTCCTCACGAGGCTGGTCATGCCAGGGGCCGTCGTCAGGCTGATCCCGCCAATGGTCCTCGCGAGGCTGGTCTAGCCAGTCCAGGAGAGGGTCGTGGTTGTCCCAGCGGCCTCCTCCATGACCGTAGCCATGGTCACCGAGCTCGGGGCAGCGGCCGAGGTGCCCATCATGGAGTGCTCTGAGCTCCTGACAGTCGTTGGTGTTGTGGCTATGTACGTTGTGGAAGACGCAGAACAGGTGGTTGCCCCTGGGAGGCTCATCATGGTCACGGCCGCGCTTCATCTTAGGCTCTGCTGCCAGCACGGCGGGGCCCTTGCACTTCGCCTCCTTAGCCTTGGCCTTCTTTTCTTCGAGGTCAGCCTCCGGAAGCTCGAGGAGGGAGAGGCAGCCCTCTTCGGCCCTCGCACACTTGTTCGCCAGGTTGAACAACTCCAAGGTCGAGCACAAGTCGTCATGGATGGCAAGCTCCTCTTTCATCTTGACATCCCTGGCGCCATCGGTGAACGCCGAGATGATGGCTTCGTCTGACGCCTAAGGGATATTGAGGCGAACATTCGTGAAGCGCTGTATGTACTCGTGCGGAGTCTCGCTCGGCTGCTGCTTCACATGCCGCAGGTCATTCACTGCAGGGGCGCGATCAAGAGTGCCTTGGAAGTTGGCGATGAAGCACTCGTAAAGCTTGTCCCAGGAGGAAATCGATCCCTCCGGGAGGTGAAGGAGCCAGGAGCGTGCGCCATCCTTGAGGGCCATGGGGAAATAGTTCGCCATGACCTTGTCATCGCCATTCGCCGCCTCGATGCTCAGCGAGTAGAGCTGGAGGAACTCTGCAGGGTCAGAGGTGCTGTCGTAGCATGGAGGCAGGTCCGGCTTGAACTTGTCAGGCCAGACAACGCGGCGCAGTTTCCGAGGTGAAGGCGCGGCAGCCCGCTGCACTCACGGACGTGGCACATGTGAGGGGGGCTTGGTCTTGACGTCCGCGCATCGCTGCCTCAAGCGGCGCGTGGTCCTGATGCTGGCGTGATGGTGCGGGGAGCGCACGAGCATCACCTTGTGGCCGCTGCACCACCTGGCAACTTGCCTCATCCTGTGCCGGTGCCGGTGCCCCACACGGTGGGTCACGCTGGGGCACATCGCACCTAGGCTCAGGGTCGGTGCTGCACAGAGGAGGAGGAGGCGCGCCATGGGCCACGTCACCCTCCCGGGATGGCAGGGGACAAAGTGAGTGGGAGAGCATCGGGGCCTCGCCAGCGTCGTTGACAAGCTCGGTGATGCGGCCGAGCCAGGCGTCGTAGCCCTCGTCGGCGGGACGGTAACGCAGTAGCTCGCACGCCATGAGCAGCGCAGCCTGTGTGTTCGCCGCCCATGGCGATCATGGGAGGACGGGAGTGAGAGAAGGAGTGGCGGTGCAGCCATCGCGCCGCACGGAGGGTGGCAGGGACGAGTCCTGCTGCTCTTGAGCAGCGGGGTCGGTGAAAGCATTGGCCACGGGAGAGGCAGAGCGGCGTGGGACGCCGTGACCCACGGGCGCCGTCTTTGCGACACGAGCGGCCCAGCGCTTGGTGCGGCATTGGCGAGCATCAGCTATTGGCACGGTGGAGCAGGATCGGAGCACAGTTGATGAAAAGACGAAGCTTCGACACACCCCTACCTGGCTTGCCAAATGTTGGATTCAGGGATCCGCAGACCCAAGAAGGTTTCGAACTCAGGGGCGTGAACGAAGGATCTCACTCTCCAAAAACGCTAGCTCACCATGCCAATGACCTGATCTTGACGAGTACGCTGGATCGTGCAGAAGGGAATGACACAGAGATTTACCCAGGTTCGGGCCACCTTGCGGTGTAAAAACCTACTCCTGCTATTGGTGGATTGGCCTCACGAGGAGTCAGAGGATGAACTAGTATAATGGATGAGCTACCTCGCGAGGGCTCGAGTGGTGAGGGTGGATTGGTCAAGGGTCCGTTCCGAGATCCCCTTCTACACTGATGGCTAGCCCATATTTATACTGGCCTTGGTCCTCTTCCCTCATAGCTTAGGCGGGAAGGGATTCCACAACGGCCAGTTTGAAGGGGGACAAGGAGTACATCTTATCCTGATGAAAGGTGGTCTTCGCCTGCAAAGCTTCTGGCCATGACGTAGCAGTGGGCTTGGCAATGACATCCGTCCTGCTGAGCTCGTGGCCTTGGTCTCATTACACCAGAAAGGAAAGCTTTAGGGCCTTCCTCGGGAACCGGCACCTGCCCTTACTACCTTAGCATCGAAGAGGAAACTGTCCCCTCTGCGCCTGCTGGTGCCCGCCTGGCCTTGGTCGTCATGGCTCACGTCATCACAGCCTCATGAGGCGGGTGGCTTGCATAGAGATCTTCGACCCTCGGGAGGCAGACTGGCGAGGCCACTCCTCTGGGGGACTTGGTGTTGTTCGCCTTGCGAGGCCAGGGCCCTCGCGAGGGTCTTGTCTTGGGGGGTTGTAGCTGGGCTGTATAGGGCCGTCGATGGGCCGACACGCTGGGACACAGGCAGGCAGATCTGGGTACCCCCAATCCTAGAACGCCGACAAATACATCAACAAAATATTGAACAAAAACCGACTTCAAATGATTACTTATAACAAGACTTCTCCCATCACTACAAAAAAACACACATCCATGACATTTTGGGCCGAACGAATTTTTTTCCTGTCATGCTTATGACACTTCTATGATGATAATTGTGACAAAGGCGCATATCATCATAGATGTGGTGGGCTCCAACTTCTATGACAAAAAATCATAACAGAAAATGGGCTTTTCGTCCTGGGCGAGCCGGGGATGCACCTGCATGACATTCTTTGGGCCGTCGATGACGGAAAAAATCATAGTAGAAGCGAGGGCGAGGAAATTTTTGGGGATTACCCGGTTACGGTGGGTGGTCGGTGTCGGATTCAGGGCTCCGTAGACCCAAGAAAGGTTCGAACTCTGGGGCGTGTGTGAAGAACTCAACCAATCCAACCAACCAACTCGTCGCCCTACAGCCTAGCTCAACGAATCAAGGAAGAAGATGAACACGGCAGTTTACCTAGGTTCGGGCCACCTTGCGGTGTAAGACCCCACTCCTGCTTTGGGGTGGATTGGCCTCACGAGGGGCTGAGGCTGAACTAGTACAAGGGATGAACAACCTCACAAGGTCTGCTCTGGGGTGAGATTGAGTCTGCCTTCGGTCGGACAGGATATCTCCGCTCTATGCTGGTGGCTAGCCTATATATATCGTGGCCTCGGTCCTCTTACCCCAAAACGTAGGCGGTAAGGGATCCCACAGTGGCCATTTTGAAAGGGGACAAGTAGTATATCTTATCCTGACGAAAGGTGGTCTTCGTCTGCAAAGCTTCTGGTTGTGACGCCATGGTGGGCTCGGCGATGACATCCGTCCTGCCGTTCTGGCGGTCCTAGTCTTGTTGCACTGGAATGGAAACCTTTGCCTGATTCCTTGGGAACCCACGCCTGCGCTTGCCTCCTTAGCACCAAAGAGGAAACCTGCTGCTCTGCGCCCGCTGGCGCCCGCCTGGCCTTGGTCGTCATGGCTTGCGTTACCGCAACCTCATGAGGTTGGGTACCTTCATAGAAATCTCCGCTCCTCAGGAGGCAGCCTGGGAAGGCCACTCCCTCAGGAGGTCTTGGCGTCATCCGCCTCGCGAGGCCTGGCCCCTCGCGAGGGTCTTGTCTTGATGGCCTCGTAGATGGGCCATACCAGGCCATCGATGGAGCCACGCCGTGGGCCGCAAGAAGACAAGTCTGGGTACCCTGGTTCCCAGAACGCCGACAGTAGCCCCCGGGCCCAAGGCGCGCTCGGACTTGGCTTCGAGGCGAAGCCAAAGGGCTAGGGCAAAGCGCCGCGGGCCCCAATCGCCTGCGGGCCATGTTGACACGTGGTGCTTGATGGGACGTGGGCATCTCCACATCCCCATGCCGCCTCGGCAACCACGCGACTTGACAACTGCCTGGAGCACGTGGCCCAGCCATCATTGCCCGCTGCGCTTGCCTTCTGCTCCCCTTCCTTCTTGCGCACTTGCGTCTTCCTCACCAGATTCCGCGCCAGCTCCAATATACTCCGCCGCCATGGCTCCCAGGATGAAGAAGAGGAAGGCTCGTGTGGCCACGGAGCCCTCGTCGGGGCCGGAACCGGTGCCTGACCAGTCCACGGTGATCAACCGGGAAGGGTTGGACAAGGTCCGGCAAGCCCTTGCCGACGATTCCAATGAGTGGAAGGCGACGATGGTCTTGCCTCCCTCCCGGGCTTTAGTTGATATGGAGGCCACCCAAATCTCCCTTCATCTCCACGCCCTTTTCACTAGCCTACTGCCTCCGTTCTCTAATTTCTTCAACGCCGTGCTTTCGCATTACCAGATCCACGCGCTGCATCTGGATCCTGGGTCCATCGTCCTCCTCTCAGCTTTCGCCTTCTTGTGCGAGGCCTTCGTGGCATCGCCCCATACATTGCCTTGCTCCGCCATTTCTTCTCGCTCCACTTGGTCGACGGTAGGCAACGCTCGGGGTGTGTGTCGTTCCAGGCGGTGGCGGCGACCGTCGGCTCCGGCATTGACTTCATGCTCTGCCCAGAACGAGGGGGTTCCGAAAGCAGTGGGTGTATGTGGACGCCTCCGTGCTCAGCCCCTGCTCCTTCTTCCATCGGCGCCGGTTGAACCGAGCACCGGTTGGGGGCACGTGGAGCTTGCCGACCCACGGGCAGCACGCATCTTGTCCAGACTAGCCAAGCATAGACAAGCGGGAGTGACGATGGCGATGGTGGTGAAGGAATTCGTCTGACAGCGCATCACTCCGCTCCAGCACCATGCTTGCCCGATGTGGGCCTTCACCGGCCCTGACGACCCAATGAGGCTCCAGGTGCCTTCGCTCTCCCTTAAGACGTTGCGCAGGGTGCTGCATCTCCTGACTGGTGGGGAGCCCGCCGCGCTTCCCCTTGAGGGGTGCCCTTTGTACAACTTCCAAAACGGGAAGGCCTTCGCCAAGAAGATGCCGTGCTTCGACGAGTGGGGGCTGCTCCCTGAGGGCCACGGGGGGCCTCGTGACAACCCCCTCTTGGTGACTCCCGTGCTCAGAGGTCCTGCGGTGCGCGCTCCAGAGGTGGCCGCAGGGGAGCGGGCACCGCCGAGCGCTCCCGAGGTGGCCGCTGGAGAGCAGGCGCCACCATGCGCTCTTAAGGTGACCGCTTCCAGCTCCACAGGTGGCGGGGAAGGGGCCCCGCCTGTGGTCGCAGTTGCCGCCCCCGTCGTGGAGGGCTACACGCTAGCCTGCAGTGCATCCCTTCCGGATCTTGGGGTATCCCGCAAGTGGAAGGGGCTCAGGAGCCGCTGCGACCTCGTCCCATGGACCCTGAAAAAGAGGAAGTGGATAGCCGTGGATGAGTAAGTACCTTGTCCTCCTTGGCTTTCGCACATGACGTCCTCTTCTAACTTTTGCCCCTTAGGATCCCTTCCGTTGTGGGGGTGAGCCCGCAGGGAGCGTGACCTCCGGAGACCTCCGGCCCGGTGGTGAACCTGGGCCTCTCGAGAAGGGTGGCGGCGCGCGAGGTGGCATCTGCACACAAGCCGAGGCCGCCCCTATGGGCCGCAAGCCTGCACTCCTGGCGGCCTTCTTTCGGAGTGACCTCTGGGGCACAGAGGCTGTGCCGAGGGCTCCTCCGTTGGTTCTTGCGGGCGGCTGGGTGACCCGTATAATGGCTCCATCTTCAAGCAGCGGGGCTGGCCTGCGCCGCACCCCGTCCCCAGCCCGGGGAGTGGTCGAAGGAGCTCCAGCCCCCAGTCCCCTGCCGGAGACGGGTGAGTCATCACACGCTTCTCAGGCCGACCGGGGCACGGAGTAAGGGATCGGCCGGGCATTGGAGCTTGCGCGCGGGCACAGGGCTGTCCATCATGACCTCCTTCGGGAAGCGACAAGCGCGCTAGGCCGCCTTGGGACGGAGCTCACCGACGTCGACGCATGCCTCGAGGTGGAGGGCCTTCGCCTGGCGCGCGAATGGCATCAGCTGAAAGTCGCCATTAACCTTGGCCACTTGCAGCACAAGCACACCCACGCGGAGGCAGAGGAGTCTCTTGCGGCATCGCGGGAGGCTCGCAATCGCGCCTTGGAAGAAGGCCGAGCTGCGGACCGCTGATGTGACGCGGCGGAGGCGCGCGAGAGGGAGCTCCAAGCTTCCAACTCCATCCTGGAGTAGCGAGTCCGGGCGCGCGTGGCCGCACTCGCCGCTTCGACGACCGGGCCGCCCACGACCGAGGCGAGGCTTCGCATGCCCGACGATATGCTGGCGATGGAGGCAGTGGGGTTAAGCCTGGAGTGCGAGTGGCTGGAGGTGATAGAGCACCAAGTGGCCTCGGCTAAGGATGCCCTTGCTTCTCGGGATGCGAGGATCTAGCGAGAGGTCGACCAGAAGGTGGCGGGGATCCGCGAGGCCCTCGTCGAGGAATATTGCCAGAAGCTGGAGCTCCAGGAGGCTCGCTTCAAACAACGGCACGTTGAACTGCAGCACAAGGCTGATGCCCTCAAGGCGAAGCTGGCTGCGGCTGAGCAGTGCGAGAAGGCCGCCGAGGCAGCCCGGGCCACTGCTGAGGCCGAGCTGTCCTCCCTGCATCAGCAGGTTGAAGGCATTACGTCCCTTATGGAGAGAGCCTTGGATGAGGTGGGCCGCCGCTGAACGCTGCAGCGTGAGCGCTCCTTGATGTTCGAGGACCTCAGGGTCAGGGCCAACTGGGCCCTGAGCACCATCTGCGAAGAGTGCATCTCCCGCCCGTACGAAGCTGATGATGCCGGCTATCTCCTCTTCTTCACCCAGGTTGTGACCTGCCTCAAAGGCGGGGCCGCGAGGGTGCATCAGCTCATCGAAGAGAAGAGCCACAACCTTTTTGGATGCGCGTTCTCGCGTGTCTTCAGCCACCTTCTTAGCCTTGATCCCGACTTCGACTTCAGCGCCGCGATAGCCCCCGTGGCCGGAGTAACCCATGGCGACCTGGCGAGTTGGGTGGACGACCATGTGGATGACCTGATCGCGGAATTCGCCCTTGCCGACGATGTGGCTGCGCTCGCAGCTGAAGAGGGCGGAGCTGATGGTGATGATGATGACAGTGATGCTGACGGTGGCGCATCTCACTAGGCTTGTATTTCCCTGTTTTCTAGTCAAGACTTTGAACGTGACCCGTGGGGGCGCGAAAGCATTTTTGGAAGAATTTTTCCTGCTATGTATTAAGTGATATTTGCACTCCCTGTTGTCGTCCTTCTTTTACTTTTCGTGCACTCTCGACCCCAGGGTTGGGGCGATGGTCGTTGCCATGCCTGATCGGGATGCCTGGTTCAAGGCCCAAGAGGGATCAGGGGATGCGCGCCCGCCAGTTCGCTTGAGAGCGCCCCGCGAGAATTCAGAGAGGTGTGCGTGCAGGCAAGGCCACGGCTGCTGTGGCCTAGGCCCTCAGGGCACTTTTAACGCCGGTGTGCGCACCATGCCCAGCCCCTGCTCACGTGGAGCGCTGGATAGAACCACGGGCGTCCGCCATCCTCTGCAAAAACGGAAACCAAATGAAGGAAAAGCAGCTAGGAGAATGAATAACCAGGAACACACACACCCCCTTTTTTCCAATAACAACACAAAAGTTGTAAGTTTATTTCGAAAAACAGCAGATTCGGCTACAAGAGAAGGCAAGGAAAACGGCCGCGTCCGGCGCCTACACTAGTCTTCTAGTCTTGCCCCCAGCGCGGAGCATGGGGCTTCCACTGGGCGTGGGCATAGCCATTGGGGGGCAGTGTCGTCTGCCAGCGCGGAGCATGGGGCTTCCACTGGGACATGGGTCGAAGCCCCCGTGAGGCTTAGGGGCAGCGCTCAGGAGACTCCGGGGCAAGTACAACCCCACTCATTATTACGTGAGAGTGTCACGAGCGGAGACTTGGGGGGTGCTTCTTGTCCCCTGGGCGGGGACCCCGCCCCGCGCATAACCCGACCACCGTTGGGGCATCCGAAAACTAGGACTGGACCAAGGGGTAAGGGGATACGCAGGCGGTGGTCAGGTGGCCGCAGGCCCTTGATCGGGGAAGGGCTCGCCGGCGCCTTCCTCGACGGAGGACCCACTTATATATGGCACGTGCCACCGTAGTGGTGGCACCCTGCGCCTCACGACGCGGGGGGAGCTCTGGCGCCAGGCTTCCCCCGCGCGACCTCCCGGCGCGCCCTGGCTAGCCGGGGCGGGGACAACTTCCGGAGGTGCGCTGCCATGGTGCGGTTTACCTGCGATCTAAGGTTAGTGCGACATGTTCCAAAGATATTGGTTGTAGATGGCGACCGTTGCTGTCAAAGGCGCCGGCGGGACGTTGGATCGGCTCGTAAGATGCCCCGGCCCCGCGTTGTCTCGGCGACCCCGACGCCTAGGCCGATGAGGGGAATGCGCGTGGGCCTCTCCTTTGCTCGTATAGCGAGCCCACCAATGGTGGCACGGAGGCACCAAGGGCCATCATCCCGAGGCCAGCACCCGGTCCCTCCAGTCCACCGCCCACCATCTCTAGTGCTTGGTCGCGGCGACCAGGGGGTGGTCCTTCGTCACGGCTCCTGGAGGGGCCGCCGATCCCGATCATATTCTGGGGGGACGCACCTTTAGCCGGGCGGGCGATGGCACACGCGAGATTACCGCCGTGAGATCCCCCGGGTTCCCTCGGAAGGACGAGCATACGCAGCAGGGGCAAGCGCGGATCAACGGTGGCATCTGTAACGCAGGCGTGGCGCGAAAAGGCTCCGCGCCCTCGCAGGCGGCATCGAGTAGCTCAACGACCCGACCAAGCAAGGCGCGTCCCCCCAGAATACGATCGGGATCGGCGGCCCCTCCAGGAGCCGCGACGAGGGACCACCCCCTGGTCGTCGCGACCAAGCACCGGAGATGGTGGGCGGCGGACTGGAGGGACCGGCGGCTGGCCTCAGGATGATGGCCCCTGGTGTCAGATTCAGGGCTCCGCAGACCCAAGAAAGGTTCGAACTCTGGGGCGTGTGCGAAGGACTCAACCTATCCAACCAACCAACTCGTCGCCCTACAGCCTAGCTGAATGAATCAAGATAGAAGATGAACATGGCAGTTTACCCAGGTTTGGGCCACCTTGCGGTGTAAGACCCTACTCCTGCTTTGGGGTGAATTAGCCTCACGAGGGGCTGAGGATGAACTAGTACAAGGGATGAACAACCTCACGAGGTCTGCTCTAGGGTGAGAGTGAGTCTTCCTTCGGTCGGATCGGATCTCCCCACCCTATGGTGGTGGCTAGCCTATATATATAGTGGCCTCGGTCCTGTTCCCCCAAAGCGTAGGCGGGAAGGGATCCCACAGTGGCCAATTTGAAAGGCGACAAGTAGTACATCTTATTCTGACGAAAGGTGGTCTTCGTCTGCAAAGCTTCTGGTTGTAACGCCGTGGTGGGCTCAGTGGTGACATCCATCCTGCCGTTCTGGTGGTCCTAGTCTTGTTGCACTAGAATGGAAACCTTTGCCAGATTCCTCGGGAGCCCATGCCAGCGCATGCCTCCTTAGCACCAAAGAGGAAACCTGCTCCTCTGCGCCCGCTGGCACCCGCCTGGTCTTGGTCGTCATGGCTTGCATCACCGCAACCTCATGAGGTTGGGTACCTGCATAGAAATCTCCCCTCCTCAGGAGGCAGCCTGGGGAGGCCGCTCCCTCAGGAGGTCTTGGCGTCGTCCGCCTCGTGAGGCCTGGCCCCTCGCGAGGGTCTTGTCTTGATGGCCTCATAGATGGGCCGTACCAGGCCATCAATGCAGCCATGCCGTGGGCCGTAGGCAGGCAAGTCTGGGTACCGTGGTTCCCAGAATGCCTATAGTAGGCCCCGGGCCCAAGGCGCACTCGGACTTGGCTTCGACGCGAAGGCAAAGGGCAAGGGTGAAGCGCCGCCGGCCCTAATCACCTGCGGACCGAACCGATGCATGGCGCTTGATGGGACGTGGGCGTCTCCACTTCCCAACGCCGCCTCGGCAACCACATGACTTAACAACTGCCTGGTGCATGCAGATAAGCCATCATTGCTTGAAGCATGAGAGGCTAGCGATTAGCCTTCCTCCGGCTATAAATGGGAGAGGGAGCGGAGCCCCCAGCTCATCTTCATCTTCTCGCCTCTTGCCTCTCCTTCTTCTTCATTCCGCCTTCTTGCCAGAGCGTCCATGGCGCCGGTGAGGAGGTTTTCCGCCACGGAGAAGGGAAAAGCCCCTTAGGTGGAACCTGAACGGCTCCCGCCAAAGAAGAGGCACCGTTGCTCTCGCGATGCCACCGCGGGGCCCATGACAACGCGGCCTTGGTATGAACACGCTCCACCGGGCTTCCCGGTCCGCGCGTATGCTCACACGCATAGCCCTGTCCGTGAAAGCGGCCGCGGACGCGAAGAGGAACAGAGTCGTGGAGGAGAACAAGCGGTGGCCGCGCGGCCACCCTGCCCGCAGACCCATGCCGAAGGCACGGCCCGCGAGTTTGTGGTGTGGGCGGCAATGCCGCCGTGCACGTGGATCCGGCTCCCACGGTCCCTACCGAGGGAGATACCGCCACGGGGGCCCGTCGAACTGTGGCTGCAGCACGACGGCTGCTGCGGCCAAGCATCAGAGGCGGAGGTCGAGGCCGTCGACTCTGGCGACGTCTTCATGACCCGGGGATGGGGCGCGATCTCCCGTGCCTGTAACACGGAGGGGAGGCATGCCATCCACTTCGAGTACAACGGGGCTTCGACGCTCTTCTTCAAGGTCTTCGGAGAGGACGGCCGACATCTGGAATGTTGCCCCAGGGGAGGCAATCGAGGCAGCAAGGCCACCGGTGGTGAACTTGCCCTTGGCCTTGTCCACGACTCCTCCGACAGCAGTAGCGCTTCATCCAGACCAGGTTCAAGTGACGGCGACAGCTACGAGCCGCCGCGTAGCTGCGCCCGGGCCTAGGGGAGGAGTAGCGCCATCCCGACATTGCTGGTGATGCGGCCGAGGCCGTGGTTCTTAGGAGGTTTTTCCTTTTGCATCATTCCTGCGCGAAAATCATGACGGGCCCCGTGGGGGTATGTAAAAATTGTGACGCTTGCACTTTAATGTTATCATTTCCATTTTGATGTCGTGTTCGCGCCTCTTGCCTTGGCATGGTTCCCCCTTTCATTCTCGTGGTAGCTTTGTGCTCTACGCCGGCAGGACCCAGTCCCCAGGCAAGCTTCGACCGTCGCTGGTATGCCAGGTCACGATGCCGTGGTCAAGGCCAGGAGGTGAGCGGCCCGAGGTCCGGTAAGAGTGTAACGCCCAAGATGCGATTCTATCCCAATCACGTGATGAACTCATGATTAGGGGCACAATCGCATTTCAAGTGCGTAGCAAGGTGGCATACAAATACATACAACCAAGAGAATAGATAGAATACGAGATCCAGGCAACACTTGCCCCAGAATAGCATAAATATGACAATCATCCATACATATAGTAGAGTCCGACTACGGACTAGATAAAAAGAAAACACCACCCTGCTACTATCCCCGGATACTCCGACTAGGTCGTCTGGTGATTGTCCGGATAGGTAACATAGAAACGCCCACGATCCTCGTCAAACTCCCACTGGAGCTTAGTGGCATCTCTTGCATCAGACTCAACAGTACCTGCAACTGTGTTTGTAGTATTCTGTGAGCCACGGGGACTCAACAATCATATCACCCATGGTATCAAGAATAACAAAGCTTAATTGGGTAAGGCATGGTTAAGTGGTGGAGTTGTAGGAAGCACTAAGCATAAGTATGGTGGCTATCTTACGAATACAAGAACAAGGTGAGAAGCTACGCAAACGAGTAATGATCAAGAAGTGATCCTAAACTACTTATGTTCAAACATAACCCCACCGTGTTCTCTTCCCAAACCTCGTCGAAAAGAGACCATCACGGTTACACACGCGGTTGGTGTATTTTAAAGAGTTTAGTGTCAAGTTCACTACAACCGGATATTAAAAAATCCCATCTGCCACATAACCGCGGGCATGGCTTTTGAAAGTTTAAACCCTGCAGGGGTGTCCCAACTTAGCCCATGACAAGCTCACGATCCGCGGAGACAATCCTCCATCTCGGGACACCCCGATCAAACTCGGAATCCCGGTGCACAAGACATTTCGACAATGGTAAAACAAAACCAGCAAGACCTCCCAACGTGCCGACACCCTGATAGTAGCCGCACGTATCTCATCTCAGGCCACGATCAGATTGTCCAAACTGCCAGTAGGCCAAATCCATAGTTGCTCCTAGTGGTCACCGGCGGTTGACAGGTTTGGACCAACACTCATGAGGAGCACTGGCCCGGGTTGTAGATTAAGAATCCTCGGGTTAATTACTCCCTATGCAGATTTTAGTTGTTATTAGGCAAATGGTAAAACCAAAGTTGGGCCTTGCTGGAAGAGTTTTATTCAAAGCGAACTGTCAAGGGGGGCCCATAAACCCCGACCGTGTTAGGAACGCAAAATTCAAGGAACATAACACTGGTATGACGGAAACAAAGGCGGCAAGAGTGGAACAAAACACCGAGCAAAAGGCCAAGCCTTCCACCCTTTACCAAGTATATAGATGCATTTATTAAATAAGAGATATTGTGATATCCCAAGATATCCATGTCCCAACATGAAACAACCTGCACTGCACCTGCAACTAGCAATGCTATATGAGGGGCTGAGCAAGCGGTAACATAGCCAAACAACGGTTTGCTAGGAAGGTGGAGTTAGAGGCTTATCATGGCAATTTGGGAGGCTATATAAACAAGTGGTAGGTAGTGCGACATAGCGATAGAAATGAACAACTAGCAAGCAAAGATAGTAGTGATATCGGGGGTAATGATCATCTTGCCTGAAATGTCCTCAGTGGTATCGGTAACTTGCTCCTCGTGAACGTACTCGACAAGGTCCTTGGTCACGAAATCGTCTCCCGGCTCTACCCAAGCAAGAACATAGACATCGGAACAACAATCAATCATGGTGCAATGCGCAAGAAACATGATGCAAGACATGTCATGGAATGCAAGATATGACGTGCAATGCATATGAGGTGTTTCGGAAGGGGTGCAAGCGAGATGGAAGGAGAAATAATGAACATGGCACAATCTTGGCAATCCAAGCATTCCACTGGATAGATTGGAAGATTTTGGTTGAAATCGATATAAAGATCACCGGAAACCGATGCACTGTTTGAAAATGACAAGCAAAACCATATACAATGCAAGCTGTTGAAAACAGCAACATAACCACTTAGATGCAAGGTTTAAATATGCTACAACACTCCAACATGAAAAACAATGGCATGGTATCAAAGTACATGTCAAGCACTACAAAACATAATTACTGAGCTACTGCTAAAAACCACAAGAACATGTTTAAAACAGCATGGAAAGAATGCAAATGTTAACAGTTTTTCAGTCTTAGTGAAAATACTGGACATGGCAGAAAACAGATTCAGTTAGCAAAGTTTATGGCTAGTAAACTATATGCTGCAGGAACATATTATAGCAAACAAGAGCATGGCATGCTAGTACTAAATGCACTTAACAAAACTCCCTCACTGATCATTCTCCAAGGATGCATAGATATGATGATAGCATCAATGCAAACATGGCAAGTTATGTTGACAGATTCGGACTTAGCAAAATAAGCATGTCATGGCAGAAACAGGTTCATGTAGGCATGTTTGCAAGCTTGAGGCACTCACTACAAAGAATATCATGGCATGTAAACAATTCTATCATAAAGTAGACATGATGAAGAACATGTTCATGTGCAAAATTACCACATAGCAAATTTGACTTTAAAGACACAAAAATGACAAAATGGCATATGCTGCAAAAATAACATGTTCACAAACTTGCTCAAATAAATAAATGGATGCCACCAATGGATTCATTGGATTTTTCTAGCCCAAAAACAAGTATAATATGTTGGGGTCACCATGGAAAAATCCCCACAAATGCACAAAATGTAGTGCTGCCTAAAATGGAAAAGACAGAATAGGCAATATTCCCTAAATGGAAATGTCCAGAAATGGACATGCCCGAATAGGATAGATTCCATTGCCTGAAATGGAATATTCGCTAGAAAAAGAAATAAGAAAAGAAAAGGAGGGGGCTATGTGCGTGACAGGTGGGGTCCTGCTGGGATGTGAGTATGGCAGGTGGGGTCCACCTATCAGTGACCCAATTTAATCAAAAAGAAGGGAGGACTTATGTGCGCCCGCAGGGGATCGAACCCGAGACGCTCGATTGGAGCAGAGGGGCTCGAGCCACTGTGCTACGGAGGGAGTACTGGTAGGGGAGGGGCTCGACCCGCTTTGACACGACTCCAGCGAGGGGGTAGGCCCACGCGTCAGAGAGAGAAGACAGGGAAAATAGAGGAGGTGGCTCGCCGGGGTGCAGGGACGGCAGTGAGCTCGTCGGAGTCGCTTCGATGACCAAATTGCTCGGCGGAGGGCTCGAAAGGATCCGCGGAGAGATTCCGCATGCGCGTGGAGGTGTTGGGGCACTGGGCGTCGACGAAGGTGACGCCGGCGACGTGATACAGAGGCGGTGTCGACGAACTCACGCACGTCGACCCGGAGGCCTAAACGCAACACGACTTGTGGGAGAGGGCCCTACTCGCGGAGAGGAACCCGACGGACAAGCTAGCTACGGCGTACGAGGTCGGGGTCCACGTCGAAGACGAGGTCCGACGGCGGCGAGCTCAGGCACGTGCAACTAACGGGGACAGAGAGGCGGAAAGGCCAAGAAAAGGGGTTAGGGAGACGCGGTAGCTCACCACAAGCACGACGGTGTGATTGCCTGCTTGGGACATGGACAGAGACGAAGAGAATCGCCGGAGATGATGCGGCGGCCGACGCGGACATCGATTCTGTTTAATTAAATAGACAGCTGAAGAAAAGGAAAAGGCCAGGGGGCTAAGGGAGGTGTTTGGGAAATATAAAAATATCCCCATGACCCTGAAATTGTCCCCTATTTAACAAAATTGGCTTGGGCTTTTTTAGAGGTAGAAAAATAAAACAAGTTTGAATATAATTCAAACTTGAGGCATTTTTGAACCTAACCAAAACAACTTAAAAAGAGGTGAAATTTGGCAGAGAGGTTTAGGTCATGGTGTTAATATATTGGGGAGAAAATGAACATTAATGGAGAAGGGCAAGATGGCAGTTGCAACAAATGTAAGAAAGGGAAGGAAGGAGAAGTGATGGTGCAAGAATCACACATGGAGCATGCAACAATGCAACATGCATGAATATGACAATGCACATGATGATTATGAGAATGCAAAATGACATATGCACAAAACAAGAATGACATGGCAATGCAATGCAATAAATAAAACAACAAGCAAAACAAAAGAAGCCACAAAAGAAGGACCCACATGGAACTAGATGAAGAACAAGTTGGATATATTGCCAAAATGGGAAGTGTTACATATGGGGTGTTACAAAGAGCCCCTGAGGCGCGATGCTCAGGGGGTCCCCTTTGGCACGCAAGTGGCCCCCGAAGGACTGAAAGGGAAGTTTCCATGCCCGAGAGAGATCGCAAGGGACAGAACGTTGGTCATGAGGTTCACGCCTGCGCGTGCGAGGTGACTTATCTTGGCGAGCCTACGGTGGTTCCTTTGCTACGTGGATGAGCTCCTCGTGCGACGTTAAGCCATGCCCTTCTCCTGATGACGCCCCCTCAGCAGGGCTCCTACCGACTCCATCTCCCCTGCTTGCCTGGGTGCTCTACGTCCTTGGGACCCGGCTCTCGAGTGAGGCTCGGCCGCCGCTGGTATGCCAGGTCACGATGCCGTGGTCAAGGCCAGGGGTTGAGGGCCCAAGAGCTGGTAGGAGCCCCTGAGTCGTGGTGCTCAGGGCCCCCCCTTTAACGTGCAAGCGGCTTGAGCGACAAAGAGTAGCTGGCTGCAAGAAGGGGTTGCGCCCCTTGGCACATAGCATGGCATTCTTCCAAGGTACGAGGTGTTGCCGAGGCCGCTTGTGGTCCTGCCTCCGGAGGCTCCTGCGAATTAGCCAAAAAACACAACAGGCATCCGTGCTTGCTATCCTGTCGGTGATCTTTCTGCGAGAAGATGACGTGCACTAAGGACCCGGTGAGGTGACGTGCACGGGGCCGGCCGCGAGCCAGAGCTCGGTCTCTTAGGTTTGTCGACGCTGCAGGGACGGACCCTAGCACAACCGCCGTGCCAGTAGCCCCCGTTACGGGATGAGCGAGAGGCGGGTTAGCAACGCGCGGAGGCCGCGAAGGGCAACTCCATAGATAACGAGACGGCAGGCGTAACATCACAACCATGATAATTTGAGCATGCATAACTGGTCCTTAGTACATGAATCAAAATGATGCAGCTGCAGGGGCAGGCCCAAACAGCTTGAGGATAATGCAGCCCGAGGGGCGCCCTCAACTGAACAAACCAAAAAGTCACCTCGCACCGTCGTTGTAGAAGCGTTGGAGTAGCTAAAGACGCGTGCTGCAGAGATCGCTCCTCATGAGCCAGCTGGCTCTTGAGGCTTGGGAGGCTCTGGAGGCCCGGGAAGCTCACGAGGGTCTGGCACCTCCTCCATCAGGACTGCCTGGCGCCTGGCCTCGTGAGCCGCCAGGATGCCCTACATGTAGCGCTAGTGCGAGGCAACCATGTTCAGCAGGCCGAACGGCATGCGGACGTAGCTGCGGGGGCAGCCCCCACTCAGTCCAACGCGGGACGGCCAGAAGAGCTCCTGAGAAGCAACCCTATTGAGGCCTGGGATGTTCACGTAGACGCACAGCTCGCCACCCGTGTCAGGGGCGGCAGCTGCACCAGATGATGCGGGGCGACACTCGCCACGCATGGCTCATGCCTCCTGAAGTCCTCGATCGCCTTGGTGATGAACTCCTAAGCGCCTGGCGCCTCGCGCCTTGTGCCCTGCTCACGGGGGCAAGTGTTGAAGCATGCCCCCACGTTGTGCCCCAACGCCTCACTCATGACACTGGTCAGGTCAGAGGCCCTCCAGATGAGAGCCCCCGAGCCCATCCTTAGAGGGGCGCCGGACGCGCTTTCCTATGCAAGAGGGAAGGGCGCCCCAGCAGTGGGCGCGGGGCTGAGGCACGATCGTCGGGCGCGCCAACCTCCTGACGGCCCTTGGGGAGGAGCTGCTTCTTCTTCTTGGGGATGGCCTCAGGAGGCCGATTGGCACCCTTATCGTCTGAGTCCTCTACTTCCGCAGCCTTGTAGGCGCCCTCAAGGGAGCACACCACAGCCTTCTTGTCGCAGGCGACCGTGATGATACCGCCACTCCTTGGCATCTTGAGGACATTGTCTCCGTGGTGCGTCGCCGCCATGAACTTGGCGAGGGCTGGATACCCAAGGATGGCATTGTACGGGAGGTGAATGTGGGCGACGTCAAAGTCAATGAGCCCGGTATGGTAGTTGTCTCGCTGGCCGAATGTGACAGGGAGGCGGATCTGCCCTATGGGGACGGTGGAGCCATCGGTCACCCCTGAGAAAGGCTTGGTGGGGAGGAGTTGGTCGTACGGCACCTGGAGTGTCTCAAACGTCTCGACGGAGAGGACATTGAGCCCCGCGCCACCATCGAAGAGTGTCTTGGTGATGAGGACGTTGCTGATGGTTGGCGAGCAGACCATCGGGAGCGCACCAGCGGTGGCTGAGCACTTAAGCTGGTCCATGGAGTCGAAGGTGATGGCGTACTTGGACCACCTAAGGGGACGCGAGGCCTCGAGCTTTGGGAGGGCCGCGTTCACCTCCCGAGCGAACTGGTTGAAGAGGTGATGAGAGGCGGGGGCCTGAGCGCCACCCAGGATGCAGGCAATGGCACAAGGCTCTTGGAAGCCCCCAGTCCCATCGTCTTGGTGGTGGTTATCGTTCCTCCTTGGCGGCGGCGGCAGCGGAGGAAGGCCGGCGTTGCCCTGAGGACGGTCCTCGCGGGGTTGGTCACGCCAGGGGCCATCGCGAGGCTGGCCCTGCCAGCGGTCCTCACGAGGCTGATCACACCAGTCCTGGCGGGGGGCGTGGTTGTCCCAGCGGTCGTAGCCATGGTCGTTGCGCTCGGGACAGTGGCCGATGCGCCCGTCTTGGATTGCCCTAAGCTCCTGGCAGTCGTTGTTGTTGTGGCTGTGGACGTTGTGGAAGACACAGAATGGACAACTGCCCTTTGAGGATTCAGTGTGGTCGTAGCCGCGCTTCATCTCAGGTTCGGCCGCGAGCACAGCTGGGCCCTTGCGCTTCATGTCCTTAGCCTTAGCCTTCTTGTCTTCAGGATCGACCTCCGGAACCTCCAGTAAGGAGAGGCGACCTTCGTCTGCCCTTGCGCACCTGGCGGCCATGTTGAACATCTCTAGAGCCGAGCACAAGTCCTCGTGTATGGCGAGCTCCTCCTTCATCTTGACATCCCGAACGCCCTTAGAGAACGCCGAAATGATGGCCTCATCTGACACCTTCAGAATCTTGAGGCGAACGTTGGTGAAGCATTGTATGTACTTGTGCAAGGTTTCGCCTGGCTGCTGCTTGATGCGCCACAGGTCGCCTGCCGCAGGAGCGCGGTCATGAGTGCCCTAGAAGTTGGCGATGAAGCGCTCGAGGAGCTCGTCCCAGGAGGAGATCAACCCCACCGAAAAGATCAGGAGCCAAGAGTGCACGCTGTCCTTGAGGGCCATGGAGAACTAGTTCGCCATGACCTTCTCATTGCCGTTCACCGCCTCGATGCTCAGCTCGTAGAGCTGGAGGAACTCAGCGGGGTCAGGGCTGCCGTCATAGCGCGAAGGCAGATCCGGCTTGAACTTGCCGGGCCAGACGACGCAGCGCAGCTCCAGGGTGAAAGCACGGCAAACTGCCGCACTCACTGGGGCCAGCCACAGGGGAGTAGCCTGATCTTGACACCCACGCGCCGCCGCCGCTGGCGGCACGCGGTCTTGACGTGGCGGTGCTGGAAGTGCACGCGCTTCTCCTTGGGGCCGCTGCACCACCTCGCAGTTTTCTTCATCGCGCGCCGGCGCCCTGCGCGGCAGGTCCTGCTGGGCAGCCTCACGCCTCGGCTCGGGGTCCATGCGGTCCAGAGGAGGAGGCGGAGGCACGCCATGAGCCACGTCACCTGCCAGGGACGGCAGAGGACAAAGCGAACGGGACGGTGCAGGGGCCTCACCAGTGGCGTTGACGAGCTCGGCGATGCGGGCGAGCCAATCGTCATAGAGGTCGCTAGCCGGACAATAGCGTAGAAGCTCGCGCGCCATGAGCAGCGCAGGCTGCGCGTTCGCCGGCCAATGACGGCCGTGAGAAGACGACGCCGTGGCTGGAGTGGGTGATGGAGTCGCGGTGCAGCCGTTGCGCCGCACGGACGGTGGCAGCGAGGAGTCCTGTTGTTCGCGGGCAGCAGGGTCGGTGGCGGCGTTAGCCACCGGGGAGGCAGAGCCGCAAGGGACGCCGTTGCCCATGGGTGCTGTCTGGGCGACACAAGCGGCCCGGCGCTCGGCACGAACACGGTGAGCGTCGGCCATAGGAACGGTGGAATGGCGGCGGATCGAGCGATGGGAGAGAAGCTTCGACACGCCCCTACCTGGCGTGCCAAATGTCGGATTCAGGGCTCCGCAGACCCAAGAAAGGTTTGAACTCTGGGGAGTGTGCGAAGAACTCAACCTATGCAACCAACCAACTCGTCGCCCTACAGCCTAGCTCAATGAATCAAGGAAGAAGATGAACACGGCAGTTTACCCAGGTTCGGGCCACCTTGCGTTGTAAGACCCTACTCCTCCTTTGGGGTGGATTTGCCTCACGAGGGGCTGAGGATGAACTAGTACAAGGGATGAACAACCTCATGAGGTCTGCTCTGGGGTGAGAGTGAGTCTGCCTTCGGTCGGATCAGATCTCCCCGCTCTATGGTGGTGGCTAGCCTATATATATAGTGGCCTCGGTCCTCTTCCCCCAAAATGTAGGCGGGAAGGGATACCACAGTGGCCAATTTCAAAGGGGACAAGTAGTACATTTTATCCTGACGAAAGGTGGTCTTCGTCTACAAAGCTTTTGGTTGTGACGCCTTGGTGGGCTTGGCGATGACATCCGTCCTGCCATTCTGGCGGTCCTAGTCTTGTTGCACTGGAATGGAAACCTTTGCCTGATTCCTCCAGAACCCACGCCTGCGCTTGCCTCCTTACCACCAAAGAGGAAACCTGCTCCTCTGAGCCCGCTGGCGCCCACCTGGCCTTGGTCGTCATGGCTTGCATCACCGTAACCTCATGAGGTTGGGTACCTGCATAGAAATCTCCGCTCCTCAGGAGGCAGCCTTGGTGCGCTGATCGAGCCGGTGGTCCTTGACTGTCGCCCTGCTTCCGCCGAGGCCATGAAGAAGCAGGTGGAGGCCCTGCTGGGGAAGTTCCTCTGCGTCCCCGACCCTGCTACTGCGGCGGCATAAGCCGGAGGTGAAGATGGTGGCAGCATCAGCAACAACGGGCTTCCCAAGGCGGGCGGCAGGGCAACCATGGCGACGACGGCGCTTCCTCCTAGTTTGACCCTGCAACATTCATCGTGCCTCGCGGAGACGTGAGAACTTCTGTTTGAACTTGTGGAACATTATGTTTTGTAATAACTTGCTAGGACTCCGTGATTTCCTTTTCGTGCTCAATTTCCTTTCTGTTTGCCTTAGTGTTCTGTGTCGGCAGGGCCCGGCCCCGCGCATACCTCAACCGCCGTTGGGGCGTGCAGATCACCAGGACGAGGCCAATGGGTGGGGGGCTACATGACTAGTGAGGCCCCTGAGTCATGATGCTCAGGGGTCCCCCTTGATGTACGAATAGCCCTCATGAAGGAAACGTGAGCAGCGTCTGAGTTAATCCGGAGCCCTCCATACCTTTCCTCGCCAGCTTTTGCTTGAGAGGGATGCGAGAAAACCAGGTGAGGTGGCATGTGTCAGGCGTGGCCTGAGCGTAGCCCCCGTGCCCAGCCCCCTCGCGTAGCCCTCCCATAGGAAAGCTGCGCGGTGGGACCGAGCAGTGAGCCTTTAGGCCTTCCTGAGGTTATTGCAGCCGCTAGGGTGCCCTCAGTTGTTTATTCACCAGTGCGGAGCATGGTGCTTCCACTTTTGCGTGGGCATAGCCGCCCCTCGACTGTGTCATCCGCCAGCGTGGAGCATGGGGCTTCCACTGGTGCGTGGGCATAGTCGCTCCTCGACAGTGTTGTCCGCCAGCGCGGACCATGGGGCTTCCACTGGTGCGTGGGTGGGAGTTCCCTCGGGGGGAGACTCCGAGGTGTGTATAGCCCAACCTTTATTGTTTTGCGCATGTATCAGAATTAGTTTTGCCCCTTTATGAATTGCTTGATATTGCAATTTGCGTGTCCGGTGCTTCGCCACCATGAATGTCGGATTCAGGGCTCCGTAGAGCCAAGAAAGGTTCGAACTCTGGGGCATGTGCGAAGAACACAATCTATCCAACCAACCAACTCATCGCCCTACAGCCTAGCTCAATGAATCAAGGAAGAAGATGAACATGACAGTTTACCCAGGTTTGGGCCACCTTGTGGTGTAATACCCTACTCCTTCTTTCGGGTGGATTGGCCTCACGAGGGGCTGAGGATGAACTAGTACAAGGAATGAACAACCTCACGAGGTCTGCTCTGGGGTGAGAGTGAGTCTACCTTCGATCGGATCGGATCTCCGCGCTCTATGGTGGTGGCTAGCCTATATATAGTGGCCTCGGTCCTCTTCCCCCAAAACATAGGCAGGAAGGGATCCCAAAGTGGCCAATTTCAAAGGGGACAAGTAGTAAATCTTATCCTGACGAAAGGTGGTCTTCATCTTGAAAGCTTCTAGTTGTGACGCCGTGGTGGGCTCAGTGATGACATCTGTCCTGCCGTTCTGGCGGTCCTAGTCTTGTTGCACTGGAATGGAAACCTTTGCCAGATTCCTCGGGAACCCACGCCTGCGCTTGCCTCCTTAGCACCAAAGAGGAAACTTGCTCCTCTGCGCCCGCTGGCGCCCACCTGGCCTTGGTCGTCATGGCTTGCGTCACCGCAACCTCGTGAGGTTGGGTACCTGCATAGAAATCTCCGCTCCTCAGGAGGCAACCTGGGAAGGCCGCTCCCTCAGGAGGTCTTGGCGTCTTCTGCCTCGTGAGGGTCTTGTCTTGATGGCCTCGTAGATGGGCCGCACCAGGCCGTCGATGGAGCCACGTCGTGGGCCGCAGGCAGGCAAGTCTGGGTACCCTGGTTCTCAGAACGCCGACAGTCGGGGCCGAGCAATGCACGGAGGTTTGTGCGTTTCTGTCACACACATACGCGCATGGGTGCGAGGTCTTGGGCTCTAACTGAACCCGAGCGAGGCATTCGCTTACTGAACCCGAGCGATTGCACTAGCTACGTTACTGAACCCGAGCGATCGATCCCTTGGCTGTTAACTGAACCCGAGTGATTCCTTCCCTACTGCTGCTAACTGAAGTCGATCGAACCTGATGCCTCTCGATGAACAGTGACCGTTGTTGGGGGTTGGATGAACAGTTCCCGGTGGGGGTTCGATGAACAGGACCCTGTGGTAGTAGTAATAGTAGGCCGTTGCCGCTGGATGAATAGGACCCCGATCGAGGAGGCCGCCACACCTGAGTCGGTTGGGGTGGATGAATAGGACCGCGTGGAGGGCTGGTTGGACAGTAGCCGGTGGAGGCTGGATGAACAGGACCTCGTGGATGAACAGTAGCTGGTGGAGGCAGGAGGAAGTCGACGGTGGATGAACAGTAGCAGGTGGAGGCTAGAGGAAGTCGACGGTGGATGAACAGTAGCCCGTGGAGGCTGGAGCGAGGTTATAGACGGTGGATGAACAGTAGCCCGTGGAGTCCCGTTTTGGTACGCCACACCCCTCCCGATGAACAAGACCCTGTTTCGACCGTAGCCGCTCCAACACAAGTTCGTTCCTCAGTTTTGCGGTACACCACACCCCTCCTGATCAACAGGACCCTGTTTCGATCGTAGGCACTTGAACAGAAGTCTGTTTCCTCCGTTTTGCGGTACACCAGACCCTTCCCGATGAACAGGACCCCGTTTCGACCGTACGGGGTCGAACAGAAGGTTGTTTCCTCTATTCTGCGGTACGCCCGACCTTGTTTCGGTTGTTCCGTCCAAGCCGGTTGGCTCCCGATGAACACGCTATGCTGTTGACTCCGTTCCAACCCAGCCAGTTGGCTACCGATGAATAGGACGACGTCACTGTATGTGTTAGCGACCCCGCCCGTATGTACGTACGTAGCCGTATTTACTATCTTGCAGTGTTGCTGTACGTACATGTACACGATATAGACAGGACTACGTGACATGCTAAGTCGGCACCTCTACTTCAGCAAGTGCTGCTCCTTACTCGGCCATGCTATGTCTGTGTAGAGAGATAGATCGACCGCTATGTACGTACATGTTCGCGGCCAGACAGATAACGCTACCTTCACTTCAACCTGGTGGGTCCCAGCTGTCAAGGGGTAAAAGGCACTTCCTTCCGTGCGAAGATAAAGCCGGTGGGTCCCAGCTGTCAGGGGGAACATTTTTTCGCGAAATACAAAGGCCCTTCCGGTGGGTCCGAGCTGTCAGGTGGAGGAATCATTATTTTGCACGTAATAAGGAGGCACTTCCTTGCGTGCGGCCATGGACCCAGCTGTCAGCCTCTCCACGTACAGTCCTCTTCGGATGGCTGTCGTTCATTGACCACGTTGACGACTCCGTACCGTCCGAGAGCACCTAGGTGGTGGACGACGATGTGACCTAGGAAGGGAACGACCCGGAGCCGAGGAACACGCGGAGGGTAGTACGAGGGTTGACTGGTTCGGCTGCAGTGTGAGGCTGCCGTCGCCGCAGAATAACAGGGGGTGTGGGTTAGTAGAGGGATGACTGGCCAGCGGTGGGAGTAGTAGGGCGCGGTGAGGCCTGCGTGGTAGCACAGACAGCTACGGGAGGCAGGAGCACGCGGTGGTTTGGACGGCTGGAGCAAGAAAATCAGAGGTTGAAGAAGCAGGACAACCGTTGGATGTTAACAATCCAACGGTCACTGGTGATAGAATCATTTGTTGACTAAGTTCACAAAGCCCTGCGTACGCGTCAACTTAGTAGGGCCACAAGTCAACCTCCAAATATGGTGGGCCCCAGCTGTCATGGGGAGCACTCGTTATTTTTCACTTAATAAGGAGGCACTTCCTTCCGTGCCAAGATATAGCTGGTGGGTCCCAGCTGTCATGGGGAGGATTCATTCTTTTTGGCGTAATAAGGAGGTACTTGCTTGCGTGCTGCCATGGACCATGTGGGTCCTAACTATCAGCCTCTCCATGTACATCCCTCTTTCGATGTTGTCGTTTGTTGACAACGTTGACCACACTGTGCCGAGAACACCAACGCGATGGCGACGGCGAGACCTAGGAAGGGACTGACCAGGAGGCGGCTAAGCCACATCAGTGGAGGGATGTGGGTGAGTAGAGGGGTGGCCTGGCCAATGGTGGGAGTAGTAGGGGGCGGTGAGACCAGCGCGGCAGCACAGCCGGCCACGGGATGCGGGAGCAGGCGGTCCCGCCGGCGCTAGATTTGGTGGCTGGAGCAAGAAGATCAGAGATTGAAGAAGCACGGCGACCGTTGGATTGACATCCAACGGTCATGTCTGCTAGAAACGTTTGTTGACGTATATAATAAGTAAAAAAATCTTGCATACGCGTCAACTTAATAGGCCCACAAGTCAAACCATTCCGTATTTTTTTAATAATTTACAGCTCATTGCAACTTCTTATGCAATTTATTGCAGTTCATTTTTTTGTTGGCCAGGGCCAAGGTTAAAAATTTAAACTAAATTTTGCATATTTCGGTGGGGTCCAAACTATTTTTAATACCGAAATGTCGAGCCAGATTTAAAGTACTTTGAAGATATATTTAAATTAGGTTAAAGCCCAGTGAAATTGGAATATGCAAATGTGAAAAAATTCAGAAATTTGAAAGTAATTGCCAATTTGTCATGTGTGTTTTATATTTTAAGTTTTGCAACCGTCTTGAAAGAGTTGCACCCCAGCAAGGCGGAGAAAAATACGTAGGCCTGGATTGGGTATTCTTCAGAAAAATAAACTGTGCTAGCCATTTTCACAAAGAAAAAATAGCTAGGCTGGTCATGTGGTGAACGAAAAATAGAAGCCTGGGCTAGACGGGCCATAGCGCAGTTGAAACCCTGCTCCGTCTCAACAATAACAAAAAAAATACTGCTTGAGCAGCTACATCCCAGGTGTCAGCCGATCTTGTGCTGTTCTCTTGTCTATTGACTATACGTTGGCAATGTCGTGGGTCCCAGATATCAGCAAACCACTAGGAGGAAGCATTTTCTTTTTCTATACGCTGACAATGGAGTATATAACAAAAAGTGAGGAACTTGCTTGCGTACGACCATGGACATGGTGGGTCCCTTCTGTCATCCTCTCGACGTACAGTCCTCTATCGATTCCTCTTGTTTGTTGACCAAGTTGACAATGCAAGAGGGCGGCACCGCGGCGAGCGCACCAAAGCGCGTGGAGGACAACGGCGAGGCCTTGGACGTCGGCCTTAACAATTTAGGAGATGGTGGGGCAGCGATGCGTGCGCTGAGGCGCAGTCAGCCGTAGGAGGCGGAAGCAGGCGGCCCCGCCAGCACTCGTTTGGTTTTGGCAGCCGGAGGAAGATGAGACTGAAGAAACATGACAGACTATAAAAGCAGCAGGAGTACTTAACAACCTCAACTGAAACCAGCAGGGGCACTTAACAACCATAGCTGAAAGCAGTATGAGTACTTATACAGGTTCAACTGTACAAAGCACGCCTCGAACAGTGCTACTTTGCCTACAGTTAACAAAGGGTGAGGCCACCAAGCCCTAGGACAAGGCCCAGGCGCCACCCCGCGCATCCACAAACTTCTGAAAGCGGCTTCATCTCGCAATGTGGTCAATAAACAAGATATTCGCTTTAGAGCCATGGAAAAGCATGAGCATAACCTTGTGTCCTATTCTCCAAGATGGATGGGCCTTCATTATTTGAGACTACCCATGAATAAGTATCTTTTCACCTCCAAGGGAAATGGAGTAGGTCGACATAAACATCATGTTGTGACCAAGCGCAAGGCTGACCTAACCATGGTCAGGCATCTATATAGGAACAATAGAACTAGGTAGTTTCTATTTCAAGAAGATCATAGCTTTAAAACTGTGTATAAGCAAGAGTTTATGAACAACATATATAACAGAAAACAGCTCGTACCATAAGTTTCTTGACACAGTTGGACCAGTTCAACATGTGCACCAGTGGCACACATATCCCACGTGGCCTTCCACCATTGGAACGCCCCACAAGGACCTCAAGATGATCAATAAAGTGTAGGAACTAGTGGATGTTATCCCAGTTAACTTCAGTGCCATCAGTAACAGTCAAGTTCTTATAGAATAACAAACGAGTAGTGTGCTTAACTTTGAAATAACCTACACATGCCACCAATTATAAGAAATATTAGTTAGAAGTAGCATCTTCGTGAGAGAAGGGAATCACAAATCATTACTACTTCTAAAGTCAAATTGTGATTAGTTAGACAGAATAGGTGGATTAAGAAGTAATCTAGGCAACATGCAAGAACCATATACAAAACTAACATGGATGAACTACTGGAATGACGTCGGGATGGAAGATCACAGTGAAGATGAGACCAGGTTCTGCTAGTTCCATCAACATTTGTGCGCCAACTTTCAGTCCGTAACACTTGAGAAAGTTTATCCAAGTTCGGCCATAAAAAAGCAGCGATCTTCTTGGTTCATGAACCCAACTCGGAACTTATATCCATGGCTTGTCTTCAATGTGACCATTAAAATGGTGTATTCAGTTATGGCAAGGCCGACCATCTCGAGTACATGTGTTCTGGCAGAGCAAGGAATGCACTGCAGGAAAAATAATATGAGAACACAATGTATTCGCTATCCAAATCTAGAAATAATTTCCTATTTCACGTCAGTGTTGACCATGGTACTACTACCTTTTATCCAAATATAGCAATCCAAATTTCCAAATTAGTCGACAGCATGTTGAAAAACCCCCACCCTCCTGGATAGAAAAGAGGATTCTAGGAACATACTATGCGCATTTTAAAATCCTGTGTTAGGATGAGAAGGAACAAGTGTGGCGTCTCGCCGAGGATGCAGAAACCTGTAGGGTCCTCGCACTTCGGGCACTGCAAATGAAACACACTAGATTTAGTAGGAAGAAAAATGCATCAACGGCGGCGGCTGCCATCCTAGGATTACCCGCGACCAAGGGACTAGGATTTATCGGGGATGGATGAAGAATTCGTACCTGGTTCTCCATGAGAAAACCCTACGCAATCGCCAAGAGGAGGTTTTCCCTGAACAAGCAGACGAGGGAGAAGGGGATTCAGGCCCAGTGAAATATTGCTGCTTCGTCCGTCCAGCTTACTGCTACTGCTGGAAAGGTGGGGGCTTTTGTGATTTGATGGATCATTGGGCATTACTGCGGTGCTATGACCGGGGTGAGTCTACCGTGCAGTTGGGCACTCTAATTTGGTGCATGGCACATGGACCCTATTGCCGGATGCCCCACATATCAGCGAAAGGAAGTAGAAAGGCAGGAGTAACTTGTTACACATAAATATATTTTCTATAGAGAGATACTCCCTCTGTAAAGAAATATAAAAATCTTTTATATCCCCTACCGCAAGAGTAACTGGATGCCCCACATATCAGCGAAAGGAAGTAGAAAGGCAGGAGTAACTAGAATCACATAACTTTATACATAAGAAAAATCAAGGGGAATATATATAACATAATATGGGGGTTCAGATGAGAATATAATACTCAGATAGGCTGACGGTTCTGGACTTTGGGCCACAGGCCAGTGGGCCTGCATGTTTGGGGGCCCATGTGTTCTAACTCAGCGCATTTCATATTGCAAGTGATCGATACGTCACTGGTTTTAGATGCTGTCGCAAGGCGAATACAAAAAATTAAATAAAGCACGACAGCTGTTAGAATGAAATCGAATGACAGTTCCTAACCAGCAATCAGAGTTGCAATTCTTTCACGATATCCTACATGATAAATAATACTGTCGTACTACTTATACACACAGGACACTTGTTTCACCATGCCATATTATTACATCAAAAGCTATCGGAGGATAGATTAGTTCGGCAGTTGCGTGCTGCTACTAAAGAATTTCAAAGTTGATTTGGACCAGCTCTCCTTGCCGAGAAAGTTTGATTTTGACATCATCCCCTACCGCAAGATTTGATAGAGTTTTGAACCTTGACCATCCTTTAGCATCAATCATCAGGCGACCATTCTTTGTACTTACGGTATATTGAGCAGGTTCATTCACACCAAGGCTATGCATGGTAAGAGAAACTTGGCCACGGCCACCTGGATTATTGAACGACTCCCTCGTTGCTCTAGGAATTCTCTGTTTGCAAACAAGAAGACATACACAAACAGTTAGATCAACACAGCGAATCATGTGAAACAACATGGAAAGAAAAAAGAACGAAGCACTGGGGCTGCCAATGCTTACCAAGAAGGTGGAGATGTCTGTTTTTGTAAGGACTTTGGTATATGCAGTGCGAACTGCAGCCCATTCCGTTGCCGGTGCAAGTACTGGTTCCATTGCTGCTGCACGAGCCGGAGCAGATACAAGTGCAACTTCAAGTGTTGGTGTAGGTGCCGGAGCCATTGCTGGTGCCCATGCCGGTGCGACTAGTACTGCCGCTGCTGCTGCCAGAGATGGTGCTCCTTGTGGAGCTGCTGCCGGTGTCGGAGCAGGTGCTCATGTCGGTGCCCGATCCTCCGGTAGATCAGCCTGATCCGCTGATGTGGTCGGTGCCCAATCCTCTGGTGGATCAGACTGAGCTGCTACCGCTGTTAGTGCTAGAGCCAGTGCTGTCATAGAAGGTGCCGGTGCTTGACCTGATGCTGAAGGTGGTACCAATGTGCGAGACAGCAGTGATCGTCTCTGGTCTGCTATGATTTCATACTTCAGCTTTCTAACTTCACTAGGCTCCGTGACCTTGATCTAGACTTTTTCTTCACTTCTTTTAATTACGAGAAGGACTAATTGTGGCGTGTTTGTTAAACCAAACTGTAATTCATCATAGGGCTTTAGATTGTACGCAAACAACAGACTGATCCAATTGTGTCCAGTAATATAAGTGATGGACAGTGCCTTCATTACTGACATGACATAAGAAGTGAAACCTGCAAAAATAAGCATCATAGAGCAAACCAAACAGTTTATTCTGTAACGAATGTCACATGGAAAAACCTGCATCGTAAAATTGCAGCAAAAGTAAGAAAACATGACAGTAAATCAATAAGATTTAGATAGTAAATCAATAAGATTTACTTGATGTGACATGAGTGAATCCTTACCAGGAAATCACTATGTTCAAGTTCTAAATTGAAGGTTGATCATCCAATTACTGGTGGCATGCAGGGCCCCCGCTTACTCCCACAAGCAGGACAGTCCAAAGGTCGTGACAAATCATATGGACCGAACAACCATGGGACTGGAAATCTTGGTGGGTGCGATAAACCCTGCAATCTATATAGATATTGGAGTGTAAACATAATTGATAAACCTTCCTCACAAAAAAGATGATCTGGATACTTCAAAATATAAAGACTGAATTGAGTGGACAGACATTTACATAAATTGTTCTCAGGAGTCACCACACAACAAAGGCGGCGGTACTAAACAATACAGGATTCACACACACAAATCAACTACTGAACAATAGTACATACTACAGACAAGCAAAGTTGCACTAATTAAACTCTGCAGACTATTTCTTGCCACCGACCTACGGGATGTACCCCACATAACTGAATAGGCCATGGACTTGATGAGAGACGTCTACTGGCACCATCGCCATCTCGTCAACCTTGGAGAACCTAACAGAGTGGTCTTTACACTCATAAACATGACGATGAAGACAGTCCGCATCAGATTTCTCGAGAAGCTTTACAAGAACCACACCCTTCGTAATCGAAGGCACAGCTAGGAAATTGTTGTGGTGAAGTGCACCCTCGAGAACACGCCTGACAATAATGCTACCGGAAAACACTTGTTCACGACACATGGCGACAAGGACACAACAGCTGGATAGTTTAGTAGTAGAACTCATCCTCAGGTATTCCAGTCCACACGGCATGACTTTGAGAACTTCATCTCCACCGCGGACCTGGTTCTAATTAAAACAGAAACCAAATATTCTATTACTACCTCCATTCAGAAATATAAGATGATTTTCGATATTTTACTCCATATAAGACTACATATACGCACATAAATGAGTGATCAAAGACACTAGAACATGTCTTCAAAGGCATGAGAGCACAGGGATTACTTGCAATATCCATAACACAAGTTACTGAGGCTACTATACTCTCTTCAAAGGCATGAGAGCTAAAATCTTGCATTTCCTACAGCTAGCATTGATATTCATAAAGTAGTTGAAAGTAATCTATAAGAAATCAGTGTTATGTGCAATAATCATATGTATGTCAACCTCGCATGTTTTGGTCAAAAGAGCAATTTAGAACTGTCATTTGCCACACAAAAATAACATGCAAGATCACCCAGAAAGTTATACTACTAGTACTAGTACTGCGTGTTAGATGAAAAAACATGATCAAGATCGCCAAAAAGATCGTCAAGAAGCGATATTACCTGGACTTGCTTAACGAGGGATCCCAGAGAGGGGGGCTTGGACAGGGCGATGGCCTTGAGCTTGTCTGCGGTAGTCTTGCCGGGGTGCTTGCGCTTCTTTGTACCATGAGCCTTAACGGTTTTGGCCAGAGCCATAGACATCACTTCGCCGGTGCTCCAGGGTCCATCAAGAAACTATCAAATAGAAATAAAAGAAAAGAAACCATAATCACAAACCGAAAAGAAGAACAGAGAGGGAGTTATAGGTTCAGTCTCGGGGTTGCAAGACCGGGCCTTGGCCAGAAGCAACACCATTGATGCGCTCACCTTTCCTTCTTTGGGAGAGAAGAACAATGGCAGAACCGCGTCGGGGTTTTCTTGAAGAAATGAGGATCAACATGAGGGAGAAGCAAGTTGGGGTTTTCTTCAAGAGAGGAAGATGAGGGGGAAGAGTGACATGATGGTTGCTTCGTTCGTCCAACTTACTGCTGGAAAGGTGGGGGTTTTGTGATTTGACGGCTCATTGGGCATTACTGTGGCACTTCGACCGATGTAGTCTACCGTGCAGTTGTGCACTCTAGTATGGAGTAATTTAGTGCATGGCAACTGGACCCCGATGCTGGCTATCCCACACATCGGCGAAAGTGAGTAGCAAGTTTCTCGACGACCATCGAGGAGGATCTGCATGGTAGAGCGTGTCCACTATTTCTGAAGAAAAAATATGATTACAGCAAGTGTTTCCACTCCTATGACGGAGGAGTGCGAAACATGGCAGCCACTTGAACTTACACAGTACTCCTACTACTAGGCATGTGCAGTGGTTCATATGTCAGTACTATATAATCTTGTTGCTAGTCTAGTAAGATATGACGATAACAAATGATGTTGTGCACATGTCAACTATATGAACAGTAATGTAACATGCCCCTTTTTTGGCTGTCCTGTTGAGAATGAATGGTGAGATCAATGTTAACAAAAACTAGGTCTACAACGCACGGAGAGTACGGTGCTACAGTACTCCACAGAACATGAACCATATGAAGCACGAATCAGTGTTAGGCAGGGTGTATGAAGGGTGCATGGGATCAAAAGTTCCCTTCTCGACCCACTTTTGAGTGTTTGCCAGAGTGCATGAAGGGTGCATGAGTCCACAGTAGTAGGTTAACAAAAATACACTAGGAGCATGCATGAAGAGGGGTGCTGAGATGAGCATGCATGAAGAGGGAACAACTATATTGAGATGAGAATGCAACCAAACACACCCACACGCAAGATCTATGGTGATACGAGATTTTACGTCGTTGGATCTGAGATCCAATGGCTTGGGAGTAGTCTTTGTTATTATGCGCAATTTCCAAACCCTCCAAGGTATTTTTTTGCAAAAAAAAACCATTCAGGCCTCGTGTGAGCTGCTGGATCTTGGATCCAAAGGCTCCCAGTAGCTCATATTAGGTGCTCTCCACAGCTTAATTAGCCACTACGGTGATACAAGCATGTAGGTCGTTGGATCTGTGATCCAATGCCATGTGCGCAGTATTTGTACTTTCTGCACAATTCCCAAACTCTTTGAGGCCTATATTCCCAAAACATTCGAATCTCCTACTGCGAGCCGTTAGATCTCCCGGGAACTCGTATCACCATAGAATCTATGGTGTGGGAGCACCTCATATTTCCCCGTGCGAGAAAACATTAGGTGCTCTCGCAGCTTGGATGCTACGGTGATACGAACTTTGAGGTCATTCGATCTAAGATCCAATGGCATCTGAGTAGTCTTTGTGCTTGTGGGCTGCGCCCAAACTCTTTGGGGGCTTTTCTGCAAAAACATTTGAACCACCAAGGAGTCGTTGGATCTCAGATCCAATGACTCTGACGAGCTTGTATCACCACAACATCTAAGGTGTGGTAGCACGTGATATTCTTAAACACAAGAGAATATGAGGTCTTCCCTCATCTTAGATGCTACGATGATACGACCTTCGAGGCCATTGGATATGGGATCCAAGGGCATCTGAGTAGTTTTCGTACTAATCGTGTGCAATTCCCAAACTCATTAAGGTTTCTTGTAAAAATATGAAGACATCTGTGAGCCGCTATATCTCAGATCTACACGCACCAAGGAACTCGTATCACCATATAGCATCTAAGGTGTGGAGGCACATGATATTCTCTCGGGGGGGGGGGGGTGCAAAACCCATCGGTGTTTGGGAGGGTGGGGACAAATATAATGCAAACAATCCTAAACAGAGCTTCACAATTTTATCTAAGGCCGAGGGGTAACCCCCCCGACAATCTACATAGCTCTGCCTATGCAAGAGTTGTAGTGGGAGCATCTAGGTGTGAGAGAGACGACGCGAGAAAGCGAGGTCAATCGAGTCATTTATAGAGGGAGAGATCGAGTGAGTGTGGCCTAGCGTACGCTCGAATGTTAAAGATGATACACCGAGATATCGTGCGGCGAGCCTGCAATGAGGGCTGGAGGGAGAAAGTTACCGAGAGTGGCCTAGATAGACTTTGTGTGTGCGCGCGCACGGTGAAGGTGTTTTACAAAGGCAACGTACGTGTCTTGAGAGAGAGAGGGAGTGTTTGCCATGGAGGGCACGACTAGGTTGTGTGTGAGAAATACATTTGTTGAGAGTGTGTGGGCGGGTGTGACATAAACGAAGATCGAAACGTGAAGAGAAATAATGAGCGCGCGTGTGTCGGATACCAATAGCTCTATTAACAAAGAAATGAAGATCGATCGATGCATGAAGTATGTGTGGTGGTTGGGGGGTGTCGATGGAGAGACCTAAACACAACATTTGCATGTACATAGTACTAGACTTAATATTCATATTTCAATTTATTGTGCATTTTAAGTATTGAATTGAGGATCATGCATGGCTTACATTTTAGTTTTGAATTCGTGTCATACATGCATGGTCATACATCCATGTTTAGATCACTATATCACAAACTCACTCTAATTCAAGAACTCATCATAAATCTATTACCATGCTTTTTGAAATGACCAGTTATTTGCAAGGAAAATACGGGCATTGTAATACATATAGATTCGTTCGGCAATTTAAAAAAAATATTCCTTTCACATTCTCGAATAGTGGCACCCGACGGCGTACCAGCCAGACCCAGGCTCGTGTCCTGGTGGTGGCGTGCGTGGTACGCACATTAGCCAACCCCAACCAAAAGAACCGCGATATTAAACTTCGCGCCTCCACTCGAGCCTCCGCGTTTCTAGTCGAAATATCTGGCGGCCAGAATTCCAGCCCTAGGAAATTCCCCTCATGTCCCCGGTCCATAATGACAACCGATGAACAATGGAGTGATGCTTTAGTAACTAGCCCACGTTACCTACCATGCCGAGCACGGTTCAATTCCATTGGTCGCCGCTACCCAAGGTCACCCGTGAACTCCATTGCCTAGTACTAATAGTACTACACCAGGATGAGCACAGAATGGAGCTCCGTTTGTTGATTTTGTTCGTGTGTTGTTTGTGCCTACTAGAGTTACTATATCAGGCAATGCACTGGTACGGAGGGATTATCTTTTTACTCTGCAAATATAACTTTTCTGAAGTCTAACTAAGCAAAATGTTTGACCAAATCCTTTCATAAGAAATATTAACATCTACAATAGTAAAGATGTATGGCTTGAAAATTTATTTCATGATGCAGGTTATGATATTGTTTTGAATCCTGGATTTTAAATTCTAGAAAATCCAAAACTGACCTGAAATTTATGAAACTGAGCATGGTCACGTGATATGGCACAAATAGGCTGTCGTATTTTTTTTGTTCAAGAGATAAGCTGCTTATGAAAAGTTGGACAAATGAAGAGCCAAGGTATTTTGGAACAAGGACATGTCAAGTTAACGCGAACGGTTTCACTATTCAAACCATGGGCGTTAGACCTACGTGCCGCCACGAGTCCTGCTTCTCATCAGCAGGTGCCATCCGAGCAAGCGTGTGAGTCGACGGGAGGCGTGCGAGCAGACCGCTGCGCCGGCTGACCGGGAGGCGTGTGAGTAGGCCGCTGCATAGGTTCATCGGGAGGCGAGCCCTTTGACCAGGCTCCACCGCCCACCTTCCTCCCAACGGCCCCCACTTTTAATGGCACCGGCGCTGCAGTTTAAATCACCCTCGCACTCCCCGGTCTCGCTACAATCTTCTCTCTTCCTCTCAGATTCTCCTATCGTCTACCTCCAATCAGCCTGACCTCACCGTACGCCATGCCGCATCACGATGGTCTGCCCTTAGTCTTCTAGTTTCCTCAGGAAGACACCCAGCCGGAATCTCAAGAACATAAGGCGCTTTGGGACGAGCTTGAACTGGCCTTGCAGGAAGACGCCGTGCCTGTCCCCGCTCCTGTTCCAGCTCCCGTCGCCCTGACTGCGCTAGCGCCCATCCTCGTGGCATTGGTGGCCTGGGAGCCGAACATTGCCGCCGAGCTTGAAGCCACAGGGTTCCACGAGGTACCCGCTGACTTTCACGCGCCCATGCACCTGCCAGCGCATGCGCCTGCACATGCAAAGACGCGCGCGCTCGTGCCGGTGCCTGTGCACACGAATGTCTCCGTCCCGCCGTTGCTAGAGCCTGTCCCCGTGTCGGTGCCAATACCCCCCTCAGTGGCATGGATCACCGTCGTCGACCGCTTCCTTGCACCAACGCCAGTCGCCTCCTCCCGCTAGTTGACTAGCTCCTGGAGACCGAAGTCCAGAACATTCTGGCCTTCCTTGAAGCTAGGGCCAACATCCAGGAGTACGCCAACAATGGCGCAAGACGTCGCCATTGCCGCTGGTCAGTGGCCCGACGACACATAGAGCACGGCAGAGGAGCTGCTTCCCGCCGCAAGATGCCTCCGCCGCGTGATCTAAATATGCCATGAAAAACGTTTGGATTGCCATGCTTAAAATCTGAACATTTGGGCTTTATCATTTGCATTTATTTTAGTTCGATCGTGGTATGAATGTAAAGTTGTAGTCAGACTGAATGAAATCTATGGTTTGATCGATTGAATGTTCTGCTAGAGCCATATCAAATTAAATATAAAACGTCATCAAGCGACATGTATTCCTTCTCATCACAAACATTTCATATTAAATACCATGTCAATTCCAAATATTTTTTTAGGGAAGCCAGTTTCAAATACTTGTAGGGCGCGAGCAGTCCCCTTGTTCGAGCACTATAGGCGATACATCTATTTATCCACGCATTTAATTGTTAGTAGATACTACTAGCCTAACTTGTCTGTCACGGTCACTTTTGTTCCTAAACCTGTTACATACTCCAATACTAGTACTAGTACTAGCAAGATGCCCGTGCGTTGCACAGAACATCAAGATGTATTTGTATGAGTAGCTTATCTTGTGGGATAAAAGGATGAACGAGGGAAAGCCTTATTTGCAAATGTGGAGAGGGGTGTGGGTATCTTTTTGAAAAATTGCCATAGTTTCCTTCCTATCCGTCAGATATAAATCGGATGGCCTATATTGCAGGATGGCAGGCACACCATCATCACCAACTCCGTTTTTTATAAGAGTAGGGATTATGTGAAACTGGTGCCGTAACTTCTGAACGCGTCCAGATTTGGTCAATGGCCACACCGCCCGCGCGTTCTTCGTGTTTGCCTGTGCATCTAAACGTAGAAGGGGAGAAGAGAGAGAGAGAGAGAGCAGACATGGAACCCACCAGTAAGTGAAGTGGAATAGTACATGCTCACGAGCCGGTCCCACTAATGTACTAAAGTTAATATAAAAACATGTTGTCCATTAAATAGGTTGTGGTAATAAAAAGCATTATATCAACAAAGGGGAGTACAACAAACATTGCTACTATGTTGCCTATTGACGTGCGGCTTGAAGGTCCTGGTCGCATGTTCGATCCTCGTCCTTTTTCATTTTAAATTTATAATAGTAAGGTACACGTGCATTGCACGCATGAGATTTGGCAACCAAATTATGTATAAATACCACTCCATAGCATGTAATCTTTGATTCATATATGCATGATGTAGATGTTCGTTTAATTCTTATAGTTCATCTCATTCAAAATCAATAAGTTTTATAAAAAAGTTAATCTATTTTAAGATTCATGGAATTGTGCATTGTAGAGCATAAAGTAAAAACAAATAATGGCAATTCATTTAAAAAAATTGTGCAATTACGATACAGAAGATTCTAGAACAAAGGAGAAGTGATTGTGTTTTGAGGTTTGTGCATTATGCTTAAGTTCAACCATGCAGTCTTCTAGATTGTACATGTGGCAGAATGTGATGGAATCTAGAAGATATCCAACGGCCAGTGGTGCTCGGATTTGCCATCTCTGCACCGTCGAATTGGCTTCATCTAGCGACCATCTTTCAAAGTTATTCGCACACTATATAGGGGTGTAGATATGGTTCCAAATTTGCTCCATGACAGTTGGCCCCCCGGTGTGTAGTTTGTAGCACTTTAATTTCTGGGTCGAAATTTGTTCCATTACAGGTGGACTCCGGGTGTGTAGTTTGTAGCTTATTTGTAATAATTAAAGAGAACACCAGAGTTTTTTTGCAAAAGTACCATGGTCCGACATCGAAGGTTAGAAAGGGTGTGCAAGAGAGCGGTGACCGATCCAGAGGGAGAACAATTGGGGGAGGGGCGGGGGTTGCAACGGGGTTTGGTGTAGTTGTGGGGCTAATGCTACAAAAATATAATCTAAACCCACCGGAATAAATGCCTTCACAAATTAATCGAAGGTTGGAGTCCCCCTTGCAATGTAAATAGCTCCGCTCTGCGAGGGATGGAGAGGTAGCTTCAATGTGTGGAAGAGACGGCGTGAGAAAGCGAGCTCAATCGAAACATAGATAGCGAGACAAAGTGAGTGTGCCCCAACATTCGTTCAAAAGATACATATGCTGTGGATAGATATTGTCCAATTGTGCTTTTGGGAAGGGTGAGGGCTATAAAAGAGAGCTTGAGAGATGATCTAGTCACAGACAGGTACACATATCGTTTGTGCATGGGAGGAAGCAAGGTCAACTGATACATAGATAAAGAGAGAGAGATTGAGCGAGTGTGGGTCATCATGTGATTGAAAGAGTGAGACAGGTTGGAGAGAGTGACCTAGATAGACAATGTGCGTGTGAAAGTATACACTCTGAATATGTCGAATTAGGCCCAGACATGGAGATATATCATTTGTGTGTGAGAAAGAGCAAGGTCAATCGAGACATGCAGAGAGAGAGAGAGAGAGAGAGAGAGAGAGAGCGAGCGTGTGCCGCCATGAGGTCGAATGAGTGGAACGGCTTGGAGAAACTGATCTAGATAGACATTCTGTGTGAGAGAGTATAGAGTGTGTCGATCGAGCCCCGAACAGGGAGATATATCGTTTATGTGTGAGAGAAAGCGAGGTTAATCAAGACTTAGATAAAGAGAGAGAGAGAGAGAGAGATTAAGCAAGTGTGGGCCGCTGTGCGGAAGAAAGAGTGAGACGGTCTCTCGAGAGTGACCTAGATAGACAATGTGCGTGCGTGCGCACAAGAGGGAGGGAGGGGAAGTCTAGATAGGCAATGCACGTATCTACCGAGAGAGGGTGGGAGGGGGGAGAGAGAGAGAGAGAGCTCGGCATGTAGTGCAATGGCGGGTGTGTGAGAGTTAGATATCGAAACATGGAGAGAAAGAATGAATGTGCGGAAATCAATAGCTTTGTAAGGTGGTTAGGAGAGGAAGATTGATCAATAGAGGAAGTATGTAGCGTGTGTGCCGAGACAACATTTGAATGTAGATAGTACTAGACTTAATATTGACGTTTTAATTTATGTACATTGTAAGATTTGAATTGAGGACCATGCATATGGTTTCCGTATTTATTTCGAATTCGTGCCATACTAGGTTTGGAAAGGTTGATTTTGACTCGATTGTTGTGGTATTTTGTATGTGTGTGGTCATATGCTTGAATCCATCCAAAGTTTTATCACTACCATGGTGTTCATCTTATACATATATGATTTTGTAATAAAAAAGTAGCGTGGATACCCTAAAATGCGAAATCCACGTTAGAATTGGAGATCACTATGTGACAAGCACACTCTAATTCAAAGAACTCCTCATTAATTAATTTATAGTATCTCGTTTCGAAGGACTAATTATTTGCAAGGAAAACACTGGCATGGTAATACATAGTACAAGATTCGTTTGCCAATGAAAGAAGATTCGTTTGCACTCTCAAATGTAGGCGCACCAGGCAGACGAGGGTCGTGTTGTGGTCGTCGTGTGTGTCGTACGGACGCTAGAACCCCCTCCCTCATCCCATCCCTTCCGCCCCCCCCCCCGCAAAAAGAACGATGGCAAAAAAAGTTTGCTCTTCCACGTTTCGGATTGAAACATCTAGCGGCCCAATTCCAGCCCTGCAAAATCTCCCTTCTCCCCCATCCCCTTCCGCACCCAAAGCTCTCAAATCCCTAATTCGTCACCAACCCAAGCAAAATTCGAATCGCCCCTCGTCTAGTCTCTTTCCCCACCTCTATGCCGGACGACAATGACGAAGACGACGGTCGCGCTTCACCACTGTACCAGAGCTACCACATCTACCCCCTCGTCCACCGCACCGGGTGGTCCACCCACAATGTCGGCCGACGTGTCTCAGACACCGACATCCACCGCATCAGGTGTGCTTCACCGACGCCGTCTCCCACCTCACCGGGGCCACTTCACCGAGAACATCATCGCACCTCCACACCCCCGACGCCGTTGGTGCATCACCAATGGCCTCGTCCACCGCATCGTAGCGCTCCGCTGCCGCTCGAGATATGTATCCGTACGCGGCCAGCCAACGCCAGTGCATCACCCTCAACGGCTCTGAAGTGACCCGCACTCTAGCTAGGCGAGCATGCCCAAACGCCGAACTAAACTAGGTATCCACATATCACTCCCTTGTGCACTGTTTCGACAATGTTTGGATATCCTTTTACTGCTCTCTTAGCTTACACGCCTATGCAACTCTGACTTTAACTCTTATTTCTTCTGGAGATATCATTTGAAACAAGCAAAACCATTTTTTAGCGAAGCATGACGGCGCTACGGGATCTGGTACACATCCTGTACGTGTGTATAACCTTGTAAGTACCTGTCCTCCGGTACAACAGCAAGGTCGATTCCTCTCATTTGATCAACCATTCGCTGTGTCAAAAATGCAGAGGGGGATGCAAGGAGCACAAGGCCTGCACATCCAAGCAAGTGGTAACATGGACTTGTACATGGAACATCCCAAGCGCAAGCAGAGCTGCAGTGAGCCTGTACAACGAGCTAGCGTAAGTCCTGCATTTCATTTAATTCATACTAGCCTGCGTGTATGATTTGTGTAGTGGCGGATCCACGAATTCAAGTTATCAGGGGCAAAAATTTAACTTAAAAAATATGAAGGCACTTGCACTCCGGAAATCAACATAACTTGAGAAATGTGAAGCTACATCCACTTTGAAAACCAGCTAATGATCCAAAGTAGTTCCAGATTATAAAACACTAAATGATGTAAGCACCAAAAAACACAAAATGCAACATGGTGTACAAGGACTGTACCTGCTTGAATTATTCGTTCTCTGGTCGAAAATATCCAAGTGTAATTGCTCCTATAACCAGTGTGCAAACTACATATCAATATATATATCCTGCACAAGTATGCCAATAGTTTCAAACAACATATTAGAAAAGTATTTATGCTAGGTTGTCATGATACGGGGACTTTCTGGTAGATGGCCTCGACATTTCCTCAAGCCATGAAAATGTACTATAATTTGCTTGTCATCAATTCCTGCAAATCTCTCTCTCTCTCTCAACATAGCAGATCATCATTAGACACTAAATCCGTCAATGGGAGCTTGCAAAATGCTTGCATTAAATCCCTCATTAGACACTATATGTTCATCACCAGGAGCATGTAAAATGTTTGCATCAAATCCTTCATTAGCAGTCTGTTCATTAGACACTTCAGGCTCAAGAACAACATGAACTTGTATGTTTGCACCGGGAACTTGATTAGACACATCAGGTTCAATCAGTTCAGTATTGATTGGGGGAGTTATAAAATAAGCAGAAATTGGTTTCATTTTCTTATAGATTCCCTACATACAAGCAGTTTTACAACACCGTCAGGTTTAACTATTGGCCAGAAATTGAACAGTTGAATTAGATCTAATCAGGGATGTGATGTACCTGCTTGTTGCGCATGCTGCTCTTGCAAGCTACGACTGTCCATTTGCGCAAGCTCGATGCCATGCCCGTGCTACCGCCGCTGCCTCCCACGCAGGCTACACCCAGGGTTGGATCTTCATCTTCTTGTCCTTCCACTCGCTTGAAGCCCGGCGACCGGTGTCCAACGAGGGTGCGAGGAAGTGATGTGTCGGTCTGTCCAGCGGTGGCTAGGTTAGGAGCGAACCAGACTGGAGGCTGGAGCGAATGAATTCGGGATTTTTCCTGCTGTCGACCAATATGGGAGGCGCTTGTTTCGGCCGCGAGCCTGCGATAGGGCCTGCCTTGCACTTACGTTATTGGCCCATCCAAATTGAAATGGTTTTCTTTATTTTTTACATTGCCTGCTCGTGCGCTGGGACGAACAAAACTAGCCTGGGCCAACCTGGACGACTCAAACTAGGTGCACACTTTCCAGCCACCCGAGGCAGTCGCCCATACCAGCCCCTATGGTGGCGTCGCCCATTTTTGCGTGTATGATTGGGGTAGTGAAAAATATTCCAGTGGCGCTTCTGATTTACGCATAGAATGGTTGAATTGTTTGTTTCTATGAACTGAGTTCGCCAATAATGTGAAGGATGCCAGTCTTTTCATCCTATTGTAGATTGCTTAGATCTCGATATGCCAAATGTATCGCATGAAATATACAGTAAATGGCAGTACAACTAGTCTGACAACCTATCCTCATATAACATATCAAGGACGAACCATCTTATCAGATTAACCATTCGACTTACCAATGCAGTGTGGGAAGAAAGAAGTATTGGGACTGCATATTCAAGCAATTCATGCGATGGACTCCTTCGTAGAACCATGTAAGCGAAAAAGAAGTTGCAGTGTGCCTATACAAAGAGCTAGCGTAAGTTTAGTTACGTGCTTCTCGTAATTTTAGTTAGCCACTAATTGCAAAATTGTTCAATTACGTTGCTTGGCTTAATTTAGTTTGCTACTGATTACATAATGCCATAGCTTGTTAATCCTATTATAGACTGCGCCTATCTATGTGTTTGATACTTACTGTTAAGAATTACCTGTTTGCCTGAACTTAAATAGCTACTTAAGCACGTAGATAGCTGGTCATATGTACTTCTAGGGTGCAGCAAAATTCATGTGTAATTTACGTTCTGATACCCTATTTGTTTAAATGGTTTGCTGTTATCACTTGTAGCACTAGTAATGTTTGCATGTTCATAGACAGACAACTGTCAGGTTTATATGAGGGACAATGTCTTTTTAACTTATATATATATATATATGTGTCGGAATCATTTTGCTTACATCAAAGATATTTACAGATGTCTGTGTTGCTGGTAAATGGTACCGACTTGTTACTTTAATACGTTGCCAAGAACTTGTTAGTTTTACTTGTTCATGTGTAATTAAAAACATTGTTAAAACTGGTTAGTTTTACTTGTTTGATGTTAGTTTCTTATGGCTCTTGCAACACTTTATTTATGATTGCTAACAATCAAGTTTGCAGGATCCAACTGATACTCCGTTGGCACAATATGTATGTTTTCAAAAACTTCTTTACCTGGTTTGCTGCTGTAACTTGTTGCTGTAATCATCTTACCAACTTCAAGTTTTCAGGACCCAATTGGAAGTCCAATTGCACAGTAGGTACATTTTCAAAAATATATTTGTGTAATAGGTTTGCTGCTGTAACTTGTTGCTCTAATCAAGTTACTGACTGCTCAACTTTTCAGGAATCAAGGGAAATTCCAATGCCACAACAGGTTCCTTTTGCAAAACTTGTTTGTTTAACTGCTTTGCTGCTGCAACCGGTTGCTCTTATCACGTTACTGGCTACTCAACTTTTCAGGATCCAAGAGAAACTCCAATGCCACAACAGGTACCTTTTGCAAAACTTGTTTGTTTAACTTCTTTGCTGCTGCAACCGGTTACAATGATGTTAATAACTACTTTTTAGCATCCAATCAAAATTCTTTAATTCCTTGTTTGTTTAACTGGTTTGCTGTTTTAACTCCCAGTTGAGATGTTTTGCTAACTTCAACTTTTCTGAATCCAATCAGAACTTTAATGGCAAAATAGGTTAGCCCCATGGACGTTGTATCATCCCATGGCAATGGCACCGGCCCAATCGTGCATCATGAATTGCCAACTGCTGATGCTCTAGAAGCTAAACTATTGGTAGAAGAGATTCTACTTCTGCACTTAGAGATGAAGTTGACATGTTGAGGAAGCAAACAACACAATCACAAGCAGTACTCAAGACAAACATTAAATATTTGGTGGATTTCAAAACGAAGCAAGCTGAGACTGACCGCATTGTTAAGGTCCTAAAGGAAAAAAGGAAATTAAATTCCCACTTGGTAAATCATAGGTGAAATGTTTTTTCCATCGTTGAATAACCTTTGTGTTGTTTGTTCATGTAATCGATTAAACCCTTTGTTCTAGAGATCATGTAAGTGTGAAGTGCATCCTAGGTCCTCGAACTATTTCGAAGGTGTCATGTAGGTCCTCAAACTATGAAAAGTGTCATCTAGGTCCTCAAAAATCCTTGAAGTTTAATAAGTGTGTATATATGTGACACTTCTAAAATAGTTTAAGGACCTACGTGACACCTTTGAAATAGTTCGAGGACAAGGATGACACACATATTGCAAATTGAGAACCTGGATGACGACTTTCATAGTTCGATGACCTACTTGACACCTCTGAAATAGTTTGAGGACCTATGATGCACTTCACCCATCATGTAATAATTGTTTTTTGTTTTTTGGTTTGTAATTTTTTTTAGCATGAGTCTGTATTAATTGATAAGACTCTGAGACATTTCATTTTGATTGCTATGCGAGACCTACAAATATACCAATCGGGCTGAATGTGCATTCAACAATAATAGTAGTATAGATGGTCCTTAAGTGGCACGCATCTGAAAGGGCCAAGATGCTGTACTAGCTTTGCTAAAAAAATGATGCTCTTCTAGCAAGAAAAGTACAGTGGCCTGGCTTATGTATGTTAGTTGATAATATTGATCCATATACTTAATAAGTGGTTATATGTCTGTTAGTTTTGCACATTATTGGTTGATTGGCTTAGTATTTTGCATCTTGAGACATCGCTTGTATACATATCTAAATGGGAGTACACTATATGCTGTGTGTGTCATACATGTTACACTTGAGTTGGACATAAAGTGGTTTCAAATATTTGAATTCACCTTAAACTGGATTCTACCTTCTGAATTTGAGTATCGATATTTGTAAATCATATTCATATATGATAGTGGAATACATCTTTGTTGTACTTTTGAAGATATATAAAAAAACATAGAATGATTTATAAAGATTCGTATAAGAATACAAAATGGATTAGAATTTAGTTGCCAGGGTAAACATGAATGCTTATTGTCCCAAAATTTGAAAGAAGCGGCAAAATATCCACTCCCACATTGGCTGCCAGAAGCCAGTGTTTGTGAGATGGAAATTATTGTCTACCCCTTACACGGACAATCCATCGGACCGATTTCCACTGCTCTCAATAGGGGTAGGTTAGTAGCTTCAATTAGACATGACACGACCGCCTCTGAGCCCATTCAGACACGGTGGGCGCCAAACATGGGCGGCAAAAAAAATTTGATTCAAGATCGTCCGAAAGACCTCTGTCTCTCCCTCCATTTCCCCATTCATACACGGTGGGCAGCAAAACAAACTCGACTCGGCTGAAATCGATGTAGCCAATATTTTTAATAGGGGTAGGTTTGTAACTTCACTCAGACATGACACAACCGCCCTACCTGTCAGCCCCGTCCATACACCGTGGGCACCAATCATGGGCGCCAAAACACCCTCTCCTCGCCCGAAATCGCTCTGGCCAAATATTAGGGGAGATACGAGATTACCGTCCTATCCCCAACCGACGAGACGTCCAAATTTTAAACGGGGGCTAAGTTCGTATCTTTCCCATATTTCAGACAGGCGCGTCCCAAAAACATGGTTCCCCGTACTCCATTTTCCCATTCATACAACCCCCGCGCTAGAACACCATCCCCACACTAGCCGCCTCCATCCGCCACCCCATCCATCACCGCCGTCCTCCACCATGCCGGAGCGCCTACCAAGACCGCATCATCTAGAGCTAGAGATGGACGTTTCTCATCCACGGTGATGGACCAGGAGCCTTGCATCGCGTCCTCTCGCTTCATCGACGCCATCGTCCTCCTTGCCGGGGCCGCTCCCACGACCTTCTCGTCCACCGCAACGGGACTTATCCCCCGATGCACCCGTCTACCATCGCAGATCTGCTTCAGTGCCACCGACAGCCATCGCACCCCCGATGCATACACACCGCCGCAAGAGAGGTGGTACTACTTCATATCTACTCAACTTTTTGATCTCAACCAGAAAATAGATCGTAACTTGGTTACTATACTTTCTTTTCAGCTCTTAAAATTTAGTTCTTAGTTCGAAGCAAACAATGGTTGCTAAATAGCATTTTCTGCGGTTTGCAGCTTCAAATCTGCCATGGCATAGTAATAATAGGGTTTAATTGAACATGCTTAGGGTTTCCCCCCTTTTATGATCACTATACGATCAGCCTACGTGCTTTGTGTCATAATAGCACTACTCCACCCATCAAGCTAAACAAGCTTAGTTGTTAAAATACAAATCTGATATTATTAAATAGTCATTTAATTGGTCAGCTAAATGTTCCTAATTTAGTTTTAAAAATGCATGTACGCCCCTGGGGTGTGGATCTACAGGGTGCCCACGGTGGGCCGCGGCCCACCCTGGGATTTTGGTTCGGCCCAGTCCCCGATTCCCCTCTGTTCTACTGCGCTTCTGATCTCTACTCATCCCCAGCCGCCTACCTCGCCGGCGACTTGCCATCCCCGGACGGCATGACTCTAGGAGTAGACGCCAGACTAACAGGAGGTCAGGAGCCGCTCGCCCAACAGTGTCACCCCTGCCCCGGCGCGCCGCAGTGCCTACCTTCCCAGTCCGTTCAGGGCTCAGGCGTGCAGCACCCACTAAGCCAACCCGATTTATCTTGAGATACATCCTCAAAACTCAGCAGCCACTCCTCATCACCCATTTTCTAATTGATTCATTACTCATTAGGCAGGACTGTCATTAGGGTTTGTTGTGTACTGAGTGCTACCTACACTTAATGGTTTAGATATTTCAGTAATCTTTGGTACCTGTAAAGTTCACAGGGTTTCAAAATTCCAGCCCTAGGAACAGACACTAGTTATGTTGGATTGTTGGTCATAGTGACATTAACCCAGATTACTACTGCAGGCCAGGTTTGTTGACAATTTTACTTGTCTTTCTTATTCATTCGATATGATATCCAATTATTCACGTCGATTAGTTGCAAACAATATGTGCTAGACTAACTTCTTGATTCAAATTTTGGACGGTCTCTTACTGCACTTACAATTCTGCATACTTGTCCTAGTAAGCTCACAACTAATGATTGATTCACTACCTCTATGCTTGCCTTGTCATATTTGTTGTCAATATTCTTTTAGGGTGGACCACCCTATTTCAAAATACTGGAACCGCAGACATGAGTGAATAGTATTTATTTGTGTGATCTCTTCCATCATGTGTGGGCAACGAACACTGCATTGTATAGAAAGAAAGTGTCATATCCACCTTTTACATAGACTACAATCTTTTACATGGAATACAATCTGCCTACTTGCTTTTTGTTGCACTACCAGCACTCCACCCTTGAAGCTAAACATTATGCCACTCATAATTCCTTAGTTTATTTGTTCAAATATGAATTTGATATGATTCTAATGTTCCTACTTTAGTTTTGAAATGTGTGTCCGCCTGTTATAGAAACATAAGAGGTTTAAATTTCTGTGTGTGGTCCGGTCAGCACGGTTGGGGGATGAACTTTGTATACGCAGGGGTTTGTAGGGAGACACTCTCCAATTTGAATCCGCAATGCATTCCATAGATAATCTGACTACTTTTTATGTTTTCATGAATCTTAGATACTGAACAACATCATAATGATTATGAGCTTGCGCGCATGAAAAGAATAAAGCAGAACAATGCCATGGTTGTCAAACTTGGAATTAAGGGACTGAAATCAAGTCTGGATGCAATGCAATGCAAACACTCTCCACCTATAGATTCGTGCTCAGAATATGATCCGAACAATAATTCTGAGCTAGAGGGAGACCTAAGTCAATGTAGCTCCCTAGTGGAGGAATCAGAGGCAGATGCCCTATCTTATTCACCCATCAAGGTGCTTGCTCTAACTTTCCAAGGTTTTATTGGTCGCACATATCTTGCAACTGATGCTTTGCATTGCTTCTACTTTGTTGCACTGCCATTATCTTAGTTTACACATCGTGTATGCGAATACGCCCTGCCTATCCATTTTCAGTACATATTCCATCTGTCATCATACCATATTTATCCATTCAAATGCTGTTCTTGTGTATCAGATGTTCAAAAGGAAGAGGGCGATTGCTGATCGCGGAGGAGCATGAACAAAGTATTTGGAAAAGATAGTGACACCTGATAAATCAAATAGCCCATTAGGTGTAGTTGCAATATCACCAGACCCACAAAACACGGTCCCAACTCTAGCAGACTCTAGCCCTACTACACTGGTCATCTCTGATGCCCCAACTCAGTAGACCCCAACTGCAGTAAACAGTATGATGATGCCAGTTGACATAGCACCAGCTCTACGACGCAAAACCCCCATTCCAGCAAAGAATACACCAAATCCAGTTGCCAAATCCCTTTTTGAAGGAGAGTGAGCCCCAATTGCAGCAAATAGGACCCCTATTCCACTTCTTCCCAGTTTAGAAGATGAAGCTTATATTGTTGTCAGGAACTTTGTGCGCATCTTTCCTTCATGGAAAGATTATACCACAGACACAGAACAATTTCCAATCTTCCTCCGCAACTTACGTGTAAGTAATGTACTAATGTTATTCATGGTAATTAGTGCATATGTTTCTACTGAAAGAAGACACAAGATTTCATTCTTTTAAATAGGCAACCAAACTAGTAGTCAAGACGAGCAAGGGTTGGTTGCGCTTTTCAAGCACTCGTTGATGAAGTATCATTCCTACCTGAGGCAAGCGCACTTCGATGGCAAGCCTCTAAATGAAATTTCTGTAATGTCTCCGGTGCCACATTTATCAGAAAGTGACTGGAATAATCTTGTTACACATTGGTCTCATCTGCATCGTAAGGTACTGTCTATGATATCACATCACAATTTGAACTAAATTTCTGCATGTGCCTTACCGTCTCACTTGTACGAAAACTATTTGTAGAAGAAAATTCATTCTCAAGGGACCACAGAATATCGCAACTAAACTGCACACTTCATTGCTCTTGTGAGTACCTCTTGCCTTGTATGACCATACTTACTTTCATAGTTGGTTGATTATGTAGCATCATTGCACATGTTAGCCTCGTTATCCTCCATTTGGTGGACATTATAAGATTCGTATCGACTCTTACATAAATTTAGAATCGACCCAATGCTTTTGAAGAGGTTTAGCTCTGCAGTCCTCTTGTAAGGACTGAACGTCATCTATCACTGTACTTACATTAAGAGCTACTCCCTCCGTCCCATAATATAAGAGCGTTTTGTACAGTACACCAGTGTACAAAACACTATTATATTATGGGAAGGAGGGATTGGTTCATTGTGTAGCATTTTGCATCTTATCTCCCTCGCCCACCATTTACTAAAAATCATCAGATCTATATTTAATCTTAGCAAAAAGTTGAATACACAGACAATGCTAGTGCAGAAGTGTAGCCCATTGCACTTGTCAGTACATGTTATCCTGTAACACTTGTACTTACAGGGATTGGTAGTTGATTATGTAGCATCAATCTGCATCTTATCTTCATTATCCTCTATCCCTGCCAGTATTATCATATCTATAATTACTCTCTACAAAATGCAGAGTACAGGCAATGCTTATGAAGAAGTTTCTGTGCTGAAATTCTTGAGTTATCCTTCCCTTGACATGGAGAAGGGCATTATAGAGCCGATGTTAACTGTTAATGTAAGTCAGTCCTTCTAAAGCCTTTGTCCTCAACTGCTATTTAATTTGTCACACTCCCTATCGTCAACTGCTGTTTAGTTTGCTATTTCTATCAAAATGCATGTTCGCAACAATTGTAAGTTCCAAGTTTTAGTTGTAAAACCAAATTCCTTATTCATAACATGCACATTACTCAATACTCCCTATATGTATGCTTGTTTTTGTGGATCTATAATCCAGTGTGTGGTGAAGCCGCCCACGTTTGCACCTTATCATCTCCTGTTTTATCTTACTGATGTGGCTGATGATATGAACAACATGCCATGCACATTAACCAAAATAGATACAATGATTGTCTTTGCCCTTCATCTATGCTTGTTTTGTTGACATGGTAATCCAGTAGTGTGGTGAAGCTGCCTGCATTAAGAAAAATGCCAAATTATGCTATTGATATTTTGAACTGACTCTTTATTTTCTAATTTGAAATTGGATGGAATTGACAGCACAGTTACAATCTTTGTTTATACACGTGCAAAACCTGTCATCTCTCTGCTTGTTTCAGGGTGATATGCCTGATGGCATGCACAAGTCTGCTGAAGGCTGTGAGACAAACCCAATATATATTGCAGCAAAGAACGCAAAACATCTTGAAGATAGCGAGACAACCCCAAAGTCATGTCTTGATGCAGTGTTCAAGTTACTTGAGACTAGTAGTCAGACAAGCTCACAGAATTTGCTATCTGAATCACTTCGACTTCTTCAGTCCCAAGTTCAAGAAGAAAGGCATTTTGCAACTCAACTTCGACTTGAAGTCCTATCTCTAAGGAAGATCACGGAGAACACCAATGAGAACCTCATTGCTAAACAACTACAGCTGGAAGCTATGACCGACATGCTAGGCCAGTCTCACAGCCTTGCTCAACAGCTCCCGCGCAAGGCTAACCTTTCTTGAACTGTCCTGGAAGTGGTCTTGGTTCAGTATTATTTTGTTACGCTGCAATGGTGCCTAGTTTTTGTAATCCGCTTCTTCATTGCGCTTTATGATCACTGGTGGCGAACTTTGATGCCTAGTGGATGTAATATACCATAAATCCTTTATTGTATAGTGTAGGTTGATTCTAAGTTACTATGCCGTAATTTCTTTATTGTATAGAGTAGGTTTGTTCTTAATTCCTGCTAGTTACCATATATGCCATCATTCGCTACCTGAAAAAAACGGTGAAAATCTGATGCAGGCGACTGGGCCGAAACATTCGCCTCTAGCGGGCCTGCATTTTAGCGGGCCACAATTTGGCCGGCTTGCAACTTTCTTGGGCCTGAAAGGCCATTGGGGCCTTCACACTTTGCGCCAGGCCCACAACTTACACGGGCCTTCATTCGGCCCAAAGTTTAGTTGGGCCTTTAGTGGACCCAGTGCTTAGTTGGGCCCATGTAGCTTCGAGCCATTAACATGCTGAATATTCTTCTGGCCTGTTACGGCCCAGAAGATACCATGGGCCTTTAGCAGGTTGAAATGCATGTTCGGCCTCAATTTTCAATAGTCGTCCATGGGCCTTTAGCAGGCTAAAATGTAGGGCGGGCCATTATTAGCCCTGTTATATGGCGGGCCATTACCAGGCCGAAACATATCTGGGGCCTTAGTTGGCCCACTGATATCATGGGCCTTTAAGAGGCTGAAAGCTTAGTAGAGGCATCAACGGGCCGAATTATACGACATGCCTTTAACAGGCCCAAAGTCACGTTGGGTTGAACTGTTGCCACCTCGATCACGGGCCGTTAGTGGGCCGGATGTCGCGTCGGACCATATATGGCCCATGGGCAGCACGGGCCATTCCCAGGCTTAAAGACACACCAGGCTGAAATGGGCCCATGTCTACATTGGGCCTCTAACAGGCCGAAATGTCACTAGGCCATAATTGGGCCCAAATACTCGACGAACAAATAACAGGCCAGATCTGGCTTTTGGCCGTAAATGGGCCATGTTTAAGCAGGCCGTTAGTGGGCTGGCCCACTAGTACCTGAGTAAATACTACAGACCTTTGACTAGGCCGGCCTTTTTAACCTATATGGGCCTCTGTTGGGCCTTACCACGTGTCGACGTATCATAGGCACGTCTCCTCCATTGGATGGATGACATCTGGCCTACCGAGGAGCCGACACGTGTTTCCTCCGGCCAATGATGATTTTACACATTGAAAATCCCCATTGGTCTTGGCTGTTTACGGGTTATCGGATCCAAACCGGAACTCGATAGCTTAATGGCGACCTGTTATGGTGGATGCCATGTGTCGGTTACCCTTGATGAAAGCACTTCCATGACGCGCCATTTATCGTCATGGAAGTGGACACTTCCATGATGATAATTTTGGTATTGTCATGGAGCACTTCTATGACAGCACAGGTATGACTATCTTGATTTTGTCATAAAATCGTCATGGATGTACATGCATGACAGAAAACGTGACCTACTGTGACAAACACGTATCATCACGGAAGTGGTTTTTTTTGTAGTGCATGTCAAGAACAAACAGAAATACTCAAAAATCATATTCATGTTCATGATTAGAGAAGAATAATATATGATTAACAATTCGAACATATGATCTTCCACCAAGTAGACCAACTAGCATAACTACAAGATGTAATCAACACTACTAGCAACCACACGTACCAATCTGAGGTTTTTAGACAAAGATCAGATACAAGAGATGAACTAGGGTTTGAGATGAGATGGTGCTGGTGAAGATGTTGATGGATATGAGTCCTCCCATGATGAGAGGATCATTGGTGATGTTAATGGCTTCGATTTCCCCCACCCGGAGGGAAGTTCCCCGGCGGAATCGCTCCGCTAGAGAGCAAAAGTGCTTCTGCCTAGGTTCTGCCTTGAGACGGTGGCGCTTCATACCGAAAGTATTATCTTTAGTTTTTCTAGGGAAAATGGCTTCACATAGGAGAAGATGGTCCACAGAGGCCCCCTGTGGGATCCACAGGCTGACCAAGCATGCCCCAGGGCCCCCCTAAGCTTGTGGCTCTTTGGTGGGTCCCACCTCAGATCTTGATTTGAGCCTAGAGCCGGGCATTACCTCGGTGGATCAGACATCAAGTTCAATCGACCAAATTATGGAAGCCATGTTAGATGGGATCTTTGGAAAATTTCAGCTAAGCTCAACATTCATTCAAGATATGCACAAGCCCGACAAGGCTGTCGGTGGAACAAACATTTGCATTTGTCGACCGGACTCATGCACAGGCGTGTTGACGATGATACATCCAACACCAATGCATGACACAAGGACAAGCCAGAAAAGCCGGTCTTCGTGAGATCAAGGAGAGCATTAAGAAGAACAAGATAGTTGTGGGCCACCTTGGGAGGGCCTCCCTTGCCGGGTAGGAGAGCATGGCCAGGTCGAGACCGTCCCCAAGGACAAGTCCAGATTCACCCCGGCAGGGTTGCCAAGGCCGCCAAGATCAAACCCCGCCAAGCTCCTTCAATATGGAACCTTCACCAAGACACCACCGCTCCACCTCACCGCACCCAGGTGGATCCTATCAAGCACGTGGCGGCATCAAGGAGAAGAGATTAGCTATATTGACACCCGTCCAAGAGGCATGTCCAGCAGATAAGCGGCGCAACAGGCTTGCCGGGATTTGCCCTCGGCACGACACCTTGTTGTGCATTTAATGCACTTTGTCCTGATTGCCAGAGTTATGTATGATAGCACTATTAGCTATCTAATCAGACCGAAATGACTGTTTTTCCACTATGGTCACCCCTTAACCTATAAAAGGAGGCTCGAGGCAACCAAGCAAAGGGTTCGAACATTTTCCACCCCACAACACTTGTAAGCTCATGTCGCTCTCCCCGAGGTGCCTTGTCGGGCTAGAGCGCGTTGAGCCTTCGTGTTCCTCTAGATCAATCCACCACAGCAGGAGTAGGGTTTTACGCCGCAAAGCGGCCTGAACCTAGGTAAAGAGAGAGAGTCCATCGCCGTGTTGTCCCTCATTGCTTCTGCTCCTTGTGCAACGTGGCCGTCCCCATGCCGAACCACAAAGGGGCACCCATGCCCCATAGGTGATCGTGCTCCCACGCCGACATCTTTGGTGCGGCAGGTAGGGGGTGTCACATGTGCGAACCTGAAGCAGTGAGCAGCGCATCGATCTTCGTCGACCTTCATCATCCATGGCTCCCAAGAAGAAAAGCGGAGCCGGAGCGCAAACTTCCACTTCGAAGGCTTCGTTGCCCATGTCTGCGGACGCCACAGGCGCCACAGCTGTGGTGGCCCGAGCAGGCGAGGCGAGCGGTGCTACTAACACTCCCGCCGTGGCTGGGGCAGGGGGTGAGGCCGTAGGCACGGCCCAGCCCCTTTAGCATACCGCCGATCAAGCTCCCGCCGGTACGGGTCATGGAGGCGCTCAGCTTCCTCCTGCTCATCCCACCGGCGTGCTCAACCAACACAACGTTGATAACCGCTCTGGTGCGAGCCAAAATCCACTGGCTGCACCGTCAGGATGGGCAGAGACAGGGCGTGTGCTCCGTCCCGCGTCGGGCAAGCGCAACACCACTTCGTGCGGTGCCGTCGACCCCCGGCGACCAAGCTCGCACGGGAAGGACCCAGCTGACCAGGAGCCTGGTCACCAAGAACAGCTCTGACTGCATCAGGTCCCTTTGGCAACCGACCCGAGGCGGCGAGAGCCCGACGGTGTTCCTTCTGGTTCATCCAGAAGTCAAGCGGTGTCGCGCTCTGCCTCCCACGCCATGCCGGAGATGTCGGCCAAAGTGGTGGCGAGAGCTCAACTGTTGCTGGATTTCCCTCCAGCAGCTGACAGGATGGAGGAGTGGAGAGCTACCATCCAAAGCCTCCTTGGGTTTGCTAAGATCAATAATACAGCGAGCGCGGCGCCATCGCGGTGCCCTCCGGTGATGGCAGCGGCCCACGCGAGTGGTCAAGATGGGAGGACAGCGCCCACGGTGCAGTCCCCTCCCCGGCAGCCAGTTCAGGGGCGGCCACAGTGAGCTCAGCAATCTCAAGGGATCAATGATCGTGATGAGGCATCAATGGCCTCGTCGGATCCACGACTCCAGCAAGATCAACGTCAAGTGTTGAAAGATAGGAGGAAGGAGGACGCCCGTGTCACCATTGAGCGGCGTTGTGAGACGCGCCGTCAATCCGATAGGCGTAATGGTGCCGATGTTGACGAGCCCGCTCCCAGTGTTGGCGGGTACCTGCCTTACGAGGTAGGCTTCCCCGCCTTCACCTGTGAGCTGCGCCAAGTCCAGTGGCCATCCTCTCGCACCTTCAAACCTAACTTGCCAGAGAAGTACGATGGGAAGCTGAACCCGGCAGAGTTTTTGGGCATCTACACGATCGCCGTGCAAGCCACCGGGGGAAGGGATGAGAAAGTGCTTGCCAGCTACTTCCCGTTGGCACTAAAGCCAAACATGAGGTCATGGCTAATGCACTTGCCAGAGGATTCCATCTCCTCCTGGGCAGATTTGTGCAACGTGTTCGTGGGTGCCTTCACGGGTGGACATCAAGAGCCAGGGCGGCCTAGTGACCTGCAAACCCTTCTGCCGAAGGAAGGAGAGGGTTTGCACAAATACTTGCAGAGGTTTAGTCGAGTACACCGCAACATTCGCAAGATACACCCGGCAGCTGTGATTGCGGCATTTCATACGAATGTGCGGAATCACAGAATTCGGCCTAAGATGAACATTCAGTTGCCCAAGACCGTCAATGAACTCTACACGCTGGCGGATAAGTGTGCTCATGCTGAAGAATGGAGGAGACTTCTGGGGGAATAGGTTGGCGTCGAAGTTGATTCGGAGGACGACGACGAACCTGCCTCCCCCAGGAAGAAAAAAAAGAAGCGTAACAACAAGCGAAAGGAGAAGGAAGTAATGGCCGTTGAGAGCACCGGAAATCCTAGCACCGACAAGAAAGTAAAAACTGAGACGCCCGGCAAGGAAGCTCCGACATGCACTGATTGCCGGGCGACAGCGGCTACTGAGAAAACCAGCAAGTCTGATGGGCCATACTGCAAGATCCATACGACCAAGGGTCATGATCTCCAAGATTGCAAGCAAGTCGAGAAGTTGGTTGAGAAACAGAAAGCTGAGTATGAAAGGCGTGACAAGGAGAGAAACCAGATGGTACTGGCGGGAAGGGCCGTGGTGATCGTAACGGGCCCCGCGGCAAGTGTGATCAGCTGAAAGAAAAACCCGCAAGAGGCCGTGAGAGGAAAGAAAATGAAGATGATAGCAAAGAGGAAGATGATGAAACCAGTGAGCAGGAGTTCCAGAAAGCTACTGAGGCAATGTGCATTGATGGGGGTGCATCCTTGCACTCCTCTCACCGCCAACTCAAGCAGTGGGCATGTGAGATTAATGCAGCAGAAATAGTAGCCAGCGCTCCAGAACCACTCAAGTGGTTCCGCACTCCCATCATCTTTGACATTGAGGATCATCCAGACCGCACCACTGCAGTAGGATGTTTGCCATTGTTGGTTTCACCAACAATCCGTAACCTCGAGGTCACTAAGATGTTGGTTGACGGCAGGGCAGGCTTGAATTTGATTTCTCCTGGAGTGCTGAAGAAACTTCAGATTCCAGATGAGGAATTGAAGAAGACTAGCACTTTCTTAGGAATCAACCAAGGAAGGAGCCAGCCGAAGGGAAAGATTACCTTGCCGGTGACATTTGGAGGGGAAATAAACTTCAGGACAGAGAAGATTGTGTTCGATGTCATTGAACTTCCCCTGCCATTCAACGGGATTCTTCGCCGACCAGCTCTGGCCAAGTTCATGGCAGTGTCCCAATACACCTACAACACATTGAAGATGCCTGGTCCTATGGGAGTCATCACCATCCCGTCAGACAAGAGAGATGGAGTTATCTGTGTGGATAAGATGTATAGAGATGCGGTTGCAGCAGAGGCCTTTGGGGCCCCAGCTCCTGCCAAGAGGGAGAAGAAAGTCAAGGAAACCAGCAAGGATTCCGATAAGGACTCCGGGAAGCGCATCTCCTCGGAGTATGCTGCACCCGTCAGTGACTTGCCGGAAAATTCAACTAGCAAAAGATCCAAGGCTGCTCCCCCAGCAACCAAGAAATTTCCAGCGTGGCAGGATGGCACTGATGGTACCTTCACCATTAGTGCTACCCTTGACGACACATAGGAAAGTGTGCTCGTTACCATCCTGCGGGCGAATGTCGATGTGTTTGCCTGGCAACCATCTGACATCCCCGATGTTCCCAGGGAGGTAATCGAGCACCACCTTGTTGTCTATCCTCACGCCCGCCCCGCCAAGCAAAAACTCAGAAAGCAAGCCTTGGAACGGCAATAGTTCATTGCTGAGGAAATCAAGAAACTAGAGGTAGCAGGTTTGGTCCGAGGGGTACTGCATCCAACTTGGTTAGCAAATCCAGTGGTGGTGCGCAAAGCTAATGGGAAGTGGAGACTTTGTATTAACTTCACTGACTTGAACAACGCTTGACCGAAGGACCCCTTCCCCTTGCCGCGCATTGATCAGATTGTTGATTTCACCTCTGGATGTGACTTGCTGTCCTTCTTGGATGCGTACTCTAGGTATCACTAGATCTTCATGGCCAAGGAAGACCAAGAAAAGACCGCCTTCATCACCCCGTGTGGCACATACTGCTTTGTGTGTATGCCCTTTGGGCTGAAGAATGTTGGTTCTACATTCGCAAGGGCCGTGCAGATTGGATTCGAACCACAGCTGCATAGGAATATTGAAGCATACATGGATGATATCGTGGTTAAAACCAAAGACAAATCTTCACTCATAGAGGACTTAGAAGAAACCTTTGCAAACTTGTAGAAGATTAACTTGAAGCTTAATCCGGAGAAATGTGTGTTTGGCTTTCCGTCCGGCAAGCTTCTTGGGTTCTTTGTGTCTCAGCGAGGGATAAAAGCCAACCCCGACAAGATCAAAGCAATAGAGCAGATCCAAGCTCCGAAGATAGTTAAGGATGTGAGACGCTTGACTGGTCGTGTGGCCGCACTGAGTAGGTTCATTTCTAAATCCACTGACCGCGCCTTGCCGTTCTTCAAAATTCTGAAGAAGGCTGGTCCAGTAAAATGGACTCTAGAGGCCGAGGCTGCACTACAGGATTTGAAGGCTTACCTTTCCTCTGCTCCAACCTTGGTCGCACCCAAGCAACAAAGAGCTGTTGCTGCTATATCTGGCGGCACCAAATCAAGTGGTTAGTGCAGCCATGATAGCACAGAGGGAAGTGGACAGCAGAGAAGCTACCATGACAGAACCGGCCAGTGTTGGACCAGCTTTATCCCTCGGTAAGGCCTGTCGGCAGCGAGGGATGGGGACCATAGATCAGCGCTGACGAATAGGAGGGGGTGGCAAGGAAGAAAATAGTGCAGCGACCAATTTACTTTGTTAGCTCCCTCTTGCAGGGAGTGAGATCAAGGTACTCTGGTGTCCAAAAATTAATCTTTGGCCTCCTCATGGCCTCGAGAAGCCGCGCCATTACTTTCAAGCCCACGAGATCACCGTTGTGACTCGCCTCCCACTACAGTGGATCTTGAGGAACCCCGAAACCACCGGCAAGATAGTAGAATGGGCTCTTGAGCTATCAAGTTTTGCAGCGGACCTTGGGAGGGCCTCCCTTGCCGGGCAGGAGAGCCTGGCCAGGTCGAGACTGCCACAAGGACAAGTACAGATTCACCCCGGCAGGGTTGCCGGGGCCGCAAAGATCAAACCCCGCCAAGCTCCTTCAACATGGAACCTTCACAAAGACGCCACCGCTCCACCTCACCACACTCAAACTAATCAATGCGGTGTCAAAGTGTTAAGCAACCAGGTGGATCCTATCAAGCATGTGGCGGCATCAAGGAGAAGAGATTAGCTTTATTGACACCCATCCAGGAGGCGTGTCAAGCTGATAAGAAGAGGCAGATAAGAAGCGTGACAGGCTTGCCGGGATTCACCCTCGGCACGACACCTAGCAGTGCATTTAATGCACTTTGTCCTAACTGCCAGAGTTAGGTATGATAGCACTGTTAGCTATTTAATCAGACCCAAATGACTGTTTTGCCACTATGGTCACCCCTTAACCTATAAAACCAGGCCCGAGGCAACCAAGCAAAGGGTTCAAACATTTTCCACCCGAGAACACTTGTAAGATCATGTTGCCCTCCACGAGGTGCCTTGCCTAGCTAGAGCGCGTCGAGCCTTCGTGTTCCTCCAGATCAATCCACCACAGAAGGAGTAGGGTTTTATGCTGCAAAGCGGCCCGAACCTGGGTAAAGAGAGAGAGTCCATCGTCATGCTGTCCCTCACTGCTTCTGCTATTTGTGAACATGGCCGTCCCCATGCCGAACCACAAAGGGGCACCCATGCCCCATAGGTGATCGTGCTCCCACGCCAACAAAGGCGCTTCTGAACAAGATGTTAGATTGGATTCATATAGTTCCAATGTTGGATGGTTGGACCTTTGTTTATGATCAGATATATGAAAAATCTAGAGAAGCTGGAATTTTCAACCCAACCTCCACCACCTAGTCGCTACAGTCAAGGACTTAATAGACATTCTAGCATACGCCTCCGAGGAGGCAACCGACATGGATGAAGATGTAGGTGTGATGTCAGACACTACCTCTCCCAACAAACGCTGAGGCACTCCATGGAGTCCTCAGTAATGTCCTCGGACCTTTCGCCAATATATGCATCAATTTCGACTTGTGTCTTTGTCAATAGCGGAGTTGCCTAGCTCCTATGTTGACCCCTTACCTTCCCACACATCCAGCAAAGGGAGTAACGGGAGCACCTCTGTGATTTTTACTTCCGGATTAACTGGTTAAGTACCTGAGGTGGGTGAAGCCAAAAGTTGCACTACAAAAAACACACACATCCATGACAGTATGGCCCGAACAGAAACTTTTTCTGTCATGTTTATGACACTTCTATGATGATAATTGTGACAAACACATGTATCATCATAGATGTGGTGGGCTCCTACTTCTATGACAAAAAATCATGACAGAAAATGGGCTTTTCGTCCTTGGTTGGTCAGAGACTCACCTGCATGACATTCTTTCCAGGATGAGGAAAATTTTGGGAAGTTCCCAGTTATGGTGGGTGGTTGGGGCAGAGCGATGAAGTGTGCTTCGCGCATTTATCTCGTGCGCGTGTGTGTGCAAGGCGCTCGCTAACTAAACCCTTGTGAGGCGTTCCCTTACTGAACCCGAGCGATTGCACTAGCTACGTACTGAATACGAGCGATCAATCCCACTACATACTGAAGCTGATCGATCGATCCCTTTGCTACTAACTGAACCCGATCAATTTCTTCGCTGCAAACTGAACCTGGTCGATTCTTTCGCTGCTCACTGAAGCCGATCGAGCTACCATGCGAGATGTAGCCAGCCGGTGTGCTGGGTTGCCTCTGGATGAACAGTGCCCTAATGACCCACAAGTATAGGGTATCAATCATAGTCCTTTCGATAAGCAAGAGAGTTGAATCCAACAAGGAGCAGAAGGAAATGACAGGCGGTTTTCAGCAAGGTATTTTCTGCAGGCACTGAAATTATCGGTAACAGATAGTCTGGTAGTAAGATAATTTGTAATGGGTAACAAGTAATAAGTGTAGCTAAGGTGCAGCAAGGTGGCCCAATCCTTTTTATAGAAAAGGATAAGCCCGGATGAACTCTTATATAAAGCAAAGCACTCCCGAGGACATATGGGAATTATCGTCAAGTTAGTTTGCATCATGCTCATATGATTCGCGTTTGTTACTTTGATAATTTGATATATGAGTGGACCGATGCTTGGGTGCTGTCCTTACTTGGACAAGCCTCCCACTTCTGATTAACCCCTCTCTCAAGCATCTGCAACTATGAAAGAAGAATTAATATAAATCTAACCATAGCATGAAACATGTGGATCCAAATCAGCCCCTTACGAAGCAACGCATAAACTAGGGTTTAAGCTTCTGTCACTCTAGAAACCCATCATCTACTTATTACTTCCAAATGCCTTCCCCTAGGCCCAAATCACAGTGAAGTTTCATGTAGTCGACGTTCACATAACACCACTAGAGGAAAGACAACATACATCTCATCAAAATATCAAACTAATACCAAATTCACATGATTACTTATAACAAGAATTCGCCCATGTCCTTAGGAACAAACATAACTACTCACAAAGCATACTCATGTTCAAGATCAGAGGGGTATTGAATATCATTAAGGATCTGAACATATGATATTCCACCAAATAAACCAACTAGCATCAACTACGAAGAGTAATCAACACTACTAGCAACCCACAGGTACCAATCTGAGGTTTTGAGACAAAGATTGAATACAAAAGATGAACTAGGGTTTGAGAGGAGATGGTGCTTATGAAGATGTTGATGAAGATTGACCCTCCCACAATGAGAGGATCGGTGGTGATGACGATAGCTTCGATTTCCCCCTCCCAGAGGGAAGTTTCCCCGGCAGAATCTCTCTGCCGAGCCCAAGATTGCTTCTGCCCAGGTTCCACCTCGAGATGATGGTGCTTCATCCCGAATGCTTCCTTATGATTTTTTCTAGGTCAAAACCCTCCATATAGCAGAAGATGAACACCGGGGGCTTGCCAGGGGGCCCAGAAGCTCAGGGGGCGTGCCCTGGGGGGTAGGGCGCGCCCCCAAGGCTTGTGGCCACCTGCTGGGTCCCCTTCTGTTATTAATTCGCCCAATATTTTTAATATATTCCAAAACAATTCTTAGTAGAGTTTCAGGACATTTGGAGTTGTGCAGAATAGGTATCTCAGATTTGCTCCTTTTTGGTCCAGAATTCCAGCTGCCGGCATTCTCCCTCTTCATGTAAATCTTGTAAAATAAGAGAGAAAAGGCATAAGTATTGTACCATAATGTGAATTAACAGCCCATAATGCAATAAATATCAACATAAAAACATGATGCAAATGGACGTATCATGCCCGGTGCTGCCACGCGCGTGATAGTAGAATGAGCGGAGACGTGTGGTGCGTACAACCGGTTGGTTGGTTGTGGATGAACAGTTCTCGGTGGGAGTTGGATGAACAGGACCCCATGGTTGCCGCTAGAGGAACAGGACCCCGAGGAGGCAACCACACCCCAGCCGGTTGGGGGTGGATGAACAGGACCCCATGGAGGCTGGATGAACAATAGCTGGTGGAGGCTGGAGGAACTCGATGGTGGATGAACGGTAGCCCATGGAGGCTAGAGCGAGGAAGTAGACGATGGATGAACAGTAGCCTGTGGAGTCCTGTTTTGCGGTATGCCACACCCCTCCTGATGAACAGGGCCCTGTTTCGACCGTAGGCGGTTGGCCAGAAGTCCGTTTCCTTCATTTTCCGGTACGCCACACCCATCTAGATGAACAGGACCCCATTTCGACCATAGGCGGTTGGAGAGAAGTCTGTTTCCACTGTCTTGCGGTACGCCACACCCCTCACGATGAACAGGACCCGTTTCGACCGTAGGCTGTCAAATAAAAGGTCGTTTCCTCCATTCTGCGGTACGCCAGACCCAGTTTCGTCTGTTCCGTCCAAGCCGGTTGGCTCCCGTTGAACGGGACGCATTCCAACCCAGTCAGGTGCCTCCCGATGAACAAGACGTTGTTTCTTCGTTCTGACCCAGCTAGGTGGCTGCCGATGAACGGACCACCGTCACTGTACGCATTCGAGACCAGGCACGTATGTACGTACATGGCCGTCTTTTTTGTAGCGTGGTTGTATGTATATGTACATGATTTAGAAGGGACTTCCTTAACTGCTACCACTCCTTACTCGGCCACGATTCATCGTGGCAGACAGACCGATCGACCAGTATGGACGTACACGTTTGTGACTAGACAGGCAACACTATGTACGCTTCGACCAGGTGGTTCCCAGCTGTCAGGGAGGATAAGGACGCAGTTCCTTGCGTGTGAAGATATAGCTGGTGGGTTCCAGCTGTCAAGGGGAGGAATCATTTTTGTCCCGCGTAATAAGGATGCACTTCTGTCGGGCCCATTTCTGAGGGTAAATCCCAGAATAGCCCTAAGTCACACCAGCCCCAAGATCAACACAACTGGTGGACTTCCTTGATACAGATAACCAGTACAAGATAATATTACACAGGGTTGAGTCTGAGGGCTCAACAAAGTTTATTACAAACTCGCCAATATATGGCAGTGGCGGAATATGACAGTGGTGTGGTGGTGATACAACACTGGTACAACAAAATAGAGCCAAGCATCAGTGTGAGGCTTAACTATTTTATTTGTGTAGCGGAAGCTCGACGGATGATACATGTGGTAGACTCCTATGTCACAGGTTGACTGACTGGGACTCCTCTAAGCATCGGGCTCGCTAGCGCAATCCTCCTCCACAAGCTCGTCCTCCTCCAAGTTTGGCCAAGTAAATAGCCAGGGACAAGCCAGTGAGTACGTTGGAATGTACTCGCAAACATTATGAACAAAAGATATAATGAATGCATATGCTCATGCTGACTGAAATTTAAATCATGACAAATAAATGATATGAACGTGAACATAGCATGTTAGTCATAATCAAACTTATTAGAAATAAAGCAAATGAATGCCACGGGTAGTCTAGCCAGCCCAAGTGACATTCAGCAAAATAAAAGAAATGCCAATCAAGTGTCCACAAGAGTAGTGGAGGGACCGCCTGTAAACTCGAGGGACGCCACGAAGAGGTCTTGAAAAGAAATGCCAGTCGGGCGTGAAGTGACGCCACGGTCGGACTTGAAGAGAAATGCCAATCGGGTGTCCACAAGAGTAGTGGCGGGATAAACTGCCGGTTAACTCGAGGGATGCCACGAGAGGTCTTGAAAATAAAATTGAGTGCCCGGGGTAGTCTAGCCAGCCCCTGAGACACTCAGGAAATTCAAAATAAGAGAAATGGGTTAGTCCTCAATAATATGCATAACCATAATAATATTAACATGCATAAAATATTCATGGTAGCATCAGGGTGTCAATAATTATCCTGCAAAATATTTCAGGCATACTAAAATTATTTCCTCCGGAGACCGACACCGGGACCGACACTTGATCCACCCAGCTAACGCCCTTAACTATGGACAACGGCTATTCGAATAGGTTTAAACTCTGCAGAGGGTGTACTCTTTACCCACAAGTACAGGATTTCTTTAGTCAGTACCGTGGCACTGGCTAATTCTCACTATAGTCTTTGGGTTGAAAACACACCTGACCAGCACACACCAGATTAACCATCCAGATGCCAGGAATCACCCAAAGCATCGTTTCAGAAAAACTCTAAGTCGGGGAGACAACAATCTCGAGTAGCATGGGATCACTATTAATACGCGCGGATTCCAAGGGGTGCCCCCTCTCGTTTACAACCGGAAACACCCATGCCCCCTGACCCGATGACAGGATTTAGTCCAAGGCACTGGAAACCCTCATCGTGGCCCTCTGTACGGTGTGTACCTGGACAGGGGTTAACAGCTTACTCAGCCGTACCTTCCTTGCGGAAGGACTCGTGGCAGCACGGTACCAGCTAGGTGTAATGGAACAAGACTCGATCTAGGCCGACTCAGGAGGTGTTAATTATCTTCACCGGTATATTCCACATACGTCACGTGACACCACCATGTCAAAAATAATGGCCCGTGCCCACCGGCACGTCCAAGGCAGGAGTCACACTCCTGAATTTCCACAGCTTTACCATGTCAGAAGGATTTCTTGCTTGAGTGAAGTGCAAGCTAGGAGCAAGAATTGATATGACCAAACATGCATGCACTTGTGATATATGTGGTGCAATTCCAACCGATGGAAACATGCAAAATGCAATCACCATATCCCAAGTTCAATAATGCTTGCCTTGTCCAAAGTAGTCAGATGAAAACCCTTCGAAATTCTCGGCAAGGTTTCCCTCTTCTTTTTCTGAAAATATTCAAATTCAACTCAAATTAAAAAATTTGGCAACAGTACAAAAAGTTGTGTCAAAACATTTTTAAATAAATACTAAAAAAACTAGAGAGAAAAATAACAATTTCAAAAAAAAGTTTAACTCAATCAGAGTTGTGGTTTAAAAGTTATTAAACTTTCAAAACTAGGGGCTTTTCTGTAAAACAGCAGTCCCTGCACAGTTTAAACAGAAAACGCTTCGGCTGAAATACGTTTTTCAGCATGGAAGGCGTAAAATAGGGAATACACCTTCGATTAAAACATAGAAAAAGGAAGAAGAGCGCGCGGGGTGGGGTCCACCCGTCAGGTTCAAAAGTTTGAACGCGTGCGCGAGGACAGAGGAGATGCGGTGATCGCCGACGATGATCGCCGGGGTTTCAGCGGCCGGCGGTGATGCAGACATGCTCATTGTGGGTTGCCGCGTCGGTGAGTGGTAGAGATGGACGGCGGTGAGCACCTGAATGATGGTGAGCTCAACGCCGGCGGATGGTGGCTTCGGTGGAGATGGACCTCGTCGGAGAGAGCTCGGGGAACGGAATTGGAGCGCGGGATCGATCGTTTGGTGGATGAGATGGCTACTGGTGAAGTTTGAGCTGTGGAGGTGGGGTAATGGTGATGAACTGATCGTGGACAGAGGTGGCGGAGCGGTATTCGGAGGGGAAGAAGAAGACCTCCCCGAGGTCAGGTGAGTGTGTGGGAGGGCGATTGGAGGCCAGTGTGGGCGGTGGGTGAGTGCACGGAGCTCGGTAGCTCCTATTTATAGGCTGCCGAGGTGGTCTGTGGCTTGCGGGTGACGCCGGAGTTACACCGGACGCCGGAGGTGGTTAGGGACGGTGGTCAAGGGCGGTGGGTGTCAGTGAGAGTGGTGGAAGGTGCCCGAAGCACCAGCGTGGACGAGCTCGAGCTCGGGTGCCTTATCCACGGCGAGGTCGGTGTACGGATGCGGCGAACGTGCCCATCTCCGGCGACTGCCAGATGGGGTCCATAAGCTTGGTCAGTGCGCGGAGCTACGGAGGGAAGCGACGCGTGGAGGGGGAAGTAGGTCAGCAGGGTGCGGCGCAGTGAATGAGGCCGGTGGCACGAGCTGATCCGCTCGGCCTGCCGTGGCCGAGCGTGGTGGCTGTTGCACCGGCCAGCCTCTGGCCTGTTGACGGTGAGGGACTGATGAGGAGGCCCCGCGACAGCACATTTAAGGTGAGGGGAGGCATGGAGGAGAAGAGGATGGATGGAGTGCAGTGCATGGCTCGATCTTATTCAGTGATGAACAGTGCCTGATCACTCATATGATCATATGGCAGTGAGTGCTAGGGATTTTAGGATTTTTGAGTAATTTTTGTGGTGATGTGTTGATGCATATGAGAGGCCCTGGCAAAGTTTTGGAATTTTTGGAGCTATTAAAAATAGACTTGTATCAAAAAGATTGAATCTGGTCCAAATTTGAACAGAAGAGAATTTGAAAATTTTGAACTGTGGCACCCCATGTTTTTGGGGAAATGGGTTGTGGGTACCATATATTTGCTGAGATAATTTTGGTGGAGGTAGAATCCTTGTAGAAATTATGGTTCCTTTGTAAACCAAAGGGATAATGAATAATATAAATTCCAACTTTGGAATTTATAAAATATTGAAAGAATAATTTTGTGAGGTGCAAAGGAGTTGGATACTGTCCTATAAGATATGCTTGACTTGTGGAATAAATTTGGAGTGGAAGAAAAAATTATTGGAAGACTTTAGAAGGGCTAAAAGGAAGTGAAAAGGTCATTTTCTTTGAAAATTTAATTATTCCAAAAACTTTTCTGAATGAAAATTGTTTAAAAACCTCCAAATTAATTATCCAATTAATTTTAAACCTTTCAAATAGAATCATTAAAGAAAATTTGAAACCCAATTAAAATTTGAAAGGGTTTTCAAATGGTAGAAAAATGATATGATCAAAATATGGTTTTCAAAGAATTTATTTTTAAAGGAAAGATTTTAAAAAAATCTAGAACAATATTTTTGGGGTGTTACAACACCTACCCCCCTTAAGAAAAATCTCGTCCCCAAGATTTCAGCTCTCCCTGAAACAGGTACGGATATTCAGTCCTCAGGTGATCCTGTCTTTCCCATGTTGCTTCTTCCTCGGTGTGATTACTCCACTGAACCTTGTAAAATTTTATTACATTCTGTCGGGTCCTCCGTTCAGACTCCTCCAAAATCTTTATAGGACGTTCCCTATAAGTAAGATCTGGTTGGATATCCAGGTCCTGATGCTGGACTTGCTTTTCTGGGTTACTGACACATCTCCTTAGTTGTGACACGTGAAACACATTATGAACATCTGATAATTCTGCCGGTAGCTCTAGTTCATAAGCAACCTTGCCTCTTCTTGCGATCACTCTAAATGGTCCAATAAACCTCGGTGCCAATTTTCCTTTGACTTTAAATCTCTGTAGTCCTCTTGTTGGAGATACTCTGAGATACACATATTCATCGGGCTCAAAACTGATTTGGCGGTGCTTTTGATCATAGTAACTCTTTTGACGGCTCTGAGCCGCTTTCAGTCTGTCCTGAATAAGATTCACTTTTGTTTCTGCTTCTTTAAGAACTTCGAGACTGAAAATTCGACTGTCTCCGGTCTCAGACCAATTGAGTGGGGTACGGCACCTTCGTCCGTAGAGGGCTTCAAAAGGTGACATTTTCAAACTAGCTTGATAACTGTTTTTATATGAGAACTCCGCGTATGGTATACTGTCTTCCCAGCTAACTCCGTAAGTGAGCACACATGCTCTCAGCATGTCCTCTAATATTTGATTTACCCACTCAGTTTGTCCTCCGGTCTGTGGGTGGTATGCTGTGCTGAACATCAGTTGAGTCCCTAGGGCTTGCTGTAGGTGCTCCCAAAATCTAGAGACAAATTGGGTGCCTCTATCAAAGACTATGGTCTTGGGTACTCCGTGTAAGCAAAAAATCCGGGAGAGGTACAATCTGGCAAGCCTCTGTGTGGAGTATGTGGTTTTTACCGGAATAAAATGTGACACCTTGGTTAAATAATCTGTTATAACCCAGATAGCATCATTTCCTTGTCGTGACCTTGGCAATCCGACGATAAAATCCATTCCTATTACGTCCCATTTCCATTCAGGTAGTATGAGTGGCTACAATAGTCCTGCTGGCCTCTGGTGTTCTACTTTTACACGCTGGCATGATGTCACACCCTAGCTAGTTCAGGCATTAGAGTGTTGCATCATGTTTAAGCTTTTCCAGAAACTTGAAATGGGGATGATAGAACCCCCAGCCCCCCCTGGAAACAACTAGGGTTTACTAAAATCTTTTTCAATGAACCTAAAATGCCCTTCTAAAATGTCCATCATTTTTGTCTTGGGTTAGAACCTCTGCCAAAACTGGTTCACATTTTTCTAGGTCATCATAAGGTCATTGAATTAAATCATATGTAACCTGCATTTGGGCATTTAAATGCTAGTAAATATTTTAAATGTCCAAATAATCCCAAACTGAAATGTTCCATGTTGGATATACTCTATACAGTGGGCATGAGCAGTTTGGTGATTTTTGAAAGTGCCTAGGTATTTTTAGAAATGCCACAAACTTGCAAAAATTAGAAAACAGATATAAAAAAAAGGAAATAAACTTACCTGGCAAAGTCACCAGCCGGCCCACCTAGTGGCCCAGCACTGTGTTGGCCCATGCCAGCCAGCTGCTTCGTCCCCGCCAGGCAGGCAGGGAGGTGACGCCGGCGTGCGCGAGCCCGCCACGGCGCCAGCTGCTTGCCGCTCGAGCCGCTGGACGCCTGGACGTCCTCCACGTCGTCGCCTCGACCCCCTGGACACCTCATTCCCCCCCTGCGCCTCTCTCTCGCTCTCTCCCCACCATGGCCGACGCAGCCGCAGCCGCGCCACCGTGAAACCCGCGTCCACCGTCGTCTCCGAGCCGCGCTGCCGTGTCCACGAGCTCCGTCGTCGTCCTCTCCATCGAGCAGACCGAGCCCCGAGCGCTTGCTCGCCTCGGAACCACCGCAACAGCCCCGCCCGACCTCGCCGTCGCTGGAGATCCCTTTCGCCGTCACCACCGCAGCAGCTCGTCCCCAACCTCGCCGTCTGCTCCGTCGTGACCGCCGTGAGCTCAGCTACCTCCCCATCCTTTTCGTTCTCGCTCTCGAGCCCTGCATCGACTGCACCGAGCTCGGCCGCACCCGCCGCCGCCTCAGCACGTCGCCGTCGTGGCCACAGCCACGTTGGCTCGATTCCGAGCACGCCATCGTCTTCGCCGCACTCGCAGGAGTCCACAGAACCACTCCACGCACCTCGCCGTGCCCCCTAGCGACGAGCCCGAGCTCGCCCGAATTCCGGCAGCAGCACAGCTCATCGCCGGCGTCGTTTCCGGCCACCCCAGCTCCACCCACTGCCACCACTCGACGCGGCTCACTCCCCGCATCACGTAGATGTGCTCCGCCGTCGTTTTGGTCGCCGGAGCACGAATCCCGCACTGCGCCGCCGTGTCTGGCCTCGCCGGCGGCTAAACGCCGGTGGGTTTGACCCCGCTGATCCAGTTTGACCCCCCTGGGTCTATGACAGGTGGGACCCGCCTGCTAATTAACTTAGGATTAGGACTAAACAAAAAAATTAGTTAGACTAATGACACTGACACGCGGGACCCACTGGCCAGGTTTGACCTGGACCGGCCCCGTTGACCGCTGACGTCATCCTGACGCAATGCTGACGCAATAAGTATTTCTCTGGTTTTATTTTTATTCAGGAAATTCCAGAAAATTCTACAAACTTCAAAAATTCATAGAAATTAATCTGTAGCTCCAAATCAAACAAATTATATATGAATTTGGATCAGAAAAATCCAATCTTTCCATCTGTACTGGTTTCATGCATGTCAGAACAGTTTAACCTTGCTGATTAGATGAAACAAGTTAATGCACTAATATGACCTCTTATTTTGGGTTTGCATTTGAATCCTTGATTCAAATGAACTCAAACCAACCTGTTCTAAGATGCATTAGCCAAAACACACTCATTTTGCCATGTCATAGCATGCATCATATTGTTGCATATTGCCATGTGATGATTGTGTTTCGATGTGTTCTTCGTGGTAGGTTCTGCCTCCGAGGATATTCACGAGTATCCAACTGAAGGGCAGTATTCCACTACCACTCTGTCAGGCAAGCAACCCCATTGATCATTTCGATACCAACCCATCTTCTCGCTTCTGCTCTCGTTTACTGCATTAAGACAACGCGTTTCAAACTGCTGTGTGTTGCGGTAGTTGAACCGATATCCTCTGCATGACCTGTCATTGCCACAGTAACTAGATGAAACCCACTAGCATGTGTAGGAGTTGATTGAGCCAAGTCTGTGTTTCCTACCATGCTATGCCTGCTATGCTTAGAGTTGTGTCAGGTCTGGCTCATCAGGGTGATGAACTAGAGTGAATGGTTGTGTCGGTAATGAGAGTGAAGTGTTGAACATGATTTGGTAAAGGTATCGATGGAAGGCCATGTAGGAGTACATGGTGGGTTGTTTCATTGAGGCCGTCCTTAAGAACTGAGATCTGTATGCGTGATTTAAGATTCAGCTACTACCACACGTTGGGCCCTGAAATATGACCCCGCTCAACTTACTGACCCCTCTCGTCCTCTGTCCAGGAGTTGCAAGTAGTTACTGGTGTTTGTAGTTGCTGGAGGCCGTGCGCAGCGCTGACCTTAGGCGTGGGCTGTGATGCGGTAGGCACGTGGCCGGTGTACCGAGTCGCCCGTTTGGTGTCTCAGGAACCCTGCACACATCGTTTGGGGCCGTTGAGGACACCCCGGCCGGATGTCCTTGCGGATGGAACCCGAATAGGCGATAAATCTGGACTAGAGACTTGTGTGGTTAGTCAGGTCCTGGTCTACACCCATGTCGGCTTTCGCTTGAAGTCTGCCGAGCACATGTCGTGTGCAGACGCTAAGTGGTGGAGACATGTGTGACGAAGTACACCCCTGCAGGGTATAAAACTATTCGAATAGCTGCGTCCGCGGTAAAGAACTACTTGGTCGCTTATGCAGTTCATAGACAAGTTAATGGTTACTACTAAAAGACTCAAGATAAGTGTGAGTACCGCGGATGGCCCTCTCGTAGGATTACGAGGGAGGATCCACGGTGGAGTATTGTGATGGTGGTTAGTGGACTCGTGTGCGAAAGCTAATTTCTCAAGTGGTGTCTCGTAGGATAGTGTAGCCAAGAGTCAAAGCTGGCTTGCTGCAATAACTCCACCACCCTTCTTGAGAATGTGCATATATATTAGGATCTGTTGTAAGACTTGCTGAGTACCTTTGTACTCATGTTGCTTTAATAATTGTTGCAGACAAGAACACCGCCCCCTCCGATGGGTTCTATGTAGATCTCGACATTGACGAGTGACTTGCCACCCAGGTGGTGACCTGAGCTTGTGAAGGGCCTATGTAGATAGACAGGCTTCGTCAAGCCTTCTTTCTTTCTAGTGTCTGTACTCAGACTAGTTGCTTCCGCATGTGCTTGTATGTTTGTATGACTTGAGTGTCGGGTCGTGTGACCCCTATCTGTATGAACATGTTATGTATGGCTCCCCGGAGCCTTTAAATAAGGTACTTTGAGTTGTAGAGTTTTGTTGTGATGCCATGTTGTATTTATACATATCGAGCATATTGTGTGTATGATTGAAATGCTTGGTATGTGTGGGATCCGACTATCTAGTTGTTTATCCTTGGCAGCCTCTCTTATGGGGAAATGTAGTCTGGTGTCTCCACTGAGCCTTGGTAGTCCGCTACAGCCCGGTTTACCGGAGTCCTGCTAGCCCAGCACTGCTGCTCCGGAACACTTAGACTGGCCGGCATGTGTTTCACTTCGTTCCTGTGTCTGTCCCTTCGGGGAAATGTCACGCGGTGATATCCGGAGTCCTGCCTAGCCTGCTACAGCCCGGTTTCCCGGAGTCCTGCTAGCCTAGTGCTACAGCCCGGATTCACACGCTGCTGACCGACATGCTCGATGTTGATTCATGTATGCCTGTCCCCGTAAGTTAGCGCCGCTTTGGGTTCACGACTAGCCATGTCGGCCCGGGTTCTCTGTCATATGGATGCTAGCAACACTATCATATACGTGAGCCAAAAGGCGCAAACGGTCCCGGGCCATGGTAAGGCGACACCCGTGGGAATACGGTGCGTGAGGCTGCAAAGTGATATGAGGTGTTACAGGCTAGACCGGTGTGACTTAGAATCGGGGTCCTGACAGCGTTGGTATCAGAGCCGGACCGCCTGCAGGTTTGTTGAGCCAAACTGGTCGATGTCGAGTCTAGAAATGCTTTAGTTATATGTAGGGGAATTGATTGTGGGAGGGACGTAAGGCTCTTTTTACTCCTTTACCTTATGCCCTCTGATCTGAGTCATCCTTTTCTCTTTCTACGTGGGTTAAGGACTAGGCTCTCTTCTCTCTATCAGGTTCACGTGTTACTAATCCGTAGTAACTTATAGGATTGTTGGTTACAAGACTCAGTTCAGTTTCTACCTCTTCTAGTATGTTGTCAGTTGAACCAGAACCTTGATATGATGTTGTTGAGTGGCTTGCAAACTGTTGTGAATGTCTCAAATCTTTTTCTGAGCATTTACAGCCGTTATGCTGTCCGATTTCTCCTAGAAAATTCTAATGCCTTTGCCTTATTTCGTGTTTCCAGATGGCCACTCGCACCCAGAATCAAGTGGTTCGTCTGACTCGGTGCCTCGATGTACCTGGTCACACGGCCATGCTGGTCCGAGTGATGATCGAGACAGGCTATCGATGGTATCCAGAGTATACCGTCGAAGAGCAGTTTCGAGACTTTAATCAAAGCCAATACCTTTGTACAGTCAGGATATACCCTTCCTATCCTAGAGCTACTGAACCCCTCCATTGCTCATATGGACTTGGGGTTACCATCGAGATGTCCGTGCAGGACGCTGCTTATTCGATGATGACTGTCATGCGAGCCAGACTTGCCTTGCTTCGGAACACTGATTTCCGCTATATGCCAGCATCACTCCCTGGGGCACAAGGGTACTATCAGGCCCTTTACACTGACTCTATCCATGAGGATTCACTACTCCGCACCAACACCGAGTTGCTTGAGGACAAGGACCGTGAGAATCGTGCCTTGCGAATGGAGCTCTTCAACACTCGTTCTGATCACTGGGCCACTTTGACACAGTTTGCACCCGCCGTGCAGGCTGGGTATATGGACATGAGGGACTTGTACCCCGTGCGGTCTGGTCTGCCAGATTGTATGGATTGGCGTGATGTAGGAGGCATCACCCCTCCCCGTGGACCCCGTCTGCCACCGTTTGTTGGACCAAGGCCACATCCGAGTCCTTTTGGACCGCAAGCTCCACAGGACCGACTGTTTCCAGATGATCATGTTCAGCTCCCAGGACATGGTGGTAATCTCTATGAAGATTACTACGGAGACGCCTGAGTTGGTAGCAGCTTCACTAGTATTGTAACAGTTGTATTTTCCACAGTCCTGCGTGACTTGTGGGATACGACTTGGTGTGTATCACGTTCCGAAGGTGTAGAAAAATAATGTATAGGAGCTTGGAATGCCTCCGATGAGATGTAACGTCTTTCACCGTAGTTGTACTTTAGCCTGGGCTTGTACTAAACTATGTACGGTGTGTATGACCGATGGTATATATATGGCAGTTTCTATAATACCATGTCGTGCAAAGGACCATCTCAGCATTTCATGTCGTCCATTACATTCTGCACTTCCTTGCCAGCATTTTGCCATCCTTGTCTAAGCTGTTGTCTTGTCTCTCCTAGGATGGTTAATACCCGCAACAACCCTGCTGCCCCGGAGCAGGGTGAAGCCAGTGCAGCTAGGGATGGGAATCTGCCTCACCCGCCTTCTCTGGCCGAAGTTATGCTGGAGGCAGAAAGAAACAAGCGTGAGACCAACCGCTTGCTAGCCCGCATTGAGGAGAATACTGCACGTCATCAGAGGAACGAATTGGTGTCAATCAATGACTTTATCATGTTGTACCCACCGACATTCCATCATTCCGTCGAGCCCCTCGATGCGGATGATTGGCTTCGCAGCATCACCAATAAGCTACGTTCTGCCAACGTAGCCGAAGCTGATAAGGTTATCTACGCTGCCTATCACCTCGAAGGCCCTGCTAGCCTTTGGTGGGAAAACTATGAGGCCATGCGCCCGGCTGGCCAGATTACCACTTGGGCTGACTTCAGTGAGGCTTTCCGTGAGCATCACATCCGGGAAGGTCTCATGGATCGTAAGAGGGAGGAGTTCTACAATTTCACCCAAGGTAGACTGACCGTGGATGCATACAGCCGTGAGTTTGGAAATCTAGCACGATATGCTCCTGAAGAGGTATCCACCGACGCCAAGAAACAGGCAAGGTTCCGCAAGGGACTTAGCCCCGAGCTTCATCGTGATCTTCGTCTGCACGAGTGCACCTCTTTTCAGAAGTTGGTGAATAAGGCCATCAGTGCTGAGAGAGGTCAGACTGATTATGACGCCTCACGCAAACACTCCCTTGACTTTGGTTCGTCATCCGGTTCTAGACATCAGAAGCGCCGGGTGTGGATTCCAAACACAGCCCTGCCACCCAGGTTCACTCCGAGGCCATCCTTTGAGGCACCTCGCCCCAATCAGCAGTTTGCACCGTCCAAAGCCTATGGTGGCCCCGCTGCTAATGCTGCTCCACGCCCCAATGTTGTGACATGCTTCAAGTGTGGAGAGACGGATCATTACATACGTGAGTGTCCCTAGAACAACAACCCCAATCAGCCCGGCAAGTCCGTTGGTCGTGACAAGCCAGCGGGAAAGACATATTACGCTAAGCCAGCCACCACTGCACGTGGCCATGTCAACTATGTCTCAGCTGAAGAAACTCATGAGGATCCCAACGTCGTCCTTGGTACGCTTCTTGTTAACTGCCATCCGGCAACTGTTCTTTTTGATACTGGAGCATCTCATTCTTTTATCTCTGAGAGCTATGCTCGATTGCACGACACCACCTTTTGTGACATGCCCACCTCCATGGCAATTCAAACCCCTAGTTCTAGATGGCAAACCTCTAGAATAAGCCATGGAAATGAAATTCTTCTCGATAGATTGGTCTTCCTTGCATCACTGATAGCTCTCAAGTCCTCGGACATAAACATCATCTTGGGTATGGACTGGATGTCAGCCCATTATGCTAGGATTGATTGCTCTTCTAGAACTGTTCAACTCACCCATCCATCGGGCAAGACAGTCAATGTTTTGACCCGAGTGTCTAAGCGTCAGCTCTACTCCCTAAATGCCAACCCTCTTCCAGACCTTGAAGATATTCCGATAGTCCGCGACTTCCCGGATGTCTTTCCAGAAGAACTGCCAGGTGTTCCACCTGACAGGGATGTCGAGTTCGTGATAGACCATGTTCCAGGAACCGTCCCAATCTCTAGAAGACCCTATAAGATGGCACCCCTAGAACTAGCCGAGCTTAAGAAACAACTCGATGAGTCCTTGAAAAAGGGTTTCATCCGTCCTAGTTCATCTCTATGGGCTTGCCCCGTCCTCTTCGTCAAGAAGAAGGATGGAACGGATCGGATGGTTGTAGATTACCGACCTGTCAACTTGGTCACAATCAAGAACAAGTATCCGCTCCCCAGGATCAATGATCTGTATGATCAGCTCGCTGGATCCTCAGTCTTTTCCAAAATGGATTTGCGGTTGGGCTACCATCAAATCAAAATCAAGAACGGGGACATTCCTAAAACGGCCTTTGTTACTCGTTATGGCCAATACGAGTACACCGTCATGTCCTTCGGTTTAACCAATGCTCCAGCCACCTTCTCTCGGTTAATGAACTCGATCTTCATGGAGTATTTGGATAAATTCTTCGTGGTATACCTCGATGATATACTCATCTACTCCAAGAATGAGGAAGAACATGCTGAGCATCTAAGGCTAGTATTGATGAAACTTCGAGAGCATCGTCTTTATGCCAAATTCTCCAAGTGTGAATTTTATTTGCCAGAAGTGACCTATATAGGCCACGTAATCTCTGGTAAGGGTATTGCTGTCAATCCTGAGCGAGTTCAAGCCGTCCTTGATTGGACTCCACCTGAAGTAGTCAAGCAAGTTCGGAGTTTTCTTGGCTTAGCGAGCTATTGTCGCCGCTTCATCAAGAATTTCTCCAAGGTTGCTAAACCTCTAACTGAACTTCTCAAGAAAGATAAAAAGTTTGAGTGGACCCCACAGTGCGAGTTCAGCTTTCAGGAACTGAAAAGATGCCTGACATCTGCTCCCGTACTTGTGCCACCAGATTTTTCTAAGGACTTTGTTATCTATTGCGACGCCTCGCGACAAGGACTAGGTTGCATACTCATGCAAGATCGTCATGTGATTGCCTACGCTTCTCGACAGTTGCGTCCACATGAGGATAATTATCCCACACATGATCTAGAGCTTGCAGCTGTGGTCCATGCACTCAAAACATGGCGACATTACCTTCTCGGTAATCGTTGCGAAATTTACACCGATCACCAAAGTCTGAAGTACATCTTCACCCAACCGGATTTGAATCTCAGGCAAAGACGTTGGGTCGAGTTGATTACGGATTATGACTTAGGAATAACTTACACCCCGGGCAAAGCCAATGTCATGGCTGATGCGCTAAGTCGTAAATCTTATTGTAACAATTTGATGTTACAACAAAGTCAACCACTTCTCCACGAGGAATTTCGCAAGTTTAACCTTCACATTGCTCCTTGAGGATTCTTATCCACCCTGGTGGCGAAACCTAACCTTACGGATCAAATCATAGCTGCCCAGAAGCGTGATAAGGGCATATCCCGCATCCAGGAGAACATTGCTAGCGGAGCTGCTAAGTGTTTCTCTATGGACGATCGAGGTGTTGTCTTCTTTGAAAACCGTCTAGTGGTTCCCAAGAAACAACAGCTACGGCAATTGATCCTTAAGGAAGCTCATGAATCCCCTCTCACCATTCATCCCGGTAGTACTAAAATGTATCAAGACCTACGCCAGAGGTTTTGGTGGACTAGGATGAAGAGAGAAATCGCTCAATACATTGCTAACTGCGACGTCTGTCGTCGTGTTAAAGCAGAGCATCAACGGCCTGCTGGCACCCTTCAACCTTTGGTTATTCCTGAATGGAAATGGGATAAAATCGGTATGGATTTCATTACCGGGTTTCCCAGGACCAAGAGAGGGAATAATGCTATCTTCGTCGTTGTCGATCGTCTTTCCAAAGTAGCCCACTTCCTACCTATTCGTGAGAGTATAACCGCTAGCCAGCTAGCTGATTTGTACATCTCCCGAATAGTGTCTCTTCATGGTGTTCCATTGGAGATTAACTCAGACCGTGGAAGTCTTTTCACCTCTCGATTTTGGGAAAGTTTCCAAAATGCTATGGGAACTCGTCTCTCCTTTAGCACCGCCTTCCACCCTCAATCAAGTGGTCAAGTAGAACGAGTCAATCAAATTCTGGAAGATATGCTCCGAGCTTCTGTCATCTCTTTTGGTATGGATTGGGAGAAATGTCTTCCATTCGCCGAATTCGCTTATAACAATAGTTATCAAGCTAGCTTGGGCAAAGCCCCTTTCGAAGTTCTCTATGGACGAAAATGCCGAACGCCTCTTAACTGGTCAGAAACCGGGGAAAGACAACTCTTTGGCCCGGATATGATTCAGGAAGCAGAAGAGCAGGTTCGCATTATTCGTGAGAAATTGAAAACAGCCCAATCTCGTCAAAAGAGCCAATATGACCGCAAACATAAGCTCATGACTTATGAAGTTGGCGAGAAGGCTTACCTTCGGGTTACTCCTCTGAAGGGAACCCATCGATTCGGTATCAAGGGTAAATTTGCTCCTCGTTACATTGGACCCTTTCGCATTCTTGCCAAACGAGGAGAAGTTGCCTACCAATTGGAACTACCTCTGCATCTCTCCAGAGTTCATGATGTCTTCCACGTTTCTCAACTCAGGCGTTGCTTCTCGGATCCTATCCGTGAAGTGGACCACAAAACGCTTGATCTCCGAGATAATCTCACATATCGAGAATATCCCGTTCGTATCCTTGACCAAGCCGAACGTACCACGCAACGCCAGAATATCAAGTTTTTCAAGGTTCAATGGTCACACCATTCCGAGAAAGAAGCTACTTGGGAAAGGGAGGATCGTCTTCGACTTGAGTACCCCACCTTCTTCCCGGAGGATCCTAAATCTCGGTACGAGATTCTTTTGAGTGGGGGTGAGTTGTCACACCCTAGCTAGTTCAGGCATTAGAGTGTTGCATCATGTTTAAGCTTTTCCAGAAACTTGAAATGGGGATGATAGAACCCCCAGCCCCCCCTGGAAACAACTAGGGTTTACTAAAATCTTTTTCAATGAACCTGAAATGCCCTTCTAAAATGTCCATCATTTTTGTCTTGGGTTAGAACCTCTGCCAAAACTGGTTCACATTTTTCTGGGTCATCATAAGGTCATTGAATTAAATCATATGTAACCTGCATTTGGGCATTTAAATGCTAGTAAATATTTTAAATGTCCAAATAATCCCAAACTGAAATGTTCCATGTTGGATATACTCTATACAGTGGGCATGAGCAGTTTGGTGATTTTTGAAAGTGCCTAGGTATTTTTAGAAATGCCACAAACTTGCAGAAATTAGAAAACAGATATAAAAAAAGGAAATAAACTTACCTGGCAAAGTCACCAGCCGGCCCACCTGGCGGCCCAGCACTGTGCTGGCCCAAGCCAGCCAGCTGCTTCGTCCCCGCCAGGCAGGCAGGGAGGTGACGCCGGCGTGCGCGAGCCCGCCACGGCGCCAGCTGCTTGCCGCTCGAGCCGCTGGACGCCTGGACGTCCTCCACGTCGTCGCCTCGACCCCCTGGACACCTCATTCCCCCCATGCGCCTCTCTCTCGCTCTCTCCCCACCATGGCCGACGCAGCCGCAGCCGCGCCAACGTGAAACCCGCGTCCACCGTCGTCCCCGAGCCGCGCTGCCGTGTCCACGAGCTCCGTCGTCGTCCTCTCCATCGAGCAGACCGAGCCCCGAGCGCTTGTTCGCCTCGGAACCACCGCAACAGCCCCGCCCGACCTCGCCGTCGCCGGAGATCCCTTTCGCCGTCACCATCGCAGCAGCTCGTCCCCGACCTCGCCGTCTACTCCGTCGTGACCGCCGTGAGCTCAGCTACCTCCCCATCCTTTCCGTTCTCGCTCTCGAGCCCTGCATCGACTGCACCGAGCTCGGCCGCACCCGCCGCCGCCTCAGCACGTCGCCGTCGTGGCCTCAGCCATGTTGGCTCGATTCCGAGCACGCCATCGTCTTCGCCGCACTCGCAGGAGTCCACAGACCCACTCCACGCACCTCGCCGTGCCCCCTAGCGACGAGCCCGAGATCGCCCGAACTACGGCAACCGCACAGCTCGTCGCCGGCGTCAATTCCGGCCTCCCCAGCTCCACCCACTGCCACCACTCGACGCGGCTCACTCCCCGCATCACGTAGATGTGCTCCGCCGTCGTTTTGGTCGCCGGAGCACGAATCCCGCACTGCGCCGCCGTGTCTGGCCTCGCCGGCGGCTAAACGCCGGCGGGTTTGACCCCGCTGACCCAGTTTGACCCCCCCTGGGTCTATGACAGGTGGGACCCGCCTGCTAATTAACTTAGGATTAGGACTAAACAAAAAAATTAGTTAGACTAATGACACTGACACGTGGGACCCACTGGCCAGGTTTGACCTGGACCGGCCCCGTTGACCGCTGACATCATCCTGACGCAATGCTGACGCAATAAGTATTTCTCTGGTTTTATTTTTATTCAGGAAATTCCAGAAAATTCTACAAACTTCAAAAATTCATAGAAATTAATCTGTAGCTCCAAATCAAACAAATTATATATGAATTTGGATCAGAAAAATCCAATCTTTCCATCTGTACTGGTTTCATGCATGTCAGAACAGTTTAACCTTGCTGATTAGATGAAACAAGTTAATGCACTAATATGACCTCTTATTTTGGGTTTGCATTTGAATCCTTGATTCAAATGAACTCAAACCAACCTGTTCTAAGATGCATTAGCCAAAACACACTCATTTTGCGATGTCATAGCATGCATCATATTGTTGCATATTGCCATGTGATGATTGTGTTTCAATGTGTTCTTCGTGGTAGGTTCTGCCTCCGAGGATATTCACGAGTATCCAACTGAAGGGCAGTATTCCACTACCACTCTGTCAGGCAAGCAACCCCATTGATCATTTCGATACCAACCCATCTTCTCGCTTCTGCTCTCGTTTACTGCATTAAGACAACGCGTTTCAAACTGCTGTGTGTTGCGGTAGTTGAACCCATATCCTCTGCATGACCTGTCATTGCCACAGTAACTAGATGAAACCCACTAGCATGTGTAGGAGTTGATTGAGCCAAGTCTGTGTTTCCTACCATGCTATGCCTGCTATGCTTAGAGTTGTGTCAGGTCTGGCTCATCAGGGTGATGAACTAGAGTGAATGGTTGTGTCGGTAATGAGAGTGAAGTGTTGAACATGATTTGGTAAAGGTATCGATGGAAGGCCATGTATGAGTACATGGCGGGTTGTTTCATTGAGGCCGTCCTTAAGAACTGAGATCTGTATGCGTGATTTAAGATTCAGCTACTACCACACGTTGGGCCCTGAAATATGACCCCGCTCGACTTACTGACCCCTCTCGTCCTCTGTCCAGGAGTTGCAAGTAGTTACTGGTGTTTGTAGTTGCTGGAGGCCGTGCGCAGCGCTGACCTTAGGGGTGGGCTGTGATGCGGTAGGCACGTGGCCGGTGTACCGAGTCGCCCGTTTGGTGTCTCGGGAACCCTGCACACATTGTTTGGGGCCGTTGAGGATACCCCGGCCGGATTTCCTTGCGGATGGAACCCGAATAGGCGATAAACCTGGACTAGAGACTTGTGTGGTTAGTCAGGTCGTGGTCTACACCCACGTCGGCTTTCGCTTGAAGTCTGCCAAGCACATGTCGTGTGCAGACGCTAAGTGGTGGAGACATGTGTGACGAAGTACACCCCTGCAGGGTATAAAACTATTCGAATAGCCGCGTCCGCGGTAAAGGACTACTTGGTCGCTTATGCAGTTCATAGACAAGTTAATGGTTACTACTAAAAGACTCAAGATAAGTGTGAGTACCGCGGATGGCCCTCTCGTAGGATTACGAGGGAGGATCCACGGTGGAGTATTGTGATGGTGGTTAGTGGACTCGTGTGCGAAAGCTAATTTCTCAAGTGGTGTCTCGTAGGATAGTGTAGCCAAGAGTCAAAGCTGGCTTGCTGCAATAACTCCACCACCCTTCTTGAGAATGTGCATATATATTAGGATCTGTTGTAAGACTTGCTGAGTACCTTTGTACTCATGTTGCTTTAATAATTGTTGCAGACGAGAACACCGCCCCCTCCGATGGGTTCTATGTAGATCTCGACGTTGACGAGTGACTTGCCACCCAGGTGGTGACCTGAGCTTGTGAAGGGCCTATGTAGATAGACAGGCTTCGTCAAGCCTTCTTTCTTTCTAGTGTCTGTACTCAGACTAATTGCTTCCGCATGTGCTTGTATGTTTGTATGACTTGAGTGTCGGGTCGTGTGATCCCTATCTGTATGAACATGTTATGTATGGCTCCCCGGAGCCTTTAAATAAAGTACTTTGAGTTGTAGAGTTTTGTTGTGATGCCATGTTGTATTTATACATATCGAGCATATTGTGTGTATGATTGAAATGCTTGGTATGTGTGGGATCCGACTATCTAGTTGTTTATCCTTGGCAGCCTCTCTTATGGGGAAATGTAGTCTGGTGTCTCCACTGAGCCTTGGTAGTCCGCTACAGCCCGGTTTACCGGAGTCCTGCTAGCCCAGCACTGCTGCTCCGGAACACTTAGACTGGCCGGCATGTGTTTCACTTCGTTCCTGTGTCTGTCCCTTCGGGGAAATGTCATGCGGTGATATCCGGAGTCCTGCCTAGCCTGCTACAGCCCGGTTTCTCGGAGTCCTGCTAGCCCAGTGCTACAGCCCGGATTCACACGCTGCTGACCGACATGCTCGATGTTGATTCATGTATGCCTGTCCCCGTAAGTTAGCGCCGCTTTGGGTTCACGACTAGCCATGTCGGCCCGGGTTCTCTGTCATATGGATGCTAGCAACACTATCATATACGTGAGCCAAAAGGCACAAACGGTCCCGGGCCATGGTAAGGCGACACCCGTGGGAATACCGTGCGTGAGGCTGCAAAGTGATATGAGGAGTTACAGGCTAGATCGGTGTGACTTAGAATCCGGGTCCTGACACATGAATCACAACGTGCGACATATACGGCTATATCTCTTTTCATCCCGTGCCACCAATAATTTTCTTGTAGATCCTTGTACATCTTTGTTCCTCCTGGATGAATAGAATATGGAGTGGTATGGGCTTCTGCCAAAATTTGTTGCTTTAAATCTTCCTTATTAGGCACGCAACATCTTTTCCCAAACCATAAAATTCACTGACTGTCTATGGTAAATTCAGTCGCCTTGCCCAATTTTATTTTCCTCTTAATCCCTTCAATACTTGGGTGTCCTTTTTGGGCTTCTTTGATCTGATCCTCTAATGTTGGTTTTATTTCCAATTGGGCAACGGTTCCTTCTGTGACTAGGACCATATTGAGTTTGGCAAATTCCTGATTAAACTCATGCTATAAGAATTGCGCACTATTATTGTTGGTGCAGGGATTTCGGCTTAGGGTGTCTGCCACAACATTTGCTTTACCCGGATGATAATGAATTCCGATGTAGTAATCCTTTATTAACTCAAGCCAGTGACGTTGTCTCAAGTTTAATTCTGGCTGGGTGAAAATATATTTAAGACTTTTGTGGTCTGTGTATACTTCACATCGTTTACCAAGAAGAAAGTGTCGCCATTCTTTGAGTGCATGTATTAGTGCAGCTAGTTCCAAATCATGAGTAGGATAATTCTCCTCGTGTCGTTATAACACCCTTGTTTTCGCTCCCGTTTTTTTCCTTCGCGGGATTTGACTCCCGTCTTTTTTCTCGGTGTTATCGGATTTCTTTAGCTCTTGTGTATATGAAGATGGTCATTTAACCTTACCTTCCCTATCCAACCGGAGATTCTCTCCAGTCCAACCTTGCCACCCGAGATCTATTCTCAGGGTTTTGCCATCGAAACCCTACCTTCCGAGTTACCGGAAGGGAAACCCTGATTATTGCAGTTACAAAGGAACCCCAATTTCCTTTGATCTTCTGACTCCCAAACTTTTCCCAGTGATCATCCTATCTTTGTAAACCCTGGATATGTCAAAATATTGCCAAGTCATTTGCAATATTTTTCATTTATAATTAATTCCTTTTTCTGCCAGTTAAAGGAATTAAATCCAGGAAAATATCTATTCATCTCCAAAGTTCATGAAAACTTGTGGAGATATTTTTTGTGATCATATTGAGCTCCCATAAAAATATTGGCCATAATTAAATAAGGGAAATTGCCTTTTCCTATTTACTGCCAATATTACATTTTGGGCCCTTTCTAAAGGAACTACCATTTTGGTAGTCAGGAAAATTCCCAAATAAATTGTGGAGCTTATAATATCCATATCATCACCATTCCCATCAAAATCCAACTCCCATAGTTCAAAGTTTGAGCACAGCATCCATTTGCAAATTCTGTCCAGATTTTCAGTTTGCAAAGGAAGTGCTTGAACCCAGGAGCCATTTGAGCTGAAATTTTTCATGGTGGTTAACATTGATAAATCACTCTCGGAAACCAAAAATCAGCTCAATTCATCTATCCATTCTTCCACAACATTTTTCTCAAGTTTGTGTCCAAATTGAAGCTCTATGAAGGAAGTACCATTTTGGCATTTCCAAATGAGCTGAAATTTTTCCAGTATCTTCATACTTCCAAATCATTGGCCTCCACCAAAATTCAGCTCATTTAATCAATCCAGATGAGGGCAGCTTCAAAGTCAAGTTTCTGGACCAGATTTAGCATTTCAAAGGAAGTGCATCCAAATCTTGTCCAAATAACTTCAAATTCTACCAGCACCTAGTCCTTCCTACCCTATTTCATTGTGACAAAGATCCAGCTCCTCTCCTTCACCCAGTTATCCAGAAACCACTACAAGCACCTTCTGTCCAGAAACTATTCTGGATCCCCTCGACCTCTCCAGACCCCTCCTGGTCTATCTAGTGATCTATCTTGCCTATTTGAGCAGTGATACACATGTTGGACAAGGTGTGACAGCTCATGAGCAGCCTGGACACGCGGTGCCCGGGGTGACCAAGCAGAGAGCGTGCCAAAATGGCGCTCTGCACTTCACCAGCCCTATTCGATCACCTCCACCAGCCTTCGCTCGTCCGGGCATGTCTAGTGGCTCCGCAGCACCCACGTAGCCCCTCTCCAACAGCTTCCCCCTCCAGATTCTTCCTCCTCGCGCCACGGCGAGCGCCGCCGCGGCACTGTACCCCCGTGACCCACGAGCTGTCACCTCCTTCTTTGGTTTCTTCCCCTCTGAGCTATCCAGTCCCTCTGCAGCTCATTAGGTCGGCACCACCAAGCGGTTGCCACCTCGTCGGAGCTCCAGTGCGGTGATAAGCACGCCATGGCGGCCGTGCTTATCCCCCTCGCGCGGCCAGGCTATAAATAGCCACCTCTCGGCCCTCTCAAGCTCACACCACACCTGCAGCAGCTCCCCTATCTCACCCTAGAACCCCACAAGCCCGAGCCCCGAGCTCCTCTGGCCGGATAGCTCTCCACGGCCGCCATAGCCGCCGCACTCCTCTGCTCGAATTGGAGCCATCCGAGCCCTCTTCCTTCCGCCCAACCCCACCGCAGCTCCTCCCTGACCACGACGAGGCCCTCCCAAACCTCGCCCCTCCCTCCCTACCACCATAGCGCCAAACCCGTCGCCGCCCGAATCGCCATCCACCACGAACAGCGTAGCCACTGTTCCGGCGATCCCCGGCATCCGTGCCACCCACCGTTGGATGCGCCTCTTCATTCTGAGTCCATCCATGGGCGGAGCGCCACCGGAGACGGCCTGTAGCTCCAACAATCACCGTCGGGGGCCGCCTCCCTCTTCTGTCAGGTGAGCGCAGGAGGAGGACGAAGGCTCTGCGGGCGGGCCCGGCCTGGCAGCGACTCGGTGCTCTCCCTCCGTCCTGTTAAGTGGTGGGGTGCGGGTGGGCTAGCCCAGCAGTGGCAGCTGCTGCGTGGCCTAGCTAGCGCTCTGGCTACGGCCACTTTCGGCCCAGTATGTCCCAGGGCAACATTGCTCCTTATTCTTTTCTGCAGAAAAAACTATTAAGGACCTCTATGTAATTTCTATAATTGCAGATAGGTCCCTGACAGAAGAACCTTCATATCTTTTTGCTCCCAACTCCGATTCTGGTGAATCCAACGCCCACATCTTCAGTTCATCGAACCCGATCTGTTGGTATCATTTTCACGAGGTTGTCACAGTGTGAAAATGACCATTTTGCCCTTGTCTTCTACCAGCCTTTCTGGAGAGAACCTTTTCCGGTGGATTTTCCTGCGAAGCTAACGCACTCTTTCTCGGAGTATTCCTTCACCCCCAGGCAAGCCGACCATCTGATATATGCCCTAAAGCATTGCTTTGTGTTATTTCTTGCATGTTTAAATTAATATGCTTGTGCTTGTTTGTATAGTAGTGAGCTGTATGTGACTCTGACGAACCCTTGCTTGCACCTTCTTTGGTGACGGCACCACGCGTGTGTTCTGAGCTGTTTTTGGCTGTCCGGGGTGGATGCCAACTTTTATTTCTCTTGTCAGCAACTGTCCATGTTTCTAGCTGCTTTTCAGCCATCTCGGCCAGCTGTTGAATTTCTTTCCGTAGCAGTGACCCTATGCTCTGAGCAGTTTTTCGGCCGTCTTAGGGAACTGCTACATTCGTCTTATCAACACAGTCTCATGTTCTGAGCTGCTTTCCAGCCGTCTTGAGCCGGGGTTGAGTTATTCCGGTAATGTCCCAGATCTGAGTTGTAAAGACCATTCTGGTGGCTACTGGTTTCTTTGCCGATTTTGTGCAAGGGTTCCGCTGGTCGTAACTTACAGCTAGAACTTGTAAGGTGATGACTTGCCATTTAAATCTTGTTTCATTAATGACTCATTGTGATGTTATATGAAGGTAGGTAGTTATGTTTCCACAGTTGTTACCTCATGCATAGTCCCCGCCATGTTAAGTTATTCATGATAAACAACCATGGTTGCTAAGTACCTGCTAAAGCTAAACCTAGTCGGTTGATCCAGAGTCACCTGTCCGGACTTATCCGTGCAACCACATTTGCCGGTATGGGACGGCCTTGACTTGGTCTGATCGTGTGCTCTTTTATCAGTACCGCCAACTAGGGAAGGTTATGCATGCGCGCTACCCTGGCCTGGTAGGCGGCGATAATCTTCTGAGCCCAGTTGATAGTTTAACCCGGGAGTCCCTGTTTGGGACATTTTAGTTTGGCCACAACGGTGGCAGGTGTCACGAGGTGACATAGGGGCTACCCAGGGTAGGACTCCGGGCGAGGATGATTGTCGGTGGTACGGTGGAAGAGCCACAGGTTAGGCAGGTTTCGTTGGAGCAACCCTAGTCCACCTGAATGGGATCACGAGGTCAGGTGCTCCATGGTGTGGGTAAAGTGCGCAACCTCTGCAGAGTGTAAAATCTATTCGAATAGCCGCGTCCATGGTATTGGACAGTCTGTCTGGACCTCTCTAGGTGATCAACCAGAACAGTAATAATAATGATGGAAGAACTCGTCTTATGCCCTGAAGTACTCAGTGGACCATGAGTATTCTAAGGGTGTAAGACAACCCGGAAGATAGTAAGTTTATCAGACTTGTAGTGCAGATGCATAGACATCGGATGGTGTCAGGAATATGATACGATAGCCATGGAATGGCTATGAAAGAGATGGTTAGATGACCGAAAGAGTTGGATTGGATCCTGAGATTGTTCGGAGTATGGATTATTTACTTGCCCTGCTTTACTTTACATTAGTATCACACTGGATACTCCTGTTATGACATGATAATTAATATTGCTAGCTAGTTATGCCATGCCATGATAATTTAATGTTGCTCTAAAAACAAATGCATGCTTGAATGCCATGGATTGCATTGCTTGGTGTATAGGTTAGTTTGGTTTGCTTGCGAGTACATTCAAAAGTACTCAGCGGCTTTCAATGTGGCCATGTTCACATATGGATCCGTTGTCCGGCGACGAGGAGCCAGAGCGTTCGCGGGCTAGGAGCGTAACCCAGTCAGATCCCTGTGGATTGGAGCAGCACCAGGACCATGCTGCCTTAGATAGAGCCTTTCCGCTGCCATCACCTCTGTAATATATATCATTCAAGACCTATATATCCATTAATAGAAATGCCTGTGTTCATGATACTTGTTGTAAACGCGCATGCCAGAGTGATTTCCTGGGCTGGTATGCATGGCGACCGTCTGGCTACAGTGGTAATCAGGCGAGGCCCCACAACGGATGGTATCAGAGCAGGCAGGCTGACTATAGGTTTCCCTAGCCAGACTTCATTGTCTTGTGCTCAATAGAAAGCCCAGATGGATTTCAGCCATCTTTGCCAAGCTGGCACAACTACTATTGATCATAAGGCAACCCTATAGGTTTTGGCTCCGTCAGACCCCAACTCTCGTGGCCTTTGCCTCCGGTACAAAATATCCGCACCAGGAATGACCCGTGAGCCCTGAAACCCCTAGGTAAACCAGATATCCTTACCTTGCTTGCTAACCATGGCATTTCTCTTCTTAACTCTAGTTTCCTTTGGGAAACGCTTATAAATTCTATCCCTCCCCAATAACCCTAGAATCGCATGACCATAGCCATCGTGCGTCGAGAGTGTGATGTTCCCTAAGGAAGTAGTAGGAGCTTGACACCAGTGCTGCCAGGAGCATTGTGTGGTTTCGCTTCTAAATCCTTAGAGGTGCATCGAGTGCGCTATACTAGTTATACTAGTGGATCCTCGACCACGTGTGTAAGGTCTGCAACATTTGAGCTTTATTTGCTTTTTTGTTTTTCGCAGTTTTTGTTTCTTTTGTCAGTTCCATTTCTTCGCTTCGACTGGATCCATCCGCAAGTGCCGTCAAGAAGATCAGCATACAACTTGGATAATACCCAATAATCCAAATTCAGCAAGAGTCAAAGCCAAGCCAACTACCTGGTAATCAGAACAGCAGCACCGGATCTGTGCAGAATGAAGTATGGGTCAGAAGCAGAATATGGGTGCAACTGACAAGGCCAGAATATACCTGAAAGAGTTTGCCTCAGAACGGATCACGCCTAAGGAGCAGTCAGATGAGTTACCAGGAATGAATATTAGTAAGGACAAATTATTTCGTCCGTGACACAAGGATTATTTCAGTCAGTGAGGTGAATCGAGTCTTTTCTCAACGGACCGAAGAATCATCTATTACCCACCGTAGACATATTTAAAAAATGTGAAGGTGCCAATAGCAGCAACAAAACTCCGGTACGTTGGTACAAAGGTCAAAGCATATTCTGGAATTCACCGGTGCAAATGCAAAATTTTCTGGGCACTGTGACAAGGTTGCAAGAAATATGGATGAGCTCACAGTTACCCAGAATCACTGAGCTTCCAAGCACCAAGAATCAAGGAGCACCTAACATGATTGGAAACTCAGCTGAACCGAATGGAACTATCCATCAATTGTTTATTATCAGCAACACTCGGTTTGAATGCAATGGGTATTCCACATTAATTGTCAACCTGAGGTTTGCATCAATTGTGCAACCTTTACAGCAACAATGATTACACCAGCAGAAGACAAGCGGTGTGTGACAACAGAATATCTTTAGTCAAGGTATGGCCTATACCAAGTTTTGGCTCCGCTATGAGTAAATTCCGGATACTTCGGAAGGAAGCCAAAATCGGCCATAGATCCGACTGCGTAAACAGTGAAAGGCTTCTGGTATAAGGAACCCAGCCTTCCTCCGCAAGCTACCGAGAAGAGCTTATGACACCAAACTGCCAATCTTCCTTGGTACGCCACTTGGTGAGAAAATCTTCTGGGGTACGGCACTCCCATCTTTCTCAGTGTGCTATCGCGGAAAGCTTTTGGCATAAGGCACCTGATCTTCTGCAGCAAGCAACATGAGGGAAAAGCTTCTGAGGTACAATACCCAGCCTTCTTCAGCACGCTACCTTGGCAAAAGCTTCGAGCATAAGGAATTCAGCCTTCTTCAACACACCATTGTGCCCACAACAAGTTTGTCAGAAGCACAAACTAGTCTGGACACACGTCTGCCTCAGAACTCAGTGGTTATTAAAGGATTTATCCTACACCTGCATATGTTGTGAGCATGCAGTCTAGTGGATCAATTCATGCGAGCCACTCGTACACGGGAAATGACTGTGTTCAGAGAAACATTGGCCCCATGTTGAAAGGAAGAATATGAGCACAACAACCCCTACGAGATATGCAAGAGTAAGTTGTGAGAACAAGCCCGGCAAACCGGGAAAACAGTCAAGGAGCCGTGTTGGCAGGTCATTATAGGTCCATCAAAGGAATCCTCAAGAACAAAGAAGTTTCGGAGAAACAATCTCCGTGACGGCCAACAAAATACAGTTTCACGGACAGAGTGGTATTACCAATCCATGTCAGACTCTTGCATGTACGGCCACAACAATGCAGCCAGCATGTCATACTCATCATGAAAGTGGGCCATCAATCAAGACAAGAGGCTATGTTCCGAAAGATACACCGGATGATAGCGATGCTATGTTTAGCTCAGTGGTCACAACAAGGACTATAGAGGCTATATATATATATATATATATATATGACAGAGCCATCCCCACGAGCGATAGAATTTGAAACAAGACATTCAGATAGAACGGCTCAAAGCACGTCAGCACCAACAGCTCGTAGGCATCATGACATCATTGGAATAAGAGATTATTGTCTATGATTACTTTGTGATCATGCCTGACATCTCAGTTGGGGATATAGCAACAATAACTCAGTCACATTGTTCTTTGAATTGTGGATCACCTAAGGATAAAGTCAGAATGCCGAAGACAAAAGGAAATGTCAGTATGGAACTCACAGCCAGACTGAGCATTCTGACATGGCAAAAAGAAAGCCACTCTCATTCACTCGAGGCCATACAAGCACGTGAGCCTGGTACTAGGAAAGGATGTCTTGCCCATGACTGTCAGGGTACGAAGCATCGCAATAAAACCCGAAGCAGTTACTTCCAACCCATGGAAACCGAGCTGTTTGTTGGTATTACCCGCTACCCCACCCAGCAACACCACTACCAGGACAAAAGGTTTACCTGACAGTAAAGAGAAGGATTCAAGGAAAACTGTGTGCAGAGACAACACCTGGTCCATCAGAAGAGGCAGTTAAAAGGCTAGTGAACCAACGAAGACAAGACCGCTGATGGATCCAAGTCGCACACAGGTAAGTCCCCCTTCCCCGGGAGGTAAGCCCGGAAATCTCGAGGACGAGATTTTCTTAAGGGGGGTAGGTTTGTAACACCCTGGTTTTCGCTCCTGTTTTTTTTCCTTCGCGGGATTTGACTCCCGTCTTTTTTCTCGATGTTATCAGATTTCTTTAGCTCTTGGGTATATGAAGATGGTCATTTAACCTTGCCTTCCCTATCCAACCGAAGATTCTCTCCAGTCCAACCTTGCCACCCGAGATCTATTCTCAGGGTTTTGCCATCGAAACCCTACCTTCCGAGTTACCGGAAGGGAAACCCTGATTCTTGCAGTTACAAAGGAACCCCAATTTCCTTTGATCTTCTGACTCCCAAACTTTTCCCAGTGATCATCCTATCTTTGTAAACCCTGGATATGTAAAAATATTGCCAAGTCATTTGCAATATTTTTCATTTATAATTAATTCCTTTTTCTGCCAGTTAAAGGAATTAAATCCAGGAAAATATCTATTCATCTCCAAAGTTCATGAAAACTTGTGGAGATATTCTTTGTGATCATATTGAGCTCCCATAAAAATATTGGCCATAATTAAATTAGGGAAATTGCCTTTTCCTATTTAATGCCAATATTACATTTTGGGCCCTTTCTAAAGGAACTACAATTTTGGTAGTCTGGAAAATTCCCAAATAAATTGTGGAGCTTATACTATCCATATCGTCACCATTTCCATCAAAAGCCAAGTCCCGTAGTTCAAAGTTTGAGCACAGCATCCATTTGCAAATTCTGTCCAGATTTTCAGTTTGCAAAGGAAGTGCTTGAACCCATGAGCCATTTGAGCTGAAATTTTTCATGGTGGTTAACATTGACAAATCACTCACGGAAACCAAAAATCAGCTCAATTCATCTATCCATTCTTCCACAACATTTTTCTCAAGATTTTGTCCAAATTGAAGCTCTATGAAGGAAGTACCATTTTGGCATTTCCAAATGAGCTGAAATTTTTCCAGTATCTTCAAACTTCCAAATCATTGGCCTCCACCAAAATTCAGCTCATTTAATCAATCCAGATGATGGCAGCTTCAAAGTCAAGTTTCAGGACCAGATTTACCATTTCAAAGGAAGTGCATCCAAATCTTGTCCAAATAGCTTCAAATTCTACCAGCACCTAGTCCTTCCTACCCTATTTCATTGTGACAAAGATCCAGCTCCTCTCCTTCACCCAGTTATCCAGAAACCACTATAAGCACCTTCTGTCCAGAAACTGTTCTAGATCCCCTCGACCTCTCCAGACCCCTCCTGGTATATCTAGTGATCTATCTTGCCTATTTGAGCAGTGATACACATGTTGGACAAGGTGTGACAGCTCATGAGCAGCCTGGACACGCGGTGCCCAGGGTGACCAAGCAGAGAGCGCGCCAAAATGGCGCTCTGCACTTCGCCAGCCCCGTTCGGTCACCTCCGGCCAGCCTTCGCTCGTCCGGGCATGTCTAGTTGCTCCGCAGCACCCACATAGCCCCTCTCGAGCAGCTTCCCCCTCCAGATTCTTCCTCCTCGTGCCACGGCGAGCGCCGCCGCGGCACTGTACCCCCGTGACCCTCGAGCTGTCACCTCCTTCTTTGGTTTCTTCCCCTCTGAGCTGTCCAGTCCCTCTGCAGCTCATCAGGTCGGCACCACCAAGTGGTTGCCACCTCGCCGGAGCTCCAGTTAGGTGATAAGCACGCCACGACGGCCGTCCTTATCCCCCTCGCCGCGGCCAGGCTATAAATAGCCGCCTCTCGGCCCTCTCAAGCTCACACCACACCCGCAGCAGCTCCCCTCTCTCTCCCTAGAACCCCACAAGCCCGAGCCCTGAGCTCCTCTGGCCGGATTGCTCTCCACGGCCGCCATAGCCGCCGCACTCCTCTGCTCGAATTGGAGCCGTCCGAGCCCTCTTCCTTCCGCCCAACCCCACCGCAGCTCCTCCCAGACCACGACGACGCCCTCCCAAACCTCGCCCCTCACTCGCTGCCACCATAGCGCCAAATCCGTCGCCGCCCGAATCGCCGTCCACCACGAACAGCGTAGCCACTGTTCCGGTGATCCCCGGCATTCGTGCCACCCACCGCTGGATGCGCCTCTTCATTCTGAGTCCATCCATGGGCGGAGCGCCGCCGGAGACGGCCTGTAGCTCCGACAATCGCCGTCAGGGGCCACCTCCCTCTTCTGTCAGGTGAGCGTGGGAGGAGGACAAAGGCTCTGCGGGCGGGCACGGCCTGGCAGCGACTCGGTGCTCTCCCTCCGTCCTGTTAAGTGGTGGGGGTGCGGGTAGGCTAGCCCAGCAGCGGCAGCGGCTGCGTGGCCCAGCTGGCGCTCTGGCTAAGGCCACTTTCGGCCCAGTATGGCCCAGGGCAATAGTGCTCCTTATTCTTTTCCGCAGAAAAAACTGTTAAGGACCTCTGTGTAATTTCTATAATTGCAGATAGGTCCCTGACAGAAGAACCTTCATATCTTTTTGCTCCCAACTCCGATTCAGGTGAATCCAACGCCCACATCTTCAGTTCGTCGAACCCGTTCTGTTGGTATCATTTTCACAAGGTTGTCACACCGTGAAAATGACCATTTTGCCCTTGTCTTCTACCAGCCTTTCCGGAGAGAACCTTTTCCAGCGGATTTTCCTGCGAAGCTACCGCACTCTTTCTCGGAGTATTCCTTCACCCCTAGGCAAGCCAACCATCTGATATATGCCCTAAGGCATTGCTCTATGATATTTCTTGCATGTTTAAATTAATATGCTTGTGCTTGTTTGTATAGTAGTGAGCTGTATGTGACTCTGACGAACCCTTGCTTGCACCTTCTTTGGTGATGGCACCACGCATGTGTTCTGAGCTGTTTTCGGCCGTCCGGGGTGGATGCCGATTTTTATTTCTCTGTCAGCAACTGTCCATGTTTCGAGCTGCTTTTCAGCCGTCTCGGGCAGCTGTTGAATTTCTTTTCGTAGCAGTGACCCTATGCTTTGAGCTGTTTTTCGGTCGTCTTAGGGAACTGCTACATTCTTCTTATCAACACAGTCTCATGTTCTGAGCTGCTTTCCAGCCATCTTGAGCCGGGGTTGAGTTATTTTGGTAATGTCCCAGATCTGAGTTGTAAAGACCGTTCTGGTGGCAACTGGTTTCTTTGCCGATTTTGTGCAAGGGTTCCGATGGTCGTAACTTACAGCTAGAACTTGTAAGGTGATGACTTGCCATTTAAATCTTGTTTCATTAATTACTCATTGTGATGTTATATGAAGATAGGTAGTTATGTTTCCACAGTTGTTACCTCATGCATAGTCCCCGCCATGTTAAGTTATTCATGATAAACAACCATGCTTGCTAAGTACCTGCTAAAGCTAAACCTAGTCGGTTCATCCAGAGTCACCTGTCCGGACTTATCCGTGCAACCACACTTGCCGGTATGGGACGGCCTTGACTTGGTCTGATCGCGTGCTCTTTTATCAGTACCGCCAACTAGGGAAGGTTATGTGTGAGCGCTGCCCTGGCCCGGTAGGCGGCGATATCCTTGTGAGCCCAGTTGGTTGTTTAACCCGGGAGTCCCCGTTTGGGATAGTTTAGTTTGGCCACGACGGTGGCAGGTGTCACGAGGTGACACAGGGGCTACCCAGGGCAGGACTCCGGGGGAGGATGATTGTCGGTGGTACGATGGAAGAGTCACGGGTTAGGCAGGTTTCGTTGGAGCAACCCTGGTCCACCCGAATGGGATCACAAGGTCAGGTGCTCCATGGTGTGGGTAAAGTGCGCAACCTCTGCAGAGTGTAAAATCTATTTGAATAGCCTCGTTTACGGTATTGGACAGTCCATCCAGACCTCTCTAGGTGATCAACCGGAACAGTAATAATAATGCTGGAAGAACTCGTCTTATGCCCTGAAGTACTCAGTGGATCATGAGTATTCTGAGGGTGTAAGGCAACCCGGAAGAGAGTAAGTTTATCAGACTTGTAGTGCAGATGCATAGACATCAGATGGTGTCAGGAATATGATATGATAGCCATGGAATGGCTATGAAAGAGATGGTAAGATGACCGAAAGAGTTGGATTGGATCCTGAGATTGTTCGGAGTATGGATTATTTACTTGCCATGCTTTACTTTACTTTAGTATCACACTGGATACTCCTGTTATGACATGATAATTAATATTGCTAGCTAGTTATGCCATGCCATGATAATTTAATGTTGCTCTAATAACAACTGCATGCTTGAATGCCATGGATTGCATTGCTTGGTGTATAGGTTAGTTTGGTTTGCTTGCGAGTACATTCAAAAGTACTCAGCGGCCTTCAATGTGGCCAGGTTCACATATGGATCCGTCGTCCATCGATGAGGAGCCGGAGCGTTCGCGCGCGAGGAGCGTAAGCCAGTCAGATCCCTGTGGATTGGAGCCGCACCAGGACCATGCTGCTTTAGATAGAGCCTTTCCGTTGCCATCACCTCTGTAATATATAGCATGTAAGACCGATATATCCATTAATAGAAATGCCTATGTTCATGATACTTGTTGTAAACGCGCATGCCAGAGCGATTTCCTGGGCTGGTATGCGTGGCGACCGTCTGGCTACAGTGGTAATCAGGCGGGGCCCCACAGTCGTCGTAGCTGTCTTGAGGCATATGCCACGACTTTTCCTTCTTGCATCAATACACATCCAAGGTCTTTCCTAGACGCGTCACAGTATATCTCAAAAAATTTGTGCACATCGGGCACGACCAGAACGGGTGCCGTTGTTAGCCTCTTTTTCAATTCTTGGAAACTTTTCTCACAGGCTTCAGTCCAATCAAACTTCTTATCCTTCTTAAGTAATTGGGTCATGGGTTTAGCTATGGTGGAGAATCCTTCTATAAATCTCTGATAGTAGCCAGCCAGACCAAGAAAACTCCTGACCTCTGTCACGTTTGTGGGTTGCTTCCATTCTTGGACAGCCTTTACTTTACTTGGGTCCACTGCTATCCCATCTTGTGTCAGTACGTGTCCGAGAAAGCCAACTTCTCGTAACCAAAATTCACATTTACTGAATTTGGCATATAGTTCATTTTTCCTCAATTCTTCCAGGACTATTCGTAGGTGTTGCTCGTGTTCCTCGGGTGTCTTGGAATAAATAAGTATGTTATCGATAAATACGACCACGAACTTGTCCAAATATTTCATGAAGACCTTGTTCAGGAGATGCACAAAATAAGCAGGAGCGTTGGTTAAGCCAAAAGGCATCACTGTGAACTCATCTAATCCATATCTGGTAGTAAAGGCAGTCTTGGGTATATCTGATGATCGGATTTTTAATTGATGGTAGCCTGACCTCAAATCTATTTTTGAGAAAACCTTGGCTTCGGCTAGCTGTTCAAACAAGTCATTTATCCTGGGCAGCGGGTATTTATTTTTTATGGTAACCATATTGAGTGCCCTGTAATCAATACATAGCCTTAGGGTACCATCCTTTTTCTTAGCAAATAAAACTGGCGATCCCCATGGTGATGAGCTGGGTCGAACATAACCCTTTTCCATTAGTTCCTTAATCTGTTTCTTCAACTCAGACAATTCCGTCGGAGCCATTCGGTACGGCTTCTTATAAATGGGTGTCATTCCAGGTGCCAATTCAATAACAAATTCAATTTCACGGTCCGGGGGCATTCCTGGTAGCTCCTCGGGAAATACATCAGGGTATTCACAGACTACAGGAACCTTACTTAATTCTACCGCATCCAGTTGATTTAATTTTCCTTGTGATGCAGAAATCCTCCTTGTGCCAAATTTTATTGTTTTTCCTTGGTAGCTTGTAAGAGTCACCGTGCGGTTGTAAGAGTCTATGAAATCTTTAATTTTGGTTAACCAATCCATTCCCAGAATAACGTCTAGATCGACTGCTTCCAGAACAATAAGGTTGGCTAAAAATACCATTCCTTTGATCTCAATATTCACATCCTTGCAGTACTATTGTGTGCTTTGCTTCGATCCCGGGGACTGAATAACCAAATCTAAGGTCAAAATTTAGCACAAAATACGAAGGGGACCAATAAACTAGGACTAAGAAAATAATAATGCATGGCGCCCTTAGTATCATTAAGACTAGCCAAAGTGGAGAGTAACATACACTAGTAACATACACATATCCCTGGACTATGTTACTATCTTCATAGTGGGTAGTAACATAAGTGTGGTGTCAAGCAAAGCTTCATTTATTAGGTTATAGACTCATATAGTATTGGTATGTGTGATGTTACTCATAGTATGAGTAACTAGCTAAGTTACTCAAACTATCTCTCTCCTCATTAACTGATTGCCACATAGGCAAATTTGCTGAGTTGGACTCAATGTTACTGCTGAAGTTATTCCCACTGTGGCTAGTCTAATGTACAATGTTGATAAACGACATACTTTAGACCTTTGAGCATTGCTTTGTGTTCACTAAAGTTTTAGAGCCGGACCCCGGCCCTAAATCCTCTCCGCAATGTCTACCCGGTCAAAAAAAGTTGACCTAAGCGGGTCATAGCGGCGCACCCGCAGCCACCCGAGTGCCCCTCAATGTCGGCATCTCAAGGGGCATCAACTTGCTACTACGGCCATGCCGCGCTTGAGAGACCCCCTAGGAAACATCCTCGTCCTCGAGGACGCATGGCAGACCAACTAACATGGCCTTCTCCCACATATTTACGCATCGTCTTAAAGTATTTGGTGCAAGTACCGCTGAGTCTTGCGAATGTGAGGAAGTCGGAGCGACTTATGTTTTCTCCCAAAGGATCGTCGTCCAATGTCTCCCAACCTGGACGAGGACAAGAAGCACCACCGCCTTGCGAATCCATGGCAATGGTGACGAACTACCTTGTCCCATTGGGAACTGGTTTACACGAGATGAGATGGTAACTGCAGGGCTTCGTCCCTTCATTTTTTTCAATGCACTTCGCCCCTTCAGAATGGATGTTCTACGGGCGCGAACTAGTTTAGTTTATATTTGAGATTAGGAAGCCGGCGGGCGGTTTGTTATACAACACATTCGTGTCCATCCACTAGCCCGGAATTTAAGCACGTACGACATTTACAGGGACTGGGACTAGTTTGTTTTTCGGGCGCAGGGACCAACTCGGACTAGCGGACCTTGTCGCCCTTTTTCGAGCACGACTTTGACAACTACGTGTGTGACATGCCTGCATGAAAATCTTGCGTGGCCAAACCGTGCGAGGCGGAGTGGTAGGCTATCAAACTACAACCTGCATGTTGTTTGACATGCAGCCTGCATGTTGTTCTACAAAAAAACTACAGCCTGCATGTTGTAGCCATGTCATCCACACGCAACCTAAAGTCCAATTCATACTACCTACTACTAGTTGCTAGTACTACTAAATACTATACTATGCATTGTTTGGCATGAAAGTTCCTTATAGCTCGTGCTACAGCTGGTGTACTCCACAGACCGCTTCTCTTCTCCTTCCTCTTCCACCAATAGGGCATGTCCGCGGGAAGCGACCGGTCTACTAGTAGTACTACAAAAAGATGCATGCATGACTACCTAGAGTGGGGAGTAACTTAGACTAGTAACATGCATATGTTACTACCTCTATAGTGGGGAGTAACATATGTGGTGTCATGCAACTCTTCATTTATTAGGTTGTAGACTCATACTACATGTCTTGGTATGTGTGATGTTACTCATTTACAGTAGTAACTAGCTATGCGCATGGTTAATAGTACAGCTAGATGTTGGATATATGATGTTGCCACGTCAACTATAGTACAATTAGATGTAAATAGGTACTACTTCATTGATACATGGCCCACCTCCCTCTCTCACAAAGTCTCTAGGAGCATGTGCTACAGCCGGCTGTTAGTTTGTAGCCCGCTTGTCTTCTCTCTCTTCCAACTCAACACAAATATACTAGAACAATGCACGTGCATTGCAACAGGAAATAAATGTTCTAGTATGTTAGCTTGTGATTTACCTGTCAATAATAATGCGATTGTGTAAATAAATGTTCATCAAATTCTAACTGTGAATTACCTTATATTTTTATTAGAAGTTTGGTAAGTAAATTAAAGAGGAATTGGTTCAGAAGGTAAGTAAATTAAGGTGATTGATTATCATACACATGGAAGGTTGGACGAAGGGGTGGTGGGAAGAAAGGTGAAATGGGAACCTTACATTCTTTTTAAGTAGAAGATAGCCCGCCTATGTCTTCTTATTGTACTAGCTCTACTACTATATGTTACACTACATGTCTCTCTTTCATCATTAATTATTTTCCATGTCATCTATTTTGTCTAGATAAGTGTGACATTACCACCTATGTTACTCCCACTATGGGTAGTTAATTTCCTTTCTGTTTATCTTTATGAAATAAACGTGGCATGAGACTCAAAGCCTTTAACTTGGACCAACGTGAGCCTAATATAATGGAAATCTATTTTTTTATATGAGCCCTTTAAACCAGAAAGGAGGGAGTACCACGTTCCACGTATATTAGATATCTTTTTTTATCAAACAAAAGGCGCTATGAGGCGCCAAGCTTTCATTCATTCATCTTAAAAGCAATTTACATTGAGGAGTATTAGATTTCTCAAATCCATACAAACCATGCAATAGGAGTAGCAACTAGTACTACGTGCATTAAGCTAAGCTAGACCACACTACTCGTCGTCGAAGATGGGTAGGCGACCACCTGCTGCAACTCCTGCTCCTCCTCCAGTTCGGCGAACATCTCGTTGATCCCCCACTCCTGCTGGCGGAGGAAGCGGCGGTTGGCCTCCACCTTGGCCTCTGACTAGATCAACTCTGCCATGGCGTCAGCCATGGTGAAGCATGCAGCCGGTGGTGCCGGCTCTGCCTCGCCCGCGTCGTCGTCCTCCTCCTCCAACTTTGCTTCGCCCGCATTGTCATCCTCCTGTTCTGGCTCAGTGTCCTCCGTGACCGCGTGCTGCTCTGCCTCCACCGCCTCCTCCTCTGGCTCCGGCTAGTCCGGAGGCAAGACGGCTATGATCCGGGCTTCGCGCCGCATCCAAATCTCCAGAAGCAGCTCAAAGCGCCGCTCCGGCGGAAGCATGGCATATGTCGTTACCCCTTCGGCCGGGCCATTGCTATCAGGCGACGGCGAGCGGAGAAGAGGCAGTGGGAGGGGAATGAATGCGGCTACTGTTTGGGTTCGCCGTCCAACTTAAATAAATGTGCTCCATCACGTGTACCCTTGCGTGCACAAATTGTACACATACAGGTCTGTCTTGGGTGCGTCACGTAACTCGCATGCGCATGCACAAAGGGTGTGTTTGGTAGGGAGTGTGTGCGGGCGCCTCTACTCTTCGGACATGTACTCCACCTTTTGCATCAGGATATAAGTATAATGATACCTTAGCTTATAATTTACCTGGCCGTATTAATGTGATTGTGTAAAAAAATGTCACTTCCTGCTCGTGATTTGCGTTATATAATTATGAGAAGTTTGCTAACTGGTAAAATAAAGTGGAATTTGTCCATGTTATAAGTAAATTAATGTGATTGATTATCATACGGGTAAGGTTTGACGAATGGTGGAAGGAACAAATACTCCACCTAGAGCATGTGTGTATGGTCGTATAGAGAGACCGTGCATGTGAAAGAGAGAAGGGATATATATATATATATATATATATATAGAGAGAGAGAGAGAGAGAGAGGGAGTGTGTGTGTGTGAAATGGAGTCTTCGGTAGGGAAAGTAATTAAGTGTGTGTGGCTTCATCGTATAGAGGTGATGTGTATGGCAGAGGCCTCCAACGAGGGGGTGCAAGAGAGAAGATGCCCGCAAATAGGGAAGAAAGGCATGTGCGCGTGAGAGGAGTGGACATCAAGATAACACGTTTGTTCGAGAGACACCGAGGAAGACTACTATTGATGGTCCATATAGGCGGGAATTAAACGAAGGGATAGTCTTATTGGTTTCAGGGATAGAGGGAGGTAGTGAGAGAGAGGGGTAGCTAAAAGGAGATGGTTAAGTGTGAGTGTGTGTTTTAGAGAAGAGACCCATCCAGACGGAAGCCATGTGCACACAAGAACAGAAAGATTTGATGTTGGGTGGGGGCTGGGGGTAATTAACTACGTATGGAGTGAGATCTTGAACATGCATGTGCAAGATGTATACATATATATGTGGGGGTGTGTGCATGTGCGCATGATCGAGATAAAAAGAGAGGAGACATAAGTCATTAGATCAACTGGATGGGAGAGATGGATCGGTATGACAATATGCATCCATGTGAGAGTGGAGGGAAGAAGGTCGGATGATGGAGTGTGTGTATTTTCTTTAAGAGAGAGTGGCGTGGGGTGGAGCATCCATATATGGTGAGCAGAGAGAGCGAGACTGTGACGACCCGAGACCGATGCTCCAGATGCCTTCCATGTATTTTGAGTTTCGTTGTGTGTGTTTTATTTGTTTGTTGCATTCATCATGGCATCATGTGCATTGCATCCGCATGTTTTTATAAAACTCGTAGTCGTTCGTGGTTGCCGCTTCCCTCTTTATCTCCGTTGACCTTCTGTCAGGCCTCTTTGTCCTTGTCCACCTCTCTCAAACCTAGGGATGGCAATGGGTACCCATTACCCACGTACCCTGCGGGTAAAAACCCTATTAGGGTAAGGGTATAGGATAAAAAGTTACCTATGGGTATATAAATAGGAAATTCTCAAACCCATCGGGTAGAGCGGGTATGGGTATGGGATCATATAACCCATACCCGCATACCCATGTACCCTTATAAAATCTAACAAATACGGACAAATTACCTTTACAATTTGTCGTGAGTTTGTGAATTTAAAATGTATGACTTCGTACTACTCTTTATGACTATGTGTTAATATTTTGATGTGTTCTTGTTTACAAGAAAGTATTGATGTTTATAGAATGTGTTGTTTTTTATGATGTGTTGTAGTTTATAAGTATGTATTGATGTTATTATGTGTTTTTTTATAAATTATGATCATATGTTGTCTTCTATGATTATGTGACGCTCAAATTTATGTTACACAAACATGGGTATTTTTACCCGCGGGTACCCATTTACCTTGTCGGGTGATGGTTATGGGGAAAAATTATACCCACTAGCGGGTATGGGTACGGGTGATAGGTAAGCTGAAATAGGATGGGTAAGGGTATGGGGTGGATCCACCCATACCCAAATCCTGCGGGTGCCATCCTTACTCAAACCCCCTTGTCTTCATGGCCGTTTGTCAGACCCCTCGCGTGCGCGTCCGAAACTTCCCGAACCTGACCCGGGCAGTCATGACCGTTGGATCCAGATCATCCCCAAACATCCCTAAAATATCTTCGGTTCTTTGTTGGACTCCCCTAAGCTATTTATTCTCGACCGCCCGATTAAGATTGGAGGGTCCAAACCTAGCCCTACCTTCCTATACATATAGACCACCCCATACCTAATTTGGAAAACCCTAGAAATCGTCCCCCTTTCCGTATCGCGCCGCCGCCACTAGCTCCACCCGATCGCCTCCCTCCTCGGGATCTCCTCCAGCAGCAACCACCGCTCCACCCCGTCTTCAGCGCTGGGCCAACCACCGCTCGCCCCTGCCTCCTGCCGCCATCAACTCCATCCAGTCGGCAGCCTCCACCTCCTCCCTTCGATCCATCTCTTCCCTACCAGCACTCGCCACCCACTCTCCCTCGATTTCACCACCACGCCGATCACCAGCCAGATCCATCCAACCACCAAGCGCCCTGCCTCCTCCCAATTCAGAGCCGCCCGACCAAGCCGGACCCGCTCGAGCCACCTCCACCCTGGACCTCCTGTGTGCCTCCTCTGCTCGCACCTTGCCGGAGCTCGCCGGAGCAGCCAGCCGCCAAGTCGCCCCGCCCTCTGTCTTCTCCCTCCCTTTTGCTTTTCCCTCCTCCTTGTTCCCTCTCACCTCTCTCTGTCATTTTCTCTCTCAGGAAGCCATGGGTGCCACATTCGAGTTCCGCTGCCGTTGACTTCGCCCCACCATCGGCCGGATCCGGCACCTAGAGGCCGATCCGTCCGTCCTGCGCCGGGATCTGCTTGCCCCGCTGCCTCCGCGCCATCCCCGTCACCGGAGGATGCAGCCCTGCCGCCTCCTTGCCCTCTGCCCCACTCGCGGTCGATCGAGACGACCGCGCCCGCAGCGCGTCGCCGCCGCGTGGGCCTCCAGGAGCGCCAAGGCCCAGCGCCACGCCAAGTCCCCAGCGCCCAGCCGACCTACTTCCTTCCTGGGCTTGGCCCAATGTGAGCAGCTCCCCCAGCCTCCAGTTTTGGCCCGTAGCTATTTTTTTCCCTGCTGCAAATTTCATAATTATCCAGAGAACGCCTGTTTTATAGAAAAGTCCCTAGTCTTCATGCATATAAAAACTCACAAACCGTGCATCGGATTAAAATGTTTTATATATGTAAAATGCTTAGAATTTCATCTAGTTTCATAATTTGCAACTTTCATCCATGTTAAAAATGTTTAAATTGTTGTTTGCATTTAGTTTGCATTAATGACATGTTAAAATGATTTATTTCATAAATAAATAACCGTAGCTCCGAATTAAATAAAATTTATATGTAAATGCGGTAGAAAAATGCATAGATTAATGTGGTGCACTTACTTTGCATCTTTAACAACTCTAAAACAATGTTTAGGGCAGAATAGTACCAAATCCAAAACATGCATATGGAGATTTTCCGGAATTGTTGTTTGTTGTTTCCGGCCTCATTTAAACTTGCCTAGATAGGTAGTTCATGTATGTTCAACCTCTTGCCATGTTAACCAACATTTAATATTGATGGATACATAAACGAGAGAGAACTAAATAATTGTTGTGAAGTTTCGTCAATATGCAACTCGTTGCATATTGAGCTCCACTTAACTTGTAGTATTGTTTGTTGCACTTTGCCATGCCATGAGTCATTAAACCGGACATGCATCATACTTGGTTGTGCATCATGCCATGTTTATGCTTGTTGGTTTACCATGTTGTTTGCTTCTTTCCGGTTATGCTTCTTCATGATAGTTCCGGTTACGTTGCGATTGTGAGGATCCGTTCGACTACGTTGTTTCGTCTACTTTATGGACTCGATCTTCTTCCGAGTGGGATTTCAGGCAAGATGATCATTACCCTGGATACCACTACTATATTTGCTATGCTAGTTGTCTCGATGCTATCACTATGTCGCACTACCTACCACTTGTTTATCAAGCCTCCCAAATTGCCATGATAGCCTCTAACCTTTTTCACCATCTTAGCAAATCATTGTTTGGCTATGTTACAGTTTGCTCAGCCCTTCTTATAGCATTGCTAGTTGCAGGTGCAGTTGCAGTTTGTTCCATGTTGGGACATGGATATCATGGGATATCACAATATCTCTTATTTAATTAATGCATCTATATACTTGGTAAAGGGTGGAAGGCTCGGCCTTTTGCCTGGTGTTTTGTTCCACTCTTGCCGCCCTAGTTTCCGTCATACCGGTGTTATGTTCCTTGATTTTGCGTTCCTAACATGGTCGGGGTTTATGGGCCCCCCTTGACAGTTTGCTTTTAATAAAACTTTTTCAGCAAGGCCCAACTTTGGTTTTACCATTTGCCTAATAACAACTAAAACTTGCATAGGGACTTTTCGGACCCCGAGGATAATTAATCAACAACCCCGGGCCAGTGCTCCTCATGAGTGTTGGTCCAAACTAGAGCTGTTGGGGATATTACTACTGGGTATAAACTGGCCAGGAGAGGCTAGGGTTATCCCCATAATGAGTTATTATACTTAAAGCCCACGAAGACAAAGATGGAGGCGCTTTATGAAGGCCCACGGCCCAACGGCGGATTAAGGCCTGTAGACATAAACCGACATTGATATGTAAACTTGTGCTATAAGATAGAGAGAGTAGAGACCGAGCCGGAGATGTTCATGAGCCGGCCTCGGGATCCTGTAAACCGACGGGCGTCAACCCATGTATATAAGGGGACGACCCGGTGGCGGTTTAGGGGGGACAACAATTCGAGAGCCAGGCATAGCGGATTTGCTCGCTGGTCATCGAAACCCTAGCAATTCCACAACAACTGGATTAGGCCTTTACCTTCACCGCAAGGGGCCGAACTAGTATAAACTCTCTGCGTCCCTTGTCCGCTTTAACCCCTTTAAGCTAACCCGTCGCGATGCGTCCACGACTAAGTCCTGTCTCTAGGACATCTGCCGTGACAATACCACGACAGTTGGCGCCCACCGTGGGGCTATCGCACGATGGTTTCGAGTTCTTAGAGGGCAGCTTCGAAGGACTCAAGGTATACGCTGTGGGCCGGATGACCAAAAGTCATCGCGGCAAGCTCTACATCGACGACGCAGGCTGGGGCCCCGAGGCCGGTTCAATTGAGTATGGGTACCGGGTCCCCTTCGGCGGCATTCACGTGTTCATTGGCAAGATTGGCGAACCGGGCCCTGAGCCGGACATCTGCACCGACATCGTCGAAACGGCTCAGCGTGCGAGGTCTGCCCGGGTTAAGCCTGTCATGAAGCGTGCCTTCGTGGGAGTCATCCACGGAGTGGAATCTGAAGATGGATCGGAATATGATGGTGAAACCATTGTTTATTCCGGTGACGAGTCATCTACTGGAGAGACCGAGTCATTGTACCAGCTGCAAGATGGCCGGTTTGGTGATTGTTCCGATGGCGACAGTATTCCGGACTCTCTTGACCCGCCAAGCCGGGTTGCGATCTTCATGGTCGGTACGCGGTCAGCGCCACAATCTTCGACCGCTGCGGCGATGATCTTCGGTTCAGCAGCGGTGACGGCAGCTGGGGCAGGAGGCCCTGCGCCACCACCGGCTCAGGCTCTGTCCGATTTATTCGACACCTTGGCAGCACTGTTAGCGGCCGAAGTCAGCCCAGCGGATCAGGAGCGGCACAACGCAGAAGTGGCGAAGGTGAAGGATCAGATAGCCCAAGCCAAGGTGGATTTGGCAGCTGAAAACACCAGGATGGCGGCAGAGCGGGCCGAGTTAGATGCACAGGCCTATCGGCTTACGTTGGATCAGAACGCGTTAAATGACATAATGAGGAGAAGGTATCGATCTCACCTGCCTCCGGTTTACGAAGCCAGGAATCTCTTCAATACGCCAGGGGCCGGAACCAGCAACCAGCCAGTGGTAAACCGGGTAGAAGCGCCTGGAACGGGGACGCCGGTTCAGCCGCGCGCAATGGATCCGCCTCTTCAGAATAACCCATCCCAGCATGTGCCCACGCCTCAGGGTCATTATTCCAACCCCTTGGATAACATAGTCGCGGCCGCTTCACGATTGGCAGCCCTTCCAGTCGATGGTGAGTCCCTTGTAGCGGTGGAGACACGACGGGCTAGGGAGCTCCTTCAGACAGCTTTGACTCAGCAACAGGCTTATTCGTACAGTCGCGAGAGGATTCATTCCACCCCCCGCCCAAGCCGGAGTTACAGCAGGCATGTTGATGAACCAGCTGTATCTAGCAGTGCCCGCAATCGTAATCCGCTACAAGGCCATAACCCGGCAGGTGGCGGTGTTGATGCTCAGGATGTGGTGGACCGTGCTAGGGCACGTCGAGAGGCTGAGTTAGCAGCACAGAACGCGGCCCGTCAGCTTACTCCGGTTCGTCCAACAACTCTAGTGGAACCAGGGGTTACCTCCAGTTCTTTGGGGGTGCCGTGTCTCGTCCCAGCATTACGCAATGTACGGCTGCCCAAGGACTTCAAGGGCCCACGTAAAGTGCCGAATTACACTGCCGATTTATCCCCCGAGTCGTTGGTGGAGAATTATGAGATGGCGATGGAGATGCTGGACGTAGATGATGCGGCATGTGCTAAGTACTTCACCATGATGTTGGAAGGGACAGCTCGCACATGGTTGAAAAACCTACCAACTAACTCCATTGGGTCATGGGCCGAGCTAAGAGCCCGGTTTATTCAGAATTTCAAAGACACGTGCAAGCAGCCCATGTCAATTGTGGATTTAGCTGCCTGTGTCCAGGAGGAAGGAGAATCAACAACCCATTGGGTGCGCCGGGTTTCAGAGATTTTGCATTCATCGGACCGCATCAATGCTGATACGGCCGTTTTGACATTGGAAGGCAATTGCCGGTTTACGCCTCTTAAGTTGAAGCTGGGATGGCTCAAACGCCATTGCAATGACATGGGGACCCTTATGGCAGCTCTGGTGAAATATGCCGACTCTGATAGTACCAAGGACCCTGAATCTGATGATGACAAGACAGGAAAGGGAAAGAAGGGTGGCAGCACCAAAGGGCAGCAGCATAACTCGGCGGGGCATGGAAATAGTGGTAAGCGTAAAGCGGATAACAGTTCAGATTTTGTAGCTAATACCAATGCGCAGGGTAATGGTCAGCGTCGGAAGGGTAAACCGCCCCCGCGTGGAAGAGAACCAAGTCCCAATCTGGAGCGCCTGAATTACCTGTTGAACCAGCCCTGCCCAAAGCACGGATCACGGGACAAGCCGGCCACGCACCTCTGGAAGGATTGTTATATTATGCGAGAATTCAAAGATTCAGATTTTTTTCCGAAATGATAATGGACCAGCTGGCGGTTCAGGCCCCGGGTCTCATGGGCCGGGTTATGGTGGAGGCAGTTCTGGTTCAGGATTCCATGGTAATCAAAGTGGACATGGCAATCAAGGCAATCAAGGCAACCAAGGTGGTTATAATCATCAGGGGAACCAACAACAGCAACAGCAGTTGGGTTACCAGAGCAACCCGAAGCAGTTAAACAATGGACAGTACCATGTCTTCACCACCAGCCTGTGCAAGCGCGATCAGAAGCTTCATAAAAGGGCAGTGAACTCCGTTGAACCAGCAGTGCCCCGTTACTTACGCTGGTCTGAAGAGCCCATTGTGTGGAGTCGAGAGGATCATCCACCTCGGGTTGATAATCTGGGTCATCTGGCGTTGGTGGTGGCACCTCAGGTGGGAGGTTACAAGTTCACTAAAGTACTCATGGATGGGGGGAGTAGTATCAATATCCTTTATTATGAAACCTTCCGTCGCATGGGGTTAACACATAAAAATCTTAAACCGTCCAGCACGGTCTTCCATGGTGTGGTACCTGGTAAATCGGCGTATCCGGTCGGTAAGATAGCTCTAGAGGTTGCTTTTGGTGATGAGCATGATTCAAGATCAGAAACATTGACCTTTGAAGTGGTGAAAATCAAGAGCCCGTATCATGCCCTGTTTGGGCGGCTGGCTTATGCTAAATTCATGGCGAGGCCCTGTTATGTCTATCTGCAGCTCAAGATGCCGGGTCATAAGGGGACCATCACGGTACATGGGAGTCGTAAGATCGCTTTGGAATGTGAAGAAGGTGATGCGGCTTACGCTGAGTCGGTTTGTGCAACAGAGGAGTTGAAGTTTTACAAAGACAATGTTGATCCAGCAGATATGACTTCCTTGAAGAAGCCAACTACAGAGCATGATCAGGCCTTGAAGTTTAAGTCGGCTGATGAGACTAAGCTGGTTGATTTCGTTCCTGGCGATTCATCCCAGCAGTTCAGCATCAACGCTACCTTGGATCCGAAATTGGAAAGCGCGCTCATCGAGTTCATCCGTGAGAACCGGGACATCTTTGAGCCGGTTTATCAGTCGCCTCGGGGAGAAGGCTATCCCTTTATATCAGATGCTGAAGAAGACGGACAATTTCGTCTGGAGCGACGCCGCCAATGAAGCGTTTAAGGATTTAAAGCGGCAGCTAGCCGAGCCGCCTGTCCTTGCTGCTCCTATTGATAAAGAGCCTTTGCTGTTATATGTGGCTGCCAATGCCCGGGCAGTTAGCGTGGCTATTGTGGTGGAGCGCAAGGAGATTGGAAAGGAGTATCCGGTTCAACGGCCGGTTTATTACATCAGTGAGGTACTTATTGAGTCTAAGCAAAGGTAGCCACATTGGCAGAAGCTGGTGTATGGAGTTTTTATGGCAAGCCGGAAACTTAAGCAATATTTCCAGGGTCATCCCATCACTATGGTCAGCTCTGCTCCTTTGGGGGAAATAATCCGGAACAGGGAAGCGACTGGCCGGATTGCCAAGTGGGCCATTGAGCTTGGACCTCACGGGTTAAATTATGTGCCTCGGACGGCAATCAAATCACAAGCATTGGTGGATTTCATCAATGATTGGACAGAGTTACAGGCGCCAGAAGAGAAGCCGGATCATACTTATTAGACTATTCATTTTGATGGGTCCAGGCAATTGGAGGGCTCGGGGGCTGGAGTCGTATTAACTTCCCCACGAGGTGATAAGTTTTGTTATGTTCTCCGTTTAATGTTCCCTTGCACTAACAATGCAGTTGAATATGAAGCCTTACTCCATGGTCTTCGGATGGCTAAGGAGATGAATTTGAGCCGGGTTAAGTGCTTCGGTGACTCGGACCTGGTGGCTCAACAAGTGTCTGGTACTTGGGATTCTAAGGATCCGCTCATGGCTGCATATCATCGAGAGGTGGATATTGTTGCAGGTCACTTCAAAGGCTATCAGGTTGATCATGTGGACCGGCGGAAGAATGAAGCGGCGGACGCTTTAAGCCGTTTGGGTTCCCAGCGTAAGCCAGTTCCACCCAACGTCTTTTTGGATGTGCTGCATAATCCGTAGGTTAAACTTCCCACAGAGGAGGATCTGGCTGTTCCTGATCCGGAGGCTCAATTGGTGGCAGCACTTCATGTTATTCCGGATTGGACCGTCCCGTATCTGGCGTACATGAACCGGGGCTTAGCGCCCGGCAAGGCTCGGTGCCCGGCAAGCTTCGGCGCCCGGCAAGATTCTGCCACTGTGCCACCGCTTCGGCACAGTACCAAGTCTGACATTCTGGGTCCTTCTCTGGATGCGTGGCAACGCGCCAGTGGAGGAGAGCTTAAGCGGTGCTGATGAGATGGCCCCATTTTCCATCCCCAAGAAAGTGAGGACACCTAAACGGACACCTCACGGTGCATTAAATGCGCTTGTCCTAATCCCTCAGGGGTTAGGTATGGTACCCTGTAGCTACTTTACACCTCAATGTATGTACATTTTGCCACTGTGGTGACCCCTTTGAGCATATAAAAGGAGGCCCAAGGCAACTGCTACAGAGGAGGGAGGATCTTCCGGCCCATTCTGCATGCGTAGCTGCTCTTTGAACGTACTGTTCATTGCAAGCGCTCCTGGAGCCTGGGCTCAAGAACACTAATAATAACACAAAGCAGGAGTAGGGTTTTTACGCTGATCAGCGGCCCGAACCTGGGTAAAAACTTCCCACGTCGATCATTGGTTCTGCCCTTTGCGTATACCTCTCCCCCCGCCGAATCATAAAGGGGTCTCTCGGGATCCCATAGGTGTCGTATCCCGACACCTTCTAGATCATCGAGATTGTCATGTCAATCCTTTTCAACTGGTGCACTTCTCTTCAAGTTATTCCATACGGGCGTCGTTGAGAAGCCTGAGGATTTGTTCGTTTCAACCGTCCCAAGTTGCATTTGTTTTCCCACCATCCCACCCTTTTCCTTCAAGGACTAAGATTTCTTAATCAAGTATCCATTTTATTCATGTGAAGTCTTTTCATTCTTTTCAATCAATGTTCTTACCCGGTGATTCTCATGAAGATGCTCAGGAGCTACAAGTTCATCATTCTTCGTTCTCATTTTCTTTTCCAGTGGATTCAATTCAAGCTTTCGGTGTTGATCATATCCCTTTCCTCGTTTCAAATGCTTTCTCATGCCGATGCACCTTTCAAGCATTCACCTCCCACTATTCATTTGCTCTGGAGTGATGAAGATATCTTAGAAGATTCATTTTGATTCTTAATCCATTCAAGCTGTTTCGAGGTTGTTATCTCATTCAAGCCATTTAATTCAACCGGTGCAATCTCTCTTTAAAAAGTCATTCAACGCTGTTTCTTTTGAGTGGGCCCTAACCCATAGGTCTTTTCCCAGGATCTTACCTGACTCTTCTATTTTTTTTTCCGGAGTTATTCACAAGTTCTTTTCAAAGTGTGACGTAAGAATGAATTATCATCAGTCAGATGCCTCCTTCTAGATCGCATCCAAATTTTTTTCATCGTTGGTTCAACCTTTTCTCTTTTCATTCTTCCGGAGTGTCTAAACAATTCATGATGGTGTTTCCCATCGTCATTCTCAGCTTTTGAATACCGAAGAAGAGATTTTCTCTTAAATCCTTGTCCGTTCTCTTAAAGATTCGTAGTTCAAGCTTGATGCCATCCTCCCAAATTGATCCGATCATCAAGAATTCTTTTCATACCCTTCCGACGCATTTTAGGAGTTGTTTTTGTTTCTTGATCATCCAAATGCCCTCATTTCAGAAGATTTCTTCATTCTCATCTTTCAACTTCATTCCCGCAATTCTTCTCAATTCATGCCTCTTCGTTCGTCTCCATATTCTTTCCGGTGTATCATTCAAGTATTCTCTAATCAGTTCGTGATCTCTTCATTCTCTTGTATCTAAATTTCTTCAAGTATCTTCGTCCCTTTTCTAATTCTTCCTGGTGAATCATTCACTTTTCTTCAATCGTTTTCAATTCTTACGGCGGTTCATTCAAGATTTCTCTTCCCTTGTGTTCGTATCAATTCATTTGTTCTTTTCAAAGTCCTACCGGTGTGGTTTCATATTCTTTTGGTTTGTTAAGCTCTTGTTTCATGTCTTTCAACCTACAAGGTTCTCGTAATGTTCCTTGTACCTCTTTGCTAATGGAGTGTTTGCAATCTCGTTCATCTCCATTGTATTCTTTCTTTCAATTTGTTCAACCTCTCAAGGTTCGTGGTTTCACTCGTTTGTCAAAGAAGCAACTTTGTTTTACCTCTTCCTCTTCCGCTTCTCTCCAGTGCCATCCCTAGATCTCGGGGCGAGATCTCTTGTAAGTGGGGGAGTGTTGTGACGACTCGAGACTGACGCTCTAGATGCCTTCCATGTATTTTGTGTTTCGTTGTATGTGTTTTATTTGTTTGTTGCATTCATCATGGCATCATGTGCATTGCATCCGCATGTTTTTATAAAACTCATAGTTGTTCGTGGTTGCCGTCTCCCTCTTTGTCTCCATTGACCTTCTGTCAGGCCTCTTTGTCCTTGTCCATCTTCTCTCAAACCCCCTTGTCTTCATGGCCTTTTGTCAGACCCCTCGTGTGCGCGTCCGAAACTTCTCGAACCTGACCCGGGCAGTCGTGACCGTTGGGTCCGGATCATCCCCAAACATCCCTAAAATATCGTCGGTTCTTTGTTGGACTCCCCTAAGCTATTTATTCTCGACCGCCCGATTACGATCGGAGGGTCCAAACCTAGCCCTACCGTCCTATATATATGGACCACCCCAAACCTAATTTGGAAAATCCTAGAAATCCTCCCCCTTATCCTATCGCGCCGCCGCCACTAGCTCCAGCCGATCACCTCCCTCCTCGGGATCTCCTCCCGCAGCAACCACCGCTCCACCTCATCTTCAGCGCCGGGCCAACCAATGCTCGCCCGTGCCTCCTGCCCCCATCAACTCGATCCAGCCGGCAGCCTCCACCTCCTCCCTTCGATCCATCCCTCCCCTACCAGCGCTCGCCACCCACTCTCCCTCAATTTGACCACCATGCCGATCACCATCCAGATCCATCCAACCACCAAGCGCCCTGCCTCCTCCCAATTCAGAGCCGCACGAGCAAGCCGGACCCGCTCGAGCCACCTCCACCCTGGACCTCCCATGCGCCTCCTCTGCTCGCACCTCACCGGATCTCGCCGGAGCAGCCAGCCGCCAGGTCGCCCCGCTCTCTGACTTCTCCCTCCCTTTCGCTTTTCCCTCCTCCTTCTTCCCTCTCACCTATCTCTGTCGTTTTCTCTCTCAGGAAGCCATGGGCACCACGTTCAAGCTCCGCCGCCGTTGACTTCGCCCCACCACCGGCCGGATCCGGCACCCAGAGGTCGATCCGTCCGTCCTGCGCCAGGATCCGCTTGCCCCGCTGCCTCCGCGCCATCCCCGTCGCCGGAGTATGCAGCCCCGCCTCCTCCTTGCCCTCTGCCTCGCTCGCGGTCAACCGAGATGACCGCGCCCGCAGCGCGTCGCCGCTGCGTGGGCCTCCAGGAGCGCCAAGGCCCAGCGCCACGCCAAGTCCCCAGCGCCCAGCAGGCCTGCTTCCTTCCTGGGCTCGGCCCAACGTGAGCAGCTTCCCCTGCCTCCAGTTTCGGCCCGTGGCTATTTTTTTCCTGCTGCGAATTTCGTAATTATCCAGAGAACGCCTGTTTTACGGAAAAGTCCCTAGTCTTCATGCATATAAAAACTCACAAACCATGCATCGGATTAAAATGTTTTATATATGTAAAATGCTTAGAATTTCATCTAGTTTCATAATTTGCAACTTTCATCCATGTTAAAAATGTTTAAATTGCTGTTTGCATTTAGTTTGCATTAATGACATATTAAAATGATTTATTTCATAACTAAATAACCGTAGCTCCGAATTAAATAAACTTTATATGTAAATGAGGTAGAAAAATGCATAGATTAACATGGTACACTTACTTTGCATGTTTAACAACTCTAAAACATAGTTTAGGGCAGAACAGTACCAAATCCAAAACATGCATATGGGGATTTTCCGGAATTGTTGTTTGTTGTTTCCGACCTCATTTAAACTTGCCTAGATAGGTAGTTCATGTATGTTCACCCTCTTGCCATGTTAACCAACAGTTAATATTGATGGGTACATAAACGAGAGAGAACTAAATAATTGTTGTGAAGTTTCGTCAATATGCAACTCGTTGCATATTGAGCTCCACTTAACTTGTAGTATTGTTTGTTGTACTTTGCCATGCCATGTGTCATTAAACCGGACATGCATCATACTTGGTTGTGCATCATGCCATGTTTATGCTTGTTGGTTTACCATGTTGTTTGCTTCTTTCCGGTTATGCTTCTTCATGATAGTTCCGGTTACGTTGCAATTGTGAGGATCCGTTCGACTACGTTGCTTCGTCTATTTCATGGACTCGAGCTTGTTATGAGCGGGATTTCAGGCAAGATGATCATTACCCTGGATACCACTACTATATTTGCTATGCTAGTTGTCTCGATGCTATCGCTATGTCGCGCTACCTACCACTTGTTTATCAAGCCTCCCAAATTGCCATGATAGCCTCTAACCTTTTTCACCATCCTAGCAAACCATTGTTTGGCTATGTTACCGCTTGCTCAGCCCTTCTTATAGCGTTGCTAGTTGCAGGTGCAATTACAGTTTGTTCCATGTTGGGACATGGATATCATGGGATATCACAATATCTCTTATTTAATTAATGCATCTATATACTTGGTAAAGGGTGGAAGGCTCGGCCTTTTGCCTGGTGTTTTGTTCCACTCTTGTCGCCCTAATTTCCGTCATACCGGTGTTATGTTCCTTGATTTTGCGTTCCTAACACGGTCGGGGTTTATGGACCCCCCTTGACAGTTCGCTTTGAATAGAACTCTTTCAGCAAGGCCCAACTTTGGTTTTACCATTTGCCTAATAACAACTAAAACTTGCATAGGGACTTTCCGGACCCCGAGGATTATTAATCAACAACCCCGGGCCAGTGCTCCTCATGAGTGTTGGTCCAAACTAGAGCACTGTGCGGGGCCGCCTCGGGGCAACCTGCGTTATTTTTGGCACCTGTACGCGTAGCTCATCCATCGTGGCCTGAGACGAGATACGCGCGGCTACTATCAGGGTGTCGGCACGTCGGGAGGTCTTGCTAGACTTGTTTAACCATTGTCGAAATGTCTTGTGCACCGGGATTCCGAGTTTGATCGGGTTGTCCCCTAGATGGAGATTTGCCTCCGCTGATCATGAGAGTTTGTCATGGACTAAGTTGGGATACCCCTGTAGGGTTTGATCTTTTGAAAGCCGTGCCCGCGGTTATGTGGCAGATGGGAATTTTTAATATCCGGTTGTAGAGAACTTGTCACCAGATTCGAAATAAAATACACCAACCGCGTGCGTAACCGTGACTGTCTCTTTTCGAGCGAGTTTGAGAAGAGAACACGGTGGGGTTATGTTTGACTCGTAAGTAGTTCAGGATCACTTATTGATCATTACTAGTTTGCGACCGTATGTGTAGTTTTTCTTCTTATTCTTGTACTCGTATGTTAGCCACCATACAAATGCTTAGTCACTTGCTGCAACCTCACCACTTATCCATTCCATACCCATTAAGCTTTGCTAGTCTTGATACCCATGGTAATGGGATTGCTGAGTCCTCGTGGCTCACAGATTACTACAACAACAGCTGCAGGTACAGGTAATGCGATGATCTGACGCGAGTGCGATGCTTGCTTGTTTGGAGTTCTTCTGCTTCTTCTTCTTCGATCAAGGGATAGGTTCCGGGTCCGGAGCCTAGGATTAGCAGGGTGGATGTCGTTCTTCTTTTTTGTTTGATTTCATCCGTAGACTGATCCTGCTCTTCTGTATGATGATTGTTATGTATTGATGAACTGTTGTATTCATGTTGTAGCCTGTTGCGAGTGTAAGCCTTTATCTTGTATTCTCATCTATTCAGTACATGGTATGTTGTAATGATATCCACCTTGCTATGCGCTGGAAATGCGATTGTGCCCCAATCATGAATTCATCACGTGATTGGGATAGAATTGCATCTTGGGTGCTACAGAGACACAATGTGTGTGCAAAAAAGATCGACCTATAGATGCATGTTGAGAGAAACATATATAGTGTGCGTGATAGGAAGCAAGAGTGCATCCGAGAAAGAAGGTTGATGGGGATAAATAGAGAGATAGAGATTCTAGCTAGAGGGAGATAAGAGTCGAATGGATTACAAGGGTGAGTTATGTGTGCATGAGAGAGAGAGAGAGAGAGGGTGCATGCAGAGAGAAACAGATATAGATATATATAGTGCATGGTAGGAAGCAAGAGCGCAGCCGAGAAAGAAGGTTGATGGAGAAACGTAGAAATAGAGAGATGGAGATGCTAGCTAGATGGAGATCGGCTAGTGTGTTTGTTAGAGATAATAGTCAAGTGGATCAGAAGAGTTAGTTATGTGTGTGTGTGTGTGAGAGAGAGAGAGGGGGGTGCGTGTGAGTGACATACAAATGAATATTAGAGAGAAATGAGACCCTGAGAGACGGAGTTCGTGTTTGTGAGAGAGAGAGAGACATTTCACAGGGAGAGTCGTAGCTAGAGAGACATAGGGAACGCGAGATATCCCTAGGGAGAGAGGGTGTGTGTGAGCGGCATATAGGGGAATGGTGGAGAGAAATGAGACCCTGGGAGACGAAGTTTGTGTTTGAGTGTGAGAGATAGATATTTAAGAGGGAGAGTCGTATCTATTGAGACATAGGGAGCGCAAGACATCTCTAGAGTGAGAGGGTGTGTGTGAGCGGCATACAGGGGAATAGCAGAGAGAAATGAGACCTAGGGAGACAAAGTCTGTGTTTGTGTGAGAGAAAGAGATTTCACAGGGAGAATCCTAATTAGAGACACATAGCAGGGAGGGAGATATACTCAGAGAGAGATAGAGTGAAGGTCGAGGGAGAGAGTACTGTTAGAGTGTTACAAAGAAAAAAAGACTGCTATCAAGATACAAGTAGCACAAGAGATACCCGAGATATGGTGAAGGCGTATGGGTCTAGATAGATATATAGGGGCATGAGGGATAGCTATATGAGATGAAATATCTAGATTAAAGGGGATTCAAATATTTAAATTAGAGACCAGGACATCAATAATATCATAACGAAAATTGGGCTATCAAACATGCATATTCATTTGAATTTGGGGACATATGTAATGTTATTTAGTTTATCAATATTAGTGATCCATATTTTTTTTAATTAGAGACAATGCATGGCTTATGTAATTCATGTCTAAATGGGACTACAATATATGTTGCGTGTGTCACACATTATACGTGTTTGACAAGTTAAAAAACCTGCATGAAACACACATTAATTGGAGCTAGTTAGCGAGGAATGCATACATTGGATTTCAACATAAAGTGGTTTCAAATATTTGAATTCAAATTAAGATGGATTCAGCCTTATGAATGTGAGGCCATTGCATTTGTAAACCATATTTATGTATAAAGGGTGTTGTGCTTTTGAAAGTATATATAAAAAATGATGTATATAGAATTTTATTCGAATACAAAATGGATCCTGCCCGAAAAAAGGAATACAAAATGGATTCGAATTGAGTTGGCACGGTAAACGTACAAGCTTTTTCTCCAAAAATTTGAATGAAGCGGCGAAACACGCAATCCCTGCTCGGCTATAACCGCCCGAAATAAATTTTTGGGAGATGGAAATTACTGCGTATTGTTGGGGCTCGGGACTGGGGGTACCTAGGCCCGTCTGCCTGCGGCCCATCGTACGACATTGTCAAAGGGCCCAACACGGCCCATCTTCAAGACTTCACGTGCAAGGACCTCGCGAGGGTCCTCGCCTCGCGAGGTGAGCATCAGCAGGCATCGTTAGGTGCCCCAAGGGCTCTACGAGGGACGGCCTCCCGAGTCCCCTCATGGGGCGGACATCTCTAGGCTCGCCACCCTGTCTCGCGATGCACGTGCGTGATGCGAGCCACGACGAGCGTCGCCAGGACCGGGGTCAGCGGGCGCGGACAGTGAGGCTTTCCTCTTTGGTGCTAAAGGAACAAGGCCAGCACACGGGTTCCCAAGGCAGCCCCAAAGGTTACCTCTTTGGTGCAACAAGACCAGGACGCTGGCTTGGCAGGACGGAGGTCATCATTGAGCCCACCTGCACGTCATGGATAGAAGCTTTGCAGGCGAAGACCGCCTTTAGTCAGGATAGGGTGTACTCTTGTCCCCCTTCAAAATTGGCCTTTGTAGCATCCCTTCCCTCCTAGAGCCTTGGGGGAAGAGGACCGCGCCAGTATAAATATAGGCTAGTCTCCATCGTAGAGAAGGATCCAGTCTTGGCATCCCTAGGATCGATCCTTGAGCCCTCCAGAGGCAGTTCATCCTTGTACTGGTTCATACTCATCCTCCTCGCGAGGCAATCCACCACAAAGCAGGAGTAGGGTTTTACACTGCAAGGTGGCCCGAACCTGGGTAAATCATCATGTTCCTCCTTCTTCCCTTGCTCTTGCACATCGGAGCATCACCGTGAGGCAGTGAGCAGCGAGCCGTAGCCGAGTGAAGTTCTCCACGTGCACCCTAGAGTTCGAACCTTTCCCTGGGTCCCCGGAGCCCCGATTCCGACATTTGGCGCGCCAGGTAGGGGTGTGCCAGAGTTCTTTCGCTTTGTTCCGACCCCGCTTCACGGTCCCCATGGCCGACGCTTGTCATGTTAGTGTCGAGCACCGTGCGGCTCGTGTCGCCCAGATGGAGCCGGCGGGCTACGGTGGCCGCCGCCTCTCCTCGTCAGTCGCGGCCAACGCCACCACTGACCCGGCTGCTCACGAGCAGCAGGACTTCTCCCTGCCACCCTTCGTGCAATGTGACGGCTGCACCGTGATGACCCACAAATATAGGGGATCAATCATAGTCCTTTAGATGAGGAAGAGTGTCGAACCCAACGAGGAGCAGAAGGAAATGACAAGTGGTTTTCAGCAAGGTATTTTCTGCAAGCACTGAAATAGTCGGTAACAAGTAGTTTGATAGCAAGATAATTTGTAACGGACAAGTAACAGTAACGGTAAATAAAGTGCAGCAAGGTAGCCCAATCCTTTTGTGGCAAAGCATAGGCCAAAACGGTCTCTTGTGATAAGCAAAGCGTTCTTGAGGGTACACGGGAATTTCAGCAAGTCACTTTCATCATGTTGGTTTGATTCGTGTTCGCTACTTTGATAGTTTGATATGTGGGTGGACCAGTCCTTAGGTGTTGTTCTTACTTGAACAAACCTCCTACTTATGATTAACCCCCTCGTAAGCATCCGCAACTATGAGAAAAGTATTAAGATAAAATCTAACCATAGCATTAAACTTTTGGATCCAAATCGGTCCCTTACGAAGTAGCGCATAAACTAGGGTTTAAGCTTCTGTCACTCTAGCAACCCATCATCTAATAACTACTCCACAATGCATTCCCTTAGGCCCAAGTATGGTGAAGTGCCATGTAGTCGACGTTCACATGACACTACTAAGGGAATCACATTATACATATCATCAAAATATCGAACACATATCAAGTTCACATGATTACTTGCAACATGACTTATCCCGTGACCTCAAGAACAAAAGTAACTACTCACAAATGATAATCCTGCTCAAGATCAGAGGGATATTAAATAGCATAATGGATCTGAACATATAATCTTCCACCAAATAAACCATATAGTAATCAACTACAAGATGTAATCAACACTACTAGTCACCCACAGGTACCAATTTGAGGTTCCGGTACAAAGATTGAACACAAGAGATAAACTAGGGTTTGAGAGGAGATGGTGCTGTTGAAGATGTTGATAGAGATTGCCCTCCCAAAGATGAGAGGGTTGTTGGTGATGACGATGGTGATGAATTCCCCCTCCGGGAGGGAAGTTCCCCCGGCGGAATCGCTTCGCTGGAGGGCAAAAGTGCTCCTGCCCAAGTTTCGCCTCGAGACGGTGGCGCTTTGTCCCGAAAGTCCCCTTCTAATTTTTTCTAGGTCGAAATGACCTATATACCAGAAGATTGGCTCCCGAGGTGGGCCATGCTGAGCACAACCCACCAGGGCGCGCCTGGGGGGCCTGGCGCGCCCTGGTGTCTTGTGCTCACCAGGTGGCCCCTTCCGGTAGTTATTTGCTCCAGTATTTTTTATATATTCCGAAATAATTCTTCGTAAATTTTTAGCTCATTTGGAGATGTGCAGAATAGGTAAATCTGACATAGCTTTTTCAGGTCCAGAATTCCAGCTGCCGGCATTCTCCCTCTTTCTGTAAACCTTGCATATTATGAGAGAGAAGGCATTAGAATTACTCCAAAAAGCATTATTATGCATAAAAACATTATAAATAATAGTAGGAAAACATGATGCAAAATGGACGTATCAACTCCCCCAAGCTTAGACCTCGCTTGTCCTCAAGCGAAAAAACGAAATCGAAAAACATGCCCACGTGCTTAGAGAGAGAGATGTCGATAAAAAAACAAAATACGAACATAGAAGCATCATGCTTATTATTATAACAGCAAAGAACTTTAACATAAAACTTTATCACACAACTTTTATCATATAACTTCTCATGAACAAGTAACAATTCATCACAACATTGAATTATAAAGCATAGACCTAATTGAAAACTAACAAACTATGTTCTCAGTCAACTTTGCAACTACAATTCATCATATTTTCAGGAAGGGTCACGTATCAGAACCTTTAGGCAAGTCTACTCAACCATCATTTAACCTTCTATGATTGCTAACACTCACAGCATACCCATGAACAAAATGTTTCAACCAGACACATAGAAAGATAGGGGCTTATAGTTTTGCCTCCCAACGTATTCACCTCAGGGGTGATGTCAACAATAATAACTCATGCTCACTCATATCCAACTGGATATATGTGCCTAGATCTTTCCTCACCACATGATGCTTGCAAAAAGAGAAAAACAAAAGGAATAGGGAAGAATACTTTGACTCTTGCATAAAAGTAAATACATAAACGTAAAATATAGGCCCTTCGCAGAGGGAAGCAGAGGTTGCCATGCACTTTTTGTTTGTATGCCAAATCCCTTAATGCAAAAGAACGTCACGTTGTATTGCCCCTTATGATAGCAACCTTTATTATGCAGTCTATTGCTTTTATTATTTTGCCATCACAAGTTCGTACAATGCTCAGTTTTCTCTTACAGTAAATGATCCAACACATTTAGAAGCAATTTTTATTGCCTTATTGCACCGATGACAACTTACTTGAAGGATCTTACTCAATCCATAGGTAGGTATGGTGGACTCTCAAAATAAGTCTTTGGGTTTAAGGGTTTTTGGATGCACAAGTAGTATCTCTACTTAGTGCAGAGTTTTTGGCTAGCAAAGATATTGAGCAAGCACCACATGTTGAAGGATCTATGACAATATAACTTCTATGTGAATATAAACAAACATAAATTATTATGTTGTCTTCCTTGTCCAACGTCAACAGTTTTGACATATAATATTTAATGGGGGCTCACAATCATAAAAGATTTCCAAGATAGTGTATTTGCATGTGAATCTTCTCTTCCCTTATTAATTCTTTCATGAATTGCATCATTGACCAATGCTATGTTTGTCAACCTCCAATAAATTTTACGACTTATACTTTTCCTTATGTGATGTCATTACTTACCATAAGATTAGCATATGATCTTTTTCATTTACTTTCCTTTCTTTTTATGGGAACATAAGAGTAAAGAAACAAAACTCAAACTACTCTTTATTATATATCTCGCACATGATTACATAGATAGATAGATCACTAAGCAAGCACTCAAAAATAGATCGAACTAAACTTTTATTCAACTAAATCATAGGATAACTAAAGATCGAACTAAAATAGATAAAGGCAAAGATTGTGGTGGTGATATGATACCGGGGCACCTCCCCCAAGCTTGGCACAAGCCATGCCAAGGGGAGTGCCCATACCATGAACTCAAGTCTCCATTGTTGGGGAAGATGATGATGGTGGTGGTGAGCTTATCCAGCTTGCGTCGAAGGCTAAAGTTGTTCTTCCTCAGATCCTCATTCTCCAGCTCGAGCTTTAATATCTTCTTGCATAACGCTTCCTTGCTTTTCTGCAGGAAACGAGGAGGGATAGGTTCGGTTTCATCCTCCTCATCTGTGAACCACACATAGGGAAAAGTATCCTTGAAGATATTTGGGTCCAGAGGCTGGTAAGAAACAGGGCACTCTTCCTCCGAATCTTGAGATGACATATTTTTAGATCTGCCAGAAAAACAGCAATAAAGAAGAACAGAAGATTTCTCTGTGATACGGTGGTCAATACGTTCGGGGGGTATATAAAGATTTTTTTATCTTGGAGAACAAGCAAACGAGAGGAAAAACGAAGTCGGGAAGGTTGCCGAGGTGGGCACAACCCACCTGGGTGCGCCCTGGTGTCTTGTGCCCTCCTCGGTTGCCTTTCGGGTTGTTTCTTATTTTCCTAATTTTTAAAATATTTCAAAACTAACAAAAAATATTTTTGCAGATTTTTCGGAGTCCGTTTACTTACCGTATCATGTACCTCCTCTTTTTTAGGATTCTGGAGTGTTATGGAAGGTTTGTTTTATGTGTCCCTCTGGTATCATGGTTTGAATAATATCGCTTTCAACATTAATAGGCGTACCTGAGATATAGTGTTTAATTCCTTGCCAATTGGCCACCTTCGGGTTAGTACCTTCGGCATTATTAATCTTGATAGGTCCAGAGCGATAAACCTCCTCGATAATATGTGGTCCTTCCCATTTAGAGAGAAGTTTACCTGCAAAGAATCTAAAATGAGAGTTGTACAAAAGAACATATTCTCCGACTTTGAATTCCCGCTTTTGGATTCTTTTGTCATGCCATCTTTTATCTTTTTCTTTAAATAATTTGGCATTTTCATAAGCTTGGGTTCTTCATTCATCTAAAGAGCTAATATCAAATAACCACTTTTCACCAGCAAGTTTGAAATCATAGTTGAGTTCTTTAATTGCCCAATAAGCTTTATGTTCTAAATCTAGAGGCAAATGACAAGTTTTTCCATAAACCATTTTATAGGGAGACATACCCATAGGATTTTTATATGTTGTTCTGTAGGCCCAAAGTGCATCATCTAATTTCTTAGACCAATTCTTTCAGGACCTATTAATAGTTTTTGTAATATTAGTTTTATTTCTCTATTGCTAAGTTCAACTTGACCACTAGATTGAGGATGATAGGGTGATGCAATTATATGGTTAACATCATATTTAGCAAGCATTTTACGGAAAGCACCATGAATAAAGTGTGAACCACCATCAGTCATTAAATATCTAGGGACTCCAAACCTCGGGAAAATAACTTCTTTAAGCATTTTAATGGAAGTGTTATGATCAACACTACTAGTTGGAATAGCTTCTACCCACTTAGTAACATAATCAACAGCAACCAAAATATGTGTATACCCATTGGAGGAATGATAAGGTCCCATATAATCAAAACCCCAAACATCAAATGGTTTAACAGAAAGTGAATAATTCATAGGCATTTCTTAACGCTTAACTATATTACCAATTCTTTGACATTCATCACAAGATAAAACAAACTTACGTGCATCCTTGAAGAGAGTAGGCCAATAAAAACCAGATTGCAATACCTTATGAGCAGTTCTATCTCTCGCATGATGCCCTCCATAAGCTTCAGAGTGACATTTCCATAGGATATGTTCCTGTTCATGCTCAAGTACACAATGTCTAATAATACCATCTACTCCTTCTTTATAAAGATGTGGGTCATCCCAAAAGTAATGTCTTAAATCATAGAAGAATTTTTTTTCTTTTGTTGATATGTGAAACTAGGTGGTATGTATTTAGCAACAATATAATTTGCATAGTCAGCATACCAAGGAGTATTATGAGAAACATTTATTGCAGCTAGTTGTTCATCAGGAAAGCTATCATCAATAGGTAGTGGGTCATCAAGAATATTTTCTAACCTAGATAAGTTATCAGCTATGGGGTTCTCAGCTCCTTTTCTATCAGTAATATGTAAATCAAATTCTTGCAGCAAAAGAACCCACGTCATAAGTCTAGGTTTAGCATCTTTCTTTTCCATAAGATATTTAATAGCAGCATGATCAGTGTGAACAATTACTTTGGAATCAACAATATAAGATTTGAATTTATCACAAGCAAACACAACTGGTAAAAATTCTTTTTCAGTAGTAGCATAATTTCTTTGGGCACTGTCTAGAGTTTTGCTAGCATAATGAATGACATTCAATTTCTTATCAACTCTTTGTCCTAGAACAGCACCAACAGCATAATCACTGGCATCACACAAAATTTCAAAAGGCAAGTTCCAATCAGGTGGTCGAACAATAGGTGCAGAAGTTAAGGCTTTCTTAAGTGTCTCAAAGGCTTCTACACAATCATCATAAAAAACAAATGGAACATCCTTTTGTAAAAGATTTGTAAGAGGCCTAGAAATTTTAGAGAAGTCTTTAATAAATCTCCTATAGAAACCAGTATGACCTAGGAAACTACAAATACCTTTAATATCTTTAGGACATGGCATTTTCCCAATTGCATCAACTTTAGCTTTATCCACCTCAATACCTTGTTCAAAAATTTTATGCCCCAAGACAATACCTTCATTAACCATAAAGTGACACTTCTCCCAATTCAAGACAAGATTAGTTTACTCACATCTCTACAAAACTCAATCAAGATTGCTCAAGCAATCATCAAAAGAAGTTCCATAAACAGAAAAATCATCCATGAAAACCTCAACTATCTTTTCACAAAAATCAGAGACTATATCAGTCATACATCTTTGAAAGGTAGCAGGTGCATTACATAAACCAAAAGGCATACGTCTATAAGCATAAGTTCCAAATGGGCAAGTAAAGGTGGTTTTCTCTTGATCAGGTTGTGAAACAGGTATTTGAGAAAAACCAAAATATCCATCCAGAAAACAAAAGTGTGTGTGCTTAGATAATCTTTCCAACATTTGATCAATAAAAGGCAAAGGGTAATGATCTTTTCTAGTTACTTTATTTAATTTTCTAAAATCAATTACCATTTGATAACCAGTAACAATTCTTTGTGGAATAAGTTCATTTTTATCATTAAGAACAACCGTAATACCTCCCTTCTTAGGGACACAATGAACGGGACTTACCCATCTACTATCAGCTATGGGATAGATTATACCTACTTCCAGAAGCTTTAATATTTCAGTCCTTACCACTTCTTTCATCTTAGGATTCAAACGTCGTTGATGATCAACAACGGGTTTAGCATCAGGTTCCATATTAATCTTGTGCTGACAGATAGTGGGACTAATGCCCTTAAGATCATCCAGAGTATATCCAATGGCAGCATGGTGCTTCTTCAGAATTTTCAATAATCTTTCTTCTTCATGTTCTGAAAGGTTAGCACTAATAATAACAGGATATATCTTTTTCTCATCAAGATAAGCATATTTCAAAGTATCAGGCAATTGTTTCAATTCAAACACAGGATCACCTTTAGGTGGAGGAGGACCTCATAGAGTTTCAATAGGCAAATTGTGTTTGAGCAGAGGTCGTTGTTCAAAGAAATTTTTATCTATTTCATTTCTTTCATGCATATGCATATCATTTTCATGGTCTAGCAAATATTGTTCTAGTGGATCAGTAGGGGGCACGGCAATAGAAGCAAGACCAATTATTTCATCCTTACTAGGTAATTCTTTCTTATGTGGTTGTCTACTAAACTTGGAGAAATTAAACTCATGAGACTCATTACCAAAGCTAACACCGACAGTTTGTTTTTCACAATCTATTTTAGAATTCACGGTGTTCAAGAAAGGTCTAGCAAAGATAATGGTACAAAAATTGTCTTGTGGGGAACCAAGAACAAGAAAATCAGTAGGGTATTTTATTTTCCCACACAAGACTTCAACATCTCTAACAATCCCAAGTGGTGTGATGGTGTCTCTATTAGCAAGTTTAATAGTAACATCTATGTCTTCTATTTCAGCGGGTGCTATGTCATTCATAATTTCATGGTATAAGGTAAAAGGAATAGCACTCATGCTGTCGGTGAAACAAACATTCGCGTTTGGTTGCCCGGACTTATACACACGCGTGCTGGCATTGCATATCCTACACCAAGATACAGAAGCAAGACCAAGCCAGAAGAACCGCTCTACGTAAGATGAAGGAGCGGATCAAGAAGACCAAGACAAGCAAGACAACAAAGCATCACCTTGGGAAAGCCTCCCTTGCCGGGCAGGAGGGCCCAGCCGGGTCGAGACCGCCCCAAGGACAAGTCCAAGATTTCCCCGGCAGGCTTGCCGGGTCAGCCAAGGGAGGATCTCCCCGCCAAGGCACCACCGCTCCACCGTACCGCAACACAAGTCAATTTTCGGTGCGGTGTCGAGCCCCCAAGTGATTAAGTGGCTTCTACTAAGCACGTGGCAGCCCATGGAGGACAGATTATCCTCATGTGACACCCGTCAAGAGGCATGTCAAGCAGATAGGCAGAGGAAGGATAAGCGACATGGCAGGCTTGCCAGGTTTCACCCTCAGCATGACACATAGCAGTGCATTTAATGCACTTTGTCCTAACTGCTAGAGTTAGGTATGATAGCACTGTTAGCTATATAATCACCAGATAAAGACTACTTTGCCAATGTGGTCACCCCTTAAGCTATAAAAGGAGGTCCAAGGCTAACTAGAAAAGGATTCGGACCCTTGCACACTTGTACGCGTGTAGCTACTCTCCCCAAGGCGACCTTACCGGGCTTGAGCGCTGCGTGCTCGTCGTGTTCCTCCATCCAATCCACCAAAAGCAGGAGTAGGGTTTTATGCTTCTCAGCGGCCCGGACTTGGGTAAAAACCACCAGCGTCATCACTATCGTGTTGTTTCATGGCCTCTGCTCTTTGTGCAATGTGATCTTCCCCCTTGCCGAACCACAAGGGGCCGATGGCCCTTAGGTGATCATGTCCACCCACAACATCTTTGGCGCGTCAGGTAGGGGCTAGGGCGCTTGCGCGAACCTGAGGTTGTGAGCAGCGCGTCCATCATCATCGTCTTCATCCATGGCGCCCAAGAAGAAACCCGGTACTACCGCGCATCCTTCCACTTCGAAGGCCCCCTCTGACGCAGCCGCGGACGCCATAGGCGCCACGACGGCGTTAGATGAGGTGGGTACCATGGGAGACACGACCGGCGCAGGCGGCGCCATCGTTGTGTCCCCCATGGAAGAAGCAGGAGCGGGAGGCACCGGGGGAGGGCAGCATCGACAACACCCCAACGGGCATGACCCTCAAGCAGCGGGTGGAGGGGACGTTCATCCTCCACCACCCCGCCGAACTAGCGGGCACAGCCGCAGCAACGACGCCCGCTCTGGTGCGAGTCGTGACCCTCTAGCCGCGCCTGCCACCGGCGCGGCCACTGGGCGCGCACCTTGCCCGGATCAGGGCAGGCAGGGTGGAGTGCCAAACGGGGACGCCGACCCCCAAGCGCGGCTCGCTCAACACCAGACTTCCTTGGCAACCGGTCCGCGATGGCATGAACACGGCGACGCCCCTGCTGGTACCACCAGGAGTCGAGCGACGTCGCGATCTGCCTCGTCAGCTGCGCCTAGCACAGCTACGGAAGCCATGGCACGAGCCCAACTCTTACTAAGATTTCCCACCGACGGTTGATCAGATGGATGAATGGAGGGCCACTATCCAGAGTTTGATCAGTTTCACTGAGCTGTGAAGTCGCAGCAGGCAGAGCCTTCGCGGCACCCATGAACAGCAACAGCCGCCTGGGCTGATGGCCGTGTCGAGGAGACTGCACTGACGGTGCAGTATCCTCCGCGACAGCAGACCCAGAGGCGATAGCAGCAAGAATAGCGTGTCTACGAGCCTGACGAAGCATCGATGGCCTCTTCTGGTCCGCGAGCACATCGGGACTAGCGGCAGGTCCTGGAGGATCGGTGGAGGGAAGATGCACACATCACGATAGAGTGACACCAGGAGACTTGCCATCAATCTAACAGGCAAAATGATCCAGACGTTGACAAACCCGCACCCAGCGATGGCGGGTACTTGCCTTGCAAGGTTGGTTGCCCCGCCTTCACTCGTGAGCTGCAGCAAGTCCGTTGGCCGTCTGCCCGCGTCTTTAAGCCTGAGTTACCGGAAAAGTACGATGGAAAATTGAACCCAGCAGAGTTCTTGAGCATTTACACTATTACCGTTCAAGCTGCCGGGGGCAGGGATGAAAAGGTGTTCGCCAACTACTTCCCTTTGGCGCTCAAGCCAAACGTGAGGTCGTGGCTGATGCACCTACCAGAGAATTCCATTTCATCATGGGCTGACCTGTGCAACGAGTTTGTTGGCGCCTTCACGGGTGGCCACCAAGAGCCAGGACGGCCCAGCGATCTGCAAGTCCTTTCGCAGAAGGAAGGGGAAATCTTACAGAAATACATGCAGAGGTTTAGTCGAGTGCACCGCAACATTCCAGAGATACATTCAGCTGCTGTGATTGTCGCGTTCCATTCAAACGTGCGCAACAGAAGGATACGGTCCAAGATGAACGTCCGGCTGCCCAAGATTGTCAATGAGTTGTACATGTTGGCAGATAAATGTGCTCGGGTTGAAGAAGGAAGACGACTCCGCAGAGAAGAGGATGGCATCGAAGTCGATTCAGAAGAAGATGATCAGGCCGTCAACCCGAAGAGGAGGAGCCAAAAGCGCAATAAGAAGCACAAGGATAAATCAGTATTGGCTGTCGAGAGCCCTGGCAACCTCAGCACTAGCAAGAAGGCCAAAACCAAAGCCCCCGGCAAGGAAGCTGCTACATGCGCTGATTGCCGGGAGGGTGTAGTGGCAGAGAAAGCTGGGAAGTCTAATGGGCCATACTGCAAGATTCACCGCACCAAAGGTCATGATCTCCAGGAATGCCACCAAGTCGAGCAGCTTGTCAAGAAGCAGAAGGCGGAATATGAGAAGAGGGACAGGGAGAAAGACCAAGAGGGTGCTGGAGGAAAGGGCTGTGGCAGTAGAGGGGGTCGTCGCGGCAAGGCCCCACGGCGAAAAGAGAAACCTGCTAGAGGCCGTGAAAATAAAGAAGAAGATGGTGAAAGTGATGAAGGGGATGAGGAAGAAACCAGCGAGCAAGAATTCCAGAAAGCAACTGAGGCCATGTGTATTAACGGAGGTGCATCTTTGCACTCCTCTCACCGCCAGCTCAAGCAGTGGGCGCGAGAGGTTAATGCCGTGGAGCTAGCTGCAGACTCCCGGAAACCGCTCAAATGGTCCCGCACGCCTATCATCTTTGATGAAGAGGATCACCCTACCGCAGTAGGGTGTTTGCCGTTGTTGGTCTCCCCAATGATATGCAACCTCAAAGTCACAAAGATGCTAGTGGACGGCGGGGCTAGGTTGAATCTGATGTCCCCTAAAGTGGTCAGCAAGCTGCAAATCCCTAATGAGGAGCTCAAAGTTACTGGTACGTTCCAAGGAATCAACCCCGGCAGGAGCCGTCCTAAGGGAAAGATTACGCTGCCGGTGACGTTTGGCGGGGACCTGAACTACCAGATCGAGAGAGTTGTGTTTGACGTTGTTGAGCTTCCCTTGCCGTACAATGGGATCCTTGGTCGCCCAGCTCTGGAAAAGTTCATTGCAGCATCCCACTATGCTTACAATACCTTGAAGATGCCAGGACCGTTGGGCGTCATTTCCATTCCATCAGATAAAAAGGATGCAATCATATGTGTGGATCAGATGTATCGAGACGCGGTAGCAGCTAAGGCTGCTGAAGCCATGGCTCCCGCCAAGGAGGCGAAGAAGGGAAAGAAAGCTAGCAGTGGCACCAGCAAAGACTCCGGGATGCGCGCCTCCGCGGAGTGCGCTGCACCTGTTGAGGACCTGCCGGAAAGTTCCACTAGCAAGAGGCGCAATGCTACTCCACCTGCTGTAAAAAGGGTCTCGGCAAGGCAGGATGGCGCTGGCGGTACGTTCGCCATCCTTGATGATAAATAGGAAAGCGCGCTCATTGCCTTCCTACGGGCGAATGTCTATGTGTTTGCTTGGCAACCATCTGACATCCCCGGTGTTCCTAGGGAGGTAATCGAGCACCACCTTGCTGTCTGCCCTCACGCCCGGCCCGTCAAGCAAAAGGTTTGGAAGCAAGCTTTAGAGCGGCAACAGTTCATTGCCGAGGAAATCAAGAAACTCGAAGCAGCTGGTTTGGTCAGGGAAGTGCTGCATCCAACGTGGTTAGCAAACCCAGTGGTAGTGCGCAAGGAAAATGGGAAATGGAGGCTCTGCATCGACTTCACGGACTTGAACAAGGCATGCCCGAAGGACCCTTTCCCCTTGTCACGCATCGATCAGATCATAGACTCCACCTCCGGGTGTGATCTGCTTTCCTTTTTGGATGCATACTCCGGATACCACCAGATATTCATGTCCAAAGAAGATGAAGAGAAGACCGCGTTCATAACCCCATGTGGCACGTACTGCTTTGTACGCATGCCTTTCGAGTTGAAGAGCGCTGGATCCACTTTTGCAAGAGCAGTACAGATTGGTTTTGAACCACAGTTGCACAGAAACGTGGAAGCCTATATGGATGATATAGTGGTCAAGACCAAGGACAAATCGACACTTATTCAAGATTTGGAAGAGACCTTTGCCAACTTGCGTAAGATCAATTTGAAGTTAAACCCTGAGAAATGGGTGTTTAGCATTCCCTCCGGCAAGCTACTTGGTTTCTTTGTATCTCACCAAGGGGTAGAGGGCAACCCCGACAAGATCAGAGCGATTGAGCAGATACAAGCACCCAGAACCGTCAAGGATGTGAGGCGCTTAACTAGATGTGTTGCCACATTGAGTAGGTTCATTTCCAAGTATGTCGAGCGCACCTTGCCGTTCTTCAAAATTCTAAAGAAGGCAGGGCCAATGAAGTGGACCTCGGAGGCAGAAGCAGTGCTGCGGGACTTGAAAGCATACCTTTCCTCTGCTCCCACCTTAGTCGCTCCTAAGCCACAAGAGTCATTGCTGCTATACCTAGCAGCAACGAACCAAGTGGTTAGTGCAGCTCTGGTGGCGCAGCGAGAAGTGGATGAAGAAGCAGTTGTAGAAATTGTCCCCTCCGGAGATGAAACTGAGCCACTCACGGCGAGGTCAGACACAGATCAAGGAGAAGCAAAGCAAGTTGGCAAAGACAATTCCAAGACCGCGGCAAGGAAGAAAGTAGTGCAACGGCTAGTATACTTTGTCAGCTCCCTGTTGCAGGGGGCTAGGTCAAGGTATTTCGGAGCGCAAAAGTTGATATTCGGCCTCATCATGGCCTCGAGGAAGCTACGCCACTACTTCCAAGCCCATGAGATCACAGTTGTCACTCGTTTCCCACTGCAGCGCATACTGAGGAACCCTGAAGCCACAGGCAGAATAGTTGAATGGGCATTACAGCTATCAAGTTTTGGCCTGAAGTATGAAAGTACCTCAACCATTCAAAGCAGGGCATTGGTGGAGTACATTGCGGAATGGACGCACTTCAGATGAAGAAATACCAGAAATAGTTATCCCCGGCAAGGAGGCGCCTCAGGAATGGATCATGTATTTTGATGGTGCTTTCTCATTACACGGTGCTGGAGCTGGCGTGCTTCTTGTTACTCCCACCGGAGAGCACCTCAAGTATGTGGTTCAAATGCACTTCCCCCGGGAGAAGGCCACCAACAACACTGCTGAATACGAGGGGCTCCTTGCCGGGCTAAGAATTGCATTGGAATTGGGAATCAAGAAGTTGATCATCCGTGGAGACTCGTAGCTTGTGGTGAGACAAGTTAACAAGGATTACCAGAGCCCGTTGATGGAGGCATATGTAGAAGAAGTAAGAAAGTTGGAGGAGCACTTTGATGGATTACAAACAGAGCACATGCCACGTGTGGAAAACAGCATTGTTGATCATTTATCAAAGTGCGCGGCCCAAAAGCTCCATGTGGAACCAGGAACTTTTGTCCTCCACCTAACTCAATCGTCAGTATCCCCTTCAACGATGGCCAGGAAAAGGAGGAAGTTGGACTCCGGCAAGTATCTCCCGGCAGGGCTTCCCGAAGCCTCCGGTAGAGGGGCTACCGGGAACAACTCCGCTTCGATTGGTGAGCTGCCCCCTCCCGCGGAACCACGGGTCCTTGTGGTTGAGGTGAGCGTTCCCATGAATGAGGAGGTGCCATTGGTCCTTGTTGTTGAGCCTCAGGCTCCAACTTGGGCGCAGCACATCGTCCACTTTCTCCAAATAGGAGAACTCCCCGAAGAGCAAGAAGAAGCTGAAAGAGTAGCCCGAAGGTCTAGTATGTATCAGTTTGTCGATGACACCCTATACAGAAGAAGGCCAAACAGTGTGAAGTTGAAGTGCATTTGCCTGGAAGAGGGGCTGGAACTACTAGCAGAGATACACAAGGGCGTGTGCGTCTCCCATATTGGATCAAGAGCCTTGGTTGGGAAAGCTTTCCAACAAGGTTTCTACTGGCCCACGGCCCTCTAAGAAGTGGTTGAGCTAGTCACCAGATGTGAAGCCTACCAGTTCCACTCCAAGAGCATCCATCAACCAGCTCAAGCTCTCCAGACGATCCCTTTGTCCTGGCCATTTTCAGTTTGGGGGCTCGACATCTTGGGCCCCTTCCCCCATGCTACCGGGGGCTTTGAATTCTTGTATGTTGCAATTGACAAGTTTATAAAGTGGTCGGAAGTGGAGCCAGTAAGGAAGGTAACCGCACAGTCAGCTATCAAGTTCTTGAAAGGATTGGTGTGCCGTTTTGGAGTACCCGCCAGGGTGATCACTGATAATGGCACCCAATTCACAAGCCGCGCCTTCATGCAATATGTCCAAACCCTCGGAAGCAAGGTCTCCTTTGCCTCTGTTGCTCATCCTCGGAGCAATGAACAAGCTGAGAGGATGAACGCTGAAGTGCTGCGTGGGCTCAAGACAAGAAGTTTTGACAAGCTGCGGAAGTGTGGTAGACACTGGATCGACGAGCTGCCGGTGGTTCTTTGGTCCCTCCGTACGACACCGAATCGAGCCACCGGGTAGACTCCCTTCTCCCTAGTCTATGGGGCAGAAGCAGTGCTCCCCATGGAAATCATATACGGGTCACCTTGAGTACTTGCCTATGATGAAGTAGAGCAAGAGCAACTCCGGCATGACGATGTCATGCTCCTCGAGGAAGATCGTCTCCGGGCCGCGGTGCGTGCTGCACGCTACCAGCAAGCCTTGCGCCGCTATCATAGCCGCAGGATTCATGCCCGGAGCCTTGAGGAAGGCGACCTTGTCCTTAGGAGTGTTCAATCCACCAAGTGTTCCAACAAGTTGACGCCGAAGTGGGAAGGCCCTTACCGGGTAGTACGAGTCACCAGACCTGGCGCAGTCCGTTTGGAGACCGAAGATGGCATTAAGGTGCAAAACTCATGGAATATTGAGCATCTTCGCAAGTTCTACCCGTAAGGCGCGGCTGCCGGGCTCAGTCCCGGCAGCCACCTTTTGTACAAGCCTTGCCGATGTGCATGTAACCCTTTGTACAAAGCCAGGCGTAGACCATGTGCAAAGGTAATAAAATGAAGCGCTAGCGCCTAAAACTTGCATGCATGTTTATTTTAGCATGATTCTGCCATGGTCATTTAGAGAGGGTCATGCATTGCTATTTTTCTTTCCCTGTGCTCACCACAGGGTCCTGCCGCGGATAAAATCCTAAGGAAGAGAAGAAAGAACAAGTTTGTATATCGACCCCCGGCAACCCAAAGCAGATAAGTTCCCTTTAAGAGTTCCATAGTGTACATCGGTGAGGAAAACTTGTGCGTAGAAAAACCTTGTCCTCCCCCCCCTTCAAACATTTGAGCTCCTATTCCTTGATTTGAAGATAACTTCAATCAGAGTGGTCGCAGTGGCATTTGGAAAAAGGAGTTGGCAAGGGGCCGGTTCTCTTTCATGCTCTTAGGCTCGCCGGGCAGAGCCTCGCGGTAGCAAGGGAAGAGGCCGGCAAGATATCTTGCCGAAAAACTTTGTTTACATGAAAGTATAAAGGAGTCACTCCTCTGCATGAATATGACACATGCACAAGTGCCCGACAAGCATGTCTTTTTTTTAATACGCGGATAGACAAGTACAAGCCTTACGGATTACAAATACAGCTGAAAAGATTACATTCCTTGAGATAAAATTTGGCAAATGCCTACATATTTTAGACTAAAAAAAGATAAGTGCCCCGTAATGCCTTTCTTGCCCCTCTCCTCCTAGGGGCTATAGTGGGAGGCGAAGAGGGCAAAAGGAGTGCCTGGGCAGAAGCCCAGCCTGACCCCGTCAGGGCCCGCGGCACGCAATCTGACAAGATCGAGAGGGGCGGGGGCGAAGACGATGGACGGAGAGAGCGGCTAGGCGATGCCCTGGTCACCACCATCAAGACTAGCGGAACGCGGAAGGAAGGCCCCCGGCAGGGAAGATGAAGCCGGAGTCCACGGAGAAGCCTGCCGGGGTCCATCTGGAGAAGGCGGAGACGTCCACACCCAACACCCCGGCAAATCGCTCTGCCGGGGGAAGAAGACCCATGTGCAAATGATGGTGCCGCCGACGCCTTGCTGACGGTGATGGTGCGTCCGGCATTCAACCGAAGTCTGAGCCATCATCCTCCCAATCGCTGCCATCGTCATCGTCGTCACTGTCCTCTTCGTCGTTGTCGCTCGAGGAGGAGCTTTCGTCCTCGGTCGAGCTCTCCGCGCAGCACCCTAAGCGAGCACCTGAATGCCCGAAGACTTTGATGGAGAGCAGATTGGCCTCCGTTAGCTTGAAATGGAGAACATGCCCCGCCGCCAAGCTGTGGGCACGAGCGAAGGTTTTCCAGCCACGCCGGAGAAGCAGGACATGAGGTGCAGGGAACTCTACGTTCGCCCGCATGCTGCCGTTACAGCAGCCCCTCATGTGCAGCCTCAATCCGGGCGGCTGTTCTTCCGCCATCACCCTTGCAAATGGGGTGGGAAGTCGAAGACGGCTGCGCGGCGGCCCGCGCAGCTTGACAATGAACTCCAACGGCTGGTCCCGGGCATGACCTTCCATTGGGGCCGCGGCAACCGGGGGAGGAGCGACCAGGACACCTCCGTGTCCTCCTCGGCCCCGAGCGCCACGACGATAGCGCCCGCGTCCAGCGGCACCACCTTGCGCGCTGGACTCTGCTCCTGCATCCCCAGCAGGGAGAGGGAGGCGCTGCCGAGAAGAGACCCTCCTCGCCACCGCTGGAGGTTGACCACGTCCTCTTCCCCTCACCATAGTGGAAGAAAGATATCAGGGAGGGAGGAGGAGATGTGTGTGGGTGAGCCCCTCGCCCACGTCCCCTTTTATAGGGGAACTCGGCCGAGGGCTGGCTCCTCACCACCTAGGAGGGAGCCGCCCTGCTCCACCAATCCTGCCTCCCTGTGTCGCTGATGGCGTCCAGAATCAACGACCGCCCACCTGCACCTATCCACAGCGCCTGGCTTTCTGCCATGGCACTAATTCCCGCGCCCTACGCGTCTGCCACCAAAAACCTGCGCAATGCATGTAGCGTACATGGCGGAAACAGTAGGCGTAGTGGGTGAGTAAAATGGCAGTTACCTCCCCGTGAACGTGGGCGGCCCGTGAGCCACTACGTGGGTAACCCCACGTCGTTCCGCACGACTCGTGGGAAAACCGGAAACGGGTTCATTTACAGGTTAATGAAGAAGCAAAGAACATATCAAGAAGAACATGAGCCCCATCGCGGTTTAGCCAAAGTGCACACCTGTGTATCTGTTGGGGCCTACCCCAACGATGCCAGGCGGCACGTATGGGCCAGGCCCGGGGGCTCCTGTCGGTGCAACAAACATTCATGTTTGGTTGCCCAGACTTATACACAGGCGTGCTGGCATTGCATATCCTACACCAAGATACAGAAGCAAGACCAAGCCAGAAGAACCACTCTTTGTAAGATCAAGGAGCAGATCAAGAAGACCAAGACAAGCAAGACAAGCAAGACAACAAAGCATCACCTTGGGAAAGCCTCCCTTGCCGGGCAGGAGGGCCCGGCCGGGTTGAGACCGCCCCAAGGACATGTCCAAGATTTCCCCGGCAGGCTTGCCGGGTCCGCCAAGGGAGGATCTCCATGCCAAGGCACCACCGCTCCACCGCACCGCAACGCAAGTCAATTATCGGTGCGGTGTCGAGCCCCCAAGTGATTAAGTGGCTTCTACTAAGCACGTGGTAGCCCATGGAGGACAGATTATCCTCATGTGCCACCCATCCAGAGGCGTGTCAAGCAGATAAGCAGAGGAGGGATAAGCGGCACGGCAGGCTTGCCGGGTTTCACCCTCAGCATGACACCTAGCAGTGCATTTAATGCACTTTGTCCTAACTGCCAGAGTTAGGTATGATAGCACTGTTAGCTATCTAATCACCAGATAAAGACTACTTTGCCACTATGGTCACCCCTTAAGCTATAAAAGGAGGTCCAAGGCTAACTAGAAAATGATTCGGACCATTGCACACTTGTACGCGCATAGCTGCTCTCCCCAAGGCGACCTTGCCGGGCTTGAGTGTTGTGTGCTCGTCGTGTTCCTCCATCCAATCCACCAAAAGTAGGAGTAGGGTTTTACGCTTCTCAGTGGCCTGAACCTGGGTAAAAACCACCAGCGTCATCACTGTCGTGTTGTTTCATGGTCTCCGCTCTTTGTGCAACGTGATTTTCCCCCTTGCCGAACCACAAGGGGCCGATGGCCCCATAGGTGATCGTGTCCACCCACGACACAGGCTAGCACCTAAGTCACATAAACCATGATACCAATGATCTCCTATTTTAACTGAGACAACAAGCATGCCAACAACAGGTCTATGTTTATCTTTTTCATCGGGTTTGGCAATTCTAGCAGCATCATCGCAGAACTAAATAACATGCCCATCAATATTTTCTACCAGGAGATCTTTAACCATAGCAACACTAGGTTCTACTTTAATTTGTTCAGCAGGTTTAGGTGCTTTAATATTACTTTTGTGAACCACAGTTGAAACCTTAGCATGTTCCTTTAACCTAACAGGGAAAGGTGGTTTTTCAATATAAGCAGTAGGCACAACTGGATCAACATTGTAAATAATAGTTTCATCTTTAACTATGACCAGTTCTTTGATGTCTTCTTTAATAGGGGGATGATATTTAAACCACTTCTCCTTAGGGAGATCAACATGAGTAGCAAATGATTCACAAAAAGAGGATACTATCTCAGAGTCAAGTCCATATTTAGTGCTAAACTTGTGAAAAGCATCGGTATTCATAAAAGATTTAACACAATCAAATTCAAGCTTAATACCTGACTCTTTACCTTCGTCGAGTTCCCAATCTTCAGAGTTGCATTTAATTCTTTCTAAAAGACCCCACTTGAATTCAATAGTCTTCTTCATAAAAGAACTAGTACAAGAAGTATCGAGCATGGATCGATCATCATGAGAAAGCCGAGCATAAAAATTCTGAATAATAATTTCTCTAGAGAGCTCATGATTGGGGCATGAATATAACATTGACTGGCGCTGGAACTTTTCAACCTGGCCGACAAGTGCGTGAGGGCGGAGGAAGGCTGCCTCTCCCTCCTCAATAACTCCAACGTCGTGCCCGAAGACAAGAAGGCCAAGGCCAAGCAAGTGAAGCGCAAGGGCCCCGCCATGCTGGCGGTAGAGCCCGAGCAAAAGTGTGGCCGTGACCGTGACGAGCCCGCCAAGGATGATCGCCCGTTTTGCATCTTCCACAATGTGCGCACCCACAACACCGACGATTGTCAGGAGCTCAGGGCGCTCTGTGATGAGCGTTTGGGCCGCCTCCCCGAGCCCAACGACCGTGCCTTCGGCCGTGGAGGAGGCCGCGATGGAGAATGCTGGGACAACCGCAACCCTCAGAAAGGCTGGCGTGACCAGCCTCGCGAGGATGGCTGGCGCAATCAGCCTCATGACGGCGCTTGATGCGATCAGCCTCATGAGGTCCATCCTCAGGGCAACGCTGGCCTTCCGCTACTGCCGCCGCCCCTGGAGGAACGACAAAAACCAGCCAGACGAGGGGGCTGGGGGCTACCAGGAGCCTCGCACAATAGCCTACATCCTCGGAGGAGCTCAGGCCCCCACGTCAAACCGCTTCTTCAAGCAGTTCTCTCGTGAGGTGAACGCATCCCTCCCGAGGCTTGAGGTTGTGCGTCCTCTCAAGTGGTTGCAAAACACCATCACCTTCGATTCCAAGGACCACCTCAGGTGTTCAGCCACCGCTGGCATGCTCCCCATGTTGTGCACGCCCACCATCAGCAACGTCTCCGTCACCAAGACCCTCATCGATGGCGGCGTCGGCCTCAACGTGTTCTTAGTCGAGACCTTCAAGGCGCTTCAAGTGCCTTATGACCAGCTCATTCCCACTAGGTCATTCTCTAGGGTGACCGACGGCTCCACCACACCCCTGGGACAGGTGCGCCTCCCAGTCACCTTTGGCACTCGCGACAACTACCACACCGAGCTCATCGACTTCGACGTGGCCCACATTGGCCTCCCGTACAATGCCATCTTGGGGTATCCGGCCCTCGCCAAGTTCATGGCGGCGACCAACCATGTCTACAACATCCTCAAGATGCCAGGGTGTAGTGGCATTATCACCGTCGCCTATGATGAAAAGGATGCGGTCTGCTCCCTCGAGCACGCCTACCGAGCTGCGGCGACCGAGAACTCCGATGGCGAGGAAGACATCGCGCCCCCTGAGGCTGTCCCCGTGAAGAAGAAGCAGCTCCTCCCCAAGAACCGTCCCGAGGCAAAGAAGGCACCCGCTGGCGACACTCAGGTGCCGCGCCTGTCACCGGGGCATGCCTTCCTCCCGCATAGGAAGGCACGCCCGGCGTCCCTGATGACCCACAAGTATAGGGGATCAATTGTAGTCCTTTCGATAAGTAAGAGTGTCGAACCCAACGAGGAGCAGAAGGAAATGACAAGTAGTTTTCAGCAAGGTATATTCTGCAAGCACTGAAATAGTCGGTAACAAGTAGTTTGATAGCAAGATAATTTGTAACGGACAAGTAACGGCAACGATAAATAAAGTGTAGCAAGATAGCCCAATCCTTTTGTGGCAAAGGACAGGCCAAAACGGTCTCTTATGATAAGCAAAGCGTTCTTGAGGGTACACGGAAATTTCACTATGTCACTTTCATCATGTTGGTTTGATTCGTGTTCGCTACTTTGATAGTTTAATATGTGGGTGGACCGGTGCTTAGGTGTTGTTCTTACTTGAACAAACCTCCTACTTATGATTAACCCCCTCGCAATCATCTGCAACTACCAGAAAAGTATTAAGATAAAATCTAACCATAGCATTAAACTTTTGGATCGAAATCGGTCCCTTACGAAGTAGCGCATAAACTAGGATTTAAGCTTTTGTCACTCTAGCAACCCATCATCTAGTAACTACTCCACAATGCATTCCCTTAGGCCCAAATATAGTGAAGTGCCATGTAGTCGACGTTCACATGACACCACTAAGGGAATCACAACATACATATCATCAAAATATCGAACACATATCAAGTTCACATGATTACTTGCAACATGACTTCTCCCGTGGCCTCAAGAACAAAAGTAACTGCTCAGTAACGATAATCATGCTCAAGATCAAAGGGGTATTAAATAGCATAATGGATCTGAACATATAATCTTCCACCAAATAAACCATATAGTAATCAACTACAAGATGTAATCAACACTACTAGTCACCCACAGGTACCAATCTGAGGTTCCGGTACAAAGATTGAACACAAGAGATGAACTAGGGTTTGAGAGGAGATGGTGTTATTGAAGATGTTGATGGAGATTGCCCTCCCAAATATGAGAGGGTTGTTGGTGATGATGATAGCGATGATTTCCCCCTTCGAGAGGGAAGTTCCCTCGGCGGAATCACTCCGCAAGAGGGCAAAAGTGCTCCTGCCAAGTTCCTCCTCGAGACGGCGGCACTTCATCCCGAAAGTCCCCCTCTGATTTTTTCTAGGTCAAAATGACCTATATACTAGAAGATGGGCTCCGGAGGTGTGCCGTGCTGAGCACAACCCACCATGGCACGCCTGGGGTGACCTGGCGCGCCCTGGTGTCTTGTGCTCACCAGGTGGCCCCCCTCTGTTAGTTATTTGCTCCAGTATTTTTTATATATTCCAAAATAATTCTCCGTAAATTTTCAGCTCATTTGGAGATATGCAGAATAGGTAACTCTAGTGTAGCTTTTTTAGGTCCAGAATTCCAGCTGCCGGCATTCTCCCTCTTTGTGTAAACCTTGCATATTATGAGAGAAAAGGCATTAGAATTACTCCAAAAAGCATTATTATGCATAAAAACATTATAAATAATAGTTGGAAAACATGATGCAAAATGGACGTATCAGTCCCCTCAGGGCAGGCTCGGGGGCTTATTCCTGGAGAGCCTCTCACTTGTCCACTGCAACGAGGGAGGCGCTCGGTCACCACTTGGAGGCGTGCTTCGACGCGCGCCCCCGCGGGCAAGGAACATGGCCCGAGGCACCAGGAGCGCAAGAGTTCATCACCAAGGCGATCTGCGAGCTTCAGGAAATGCGGGCCATGCGCGGCGAATGCCGCCCCGCATGCCCCACCAGCTCAGCTGTTGCTCCCGACGCGGGCGACGAACTGCGTGTCTACGTCAACATCCCGGGCCTCAATAGGGCCGCTTCTCAGGACCTCTTCTGGCCGTCACGCGTCAGCTAGAGCGGGGGTTACCCCTGCAACTACATCCACATGCCCTTCGGCCTGCTAAACGCGGGCGCCACGTACCAGCGGTTCGCGTAGCTCGCATTGGTGTCTCACTGTGACAGCCCGAGACCGACGCTCCAGAAGCTTTCCATTTATTTCATTTTCGTCGTGTGATTTATTTTGCTTGTTGCATTTCATCATCGCATCATGTGCATTGCATCCGCATGTTACATAAAACTCATAGCCATTCGTAGTTGCCGCTTCTCTCTGTCTCTGTTGACCTCCTCTCAGATCAACCGGACCGCTCTATTCTCTCTCTTCTCTGAGCCCATCAAACCCAATTGTCTCCACGGCCTTTTGTCAACCCACACTCTTTGCTGCCTTGTCCGAAAACCTCTCCCGAACCCAACCCGCACGGTCATGACCAATGGGTCCGGATCATCCCCAAACATCCCTAAAATATCTTCGGTTCTTTGTTAGACTGTCCTAGCCTATTTTCCCCGGGTCGTCCGATTACAATCGAAGGGTCCAAGTAACCCCTACCATAATTCTACTGCTATATAAACAAGGCAACCCTAGAAATGAGGAGCCTTGTCCCATCCTCCCAGCCGCTGCCGCCAGCATCTCCCACCTCGGGATCCTCTCAGTCCCCCCCCCCCCCGCGCCAACCACTAGCCACACCCAGATCCAATCCATCCACGCAGCTCCGCGCCCGAGCTCTTCTCCTGCCCGAGGCCTCTTCCTCCTTGCTTCGCTCAAGCCCAAAGGAGAGGAGCTCCTCCTCTGCCCGAGCGCCTCCTCAGCCCCGAGCACGCCTCCTGCTCGAGCCTCGTCGGAGACCAGTGCCGCTCCACCTTTTCTCCAACTCCAGTCACTGGACAAACCAGCTCGCTGCTCCTCCCCGTCCGGCGACCGCGAGCACCACGCGACAGGCCCTGCATCGTCCCCTGCCTTCTCTCGCGCCTCCTCCTCCCTGTTCCTTTTCCCCTCTCCCTCTCATCCCTCGGCTTCTCTCTCATAGGGAACCATGTCGAGGCCATGGAGAGATTGCAACACCGCCACCCTTGGGGTTCGTGCTGACGGCCATCCCCGTCGTCCGTCGGCCTCTGCTCCCTGCTCCAGATCGAACGCCATGGCCGAATCCATCAAACTCCGCCCCTCGCCGGGCCTCGCTCGCTCGCTCGCAGCCGTCGCACCAAGTCCCCTGAAGCTCCTGACGAACGCGGCAACGGGCACCCTCCTTCCCGCGTGGCACCGCGCCAGCCGCCGCCCGCTCCGCCGCCATGCCAAGATCCACCGCCCCGTCCTCGCCTTGCCGGAGATGCCTCGTCCTCGTCGTCCCTGCAAGCAGCATCGCTGCACCTTGCAACTCCGCTCGTGCACAGGCATTGACCAGATGAGCCGCTCGCCCCTCGCCTCCTCTGGCCTCGCACTAGGCCCCGTTCACCAGATCTGCTGGCCAGCCTCCTCTACCTCCCCAAGACCCGTCTCCTCCGCGGCCCAGCTCCCACTTCCACCGACCTGGGCCGAGCCCAGCTAGGTGAGCAGCCCAGCCGCCCAGTGCCCTATTCAGATTCGGCCCGTATGGGTTTTTTTTAGGTTCTGTGAATTTGCCAATTATCCAGAGACTGCCAGTTTTACAGAAAATCCCTCCATGTTCATGCATATAATAACTAATTAACCGTGCATCGGATTAAAATGTTTTATATATGTGAAAAGCTTGGAATTTCATCTAGTTTCAAAATATGCAACTTTCGTCCATGTTTGAAGTGTTTAAATTGTTGTTTGCATTTAATTTGCATAAATGACATGCTAAAATGGTTTATTTCATAACTAATTAACCGTAGCTCGAATTAAATAAACTTTATATGTAAATGGGGTAGAAAATGCATAGATTAACATGGTGCACTTACTTTGCATGATTAACAACTCTAAAATTGTGTATAGGGCAGAACAGTAGCAAATTCGTAAATTGCATATGAGGATTTTCCGGAATTGTTGTTTGTTGTTTCCGGCCTCATTTAAACTTTCCTAGATAGGTAGTTTTATTATGCCTCACCTCTTGCCATGCTTAACAACATTTAATATTGTTGGGTACATAAACGAGAGCGAACTAAATGATTGAATGTGGTGTTTCGTCAATATGCAACTCGTTGCATATTGACCTCCACTTAACTTGTAGTATTGTTTGTTGCACTTTGCCATGACATGACTCATTAAACCGGACATGCATCATATTGGGTTGGGCATCATGCCATGATTATGCTTGTTGGTTTACCATGTTGTTTGCTTCATTCCGGTGTTGCTTCTTCTTGATAGTTCCGGTTACGTTGCGAGTGTGAGGATCCGTTCGACTACGTTGGTTCGTCTACTTCAGGGATTCGGTCTTCTTCCTAGCGGGATTTCAGGCAAGATGATCATTACCCTGGATACCACTACTATCTTTTCTATGCTAGTTGTCTCGATGCTATCGCTATGTCGCGCTACCTACCACTTGTTTATCAAGCCTCCCAATTGCCATGAAACAGCCTCTAACCTTTTCACCCTCCCAGCAAACCATTGTTTGGCTATGTTACCACATTGCTCAGCCCCTTTTATAGCGTTGCTAGTTGCAGGTGCAGTTGCAGGTTGTTCCATGTTGGGACATGGATATCATGGGATATCACAATATCTCTTATTTAATTAATGCATCTATATACTTGGTAAAGGGTGGAAGGCTTGGCCTTTTCCTTGGTGTTTTGTTCCACTCTTGCCACCCTAGTTTCCGTCATACCGGTGTTATGTTCCTTTATTTTGCGTTCCTAACACGGTCGGGGTTTATGGGACCCCCTTGGCAGTTCGCTTTGAATAAAACTCTTCCAGCAAGGCCCAACATTGGTTTTACCATTTGCCTAATAACAACTAAAACTTGCATAGGGACTTTCCGGGCCCCGAGGATAATTAATTAACAACCCTGGGCCAGTGCTCCTCATGAGTGTTGGTCCAAACTAGAGCCCCTTGCAGCGCCACCACGGGGAAACTCGAGGACTGGTTTTAGTTGTACGGATTGCTCATCCGATCGTGGTCTGAGAAGAGATACGCGCGGCTACTATCAGGGTGTCGGCACATCGGGAGGTCTCGCTGGTTTTGTTTTACCATTGTCGAAATATCTTGTGAACCGGGATTCCGTGCTTGATCGGGTTGTTCTGGGAGGAGGATTTTCCTTCGTTGATCGTGAGAGTTTGTGATGGACTAAGTTGGGACACCCTGCAGGGTTTAAACTTTCGAAAGCCGTGCCTGCGGTTATGTGGCAGATGGGAATTTTTAATATTCGGTTGTAGAGAACTTGACACCAGACCCGAAATAAAATACACCAATCGTGTGTGTAACCGTGACCGTCTCTTTTCGAGGAAGTTCGGGAAGAGAACACGGTGGGATTATGATTGAATCATAAGTAGTTCAGGATCACTTCTTGATCATTACTAGTTTGCGACCGTTTTCGTAGTTTCTCATCTTATTCTTGTACTCGTAAGGTAGCCACCATACAATGCTTAGTGCTTGCTGCAACCTCACCACTTATCCATTCCATACCCATTAAGCTTTGCTAGTCTTGATACCCATGGTAATGGGATTGCTGAGTCCTCGTGGCTCACAGATTACTACAACAACAGTTGCAGGTACAAGTAATGCGATGATCTGACGCGAGGGTGATGCATGCATGTTTTGGAGCTCTTCTTCTGCTTCTTCTTTGATCAAGGGATAGGTTCCGGGTCGGGAGCCTGGGATTAGCAGGGTGGATGTCGTTCTTATTTTTTGTTTGGTTTCATCCGTAGTCAGATCCTGCTCTTCTGTATGATGATTGCTATGTATTGATGAACTGTTGTATTCATGTTGTAGCTTGTGGCGAGTGTAAGCCTTTATCTTGTATTCTCATCTATTCAGTACATGGTACGTTGTAATGATATCCACCTTGCTATCCGCTCGAATTGTGGTTGTGCCCCAATCATGAGTTCATCACGTGATTGGGATAGAGTCGCATCTTGGGCGCTACAAGTTGGTATCAGAGCCTTACCGACCGCAGGAGCCTCCTTGATTGATCGAACCATTGCCGTTGTCGAGTCTAGAAAAAAAACTATTTTGAGTCTAGTTATATCGGAGAGTAGGAATTCTTTTTACTCCTCACCCCCTTCGTCTCTCTGGTGAGGAATCATGACGTAGGTGTTTTTGTTTCCATCACTCTCCTTTTTCACTCAAATTTTTTTTAGGATCGCGCGGGTATTGTGGAATCGGTCTGATATCATTGTGACGGGAATTCTATCTTGGTGCCTCCTGACATTTAGGGGTTGTGGCAGTGTCCCGGGGAGTTGAGCTCCAAGGTGTTTTCGTCACAGTGCTTATCGTTTCAGTTCCGGAATACCAGAGGACGCCGACATCGAAAACGCTTCTATACTCTTTGTGGTGAGAGTAGTTTGATTCCACCCAGTACTGGGGAGAGCGATTAGATGTATTGCCACAGCTAGTATATCGGATGTTTTCGAAGGTCTGAGGTACATGATTTCCGAGTTTTTCTTGGTTATGTGTTGACGGATGGATACAGTTGGAGTGTAGGATTTGTTACTTGTGTGAGAGATTTGTGCCTCCCTGTATCCCCAACACCAGATTGCATAACCAGAAAGTTTCAGGAGTTCTTAGGTGGGAATTCAAGTAGTTACCCAGGATTTCTTTTCAACAGATGTATGAGTTGAGATTGGGGTCCAACGTCTAGTGGTTCGTTTTCACGGTCGATTTACAGTGGTCGCGAGACGTCTTAAAGAATCCTTGGCTATGCTGATTCGAGGATGTCTCGTTTGTCATTCAAGATGTCCGCTGTACGTCGTGCCCGTGGGGCCTCATCGCGAACACTTTGGGCGAAATCTCTATCATATGTTTCTTTCCGGCTTATTCTGCAAGCCAATCCTTTGTTTTGTTTTGAGTTGTGGTATTCGAGTTGCTTCAATGTCAAGTGTTGATTCCATACCTTTCCTTACCGGTGTTCCCATATTTCTATGTGAATACTAATCCTTCATGATAATCGAGATTGTCATGTCAATTCTTTTCCAATCAGTGCACTTCCCTTCAAGTTATTCCATGCGGGCGCCGTTGAGAAGCCTAAGGATTTGTCCGTTTCATCCGTCCCAAGTTGCTTTTGTTTTTTTTCACCATCCCACCCTTTTCTTCAAGGACTCGGATTTCTTAATCAAGTATCCATTTTATTGAGGTGAAGTCTCTTCATTCTTTTCCTTCAATGTTCTTACCTGGTGGTTCTCATGAAGATGCTCTACAAGTTTACCATTCTTCGTCCTCTTTTCTTCTCCGGTGGACTAAATTCAAGCTCTCATTGTTGATCATATGCCTTTCCTGGATTCCAATGCTTTCTCATGCCGGTGCACCTCTTAATCATTCACCTCCCTCTATTTCTTCTCCGAAGTGCTGAAGATATCTCAGAAGATTCGTGTTTCTATCCTCAACTCGTTCAAGATATTTTGAGGTTGTTGCCTCATTCAAGCCATTCAAATCCAACCGGTGCATTCTCTCTTTAAAAATCGTTCAACGGTGTTTCTTTGAGTGGGCTCATAACCCACAAGTATTTTCCCAGGATCCTACCTGACTCTTCTTTTTTTCTAGAGTTATTCTCAAATTCATTTCAAAGTTTGACGTAAGAATGAATTTTCATCAGTCAAATGCCTCCTTCAAGATCGCTTCCAAATTCTTTTCATCTTTCATTCAACCCTCTTATTCTTCATTGCTCCGGAGTGTCTCAAATAAATTTGGTGGTTCTTGATACATCTCCGTCGTATCTACTTTTCCTAATGCTTTTCCTCTTGTTTTGGACTCTAATTTGCATGATTTGAATGAAACTAACCCAGACTGATGCTGTTTTCAGCAGAACTACCATGGTGTTGTTTTTGTGCAGAAATAAAAGTTCTCGGATTGGAATGAAACTTCGCGAGGATTTTTTATATAATAAAAGAGAATTTCTGGAGCCAAGAACCACAGGAGGGGGGCACCTGGGTGAGCACAACCCACCAGGGCGCCCCCCTCCAGGCGCGCCCAGGTGGGTTGTCCCCGCCTGGTGGCCCCGTAGACACCAACCCTGATGCTATAAAGTCATATTTTCGGAGAGAGAAAATCAAGGAGAAAGAATTATCGTGTTTCACGAGACGGAGCCACCGCCACCTCTGGTTCATCATCGGGAGGCCAGATCTGGAGTCCGTTTGGGGCTCCGGAGAGGGGGATCTTCGATCTTCGTCATCATCAACCCTTCTCCATCGCCAATTCCATGATGCTCCCCACCGGGAGTGAGTAATTCCTTCATAGGCTCGCTGGTCGGTGAGGAGTTGGATGAGATTCATCATGTAATCGAGTTAGTTTTGTTAGGGCTTGATCCCTAGTATCCATTATGTTTTGAGATTGATGTTGCTATGACTTTGCCATGCTTAATGCTTGTCACTTTGGGCCCGGGTGCCATGATTTTAGATCTGAACCGTTTAGGTTATCACCATTATATCTATGTTCTAGATCTGATCTTGCAAGTTATAGTCACCTACTACGTGTTATGATCCGGCAACCCCGGAGTGACAATAGTCGGGACACTTCCCGGTGATGACCGTAGTTTGAGGAGTTCATGTATTCACTATGTGTTAATGCTTTGTTCCGGTTCTCTATTAAAAGGAGACCTTATTATCCCTTAGTTTCCAATAGGACCCTGCTGCCACGGGAGGGTAGGACAAAAGATGTCATGCAAGTTCTTTCCATAAGCACGTATGACTATTTACGGAATACATGCCTACATTATATTTATGAACTGGAGCTAGTGATGTATCGCCCTAGGTTATGACTGTTATATGATGAATATCATCCAACGAATTCACCGATCCAATGCCAATGAATTTCTCTCATATTGTTCTTGCTAAGTTACCACTGCTATTGTTACTCTTGCACTTGCTACAAAATCATTGCTATTACTGTTACCATTACTATTGTTGTTGCTACTACTATCAAAACTACCATACTACTTTGCTACTGATCACTTTGGTGCAAATAATTAATCTCCAGGTGTGGTTGAATTGACAACTCAGCTGCTAATACTTGCAAATATTCTTTGGCTCCCCTTGTGTCGAATCAATAAATTTGGGTTGAATACTCTACCCTCAAAAACTGTTGCGATCCCCTATACTTGTGGGTTATCAAGACCTTTTTCTGGCGCCGTTGCCGAGGAGCATAGCTATATTTGTTGAGTCACTTGGGATTATTATCAAATTATCACTATGAAGAATCTGAAGGATGCTAAGACTAAGATTTTTTCGTCTAAGACGAGGGGAGGTAAGGAACTGCCATCCAGCTCCGCTTTAGATTTACCTTCTGTTATAAGTAGACTTGCAACACCACCACATGCTATCAATTCTGATATGTCGCAAGTTATTGATGATGCTACTTCTGCTATGAATGCTACTCATGATGATGCTAGTACCTTGCTTGATGATAATGTGCCGCTAGGTGAATTTCTTGATGAACAAATTGCTAGAGTAAGACAGAATGAGATTGTTGAAACTGGTGAAGAGCTTGAAACTAAAAATCTTGAAACACCTATTTCACCTAGTTCTCCTAGATATGAATTGCCAAAGGTACCAGAAGGTTATGTTATGGATGAGGAGACAACTAGAGACATTATTGCTTGTAAGGATAGAGATGATCTGGAAAAATTATTATGCAAGTATAAAGAAAAGAATTTGAATGCTAAAATGAAATGTGATCCTCTATTTGCTACTTCACCTATCTTTGTTGATGATAAGGATTATGAATTCTCTGTCGACCCAGAGTTAATTACTTTGGTTGAATCTGATCCTTTCCATGGTTATGAAACTGAAACTGTTGTGGCACATCTTACTAAGTTGAATGATATAGCCACCCTTTTTGCTCATGATGAGAAGATTCGCTATTATTATATTCTCAAATTATTTCCGTTCTCATTAAAGGGTGATGCTAAGGCTTGGTATAATACTCTTGCTCCTGGTTGTGTGCGTAGTCCCCAGGATATGATTTATTACTTCTCTGAAAAATATTTTCCTGCTCATAAGAAACAAGCTGCCTTACAGGAAGTATTTAACTTTGCGGAAATTGAAGAAGAGAGTCTCCCACAAGCTTGGGGGAGGCTTCTCCAATTGCTTAATGCTTTGCCTGATCATCCTCTTAAGAAAAATGAAATACTTGATATCTTCTATAATGGACTAACCGATGCTTCTAGGGATTTCCTAGATAGTTGTGCTGGTTGTGTTTTCAGGGAGCGAACTGTTGAACAAGCTGAAGAATTATTGAATAACATATTGAAAAATTATGATGATTGGATCCTTCCTGAACCACCACTTAAACCTTTCCTGAACCACCACTTAAACCTACTCCAAAGAAGAGGGGCATCTTATATCTCAGTCCTGAAGATATGCAAGAGGCAAAGAAATCCATGAAGGAAAAAGGTATTAAAGCAGAGGATGTTAAAAATTTACCACCTATCAAAGAAATACATGGGCTTGAAACACCACCACCTAAGGTGGTAGAGGTAAATTCTTTACTAAAGTTCGATGAAGGTGATATTCCTTATAATAAACATCCTAGTCAATGCCATTATGAGTTTGATAATTACATTAGAAAGCAAGATCACTTCAATGCAAATGTTATGAAACAATTGAAATACAATTCTGATATGATTGCTCGCTTGAGTGACTTGTTATTTAGAATCTCAAATGGTGTTAGAGGTGTAGGAAAGCATGCTTCTATGGTTCAAACTCAATTAGAACAAGTTGCTAAATCTCAAAGAGAGTTGCTTGATGAAATGAATAATAATATCAATGATCATGCTGTTAGAGTAATGACTAGAGGAGGTAGAATGACTTAGGAACCACTTTATCCTGAGGGACACCCAAAAAGAATTGAACAAGACTCTCAAAGAGTTGACACTAATGTACCTAGTCCTTCTAAAAAGAAAAAGAAGAAGAAAAATGATAGGACTTTGCATGCCTCTAGTGAACCTGAAGTTGAAAAACCTCCTGATAATGATAATGAAGTCTCTATCTCTGATGCTGAAACTCAATCTGGTAGTGAACACTCACCTTCTGATAATGAAAAAGATAATGATGAGGTTCATGAAGACACTCCAACAAATAATAAAGAACCAGACAATGATATTGAAATAGAACCAGCAGTTGATCTTGATAACCCACAACCCAAGAATAAAAGATATGATAAAAGAGACTTTGTTGCTAGAAAACATGGTAAGGAAAGAGAACCATGGGTTCAAAAACCTATGCCCTTTCCACCTAAGTCAACCAAAAAGAAAGATGATGAAGAATTTGAACGCTTTGCTGAAATGCTGAGGCCAGTCTTTTTGCGTACTCGCTTGACTGATATCTTAAAAATGCCTCCTTATGCAAAGTACATGAAAGACATCATCACCAATAAGAGAAAAATACTGGAAGCTAAAATCTCTACCATGCTTGCTAATTATACTTTTAAGGGTGGAGTACCTAAAAAACTTGGAGATCCGGGAATACCAACTATACCTTGCTCCATCAAAAGAAATTATGTGAAAACTGCTTTATGTGATTTAGGAGCAGGTGTTAGTGTTATGCCTTTCTCTTTATATAAAAGACTTGATTTGAATAAACTCACACCTACTGAAATATCTTTGCAAATGGATGATAAATCAACTGCCATACCTATCGGTACTTGTGAGGATATGCCCGTTGTTATTGCCAATGTTACTATCTTAACTGGCTTTGTAATACTTGAGATGCCCGAGGACGACAACATGTCGATTATTCTCGGTAGACCCTTCTTGAATACTGCAGGGGCTGTTATTGATTGCAATAAAAGCAAGGTCACTTTTCATATCAATGGTAATGAACATACGGTGCACTTTCCAAAGAAACAATTCCAAGTGAATGGTATAAATGTTATTGAAAAATCTCCTACAATCACTATTGGAAGTTTTCAACTACCTCTACCTATTGCCAAAAAGAAATATGAAATGCTTATTGTCGGGAACATCCATATCCCCATTGAGGTAACTTAGTGTTTTACGAAAGTTCTTCGGTTTCATGCTAATCGGAAGTGGTTGTTAATAAGACTTGATCAACCTTATTAATAAATCATTTTTGAGAGGTATGAAGTTGATGAATTCAGTGAGCACTACCTTCTGTCCCTACCTTTTGTTTTCTATTTTTATTAGTTAAATAAAATAAAATGCCATGCCTTGCCTGCTTTCTGAGTTTTCCGTGCAATAAAAAAATGACCTAAAAATAAAAGTTCTCAGAATGCTTTGAAAATTTAATACGATTTTTTCTAAATATTTAGGAATTTTTGGTGCAAATAACATCAGAGGGAGGTGCTCCAGGTGGGCACAACCCACCTGGGCGCGCCAGCACCCCCAGGCACGCCCTGGTGGGTTGTGGTCCCCACGTGGGCCCCCTCACTTATCTTTTCACTCCATATCATCACCTACCTCCAGAAAAAATTCACCATTGCTCTCTCTTGTGTTCTTGCTCTCAAACCCGCGGATTTTGATCTCTTTGCTCGAAGCTCCTTTTCCGAAACTGTTTTGGGGGATTGTTGCTTGGTATGTGACTCCTCCATTGGTCCAATTAGTTTTTGCTTTAGTGGTTTATATTTTGAATAATTAGTTGCTCTTGGTGCTACTGTAGATGAGCTTGCATGTTAAATTCTTAGAGTCCTAAGTAGTTTGAATGCTTGATATGGCCTCTATGCATCCCTATGAGTAGTTGCTATCAATCTTGTGAAGTTTTGTTGAGAAAAATTTTGTGAACTAAAAATTTCAGAATTTTGTTCATAGGAAAAAGATGAGTATCTTTAGGAAGTTTGTTTCCAAGAAGAACTCCAAGGGAGTTATTGGGGAGTCATCTGACAGTGATCTCTGCACCCGGAGAATGGCGGAGGTACGGCCGTGCGAATGGCAGCATAGCCCATTCATGGAAGGGGCCAAAATCCTTCAAGAGTTTGCACAATATGCTGCTAATGCCGGCCTCACCGACTTCATCGCAGCTGAATGTGAACAGTATCATCTCCTCACAAATTACTTTGTGCAAAGTTTTCATTTCCTAGTTAGGAATAATCCCCCTGAGGTGCAGTTTAACTTATATGTCGAACCCCATCAGATATCGCTTACTAAAATTTGTAACATATGCTTGCTCCCTTCTAATGGTGGTTTAGTAGAGCCTAGGCCCATGGAGTTTGATGGTTTTTACCGTACTCTGACATTGGGGGATGAGAGAGGGGTGTCAAGTGTCACCGCCACTAGCTTACACTTTCCTACTGTGCATTATTTTGCTCTATTCATTGCGAAGTGTTTGCTTGCTAGAGAGAAGGTAGGTGCACCCAGTGCGCCTGACTTTGCTGTTTTATGTCGTGCACTTTACGGCGACAACACTTATAGCTTGGGAGCTATTGTGGCACGTCGCCTCCACATTAACAGATCCAAGGGTAAGATACATGGTGGTATTTATGCTACTCGCTTGGCGAGTCACTTTAACATTCAGATACGCCAACATGATTATCCTTTGCCCAAGGTTTATTTAGATCGTCTGGCTATGGCACACCACCGGTTTATTGATAGCGACAACACCACTATGGATGTTCCATATAACTTGGTCTTCAGCGAGATTACCCATGATGTTATTCCTTTGCCTGCACCTACTTTGTTTGATCCTATTGTCAGGGGCAGATACAGGATTATGCCTGAGGACATTGTCGCCTACCGGAACAACTTGGCTGCGGCACAGGAGGAGCCTCAGCAATGGGACCCTCAGATGCCCACTCCCCAGCACTTCAACATAGGACCCCATGGCTTCTTCGAGTGGTGATTACCAAGTTAGGCCAAAAGCCTAAGCTTGGGGGAGTACGTATTTCCACCGACATTACATTCATGTTCACACATTTCATTCCAGTTGTCGGTGTCCACACTTTTTCATTGTATTATCCATGCTAGATTTATTTTCTCGCCTTCTTCTTGTGTGTTTAAAAAACTTTGAGAAAATACAAAAATAATTCCTGCTTCTTTCTAGTATAACTAGCTATAGTATTTAAAAAGAAAACCCAAAAAGATTTCCTTGTTCTTCTTTTTCTTGTTGGGAGCTCTCCCGTGTAAATAGTTTTTCTCGTTTTTGTTTTTCCTTTCTTAAAATTGCTTTCTTTCAGAAAACCAAAAACTTCAAAAATATTTCAGTGTGTTTCTCTGAATTTATTTTTATTGAGTCGTACCGAGGAGAAGACCACGATGAAAATGTTGAGTGGCTCTCATATGCATTGTTGTTGATCTAACAGAGAGCCCATATTACCTTGTTTCTTCTTTTTGAATAAAATGTTTGCAGATTCCAACTTAGTCCACGGCACTCTTGCACTATTATTATTTTCATATCGTTCGTTCGTGCAAGTGAAAGGCAATAATGACGATATTTGATGAACTGGCTGTGGCAGAGAGAAACGGGTATGAACTCAACTTGTTCTGTTTTTGTAAATATGTTTAACCTAGTATCCATGATTCAGCTCATTATGATCAAACATGTTTGCAAGGACCCTTAGAGATTATAGTTTCTCATGCCATGCTTAAGTAGCTAGGAGTGGATAATGATTTATGTTGGATATCAACATTGCGTTAAAATAATTGTGATGTAGTATGATGATATGGTATCCTCCTCTGAATGTTCGAGCGGCTTGACTTGGCACATGTTCATGCGTGTAGTTGAATCAAAACCAACATAGCCTCTATGATATTTATGTTCATGGTGTTCATATCCTTCTCATGCTAGTATCCAATGTTACTTATGCATAATGCATGTTCATGACCGTTTTTGCTCTCTAGCTGGCCGCTTCTCAACCTAATTGCTAGCTTTCGCCTGTACTAAGTGGGAATTCTGCTTGTGCATCAAAACCCTGAAACCCAAGTTATTCCAGATGAGTCCACCATACCTACCTATATGCGGTATTACCCTGCTGTCCTAAGTAAATTTGCATGTGCCACCTCTAAAAACTTCAAATAAATATTTTTTTGTGTGTGCCTGGATTGTTCATAGAGCGACAGGAGGTAGTCAGTATCTTCCATGCTAAGCGGGTTATTCTCATGATGAGTGTTTATTCACTCGTCCTTGCACGAGAGGGGCGGTAATAGGGATTCCCAGTCCCGAATTCAAATTGCAAATAATTAAACAAAACTCCCCCAGGACTGTTGTTGGTATGGACGGCACACGTTGTTTCGGACAAGCCATGGAGTGTGATTGTTGGTGGAGGGGGAGTAAACCTTTACTTTTATCGCTTGGGAACCGCCACTAATGTGTTTAGCATGGAAGATACCGATAACTAATGGTCGCGAAGTAAATAAGAAGGGTGCATTTCTCAAAATTTCATTTACCTCTGTTTTAAAACTTGAGCTCTGGCACCTCTGTAAATCACTGCTTCCCTCTGCGAAGGGACTATCTATTTACTTTTATGTTGTGTCATCGCCTTCTCAAATAAGCGCCAGAACCTGAGAGCACTATTGTCATCCTCATGCATTGTGTATAGCTAATGTTGGGTGCATCATGACTGGATCTTTTCTACCATGAATTACAATGTTTAGTCGTTGGTTGAACTTTGGAGGTGCTCTGCATTTATGTTTTGCGGTCTCAGAAAGGGCTAGCGAGATACCACTATTGTCATATAATCATGGTTGCTTTGACAAACTGTTGTTGTTTGAGATATCTTATTATTGCTCGCTAGTTGATTATGCCATTGATATGAGTTAATATAATTTTTAAGAGTTATTGTCGACATGGTTAGTTATAACCTTTGCTGAAAACCTGGGTGCTACTTAAGCTTATTTATGTAAACAAGAGCAAAAGAGTTCGTAAAAGTTTTTCTTTTTCACTTTCAGTTTATCAACCGAATTGCTTGAGGACAAGCAAAGGTTTAAGCTTGGGGGAGTTGATACGTCTTCGCCGTATCTACTTTTCCTAACACTTTCCCTCTTGTTTTGGATTCTAATTTGCACGATTTGAATGAAACTAACCCGGACTGACGCTGTTTTCAGCAGAACTACCATGGTGTTGTTTTTGTGCAGAAATAAAAGTTCTCGGATTGGAACGAAACTTCATGAGGATTTTTTATATAATAAAAGAGAATTTCTGGAGCCAAGAACCACAGGGGGCACCTGGGTGGGCACACCCCACCAGGGCGCCCCCCTCCAGACGCACCCAGGTGGGTTGTCCCCACCTGGTGGCCCCACAGACTCCAACCCTGATGCTATAAAGTCATATTTTCGGAGAAAAAAATCAGGGAGAAAGAATTATCACCTTTCACGAGACGGAGCCACCGCCACCTCCTGTTCTTCATCGGGAGGCCAGATCTGGAGTCCGTTTGGGGCTCCGGAGAGGGGGATCTTCGATCTTCGTCATCACCAACCCTTCTCCATCGCCAATTCCATGATGCTCCCCACTGGGAGTGAGTAATTCCTTCGTAGGCTCGCTGGTCGGTGAGGAGTTGGATGAGATTCATCATGTAATCGAGTTAGTTTTTGTTAGGGCTTGATCCCTAGTATCCATTATGTTTTGAGATTGATGTTGCTATGACTATGCCATGCTTAATGCTTGTCACTTTGGGCCCGGGTGCCATGATTTTAGATCTGAACCGTTTATGTTATCACCATTATATCTATGTTCTAGATCCGATCTTGCAAGTTATAGTCACCTACTACGTGTTATGATCCGGCAACCCCGGAGTGACAATAGTCGGGATACTTCCCGGTGATGACCGTAGTTTGAGGAGTTCATGTATTCACTATGTGTTAATGCTTTGTTCCGGTTCTCTATTAAAAGGAGACCTTAATATCCCTTAGTTTCCAATAGGACCCCGCTGCCACGGGAGGGTAGGACAAAAGATGTCATGCAAGTTCTTTCCATAAGCACGTATGACTATTTACGGAATACATGCCTACATTATATTTATGAACTGGAGCTAGTGATGTATCGCCCTAGGTTATGATTGTTATATGATGAATATCATCCAACGAATTTACCGATCCAATGCCTATGAATTTCTCTCATATTGTTCTTGCTAAGTTACCACCGCTATTGTTACTCTTGCACTTGCTACAAAATCATTGCTATTACTGTTACCGTTACTATTGCTGTTGCTACTACTATCAAAACTACCATACTACTTTGCTAATGATCACTTTGCTGTAGATAATTAATCTCCAGGTGTGGTTGAATTGACAACTCAGCTGCTAATACTTGCAAATATTCTTTGGCTCCCCTTGTGTCGAATCAATAAATTTGGGTTGAATACTCTACCCTCGAAAACTGTTGCGATCCCCTATACTTGTGGGTTATCAGTTCTTGTCGTCATTCTCAGCTTTTGAAGACCAAAGTAGAGTTTCTCTTAAATCTTGGTTCGTTCTCTTGAAGATTCATGGTTCTAGCTTCATGCCATCCTCATAATTGCTCCGATCAGCAAGGATTCTTTTCATACCCATCCGGAGCATTTTAGGAGTTGTTTTCATTTCTTGATCATCCAAAGGCCATCATTTCAGAAGATTTCTTTATTCTCATCTTTCAACTTCATTTCCGCAATTCTTCTCAATTCTTGCCTCTTCATTCGTCTCCATATTCTTCCGGTGCTTTGTTCAAGTATTCTCTAGTCAGCTTGTGATCTCTTCGTGCTCTCGTATCTAAATTCCCTCAAGTATCTTCGTTCGTTTTCTAATTCTTCCCGGTGTTTCATTATCTTTCCTTCGTTCGGTTTTTAACTTCTTATGGTGGTTCGTTCAAGATTTCTCTTCCCTTGTGTTCGTATCAATTCATTTGTTTCTTTCAAAGTCCTACCAGTGATTCGTTGAAGACTTTCTCAAGTTTGCGCTATATATCTCCCCAATCCTTGCAAGAAGAATAAGTAGTATGCCAAATCCATTGCTTGTCATCAATTTAAATTGGTGAAGGATACGCATAACATAATTCTTATCTTGTTTCATCCAAGTGATTAATTTCTTCTTTCCGGAGTTGTTCATCATATCACATTCTTGGTTCGAGATGCTTCATCTTTTCTTTTTGGAGTCCTAAGCTCCCTCAATTATCTCGTCGCGAAGCTCCATCTAATCATTGCAAGGCTTCGCCTTGTTCTTTCAATTTCTCTTTCTTTTGATCATCCTTTTATTATCGGGGTTCTTCATGGAGGCTCTACATGGTGGTTCATCAAGATTTAATTCATTCTCGAAGTGTTCTTCAAGATTTTCTTGGAGGAGCTCAAGTATTCTTCTTCTTGCATTCCAAAGTGCAATTCTTTCTACCTTATCATTTGAGGTGGTGTTATGTCGTTCTTGACAATTTCCCTTCGTGTTTCATGATTCACATGTTGTCAAGAATGAGGTATTTTAAATCCATCAATCTCTTCGTTGGAGTTATCTTGGTAAAGATTTCACCTAAAGCCTTCCCGAAGGAATGTTGCTAATTGTGGTGCCTATCGATAATCCAAGTTTCCTACTATTCTCTCGGTAAAAGGAGTTTTCATCTCTTTGTTGATCTCGAATCCAATTAACTGCTTCCGTTAGTGGCCTGTTGCCACCTCATAATTTTGAGATGTTTTCCATAAGCCCACAACAAGCTTGTGCTTTTCGTTGTTGATTTTCCAACAACTCCGTTCAATCCTTCTTTACAAGGATGCTTTCCAAGTTCATTTGTGGCAGAAGTTGTCATTTTCTTCTCCATCCCTTTATCCGAACAATCTAGCTTCTATTCTTTCGTTCTAGAGGCATTGTGATGTTGCTCTCTTCACCCATCACCTCGTTTTGTTAAGATCATGTTATTTTCTTGCTTATCCATTTAACCGGAGTGTTGTGTTCTCATTCAAGTTCTTTCAACTTATCAAGTTTTCCTTCTCTTTTCTACCAGAGTGCTGTCCAAACTCTGTCATTCTTGTTCCTTGGCTATCTCATTATACCGGTGTGGTCATATTCTTTTGGTTCGTGAAGCTCTTATTTCATGTCTTTCAACCTACAAGGTTCTCGTGATGTTCCTTGTTCCTCTTTGCTAATGAAGTGTTTGCAATCTCGTTCATCTCCATTGTATTTTTTCTTTCAATTTGTTAAACCTCTCAAGGTTCTTTGGTTTCACTCGTTTGTTAAGAAGCAACTTCGTACTACCTCTTCTTTCTGTTTTCATCCCTAGATCTCGGGGCAAGAACTCTTGTAAGTGGAGGAGAGTTGTGATAGCCCGAGACCGACGCTCCAAAAGCTTTCCAGTTATTTCGTTGTCACCGTGTGATTTATTTTGCTTGTTGCATTTCATCATCGCATCATGTGCATTGCATCCGCGTGTTTTCATAAAACTCGTAGCCGTTCGTAGTTGCCGCTTCTCTCTGTCTCTGTTGACCTCCTCTCAGATCAACCAGACCGCTCTATTCTATCTCTTCTCTGAGCCCATCAAACCCAATTGTCTCCATGACCTTTTGTCAACCCACACTCTTTGCTGCCTTGCTCGAAAACCTCTCCCGAACCCGACCCGCACGGTCATGACCGATGGGTCCGGATCATCCCCAAACATCCCTAAAATATCTTCAGTTCTTTGTTAGACTGTCCTAGCCTATTTTCCCCGGGCCGTCCGATTACAATCGGAGGGTCCAGGTAACCCCTACCCTAATTCTACTGCTATATAAACAAGGCAACCCTAGAAATGAGGAGCCTTGTCCCATCCTCCCAGCCGCCGTCGCCAGCATCTCCCACCTCGGGATCCTCTCATTCCCCCCTGCGCCAACCACCAGCCACACCCAGATCCAATCCATCCACGCAGCCCCGCGCCCGAGCTCTTCTCCCGCCCGAAGCCTCTTCCTCCTTGCTTCGCTCAAGCCCAAAGGAGAGGAGCTCCTCCTCTGCCCGAGTGCCTCCTCAGCCCCGAGCACGCCTCCTGCTCGAGCCTCGCCAGAGACCAGTGCCGCTCCACCTTGTCTCCAACTCCAGTCATCGGAGAAACCCGCTCGCTGCTCCTCCCCGTCTGGCGACAGTGAGCACCACGCGACAGGCCCTGCGTCATCCCCTGCCTTCTCTCGCGCCTCCTCCTCCCTGTTCCTTTTCCCCTCTCCCTCTCATGCCTCAGCCTCTCTCTCACAGGGAACCACGTTGAGGCCATGGAGAGATTGCAACACCACCACCCTTGGGGTTCGTCGCTGATGGCCATCCCCGTCGTCTGTCGGCCTCTGCTCCCTGCTCCAGATCGAATGCCATGGCCGGATCCATCAAGCTCTGCCCCTCGCTGTGCCTCACTCGCTCGCTCGCCGCCATCACGCCAAGTCCCTTGAAGCTCCTGACGAATGCGGCAACTGGCGCCCTCCTTCCTGCGTGGCACCGCACCAGCCGCCGCCCGCTTCGCCGCCGCGCCAAGATCCACCGCCCCGTCCTCGCCTTGCCGGAGATGCCTCGTCCTCGCCGTCCCTGCAAGCAGCACCGCTGCGCCTTGCAACTCCGCTTGTGTGGAGGCATTGACCAGACGAGCCGCTCGCCCCGCGCCTCCTCTGGCCTCGCGCTGGGCCCCGTTCGCCAGATCTGCTGGCCAGCCTCCTCTGCCTCCCCAAGACCCGTCTCCTCCGCAGACCAGCTCCCACTTCCATCGACCTGGGCCGAGCCCAGCTAGGTGAGCAGCCCAGCCGCCCAGTGCCCTGTTCAGATTCGGCCTGTATGGGTTTTTTTTTAGGTTCTGCGAATTTGCAAATTATCCAGAGACTGCCAGTTTTACAGAAAAACCCTCCACCTTCATGAATATAATAACTAATTAACCGTGCATCGGATTAAAATGTTTTATATATGTGAAATGCTTGGAATTTCATCTAGTTTCATAATATGCAACTTTCATCCATGTTTGAAGTGTTTAAATTGCTGTTTGCATTTAATTTGCATAAATGACATGCTAAAATGGTTTATTTCATAACTAATTAACCGTAGCTCCGAATTAAATAAACTTTATATGTAAATGGGGTAGAAAATGCATAGATTAACATGGTGCACTTACTTTGCATGTTTAACAACTCTAAAATTGTGTATAGGGCAGAATAGTAGCAAATTCGTAAATTGCATATGAGGATTTTCCGGAATTGTTGTTTGTTGTTTCCGGCCTCATTTAAACTTGCCTAGATAGGTAGTTTTATTATGCCTCACCTCTTGCCATGCTTAACAACATTTAATATTGTTGGGTACATAAACGAGAGCGAACTAAATGATTGAATGTGGTGTTCCGTCAATATGCAACTCGTTGCATATTGAGCTCCACTTAACTTGTAGTATTGTTTGTTGCACTTTTCCATGCCATGACTCATTAAACTGGACATGCATCATATTGGGTTGGGCATCATGCCATGATTATGCTTGTTGGTTTACCATGTTGTTTGCTTCTTTTCGGTGTTGCTTCTTCTTGATAGTTTCGATACGTTGCGAGTGTGAGGATCCATTCGACTACGTTGGTTCGTCTACTTCAGGGATTCGGTCTTCTTCCTAGCGGGATTTCGGGCAAGATGATCATTACCCTGGATACCACTACTATCTTCGCTATGCTAGTTGTCTCGATGCTATCGCTATGTCGCGCTACCTACCACTTGTTTATCAAGCCTCCCAATTGCCATGAAACAGCCTCTAACCTTTTCACCCTCCCAGCAAACCGTTGTTTGGCTATGTTACCGCTTTGATCAGCCCCTTTTATAGCGTTGCTAGTTGCAGGTGCAGTTGCAGGTTGTTCCATGTTGGGACATCGATATCATGGGATATCACAATATATCTTATTTAATTAATGCATCTATATACTTGGTAAAGGGTGGAAGGCTTGGCCTTTTGCTTGGTGTTTTGTGCCACTCTTGCCGCCATAGTTTCCGTCATACCGGTGTTATGTTCCTTGATTTTGCGTTCCTAACACGGTCGGGGTCTATGGGCCCCCCTTGATAGTTCGATTTGAATAAAATTCTTCCAGCAAGGCCCAACATTGGTTTTACCATTTGCCTAATAACAACTAAAACTTGCATAGGGACTTTTCGGACCCCGAGGATAATTAATTAACAACCCCGGGCCAGTGCTCCTCATGAGTGTTGGTCCAAACTAGAGCCCCTTGCAGCGCCACCACAGGGAAACTCAAGGACTGGTTTTAGTTGTATGGATTGCTCATCCGATCGTGGCCTGAGACGAGATACGCGCGGCTACTATCAGGGTGTCGGCACATCGGGAGGTCTTGCTGGTTTTGTTTTACCATTGTTGAAATGTCTTGTGAACCGGGATTCCGAGCTTGATCGGGTTGTTCCGGGAGGAGGATTTTCCTCCGTTGATCATGAGAGTTTGTGATGGACTAAGTTGGGACACCCCTGCAGGATTTAAGCTTTTGAAATCCGTGCCCGCGGTTATGTGGCAGATGGGAATTTTTAATATCCGGTTGTAGAGAACTTGACACCAGATCCGAAATAAATTACACCAACCGTGTGCGTAACCGTGACCGTCTCTTTTCGAGGAAGTTTGGGAAGAGAACACGGTGGGGTTATGATTGACTCGTAAGTAGTTCAGGATCACTTCTTGATCATTACTAGTTTGCGACCATTTGCGTAGGTTCTCATCTTATTCTTGTACTCATAAGGTAGCCACCATACAATGCTTAGTGCTTGCTGCAACCTCACCACTTATCCATTCCATACCCATTAAGCTTTGCTAGTCTTGATACCCATGGTAATGGGATTGCTGAGTCCTTGTGGCTCATAGATTACTACAACAACTGTTGTAGGTACAGGTAATGCGATGATCTGACGCGAGAGTGATGCATGCTTGTTTTGGAGCTCTTCTTCTGCTTCTTGTTCGATCAAGGGATAGGTTTCGGGTCGGAAGCCTGGGATTAGTAGGGTGGATGTTGTTCTTCTTTTTCGTTTGGTTTCATCCATAGTCGGATCCTGCTCTTCTGTATGATGATTGCTATGTATTGATGAACTGTTGTATTCATGTTGTAGCTTGTGGCGAGTGTAAGCCTTTATCTTGTATTCTCATCTATTCAGTACATGGTATGTTGTAATGATATCCACCTTGTTATGCGACCGAAATGCGATTGTGCCTCAATCATGAGTTCATCACGTGATTGGGATAGAATCGCATCTTGGGCGCTACACTCACGAGGCCAGGCGCTCAGCGCTGGCGCCTCGTGAGGCCCCGTCTCTTCGCGAGCCTCCCAAGCCTCAGGAGCCGCCCGGCTCATGTGGAGCGAACCTCCGCGGCACGCTTCATCGGCTTCCTCGACGCTACTACAACAACATTGCCAGGTGAATTTTTGTTTTGTTCAATTGAGGATGCCCCTCGGGCTGAATTATCTTCAGGCTGGTCAGGGTCCGCCCCTACAGCTGCGTTGCTTTTGCTCATGTATTGGATTGGTTGCGCCTTGATAAAATTTCCCCAATGGCTTAAATTGTGTGATCGGTGCTTCGTCACCATAAATGTCGCCATGCCCTCGCAAACTTGCTCTCGACCACCTCATGACTGAGGGCTGGCACGGCGTCTGTGCTCTGGTCCGTCCCTCCAGCGTTGTTAAATCCAAGCGACTAAGCTCTGTCTCGCGGGCCAGCTCCCGTGTATGTCACCTCCTAGGGTCCTTGGTGTCTTGTCCTCTCATGAGCTCATCACGAGAGGTGCGTAAGGGCGCGGCTCGGCTCGTACAGCTGCGATCGTGGTGTTTCACCACTACGAGCGCCGCATGGAGGGTGGTCCTCCTCGGATTGTTCCCTGAGAAGATGTGGCACAGCGTATGTGCTCAGGTTCGTCCCTGCAGCGTCGATAAACCCAAGTGACTGAGCTCTGTCTGATGGGCCGGCCCCGTACACCTCACCACCTATGGGTCCTTGGTGTCTAGACTTCTCATGTAATGGCCTCTGGACGTCCACTCGGCGCTGGTCACCCTCATAACTCAGGTTACACAAGCGCGCGATCACGCCAGGAACTAGGCGCAACCCGCTTGAGGTAGGACCTCCTGAGCCCTGCGCTGGCTCACGAGCATCTAATACACCTCCACAAGTTCTGTCGTGCCAGCCACACGTACGAATGAGATAGGGTTGTACACACCCCAAAGACTCTTGAACAGAGCTCTTTCCCACGCCCAGTGGAAGCCCCATGCTCAGCGCTGGCGGAAACGGTCGCAATACGGCCATGCCCATGCCCAGTGGAAGCCCCATGCTCTACGCTGGTGGATAAACAATTGAGGGAGCCCCATGGGTAGCATCAACCTCAGGATTGCTGCTCGATTCTTCAACAACACTGCTCGTGACCTTCCCCTGGGCCTCACTCGAGCGGGGGCTGGACACGGTGCATGTGCTCGGGTCAGTCCCAACAGCACTGAAAAACCCAAGGGACCAGGCTCTAGCTCGCAGGCCTATTCCCGTGCACGTCACCCCACCAAGGCCCTTGGTGTCTAGTGTCCTTGCGTAACACCCAGGTGCAGGCCGACGAGAGCTAGGTAAGAGAGGCCTCGGGGTAACCTCGTCGTCGCCAATGTTTCCTTCATGCGGGCCACTTGCGCGTCAAGGGGGGACCCCTGAGCATCGCGACTCAGGAGCCCTCACTAGTTCCGTAGCCCCTCGCCCCTTGGTCTTGTCCAGGCATCGTGACCTGACATTCCAGCGGCGGCCGAGTTATGCACGGGGTTGGGCCCTGCCGATGCAGAGCACAAAGGCAAGCAAGAATGAAACCAAGCACGGGAAGGAAACTACAGAGTTCAAACAGTTATTACAAGCATCAAGTATCTTGAGTTAAACCAGAGTCTCACGCCTCCGCTAGGCAGAATCAGTCTGATGCAGGGTGATAAAGAAGTTTTCAGGAAGAAGGACCGTCATTGCCATCGTCGTCGTTTGCTTCAGCTCCAACAGCCCCCCCCCCCCCCCGTCCCCGCTGCAGGTGAACTTTCCAAGCAGCGAGCCCACGTGGCCCTCCACATCCTTCGCCATGACACCACGAGACTCTTTGGGGATGGGACCTATCACTTCGTCAAAGTTGAAGCCTCGGTCTTGGAGGAGAAGGTGGCTGAAGACACGGGTCGCCGCCACAGAGAAGAGGTCGCGGCACTCCTCCTCCAAGATGTCGTCCACCTTCTAGGCAGCGCCCTCGAGCTCGTCGTGGGCTTGGAGGAAATCTCGGTGTAGCCGGCGTTGGGGGCAACGAGCGGAGCTTCAAACCCTTCCCTGCATATGGACTTTGGTGCTTGGTGGCCCTGAGCTCGAGGGAAGAGAAGGCGGTGTGGTCCGCCGCTGCCTTTGCTTCGGCATCGGCTTGGATCTTCTTCTCCCTGGCGTCCAGTTGAGCGCTCATCTCGGAGACATGCTTAGCATAGGCTGCTTGGGCTTTGGTCACCTCGCGCTGCAACGTTTCCAGGCGCCTGCGCTCCGTGGCTTGCTTAGCTCCCACCTTCATCAGCTCGGAATCGTGGGCCGCAAGCTTCACCTCGTGAGCCTTAAAGTCCTCTTCCTGATGCTGGAGTTGCCGCACATGCGTGGTGTGTTCTTCCTGCAGCGCCTTCAAGATGTCCTCCGCCTCGCTGCAGCGCTTGGCGGCTACTTCCGCATCAGCAAGCGCGTTGTCTTGAGCTGCTCGTGCCTCGGCGGCTTCCTTCACATTCTCCGCAGCAGCGGCTTCGGCCCGGCTCTGGGCCTCTTTGGTTGCCATCTCAAGCTGGAGCCACCCAGAGGCGAGCCTCAGGCGCTCGCTGTCGAGGCAGTTATCGGCGTCCTAGAGGTCTCCTTCGAACCGGTCGAGAGCGGCCCGGGCGTCAGCCAAAGCCCCGTGCCTGATCAGGGTGCCACATTTCGCAAGTGCGAGGGCCTGACAAGGGTGCAGCGCCAACGCGCTCGTTGGCGCCGCGGCCGAAGAGGCCTCGGCATGCTCTCCTTGAGGCACAGCGGCTTCGGGTACTTCCCCGCGTTTGGCTTCCGCGGTGCGGCTAGGGTGACTGCCGCCTCGGCCGGCTCAGCTCCGGGAGTGAGCGTTGCTTGAGGCTGCACCACGGCGCGCCCTGCGTCATCGCAGGCGGCGGGGTCAGTACGGCCGGCAAGGCAAGAGGTGCCGCCCCCTTGTCCGCGGCCAGAGCTACCGCAACCGTGGCAAGTGGCACCATGTGCTGAGCCGCCGCATCCCGGTGATCGGCCCTCCTGGCGTAGCGGGCAGAGCTCTGAGAAGAGCCAAGGCGCCCGTGTGCCCATTGATGGAAATATGCCTTAGAGGCAATAATAAAGTTGTTATTATTATATTTCCTTATTCATGATAAAGGTTTATTGTTCATGCTAGAATTGTATTGATCAGAAACTTAAATACATGTGCGAATACATAAACATATATCGTGTCCCTAGTAAGCCGCTACTAGACTAGCTCGTTAATCAAAGATGGTTAAGGTTTCCTACCAATGGACATGTGTTCTCACTTGATAACGGGATCACATCATTAGGAGAATGATGTGACGGACAAGACCCATCTGTTAGCTTAGCATATGATCGTTCAGTTTATTGCTATTGCTTTCTTAATGTCAAATACATATTCCTTCGACTATGAGATCATGCAACTCCCGGATACCAGAGGAATACCTTGTGTGCTATCAAACATCACAACGTAACTGGGTGATCATAAAGATGCTCTACAGGTATCTCCAAAGGTGTCTGTTGAGTTGGCATGGATCGAGATTTCACTCCGTGTATCGGAGAGGTATCTCTGGGCCCTCTCGGTAATACACGTCACAAGAAGCTTGCAAGCAAAATGACTAAGGAGTTAGTTACGAGATGATGTATTATGGAACAAGTAAAGAGACTTGCCGGTAATGAGATTGAACTAGGTATGAAGATACCAACGATCGAATCTCGGGCAAGTAACATACCGACAGACAAAGGGAATTACGTATGTTGTCATAAGGTTCGACCAATAAAGATCTTTGTAGAATATGTAGGAACCAATATGGGCATCCAGGTTCTGCTATTGGTTATTGACCGAAGAGGCGTCTTGGTCATGTCTACATCATTCTCGAACCCGTAGGGTCCGCACGCTTAACGTTCGTTGATGATATAGTATTATATGAGTTATGTGATTTGGTGACTGAATGTTATTTGGAGTCTCGGATGAGATCAAGGACATGACGAGGAGCTTCGGAATGGTTCGGAGGTAAAGATTGATATATAGGACGATGCTATTTGGTCTCCGGAAAGGTTTTCGGTGTGTATCGGGTAGCCATCGAATCACCGGAAGGGGTTCCGGGAAGCCCCGGGAGGTTAATGGGCCTTATGGGCCAAGAGGGGGGAACACACCAGCCCAGAAGGGGCTGGCATACCCCTCCCTTGGCCGTCGGCCCTATGGATGGAAAGGGGAGGACTAGCCCCTCTTTCCTTCCCTCCACCTAAGAGGAAGGGAAGGGGGGCGCCACCCCTCCTGCCTTCCCCCCGCAGGCAAACAAGGAAGGGGGGCGCTAGAGGGCAGAAGCCCAACGGGGCCGGCCGTCCACCCTTGGGGCGCCTCCTGGCTGCCTCCCCTCCCCCCACCTATATATATATATGAGGGAGGGGCGCCACACAAGATGATGACAATTTCTTAGCCGTGTGCAGCTTCCCTCTCCACAGTGTAGTCCTCCATCTAATTTTTCGCACAGCACGGCGAATCCCTGCAGGAACGAGTTCACCATCACCGTCACCACGCCGTCGTGCTGCTGGAACTCATCTACTACTTCGCCCATCTTGCTAGATCAAGAAGGCGAGGACATCATCGAGTTGAATGTGCGCTGAACGCGGAGTTGCCGTACGTTCGGTACTTGATCGGTTGGATTGCGAAGCTGTTCGACTACTTCAACCACGTTAATAAAAGCTTCCATTTTACGGTTTACGACGGTACGTAGACACACTCTCCCCTCTCATTGCTATGCATCTCCATGAATAGATCTTGTGTGTGCGTAGAAAAAATTTTGTTTTCCATGCAATGTTCCCCAATAGTGGCATCATGAGCCAGGTCTATGCGTAGATGATATCCACGAGTAGAACACAAAAAAGTTGTGGGCTGTGATAGTCATACTGCTTACCACCAACATCTTATTTTGATTCAGTGGTATTGTGGGATGAAGCGGCCCGGACCTACCTTACATGTCCACGCACATGAGACTGGTTCCACCAACTGACATGCAACATGTTTTGCATAAAGGTGGCTGGCGGGTGTGTGTTTTTCCTACTTTAGTTGAATCAAATTTGACTACGGCCAGTCCTTGAAGAAGGTTAAAACAGCAAACTTAATAATCACTGTTGTGGTTTTTGCATAGTTAAGAACGGTTCTTGCTAGAAGCCCGTAGCAGCCACGTAAAACTTGCAACAACAAAGTAGAGGACGTCTAACTTGTTTTTGCAGGGCATGTTGTGATGTGATATGGTCAAGACGTGATGTGATATATGTTGTTGTATGAGATGATCATGTTTTGTAATATTGACAACCAGCAGGAGCCTTAGGGTTGTCTCTTAATTATTGTATGAAATGCAAGCGCCATGTAATTACTTTTCTTTATTGCTATGCGTTAGCAATAGTTGTAGAAGCAATAGTTGGTGAGACGACCCCAAAGCAACGATGGAGATCAATGTGTCGAGCTGGTGACGATGGAGATCATGACGATGCTTTGGAGATGGAGATCAAAAGCACAAGATGATGATGGCCATATCATGTCACATATTTTGATTGCATGTGATGTTTATCCTTTATGCATCTTATTTTGCTTAGAACGGCGGTAGCATTATAAGATGATCCCTTCACTAAATTTCAAGATAGAAGTGTTCTCCCCGAGTATGCACCATTGCCAAAGTTCGTCGTTTTGAAGCACCTCGTGATGATCTGGTGTGATAGACTCTATGTTCACATACAATGGGTGTAAGACATTTTTGCACATGCATAATACTTGGGTTAAACTTGACGATCCTAGCATGTACAGACATGGTCTCGGAACACTGGAGAGCGAAAGGTCGGACATGAGTCATATAGTAGATATGATCAACATAGAGATGTTCACCATTGATGACTACCCCATCTCACGTGATGATTGGACATGGGTTAGTTGATTTGGATCATGTATCACTTAGATAACTTTAGGGGTGTTAATTTAAGTGGGAGTTCATTAGTAATTTGATTAATTGAACTTAATTTCTCATGAACTTAGTCTTAATAGTTTTGCATATCTATGTTGTAGATCAATGGCTGGTGCTACCATTCCCCTGAGTTTTAATGCATTCCTAAAGAAAGCTAAGTTGAAAGATGATGGTAGCAACTACACGGACTGGGTCCATAACTTGAGGATTATCCTCATTGCTGCACAGAAGAATTATGTCCTTGATGCACCGCTAGGTGACTGACCCGCTCCCGCTAATCTAGACGTTGTGAACGCCTGGCAAACGTGGTCTGATGACTACTCAATAGTTCAGTGTGCCATGCTTTATGGCTTAGAACCGGGACTTCAAAGACGTTTTGAACATCATGGAGCATATGAGATGTTCCAAGAGCTGAAGTTGATATTTCAAGCTAATGCTCGGGTTGACAGATATGAAGTCTCCAACAAGTTCTATAGCTGCAAGATGGAGGAGAACAGTTCTGTCAGTGAACACGTACTCAAAATGTCTGGGTATCATAATCACTTGACTCAGCTGGGAGTTGAACTTCCAGTTGATAGTGTTATTGACAGAGTTCTTCAGTCACTGCCACCAAGCTACAAAGGCTTCGTGATGAACTACAATATCCAAGGGATGACAAAAATGATTCCCGAGCACTTTGCAATGCTTAAGGCCGCGGAGGTAGAAATCAAGAAGGAGCATCAAGTGTTGATGGTTAACAAGACCACTAGTTTCAATAAAAAGGGCAAGGGAAAGAAAGGGAACTTCAAGAAGAATGGCAAGCAAGTTTCCGCTCCCGTGAAGAAGCCCAAAGCTGGACCCAAGCCTAAAACTAAGTACTTCTACTACAAAGGGAATGGTCACTGGAAGCGGAACTGCGCCAAATACTTGGCGGATAAGAAGGATGGCAAAGGGAACAAAGGTATATTTGATATACATGTTATTGATGTGTACCTTACTAATGCTCGTAGTAGTGCCTGGGTATTTGATACTGGTTCGGTTGCTCATATTTGTAACTCGAAACAGGAGCTGCAGAATAAACGAAGATTGGCTAAGGACGAGGTGACGATGCACGTCGGGAATGGTTCCAAGGTCGATGTGATCGCCGTCGGCACGCTACCTCTACATCTACCTTCAGGATTAGTTTTAGACCTCAATAATTGTTATTTAGTGCCAGCGTTGAGCATGAACATTATATCTGGATCTTGTTTATTGTGAGACGGTTATTCATTTAAGTCAGAGAATAATGGTTTTTCTATTTATATGAGTAATATCTTTTATGGTCATGCACCTTTGATGAATGGTATATTCTTGTTGAATCTCGATCGTAGTGATACACATATTCATAATATTGATTCCAAAAGATGCAAAGTTGATAATGATAGTGCAACATACTTGTGGCACTGCCGTTTAGGTCATATTGGTGTAAAGCGCATGAAGAAACTCCATGCGGATGGACTTTTGGAATCACTTGATTATGAAACATTTTATACTTGCGAACCATGCCTCATGGGTAAGATGACTAAAACTCCGTTCTCCGGAACAATGGAGCGAGCTAATGACTTATTGGAAATAATACATACCGATGTATGCGGTCCAATGAGTGTTGAGGCATGCGACGGGTATCATTATTTTCTAACCTTTACAAATGATTTGAGTAGGTATGGGTATATCTACATGATGAAACACAAATTTGAAACATTTGAAAAGTTCAAAAAAAATCAGGGTGAAGTAGAGAATCATCGTAACAAGAAAATAAAGTTTCTACTATCTGATCGTGGAGGTGAATATTTGAGTTACGAGTTTGGCCTTCATTTAAAACAATGTGGAATAGTTTCACAACTTACGCCACCTGGAACACCACAGCGTAATGGTGTGTCCGAACGTCATAACCGTACTTTATTAGATATGGTGTGTTATATGATGTCTCTTACCAATTTACCACTATCATTTTGGGGTTATGCATTAGAAACAACCGCATTCACGTTAAATAGGGCACCGTCTAAATCCGTTGAGACGACACCGTATGAACTATGGTTTGGCAAGAAACCTAAGATGTTGTTTCTTAAAGTTTGGGGATGCGACGCTTATGTCAAAAGGCTTCAGCCTGATAAGCTCGAACCCAAATCGGAGAAGTGCGTCCTCATAGGATACCCTAAGGAAACTATTGGGTACACCTTCTACCACAGATCTGAAGGCAAGATCTTTGTTGCCAAGAATGGGTCCTTTCTAGAGAAGGAGTTTCTCTCGAAAGAAGTGAGTGGGAGGAAAGTAGAACTTGATGAGGTAATTGTACCTTCTCTCAAATTGGAAAGTAGCACATCACAGAAAACCGTTCCCATGATGCCTACACCAACTAGAGAGGAAGCAAATGATGATGATCATGAAACTTCAGATCAAGTTACTACTGAACCTCGTAGGTCGACCAGAACACGTTCCTCACCAGAGTGGTACGGTAATCCTATCCTGGAGGTACGGTAATCCTATCCTGGAAGTCATGTTATTAGACCATGGTGAACCTACGAATTATGAAGAAGCTATGATGAACCCAGATTCTGATAAATGGCTTGAGGCCATGAAATCTGAGATAGGATCTATGTATGAGAACAAGGTGTGGACTTTGGTGGACTTGCCCGATGATCGGCAAGCCATTGACAATAAATGGATCTTCAAGAAGAAGACAAACGCTGATAATAATGTCACTGTCTACAAAGCTCGACTTGTCACAAAAGGTTTTCGACAAGTTCAAGGGGTTGACTACGATGAGACTTTCTCACCCGTAGCGATGCTTAAGTCTGTCTAAATCATGTTAGAAATTGCCACATTTTATGATTATGAAATTTGGCAAATGGACGTCAAAACTGCATTCCTTAATGGATTTGTTAAAGAAGAGTTGTATATGATGCAACCAGAAGGTTTTGTCGATCCTAAAGGTGCTAACAAAGTGTGCAAGCTCCAGCGATCCATCTATGGACTGGTGCAAGCATCTCGGAGTTGGAATATACGCTTTGATGAGGTGATCAAAGCATGTGGTTTTATACAGACTTACGGTGAAGCCTGTATTTACAAGAAAGTGAGTGGGAGCTCTGTAGCATTTCTGATATTATATGTGGATGACATATTGTTGATTGGAAATGATATAGAATTTCTGGATAGCATAAAAGGATACTTGAATAAGAATTTTTCAATGAAATACCTCGGTGAAGCTGCTTATATATTGGGCATCAAGATCTATAGGGATAGATCAAGACGCTTAATAGGACTTTCACAAAGCACATACCTTGACAAAGTTTTGAAGAAGTTCAAAATGGATCAGTCAAAGAAAGGGTTCTTTCTTGTGTTGCAAGGTGTGAAATTGAGTCAGACTCAAAGCCCGACCATGGCAGAAGATAGAGAGAAAATGAAAGTCATTCCCTATGCCTCAGCCATAGGTTCTATCATGTATGCTATGCTATGTACCAGACCTGATGTGTGCCTTGCCATAAGTTTCGCAGGGAGGTACCAAAGTAATCCAGGAGTGGATCACTGGACAGTGGTCAAGAACATCGTAAAGTACCTGAAAAGGACCAAGGATATGTTTCTCATTTATGGAGGTGACGAAGAGCTCGTCGTAAATGGTTACGTCGATGCTAGCTTCGACACTGATCCGGATGACTCTAAGTCACAAACCGGATACGTATTTATATTGAATGGAGGAGCTGTTAGTTGGTGCAGTTCCAAGCAAAGCGTCATGGCAGGATCTATGTGTGAAGCAGAGTACATAGCTACTTCGGAAGCAGCGCATGAAGGAGTCAGGATGAACGAGTTCATATCCGATCTGGGTGTAATACCCAGTGCATCGGGTCCAATGAAAATCTTTTGTGACAACACTGGAGCAATTGCCTTAGCATAGGAATCCAGGTGTCACAAGAGAACCAAACACATCAAGAGACGCTTCAACTCCATTCGTGAAAAGGTCAAGGATGGAGACATAGAGATTTGCAAAATACATACGGATCTGAATGTAGAAGACCCGTTGACTAAGCCTCTTCCGCGAGGCAAACATGATCAGCACCAAGACTCCATGGGTGTTAGATTCATTACAATGTAATCTAGATTATTGACTCTAGTGCAAGTGGGAGACTGATGGAAATATGCCCTAGAGGCAATAATAAAGTTGTTATTATTATATTTCCTTATTCATGATAAAGATTTATTGTTCATGCTAGAATTGTATTGATCGAAAACTTAAATACATGTGTGAATACATAAACAAATACCGTGTCCCTAGTAAGCCTCTACTAGACTAGCTCGTTGATCAAGGATGGTTAAGGTTTCCTAACCATGGACATATGTTTTCACTTGATAACGGGATCACATCATTAGGAGAATGATGTGATGGACAAGACCCATCTGTTAGCTTAGCATATGATCGTTCAATTTATTGCTATTGCTTTCTTAATGTCAAATACATATTCCTTCGACTATGAGATCATGCAACTCCCGGATACCGGAGGAATACCTTGTGTGCTATCAAACATCACAACGTAACTGGGTGATCATAAAGATGCTCTACAGGTATCTTCAAAGCTGTCTGTTGAGTTGGCATGGATCGAGATTAGGATTTGTCACTCCGTGTATCGGAGAGGTATATCTGGGCCCTCTCGGTAATACACATCACAAGAAGCTTACAAGCAAAATGACTAAGGATTTAGTTACGAGATGATGTATTACGAAACGAGTAAAGAGACTTGTCGGTAACGAGATTGAACTAGGTATGAAGATACCGACGATCGAATCTCGCATACCGACGATCGAATCTCGGGCAAGTAACATACCGACAGACAAAGGGAATTACGTATGTTGTCATAAGGTTCGACAAATAAAGATCTTCGTAGAATATGTAGGAACCAATATGGGCATCCAGGTTCTGCTATTGTTTATTGACCGGAGAGGCGTCTCAGTCATGTCTACATCATTCTCGAACCCGTAGGGTCCGCACGCTTAACGTTCGTTGATGGTATAGTATTATATGAGTTATGTGATTTGGTGACCGAATGTTGTTCAGAGTCCCGGATGAGATAAAGGACATGACGAGGAGCTCCGGAATGGTCCGGAGGTAAAGATTGATATATATGACGATGCTATTTGGTCACCGGAAAGGTTTCGGAGCGTATCAGGTAGCCATCGGATCACCTGAAGGGGTTCCGGGAAGCCCCGGGAGGTTAATGGGCCTTATGGGCCAAGAGGGGGGAACACACCAGCCCACAAGGGGCTGGCGCGCCCCTCCCTTGGCCACCGGCCCTATGGATGGAAAGGGGGAGGGCTAGCCCCTCTTTCCTTCCCTCCACCTAAGAGGAAGGAAAGGGGGGTGCCACCCCCTCCTGCCTTCCCCCCGCAGGCAAACAAGGGGGATGCTAGAGGGCAGGAGCCGAAGGGGGCCGGCCGACCACCCTTGGGGCGCCTCCTGGCTGCCTCCCCTCCCCCCACCTATATATATATATATATATATATATGAGGGAGGGGGCGCCACACAAGACGATGACAATCTCTTAGCCTTGTGCGGCGCCCCTCTCCACAATTTAGTTCTCCGTCTAGTTTTCCGCAAAGCACGGCGAAGCCCTGCAGGAACAAGTTCACCATCACCGTCACCACGCCGTCGTGCTGCCGGGACTCATTTACTACTTCGCCCGTCTTGCTGGATCAAGAAGGCGAGGACGTCATCGAGCTAAACGTGTGCTGAACGCGGAGGTGTCGTACGTTCGGTACTTGATCGGTTGGATCGCGAAGGTGTTCGACTACATCAACCGCGTTAATAAACGCTTCTGCTTTACGGTCTACGAGGGTACATAGACACACTCTCCCCTCTTGTTGCTATGCATCTCCATGGATAGATCTTGCATGTGCATAGAAATTTTTTTGTTTTCCATGCAACGTTCCCCAACACCCAGGTGCAGCGGTGCCCGTGCGCCTGAGCATGGCGCTGGGTCGGTGTTGCGCGCCCCCGCGCCCGCCGAGGTTGCGGCCAAGAGTCGAAGCTACCCTCAGGACGAGGGGCACCTTCGCCATGACGGTTGCCCTCTTCTTCTTCTTCTGTGCACCACCACTTCTGGTTCAGCACGATGGGAAGGCGGTGTGAACATGTGGACTACAGGCGCGCAATCAAAAGGCAAGGTAAGGGTACTTACTCGTCCGGCGTGGTCCACTTCCTCTTCTTCTCCTGCGCAGAGGCCGACGCGCTACCTTCCTTCCCTAGTGTTGCCTTGGCTCCGTCCCGGGGCCCATCAGGGTGACCCTCGACAAGCCTCGCTGCGGCGTCGCTTCCTAGAGAGGCGCAAGGGTTCCCCTGAGGACTTCGATCGGCGAGAGCTCGACCACCCCGGTAGAGGCCTTCGTGGTCGTCGGCTACGCGGCCGGCAGGGCAAGACCCGTTTCCTTGACCGCCCCGGTGGGGCGCGGGGAGCCTGCAGGAGGGGGCTCGGCTGCCCCCTCGCCTAGGGCCTCCCTGCCTTACGACCGCGCGGTCGGGGGAGCAGATTCTGCCCTCCTGGATGCCTCGAAGAGGCCTGGGGAAGCAGCTGGCGGAGGCTCGTCAGTGTCATGATCATCCTCAAGGCTGAGGAGGGTCTAGTGACACGACGGTGGGGACGCTCTCACGAGGTCATCCCCCACCGTTTCCTCCGAGTCCTTGTCGCCGTCAGTATCGCCGGAGGACAGCACCACAGGCGAATCGGCATGGTCGCTCGGCTCAAGCCCCCACTCGTCAAAGGTGGGCATGGCCGCAGCCAGCTCTTCCTTGTCGTCGCGGCTATATAGCGGGCGGTGGCCTCGAGAAGGTCCCCGGGGATGTAGAAAAGCAGGGTTGCCAAGGCCCCATCCAACTCCTCGACCGTCAGGCCGGCAGCTTGCAGCCTCATCGCGTTCCCCGCGCCATCGTACTCCCACAAGGGTTGCGAGTGCGCTTGGAGTGGCGCAAGGTGATGTGCCAGGAACTCCTTCATGATCGCCGCCCCCGTCAGCTTCGCCTTCATGTGCGCGGCCATCCTCCTTAGGATGGGCTTTGCTCGAGGGTTGATGAGCTTGGCAAAGCCCCATCCGGGGGCCTGCTCGGGCTGTGCCACCGGAATCATCAAGAGCGGGTAGGCACCGTGAGCGTCCATGAAGACCCAGCGCTGCCGGTAGCCTTCCACCTTCTTCTCGGCTCTCAAGAGGGAGTTTCCGCTGTGCACGTCAAGAAAGGAGACGCACGCGGATCGCTGGCCCTGGGCGGTGAACCACAAGCTGAAGAAGTCGCGGAAGAGCGCCACCAAGGGCCACACGCCCACGAAGGCCTCGCAGTAGAAGGTGAAAATGGACAGGAGGAGAATGGAGTTAGGATGAAGATGGAGGACATGGATTTGATAATGCGCGAGGATGGCATAGAAGAACTCAGAGAAGGGCGGGACCAGCCCGGCGAAGATGTTGTGGAGGAAGAAGGGGTAGACGGACTCCCCTAGGCTGCCCCGTGCCGCTGAGCCGGGCCTGATCTGGGTAGCGCCCCATTCATTGTGGTCGTTGGCTATCAGCAGGAGCACCGGGTTCAGGTCCTTCTCTTCGGTGACGGAGGAGGTCAGGAGCGTCGGCTCGATGGAGGAGGAGCTCGTGGCCGGTTGCGAGCTTTGCCTTCCTGACGGGCGCCATTCGTGAAGTCACTGACGCCGGCAAGGAGGGGGGAAGAGCTGCGCTTAGTTTGTCTCTGGAGAAACCTCACGCGGGAGAAAGGGGATCTCAGCAGGACGAGGAAGATGCAAGGCAAGGGAGAAATGATGGCTCCGTGGCATGAGCCAGGCTTGTGTCAGCCTGGGCAGTTGCCGAGGCGACATGGGGAAGTGGGGGCATCCCGTGCCCCGTCGTGTGCCATGCGTCGAGCCTGGCCCGCAGGCGGTTAGGGCCCACGTCACTTCACCCCCTCTCTTCTTTGCCTCTGCCTCCAAGACGAGTCATGCATGCCGCGGGCCCGAGGGCTACTGTCGGGGCTTTGGGACTGGGAGTACCCAGGCCCGTCTACCTGCGGTCCATCGCACGGCATCGTCAAAGGGCCCAGTGCGGCCCATCTTCAATACTTCATGTGCAAGGACCTCGTGAGGGCCCCCGCCTTGCGAGGCGAGCATCAGCAGGCGTCGTTAGGTGCCCCAAGGGCTCCACGAGGGACGGCCTCGCGAGGCCCCTCGCGAGGCAGACATCTCTAGGCTCGCCACCCCACCTCACGATGCACGTGGGTGACGCGAGCCATGATGAGCGTCGCCAGGACCGGGGCCAGCGGGCGCGGATAGTGAGGCTTTCCTCTTTGATGCTAAAGGAACAAGGCCAGCATGCAGGTTCCCAAGGCAGCCCCAAAGGTTGCCTCTTTGGTGCAACAAGACCAGGACGCTGGCTTGGCAGGACGGAGGTCATCGTCGAGCCCACCTGCACATCATGGACAGAGGCTTTGCAGGCGAAGACCACCTTTAGACAGGATAGGGTGTACTCTTGTCCCCCTTCAAAATTGGCCGTTGTGGCATCCCTTCCCTCCTAGAGCTTTGGGGGAAGAGGACCGGGCCAGTATAAATATAGGTTAGTCTCCACCGTACAGAAGGATCCAGTCTTGGCATCCCTAGGATCGATCCTTGAGCCCTCCAGAGGCAGTTCATCCTTGTACTGGTTCATACTCATCCTCCTTGTGAGGCAATCCACCACAAAGCAGGAGTAGGGTTTTACACTGCAAGGTGGCCCCAACCTGGGTAACTCATCATGTTCCTCCGTCTTCTCTCGCTTGAGCACGTCGGAGCATCGCCGTGAGGCAGTGAGCAGCGAGTCATAGCCGAGTGAAGTTCTCCGCGCACACCCCAGAGTTCGAACCTTTCCTTGGGTCCCCGGAGCCCCGATTCCGACATGTATCACTGACATGCAAAACCTGTCGGCTCGATTTGTATACGTGTAGATAGGGGCAGGTTTGTATTTTCACTCAAACATGACATAACCGCCTCTCACCCGGATTAATACACGGTGGGCGCCAAAACACAGGTCTCCTCGGCCGAAATCGCCTCTCACCCCTATTCATACACGATGGGCGCCAAAACAAACTCTCCTCGGCCAAAATCTCGCTCAGTAAATATTCGTTGTATGCGAGATTACTATCCTATCCCCAACCGACCAATATTGTTGTGATGTCTAAAATTTTAAACGGGGTCTAAATTTGTAACTTTCCCCGCATTTGAGACAAGCGTGTCCCAAAGACATGGTTCCCGCTACCTCTCTCCCTCCATTTCCCCATTCGTACTCCGTGCGCGGCAAAACACGTCTCCACCCCAGCCTCCTCCATCCGCCACCCCATCCACCGCCATCCTCCTCCACCATGCCAGAGCTGATACCCCGATGTCATCATCCATTACAAGAGATCGACCTCTCTCATCAACAGCTTCAGACTAGGATCCTTGCAGTGTGTCCTCTTGCTTCATCTGCGCCATCGTCCACCTTGTCGGGGCTGCTCCTACGACTGTCTCGTCTACCGTGCTGGGATATTTCCCCCGCCGCCATAGTCTGTCCTCCTAGATCTGCTTCCACGCCGCCGATAGCCTTCGCTACCGCAACACCCTCAACGTCTCAGCAGATGCTTACACAGCGCCGCACCAAAGGTGGTACTCTTTTGTATCTACTCAAGTTATTTATCTCAGCAAGAAAATAGATCGCCACTGCTTTACTGTGATTCCTTGTCCATCACATAGAATATTACTTGTTAGTTGAAAGCAAACATTGGTTGTGAAGTTGCCTTTGTCCGGTTTGCACCTTTAGATCCGCCATGGCACGCTCAACACTGTACCTGCAATGCTTATGGTTTTCCCCTTTCATATTCCACATTAGCTAAATGACAGTCTACTGAATTTCAATTTGGGGTGAGTCAATTTTTGAGAGTTTACCGGAGTTCGCCGAAGGGCTACCCCATTATGTATCTTAGGGTTCTGAGTGGGGACGGTGGTTGTGGGGGCGGTCGTCGGGCTGTGGTGGGGCCTCACTAGAGGAAAAACTTGATGTGGGTGGGGGGAGGGGGGCTAGAGGGATGGTCGGGGGTGGCGGAAGACCAGGGGTGGTGGGTGGTTCAGGGGAGGGCGGGGGCGTCGGCCGGTGGTTCGGCCGGCGGCCCGTGCGGTGGTCTATAGGGGAAGAATAAGAGGCGTGGAAGAAGAAGGGTTAGGAGACATAGGATCTTCATCCAACCGCCTGAAATGGTCGACTGACCCAAATGACAAAAGTTAGGCGACTTGCATGTAGACATTCCCTTTATATTCAGTACCGTCATCCTAGGTGCTTCAAGATGTGCTAGCACTGCTCCTCAACCCATCAAGCTAAACAACATGCCACTCATAATTCCAAACTTAGTTGCTCAGATTTGAATCTAATATGATGCTGATATTACTAAAATAGAGAATGTTTAATTGGTCAGCTATTGTTCCTATTTTACATCGAAAAGCATGTGCGCCACATATAGAGAGACAACAGGGAGTTGCATTCTTTTTTGCGCTCTGGTTCATCATGTGTGGGCAACGAACATTTTATTATCCAAAATCTACTTGCTCTTCTTTAGCATGTTCCTCTTATTTTCTTCTTTAATAAGTACTCTCTCCATTCCTAAATATAAGTCTTTGTAGAGATTCCTCCATGGACTACATACAAAGCAAAATGAGTGAATCTACACTCTAAAATGTATCTATATACATCCGTAGGTGATCCATAGTGGAATCTCTACAAAGACTTATATTTAGGAACGGAGGGAGTATAATAGTAGTACAGTATGTTCCTTATAGTGAAGAGGAGCATGGACATTTGCAGTGCACAGGTCTATTCGGTCGCTTGTCATGGATGCTTTTCAACTCTTCGTGTTGGTCTGCCATAATATCCAGGAAATGCTAGGAGTTGTGTCGCCTTTGAGAGTTAGACTGATAGTAACAGTACTGCGCCTTCAGTTGAAGAGAGCTGGTATCCGAAGCCTTTCTAGTCGTACCGGCAATACTAGCCCATATTTTCCAGCAAGTTCCACTTTCCTGATTTTACTCGTGATGCTTGGGGTTTTCCCATTATATCTACACTATAATCTATGTAGGTGCTTTGTGTCATACCAGCAGCAGTCCACTCTTGAAGCTAAACAACACACCAATCATAAGTCGAAAGCTTACTTCTTCAAATACGAATGTGATATGATATTGATAGTAGTTAACAGACACACATTTAATTGGTCAGCTAATGCTCCCACTTGAGTTTCCAAATGCATGTGGCCACCTATAGAGAGACATCATGGAATTGCATTTCTTTGGACGCTCTGATTCATCATGGGTGGGCAACCAACATTGTATAGAAACAAGCGGAATCTCAATAATATGCTTCCCCTTCTATTCTTTAACATGTTCCTCTTCTGTTCTTCTTTAGTAAGTACAGTACGTTCCTTGTCAGGAAGGGGAGCAGGGACATTTGCAGTGGACAGCTCTAATGGGCCACTTTTGCTAGATGATTTCAGCACTTTGAGTTGGTCTACCATAATATCAAGGAAATGGTGGGAGATGTGCGGTCTTTGATAGACTAGACTGATAGTAACAGTAGTGCACCCCCAGATGAATAGAGTTGGCCTATAGGTGATTGATATGCTTTCAATTAGTAGCGGTAATACAACCCCGTATTTTCCAGCTAGTTCCACTTTCCCGATTTATTTATGATGGTTATGGTGTACCCCTTTTATCCACACTATGATCTTCCTAGTGGTTGTGCACTCTCGTTATCATGGTTTGGCAATAAACTTTCTATACAGTATATTATGAACCTATCATTTGCCAACTATTCTTACTTCTGGAGCTCCCAACAGGGAGCCTATTTTTTGTGTAGTTGTGCCAGATTATATTAATGTACGCACCACATTACAGCACACATGGGCTCTCTCATCAGAATCAGTGATAACACACAAGGGTTTACAGGGAGCCCCTATTATATTAATATATCCTCTGCATTACAAAGATAATCTCACTACTATTTATGTTTTCATGCTTCTCAGATATTTTACGTAATCACAATGAACACTTTTTTCTCGAATACGCACAAGTGTGCGTATCATTTTATAAAGAAGAAGGGGAAAGACTTCCCATCAGTTTACAATGATTGTTACGCGGCTTTCGCCGACCACCTCCGCCAACATCCGCCTACAACAGAGCAACTACTCACCCACTGCCCACCTTGCTAGTCCTACGAAAACTCTGTCTAGGTCCCCTCCTAGAAGCCCTGCTTGTCTCCATATCCTGCCCTCGCTATCAAACTGCCGCATGATCTAGGTAGTGGAGGGTACCGCGCCGTCAGACATGATATCATTTCAGTGCTTCCAGATGACCCACATGCCTAGAAGACACAATGCTCACATGGTTCGCCGATGTTCCGTGCGTTGCTTTTTGTCATGGTGGAACACGATCACCTATGGGGCAACCTGCCCCTTTATGGTTCGGCGGGGGGGAGATCACATTACACAAAGAGCAGAGGCCATGAAGTAGCATGATAGAGGTGACGTTGCTGGCTTTTACCCAGGTTCGGGACGCCGTGAGGCGTAAAACCCTACTCCTGCTTTGGTGGATTAATGCAAGGACCGTGGTGGAGACGCAGCGCTCAAGCCCGGCAGGGTCGCCTCGGGGGAGCAGCTACGCGCGTATGAGTACACGAGGGTCCGAATCCTTTCTATGGTTGCCACGACCCTCCTTTTATAGGCTAAGGGGTTACCACAATGGCAAAACAGTCATTATCCAGTGATTAGATAGCCAACAGTGCTATCATACCTAACTCTCGCAGTTAGGACAAAGTGCATTAAATGCACTGCCAGGTGTCACGCTGTGGATGCAGCCCGGCAAGCCTGCCGTGCCGCTTAACCATCTTCCACCTGTCTGCATGACACGCCTCTGGATGGGTGTCATATGGAGGGAATCTCCCTCCCAAATGGCTGCCACGTGCCAAATGACAGCCACTTAATCACTTGGGAGCTCGACACCGCACTGATAACTGACTTGCGTTGCTGTGCGGTGGAGCGGTAGAGTCTTGGCGTGGAGACCTGCCCTTGGCGGCCTCGGCAAGCCTGCCGGGGGGAATCTTGGGACTTGTCCTTGGTGCGGCCTCGACCTGACCGGGCTCGCCTGCCCGGCAAGGGAGGTCTTTCCTTAGTGGTATCTTGTTCTCTTGGCTTGTCTTGGTCTTCTTGATATGCCCTTTGATCTCTCAAAGAGCTATCTCTTTGGCTTGGAAGCTCGTCTTGGATACTTGATGAAGTTTGCTTCCTTGCTGTCGTGCCTGTGTACAGTTCGGGCAACACACACGAAGGTTTATTGCACCGACAGGAGCCCCCGGGCCTGGTCCAAATGTGCTGCCAAGCATCGTTGGGGTAGGCCCTATCAGGTACACAGGCAAGACACTTGTGACGATATTCTCTTCTTTCTTGATATTTCCCTCACTTCCTCATTAACCTGTGATTGGGTCAGTTTTTAGTTTTCCTGTGCGTCGTTCGATGCCAAACGCGGTGGGGCCATCTCTATAATGGCCCGTGAATGACTTTATCCCACGGGGAGGTAACTGCCATTTCACTCATCCCACCACGCCCCTGTCTTCCACCACGTATGTTGCATGCATCGTGTGGGGTAGGTAACGGATGTGCGTGGTGCAGGAAGGAGCGCTATGGCAAAGACCCGAACCTCCCGGATTGGTGCAAGAGAGTGGTAGGCAGTCCCGGCCATCGGCAGTGGCTTGGACGGGTCGGATTTGAAGGAGCCCTTGGGGGAGGGTGAAGGATCAGCCACCGGCCCCAGCCTGCCTATAAAAGGGAGCGCGAGAGGGAGCAGAGGCATTCATCCACACACCTCCTCCTTCTTCCTTGCCTCCTTTTTCGCCATGTCGAGAGGGAGAGACCGGGGCCAGGCCCCAGGCTCTAGCTCAGGAGTGGCGATACCAAAGGCTCGTGTTGATGCTCGGGGAGTGAGTCTGGTTCGGGGCCATGGTAGGCGTAGTGGTCGTTGTCGGTGTCAAAACCGGCGGATCTCGGGTAGGGGGTCCCGAACTGTGCGTCTAAGGTTGATGGTAACAGGAGACGGGGGACACGATGTTTACCCAGGTTCAGGCCCTCTCTAGGGAGGTAATACCCTACTTCCTGCTTGATTGATCTTGATGAATATGAGTATTACAAGAGTTGATCTACCACGAGATCGTAATGGCTAAAACCCTAGAAGTTTAGCCTGTCTGATTATGATTGCCTCTATGGACTAAACCCTCCGGTTTATATAGACACCGGAGGGGACTAGGGTTGTACAAAGTCGGTTACAGAGAAAGGAATCTTCATATCCGAACGCCAAGCTTGCCGTCCACGCCAAGGAGAGTCCCATCCGGACACGGGAGAGAGTCTTCTGTCTTGTATCTTCATGGCCCATCAGTCCGGCCCACCTTACGTAGCCTGGACGCCCGAGGACCCCTTAATCCAGGACTCCCTCAGTAGCCCCTGAACCAGGCTTCAATGACGATGTGTCCAGTGCGCAGATTGTCTTCGGCATTGCAAGGCGGGTTCCTCCTCCGAATACTCCAAAATAGACTTCGAGCACAGAAAACGTGTCCGGCTCTACAAAACAAGTACCACACACAACCGCAGAGAGTATAATATTTCATGAGTCCAATCCGCTGACAACTTTTTGTAACGCGACACCACGTTCCTGCACGATCATTATTTCGAACCGTTCTTTAGCCTCCCGCTCCACGCTTTAAGATGCGGTTTTCGGTGGCACGTCTTGTCACGGCAGAGATCGTGTCCCTTCATTATGGGATCCTCATCAATACGGGCGTGGGTAATCCAACCGTCCCGTTGGTATGATTCCTTGGGAATAGGCAGGTTTTGAGGCATAGGAGGAGGCGTTTTGATATTCATCGCCTTTATAAAGGGGCACAGACCCGTCTTTCTCCTCTATGCTTTCCCTTTTCCTCATCCTTTCCAACCTCGAGTTCTAGCACCCAAGGTTCAATTTATTCGTTCCGAGCCTCCTAGTCATGTCCGGACCCAACCCTCAAGGCCGGTGGGTGGCCTCCTCCGTCACAGAGGAGGATATCGCGAAGCTCCGGGTGGCAAAATACCTGACCGCGGAAATCCCCCACAGGCTCCCTGCTCAAGGGCAGGTCATTCCTACTCCCAGATCCGGCGAGAGGGTCGTATTCATCTCTCACTTCCTCCGAGGGCTAGGGTTCGCTCTCCATCCCTTCGTCCGCGGACTCATGTTCTATTACGGGCTAGATTTTCATGATCTAGCCCCGGACTCCTTTCTTCACATCTCGGCGTTCATCGTCATGTGCGAGGCCTTTCTCCGTATTCCCCCACACTTCGGTTTATGGCTCAAGACCTTTAATATGAAGCCAAAGGTAGTCGATGGGAAGCAAGCGGAGTGCGGCGGTGCGATGGTGAGCAAACTTACCCACACACCTTGGCCAAAAGGCTCTTTCACGGAAACCTCCAACCTATGGCAACGGGAGTGGTTTTACATCACTGAACCCCGTGGTACCAAGTGGGCAGCCACACCTGCGTTCCGGCCTGGCCCTCCATTATGGCTTGCATCATGGATTAATAAGGGGCTGGACTGGGGATCAATGGACGAAGTGCAGACGCTACAAAGCCGCATCCGAAGCCTCCTCGAGAAGGACACCGGCCTCATCGACGTAATCCAGGTAATGCTAGTCCGCCGGGTCCTGCCGTGCCAGCGACGGCCCCTCCGCATGTGGGAGTTCAATCCGGAAGGACCACGGACTCTTCAGCACTTCTTTGGCACGACACACAAAGGAATGTGGAAGTTATTCTTCGGGACCCGAAAACAGTGGCCGGATACTACCGAGGACATCGGCCTCGACTGCAACCATCCGGATACCTCGGTAGGCCCTCGACTCCTGAACACAACTTAGTTAAATATCTCGTAACAATATACTGAGAAAACCATCTTCGACCAGGGCTGGATCAAGAAGGCAGAAAGAATTAGGTGTTCGGCCCCTCTTCCCGAAGACTCAGCAGATCCTGTGTTAACAAGGATGCTGGCTCTGGCGCCATACCAAGTTTCGGTGAAGGGGGACAAAGAGGAGAGCAAGAAGGCCAAAGGTGGCCTCTATTCTAAAGGTACACCAGACACTATGTCCGGGGAGATTGGAACTCCCTCTTCCGAAGACAAAAGAGAAGGAGAAACTGACATCCCCTCTCCCGATGGGAAGAAGAGGGCCGCCTCCGAAGATTTGGAAGCAAAGGCTCCTAAGCGAGGGAAGATGTCCCTGTCAGGTGGCTCGGGTTCAGAAGACGATGTTGTCGCGCAGTTCCTTCGCAAGGACAGGCCTTTAGCCGAATCGTAAGTGAACAGGGGCATCCGAAACATATCCCATTGCTTTCCGGTTACCAGGGTAACATTTAAAATATATGTTTGCAGTCCGGCACGCAGTCTTCCTCAACAGTCCTCCTCTTCGGGGGATGTTCTTCCGGAGATGATGGAAAGCGAGACGCCTCCACATACCTTCTCGCCGGACTGGGCAGACGACTCCAAGGTGTCATCCCGGAGGATCTCTCCCGACCAACAAGCGGTGCGAGGGAGAATGAAAACTTCGGCCGTCCAGAGTCCGGGGCATGCGGACCCTATGGGGGCCAACAATAAAGGGCCCAGACTATCCGGTTTACAGCCGGGAACGACTCTAGAGCCGAGTAAACATATTCTTTCGAAGGGAGTCCGTACTCCCGCGGCCGCTCCCAGGGATCCGGGGGCGCCGGATACAATGACGGGCATGCTGCAACATGCGTCTGTTTCACAGGAACATCGTACCTTAATGGGTACGGTAGTTGAGAGGATTATGTCCGCGAGAAGCAGATTGAATGAATCCTTCATGAGCCTGCTAAGAGGTTTCGAGGTATGCAATGTAATATCTTTAATTGCACTTCTATTTGCAAAATGCACCTGTGTATAGATAGTAGCCCCTGAGACTCTGGTTGGCGTCCGAAGGGAGGCGATCAGAGGATCAAAAAAGATATTCCCAGGAAATAATCTGATGGATTGGAACACAGGCTGTTTCATCCATGACGACTGCCCAAGCCATAGAGGTTGCAAGGCTAAAGCAGAAACTTGATGTGGCGGATGATGACCTCACACTTATTAACAGGCGGCTCGACGAGGCGCAAGGCATGCTTTTGGGGCAGTCAGTATATGTAAGTATGATAATATGAGCATGACGCTGAAAATTGTATACTGAGATATGCATAACTGCAGATAATGCTGCCGCAGTTGAGGCCCTATGGGCTGAGCTTGCCCGGGCCAAGGAGCAAGCCAGGATGGGTCAGGCGGCTGCCAAGAAGGCAGCTGCTGAGTTAAAGGCCGAACAGGCTGCTCGGCGCCAGTGCGAGGAGAGAATATCTACCATGACGCGTGAGCTAAAGGATGCCAATGTTCGATGCGAATTCCTCGAGAAGGATAACAAAGCCAGAGCGGTCAAACTCGGCAAGGCCTTACAAGAGGCGAGAGAAGCACGGTCCGAGTCTAGAGCGGCTCGGGAAGAGATCCCGCAAGCTGGGGAGATAGCGGCCGGTAGGCCTTTCTTATTAAAGACTACATTCGGCGATCCGAAGTATGCCCCCCTTAATCAAATGTGGAGTTCTCCAGACACATTCTTGGACTTGCCGAAGAGTGTCTCCGATCGGCGCAGTTTTTCCAAGCGCAAGAAGGACGTGCAACGGAGAAGCTTTTCTGGTCGCAATTCAGCATGCCGAAGCGTCCGCTGTTGCTGAACGAACAGATGGCCCAGTGGGCCGAGCTCCACAAGATATCCGGATCTGCCATGAAGGACGTCGTGGTCCGGCTGTGGCCGACTGAGCCAATTCCGAATAGTTATTTCGGTTTGGTGCAGCGACTTGTTGATGCGGTGCCGCGTATCGACGCTGTTAAGCGGTCAATGTGCATTGAGGGTGCACGAATGGCCTTTTCCCGCGTCAAGACGTACTGGGCAAAGATGAAGGCCACCGATATTGCAGCGAAGAGTCCACCCGAGGGCCAGGACCATCACACGCCAGAGCATTTTTTTGAGGATGTCCTAGAGGGTGCCCGCTTGATAGAGGGTCAGTGCTCGAAAAATATGATGTTCGAGTGAATATACCAAATTTGTAAAAACAATATTATGATATATTAAGGCCATATTTTTATACTTTGCCTGAAAGTTTTGGTTCCTCCTGTGCGGCCGTTCTTCGTATAATCTGAAAGTTTGCCAGTCGTCGGCTTCAGCCCCCTCGCATATAATACGGGGGTGTTCGGAAAAGCACTTGATCACTCTTGACCCAATGTCTTGGTCCATGAAGGAGGTGTCAATGCGGCGAACTAGGAAATCGGACTATAGGGCTTTAACACTTTCACTTAGCCATAGGAGTTTGACGGCGGGTCTACGATATAGCCCCTGGTATGTACGCGTTTACCCGAATACGGTGCATTACATAGGTGAGCAGAAAAACGGTCCTTCGTGTAATACGGAAAGAATCGCGAAGGATTCTGATGAGTCATCGAGTGGTTGACCAGCTCTCGCCGCATCATGACAGTCAGTTTTCGGCTTTCTCTACTGAGGTGCTCATCCGAATAAACCAGGACACAATCGCAGTAGTTCTCCCTTTACTACCCTAGCCGATATAGCGGAATGTAAGGTAGTAAGCACATGAGCCGGGCAACCCAACTATTGACCAAAGACATGATTCGGAGCTGATGCATATAAGGCCAAACTCGTGACGCCGAAGTGTGCTGAAAAGCTGTTCGGACTTGTCGGCAACTCATGTGTTGCCGTATCGAGCCCCTGGCAATTTGTGCTGAGGTGCGTTCATGAAACAACCGAAGAAGCAAAATTCAGTACGTAGAAAAAGCGAATACTGAATACGGGTTATGTTCACTGCAATCTGATTGACACGTCAAACGCAATTCTACAGATTATAACGCCCCTACCCGGGCTATTTAACATGCCGGGGGCCGAGGGCTGAGGAAAAAGGAACTTTACAGGTTTAAAATAAAGAGTGCGGTCTTACAAAAATCATTAGGACCTCCTGTCGCATGTCTGCGCTGCCTTGCCTCGGTTAAAGGACTCCTTAGTAGGAATAGCCGTTGGTTATTTATACGAAGCCGAACTTTAGAAAGAGTCCGTAAGATGACCAGGCTTGGAATCACCTGTCGTAAAGGATAAAAAATAGTTAGAAAAAGTAAAAAGACTATGAGGGTGCGGACCGCATTGTAGGCCCGTTCGTACTGTGCCTTCGCCGATGACCATGGTATTTTAAGTGCATAATTATGTATGCACGGTGTAAACTTCGTGGCTATATGGGGCGGACGACGGAGGCCGAACTGCTAATCCAGCTCTGAGATTGATTGGTCCTGTTTACTAGAGACTGGCGGCTTGACGGCCGATGAGATACGCGGCTTGATAAGGCCGCTTTGTACTTCGGCTGCAGCAGCCATAGTACGCTCCTCTGTACGGAGGGAGCATTCCGTATTTCCGTTTATCGTGATGACGCCGCGTGGACCGGGCATCTTAAGATTGAAATAGGCGTAATGTGGGACCGCATTAAAACGAGTAGAAGTGGTACGCCCGAGTAATGCGTGGTAGCTGCTGTGGAACGGTACAATATCGAAGGTCAAGCCTTCGCTTCTAAAGTTGTTCGGCGAGCCGAAAACGACTTCCAATGTAATTGAGCCCGTGCAGCGAGCTTCTACGCCGGACACTGCTCCCTTGAAGGTAGCTGTGGTGGGGTTGATTCATGAAGGATCAATGCCCATTTTGTGGACAGTGTCTTGGTAGAGTAGATTAAGACTACTGCCGCTGTCCATAAGGACTTTCGTGAGATGGAACCCATCGATAATTGGATCGAGGATCAGAGATGCCGAACTTTCATGACGGATACTGGCTGGGTGGTCCTTGCGATCAAGAGTGATCGGGCAGGCCGCCCATTGGCTTAATTTTGGGGTGCCTGGCTCTATGGCATTGGCGTCATGTAGTGCGCGCTTGCGCTCCTCTCTAGGGATATGTGTCACGTATACCATGTTGACTGTCTTTACTTCGGGGGGAAATTGCTTCTGACCCCCGGTGTTCGGTTGGCGAGTCTCTTCGTCATCGCTGTCACTAGGCGGCCCCTTCCCCTTGTGCTCGGCGTTAAGTTTGCCGGCTTGTTTGAAGACTGTCGGTGTACTAAGTATTGGGCCACTAGTAACCCGTACTTGTGCACGGGCAGTTGTAGCCATCCTTGCGGCAAGGCTTGCCGGGATCAGCTCGAGGTCGATTCAAGTCATCAAGGAAATCATCATGTCAGAGATCCAAGGATCAGCAGACAAGCAGGACTGAAATTCGAAGGTCAGCCTCCCCGGCAAGAGCCTTGCCGAGGTAGCCTTTGGCGCCCGGCAAGGCTTGGCGCCCGGCAAGGCTTGGCGTCTGGCAAGGCTTGGCGCTCGGCAAGATTCGGCGCCCGGCGAGATTCTGCCACTGTGCCACCGCTTCGGCACAGTAACGAGTCTGACATTCTGGCTCCTTCCCTGGATGCATGGCGGCATGCCAGTGGAGGAGAGCTTAAGTGGTGCTGATGGGATGGCCCCTTTTTCCATCCCCAAGAAAGTGAGGACACCTAAACGGACACCTCACGGTGCATTAAATGCACTTGTCCTAATCCGTCAGGGGTTAGGTATGATACCCTGTAGCTACTTTACACCTCAATGTATGTACATTTTGCCACTATGGAGACCCCTTTGAGCATATAAAAGGAGGCCCAAGGCAACTGCTACAAAGGAGGAGAACTTCTGGCCCATTCTGCATGCGTAGCTGCTCTTTGAACGTACTGTTCATTGCGAGCGCTCCTGAAGGCTGGGCTCAAGAACATCAATAAGAACACAAAGCAGGAGTAGGGTTTTACGCTGATCAGCGGCCCAAACCAGGGTAAAAACCTCACGCGTCGATCACTGGTTCTGCTCTTTGCGTATACCTCTCCCCCCGCCGAATCGTAAAGGGGTCACTCGGGATCCCATAGGTGTCGTGCACCGACATCTTTGGCGCGCCAGGGTAGGGGGATTGAAGGTTGCGTGAACCTTATCTGGTGGTCGGCGCCCTAGTTCCTTCATCATCTTCATCATCATGCCGCCCAAGAAGAAGAGCGCTGCGGCAGCGCAACCGTCCGGGTCCGTTTTGCCTGCGCCTTCGCAAACAGGCGACGGTGTGGGTGCAGAAGGAAGAGGACTAGAACCCCCGCGGCGTTCTGGTGACGCAAGCCAAGCGAGCGGTATCGTTCGCAGTGGCAGTGGTAACTTGCGCGCCGCTGGATCTAGAGATGGTGCTGTGTTGCCTACGGGTGGCACAACTAACTCTAGGGATCAAAGGGCGCCTGTTGGAGCTCCCACGCCGGCGCAAGCCTCGCAACCTACTCAGGTCATGCGAGATGAGCGACATCATAGCGCTGGTGGTTCGGGGCGTCCCCATGAGAAGGTTTCTGCGCACATATCCCAAGATGCGCGGGACCAGCATGCACACCGAGCTGCCAGCGGAGGTGGTGCGCGGTCGCGTGACCGTGGCGGTGCTCCTTCTAACTTGGTTAGGAGTCAGAGCACCTCACGTACCTCGCACTTGTCGCCACCACCTACGCCAGCGGAAGCCTTGGCACGTGCACAGCTGCTCCTCGATTTTCCTCCCGCCCCGGAGAAGATGGAGGAGTGGCGAGCTACTATCCAGAGCCTTATCGGCTTCGCTAACAAGGATGGACCGCAAGAGGCAGGGCCCTCTCAGCGGAGGCCCATCGATCTGACGCGAGCTGGTGCAGAGAAAACCGGAGGTGGTGCAACTACAGTGCACTCCCCTCCGCGGCGTCAGTGGCGGCCGACAGCTCAGCAAGTCGACCGCCATGAAGAAGTTTCCACGGCGTCGTCCGATCCACGGATGCGCCGTGATCAGCGTCTGGTTCTCCAGGAACGAGGCAAGGAGGACGCTCGAACAACCATCGAGTGGCGATGGGAAGCGCACTATCAGTCTGATAAGCGCGCGGGGCCGGTTGTCGACGAGCCTGCGCCAGGGAACATAGGAGACTTGCCTTACGAGGTAGGACCTCCAGCGTTTACCCGTGAGCTGCGGCAAGTCCAGTGGCCCAATCTCTGAACCTTCAAGCCAGAGGTCCCGGAGAAATATGATGGCAAGACCCATCCCTCGGAGTTCCTGAGCATCTACACCATTGCGGTGCAAGCTGCCGGGGGCCGAGATGACAAGATACTTGCCAACTACTTCCCATTGGTGCTCAAACCCAACGTCAGGTCGTGGTTGATGCATCTGCCGGAGGATTCTATTTCTTCCTGGTCAGATCTGTGCCATCAGTTTGTTGGCGCCTTTGTTGGAGGCCACCAAGCTCCTGGCCAAGAGAGTGATTTGCACATCATCCCTCAGAAGGAGGGCGAGTCCCTGCGCAAGTTTATGCAGAAATTCAGCCGGGTGCAATACAATATTCCTGACGTTCATCCTGCCGCTGTCATTAGCGCATTCCATCAGAACGTGCGTAACCGCAGGATGCGGGAAGAGCTGGCAATGAACAAAGTCAGGAGTATTGCCGAGCTTTACACTTTGGCCAACAAGTGCGCTCGAGCTGAAGAAGGGAGGAGACTCCCTGGCGAAGTTGTTGGCGCGGCGGGCGAATCAGAAGAAGAAGATGCCGCGGCTCTGCCAAGGAAAGGCCGCCGGCGAAACAGGAAGCGCGGAGGCAAGGCCGTGCTTGCTGTCGAGGAATCCGGCAACCCTGGCGCCGCCGAGAAGGCCAAGGTTGGCGACCCCAGCAAGGATCTTGCCGGGTGCCCTTCCTGTCAGGCCTTGGCGGCTACTGACAAGTCGGAGAACTCCGGTAAGCAGTATTGCAAGATCCATCGCACTAAGGGCCACGATCTCCAGAACTGCCGGCAAGTTGAGCAGCTTGCCGGGAAGCAGAAGGCCGAATACGAGAGGCGAGACAAGGAGAAGGCCCAAGATGGTGCTGAGGGGTCCGGCAAGAAACGCGGTGGCCGAGGGGGTCGCCGCGGCAAGGCCAAGCAGCAGAAGGATTGGCCCGCTCGGGGCCGAGATAAAGAAGGAGATGATGATGAGGAAGATGACAAATCCAGTGAGCAGGAATTCCAGAAGGCTACGGAGGCTATGTGCATTGATGGGGGTGCCTCGCTGCATTCTTCCCACCGCCAACTTAAACAGTGGATGCGGGAGGTTAATGCGGCAGAGCCATCCCCCGATGCGTGTAGGCCTCTGAAGTGGTCCAGCACGCCTATCATCTTTGACGCCGAGGATCACCCTGATCGCACAACTGCGGTCGGGTATTTGCCATTGTTGGTTTCCCCGACAATTCGCAACCTCAAGGTGACAAAGATGTTAGTTGACGGCGGGGCCGGCCTAAACTTAATCTCACCAGATGTGCTCACAAAGCTTCAGATTCCTGACGAAGACCTCGAGGAAACGGGTACGTTTCAAGGGGTCAATCCGGGAAGAACCCAGCCTAAGGGCAAGATCACGCTGCCGGTAACATTTGGCAGCGAGTTTAACTTCAGGACCGAAAAGGTGGTGTTTGATGTCGCTAAGATCCCCATGTCATACAATGGGATCCTTGGTCGGCCAGCGCTGGCTAAGTTTATGGCGGCATCACATTACGCGTACAATGTTTTGAAGATGCCCGGGCCGTTGAGCGTCATCACTATCCATTCCGATAAGAAGGATGCGCTCATCTGTGCCGACCAACTTTACCGGGAAGCAGTTGCAGCACCTGCCATCAATGCATCTGCTCCAGCCGCTGGAACTCCTGGGGGGAAGAAGAAGATCGGCATCGGCAAGAACCTTGGCGCGAACTCCGGCAAGCGCACCTCTTCGGAGTGCTGCGCTTCCGTTGAGGATGCACCAGAAAGTTCCACCGGCAAGAACAAGAAGTCCAAGGCTGCCCCGCCGGAAACCAAGAAGGTGCCTGCCAAGGAGGACGGAACGGGTGGAACTTTTACCATAAGTTCCACCCTAGATGACAAATAGGAAAGCGCGCTCGTTGCTTTCCTGCGGGAGAATGTCGACGTGTTTGCGTGGCAACCGTCTGACATCCCCGACGTTCCCAGGAAAGTGATTGAGCACCACCTTGCTGTCTGTCCTCATGCGCGGCCTGTCAAGCAAAGGGTGAGGAAACAGGCCTTGGAGCGGCAAGAATTCATTGCCGAAGAAATTAAGAAGCTGGAGGCGGCAGGACTGGTCAAAGGAGTGCTTCATCCAACCTGGTTGGCCAACCCGGTTGTAGTGCGGAAAGCGAATGGGAAATGGAGGGTTTGTATCGATTATACAGATATCAATAAAGCTTGTCCAAAAGGTCCTTTTCCCTTGCCGCGCATCGACCAGATTGTCGATGCCACCGCTGGTTGTGATCTCCTGTCCTTCCTTGATGCCTATTCAGGGTATCATCAGATTTTTATGGCAAAGGAAGATGAAGAGAAGAATGCCTTTATCACCCCATGTGGTACGTATTGTTTCATACGGATGCCTTTCGGGTTGAAAAGTGCTGGTTCAACATTCGCCAGAGCAATCCAGATTGGTTTTGAGCCACAACTCCATAGAAATATGGAGGCATATATGGATGATATAGTGGTCAAAACTAAGGATAAAGCAACGCTCATTCAAGACCTAGAAGAAACATTTGCAAACTTGCGCAAGATCAACTTGAAGCTCAATCCTGAGAAGTGCGTGTTCGGTGTTCCTTCCAGCAAGCTCCTCGGATTCTTTGTATCTTGCCGGGGAATCGAAGCGAACCCCGACAAGATCAAAGCCATTGAGCAAATTGAAGCGCCGAGACGCGTCAAGGATGTGCGTCGTCTTGCCGGCTGTGTTGCTGCTCTAAGCAGGTTTATTTCCAAATCTGCTGAGCGCGCCCTGCCCTTCTTCAAAATTTTGAAGAAGGCAGGTCTAATGAAATGGACTCCGGAAGCGGAGGCAGCGCTGCAAGATTTGAAGAAATACCTTTCTTCTCCGCCGATGCTAGTCGCACCTAAACCACAAGAACCGTTGCTGCTGTATCTGGCGGCAACAAATCAAGTGGTTAGTACTGCGCTGGTGGCGCAGAGAGAAACTGATGAGGAAGCGACACCAGCGGCAGGACCGCCAAGTGACGCGGCAAGATCTTTCCCGGCAAGGGTTGATCCCGGCAAGACAGGATGTGCGCAAACAGAAGAACCCGTGCAGAAGAAGAAGGTGGTGCAGCGCCCAGTTTATTTTGTTAGCTCCCTTTTACAAGGAGCTAGGTCAAGATATTCTGGTGTGCAGAAGTTTCTTTTCGGCCTCCTTATGGCCTCAAGGAAGCTGCACCACTATTTTCAAGCACATGACATTACCGTCGTCACTCGCTTTCCGTTGCAACGGATTTTGCAAAATCCGGAGGCAACCGACAGGATCGTGGAGTGGGCGTTGGAGCTGTCCAGCTTTGGTCTTAAGTTTGAAAGCACTTCCACAATTCAAAGCAGGGCCTTGGCGGAGTTCATTGCAGAATGGACCCCGACGCCAGATGAAGAAGTTCAAGAAACAAGTCTCCCCGGCAAGGAAACCGATCAGCAATGGGTTATGTACTTTGACGGGGCTTTTTCGCTGCAAGGCGCCGGTGCTGGCGTGCTGCTAGTCGCGCCCACCGGGGAGCACCTCATGTACGTAGTCCAAATGCATTTTCCCCGGGAGAGTTCAACCAACAACACTGCAGAATACGAGGGTTTGCTTGCCGGTCTTAGGATCGCGGCAGAACTTGGTATCAAAAAGCTCGTCATCAAAGGCGATTCACAGCTTGTCGTCAGGCAGGTCAATAAGAACTATCAAAGTCCATTGATGCAAGCCTACGTGGATGAAGTGAGGAAATTGGAAGAGCGCTTTGACGGTCTCCAAATGGAGCATGTCCCTCGTGCCGAGAACAGTGTTGCTGACGACCTGTCAAAGCGTGCTGCCCTCAAGTTGCCTGTGGAACCAGGAACTTTTGTGCTCCAATTGATTCAACCATCCGTGGCGCCATCGATGCGGCAAGAAAAGAGAAGAAAGTTGAACTCTGGCCAGTACTTCCCGGCAGAGCTCCCCGGAGCCGCCGGCAAGGAAGTTGCCGGGATCGACACGCCTGCCGGGGAACAACAGGCTCCGGCAGGGCCTCAGGCCCTTGCTGTCAAGACAAATGTTTCCCCGGCGGACCAGATGCCTTTAGTCCTAGTTGTCGAGCCTCAGGCTCCAGCATGGGCGCAGCACATTGTCCATTTCCTTCAGACAGGTGAACTCCCTGAGGAACAAGAAGAAGCGGAGAGAGTAGCCCGTCGGTCTGTTATGTACAAGTTCATCGATGACGTCCTGTACAGAAAGAGACCAAACGGTGTGAAATTGAAGTGCATTTCTCGGGAGGATGGACTACAGCTGTTGGCAGAGATTCATGGGGGCATATGTGGTTCCCACATAGGGTCAAGAGCGCTTGCCGGAAAAGCATTCCGGCAAGGTTTCTTTTGGCCTACCGCCCTCCAGGATGCGACTGCACTAGTAACCAAGTGTGAAGCGTGCCAGTTTCATTCGAAGAAATTACATCAGCCAGCTCAAGCTCTTCAAACAATCCCTCTCTCCTGGCCATTTTCGGTCTGGGGGCTCGACATACTAGGCCCCTTTCCCCGTGCTACCGGGGGCTTTGAGTACTTGTACGTTGCTATCGACAAGTTCACAAAGTGGCAGGAGGTGGAAGCAGTGAGGAAGCTGACAGCGCAGTCGGCTGTCAAGTTCTTCAAAGAAATTGTTTGCCGTTTCGGTGTGCCTAACAGGATCATCACCGACAACGGCACGCAGTTCACAAGTCGCACCTTCATGCAGTACGTCCAAGACCTTGGCGGCAAGATTTGTTTTGCCTCTGTTGCTCACCCGAGAAGCAACGGCCAAGCAGAGAGGGCCAATGCTGAAGTGCTGCGCGGTCTCAGGACCAGAACTTTTGACAGGCTGAAAAAGTGCGGAAGACGCTGGATTGATGAGTTGCCGGCAGTTCTTTGGTCAATCAGAACGACACCAAATCGAGCCACCGGCCAAACGCCCTTCGCTCTGGTCTACGGAGCGGAAGCAGTTCTCCCCACAGAACTCATATACGGATCTCCTTGAGTGCTCGCTTATGATGAGCTCGAGCAAGAGCAACTGCGGCAAGATGACGCTGTGCTCCTTGAGGAGAATCATCTTCAGGCTGCTGTGCGAGCTGCACGCTACCAGCAAGCTTTGCGCCGCTATCATAGCCGCAAAGTTCATGCCCGAAGCCTTGAGGAAGGCGACCTTGTTCTTCGACGGATTTAGTCCGCCAAGAATTCAAACAAGTTGACGCCAAAGTGGGAAGGCCCTTATCGGGTAGTATGAGTCACCAGGCCCGGCGCTGTCCGCCTGGAGACCGAAGATGGCGTTCCAGTAAGCAATTCCTGGAATATCGAACATCTCCGCAAGTTCTACCCATAAGGCGCGGTTGCCGGGGGATCCCGGCAACCACCTTTTTGTACAAGTCTTGTCAGCAAGGCATGTGATCCTTTGTACAAAGCCAGGCGCAGACCCTGAGCACAGATGAATAAATTTAAGTGTTGTACATTTCCTTATTGATTCCCATGTTCATATTCATATATGCATGTTTGTCTAAGATGTTATATGGCACCTGATCCCGGTAAGTTCTAACGAACCGCCAAGGTTTCATCCCTTTATTTTCTCTTCTTTCTTTTTCTCAAAGACAGAAGGATTCCTCGCGTGCACATTTGCCGGGGGGGAAGGGAGATACGAATACCAGTTGGTGACGTTCGAAATCGATGCTTGCCGGAGGAAGAACAAAGCCAGAAAGCTAAGTCCGAAAAACTTAGAGCAAGTTTTTCTTTAATTACCAAGTTATTACCTTAGACGATTACGATTCTTGTATGGAAAATCTGCACGCGAAGGAACCCTTGCTGTGATCGGTTGCGCCCTTATTTTGTTTCGAGTCCGCTCAACAATTTAAGTGGCTACACTAAGAACACCAAGGAGTCTTGCCGGCCGCTGCGCCTCCGGCAGGCTGCTGAAGTCCCGCACCCAGCGCTCGTGGCAGGTTGCGCGCCGGCAAGTTTTTCAATAAGCGTAGGATGAACTCCATACATAAAGGAATCAGAAATGGAAAGTAGCAAGCATGAGCCAAAACATAGTCAAATTATATTGCATCCATGAGTTGCCGCGGTTCTAACTTGAGACTTAATTGTCTTTTACATGAGATGATGGCGGCAAGAATAAAAGAGAAGCACTCAATCCCTGCGCTGGCCTTCGATCCTTTTGATGGAGTCCACCTTCTCAAGGATTGGCGCGATGCACTTTTCAAGCGCCTCAACATTTGCATCCTTTGGCAGATGGCCAAGTGCGCTGGAGAGGTCGATGCCGGGATTGCTGTGCACCACCTTGATGAGAACCTTGCGAAGGACGGACCGGCAAAGCCGGCGGGTCTCGTTCGCCAGTTGGGTCGCCCGGCTAGACTGGAGCACCCTCAACGCGTTGATGATGCTTTCAAAGAACATCGTCAACCTGGCACTTGGGGATATTCTTTCCTCGGAAGAATATCTGAAGTTCGACAAGCCCATGGTTGACAGTTCTGCGGTAAGCTTCTCCGCGGCAGCGATGAGACGACCAGCCCAGATCTCCACTCCCTTCTCGTACTCGTTTTGGGCAGCGGCGGCGCTCTTGAGCAGGTTCCTCTCTCCTTGGAGATCCTTGAGTAGAGCCTTCTCACGGGCCTTGCCGGCCTCGAGAGACTTCTGCAGCGTGGTCAGCTTCAGCTCCAGAACCGCAATACTATCAGCTGCGCAGGAGAGCTGCTTGGTCTTGTCGGACAGGGCAACTTGCATCTCCGCCAAGGAGTGGAGGGTTTTTTTCCTGTCCCCCTTGAGCGTCGAGAGCTCCTTGTCGTGCTCTTCAAGATCTGTTTCCAGCCTCTTCACTTTGTCGCTCAGCTCATTCTTGGCGGCCTCTACAGCTTCGGCAGCATCGACGGCCTCCTTGAGCTTGCCAGCATGACTGGCAGTCAGAGCTTCGAGCGCCTCCTTGTGTTTCTGCTCCAGCTCCTGTGTCCGCCGCGCGACAAGATTTTCGATGTCTTCATCCTTGCTACAAAGCTTGGCGGCGAGCGCCTGCTCGCACGCGGTGAGATCTTCTTCGTAAGCATCAAGAGCAACGCGGCGCCCCGTCAGGAGAGCATCTTCGGCAGCAATCCTTTGAACAGCTTCATCATGTGCCTTCTCCATATCTGATTGCTTCAGGAGGATCTCATTCCATTGCTGGCTCACTTGTTCTCGGCCGGCAACCAGCTCTTGGAGGGCCTCGGCGTGCCAGATTTGCATTTGTGCGACGCGCCTTTGAAAATCCGCTTCGGCTGCCTCAACAACTGCCATTTTGGTGTCCGCCTTCTCTTTTCGGGCACGATGGAGAGCCTGGAGTTTGCGGAAGTTCTCGCCCATGGCCTGAAGGAGCTGATCCTCTTCAGACTTGCCGCTGTTAGCGCTGGGATCGTCAACGACTTCGAGCCCGACAGCGGCAATAACTTCCTCGAAAATTGCTCCCTCGGCTGGTGCCTCGGTGCTTGCCGTCACTGGCAAGTTGATGAATAGATTTTCGCCAACCTTGAGATACTTACTGGATGAGGGCTCTTCAGATGTTGATGGCTGGTCTTCAGTGGCCGCCTCACCAGTGACAGGGGGCTCTGTGGCCGATGCAGCGCCTGGCGCTCCTGCGGCAGGAATGCTGTCAGTATGGTCCTCAGCCTCCCTGTCGCCCTCTTCAGCAGGTTCTTCGGCGATTTCCTTTTGTGCTGTCTTGGCGGCCTCCCCGTCAAGAGCATCACTAGCCCCGGCAATGTCATCCTTGGTGGCCTCGCTGGTAGCAATCCTGTCCGCTTCGGCGGCGGCATCCCTGGCGGTCTCCTCGATGACGACGTCGACGTCCATATGTTCCATCACGGGGAACTCTGAAGGGCGAAGGAGGAAGACAGAATAAGATCGAGGTTTGGATTTTGAAGTGACTAAAGATAAAGAGATAAGAGGAAAAGAATAACGAGCACTCTGAGGCGATCAAGTACCTGCGTCGGGCTGTCGAGAGGTGGCTTCGCCTCTCCTGGCAACTCCGGTTGCCGGGGGTGGGTTGCCGGAGTCCGTGCTTGTCGGCCCCTTCTCAATCAGGACGGGCTCGCCGGCAGGGTCTCTCGCCGGGGATGTGCTTGTGGGCGGAGCGGTCGATGGAGGAGGCACAATGGGGCTATCTTCTCCTTGTTGCCGTCCTTCTCCTGCGAACCCAAAGATATCAGCGGCAAGAATGAAAGCCTCGGCACCAGCCAACAGAAAAAGGGATGATGAACTTATGCTGGGGGCTGTGCTGGGGGCTGTGTTGAGGACTGGACTCCGGGCTGACAATGACAGTTTCCGGCACGCTCGTGGAGCCCGCCGGGGGCTCGTCGCCCGTAGAAGTCCTTGACCTCTTTGCCATCCTCTCCAGCAAGGTTTCTGTGTCACTGCGGAAACAATACAAGCAAGTCAGTAAGATTGATGCAGATTGGAAGGTAGAAGTTGTGGCAGATACTCACTCTTCTTCCTCTCGCTCTAGACTAAAGCCGGAGATGTCGAAGTCGGCCTCCGTTGCGATGTCTGAGTGGGGAGGCGGAGGAGGGGTCCTGGGCCGCTTGGCTGTGGCAGGCGCCGGGGCAGCCTCCGGCGCGGTTGTACGAGACCCTCCTGCCGCCCCAGCGGTGGTCGTTGGTGTGGGTCTCGCGCGCCGCGCGGGCTGTTGACGAGCCCCCTACCGCGGTCCGGTCTTGCCGGCCACTTTCTTGCCGGGGGATTCGCCGCTCGATGTAGGCTAGCTTGCCGGGACGCCTGATGCGGCTTTCCGAAGGACACGCTTTGTCTTCTTCGGGGGTGAGGGCTCTTCTCGCGTCTCCTCTTCGGCCGTGTCTTCGTCGGATGAGCTCTCAGTGACTGCGCCGCCTCCTTCCCCGGCAACCTTGCTCTCCTCGGCAGGTTTTGACTCCACTACCACCTCTGCGTCGCTGGCTTCCCACTCTGTGAAGCCAACGCTGCCGGCCTCCACGGCAAGATTCGTCTCCTCCACTCTGGTAGCGATGTAGGCTACCTCCTGATCAGTGGTGGCGCGGATAAGATCTGACTCTTGCCGGACAGGCTTCTCTGTCAGATTGTCAAAGAACTTCTGCGCTTCTTCCTCGCTTGGCTTGACCCAGGTCGGGTCAAGGCCGTGGGCGTTAAACATCGGCAAGAAGGCAATGATTGACCCCAAGGCAGAGTTGTTGCACAAGGGGACGATCCTTGCCGACAGCCGGTGCTTGTCTTCGCACTGGAATAACTTTTGGCGGAGAGCGCCAAGCTGCATAGCGGTCAGATTATTGTGCAGCCCGGGGCGCAGCCTCATGACATCTGCCGCGTTCTTGTACTCCCAGACTGGCCTCCCCATGTTCTGCAGAGGGGCGATACGGCGGCGGAGAAAGTCGAAGCCGATCATCTCCATTGTTAGCCCGGTAGCCTTCAAGCGAAGGATCCTGGTAGTGGCGATTGTGACCTTCTCGTCTTCTGCGGCGAGATCGCCCCAATCCTTGCCGCGGACCACCTTCTATCGCCGGGGATGACAAAAAGGATGAGGATCTGCTTCCTGGATCCAGCACCATTCGGCCCGCCACTCGTCCCACTTTTCGCGGTAAACTCCCTCTGGGTATATCTCTTTGTTCCAAGCCCTTCAAATCCAGGCAATAGATCCAGAGAGAGCCTCTCCTTTTTGGATTCGAGGATAGAAATAATGGTGGAAAAGAGCAGAATTGGGGATCACGCCAGCGAAATTCTCACAGAGATGGGCAAAGATAGACATGCAAAATACGGCATTCGGCGTGAAATCAAGAAGGCAGAAGCCGTATGTGTACATGATGTCGTTGAACAAATCAGAAAAGGGTGGACAGAGCCCGCAATAGAAATACGCAGTGAAGAAGGGGTATCTGTCTGATCCACCTTTGGAACAAGCACCTGGGATTACGCGTGTGGCGGGGTGAGCTTGCGTTCCCTTCGCCCACATGCATTGGTGTTGCCCCTTCAAAGTTTCGGCGTCGAGCGTCGGAGGGAAGACGACGAGCCTCTTCCACATCTTCACCAGTTTGCTCTCCGAAACTTCAGCTTTCGCCTCCTTGTCCGTGCCCTTGCCTTTGCTGGCCTTGGGCGGCATGGCGACTGTGAAGACGGAAGCTGGGGGGCAGAGCGAGCGCGGGAGCAGTGGGAAGAAGAGGAAAAAGGTTTCGCTCTGAGCTCGAGCAGAGGAAGGTGATGGCGATGGCCAGATTGGGAAGAAGAGGGGGTGAATAGGTTTGCGCCTCCGCGACTTCTCCTTTTTATGGGGAAAGAGCGGGGCGCCTTGTTTATCCCCCAATATGAATGCGCCTCTATGGGCGCGAGACAGTTTGTAGCCTTTTTGGCACGCTTCCCACGTCGCGCGCTCCGTGCGCGTAGTGGGGGGCACAGTAAAACGAGATATTTTACGAGCAGTTAATTCCCTGCCACGCGTGCCCGTGCACTGTTTGGGCCTAGCCCAACAACGCCTCGCGCTCGTGTATGGCCTAGGCCCGGGGGCTCCTGTCGGTGTACTAAGTATTGGGCCACTAGTTCCCCGTACCTGTGTACGGGCAGTTGTAGCCATCCTTGCGGCAAGGCTTGCCGGGATCAGCTCGAGGTCGATTCAAGTCATCAAGGAAATCATCAAGTCGGAGATCCAAGGATCAGCAGATAAGCAGGACTGAAATCCGAAGGTCAGCCTCCCCAGCAAGAGCCTTGCCGAGGTAGCCTTTGGCGCCCGGCAAGGCTTGGCGCCCGGCAAGGCTTGGCGCTCGGCAAGATTCGGCGCCCGGCGAGATTCTGCCATGGTGCCACCGCTTTGGCACAGTAACGAGTCTGACATTCTGGCTCCTTCCCTGGATGCGTGGCGGCATGCCAGTGGAGGAGAGCTTAAGCGGTGCTGATGGGATTGCCCCTTTTTCCATCCCCAAGAAAGTGAGGACACCTAAACGGACACGTCACGGTGCATTAAATGCGCTTGTCCTAATCCGTCAGGGGTTAGGTATGATACCCTGTAGCTACTTTACACCTCAATGTATGTACATTTTGCCACTGTGGAGACCCCTTTGAGCATATAAAAGGAGGCCCAAGGCAACTGCTACAGAGGAGGAGAACTTCTGGCCCATTCTGCATGCGTAGCTGCTCTTTGAACGTACTGTTCATTGCGAGCGCTCCTGAAGGCTGGGCTCAAGAACATCAATAAGAACACAAAGAAGGAGTAGGGTTTTACGCTGATCAGCGGCCCGAAACATGGGTAAAAACCTCACGCGTCGATCACTGGTTCTGCTCTTTGCGTATACCTCTCCCCCCGCCGAATCGTAAAGGGGTCACTCGGGATCCCATAGGTGTCATGCACCGACAAAGACCCAACAGCTTCTGTTGGTGTGATTGGCTGGTTTATCGGGGGTGCCATGAATCTGGCAGGGCCGATCCAGTATCTTGTCTAAATTGGATGGTTTGCCTCTATTTGCCTTGAATGGCTTTTTTTGTTGACCGGTTTTGGAGCCGCTGAATCCGGCGTTTACCGCCGTGTCTTGCGTTCCTTCATTATTATTTCGATGCTTGTGTTTATTGCGTCGTGGCTTGCCGTTGCCGTCTCGAACTTCGGAAGTGCCCGGATCACTGGTGCTGTTGCTTCTACGAGCGAGCCAGCTATCTTCTCCCGTGCAGAAGTGGGTCATCAGAGCGGTAAGGGCTGCCATGGATTTTGGTTTTTCTTGACCGAGGTGGCAGGCAAGCCATTCGTCTAGGACGCTATGTTTAAAGGCTGCAAGGGCTTCGGCGTTCGGACAATCAACAATTTGGTTCTTTTTAATTAGGAACCTAGTCCAGAGCTTCCTGGCTGACTCCCCGGGCTGCTGGATGATGTGACTTAGGTCGTCGGCATCCGGAGGCCGGACATATGTACCTTGAAAGTTATCGTGGAAGGTGTCTTCCAAGTCTTCCCAGCTGCCAATGGAGTTCTCTGGGAGGCTGTTCAGCTAGTGCCACACTGGTCCCTTTAATTTTAGTGGGAGGTATTTGATGGCGTGGAGGTCATCACCGCGGGCCATGTGGATACGGAGAAGAAAATCTTCAATCCATACTGCGGGATCTGTTGTTCCATCGTATGATTCGATATTCATGGGTTTAAACCCTTCCGGGAATTCGTGTTCCATTACTTCATCAGTGAAGCAAAGGGGATGTGTGGCGCTTCTATATCGGGCCAAGTCGCGACATAGTGCGGATGTAGTCCGTCTGCGGTTTTCGGCCCGGACGTGGTTATGCTCATTATGTCTGGCTTGATAGCCGTCGTCGCGCGCCAGGGCATGCCCCCGCGATCCGTAGATCGATCTGGACTGACCTGCTCTGTTCTCCAGGTCTTGCCGCAGGTCATATGTGTATTCCTGAGCTGTAGTGTCTTTGCCTTTACGGCGAGGTAGTATGGGCGGGTGTTCGGCTTGGGTTGCCGCTTTGTCCCGGCCACGTGGTGGTCGGTCAGCCGCATTACGTGTTGATGGCATGGGCTCAAGTGCCTCGTCGTCGAATTGGGGTAGCAGTTTACGCTTCGGGTAACTTTTAATGGGGCGCTCGAGTCCGTATTCCTCGGCTGCCAGGACATCAGTCCATCTGGCTTTGAGTAGATCTTGATCAGCTTGAAGCTGCTGCTGTTTCTTTTTCAGGCTCCTCGCAGTGGCTATTAGCCGGCGCTTAAAGCGCTCCTGCTCGACGGGTTCCTCAGGCACGATAAAGTCTTCGTCGCCGAGGCTCACCTCATCTTCGGAGAGTGGAAGATAGTTGCTGTCCTCCGAGTCTTCGTTTATGGCCTGTTTGTCAGGGCTGACTTGCCCATCTTCCCTATCGTCCTGTTCGGAAGTCGGCTCGACGGGATCTTCATTGTCTTTGGCATTGTCCGGAGTATTGTTTTCTCTCGTGCCGGTATTGCTGTCTTTTCCACGGCGTGATTTAGAGTGGTGCCGCTGACGTCGGCGCTTTGGCTGTGTCTCAGGAGGTTTATCCTCGACTGGATCTTTCTCGTTATCGCCGTTATTCTCTTTGGGAGTATCCACCATGTACACGTCATACGAGGAGGTGCATGTCCAGCACCCAGTAAACGGCGGGTTTTGGGCCTGCTCCTCTCCGGCATCGTCGTCCATACAGTCGATGTCTTCGGAGTCGTAATCGAGCATGTCGGTTAAGTCTTCGACAGTGGCAATGAAGTGGGCGGTGGGTGGGAAGCGAAATTCTCCGCCATCAGCCTCCAGTTCAAACCGGATATAATTCGGCTGTGAGTCCCCCGCTAAGGAGAGGGTTTTTAATGAGTTTAGCACATCACCCAAAGGTGAGTGCCGGAAGATGTCCGCGGAGCTGAACTCGACGATCGGCGCCCGATCGAGCTCGATGGGCGCGGACGCACGCGGTTCGGAACCTGTGGCCGGAGACGAATCCGAGGTTCCGGTGACATAGATCCCGTTCAAAGTTGGGTCTATGTGCGGCTCCAACGCCGCTGAGTCTGCGGCTTCCGTGGCGGGGTTGAGCTTCCCGTCCTCGGGTGGCGCAATCTGCTCCGGATCTAGGGCCAGAGCAGTTACAGGCGCTATCTCCCGGGTATGGTCCGATGACAGATTTAGGTCATGTTCATCGCGGTGGCAGGGAGCGGCTGCCATAGGCTCGAATTCGTCGAAGATCAAGTCTTTGCGGATATCAACAATGTAGTTCAAGCTTCCAAACCTGACCTGATGGCCAGGGGCGTAGCTGTCGATCTGCTCTAGATGGCCAAGCAAATTGGCCCGCAGTATGAAGCCGCCGAATACGAAGATCTGGCCGGGGAGAAAGACCTCCCTCAAGGCAGCATCATTGTGGATGATTGATGGAGCCATCGAGTCTTCTAGCGACGACACAGCGGAACTCTCAATGAAAGCACCAATGTCGGTGTCAAAACCGGCGGATCTCGGGTAGGGGGTCCCGAACTGTGCGTCTAAGGTCGATGGTAACAGGAGACGGGGGACATGATGTTTACCCAGGTTCGGGCCCTCTCTAGGGAGGTAATACCCTACTTCCTGCTTGATTGATCTTGATGAATATGAGTATTACAAGACTTGATCTACCACGAGATCGTAATGGCTAAAACCCTAGAAGTCTAGCCTGTCTGATTATGATTGCCTCTACGGACTAAACCCTCCGGTTTATATAGACACCGGAGGGGACTAGGGTTGTACAAAGTCGTTTATAGAGAAAGGAATCTTCATATCCGAATGCCAAGCTTGCCGTCCACGCCATGGAGAGTCCCATCCGGACACGGGAGAGAGTCTTCTGTCTTGTATCTTCATGGCCCATCAGTCCGGCCCACCTTACGTAGCCTGGACGCCCGAGGACCCCTTAATCCAGAACTCCCTCAGTCGTAGCGGGGCGGCCGTAATTCATGACGGCATACCCGTGTACGCCGTATTGACTCTGGTATGGAAGGCGCTGTGCTTCTCCATAATGGTGGAGCACTCGCCCCCTTTATGCGGGCTAGCCACCCCGAGAAGAGGAGTCGCCCCTGCCGCAAGCCGTTGGGGCTTGTTAACCTGTTGGCGGAGTCCCTAGGGCTTCTGGTGCCCGCCTGTGGCGCCGTGCTCGGGATCTTTAGTAATCCCAGCACTGCTCTCTTCGGAGAGGTCGGGGATGACACTGAAGATGGCGGCGCCCTCCTGCCCGCCAAGGTGGGGAGTGGCGCTCCCTGTGCGCCTCGGGCACCGCCGCCACCGTCAGCCGCTTCTGCGGGGGAGGTGACGGGCCAAGGGCCTGGCGTCCTCCCGAAGCGGCAGTGACGAGGAAGAAATAGGCAAAGACGGAGAAGGCAGGTGGCAGGCCGTCAGGTCGGAGTACGATGGCACTGACGCCTTCGTCTCGTACTACCGGCTTGCTGCTCCGTCTTTCTACTCATCCCCTCCCTCCCTGGCACCATCATCACCAGCTTCTTCCGGACGGTTGCTGGGGAGCGGATGCTCTCTTGGTGCCTTCTGCCGGGTGCACCCTTTGGTCCTGGTGGCATCCAGGGCATCGCCTAGCCGCTCCTTCTACTCGCAGCCTTCGCAGCTTCGCCACTCCCGATCTTGTCAGGCCGCGCCTTGCAGGCCCTGACGGGATCAGGTTGGGCTTCTGCCCAGGCGCTCCTTTTGCCCTCTTCGCCTCCCACTGTAGTTCCTAGGAGGAGAGGGACAAGAAAGGGATTACGGGGCACTTATCTTTTTTTCAATCTAAAATATGTAGGCATTCGCCAAATTTTAGTCTCAAATATGTAATCTCTTCTATCCATGTTCGTACTCTGTAAGCTTTGTACTCGTTTATCTGCATATTAATGAAAAAATACGGGCTTGCCGGGCACTTGTGCATGTACTACATCCATGCAGAGGAGGAGCGCCTCTATACTTTTAAGTAAACAAGTTTTTCCAGCGAGTTATCTTGTCGGTGCCTTCCGTCGCTGCGGCAGAACTTGGCCTGCCGGGCACAAAACTATGGAAGGGAAATGGCCCCTCGTCTAACCTTCTTTATCAAATGCCACTACAACCATCTTGACCGACATGATGTTCGAATCAAAGGATGGGAGCACAAATGCTTTCAAGGTGACAAGGTTTTTCTATGCACAAGTTTTCCACTTACAGAGATATGTTCATGGACAGAAAGAAACTTATCTGTTTGGCTTGTTGGGGATCGATATGTAGGCTTGTTTCCGTCTCTTCCCTTTGGGATCGAGTCCGCGGCAAGAGCCCTGCAGTTAGTGCAGAGGAAAGCATAGCTACATATGATCTCATCTAAATGATCATGGCAAGTTTATGTTAGGCTATGCATGCATGCAAGTTTTTAGGGCGCCAGCGCTTCGTGTTATTGTCTGTGCTCAGGGTCTATGCCTGGCTTTGTACAGAGTGTTACATGCACATCGGCAAGGCTTATACAAAAGGGTGTTTGCCGGGCAGGGCCCGACAGCCGCGCTTTACGGGTAGAACTTACGAAGATGCTCAATGTTCCATGAGTTTTGCAATTGAATGTCATCCTTGGTCTCCAGACGGATTGCGCCAAGCCTGGTGACTCGTACTACCCGGTAAGGGCCCTCCTACTTCGATGTCAACTTTTTTGTACCCTTGGCGGACTGAACACACCTAAGGACAAGATCGCCTTCCTCAAGGCTTCGGGCATGAACCCTGTGGCTGTGATAGTGGCGCAGGGCTTGCTGATAGCGTGCAGCACGCGTAGCAGCCCGTATACGGTTCTCGTCAAGGAGCACGGCATTGTCATGCCGACGCTGCTCTTGCGCTACTTCATCGTAGGCAAATACTTGAGGTGACCCGTATATGAGTTTCGTGGGGATCACTGCTTCTGCCCCATAGACTAGCGAGAAGGGAGTCTGGCCGGTAGCTCGATTTGGTGTTGTACGGAGGGACCAAAGAATCACCGGCAGCTCGTCGATCCAGCGTCTGCCGCACTTCCGTACCTTGTCAAAAGTCCTTGTCTTGAGCCCACGCAGCACTTTAGCGTTCATCCTCTCAGCTTTTCCATTGCTCTTGGGATGAGCGACAAAGGCGAATGAAACTTTGCTTTCGAGGATCTGAACATATTGCATGAAGGCGCGGCTTGTGAACTGGGTGCCGTTGTCAGTGATGATTCTGGCGGGTACTCCGAAACAGCACACCAATCCTTTCAAGAACTTGATAGCTGATTGTGCAGTCACCTTCCTCACAGGCTCCACCTCCGGTCACTTTGTAAACTTGTCGATTGCGACACACAAGAATTCAAAGCCCCCGGTAGCGCGGGGGAAGGGGCCCAAGATGTCGAGCCCCCAGACCGAAAATGGCCATGACAAAGGGATCGTCTGGAGAGCTTGAGCTAGTTGATGGATGTTCTTGGAGAGGAACTGGCAGGCTTCACACCGGATGACTAGCTCGATCGCATCTTGGAGGGCCGTGGGCCAGTAGAAGCCTTGGCAGAAATCTTTTCCAACCAAGGCTCTTGATCCAATATGAGAGCCGCACGCGCCTTTGTGTGTCTCTGCCAGCAGTTCTTGCCCCTCTTCCCGGCAAATGCACTTCAATTTCAGACCGTTGGGCCTCCTTCTGTATAATGTGTCATCGACAAACTGATACATACTGACCCTCCGGGCTACTCTTTCAGCTTCTTCTTGCTCTTCGGGGAGTTCTCCGGTTTGGAGGTAGTGGACTATGTGTCGTGCCCAAGTTGGAGTTTGAGGCTCAACAACAAGGACAAATGGCTGGCACCTCCTCACTCATGGGAGCGCCTATCTCGACCGCAAGGACCAGTGGTCCCGCGGAAGAGTGCAGCTCACCAAGCGAAGTGGAGTTGTTCCCGGCAGTTTCTATACCGGGGACCTCTAGAGGTCCTGCCGGAAAAGGCTTCCCGGAGTCCAGCATCCTCCTCTTTTTGGCCATCATTTTCGGGGATATGGAAGGTTGAGTCAGGTGGAGAACAAAAGTCCCTGGTTCCACAGGAAGCTTTTGCGCAGTGCATTTTGACAGATGATCAGCGATGCTATTTTCCGCACGTGGCACATGCTCTGTTTGCAATTCGTCAAAATGCTCCTCCAACTTCCTCACTTCTTCGACGTATGCCTCCATTAATGGACTTTGGTAATCCTTGTTGACTAGTCTCACTACGAGCTGCGAGTCTCCGCGAATGATCAACTTCTTGATTCCCAATTGAGCTGCGATTCTGAGCCCGACAAGGAGCCCTTCATACTCTGTAGTGTTTTTGGTGGCCTTCTCCCGGGGGAAATGCATTTGGATCACATATTTGAGGTGTTCTCCAGTGGGCGCCACGAGGAGCACGCCAGCCCCCGCGCCTTGTAGTGAGAAGGCACCGTCAAAATACATTATCCATTCTTGGGGCGCCTCCTTACCGGGGATAATTGTTTCTGGTGTCTCTTCATCTGGAGTAGGCGTCCATTCTGCAATGAACTCCGCCAGGGCTCTACTCTGAATGGTTGAGGTACTCTCATATTTTAGACCAAAGCTTGACAACTCCAATGCCCATTCAACTATTCTGCCGGTAGCCTCAGGGTTCCTCAGTATGCGTTGCAAAGGGAAACGGGTGACAACCGTGATCTCGTGGGCTTGGAAGTAGTGGCGCAGTTTCCTTGAGGCCATGATGAGACCAAAGATCAACTTTTGCACTCCAGAGTACCTTGATATAGCCCCCTGCAACAGGGAGCTGACAAAGTACACCGGCCGCTGCACCACCTTCTTCTTTGTCGTGGTCTTGGGATTGTCTCTGTTATCCTGCTCTTCTTTCTCCTGATCTGCACCGGACCTTGCCGGGATAGGTTCACTTCCTTCTCTGGAGAGGATAGTAGCTGCGGCTGCTCCTTCATCTACTTCCCGCTGCACCACTAGCGCTGCACTAACCACTTGATTGGTTGCCGCTAAGTATAGCAGAAACGGCTCTTGTGGTTTAGGAGCGACCAAGGTGGGAGCAGAGGAAAGATAGGCTTTTAAGTCTAGCAGTGCTGCTTTTGCTTCCAGGGTCCACTTCATTGGCCCTGCCTTCTTCAAAATTTTGAAAAACGGCAAGGCGCGCTCTACAGACTTGGGAATGAACCTGCTTAGCGTGGCAACACATCTAGTTAAATGCCTCACGTCCTTGACTGTCCTGGGTGCTTGAATCTGCTCGATCGCCTTGATCTTGTCGGGGTTGGCCTCTATCCCCCGGTGAGACACAAAGAAGCCAAGTAGCTTGCCAGAGGAAATGCCAAATACACACTTCTCAGGGTTCAATTTCAAGTTAATCTTGCGCAGATTTGCAAAGGTCTCTTCCAAGTCCTGAATGAGTGTGGTTTTATCCTTGGTTTTGACCACTATATCATCCATGTAAGCTTCAATATTCCTGTGCAGCTGTGGCTCAAACAAAATTTGCACTGCTCTTGCAAAGGTGGACCCAGCACTCTTTAACCCGAAGGGCATCCGCACAAAGCAGTATGTGCCACACGGGGTTATGAACGCGGTCTTCTCCTCGTCCTCCTTGGACATGAATATCTGATGGTATCCAGAGTATGCATCCAAGAAGGAAAGCAGATCACACCTGGAAGTGGAATCTACGATCTGGTCGATGCACGGCAAGGGGAATGGGTCCTTTGGACATGCTTTATTCAGGTCTGTGAAGTCTATGCAAAGCCTCCATTTCCCATTCGCCTTGCGCACCACCACCGGGTTCGCCAACCATGTTGCATGCAACACTCCTCTGACCAAACCAGCTGCTTCAAGTTTCTTGATCTCCTCGGCAATGTACTGTTGCCGCTCTAAAGTTTGCTTCCTGACTTTCTGCTTGATGGGTTGGGCATGAGGGCAGACAACTAGGTGGTGCTCGATTACCTCCCTGGGAACGCCGGGGATGTCAGATGGTTGCCAGGCAAACACATCTACATTCGCCCGCAGGAAGGCAACGAGCGCGTTTTCCTATTTGTCATCAAGGGTGGAGCTGATGGTGAACGTACCATCAGCGCCATCCAGCCCTGCCGGGACCTTCTTCACAGCAGGTGAGGTAACCTTGGGCTTCTTGCTAGTGGAGCTTTCCGGCAAATCATCGACGGGTGCAGCACACTCCGGAGAGGTGTGCTTCCCGGATTCCTTGCCGGCATCTCTGCTAGCTTTCTTCCCTTTCTTGTTTTCCTTGGCGGGAGCTACAACTTTCATGGCCTCGGTAGCGACCGCATCCTGATACATCTTATCCACGCAGATGATTGCATATTTCTTATCTGATGGGATGGAAATGACGCCCATTGGCCCTGGCATTTTTAATGTATTGTAGGGATAGTGAGATGCCGCCATGAATTTTGCCAGGGCTGGACAACCAAGGATCCCATTGTACAGCAAGGGGAGCTCGACCACGTCGAACACCACTTTCTCAGTCCGGTAGTTCAGTTCTCCTCCAAACGTCACCGGCAGCGTAATCTTCCCCTTAGGACGACTCCAGCCGGGGTTGATCCCTTGAAACATGCCAGTAACCTTGAGCTCTTCATCTGATATTTGTAACTTGCTGAGTACCTTGGGAGAAATCAGATTCAACCATGCCCCGCCGTCAACCAACATCTTTGTGACCTTGAGGTTCCGGATTGTTGGTGAAACCAACAACAACAAGCACCCTACCGCGGTGGTGCGGTCGGGGTGATCCTCTTTGTCAAAGACGATGGGCGTGCGGGACCATTTGAGTGGTTTCCGGGAATCTACTACAGGCTCCATGGCATTGACCTCACGCGCCCATTGTTTGAGCTGGCGGTGAGAGGAGTGCAAAGATGCGCCTCCGTCAACGCACAGGGCCTCAGTTGCCTTCTGGAACTCTCGCTCACTGGTTTCCTCTTCATCCCCCTCATCAGTTTCATCGTCATCTTCTTTCTTCTCATGGAATCTGACAAGCCTCCCTTGTTGCTGGGGAGCCTTGCCACGGCGACCTCCTCGGTTGCGTTGGCCCTTCCAGCCAGCACCTTCTTGATCTCTCTCCTTGTCACGCTTCTCGTATTCCACTTTCTGCTTCTTGACAAGTTGCTCAACTTGGTGACACTCTTGGAGATCATGGCCCTTGGTCCGGTGGATCTTGCAGTATGGTCCGTCAGCCTTCCCAGCCTTTTCGGCTGCCGTAGCCTCCCGGCAATCAGTGCATGTGGCAACTTCCTTGCCGGGGGCTTCGGTCTTGGCCTTCTTGCCGGTACTGGGAGCGCCAGAACCCTCAACAGCTAGTACTGCCTTTTCCTTGCGCTTCTTGTTGCACTTTTTATTCTTCCTCTTCGGGTTAGTGGCATCATCATCGTCTTCTGAGTCAACTTCGATGCCATCCTCTTCTCCGGGGAGTCACCTCCCTTCCTCCGTAAGGGCACACTTATCCGCCAAGGTGTACAGCTCATTCATAGTCTTGGGCAACCGGACGTTCATCTTGGAACGTATCCTCCTGTTGCGCATGTTGGACTGGAACGCGGCAATCACAGCTGCCGGGTGGATATCTGGAATGTTCCTGTGCACCCGGCTAAACCTCTACATGTACTTCCGCAAACTCTCCCCTTCCTTTTGTGGAAGGAGCTGCAAATCGCTGGGCCGTCCTGGTTCTTGATGGCTGCCCGTGAAGGCACCAACAAACTCATTGCACAGGTCAGCCCAAGTTGAGATGGAATTCTCTGGCAGGTGCATCAGCCACAACCTCACGTTCGGCTTGAGTGCCAAAGGGAAGTAGTTGGCGAATACCTTCTCGTCTCTTCCTCCGGCAGCTTGAACATCGATGGTGTAGATGCTCAAGAACTCTGCTGGGTTCAGTCTTCCGTCATACTTCTCAGGTATTTCTGGCTTGAAAACACGGGCAGATGGCCAACGGACTTGCCATAGCTCGCGAGTGAAGGCAGGGCACCCAACCTCGAAAGGCAAGTATCCGCCTTCACTGGGCACGGGTTCATCGATGTTTGGGCCATTGCGCCTGTCAGGTTGGCGGCGGGTTTCGCGGCATCGCTCTATGGTGACGCGCGCATCTTCCCTCCGCCGATCTTCCAGGACCTGCCTCTGATCTTGATGGGCCCGAGGGTCAGATGAAGCCATCGATACCTCGTCGGGCTCCTGGTCGTGTGGTTCAGGTTGCAGCCTTTGCACTGGCTGTCATGGAGGGGATTGCACTGTTGGAGTGGCCCCCTCAACACGGTCAGCAGCTCGGGCCGTAGTCATTGCTGGTGGGTGCCGTGGCGGGCCTGCCCGCTGTGATCCTTCCGCTTCAGCAAAACCGATCAAACTCTGAATGGTGGCTCTCCACTCATCCATTTGACCGGCCGCTGGCGGGAACCTCAGCAGGAGTTGGACTCGCGCCATGGCTTCCGAAGCAGTGCTTGGCATAGATGACGACGCAGACCAAGACGTCGCTCGACTCCTGATGGTACCAGTCATGGCGGCGCCGTGCTCTCGCCGCCGTGAGCCAGCTACCACGGCGGTACGATGGCGAGAAGGGTGCACTTGGGGGTTGACGACCCCGTTCGGCGCTTCATCCCGGTTGCCCTGTCCTGGGGAAGGCGTGTGCCCCGCAGCTATGCCTATAGTAGGGACAGCCAGGGGATCATGCCTCGCACCAGAGCAGGCGTTGTCGCTGAGGCTACGCCCTCTAGCACGGCAGGGAGGTGGGGACTGAACGTTCTCCTCGCCCGCGCCTTGTGGAACACGGCCATCGGGATGTTGTGGATGCCGCCCTTCTCCGACGTTTTCCGCTCTCGCTTCGGCCACAGGGGGAACGATGACAGCGCCGCCTGCGCCGGTCATGTTCCCCATGGCGTCCGCGTCCCCCGACGCCGCTGCAGCCCCCACAGTATCGGTGGCTACATGCGAGGGGGCCTTCGAGGTGGCAGGGTGAGCTGTCGCGCCGGGCTTCTTCTTGGGCGCCATGGATGATGAGGAAGACGATGATGAAGATTGACGCGTTGATCACAACCTCAGGTTTGCGCACGCACGCCCCCCCTACCTGGCGCGCCAAAGACGTCGTGGTGGAACACGTCCACCTATGGGGCAACCTGCCCCTTTGTGGTTCGGCGGGAGGGAGATCACGTTGCACAAAGAGCAGAGGCCATGAAGCACCATGACAGAGGTGACACTGGTGGTTTTTACCCAGGTTTGGGCCGCCGTGAGGCGTAAAACCCTACTCCTGCTTTGGTGGATTGATGTGAGGACCGTGGTGGAGACGCGGCGCTCAAGCCCGACAGGGTCGCCTCGGGGGAGCAGCTACGCGTGTATGAGTACATGAGGGTCCGAATCCTTTCTACGGTTGCCACGGCCCTCCTTTTATAGGCTAAGGGGTTACCACAATGGCAAAACAATCATTATCCAGTGATTAGATAGCCAACAACGCTATCATACCTAACTCTGGCAGTTAGGACAAAGTGCGTTAAATGCACTGTCAGGTGTCACGCTGTGGATGCAGCCCGGCAAGCCTGCCACGCCGCTTAACCATCTTCCACCTATCTGCATGACACGCCTCTAGACGGGTGTCATATGGAGGTAATCTCTGTCCCAAATGGCTGCCACGTGCCAAATGACAGCCACTTAATCACTTGGGAGCTCGACACCGCACTGATAAGTGACTTGCGTTGCTGTGCGGTGGAGCGGTGGAGTCTTGGCGTGGAGACCTGCCCTTGGCGGCCCCGGCAAGCCTGCCGGGGGGATCTTGGGACTTGTCCTTTGTGTGGCCTCGACCTGACCAGGCTCGCCTGCCCGGCAAGGGAGGTCTTTCCTTAGTGGTATCTTGTTCTCTTGGCTTGTCTTGGTCTTCTTGATCCGCCCTTTGATCTCTCAACGAGCTATCTCTCTGGCTTGGAAGCTCGTCTTGGATACTTGATGAAGTTTGCTTCCTTGCTGTCGTGCCTGTGTATAGTTCGGGCAACACACACGAAGGTTTGTTGCACCGACACTCTTGTCTAATGCACCATGAGCCTAAAGTGTCGTCGGCCATTGGCTCCAACTCCGGCCGACCCATCGCCACGCTAATCCAGTGCCACACCTCCTTGGACAGGATGCAGTTTACCATGAGAAGATTCATTGTCTCGTCGTGCTGGTCACAAAATGGGCATGCGTCCTAGTGGGGTAGTCCATGACTCGCCAACCAGTCAGACGTCCAGCAACGGTTCTTGAGGGCTAGCCACGGGAAGAAGCGGCACTATAGCGGTGCCCTCGACTTCCAAGTGAATTTGGCCGTTGGCGCAACCTCCAATCCCGCAAACCTTGCCGCATATGATGAGTGTGCCAAGAACTGGCCATACTTTTCCGAAGCCCAATTGATGGCATCTGGCACATCAGTATTGAGTTGCATCGTCTCTACTCTCATCCATAGTGTCCGGAACTGTTGTAGCGCGATCTCATCTATGTCCGACCCAATGTCTCCTGGCCAGGCTGCATTCTCCATAGCTGCAGCCACTGTTCTCGTTGTCCTAACCCTCTTCGAGACCCTGTCGTAGATCAGCGGCGCAAGCTCACCAATGCGAAATCCGTGTAACCATCGATCCTCCCAGAATAGTGTTTCCTTCCCATCTCCTACAACCGCCGTCGCCGCCGCCTGAAATAAGGCCACCGGATCTTTCGGCACAGTGATAGGGAGTCCCGACCAGGGTCTCGGCTTGTATGTTCTCTGGAGCCAAGGCCTTCTCGCTTGTAGAGCCGTATTCATCCATCGATGGTTCGGGATTCCTAGGATGCCAGCCCATTTAGGCCTACAGACCATGTCCCACGCGACCGCACAATTTCCACCAATTGCCTCCTTTTGCCGCACCAGAGGAATCCACGACATATCTTAGCCATTGCTGAAAGCGTCTTTGGAGGTAAGTCGAGTGCCAGCATCATGCGTACCGGAATCGTGCATAGCACCGAGGTAACCACAATTAGACACCCACTCTTTGGTAGTAATGCTGCTCGCCAGCTGGGCAGGCAGTTCGCCAGCTGGTCAAGGAGACCCTGAAACTGCACCTTCATTTGCTTCTGAATTGTTAGAGGTAGACCCAAGTACTTGCATGGAAACGCCCCACTCGCGCAGCCCATCAAGGTACATACTATGTGCACCTCCTTTTGAGAGCACCTGATAGCCATTGCAGCACTTTTTGTCATGTTTACGTATAATCCCGATGCATGTCCGAATAGGTCCAAAATGGCTCTGCACACCCTGGACTCTAGCTCCACTGGCTTGAAGAAAACCATCACATCATCTGCGAACATCGAGACTCGCTGGTGCATGCCGGAGCGGGCAAGGGGTGCTAACAAACCTTTGGCCACCGCCAATCTGAACAGGTACTACAGCGGCTCCATGCAGAGAATAAAGACCATTGGGGACAATGGTGCCCCTTCCCTTAGCCCTTGACAGTTGAAGATTGGCTTCCCCGGTATCCCGTTTACCATGATCCTTGTCGAGGAAGTTGCTGGCAGTTTGCACAACCAGGAGATCCATCTCCTCCCAAAGCCCATCCACGTTAGCACCTCCAGAATAAACGGCAATTGGACAGTGTCGAAAGCCTTTGAAATGTCAAGTTTCAGCATGATCGTCGGTTGTTTCAACGCATGTAAAAGCCTCGCTGTGGATTGTACCAGCATGAAATTGTCGTGCAGAGAGCGTCCCCGAACAAATGCACTTTGGTGGTGCCCAACGAGTTTCGGTAGGTCATCGGTGAGTCTTGTTGCAAGCACTTTTGCAAATATCTTCACCGCTTCGTGCACTAGGCTCACCGGGCGGTAGTCTCGGATATCCATAGCCCCTTCTTTCTTCGGCAAAAGCATAACAATCGCTTTGTTGATGCTCGGCGGACCCCTCATATCCCCATGAAAGAAACCATCCAGTGCTCACATGAAATCCAACTTGATTATGTGCCAGCAAGTCGCAAAGAAACGACCTGTGAACCCATTCGGCCCCGGCACTTTGTCCATTGGCATGGACTTTATTGTCTTCTCCACCTCTTCCACCGAGAAAGGCTCCTCCAGATGTGCCAAGTCCATGGAAGGAAGGCCTAGCGTATCCAAGTCGATGGTGTGATTTCTTGCCGGCACCGAGCCAAACAAGGCCGCATAGTACTCATCCACCACCTCCGCGATGCGGTCCTGCCCTAGTGACTACCTCACCATTATGCTGCATGGTCGTGATCATGTTCTTTCGCTGGCGATGCCGCGCATGCTCATCGAAGAATTTCGTGTTCGCATCCCCCTCCTTCAAGTGGGGGAGGTGAGACCTCTGCCTAGCGATAGTCCGCTCTAGAGAGCTCAAGCCCAACAGCTTCCTTTTCAACACTTCCCGTAGATCATGCTCTTTGTCAGAAAGGGGACTCAAGTCCGCAGCCATATCCAGCCTGTGAATGACTTCCATCGCAAGAGCCACTTGCAATCGCACATTCTCGATCCACTTGTCACTCCACCTCTGCAGTGCCTTTGCAGGCGCTCTTAACTTGGCATCTAGTGCCATGTACGCATTTCTTGTGGATGGTACGGATTGCCACGCCTCAGCCACCACCTCATAAAAGCCCTCTGCCTTCGTCCAAAAGGACTCGAACCTGAATCGGCGCCCCATCATGAAGTCCGCATCTAAGTCTAGTAAGAGCGGGCAATGATCTGATATTAACGATCCAAGAGCAGTCAATAGGCAAGACGAAAACTTGTCCTCCCATGAGTTAGTGACAAAAGCATGGTCTATCTTCTCCATTGTAGGTTCCCGCCTCTCATTTGGCCATGTATACCTTCACCCATTCAGGTATAGATCTTTGAGCTCAAGTCGGCTTAACAATGCCCGCAGGCGAGCCATCATCCTCCTGTGAATCAGTGTATTGCTCTTGTCCTCCGGGTTGACAATCAAGTTAAAATCACCCACTAGAGCCCAAGGCCACACATGCAAGTCACGGACGTCCATGATCTCACGGAGGAACTGCACCTTTTCCGCATCCCCTTGGGGACCGTAAACTCCTGTTAACCACCACATGGAGTCACTAACTCCTGTGTTCTCAGTTGTATGTGGGTTTGAGAGTGCCACCACTACTAGATCCTATGCTATGAGAACACCTCCGTGTGTCCCTAGAGCCGGCAAGTAGAAAAATTTCTCAAATTTATTTCCGAGACAATGCCGGACAATTTCGATCGTTACAACCTCCATCTTCGTCTCTTGAAAGCAAACTATGCTTGGATTAGCTGCCACCATGACCTGGTATATTGCATTCCGCCTCACTGGAGAGTTTAGGCCGCGGACGTTCCACACGAGAAGCTTTGGAGGTTGTGAAGCCATATGGAAGACCCACACAGGACCATCAGGCCGCATAATCTACTGCCCGCCAACCAGGTCCACCGGCCCGTCCTGTAGGGGAAGTATCTCGTGTGACCATCCGAACAGAGCTAGGATGGCCGTGATGTGGCCGTCAGTGAGCGGCTTCTCAAACAACTTTGCATATGCTTGGAGGGCTTCCTCCCCTGTGATCTCAGCTTCACTTGCCAGGCATAGCTTTCGAATGAGAACGGCCTACTGCTTAGTTGCCTTAGAGCCATTTGCCTTCCCCTTGGTGATGTGAACGCTACGCCGCGGCGTCGTAACCGGCGGTCTTCTTTGTCTGGGCCTTGTCGCCTACGTTGGCTACGCACGAGCAGTCGGCTGAGTGAGAATCGGTGTAAGCGCGCGACGTATCTCAACGCACAACCGATCAACCTGGGAGCGTAGCAATGTCGACCGGGCTGCATGTGCCTCTGGCGACGCAAGTCCTCCTGCTGCGCTGAGAGGCTAACTGCGAGCCACTCATTTTCCTGTCTGCATGGGCGCGTCTCCTCATGCATCTGTAGATGGGCCATCTCCATCACAGAGCCATCCAGCAAATCTCTTGTCTCATAGCTACCCACGTCCCTATCCAAGTCATGGCCCACCATCGAGGGAGTTAGCCTGGCCTCAGCAACGGGCACATGATCCTGCAACAACAGATCCCACGAGCCAATCCCCACACATGGCAATCCCGCCGGGCCCGCATCATTGCGTCGCTCCTGGCTCCCGACAGCCGTCGAGTCAGCTGCCAGCCTGTCTGACCACTCGACCGATGGCATGGTGACGAGGATACGACCAAAAATATTGCATACATGTATATTTGTGAGGTGATTTCTAATGCAAACTATGCAATAATTTATTTATGTCATCCAGGACAAAAATACTTCACAAACTTTTATGCCATGTCTAATTGCAGGTGTATGGGACATTTGTACAATCCACATAAGAGGATAAGGGAAAAAGAGAAGTTTATGTGTTGTTCAAAAAATCCTCTCACGTTACTTTTGGGCCAAGAGAAGATAGGTTCCAAGTCTCTCATGTTCTGGATTCAGATTCGGACTACACAGACATACCTGACTCAAAACGCCAAGAACTATTTTATACGGACTCCGAATTGGGTGATTCTTTTTTTGTTGGAAAGTAAATTTCATGCTCTTTCCAACCCAATTGGTTTCACCTTCAAATTCATCTGGAGCGTTGAGTTGTCGTCAAAACAATCTGACGCTGTAGCAGAATCCGAGTCAAACTACAAGTCCAAAGGTGTTGCATCGCCTCCACTTGGGCCCATTGGCCTTGTACGACCTAGGGTTAGTTTTAGGCTGCCTTGGGACGTCCTCCCACCTCCTTGGCTGCCACCCCTTACTCCTATATAAGTAGATCCATCTAGTAGCTTTTTTCTTGGGTTTTGTTTAGATTAAAAGTTCGCCATAGCTGCAACTTCGCGTACTTCGTTTGTGTTCAACGACCAGACAAAGGCATCACAGAACCCCACCTTCATTAATAAAGCTTTCCTCTTATATTCGCAATATCCAGATTGCAATCTCAGTTTCTTGCTTGTTCTTCATTTGCTCGCAGGAAACAGACCTTCGTGGTCAGGTTGATCGTGCTCCTGCGTGGTCAATAACCCCTTGGAAGTTGGTATAGCGATTGCTAAGGCGCGACGTCTCGCACGTTCGTAGTCGGATCGTCAAGGTCGACTCCCACAGAAAACGATAGCCACCATCTCATCGAAACATCGGGACACCTTCGCCTCTATCAAGTGGTATCAGTTTTCAAGTTGCTCGGTGAGATTTTCCAGTTTTCCCTAGGTTAGATTTATTTTCTTACCTATTGTCCAAGAAAAAGCCACAAAAAAATAAGTTTGATCTATTCATCCTTTGTCCAAACCAGTCTAAGCCTTTGCAATTTTCATTTCATTGTTTGCATTATTGAATTATCGGTTGCATCGTCGTGTCGAGTTGCTGGTCTTAGTGTCTAGTTCGTTTAGAGTTTCGAGTTCTGTTCACATTAGTCACGCCGCCGCTGCATCGTTATTCCTTCCACTGTCCATCATCCCATCCATCAATTTCCACATCATGCTACCCACTGTTCATTGTCATAATCATAGTTGAGGTCGTTCACATCTGTGCTTGATCCAATCTACATCTTATCTAGTTTGTTTTGGAAAGAGGGAGAGAGAAAAAAGAGAGAAAAAAAGTTAAAAGTCAGAGAAAAAAAGAGAGAAAGAAAAAGAAAAAAGTGTCAGAAAAAAAAAGAGAGAAGAAAAAAAAAACATAATTCGGATCTATCTAGACTCAATCTCGTAGTTGAATTCGGATTGGAATCTGTTTTGCGCAGTGTTCAGTAAAACAGGCATATCTTTTTCATACGAAGTCTGTTTTGGCTCCGTGAGTACTCAAATTAAAGCTAGCGACGAGCCGCATCTAAATAGTTGCAGAAGCTTATTCAATATTTGACACCTCAAAATCGTCTTATAAATAGGTCTTTTTGCCCTCTGAAGTTCGCGAACACAGCTTGTTCCAGTTTTTCACGCCAGTTTTAGAATTTTTTGACTCCTCATATCAACTTGGAATTGAGTGATTCTTTTTGCATTTGAAAGCTTGAGTCAGTGCCATTCTTGAGAAAAATTATCATAAAATTGGCACAAACTTTTATAGAGTAAAGTTGGAGAGAGAATTGTTGGTATATGCTACTTGGTAGTTGTTTCTCATCATTATCTTTACTGCCATTATGATCTTCACTTATATCTTGCTATCCAGAGCTACTGCATATCCTTTATTGATGCTAGTTGTGCTACGCCGTGACCTCATTAGTGTTCTAGGCTCGCGTCTCTAGTTCGGTCTAGCCTAGGACCAGCATAGTACCGTCGTTGAGCGTTTATTCAACATTGCATCTCTGAATTGATTATTGCTAATCTTTTGCTACCAAATATTTAAGCCTTCCAAGCTCCACATATTTCTACACCATGTATACGTACGTTCCCCTGGCAATTGCTTTACTCAATCTTCGGAGTTATTTGACACCGCTGGTTGCCTGTCACCACCTGCTGCATGGTAAGAACTTGTAAGATATTGATATTTGCTATACTGTGAGCGTTTTACCACCACATCCTAGTAGTTCATAGGAACATTATTCTTGGATTTTGTTTCTTGTTTTCTACTAACTATGGCAGGTTCCGGAGTTGTTAGTTCTTGGGCTTCATAGATCGTGGGAGATTTGCCATCACCTAAGAAAATACAACAACCGTCACAAGAGGAGCAACAACATCAGAATGCACATAATCAGGTTAATGTTTCCATGCCACCATTTACTGGTCGTTTTAGGCCTAATTTATATATTGAATGGGAGTATGAAATTAATGCTATATTTGCTTCCCATAATTTAGATGAGCGTGGAAAATTTCAAGCTGCGGTTAGTACTTTCAGTAACTTTGCTTTAGTTTGGTGGAGTGAATACTGTCGGTTAAACCCTGATTATATACCTACTACTTGGGATGGTTTAAAACATGTCATGAGAGATAGATTCATAGATGTTCATTATACTCGTGGCATGATTAAAAAACTACAACATTTAAAACAAGGTAGTGACATCGTAACAAAATATTATGATGATTTACAAACTACCTTGTTGCACTCATTTTTTGAAGAAAGTGAAGAAGATTTTATGGATAGATTTTGGGGAGGATTAAACAGTGATATTCAGGAGATACTAATTCATGAAGAGTGTTATCCTATGAACCGTTTGTTTAGTCTTGCTTGCAAAGCTGAACAGAGAATAAAACGACGTGTTGCCCATGAGGAGAACAAGCGCAAGGTGCACATTCCAAGTGTTGATACAGATGTTTCTTCAGCTACTAGGCGTACTATGACAACCACATCTGTTGTTGCGAGGACTACATCATCTCCACCATATGACACATCACCACCGAGAGTGCCTACATCATCTGAGTTGATCATAAGAGGTAAGGACAAATGTACATATTTTCCACTTTCACATGAGAATGATGCATGCCTAGTTAACTTGAATACATCATGTGTTGAGTTACCTATTGATTTGAATATTTTAGAGAACCGTGTTACTGTCATGAATGCATCATGTAATCAAACAGCTGAAATACCAACAATTTTTAGTGCACCCAATGAATTAACTATTGATGCAAAAGAAACAATGTTTAATCATTTTGATATGACCTCTAATCTTGGTGATGATTTTGTGTCAAATGACTTATTGCATGTTTGCTTATTTAAGCATGTTGTAGCATGTAAATTTGATGCAAGTAAGGTTTATTCATCAATGTTGGGATGGTTTAATGATGAACATTGTCAATCCTTTGATATGAATAAGAGCTTCACATATATGTGCAAATTGAGTTGCAATATTTTCATGTCTTCTAATACTTGTGATAATATTTTGGCTTTACATTTTATGAACTATGAAAGTTACTCATGTATACATGTGTCATATGTGCAAAAATCAAGGGAAGTAAAAATGGATGACATATACATATACAACATGTACACCTTGTCTTTTTTGTTAGCCACATTTCAGATTAAGCAACGCCGAGGACGGCTTTGTTTTCAAGAAGGGGAGGATGATGAGGACATGACTACCTTGGATACGACCAAAAAAATTGCATACATGTATATTTGTGAGGTGATTTCTAATGCAAACTGTGCAATAATTTATTTATGTCATCCAAGACAAAAATACTTCACAAACTTTTATGCCATGTCTAATTGCAGGTGTATGGGACATTTGTACAATCCACATATGAAGATAAAGGAAAAAGAGAAGTTTATGTGCTGTTCAAAAAGTCCTCTCACGTCACTTTTGGGCCAAGAGAAGATAGAGTCCAAGTCTCTCACGTTCTGGATTCAGATTCGGACTACACAGACATACCTGACTCAAAACGCCAAGAACTATTTCATACGGACTCCGAATTGGGTGATTCATTTTTTGTTGGAAAGTAAATTTCATGCTCTTTCCAACCCAATTGGTTTCACCTTCAAATTCATCCGGAGCGTTGAGTTGTCGTCGAAACAATCTAACGCTGTAGCAGAATCCGAGTCAAACTACAAGTCCAAAGGTGTTGCATCGCCTCCACTTGGGCCCATTGGCCTTGTACGACCTAGGGTTAGTTTTAGGCTGCCTTGGGACGTCCTCCCACCTCCTTGGCTGCCACCCCTTACTCCTATATAAGTAGATCCATCTAGTAGCTTTTTCCTTGGGTTTTGTTTAGATTAAAAGTTCGCCATAGCTGCAACTTCGCGTACTTCGTTTGTGTTCAACGACCAGACAAAGGCGTCACAGAACCCCACCTTCATTAATAAAGCTTTCCTCTTATATTCGCAATATCCAGATTGCAATCTCAGTTTCTTGCTTGTTCTTCGTTTGCTCGCAGGAAACAAACCCTCGTGGTCAGGTTGATCGTGCTCCGGCGTGGTCAATAACCCCTTGGAAATTGGTATAGCGATTGCTAAGGCGCGACGTCTCGCACGTTCGTAGTCGGATCGTCAAGGTCGACTCCCACAGAAAACGATAGCCACCATCTCATCGAAACATCGGGACACCTTCGCCTCTATCAAGTGGTATCAAAAATAAATTATTGCATAGTTTGCATTAGAAATCACCTCACAAATATACATGTATGCAATATTTTTGGTCGTATCCAAGGTAGTCATGTCCTCATCACATGGCTAGCGAACAGAAGCAGGGGAGCAGTTGCCCGAGCGGTCTCGAAGCTCCCTGGCGCACAAGATTTCTCAAGAAGCACATGACGAGAGCGGGGTGGATAGGATTCCTGCTGCGCTCGCCCCACTTTGCGCAGAAAGCACCTGGTCGCCGATCGCTAAGTGCAGCATGTAGCCTTCCTGCACAGGCCTTGATACGCTTTCGGCAGGGACAAGAGTGTCTCCACCTACAACAGCTGTTGGGAAACATAGTAGAAAATAAAAATAATTCGCACCTACGATCATCAAGATCAATATGAAGATGCATAAGGGTACCAACTCCAGAGTGCAGAAGAAGAAGAAGAGTTGGTGTAGATCGTGCTTGAAGTCCCTCGAACGATGATGATGATCCCGTGAACCGCCCTCGAACGATCCCTCGAACAGAAGACCGAAAGCACGGCCTCTCTACTTGGTTGCAAGCGTACGGTCTTCACGATCCGGCAGCGCTTCGCCATCTAGAGCTAATCGTCGCCGGAGAATTAGAGGGAGGAGATTAAAACCACAATGAGCTTCTAATTATGACGATTAGAGGTGGTTAGGGCTAGCTCTAATTAGTCTAGGACTAACTAGAACTAGAACTATATCAACTAGAAGAGGCACCCAAAAACTTGTACTCAAAAGGGTGGAAAACCTCTAGTATATATATGTTTAGGAGGGAGGAGAGGGTAGCCACCAAGGGAGGAAAGTCCTCCCTTGGTGCGCCAGCCTAGGGGGGAGTTCAACTCCCACCCCTAGTAGGATTCGCCCCCCCCCCCACACACACACAAGGAAAGGGGGGCGCCACCTCCACTTGGGCCTTTATGGCCCAAGTCTCCTTCCCCTTCTTAGCCTTTTAAGGCCCGTTGATATTTAATTAATATATAAAATACTTTAAACATTTTCAGAGCATTATATAGATAATTTAACATCCCCGAAAACATTTTCCACCTATATATAATTAATCGGTAATACCCGGTATTACCCGATATTCACCGAAACCCTTCAGGTGACCCCGAAACGCTTCCGGAACCTCTCGGAACTATTTTGGGTATTAATGAAACTATTTCACAAATGGATTCTCATCATTCCCGTTCCACTAACTCTCAGCAGATCATGATTACCTTAAGCTTGTGACCCCGTAGGTTCGGTAAAACCTAGACATGAACGAAACCCCTTCATTCAATGACCGATAGCGGAACCGTGGACATCCATATCGGTCCCTATGATTACACGAATGATATTCGAGTGAACCTTTGGTTATCATGTGATGTTCCCTTTGCTTCGCGATACTTTACAAAACTCGGTGTGCATCGGTATCCTCTTGGGTCATCACCATGCCCACTATACCGTTGCTCCCGTTACCGGTTTTGTTCTTCTTTCTAGTTGGTGTGTTCCGGCATCCCCGTGACGTAGTCACCTGTGTCTGGCCAGACGATGATGGATGCCGTCACACCGAGAGGGCCCTAAGAATATCTCTCCATCGTCGGAGGAGCAAATCCCACTCTCGAGCTGTTCGTTCACTTGTCAAACTTTCTGGTGAACCTGAAAGTTGTCATTATGATCACCTTGTTACATATGGCGTTTGAGCAATCCCAAAGTCCACCATCTGGTAAGATGTAACCGAGACACTCTCATGATCTGAGGAACTAAAGTACACATGCTAACACTTCATGTTATAACAGATGATTTCAGACGATATGATCACAAAGTATAACATACAAGATTGGGTCAATTCGATAAGATCGTTCTTCTAACGTCATACCCTCAATGTTGTTTTTAGGACAATTATTGCACCTAACAATATCCTAAGATCCGCAAAACGTGATCACCAACAACATTTGAGCCAGTCCTAGAGGCTGGGCCTGGAGCCTATTGTTTGACCATTTATCATTCCACACGTGCATATGAGTTTTCCACTGAATCGCATATTCCAGGATCATAGAAGTTATACCATGAAATATAAACTCTTAATTATGAATAATAGAAATATAATAATACAATATTATTGCCTCTAGGGCATATTTCCAACAGTCTCCCACTTGCACTAGAGTCAATAATCTAGTTGCATAACACTTAACAACTTATCTTGTGTTATTAATGCATTGCTTGTGGCAGAGCCTTCGTCATTAGTTTTGACAAACTCAAAACTTTGTGATATTTGTGCTGATATTATCTGCTTCTCAGATCTTAATCCATCTAGCTTTTCAGCCATAATATTTTATTCATAATATAGATATTATTGGATTTACTATCATAATATTCTTATGTCAAGACTCTTCTTGATCATATCTTGAATTAACCCATTTTATAAAGATTCTTCTTGCATAACCTTTATGGGTCACTTACAACTCTTGCAACATCTATTCAGACAAAACATTTATATCAAGGCAATTCTTGATTCAAATAAAAATTGAAACATCTCATGTTTTCAAGACGTATATCCTTATCGATTATAAATTCAACAAATTTGTTCATATATAATTCTGAATTATTATAGCCCAACTATGAAGTTTGATATTCATATATTCTTAATAATCAATTTCACCTCAATACCTTGAAATAAACATTTTTATCCTTGATATTTTATTTCTTAAATTTTAGTAAATATACTTTGTCCATATATATCATAACTTATTAGATAATTTTATCTTGCAAGCTTATCATTCATAAGCATCAAGTTATATGACATTTAGAGAAAACAATTTCTCTATATTTTAAAAACTCCCCTTTTTAAAATTTTGTCAAAATATAATAAAGTTTGTTTTTAGCTTAATCAGACATCTTGATCTATCTTCATAGATCCTTTCATGCCCAATATTTTGCATTACACTTTGATGAAAATTTGTTTCAAAATAAGTTGTTATGTGCTTAGGAACTTTATATTGTTTCTATTCCATAATATGTCATATACATATAGGATCAAAAACTTTATATAGCTCCCACTGAGTTCTACAAAACTATTTTGTCAGTACTTGGAAGTTTTATATTATTTCTATTTCATGATATGTATTACATATATGACTTAGAAATATTATATAGTTCCCACTGAATTTTACACAAAAATACTTTTGGACAAGTCAAAAATACAATGCTACTTCAAATCTTCAAACGGTTTTTGAAGTTTGCCCATTCATCCGGTTATCTCGAGGATAAAAACATTTCTGGTTGTATCATTCATATATCCTTTTCCCAATTAAGGAAACTTGTTTTGAAATCCTTCTTTTACTTCACACTCCTTGAAGTATTGTCAAGTTTTAAACTTGTCAGAAAATAACAACTAACTTCCGAACTTGATTGAATTTTCATTCCGATGTGCATGACCAAGGGCCATTTCATATGAGCTAGCTGCCACCTTTGTTTCCTTATAGTGTTCACATTCATCTTCTTGTCGTGTCATTTCATAAATTCAACGATGTTCATGATCATGTTTTAGCTTTTTAGAATTTTTCTACATCTAATGTAGAAATTAATGATATGTCTTGTAAATAATTTATCGGAACAAATTCTGATTAGTTTTGTACCGTTAAAGATTCACTAATTTTTCAAGCTATAACATCCTCCCACTTATTCCTTTTACAAGAAAACCCTTTTCTTAAACAACGTCTATTCGTGACAAACATTTTTGTCTCTTGCATATTTTATTGGGAGAAATCATATAAACCTACAATTCAACTGTCATCTTGTTAAATAATGTTCATATCTCATATGTTTTCATTTTAACAAGATCTATACGTGGTTTTCTATTTCAGTGTATATTTTGTTGTTTCAGTTATACCCCGGTTATGAATAGCAGATAGAATAATTTCATTTTTATTTAAACGATCTTGCTAAACTTATGACTTTAGATCTATTTCTTCAAATGAAGAATCATAATATCAATTGTCATAATGATCCTTAATTTTCATTAAAATATTTGAACTCTTCAAATAGATTCTGAAATTTTGTGGAACTATTCAAGTATTTCAGTCTGAGTAAAACATTTTTACTTATTTTAATGAAGTTAATTTATCCACCATACTCTGTTTCTGTCTATCGGTTTTATACATCATTATGTATTCTATCGATCACGATGATCGAATACTTCATCTATATGAAGATTATTCCTGATGTATCCAGGCAGAGATATATTCATGTGGAACTTACCAATCTTCTTAAGATGTTTAGCATAAATGTTGTAATATTTTAAATCAAGATTTCAAGAATAAACCATCAAAACTTGTGGTAAATCCAAAACATATTCTTATAATAACTTCAACAACTATTGTTCAAAACTTTATAAGAATGCCCATTGCATAATCCAAAACATAATGTCTTATACAACTCTGGAACGTAATAACTATTATTCGATCCTAAGATAAATCTTGAAGATAGACTCCATCAGTCTTGAGTAGCGATCCCATCACCATCCTTGACTATCATCTTGTCTTTATTTCTTCTCAACTTGTGAGCTTTCTGTAGTTCCTATATCAGATTGCAAATTAAAAGCAATCAATTAGTATCAAATACTTATGACATACAGAAACAAGTAAAACAACATTAATATCGTATAACTATTATACCTTTGTCTGAAGAACCGTTCTTCTTATCTGCTAAGTACTTCTTGCAGTTTCGGTTCCAATGACCCTTCTGTTTGCAGTAGAAACATTCAGTCCCTTTGTTGGCTCTGCCCTTGTTCTTCTTCTAGGAGGTGGTCTTACCGGCACCAGTAGATTTCTTTTTGGACTTGCCCTTCTTCTTGAAACAGGTAGTCTTGTTGACCATCAACACTTCTTTTTTCTTCTGCATCCCAGCTTCCACATTTTTTAGCATAGCAAACAACTCATTTGCACTTTTCTCCATCCCGTTCATGTTGTAATTCATGATGAAACCATCATAAGATGGGGGGAGTGAAGCAAGCACAATATATGTACCGAGTGTTGGCGGAATTCCAAATTCCAGTGAAGCAAGCCTATCAACATAGCCAACAAGCTTCACAATATTCTCATGGTTAATTCAAACCGTTTGCTCCTTGCCTGTTTCTTGTACAGAACTTCCAGTGACCCAATTATGAATTGAGTTGTGGATCATTCAAAATGCTTATGTAGTTCAGGATCCATGCAATTTAACATGAGGCACTAGACTGACTCATAGTCATCACTACGAGTAGCATAAGAAGCAACTTCTTCTGGTGCAGCATCCTTTGAAGGAGCTTCACCTAGGGGTTGATCCAGCATGTACTCCTTCTTAGCACTCCTGAGAACAAATCTCAGGTTTCGGATCCAATCTGCATAATTCCCACCATTTGCAGCCAACTTTTCTTTCTCAAGCATAGGCGCTAAGTTGAACATATTACGAGCCATCTACAATGACAAACACACAAATAATTTTAGAAAAATTCACAATTAATTGTAGCACTAATGTATAAACAAGTTTTAATATAAAGTGCACTCCCACTCAAATTAATATCTCTCATAATTAATTGTGAGTGATTCAAGATCCAAGTCTAGTTCTCAGCCATTGATGTGTGCATCACAGATGATGAGAATTTTGACCGGTGGGCAAGCTTTTGCTGATCATATCTCCATATGACTCTTGTTCATCTTTCGATGCTTTGTGCTCTGAGCTTAGAACTATTCTGCCAGAACTTCAAGATAACCCAGTGCAATCTGCATGTATGGTCTGACCATCGCCGCCTTACATCCAACAATCTGTTTGTACTCATGTGGACATGACGCACTCCGGATCGTTAAGTGTTATAGATGGTTGCTACACTGGGAAGAGCACCTTTTGACTTGATATTTTAGTGAGAGATCACCCTAATAATTGACTACTGCGCAATCAAAGGGTGCAAACAACAAAGGGATAAACATCTCAGGCAATTCATAGTAGCATGATATGGTATAGCCCTGGGCGCCGGGAGTCCTCCATGATCATCTTCAATCTCCAGTTGAAGCGATGTGACGACCAATATTTCGTTACCAAGGCAATTGTTTCAAAAACATTGCCGTGGTGGCAATCTCAGAAAATGTTGCCGTGGCGACCGTTTCAGAAAACATTGTCGTGGAAACAAAATCTAAAATTCCGCCGTGGTACGAAATTATAGCTCCTCGTCCCGTGCCTGGTACACCTTCTCCTCGTCGGGGTCCTTCGTGTACGTTTTGCCACCATCACATGTAACCTATTTCTATGCTTTTTACATTAAGGTGGCAATCCCGTGGCTCCAGCCATCATGCCGTGACGCGCAAGCCACTTAACATTACAACATATAACCATCTCATGCATAAACTCATTATCATGACGAAGGCTGTACCACATCATATGCAAACCCTGCAAAACCAAGTTAGACGTCCTCTAATCGGTTTTAGCAAAATTTTAGTTACGTGGTTAACCAGTTTTAATGATTAAGACTAGCTACCTACGCAAGCACAACAAGGCGATGCTCTTGAAGCTAGATTAAGTTTTGGGGTGTGTGAAAGAGAGACTTAATTAAAAGTCTCGTCCCCCACAATAAACTTCGTCAATACGCGTGACCCCCTAGAAGATCATCCATCTTTGGCACCCTCTGTGTACGCGACGGTTCACTATTCCCGACTATGATGTAGCCCAAGGAACTGTTAGCAGATCGTCGACAGCCAGAGCCGATCGATTGTCATAACCTTGTAGCAAAACTACATCATTCTGCCGATGAACTGAACTGAAGCAACACTCGTGGGAAGCATAGCAAGAACATCAACCCTCACATATCATATGTGATCTAGATCGCAACCTACATCTACTCATAAACCTGCTCATGATGCCACTATTGGGAAGCATAGTAGAAAACAAAAAATCGACAAAAGTCACTACCGACTAGAATTAGGCCCAGATGCAGCTCTGGCCATTAAATGGCCGAAAGTGAAACCGGGCCGACAATGGCCCATGTGTACACAGGGCCGCTAATAGGCCAAAACTAATATTGGGCTGAACTGTTAAACAAGCCATTAAGAGGCCGAAGAGCAAATCGGGCCCTCAATGGGCCCAAAGGCATAGTAGCTGTTAACGGGTCGAATCCGTTATGCGTCGTAATTTGGCTCAAAATCTGACAGGCAGTTAACGGACCGGATCAGATATGGGCCGTAATTTGTCCCAAACTATTGCAGGCTGTTAACAGGCCGGATCTGATATGGGCCGTAAATTGGCCCATAATATGGCAGGCTTTTAACGGGCCATATATGATGTGGGCCGTAATTTATCCCACAAAATGGTAGGCTATTAATGGGTCGGCCCATTAGTATCTGATGAAATCTTGTGGGCCTTTTACTGGGCCAGCTTTTTAACCTATATGGGCCTCTATTGCGCCGTTCCACATGTCGACGTTTCATTAGCGACTCATGTCCATTGGATGGTTTACATCTGTCCCAACGCGGAGCTGACACGTTGTCGGCGTTCTGGGAACGGGGGTACCCAGACTTGTCTGCCTGCGGCCCACGGCGTGGCTCCATCGTCAGCCTGGTACGGCCCAGCTTCAGCAACAACAACTCAAGACCCTCGCGAGGGGCCAAGCCTCGCGCGACGGACGACACCAAGACCTCCACGAGGAGCGGCCTCCTCAGGCTGGCTCCCGAGGAGCGGAGATCTCTATGCAAGCCTCACCTCGTGAGGTCCGGATGACGTGAGCCATGACGACCAAGGTCAGGCGGGCGCCAGCGGGCGCAGTGTACCAGTTTCCTCTTTGGTGCTAAAGAGGCAAGCGCAGGCGCGGAGTCTCGAGGAATCAGCCAAAGGTTTCCATTCCCGTGCAACAAGACCAAGACCACCAGGATGGCAGGACGGAGGTCATCACCGAGCCCACCACGGCGTCACAACCAGAGGCTTTTGCAGGCGAAGACTACTTTAGTTAGGATAGCATGTACTAGTTGTCTCCCTTCGAATTTGGCCGTTGTGGGATCCCTTCCCGGCCTTTCATTTGGGAAGAGGACCAAGGCCACTATAAATAGGACTTAGCCACCACCGTAGAGAGGGATCGAATCGAGGGGGGGCGACATCAGATCATCCCCACACCACCAGCTCACTCGAGCACAAGTACACCTCTCCTCCTGAGGCTGTTCGCCACTGTACTAGTTCATCCTCAGCCCCTCGAGGACAATCCACCACAAAGCAGGAGTAGGGTTTTACACTGCAAGGTGGCCCGAACCTGGGTAAACTGTTGTGTCTCTTTTCCTTATAGTTCGTCGAGCTAGGCTGTGAGATTAGCGAGTAGGCAGACTGGGGAGGACGAGTTCTTCGCACGCACCCCAGAGTTCGAACCTCTCAAGGGTTTGCGGAACCCGAAATCCGACATTTGGCGCAACAGGTAGGGGTGTGTCAGAGCCTCTCTTCCGCCGGTCGATCCACCACCGCTCCACCGCTTCCATGGCTGATGCTCGTCGAGCTCGTGCTGAGCGCCGGGCCGCCCTCGCCGCCCACGTCGCTCAGACAGCACCTGCAGGTGACGGCTGCCCTCGCCGTCCCCCGTCTCCAGTGGCAAACGCCGCCATCGGCCCCGCGGGGCACGAGCAGCAAGCTTCGTCGCTGCACCCTTCTGTGCGACGGGATGGACGCACCACCACCCCGTCGCTGACTCCGGCGGGTTCGTCGTCTCATGCTCGTAGCGGGCCGGCGAACGCGCAGGCTACGTTGCTCATGGCGCGCGAGCTCCTGCACTACCGCCCCGTCGACGACCTCTACGAAGACTGGCTGGACCGCATCGCCGAGCTTGTCAGCGCCGCCGGGGACTCTCCTGCACCGTCTCGCTCGCTGCCTCACCCGCCGCCTGCTGCGGGTGACGTGGCCCACGGAACACCTTCTCCACCTCCCCGTCAAGACGTCGCCCTCGGGGTAAGGCGCGAGGCCCCGTGGCGCGACCCGCCGCGCAGGGCGCCGGCGCGTGAAGATGAAAGCTGCCAGGTGGTGCAAGAAGATGCTCGTGCACTCCCAGCACCGCCACGTCAAGACCGCGCGCCGCCTGCAGTGGTGGCGCGCGAGCACCCAGACCAGGCTCCACCTCCACGACGGGCTCCCACCTCCACGACGGGCTCCCGTGACCACAGCGGGTTGCCGCGTGTTCACTTTGGAGCTACGCAGCGTCGTCTGGCCGGGGAAGTTCAAGCTCGACCAGCCTCCGCGCTATGACGGCACCCCTGACCCTACCGAGTTCCTGCAGCTCTACGAGCTGAGCATCGAGGTAGCCAATGGCAACAAGAAGGTTATGGCAAACTGGTTTCCCATGGCCCTCAAGGATGGTGCACGCTCGTGGCTCCTGAACCTGCCCACGGGATCTATCTCCTCTTGGGACGAAATGCGAGAGCATTTCGTCGCCAACTTCCAGGGCACTCGCGACCGTCCACCGGCTGCGGGTGACCTGTGGCGCATCAAGCAGCAGCCAGGAGAGACCCTGCAGAAGTACATCCAGCACTTCAACAGCGTCCGCCTCAAGATCCCCAAGGTGTCGGACGAAGCCATCATCTCGGCGTTCACTGATGGCGTTCGCGACGTCAAGATGAAGGAGGAGCTCGCCATACATGAGGACATGTGCACGGCTGTGGAGATGTTCAACATGGCAACCAAGTGCGCGAGAGCTGAGGAAGGTCGCCTCTCTCTCCTGGAGCTCCCAGGGGCTGACCCAGAAGACAAGAAGGCCAAAGCCAAGGATGTGAAGCGCAAGGGACCGGCCGTGCTCGCGGCCGAACCAGAGATGAAACGCGGCTGCGACCACCCAGAGTCATCCAAGGGCAGCCGCCCGTTCTGTGTCTTCCACAACGTGCACATCCACAACACCAACGACTGCCAAGAGCTCAGGTCCATCCGCGACGGGCGCCTCGGTCGACGCCCCGAGCGCAGCGACCGAGGATACGGCCACAGAGGAGGCCGAGGTGGACGACGCTGGGACGGCTACGACCCCCGCCATGAATGGCGCGATCAGCCTCGTGAGGACCACTGGCAGGGCCAGCCTCGCGAGGGCCCCTGGAGAGATCAGCCTAGTGAGGACCACCCTCAAGGCAACGCTGGCCTTCCTCCGCTGCCGCCACCACCAAGAAGGAATGACGACCACCACCAGGACGAGGGGGCTGGGGCTTCCAGGAGCCTCGTGCCATCGCCTGCATCCTGGGCGGCGCTCAAGCCCCTGCCTCTCATCGCATCTTCAAGCAGTTTGCCCGTGAGGTGAACGCGGCCCTCCCCAAGCTCAAGGAAACGTGTCTGCTCAGGTGGTCCAAGTGCACCATCACCTTCCGCCCATCCGATCAGCTCAAGTGCGCGGCAACTGCCGGCGCTCTCCCGATGCTCTGCTCGCCTACCATCAACAACGTGCTCGTCACCAAGACTCTCATCGATGGTGGTGCGGGGCTCAACGTTCTCTCCATCGAGACATTCGACCGACTCCAGGTGCCCTATGACCAGCTACAGCCTACCAAGCGTTTCTCAGGAGTGACCGATGGCTCCACCACCCCGATAGGGCAGATCCGCCTCCCTGTCACCTTCACCAAGCGCGACAACTACCGCATCGAGCTCATCGACTTCGACGTCGCCCACATTCGCCTTCCATACAATGCCATCCTTGGGTACCCGGCCCTAGAAAAGTTCATGGCGGTGACTCATCACGGTTACAATGTCCTCAAGATGCCAGGGAGCTGCGACGTCATCATGGTCGCCTGCGAGGAGAAGGACGTGATGTGCTCTCTCGAGCGCGCCTACCAAGCTGCGGCGGTCGAGAACCCAGACGATGAATGCGCCGTCTACCCTCCTGAGGCTGTCCCCAAGAAGAAGAAGCAGTTGCTCCACTAAGGACCTCAAGAGAGCGGGGTGTCCAGCGGCACCACCTCAGGCCCTGCGCCCACCGACGGGGCGCCTCCCTCTCTCGCATAGGAAGGCGCGCCCGGCGCCCCTCTCATGCTGGGCTCGGGGGCTCTCCTCTGGAGGGCCTCTGACCTGGCCAACGTCATGAGGGAGGCGCTCGGGCACCATGTGGAGGCGTGCTTCAGCGCGCGCTTCCGCCAGGAGGGTACAAGGTGCTAGGTGCCAGGTGCTCAGGAGTTCATCACCAAGGCAATCAAGGAGCTTCAGGAGGCAAGAGCTATGCGAGGCGACCATCACCCATCACCCGGCGCGGCTCCTTGTCCCGGCGAGGATAGTGAGCTACGCGTCTGCGTCAACATCCCAGGGCTCAACAGGGCCGCATCTCAGGAGCGCTTCTGGCCGTCCTGCGCTGGCCGGTGCGAGGGTCCCCCTCACAGCTATGTTCGCATGACTTTGGGCTTGTCGAGCGCAGCTGTTGCATTCCAGCGCCAAATGCGGGGCGTCCTAGCGGCTCATGAGGCCAGAAGCCAGGCGACCCTGTCAGAGGAGGAGATGGTTCCTCGCGAGCCTCCCAGGCCCCCGGAGCCTCCCGAGGTTCAGGGCCTGGGCGGCTCATGAGGAATGACTTCTGCGACACGCGTCTTCAGCTACTCCAACATCTCTTCAGCAACAGTGCCAGGTGACATTTTCTGGTTTGTTCAGTTGGGGGCGCCCCTCGGGCTGCATTATCCCCAGGCCGCGTGGGTCCGTCCCTGCGGCATGTATCGTTTTGCATCTATCAGAACTAGCTCTACCTTATCCATGAGTTTATTTATGATTATCACTTGACTGTCCGGTGCTTCATCACCACGAACGTCATACGCCCTTGCAAGCCCACCCACGACTGCCTCATGATTAAGGACTGGCACGGCATCTGTGCTCGGGTCCGTCCCTGTAGCGTTGCTAAACCCAAGTGGCTGAGCTCTGGCTCACGGGTCAGCTCCCGTGCACGTCACCTCCCATGGTCCTTGGTGCCTTGTTCTTGCATGAGCTAATCGGGGGCAGGTAAGTTAGGGCGCGCGACCCGGTGCCTCGCCACCGTGGGAGCCGCGCGCCGGTTGTCTTTCTTCAGGACATTCGCATGAGAAGGCTGGGCACGGCATCTGTGCTCGGGTCCGTCCCTGCAGCGTCGACAAACCCAACGGCTGAGCTCTGTCTGGTGGGCCGGACCCGTTCACGTCACCTCCTGGGGTCATTGGTGTTTGGCCTTCTCATGCGATAACCTCAGGAGATTCACTTGGCGCAAGTTGCCTAACCATCTCGTAGGACTATCACAAGTGTTACGAATCAAATTCAGGCGCAACCCGCCTTGAGGTAGGGCCTCGTGAGTCCCGCGCTATCTCACGAGTGCCCATACACACCTCCTCTAGCCCTGCCGTGCAAGCCACGTGTCAGGGCGGGGCTGTACACGCCCCGGGATCTCCCCTCAGAGGGAGCCCCCACCCACGTACCAGTGGAAGCACCATGCTCCGTGCTAGCAGTCAACAGGGTCGAGGAGCGGCTATGCCCGTGCAAGAGCGGTAGCGCCATGCTCCGCGCTGGTGATAAACAACTGAGGGCAGCCTAATGGCTGCACTAACCTCAGGAGAGCCACCAGGCTCGGTGTTCAGCCTCACCGCGCTGCTTTCCCCTCGGGAGAGTAGCGCGAGGGGGCCAGACATGGGGGCTACGCTCAGGTCATGCCTGGCATATGCCACCTTGCCAGGTCCCTCGGACCTGGTCTTCGCGCATCCCTCCCGAGCGAAAGCCCGGCGAGGACAGGTATGGGGGTTTTTTGTTTGCACGTCAAGGGGGACCCCTGGGCATCGCGACCCAGGGGCCTAACTGGTCACGTAGCCCCTCACCCCTTGGTCTCGTCCTGGCGATCCGGACGACCCAACGGCGGCTGAGGTACGCGCGGGGCCGGGCCCTGCCGACGCAGAACACCAAGGCCCACTCTTGCATCTCCTTCCCGAGGGCTGTTCGTACGTCAAGGGGGACTCCTGAGCATCGTGACTCAGGAGCCTAACTGCCCACGTAGCCCCTCACCCCTTGGTCTCGTCATGGTGGTCCGGACGACCCAAGGGCGGCTGAGGTATGTGCGGGGCCGGGCCCTACCGACGCAGAACATCAAAGAAAACGGAAAGGAAACCGCAAAACCTTAGCAAATTATTACAAAACATATTGTCTCTTAAAGTTCCAAAGCATAAGTTCTTACTCCTCCACGAGGCACGATACATGTTGCAGGAATAGAACAAGGGGGAAGCGCCGCCATCTCCTTTAGCTTTGGATGCCACCATTGCCCGCTTCGGGGGTCCCGTCACCGACGACGTCGCCGCCGTCCTTGCCGTCAGCCGTAGGCACGGGGTCAACGGCGAGGAACCTCCGCAGCAAGGCCTCCACTTGACCCTTCACGGCCTCGGCAGCAGTGCCTTGGAGCTCAAGGTCCACGGGCTCGAGCAGGGCACCAAAGTCGAAGCTGGAGTCCTGAAGATGGAGGTGGCTGAAGACGCGCGTTGCGGCCGAGGCCAAAAGCGCGCGGGCTTCTCCCTCCATCATGGGGCCCACTCCGACGACGATGCCCTCGAGCGCCGCGACGAGCTTGGGGAGCAGCCTGGCGGGGCCTTCCTCAGGAGTCACCAGCGGCTCCTTGTACCCGCTCCCGTAGAGATCCTGCAGTGCCTTGCGGGACCTCTGCTCGAGGGAGTTGAAGGCGGCATGCCCCGCGGTGGCCGCCACCTCAGCCTTGGCAAGGAGTTTCTCCCTGGCCTCCAGCCGAGCCTTCTCGTCGAAGACAAGCTGGGCGTGCGACGCCTGGACCGCCTCCACCTCCTCCTTCAGCTTCTCCAGGCGGCCGCGCTCCGTGGCCTGCTCCTGAGATGCCTGCTCCTGCTCGGCGTCACGACCAGCGGCCGCAGACTCCCGCTCCTTCAGCTTTTCCTCCTGCTCCTCGAGCTGGCGGGCGCGGGTGGCTTGCTCGTCGCGAAGGGCTTTTAGCTCGTCCTTCGCCGCGCGGCAGCGCTCCTCAGCGTCCCTCACGTCCTTCAATGCCATGTCACGGGCGGCGGCGGCCACGCCGGCCACCTTTCGGCCCTCCTCTTCAGCAGCGTCGGCCTGGTCCCAGGCCGCCCTGACGGACGAGTCAGCTTGGAGCCACCCCGAGACCAGCTCCAGGTGCCCCGACGCCCGGCGCCGGTCGGGGCCCCGAAGGTCGTTCCGGAGTTGATCCAATGCGGAGAAGGCCTGCTCCAAAGCACCGGGCGCGGTAGAAGAGCCGCGGCCCGCCGGCGTGGTGGCTAGAAGAGGAGGTGGCGACAGCATCAAGACTGGCGAAGCAGCAGCAGCAAGGATGGCCGGGGGCTCCGGAGCCCTTAGGTCGTCAGCAGGCGCACTGAAGGCAAGCGTCCCTGAAGCCGACGCGGCTGCAAGGGCATGCTTCTCCTGAGGCTGGGCCCCTGAGCCTCGCGAGGGCAACCCTACGGCAGGAGGACGCAAGCTAGCCTCGTCCGTCTGCGCCAGAACCTCCGGGGCCGAGGCGGGCTGCTTGGCCTCAGGAGACTTCGCCTCCTCCTTCTTCCTTTTCGCCGCCGGCATTGGCCTAGCCGCAGAGAGGAAAATGTCAGAACACTACGTCAAGAGCAGGAAGCAAAGACAAGATGGTACGCTTACTGATCCGTGGTGACGTAATCCCTCGTCCTCTTCAGGAGCGCGATGCCCACAGGCTTCGTGGGCGCGAGCCCCGCCGCGCTCTCGGGAGCGAATGAGCGCACGACTGCCGGATCTGCGGCAGCGGCGGACAACGGCGGGGCGGAGGCGCCACGTCGGGGAAGCAACGACGACCTGTCCTTCTTCGGGACACCCTGCTTCAGCTTCTTCGGAGGGGTGCCCCTGGACCTCGTGGTGACCCCGGCGGAGCGCGGCGACTCCCTGAGTGGGTGCTCGTCGGCGTCGTCGTCAGAAAAGGCACGGAGGAGCTCGCTCCGCCGTGGGGGAGAAGTCTCCCCCACCTCCTCCAAGGTCGCCTCCGAACTCTCGTTCTCCTCCTCCCCGAAGGGATTGCCAGAGGACACCGGCACCGGGGAGCCCGCGGGCAGGGAAGGCTCCAGCGGCATGAGCCCCTGCTCGTTGAAGACAGGCATGGCGGCGGCTATCTTCTCCCCATCGGCGCGACGGTACAACGGGAGATGGGCGTCCGAGGGGACACCCTGGTCCTTCCCGAGCAAGGTGCGCACGACCTTCCTTAGCTCCTCGTCAGACAAGTTGTCCGGGCACGACCGGAGGTCGTCTTCCACGCCCTTGAAGCTCCACAGGGGCCGCGAGTGCGCCTGGAGCGGAGCCAGGCGCTGCGTCAGGAACTCCTTGACAATCATGGCCCCTGGCAGCTTCTCCGCCTTCGGGTCCTCCGCCTTCAGGTCGGCCGTCATCCTCTCCAGCAATTGCTCCGCCCTGGGGTCGGTGAGCTTCTCGTGAGCCCATCGATCCAAGGGCCTCGGCAGCGTGGTCGGCAGCTCCAGCCGAGCGTGGGAGCGCTTGGCGTCCATGAAGATCCACTTGTTCCGGAAGTCCTCCACCTTCTTCCCAGCCCGCGAGATCATGTTGCTGCCGTTGGCCGCGATGAAGCTGGCGCACCCAGAGCACTGGCCGCTGCTTATCCGGGGGTACAAGAAGTGGCGGAACAGCATGACGGAGGGCGTCACCCCCACGAACACTTCGCAGTAGAAGGCAAAGATCGATAGGAGGAGGATGGAGTTAGGATGAAGATGGAGGGCGTGGAGACCATAGTGGTTGAGGACGGCGTAGAAGAAACGGGAGAAAGGGGGAACCAGCCTAGCGAAGATGATGTGCAGGAAGAAGGGGTAGAAGGTGTCACCCAAGGCTTTCGGCTGGGCGGAGCCGACCCGGAGCGCCGTCTCCCCTCCCTCATTGTCGCCGCCCACCGTCAGCGGGAGCACGGCGGCAAGGTGCTTCTCCTCAGCGATGGAGGACGCGCTCAAGGCTGGCTCAAACCAGGGAGCCGAGTGCGCGGCGGAGGCCGATGACTTTGCCTTGTCGGTGGCCATCGGTGGCGAGTCCGGGGAAAAGGATTCAGCAGATCTGGAGGCGCGCTAAGCTGAAAGAGAAGGGGATCTAGAGCAAGATGGAATAAGGGCAATGAAGGCTCAGCGGCAAGCGCCAGCCTTTTTGTCAGCCAGGGACAGTTGCCGAGGCGGCGTGGGGAAGCGGAGACACCCACGTCCCATCAATCGCCACGCGTCGACCAAGGCCGCAGGCGGTTAGGGCCCGCGGCGCTCCGCACTTGCCCTTGGCTTCGCCTCGAAGCCAAGTTCGAGCGCGCCTTGGGCCCGGGGGCTACTATCGGCGTTCTGGGAACGGGGGTACCCAGACTTGCCTGCATGCGGCCCACGGCGTGGCTCCATCGATGGCCTGGTACGGCCCAGCTTCAGCAACTCAAGACCCTCGCGAGGGGCCAAGCCTCGCGAGGCGGACGACACCAAGACCTCCACGAGGAGCGGCCTCCTCAGGCTGGCTCCCGAGGAGCGGAGATCTCTATGCAAGCCTCACCTCATGAGGTCCGAATGACGTGAGCCATGACGACCAAGGCCAGGCAGGCGCCAGCGGGCGCAGTGTACCTGTTTCCTCTTTGGTGCTAAAGAGGCAAGCGCAGGCGCGGAGTCCCGAGGAATCAGCCAAAGGTTTCCATTCCCGTGCAACAAGACCAAGACCGCCCGGACGGCAGGATGGAGGTCATCACCGAGCCCACCACGGCGTCACAACCAGAGGCTTTTGCAGGCGAAGACTACTTTTGTCAGGATAGCATGTACTAGCTGTCTCCCTTCGAATTTAGCCGTTGTGGGATCCCTTCCTGGCCTTTCATTTGGGAAGAGGACCAAGGCCACTATAAATAGGACTTAGCCACCACCATAGAGAGGGATCGAATCGAGGGGGGGCGACATCAGATCATCCCCACTCCACCAGCTCACTCGAGCACAAGAACACCTCTCCTCCTGAGGCTATTTGCCACTGTACTAGTTCATCCTCAGCCCCTCGAGGCCAATCCACCACAAAGCAGGAGTAGGGTTTTACACCGCAAGGTGGCCCGAACCTGGGTAAACTACTGTGTCTCTTTTCCTTACAGTTCGTCGAGCTAGGCTGTGAGATTAGCGAGTAGGTAGACTGGGAAGGACGAGTTCTTCGCACGCACCCCAGAGTTCGAACCTCTCAAGGGTTTGCGGAACCCGAAATCTGACACACGTGGTTCCTTTGGCCAGTGAGAATTTTACACGTGGAAAATCGCCATTGGTCTTGGCTGTTAACGGGTTATCGGATCTAAAATCGGACCCGATAGCTTAACGGCGACCCGTTACGGTAGATGCCATGTGTCGGTTATCCTTGACGAAAACAATTCCATGACGCGACATTTATCATCATGGAAGTGGACACTTCCGTGATGATAATTTCAGTATTGTCATGCAACACTTCTACGACAACACAGGTATGACTATCTTGATTCTATCATAAAATCGTCATAGATGTACATGCATGACAGAAAACGTGACCTACTGTGACAAAGACATATCATCACGGAAGTGTTTTTTTTGTAGTGCTACGAGGTCGGATCCGAGGACACTAGTCGGATTTGATCCGAGCTGGACTTGGATCGTGACCAAGTAGACTTTAGGCTTTAGGATCGGTGTGAGGCCCAAGTGTTCAGCCTGCGACGGATGCCTATATATAGTGGAGGTGTGGCACACTCATTCAGTTGATCGCTTCGGCGCCATCACTAGGGTTTTGCATGTCTTTCAACTAGCCACCTCCACTCACCTTCGGCTGTGTGATCGGAACTAGCAGTCCGCTGCACGACGTTCCTCCTGCACGCGCAGATACCGTTAGAGGCGGTGCATGTGTGTCGCTCCAATGAACCTGTTCGTGGGATCTGATGGGCTACGTGGGAGATCGAGGAGGAGGAGACGACTCCGGAGACACGCTGCCCCAACTCTACTTCCGCTGAACAGCACTGCACGTCTAGTGGTAATGATACATGATCCATCTCTTGTAGCATGTTCCTGGATGTTCTGCGGGTTGGGAATTTTAATTTGCAGTCGACGGACCCTACCGTAGTGCCCAATAGTGGTATCAGAGGCCCTGCTATATGATTTGGATTCAAATCGGATGCATATTTGATATGTGGAGGCATCAGATGAGATCTGTTGTCGTTTATGAGATCGGCTATGTGCACGATTGATGAGATCAATTGCACATGGGGATCATTGAGGCATTGTTTTCTATCAATCAGAATCGATGAGGTCATGACAGAACCTACCCCTACCGGCCGGTTTCCACCATCGAGGTCAACATTGAAATGTGAATTCGAGCCGAATTCACGATGATCAGAAAATTCTGCGTGATTGGAGTACAAATGTGATCTGTGATTTCCAGAAACATCGAGCGCTGCCAGCACCCGCGAGGGGCGCTGCCCCTTTCAAACCCCATGATTCTATGCATAACTTTGTTTTTCTAGGTTTGATGTGAATAGTATGGCTCATGTGTATGTGATGCATGTGTGTAAATTATACATGGCCCGTGTGTCATGATTTGTCAGTCGACAGGAGCCAAAGTATTGTCATTATAATGCATAACGACAAGCGTGTCGACTTGTCACTGGTACAGTGAGGTGCTATACAAACGGTTTTTAACCCCTTTCTGCGACGGCATTTGGAACCGTCGCCAAGTGAGTGACTGCGATAGGGGTGTCCTTCCCACATGACCCAAAAACCGTCGGGGATAGGGGCTCCATCCTTGCAACTCATTTGTGCTTGCATTGCCATCGCAGTCGGTATTCTGTGGTGCTACATTTATGATGCGCGGCCCATCATAAACGGTTCACGATTATAGAACGTGTACGATAAGCAGACAATCACACACATTCACTTTTCCCAAACCATATGCGATAACTAATTAAGAAGATTAGCTAATCATCGTATGAGTGTCGGATAGGATTACGAAACGTCGGACCATCGTAACATCGTTGTACATGACAATTATCGCACACGCTATTCTGTGGTGCAACGTTTACGATGCGTACCACATCAGAAACGGTTCATGGTTGCAAATCATGTATGATAAGGCAACTATCACAAACGTTTAGTTTGCCCGCACCGTTTGTGATATTGCCTGACATCGCACACTCTTTGCAAACGGCAACTGTGTGCATGCTTGCACACGTTTCCTCTCTGTGAACAGTGTCGGATTATGGTGTATATCACAAACGTTTGTGTTTTACCGACCGTGTGCGCCGTAACAACCTGCAGAGCGTAATTTCATCGTAATTTAATTGCTGTTATTTCAAATTGTACTGGATTTGAATTTGAAAGTATGCTATAGCTTTATTCATATCCATCAGGTTCAAACAACCAATGCATTATTCGATTCATAGGTACATATGTTCAAGAATTACATAAGCACCAAATAAAGAATGATGAACCACAGTTGTATACTTGTACTATTAAAGACGGTAAAGAAAGAGGCGAAATACATTCTGGTTGCTGAACAAGTAGAAGCGGAATGCCCATATTGTGCCCTCCTCCATGCAAAACGCACGCACGACTCTAGTCCAACCCCTTGTGATGGCCGAACGCCCATCCTTCACGGTCTTCATGAAAACATCTAGATAATCATCGTGTTCTGGTAGAAATACTTTAACCATTGCATGCCCACCAATCATGTAGTTTGAGAGGTAATCTTGAGTAAACTGCTTTGGGAACCACTGCAAAGGAAAAAGATTCAGACATTGTCATCTAACACAACTCATTATGGGCAGTAAAAAGAAGGCTACAGAGTTCTTACTTACCATCCTGCAGTTAGCTGTTGTCTTGGATAAAGTGTAAAAAAATAGTTTAATTGCCATCTTTTGGCCCATTTTACTAACAATCTTTATCAGCTTCCACACTTGATGCTGGTTCATCGATATCTCATTGCCCCATACGTAGAAAGGGTCGAAGCGCGGATCTTTACCAATGACATATGAACCTAAAATCACCAAGTTAATATTAGAAGCTAAACAGCAATTGCACAATGATGTAGTACAACACTCTTTTATAATATCTTATAACATCCAATATACTCACATATTAGATGAATTAACATCTTATATTATGGGCCGAAGGGAGTTTATTGCATTTTTACAAATTATCGGCTGATTAACTGCTGCTGTATCCATGGGTTAGAGTTAGTTTGAGCTAGTTTGGGCTCAAATAGCCCTAAAGTATATCCAAACATGAGGGCCAGTTTGAGCTAATTGCATCTAACCCACCCAAAAAAACTATCCCACCCAAGAGGTGCTAATTGGAGCTAGTTCTCCTAGTGCATTTATTATCAATCTAACCCTGTCATCCAAACACCTCTTTGGCTAGAGTTAGTTCAGGGTTAGTCATGAGCTAGAAACTGTTGGCATTCTGGGAACGGGGGTACCCAGACTTGCCTGCCTGCGGCCCACGGCGTGGCTCCATCGACGGCCTGGTACGGCCCAGCTTCAGCAACAACAACTCAAGACCCTCGCGAGGGGCCAAGCCTCGCGAGGCGGACAACACCAAGACCTCCATGAGGAGCGGCCTCCTCAGGTTGGCTCCTGAGGAGCGGAGATCTCTATGCAAACCCTCACCTCGTGAGGTTCGAGTGACGCAAGCCATGACGACCAAGGCGAGGCGGGCGCCAGCGGGCGCAATGTACCAGTTTCCTCTTTGTTGCTAAAGAGGCAAGCGCAGGCGCGGAGTCCCGAGAAATCAGCCAAAGGTTTCCATTCCCGTGCAACAAGACCAAGATCGCTAGGACGGCAGGACGGAGGTCATCATCGAGCCCACCACGGCGTCATGACCAGAGGCTTTTGCAGGCGAAGACTACTTTTGTCAGGATAGCATGCACTAGTTGTCTCCCTTCGAATTTGGCCGTTGTGGGATCCCTTCCCGCCTTTCATTTGGGAAGAGGACCAAGGCCACTATAAATAGGACTTAGCCACCACCGTAGAGAGGGGAGTTCACATGGGATCGGACCCCCAGACGGATCATTCATTCCACACACACACTCACCAGCTCACTCGAGCTCAAGAACACCTCCCCTCCTGAGGCTGTTCGCCACTGTACTAGTTCATCCTCAGCCCCTCGAGGCCAATCCACCACAAAGCAGGAGTAGGGTTTTACACCGCAAGGTGGCCCGACCCTGGGTAAACTGTTGTGTCTCTTTTCCTTACAGTTCGTCGAGCTAGGCTGTGAGATTAGCAAGCAGGCAGACTGGGGAGGACGAGTTCTTCGCATGCACCCCAGAGTTCGAACCTCTCAAGGGTTTGCGGAACCCGAAATCCAACATTTGGCGCGACACGTAGGGGTGCGTCGGAGCCTCTCTTCCGCCGGTCAATCCACCATCGCTCCACTGCTTCCATGGCTCACGCTCGTCGAGCTCGTGCTGAGCGCCGGGCCGGCCTCGCCGCCCGCATCGCTCAGACAGCGCCTGCGGGTGACGGCTCCCCTCGCCATCCCCCGTCTCCAGTGGCGAATGCCGCCACCGGCCCCGTGGGTCACGAGCAGCAAGCTTCATCGCTGCACCCTTCTATGCGGCGGGATGGGCGCACCACCACCCCGTCGCTGACTCCGGCTGGTTCGTCGTCTCATGCTCGTTGCGGGCCGGCGAACGCACAGGCTGCGTTGCTCATGGCGCGCGAGCTCCTGCGCTACCGCCCCGTCGACGACCTCTACGAAGACTGGCTGGACCACATTGCCGAGCTTGTCAGCGCCGTCGGGGACTCTCCTGCACCATCTCGCTCACTGCCTCACCCGCCGCCTGCTGCGGGTGACGTAGCCCACGGAGCACCTCCTCCACCTCCCCGTCAAGACGTCGCCCTCGGGCCAAGGCGCGAGGCCCCGCGGCGCGACCCGCCGCGCAGGACGCCGGAGCGTGAAGAAGAAAGCTGCCAGGTGGTGCAGCGGCCACAAGAAGATGCTCGTGCACTCCCAGCATCGCCATGTCAATACCACGTGCCGCCTGTAGCGGTGGCGCGTGAGCGCCAAGACCAGGCTCCACCTCCACGACGGGCCCCCATGACCACAGCGGGTTGCCGCGCATTCACTCCGGAGCTACGCAGCGTCGTCTGGCCGGGGAAGTTCCAGCCCGACCTGCCTCCACGCTACGACGGCACCCCCGACCCTGCTGAGTTCCTGCAGCTCTACGAGCTGAGCATCGAGGCAGCCAACGACGATGAGAAGGTTATGGCGAACTAGTTTCCCATGGCCCTCAAGGATGGTGCACGCTCGTGGCTCCTGAACCTGCCCATGGGATCGATCTCCTCTTGGGACGAAATGCGAGAGCGTTTCATCGCCAACTTCCAGGGCACTCGCGGCCGTCCACCGGCTACGGGTGACCTGCGGCACATCAAGCAGCAGCCAGGAGAGACCTTGCAGAAGTACATCCAGCACTTCAACAGCGTCCGCCTCAAGATCCCCAAGGTGTCGGACGAGGCCATCATCTTAGCGTTCACTGATGGCGTCTGCGACGTCAATATGAAGGAGGAGCTCGCCATACATGAGGACCTGTGCACGGCTTTGGAGATGTTCGACATGGCAACCAAGTGTGCGAGAGCTGAGGAAGGTCGCCTCTCTCTCCTGGAGCTCCCAGGGGCTAACCTAGAAGACAAGAAGGCCAAAGCCAAGGACGTGAAGCGCAAGGGACCGGCCGTGCTCGCAGCCGAACCAGAGATGAAGCGCGGCTGTGACCACCCAGAGTCTTCCAAGGGCAGCCGCCTGTTCTGCATCTTCCAAAACGTGCACAGCCACAACACCAATGACTGCCAGGAGCTCAGGGCCATCCGCGACGGGTGCCTTGGTCGACGCCCCGAGCGTAGCGACCGAGGCTACGGCCGTAGAGGAGGCCGAGGTGGACGACGCTGGGACAGCCGCGACCCCCGCCAAGAATGGCGCGATCAGCCTCGTGAGGACCGCTGGCAGGGCCAGCCTCCCGAGGGCCCCTGGAGGGACCAGCCTCGTGAGGACCGTCCTCAGGGCAACGCTGGCCTTCCTCCGCTGCCGCCACCACCAAGAAGGAATGATGACCACCACCAGGACGAGGGGGCTGGGGGCTTCCAGGAGCCTCGTGCCATCGCCTGCATCTTGGGCGGCGCTCAGGCCCCTGCCTCTCATTGCATCTTCAAGCAGTTTGCCCGTGAGGTGAACGCGGCCCTCCCCAAGCTCGAGGCAACGCGTCCACTCAGGTGGTCCAAGTGCACCATCACCTTCAGCCCATCCGATCAGCTCAAGTGCGCGGCAACTGCCGGCGCTCTCCCGATTCTCTGCTCGCCTACCATCAGCAACGTGCTCGTCACCAAGACTCTCATCGATGGCGGTGCAGGGCTCAACGTTCTCTCCATCGAGACATTCGACCGACTCCAGGTGCCCTATGACCAGCTGCAGCCTACCAAGCCTTTCTCAGGAGTGACCGATGGCTCCACCACCCCGATAGGGCAGATCCGCCTCCCTGTCACCTTCGGCAAGCGTGACAACTACCGCACTGAGCTCATCGACTTCGACGTCGCCCACATTCACCTTCCATACAATGCCATCCTTAGGTATCCGGCCCTGGCCAAGTTCATGGCGGTGACTCATCATGGTTACAATGTCCTCAAGATGCCAGGGAGCTACGGCGTCATCACGGTCGCCTGCGAGGAGAAGAACGCGGTGTGCTCTCTCGAGCGCGCCTACCAGGCTACGACGGTCGAGAACCCAGACGACGAAGGCGCCGTCTACCCCCCCTGAGGCTGTCCCCAAGAAGAAGAAGCAGCTGCTCCGACAAGGACCTCAGGAGAGCAGGGTGTCCAGCGGCACCACCTCAGGCCCTGCGCCCACTGACGGGGCGCCTCCCTCTCTTGCATAGGAAGGCGCGCCCGGCGCCCCTCTTAGGCTGGGCTTAGGGGCTCTCCTCTGGAGGGCCTCTGACCTGGCCAACGTCACGAGGGAGGTGCTCGGGCACCATGTGGAAGCATGCTTCAGCGCGCGCTTCCGCCAGGAGGGTACAAGGCACGAGGTGCCAGGTGCTTAGGAGTTCATCCCCAAGGCAATCGAGGAGCTTCAGGAGGCAAGAGCTATGCGAGGCGACCATCGCCCACCACCCGGCGCGTCTCCTTGTCCCGGCGAGGACAGCGAGCTGCACATTTGCGTCAACATCCCAGGGCTCAACAGGGACGCATCTCAGGAGCGCTTCTGGCTGTCCCGCGCTGGCCGGTGCGAGGGTCCCCCTCACAGCTATGTTCGCATGCCTTTGGGCTTGTCGAGCGCAGCTGCTGCACTCCAGCGCCACATGCGGGGCGTCCTGACGGCTCATGAGGCCAGAAGCCAGGCGATCCTGTAAGACAAGGAGATGGATCCTCGCGAGCCCCCAGGGCCCCCAGAGCCTCCCGAGGTTCAGGGCCTGGGCGGCTCATGAGGAGCGACTTCTGCGGCACGCGTCTTTGGCTACTCCAACATCTCTTCAGCAACGGTGCCAGATGACATTTTCTGGTTTGTTCAGTTGGGGGCACCCCTCGGGCTGCATTATCCCCAAGCCGCGTGGGTCCGTCCCTGCGGCATGTATCGTTTTGCATCTATCAGAACTAGCTCTACCTTATCTACGGGTTGATTTATGTTATCACCTGCTTGCCTGGTGTTCTATGGCCTCCGCGGCCTCCCGCATTGCTGACCAGCCTCTTGCTCATCCCGCAACGGGGGCTACACATGCTGGCGCGGCGCTTGTGCTCGGGTCCATCCCTGCAACGCTGACAAATCTGAGAGATCGAGCTCTGGCTCGTGGCCTGCCCCGCGCACGTCACCTTACCAGATCCTCAGTGCCTTCGTCTTCTTGCGGAAAGATCAACGGCAGGACATCAGGCGCCTCTATGTGGGACTAACTCGCAGGAACCTCCGGAGTCAGACTATGAGTGGCGCCACCCCCACCCCGGTGTGTGCAAGCCAGAAGCGGGTCTTCTCCTAGGGAAGGCGCCGGCGAGCCCTCTCCCCCGGAGGAGGCCCACAGCCCCCTCGCCACCGCTCGCGTGGCCCCTTGCCCCTTGGTCCTGTCCTGGTTTCCGGACGCCCCAACGATGGCCGGGGGATGCGCAGAGCGGGGTTCCTATCCAAGTGGCAGGGAGTGTTCCTCAACTCTCTGGTGTGTGCAAGCCAGAAGCGGGTCTTCTCCTGGGGAAGGCGCCGGCGAGCCCTCTCCCCTGGAGGAGGCCCACAGCCCCCTCGCCACCGCTCACGTGGCTCCTTGCCCCTTGGTCCTGTCCTGGTTTCCGGACGCCCCAACGGTGGCCGGGGGATGCGCGGAGTGGGGTTCCTGCCCAGGGGGCGGGGAGTGTTCCTCAACTCGCCCATGACCAAGGCCACGCGCCTGTGAAGGTCTCCGCTCGTGACACTCTCACGTAATAATGAGTGGGGTTGTACACGCCTCGGAGTCTCCTGAGTATCGCCTGCGGGCCTCACGGGGGCTCCCTCCCACGTCCTAGTGGTAGCACTTAGCTCCGCACTGGTGAGAAGACTAGACTAGGTGCCGGATGCGGCTGTTCTTTTGCTTGCTTTCTGTAGTTGGTTTGCAACTTCTTAATGGAATTTGGAGTTTTCGCATTTCTCGTTTGCCAGAGCTGGAACTTTCTTTTCCTCTTGTTCGTTCACCTCTCCAGCCTTGTCCCAGGAAGAGCGGCAATTGCCCGTCGCTCCTCCTCGCGCATCCCGCGCGCGGGGGCTAGGTAGGTGTGTGCGCTTGGCGCTCGCCGCGACCACACCTCACCGAAGCCCTGTCGCCCCAGAGCTTCGGTCCTTAAATCCTTGCGAGACGCTCTCAAACGAGCTCGTGGGCACGCGTACCCTCTCAAGTCCGTGCCTCTGGGCATCGCGACGTGGTGCACTGGCCACAACCAACCCACGCTCGGGGGCTCGCGCAAGGAAGGGCACGACACCCTGTGAAGTTTTCTAATAATTATGCAGATGTACAGTGCCTCCTGAGGCCCGACGGCTCCTGAGCCATTAAGAAGCGAACTTCGTCAGATGTTGCTGGAGAGGCGCACCCTCACGAGGCGGCAAACTACGGCAAGCATATCAAGCTAAGTTATTCTAACCACACCTGATCGAAATATCGGTATCTCGGCACAACATCAAAATAACAAACGTAGCATAATGGCACGAGTGCCTTGGTTCATTACATGCCCCGGCGGGGCCCTCTACTTTTTTTGAGTGCAGGAGAAAGGAAAGGTTAAACAAAAGTGGCCCGCACGACCATAGCAGCTCCCGAGGCCAGGCTCCGGCGGCCCCCGGGCTCAGTCCGAGTCTTCCTCCCACTTCACCGGAGCGCGGCGACGAGACGACCCGTCGCCTTCCCTGATGCGAGCCCGGCGACGTGGTGGTTGGTCGTAGCCGCCGCTGCTGGTGCTCTCGCCGGAGGAGGAGCCACCGCTGCTAAAGGAAGCGCGGCCGTCGCCAAGGGCAAGCTCACCCTCGTCGTCGTCGCGGCCGTCGTCAAGGCCAAGCTCATCGTCGCCGCTGCCGTCTTCCGGGCAGCACCCCGTGCGACGGCCGTCCTCCCCGAACACCCTCATGTAGAGGGTCGCGAGGCCGTCGTACCTGAAATGAAGGGTGTGCCTCCCGCTCAGGCCTCACGCGTGGGCCAACGCCTGCCAACCGCGGGTCAAGGACACGCTGCCCATCGCGGTGACCTCGACCCCAACCCAGGAAGCCTTGCTGCTGCAGCCATCAGCCTGCAGCCAGAGGCCGTCAAGCCCCGCGACCGGCAGCTCACTCATGAAGAAGCACGGGAGTGGGAGCCAGGTGCCGGCGGGCCTCTCTGACCACACGACGAACTCCGGGAGCACATCCGCCGAGTGGAAGCGCGGCCGAGGAGGCCGGGAAACCACGGCGCGCCGCCCCTCGTCGCAGGGGCTGCCTCACCCTTGGCGGCCCCCGCCTCGAGAAGAAGTGCCACCGCGGCCGCCCAAAGCGACGCCGGCCCCCGAAGGAGTGCGCCCGCGCCCCCGAGGAGCTACCACCGGGGTCGCAGCATGCTTGCGGGGGCGGCCACGCCCTCTCTTGGGTGGCGGCGAACCCGGCCCCTCCTTGGGGGCCTTCCCTTTCTCGGTGGCAGAGAACCTCCTCGTCGGCGCCATGGATGCTATGGCAAGACGGGGAGGTGAAGAAGAAGAGGGAGCGGGCAGCGAGAAGATGGAGATGAGTGAGGGAGGCTCTGCCCCTCCCCTCATTTATAGCCGGAGGGAGGCCAACCGCCGGCCTCCATGATCCCACGCAATGATGGTTTTTCTCTGCATGCAGTAGAGTCTCATCAAGTCAAACGGTTGCCGAGGCAGCGTGGGGAAGCAGAGACGCCCACGTCCCATCAATCGCCATGCGTCGACCAAGGCCGCAGGCGGTTAGGGCCCGCGGCGCTCCGCACTTGCCCCTTGGCTTCGCCTCGAAGCCAAGTTCGAGCGCGCCTTGGGACCGGGGGCTACTGTCGGTGTTCTGGGAACGGGGGTACCCAGACTTGCCTGCCTGCGGCCTACGACATGGCTCCATCGACCTCCTGGTATGGCCTAGCTTCAGCAACAACAACTCAAGACCCTCGCGAGGGGCCAAGCCTCGCGAGGCGGACGACACCAAGACCTCCACGAGGAGCGGCCTCCTCAGGCTGGCTCCCGAGGAGCGGAGATCTCTATGCAAACCCTGACCTCGTGAGGTTCGAGTGACGCAAGCCATGACGACCAAGGCCAGGCGGGCGCCAGCGGGCGCAGTGTACCAGTTTCCTCTTTGGTGCTAAAGAGGCAAGCGCAGGCGCGGAGTCCCGAGGAATCAGCCAAAGGTTTTTCCATTCCCGTGCAACAAGACCAAGATCACCAGGACGGCAGGATGGAGGTCATCACCGAGCCCACCACGGCGTCACGACCAGAGGCTTTTGCAGGCGAAGACTACTTTTGTCAGGATAGCATGTACTAGTTGTCTCCCTTCGAATTTGGCCGTTGTGGGATCCCTTCCCGCCTTTCATTTGGGAAGAGGACCAAGGCCACTATAAATAGGACTTAGCCACCACCGTAGAGAGGGGAGTTCACATGGGATCGGACCCCCAGACGGATCATTCATTCCACCCACACACTCACCAGCTCACTCGAGCTCGAGAACACCTCTCCTCCTAAGGCTGTTCGCCACTGTACTAGTTCATCCTCAGCCCCTCGAGGCCAATCCACCACAAAGCAGGAGTAGGGTTTTACACCGCAAGGTGGCCCGAACCTGGGTAAACTGTTGTGTCTCTTTTCCTTACAGTTCGTCGAGCTAGGCTGTGAGATTAGTGAGTAGGCAGGCTGGGGAGGATGAGTTCTTCGCACGCACCCCAGAGTTGGAACCTCTCAAGGGTTTGCGAAACCCGAAATCCGACAGAAACTAACACTAACCTCTAGCTAAGTTGAGTATCCAAACAGGGCTATGTTGTTGTTGTTGCTGCTGCTGCTGCTGCTCTTCTACGTATATCTAGACATCATCAGAATATTAAGGTAACACTCTTCCTTGTTGCTATGTAGCCTAGGATTGCATATTTAGACATTAAGTACAGTGCATGTTGCTATGTAGCCTCAGATATATTACATATGGCCCTAGTTAACCTAACGATAAATGGGTTGCAGATATATTCAGTTAAAAGTCCGATTCATCGATTAGTCCCTTATCAGCCCCCGGCCTATATGGTACCATCTACCGATATCCTGAACAGTGAGTATATATAAGCCATGGGATGAAACTAACCTCGATGGAAAACAGCAGTCTTTCCCAAAATTGTCCTGTGCAAGTACATCGAGAGGCATGTTAAGCACAACAGGCTAAACATCAACCAAATATATCCATGGCAGACAAAATAATCTCCGAAAGATAGCTACAGAGTGCAGGTTTAAGCGCGCTAGTAAAGCAAAACAAGTGGAAAGGTGTGTTAACTACAATAGGCATAACATTTAACAACAAGCAAACATAGTCATTCAAACTGGTATTGTGCCGGTCTAAGTACACTGGTTATTGTTAAATAAAAATGGAAAGGCGTGTTAACTACAAGATGCAGCAACCAAATGTAGTCATTCATAGTGGTATTGTTGAAACTGGTATTGATGAAATTGAACTACACAGTTCATACTTGCACATATAGAACATCACGTTGTGAATAACTGGAATAAACAAGGCATACTACGAACAACCAAAGATAGCATTTGAAACTGGACATATGCTAACTACAAACAACCGAACAATCAAAAAACTTTAAAAGAGGCATATGCTAGCTATAACATGCTTAACAACAAGCAAATATATGCATTCCTATCGGTATGTTTAAAACTGGATTAATGAAAATGTACTGCACAGTAAATAGTTGCACATATAGAGCATCACATTGTGAACAACTGAAATAAACAAGGCATACTGCAAACAACCAAATATAGCAATTAAAACTGGACATATTCTCACTACACTACAAAAGGGACTCAACAAAACAAATCATGGGATTCCCCCCTGTGAAGAGGCATGGCAAAACAAATCATGGGTTTCCTCGCTTGTCACAGATGGGCTCGTTCCCGTGGGAAGAGCACAGGCCCTGGATGCGCTCCATGTTGTCGCAGATGGGCTCCTTCCCCTTGGAAGAGCACGGCTGTAGGATGCCCTCCCTGATGCCGCAAACGGGATCTTTCCCCTTGGAAGAGCAGATGTGCTCTTTCCCTTGGAAGAGCCAGAGAGGGTGCCCTCCTTGTGGTCGCCGTCGATGAGGTCTGACTTGGAAGCTGTGGATCCCAAGCCAGCGTCGCAGAACGTGTCCTTCAGAAATGACAAAAGGGGCTCGATGGCGATGTAGGATGGTAAATTCTTGACAGCGAGCCAGAGGAGATCAGTGGCGGGGCCATGGATGAGATCGACGGCGGTTGAACCCGAGGGGTTGGGGGTGGGCCACTTAACCTGTGACATAGCCCGCGTCAGGCTGTCGCTGTCTACGACCTTGATGTCGTAGCCGGCGTCCGCGACATACCCGCATACTCTAGCCCGCTGATTGAGTGCCTGCGGCCAGTAATGGTCGTCAGCTTCTTCAGCGGCCACCTCGGCGACATCGGGCGAAGAGACCACGATACACCTCTTTTGGGCCAGTCGCTCCTCGAGCTCCACGGGAAGCATAGCCGGGCTTAGGCTGCGACGCTCTGGAGTAGGGGATGGGGATCTATGGGAAAGGGGCGTTTGGCAGGCAGCATCTAAGAAACTCAGGGCGGCCTGGGTATGGAGATCGATGGGTAAGCTGCACGGGCAAACCGGCAGATGTTGACAATGGAGGCCTTGTGGCGGCGGCGGCGACCTTGCTAGGGTTTCAAGCGAGGGAGGGCTTGTGGTTGGTGTGTGTGTGTGTGTGTGTGTGCGCACGCGCGCGCGCGCCCGAGGAGGTTTTGGTGTGTGTGTGGAGGGGGGCGGGGGTGTGTTTGAGGAAATGACGCGGCTACTGAAAATTTTACTACGCGGAAGTCAAACGCGGGAGTGAAATGCCGGGGCTATTGAAAATTTGGATGATGGTGCATCGCACACAGTCCAGAAATAACAACTGTGTGTTATGAAATAGAAAAAACCTCGAGGCGGGCAGATATTTTCGAGGGATGCAGGCGGGAGCGGGAACAACAAACATCACACACGGTCGAAACATAATAACCATGTGTTATCAAACAAAACCTGCAGGCGGGTAGATATTTTTGAGAGGGGAAGCCTCATGGAGCCCAATGTACTATGCGGATGTGCATGACAGGGGCACCAGCATGGCACACGGTTAGTGTGAGTGAACCGTATCTGTTGCATCATCCGACTTGTCTAATGTTCATAAATTTGGCGAAAATGACACGGGAAAGGGTCAGAACATGAACACACTTGCATGTGGACCAAATATATGTACGAAAAGGGTGGTTTGATGTTCAAATACCAAATGCAACTTCGATGTGGCAACTATCTCGCAAAGCGCACGGTATTGCTTGCCCCCCCCCCTCGTGTCGGCAGGAGGGGAATCCTAAGCTATGAACGCATGCCCCCCCTCCCACGGAGGTTCACCTAGCATAGTGCGAAGTAGTAGCCCCCCCCATCACACACACACACGCGCGCACACACACACACACACACACACACACACACACACACACACACACACTTCCAGTCGGCGAGCCGGAGAGGGCATCTCACCAAGATGTATCGTAAAATGGACCAAGAATAATCCACCTTGGTTGTACAACCTTTCTCTTGTTGTTGGTCAAAGTGATGGCCGTCCATGCGACCCCAGAGATGGGCTAGCTCGCCAATAATCACGCAAGTAGCTAGTCCCCGAAGACAACCACTGCCTGCGCGTGGCCCAAACATATGTATGGAGAGGTGTTGATGTTTGAATACACAATGGAACAACTTTGATGTGGCACCGTGCTTTCGAACCAGAAATCCCCACACGGAGCGAGGGTTAGTTGACGATGCATACGTATGTCACACCACACTTCGAGCAGATGACGGTGATTCATGCATGCATGCATAGTATGCGCTCAAACTTAACTAGGGTGTGAATCTCACCATGACCTATACTACGATAACACGAACCAAAGGAAGAATCCGCCATGGTAACCTATCTTGTTGTCGGTCAAAGTGATCATGGATGTCCACGCGGGCCCATGAATATATAGGCTTGTCGCCGATAACCACGCGAGGGAGTGTACCGTTCGAAGACAACCACTACATGCATATGTATGGAGGTGATGCGTGCATGCATGTTTGAATACCATTCACAACATTGATGTGGCACGTGCGTCGAAAATCGTACAGTCCCCACACAGAGCGAGATCGGTTCATGATGTGTCGTGGTACTAGCCACTTCGACTCGATGGGAGGGATTCATGCGTACACATGCATGTGTGTGCTCAAACTATATCATGTCATCCCAGAGCATGACCTATATATATACCGTATTACAAACAAAAAAATAATCCCCTCCTAAGTCAAATTAACCTCTCTCATTGTCAGGCAAAGTAGTGATGGACCAAGCGGGCCCATAGATGGAAAGCATCGATATCACTAATAACTGCGTGAGTGGGTGCAAGAGGACAACCACCATCGTTTTGCATGTGGGCCAAACATATGTTGAATACCCAAAATGCACAACTTTGATGTGGCACATGCCTCGAAAACCGTAAAGTCCCAACACAAAGCGAGGTTTCATGAAGCGTACTACATATGATAGGTCCCCTTCCCCCTCTTCGATGCATACTATATGCTCCTACTGTAATACAACCCAAAAAGAATCCTCCTTGATGGTGAAATTAATTAACCTCTCCCGATGTAGGTCAAAGTGATGCATGCATCGACGATGACCTCGCGGGCCCACAAATGGAAGCGTCACACGTTAGTGTCCTAGGATAACCACCGCCTGCATGCATGTGGCCCAAAGAGGTGTTGTGTGATGTTTGAATAGCCAATTCACAACTTTGATGTGGCACGTGCCTCGGAAACCGAAAAGTCCCGACAATGAGTGAGGTGTACTTATTCACGGACGCGTACGTATAGTATATATGCTAGTCCCCTCCCACCTCTTCAACGCGTACTATGTACTCCCACCATAACACAAACAAAAAATATTCTACCTTGCTGGTCAAATTAACCTCTCTGCCGGCTGTTGGTCAAAGTGATGGACGACGACCTCGCGGGCCCGCAGAAAGCATCACACGCGAGTGAGTGTCGTGTAGGACAACCACCGACTGCATGTGGCCAAAACATGTATGTATGAAAGGGTTGTGTAATGTTTTAAATAATGAATTCGCGACTCTGTTGTGGCACCCCTCACAAAACGGCCACACGGTGGCTCACGACTCGTAGTGTACTGCCAGCCACCCCACCCCCCAGACGCGCGCACACACACACACACACCACGCATCCACCGCAACTACGATGCATGTTAAATTTTCCCACGGTGAACATATGTTACCAAAGGAGGGACATTTTAATTTTGAAAAAAAAACAGAGATCATTAAGACGTTTTAGTACATTGATTGATTTTCTAGGGGTATAATGTGCAAAAATCAAATTTGAGCTACATGCACACGTGATAGTGCACCTAAATGGATTGGAAAAACACATGTGTCTCACTGGGTGCATGTTTACTCCCCGTGGAAGAAATTTCAAACATTGAGAATCTTGATTTTTAAATTCTAGTACATCCAAAACTTATTTGAAATTTATGAAACTTATCGTGTTGTCATATGGACACCAATACAAAGTGGCATTGTACTTTTTTTTGTCAAATTTGAGACTAGTTTTGATGTAATCTTTATCTTCTTACAAATGGGAGATTATTAATAATTGGGAATCAATATCGCAAATGGATTATTTATTCGAACCGTGGGCGTTAGACCAACAATGGATACGTGCCATGCTTCGGTTAAGCAATAAAGTGGCAGCATTAATCATCAAAATAGAAAAACAATATAGGTGTCGCCACGCGACCCGTGTGCCATGCGAGCAGGCGTGAGTTGACGGGACGCATGCAAGCAGTCCGTCGCGCAGGCAGACCGGGAGGCGTGCGTGCAGGTGTGTGAATTGACGGGAGGCGTGCTTGCTGCGTAGTGTCATCGGGAGGCGTGCGAGTAGCTGCGTGAAATGACGGTAGGCATGCCAGCAGTCCGGTGCACTGGCTCACCGGGAGGCGAGCCAGCGGTTTGACCGCCGCCCGCCCCTGTCCCACTACTCCATATTAATGGCGCGCCTGAGCGGCCGCACCCCCCATCCTCGCCACCCACACAATCCTCTCTCTCCGCTTGCATCCTCGACGCCGCTCTCAGTCCTCAAAGTCGTCAGTGTATGAGGATGCCGCCGAAGCGCTCCATTGGAGGGAGTGGCGACGCCGGGGCTGTTGAAGCACCGGAGCACGGCGTGGAGATGGAGACAGAGGTTGTCGTCACCGCCGGCGAGGTATCGCTGCACCCTGACGTCGTCGACGACGTCGTGCTTCCACAGCCGGAGCCGGAGGTCCACACCAACTCCAGTGACGACTCGGGCGACGACTCTGACGACCACTCCGGCGACGACTCCGACGACGACGGACAACCGGTTAGTCCTCTATACCCATTTATGTGTCAAATACATCCTAGGGTTTCTTTGCTTACTCCTGCCTTCCCCTTTTTGGAATAGAAATCCTATGGTTATGTTCTCTCAATCCATGAAATCTGAGTAAGTTTCATTAGATCCGTGTAGTGTATTGATTGTTTGAATGGTACAAGTGATAAGTGATTAGTTGTTTCATCTGTGCAAATGATTTCTGCTAATAATCTGACTAGGGTTAGTGTTCGTACTAATAATTCCTAGTCAGGTCTTGACAATTGATTTTGAATGACCTACATATATGTTTGTGCCATTATTTTCTTTAAGATTCGTCTATACATAGACGATTGTGCTTAAAAATCGAACCATAATCTCTAGATATGTATAAAAAAATAGCCATAAATTCCTAATCCTACTTTACGGCATGTAAACATTGATTTGATGCCAAATTTTGGCAACTGCCAAATGTTCGCTAGAGATTAGTTTGTAAACATTAATTTGACGCCACATTTTTTTTACTATATGTATAAGTGCTGTCTGACGATGTCGACAGCGAGGATGAAGATGGCCAGAGGAGGTATAAGAGGCAAATCCTCAAGGAGCTTTATGCGGGAATGCATAATAGGCGTATTATGACCTGGGACGGTGGCTATCGATGCCCATTTTGCAATCAAAAGCTTCATGACGCGTATCAAAGTGTTCTGGCGCATACAAGAGGACGAGCCGTTGGCTCCTTCAAGCAGAAGTATTCTCGCAGGATGGCGCACGCCACGTACGCCGAGTACCTGGAGAAGCTTCAGGATCGTGCCGGCAGATGAGATGAGATGTGGGATCGAACTATGTACACTTGAGTATGCTTAATGACGGTTGAACTATGTACTTATGGTTGAACTATGCTTGTGTACGCTTATTATCTATGTCTGAGTATGTTTAATCTATGTTTACTTATGTCTAAATGTGGGATATGAATGTAATCAGTTCGGTTGATGGAATCTACCTCCGTCCTGGTTTATTGGTCCCCTTTGTAATTTGTGTTAAATTTTGACCAAAGATTTAACTGATAAAATGTTAGTGCAGGTCAGCAAAAATAATATCGTTGGATGCGTATTTGAACATAGTGTTCAATGATATAATTTTTGGTGACATGCATAAACATTTGCTAGTTAAATCTTTGATCAAAGTTTGGCACAAATTACAAAGGGGACCAATAAACCAGGACGGAGGTAGTACGTCAATCACACACGGTTCCCAAAATTGGAACCGTGTGCAATGACTTTCATTTTCCCTGTTACGTCAATCACACACAGTTGGCTCTAGCAAACCGTTGCCTCCGAAACTCATTGTGGGACAGAAAACCCTCACCACCCAATTCAAAAAAGAAAAAAGAAAACCCTCACCATCCCCATGTCACGAAAACCCTCACCCCACCCGCCACCCCCTCCGGTCCCCATTCACACCTGCACAAGCTCCTCCGCGTCTATGCATGGCACCGCCTATCGCCACGGCAACCACTTAGCTCGACGCCTGTCGTCGCCGCCAGGCTGCCGGCAAACGCCACTGCATTTCGCCACTTCCGCTTGCCTCCGCCTATTGCCATCGACTTTCTCGACGCTGCTCGCGGTCGACCCAGCTCCGCCCAGTTGGGGAATCCGCCATATTGAGGTTTTTTTCTCATGGACAACAAGGTAACTAATTTAATAAGATATTATCTCATCTCTTATCCCAGTTCATCTGTCTCCTTTAATCACCCGGCCGAGATCGCCCTGATTTCATTTTTATTCAAGCTAATTTGAGGATTTTCTTTCATTCATAGAGTGTACAATGCACAGACACATCAGGACTTTGCGGCCCCAGCCAGACATCAATGGAGTTCCATCTCACCGTACCAGATAACTTGAGGATGCACGCGGTATGTTCAATCTCACCCTAAATCGGTTGGCATGGCCTACTTTCCTGAACATATACTATATATTGTTGCATTTGGATAAAAGGTGCCAGATGCAGCATATACGTCAAAGGGGATTTTTTTCCCTTCTTTCTATATTAGGCAAATTAGTGATGGATTGTTCTTTCGATTACTCTCATATTTCCATGACATCATGGTTACCCTATCTGTTTAATTATAGATTTTTGTCCTTTGATTTCAACTGTTGTACAGTTCTTTTAATTTCACCCATATTTGCATGTTACCATATTCTTTAACAATCCTACCATTTCTACAGTGCATCCCTTGCTATGCAACATAATCTGTAGTACACAATCTTTTCCTTTACATAAATCAAGACTGCAGGGATGTCATACTGAACACAAACCATGGATTTACAATCGTTGCTTCTGTAAGACTTGATGAATATGGTCACTCCTATTTTGCCAAGGGCCTTTGGACAGAAATTTCTAAGTTTTATGTACTGAAAGCTGGCACTAAAATTGCACTGCACATAAAAGATCCTGGTCATTAGATATATGCTAACTTCCCCGACGATATCATCCGTCCAGACTTTGTTCGAAGTAAGTGTTCTTTTCAAGTATCTGCATGTTGACTTACCCAGCAATATCAAAGGAATTATGTAGTATTTAAGCAACCAATTGTTATTCCATTTTCTAACTCTATTCCTACCTACTAACTTCTAGTTACCAATACACTTTTCTATTGCCCTGTTTTAACTAAATATTCCCTATACTCCCACTTCTATCAGAAAGCGCCGCTGATGAGGAGACTCCGGAGGTGGAGAACAGGGCTGTCAACAAGCGGAGGCGGGTCGAGCAAGAACCGCAAGCGACTCCAGCAGGCCTAGACTTCATCAGCAGCCTCCTCGATGATATGTTGACAGTCATCATCTCCCTCCTCCCAATCAAATATGGGGCGCGGACAACCGTCCTTTCCCGACGGTGGCACCCCCTATGGAACTCCACCCCTCTCGACCTCATCGACACCCACGAGCTCTGCCATGGCTATCGCAAAAGCTTGGATGCGTTCTCCCAGATCCTCGGCAGTCACCCTGGCCCAACCAGAGGCCTTAGCATGGGCAAGTTCCATTCCAACAGTAAGGACCGAGCCAAGCTTGACGAATGGTTCCGATCCCCCGCCCTAGATCAGCTCGAGGAGCTCACTTTTGATGATGGGCATATGCGCTCGCTGCCAACATCTGCGCTCCGCCTCGCGCCCATGCTGCACGTCGCCACGTTCAGGAACTACCATTCCCCCCCCCTAATGACGCGCCCGCTCTTATTCTACCATGACTGAAGCACCTCGAGCTCGTCGTTGTCTGCCTCCCAAACGGTGACATGGAACGCCTGCTCCGTGGCTATAATGCACTCGAGTACCTTCGTCTTCAGGCGATCAATGGGTTGAGTAGCTTCCACATCACCTCCATGACTCTCCGGACTATTTATGTGTGTTGTTGGTGCTGCAAGAAGACATCACAAGATGTGTACCACGGTATGGTCATTGAGGACACACCTTCACTTGAGAGATTACTTGTAGTTGATCAAGAAGGTCCAACAAGAATCAATGTCATATCTATGCCAAAATTGATAGTGGTGGGCTACTCATCTGACAAATACTCCGAACTTGCTATTGGATCCACACCCGTTCAGGTACAACATCCGCCTTCTACCTCTCCTTCTAGAAATTAACATTATATCTAATTTTCAAGATGTATGTTCGTCTGTCATCCAGAAAATGATTCGGACAAACTTGACCCCGAAACTGCGCACAGTGAAGGTCTTGGCACTAGAATCTATCGGCCCCAACCTGGACCAAGTTGTCAGTTTCCTGAGATGCTTTCCGTGCCTGGAGAAGCTATATATCGAGGTGATGTTCATTTCCTGTTAAATGTTATCCATAAGGGAGTTCAATTTGTGACACCTTTTTCCAAGTTTACAATAACAATGTACTACAATTTCTGAAGGATTTTTGGAGGATTTCAGTACATACATGTTTCCCCCCATATTGGTTGCTTGATCCATATGGTTACAATCCATAAGCATTTCTCCTTTGGATTCATCTGTACTAGTTTTCTTAGAGAACTTTTCATCCACTCCAACCTCTTGTGAAGAAGGCTACATTTTTCTAGATTGTAATCAAATGCCCATGTTAATCATGTCGGATCGAAGATGGAACGTTAGTGCATTTTACAAATCCTGCAAACCAAATAGGCCTGTAGTAGTGTTCAAAACTGCATGTAGGCACTAACACGTTTTCTTCTTTTGCAGATAAGACTAGGCCCGGTGGTGGATAATGTGATACAATATAACAATCACATCGAATGCCTATATCTGCATCTCTCAGAAATTACTTTGAACTCCTACCGAGGGACCTTACCAGAGATTATATTCGCCATGTTCTTTGTTGTCAGAGCAAGGGTGCTGAAGGTAATGAGGTTTGCCCTATATTTATTTCGCAAAAATGAATGGTTTGTTGATCAGCGCCGGCGGCTGCGGCAGAATGGAATAGGCTCCAAAAATGCTGAATTTCATTTTGGAACTTCAGATGACAGAGTAATCGGAAGTCATCGTGTCAACCCCATACATGACTTCTCAATGGCTGACCCATTAGCAAAAATTATGAGGTTTCGAAACCAGCCTTACAAGTGGTAATATTAGTTTGAACCTCTCTTATATCCATGTTCAGCGGATTAGCGCGAGCGTTTGCAGCTGATGAGCTAAATTATATTTCTAATATTAGTTTGAACCTTGTAATCTTCGAATTTGAGCCATATAACTCTGGAATTTGAACCTTGTAATATTTCGAGCTTTTGTGGTATAATCGTTGAAATGGCATCGTATGAGACTCGTATATTGGTAGCACTATTTTGATCTTAATATGCAATGTACTTAGATTTTATTAACCATTCTCGAATGTGTTTACCTTGTCGATCTCATAGCACACGATCTGTATAGCTAACTCGACTGCGATCTTCGACATTATTGCACACAGTTGGTTTCTTCAACCGTGTGCCCTGTAGAGCGCAGAATTAATTATCGCACTCGAGTGTCCATCATCACCCTTCTGTGTAACTTTGACTTCATCACCCACGGGTAAACTTATGACCAAAGTCATTCCACACACTTCGTTTTTACAAAGCTTTTTGCCAATAAACGCCCACGATTTGTCCCTCTTCTAGCCGCCGCGTGGCCAAACTAGCCGAGCGGGAAGCTTGCGCAGTAAAATGCGTGGTAGCACGGGAACAGGCTCACCGATGATACATTTGGCGCCTCTTCGAGCCCACGCGTGGTCAAACAAAATGCGTGCGATGTTGTCAAGCGTGCACTGGAATCCTCCGCTATGAATGCGGTGACAAGACGTGACGATTACAGGCCAGCCGGCCCCCGTTTATTACAGCGCCCATTTAACCCTTGTGTCTCTTCAACCTTTCGATCGTGCCCCACCATTGCAAGAAGCACACCCACCACGACAAATTCTTAGAGGGTATCCTGTGCGGCTCCAATGGTGCTTCGAGCGGCTGCCGACGACGAGCAGCAGTTCACCATGCATGCCGTGGTGGACACCCACAGAAGGTTCACGGAGCTCTCGGTGGTGTACACCAACAACCCGGTCTGGGTGGAGCACTCCATCCACATCATGGAGCTGTTGCTTGCTGAGGAGAAGTACAAGGTGGTCGGGTTCGACCTCGAGTACACCCGTGCTCGTGTCGGGTCTTGTCCCAAGGTCGTCGTCGCCCAGATGTGCATGCGCAATCACGTCCTCATCTACCACTACTGCCTTGCCACAAGGCCTTGCGAGCGTTTCGCCAGGTTTGTCAACAGCCCCCACTACATGTTCACTATGGTGTACATCACCAACGATGTAAAGGTGCTCAAGAATTCGGGCATCGCCTTCCAGAATCTTGTCGACATCCAGGGCCAATACAAGATCTGGGGTAGCAACGAGCATGAGAAGGACTCACTGATTCACCTCGCCGAGGCCATCATCGATCCCTACTACAGAGACATGAAGGATTCCTGCAACAAGGACAAGCGTGCTTGGCACTCGGCCTGGATGGAGAAACTCGACAAAGCTCACGTCGTGTACGCGGCCAAGGAGGCATACACGAGCTACGAGATGTACAGGCGGATCGTTGACAGGAGGAAGTGCCTCCTTCCACAAAACTACTAGGGATCCAGCCGGAAGCAGAGCAATGGCAAGCGTCATCGCAACAAGAAGTAGATGATTAGTTCCTCATTTCTCCTAGTTTAGTATGCATGTAATTGCTTACTTTGGTGTGTGGAAATGTTATGTGTGTAGTCACTTGTGTAATTGTATGCTTAATTTGGTTATGCAATACTGTCTTTTTAAGTATATATGTTGATGCTCTGTAGACAGAGCGTAGATGTTGTGCGGACAGAGCAAATCACATCGCACACAGACTAAACAATGGAACCCGTCGGTGATGATTTCATCAATCACTGACAATTGTATACTAGCAATTGTTTGCTCACAACACACACGGCTTGTTAACAGGAATCATCTGTGTTGTTATCGGTCTTCCCACACATTTTCGATTACAGACCTGTTTGCCACGTATCACACACATCTTGTTAAGTTGAACCGTTTCTGTTCTCTTGGCTCAACGCAAACAGTTCATTCGAGTGAATTGTATGTCGTATATCGCACACACCTTCACCTGGTTGACCGTTTCTTTTGTGTTGCCTAATCACAAATAGTTCATCCGAGTGAACTGTGTGTCGTATATCGCACACACCTTCATCTGGCTGCCCATTTCTATTCTTCTGCCTCATCGCAAACAGTTTATTGGACTAAACCGTATGCCCAGCATCGCACATGTAACTAAAATTAGAACCGTGTTTGATGTATCCGCCATCGCAAATGTTTTGCATCTTTTTTGATGATTTTTTTACATCACCATTTGCGATTAATGCATCGTACACAGTTTCGTCAAAGGGTCTCTGATTGTAGTGTCGCGTTAGCAGCATCCTGCAGTAGTGTGTGATTCTCTTTAGAATTCATTACTAGTGGTAGTACTTGGAGGACAGAGATCAAGTTCGAGGCTTTGGCGCCCTGGCATGATGAACAAGATGGAGTTCTGACCTGGTCATCGGAGTTGGAGCCGGCCTGAAAGGACGTCCATGAAGGAGCCATGGTATTTCACGAAATATTTATTTATTTGTGATTGATATTGCTTCTTGTTTTATGCATGCTAAAATGGTAGAAAGATCCCTCATTAATACCAAGCACGCCTGCCATCCCCGATGTTGCACCTTCGCACGTCAAGTATGTCTAGTAGTGGGCTCATAAAATTGGGGTGCTACTAGGTGTCCTTGAACTGAAGGGTTTGTGTCGGACACGGACATGCACTACATAACTCAAAGTGAGTTTTTAATATACCTTATTAATTATTACTAGATAACTCAAAGTGAGTTTTGTAAAAAAATCAATTTGGGTGCATGTATTTTATTTTGTACGCACATAAACTGTTATTTTGTACGTACAAATGGTATATTACGTAAACTATGAGCCTTGATGATATTTTTTTCATAAAATTTGTATTGAGGTATCTTAGAATAATTAATAAGGTATATCGAGAATGAAAAAGAGGTATAAACATTTGATTGTGAGGTATATTGAACGTGGGAGTACATAGGAGTACAGAAAATTAGTCCTATATATATACACGAAAAAAATAGTACATACTACCAAAAAAATATATATATACTACCCAAATATACTTATATACTACATACTACACGTACATACTCTTGGTTTTGATAGATACTACATAGAACATACAAAACTCACGTGAGGGTAACTACCACTAGTGGTAGGAACATTTGTCCTATATGGCGCTAAAGTGAGGGTGCGCGCAGAAACTCTAATCGTACGTTCCGGATGCTAATTGCACATCGCTCGACCGCGCTAGCCGCTCTTATAACTAACCATGATAAAAGCACACAGATGTATAGTAACTGAATTAATTCTCGTTACCGGCTGCCACACTTTGCACGTCTGCCCCGTGGCACTTGTCGCTAAGCATGGTAAAAAAGCTAGCTTATGTGGTAACGTGATTGAAGCCTTTACTAGCTCCTATGCGTATGTACTAATTTCAGTAAAGGTTCTTGCAAAAAATAGTAACAGGATTAAACCATTACTACTTTTTGACCTGTGTACGTGGTACATGCTAATTTAATTTATGGTATTTTTCAATGGAGAAACATATTTGATGGTAATTGTATGAAGGCCAGGTAAGGAGCCTATGGCTATTAGTTGCTACTATGTACTCCCTCCGTCCGGAAAAGCTACAAGCTTTTCCGGACGGAGGGAGTATATAGGTAGTAATTGCATTACCATTTGGTATAAGGCAGGCATTATTAACATGTAGTAATATTACAACTAAAAATGTGTTGCTTTCATTCTTGGAAATAGATGTCTTAAAATAATTTGAACTTATCGTAATGTTACAACTAATTTTTTCTTTTATTCTTGGAAATAGATGTTCTAGCAATCTGTTTACCGTGTATTAGAAGTATAATTACCATGTGTAGGTCATCCTAGTAAGTATAGAGAAAACAAAGATCAGTATTTCACCTCGCAAAAGAGTACACTGATGGTAAAGTCCAGAAACAATATGTGTGAGTATTTTTTTCTTGATAGTAATTGGTAGCTAATAAGGATTATTCTTTTGTAGGCTTGGAAAGTAAAAGAGATGAGTTGATTATTGTATATGTCAAGTCTAAACTTCAGTGAGACTAGCGTGTACGTTATAGTAATTGTTAATCTAGTAGACTTTCTGTCAACTAAATGGATTATTTGGCTATACACTAATTATTATGGTAATCTAGTAATCATTCTAGTTAACAGAAGTAAAAATAAGAACTAGCATGTGCTTGTGGTTAAAGTAGTAATTTGTTCGGATGAAGTAACAAAGCTGGTAATTTTGTTGGTAATTGTCTTAAGAAGCAACCAACTACTCACTCGCAAAAAAAAAGAGCAACCAATTACTGGTTTTTTTAGGGGTAGCAACCAATTACTGGTGGCAGTAATAACCTTACTAGGCCCCTTCCCTAATTACTCTTGATTTGTCATTCGTGCATCCGTATGGGCCTATTACTGAGGGTCGACCAGATCCTGATCCTGTATGGGCCTATTACTGAGGGTCGACCAGATCCTGATCCTCGCTGCATAAATCTCGCTACGTGCAACTTGCATCTAGTAATGAAGTAATGGAACCTAGTAATCCAACTTGCATCTAGTAATGAAGTAATGGCACCTAGTAACCCAACTTGCATCTAGTAATGAATTAATGGAACCTAGTAACAGATAAGTGTAACTAGTAAACATATTAATAGTATGATCTCAATTACCGAGAGCAATTTTGTGCAAATATAGTAAACCAAAACAAGGTCCATAGTAAACCTAAAATAATCTTGTGATTTCTGTGAAGGCAATTAGGCCCCAGGGTAATTCGACCCTAATTTTTACACGGCTTTCATTTGCATCTTAGTTGCTAAAGAAAAATTGAATTATACCATATGTAATGTAATTAGTAGGCACTGCCAGCCGTAACACCAAGGACCTGAAATAGTAATGCAATTACTATACACTAGTGGCTAGTGTATATAGGCATTACCATCTATTCTATACCCATTACTAACAATGACTAGTAGAACGCCCGTGCGTTGCTACGGGCTATAATGCATACTTCACATCGTAGATCTATCGCACGCTTCAGCAATTTCATTGACCAATGAGTGAATAATTATTTGATATCACAATGCTGCAATTAATTCTATATATGATGGTCCACATGAGAGCAAAGTCTCCATCTGACTGTAGGACATGAAGTTCAATGGGCCAGGTCATGTTTCTTCATTGGAATACAGTAACACAAAAGTCTAATTTTATAGTATTAGAAAGTAGACACATGTATTAAGTTGAAGAAAAGCAATCTTATTTCCCATTTGCGATAAAGATTATTTATTTGAATTAATTGTTCACAATATATCAATCTGTAAAGCAAGGTAAATAAAATATACAACAAGCTTCTACAGCGCACCAAGCCCTGTCATGAAGTGAATTCTTCAAATGAAGTAAATAGCTACATAGAGATTGCAGCTTGTGTTACAAAGTCTTATGCATATCTTGCCAATTTGACAACTTTATATTACTCTGACATTTGTTGATCATACTCCCTACATATATTAGAGAGCCTGAATCTGAGCTAAAGAATGGAGGAATGCCTTTGTATCACCCTTATCTTTGTGACCAAGCTCAAACTGTAAGCAATGAAGTCAAACGAGGAAAAGAAATAAAGGAAGCACACCCGCAAGCAAAATGAAGAGATATAGATGAGTAAGCATACCTTCGGAACAAAATAATATGGAATAATAATTAGGCAAATACACTCGTGCACTTCCATCGTATAAACTTAAAAGTTCCTCGGTGTCATATTGGTTCACACATATTGCTATCATCACATAAATCCAGGGCATGAAATCTTAGAGCAGAAGGAAGCTTTATATAGCCTCAATGATCTCTGAATATAAATGAAATAAGTTGTGATAGTTAAATTTTTGTATCACTACCATTACTTAATTCTGAATAAGTTTTGCAGACAAACCACTAAATATAACATGCTTTAGATAAAAGCATCAATGCAAGCCTTATTGAAAGACAATTCCATCACACAGTACAAAATATGAAGGCGCCCTGGTAATTCTTCGAAGCAGTTCGGGTGGGTGTTGCCAAAGCGTAACCTGATTCAACTTCCTCAACCTCGCCTCCAGCTGCGAAAATGCCATTGCATGTCCTCTCCTTCCACTTGGGAGCAAAACATTGTTTCCTGAAGAGAAAATAAAAATAAATGAACAACCCAATAGCTATTTAAGCCTTATTGTGGATTGGCTTCTAATTTAGAGGTAGACACAAGGTGTTAAGCCTTATTGAAGAAAAAATGCCACTGCATGTCAACTCCTTCCACTACAGTTGCTATTTATTTTTTCTCAGGGATGATGATCATGAGCCCCATCCCATGGCTGCTGACTTTGCTAATCCCAAAGGCGGCAACCGACATGGAAGGTGAGGATCAAACAGGAAAGAGGGGGGTGGCAGAGAGAGGGGAGGGGGTGGCAGGAGGCCCATGCGGCGACGACGCTAGGGTAATCAGGAGATGAGAGGAGCGTAAAAAAAAGATGGGAGGGAGAAGACCGGTGGGAGATAAAAAAATTGGTGGAAGGGGCCTCATATCAACAGGAAACCAAAGGGGGAGCTGGGCGTGGGGAGAAAAAATCCGGGGGTGAGGCGAGACTACCAACTCCTCTTTAATAGTAGAGACCAATAGTACAGATAAATATTTTGCGACCAATAAGGTCACCCACATGGCCTCATCGCCGTTGTAGATCACATCCCTGGAAACACTATTGTTGGCGAGCACGAATTTGTCCTCTAGAACAAGGTCATGGCATGTCGATGTCAGTCCCGCCATTACTGACCACCTCACTCTACACAAGTATAGTCACATGACGAGTTAATGTAAGGAGGGTTGAAAATTTGTGGCGCATAGAAGCATACATGACAGACCTTCAGCCGCGGCTCATCTGTCTGTTTTCCAGTTTCTCCTTGAGGCTCTTTACTCCACAACAGCCTTCAGTTTCTCATTCTTCGGGTCTTGAAGTGATATAAAGAAATACAATATATGAAAAAAAATCATCTCAAAATAAAACACGAACAAGATATACGATATACATGGATCGTGCAAACATAATTCTGCGGCTCTGATATTATTTTATCTGTATTTCTATCATTTAAGAAATAAATTGAAGTTACTACTCCATCAATTTGTACATGTATCATCGCGATATCAGTGGGATTAAACGTTTGAAACTTTCACACTCCATAGACACCCAAATTTACCTGGATTGGTCACATTAATGCTATCTGAATATATCATTTTTTTTGTCATTTTCATGAGTTATGTTAATAATGCAACCAATTTTTTTGAAGGCCTAACAGTTCAAAAAATGAGAATAATGCGTGCATGCTCCACCTTATCCAAAGTTTCTGCCTCTTCAGCGTACATGAGCTCCAGGCCCTGGTGTCATTTATCTCCTTTTCATATTCCTCCTGAAATAGCAGTAGCACAACACATAAGACAAAAAAACTAAGCATTGTCAAGTGCATCTTATTCCCTCCATCAAGAAATATAAGGATGATGGACTGCTTATTAACTGCTGGACATGTTTTGCTTTATCACATTGTATTACTAATATAAAAACATGAACTAATTTATCAGCACTACAACTGTTTTCGAACTGCTGGATGCCCATGACAGCTAATACAATTCAACATTAGGAGTCATAGACGTACCTTGGTGACAACTGTGTTCCTAATAAAAACATGAACTAACCTATCTTTGGTTGTCTCCCCTATTGATGTCAAAAATAGTTTCTTATAAATTTCACAAATCCTTCCTATGTTAATGCTTCTTCTCTATTTCGACAAACAACGCATGGGAATGTACGATCATGAGCCTGTAGCAATGGACGGGCATCAAGAACTATTTTTTGTTAGATCTTACAAGACTTGGTGTTACTTTTTTTTATCTGTTTAGACAATTCTTTGAAGGACACATCCATCTGCTATCATGATGTAACTGTATAACCTGAATCAAAAGAATATTAAAATTTCAAAAATAAACAATTGTTGTGAAAGGATAGTATATGGTAGGCATAAAATATTATTATATGTTAATGACATTACCACATAGCTTAAGAATCAAGTATATCAAAACTATATCTCTACGAAAAATCTCATTATGTTTTTGGAATGCTAAATAAGTGGTACCATCTCAATAATTTAGCATGACAGGTAATAAAAGAATATCTTTCACCCTTACTAACAATGCATTGCCACAAATACACCTCAATATATGGCGCACTCCAATTCCAAACCCCTATGGGAGAATTTCTGCGTACAAGAAACGGCAGAGTAATTAAATAACAAAACTATCATACCATATTTGAACAGCTATTAACAAGGTGCGGGACGGCCCTTAACTAAGTAGAAAATTACTTGTTTGAATATGAAAATAGAACGAATAAAAAGTAGTCCCTGTTTAAGACTAAAGAGACTGGATGACGACGGCCTGCGGGCTTCTCAACATTGTACACACATTAAAGGGAAAATTGGTGTATCTATGTTCATCTACAACTCAGCTTTGGAAATGGTGGCATACCAGGCCAGAAGGAAAACAGGACAAATTGTACATGTAGATAAAGAAAAAGATGCCACTGAACCCACTTGTGAAAAGAGGAAAAGGCATTACCTTAAGGATATCGAAGCTTTACATAAGAACTCATGCAGTTGTCACTTAATAAGCAAAATCTATGTATACAGATGTGGTATTAAACTATTAATAGACCCTTCTATTGCCTTTTAGAATAACAAGGTAAGGCTGCTGATAAACAAAAAAACTCCAGCAATTTTCAAGGATTGCTGATGAACTGCAATGGGTGAAAAGCGAGTTTACTTGCCTATCACTTTGGTGGGTGGATCTCTAATGAAGAAAACAACAGGCATGACTTCAAAACTGCTATATTGATATTTGAAGAAACAACGGGAAAGCAACACTAACGTATCTGAAACAATTTAGCTAGCTAAGGCAGACACAATCAAACAACAACTCAGGATCTGCATACTCCAAATACGCCTTTCAGCAACAGAAGGTGATCAACTGATGCCTTCAGTTTGCCACATCTCACTATCTCCTCTCCAGCCTGCACAGTCCAACAACTAAGCACGTTCAACACGGAAAGAAGCTTTAGAAAACAATATATATAAAGAAAAAGGAAATCGATTTTCAGCACTTCACATCATGTAAAACAAAATCGAGTTTCAGCACTTGCAGGCATTGACAACCCTCACATGTCGAACAAAATCGAGTTTCAGCGCTTCACATCATGGCCATAGTTAGTCCCTAGTTCTTGCCGAACAATCAATATATAAAGATAGTTGGCGTGTATATAGAGCAGAGAAATTAAGCCATAGAAAAAGAAACGTTTGCCCCTGACATAATGTAACTTGTCACTATTCGTATTTATTTGTCCACCATCGAACGACTTCTTCCACCAGATCCTTGCTTTCTTGCTTCATACATAGGGCTGCACTTACAGTTGGAGTTGCCCATTATTCATGTTAATCAAGGCTCAAGATGGATGTATAGATTCAGGTGTTCATGTACATGATCCTGGTGGCCGGCACGGCTTCCTTGGTCAATTTTAATCTCCTGAACAACAAGAGATTGAACGGGTGTTCTACATGTGAACTGAAATGTCTACAGTCACCGTTCACTGACCTGCGATGGATGCCGAAGAGGAGCACCGCTGCAGCCGACGAGGTGAGGAGGGTGAGGCGAGCTCCACCAACGACGGCGATGCGTGGAGGAGCACCACCGTGATTGAAGGGGACGCGCAGCAGGGAATCAGACGGTCGCGGCCGCCGACGGTGAGCTGCTGGACGATGATCGGGGATTTCGGCTAGATTGACCCCTCCGCGGCGGCGGTGATGTGACCCCTTACGCCCGCGACGGCGATCCAGTACCGTGGAGGCCATCCAGTACGTCAGCGGCGGTGACGTGACCCCTTACGCCCGTGGCGGCGATCCAGTACCGTGGAGGCGATCCCGTACGTCCGCGGCAATGGGATCGCACGAGATCCGGCGGCGTCTTCTCTATGAGGTCGGCGGCGGCGATGTCGTGCGTCTGATGGAGGGGATCGAGAGGAACGGGGTGCCGTTTACTCAAAGGGATCGGGTGGTTTTTTTGGTGCGTGCGTGTGTGGGGGTGGGGGGAGGAGACGAAAAAAAACCGGTTGAAAATAAACTATACGAAAGTGGTGGGACGAAAAAAAACCTGGACGCAATCCTACCAACTGCTCCATTAGGAGTAGAGATTAGCGACCTTAGAAGTGGGACATCGTGGAGCACGCGAGCATCAATGGTAACCAAATTAAATCCCGTTACTATTTCCTTTAAACATCTTTACCCTCAACTATTTAGCAGTGATGGAGAGGCCTACTTTTGCGGTGCGACCCACCCACCTAATTAGGCCGGAGCGTAGGCCACCCAGGGGTAGTTACCCCATATGTCCCATGTACTATCATATGGTACTATATACTATATCAGTCTAAATATGTTAATATACTATATCTAAGATATTTCAAAGGAAGATTGACGAAAAAATTGCATGTAAATCCATAGTTTTTTGTATATTTTGAGAATACCTTCATATTTGTAGGTATAAAACAATGTACTATAAAAATAATACATACTACCTAAAGAGTAGTATATATACTATCCAAATATTCTTATATACTACATACTACACTACGCGTATATACTCTCTGTTTTGGCAGATACTACATACAACATACAAAACTCACGTGAGGGTAACTACCACTGGTGGTAGGAAACATTCATCTATATATATTCTGCTAATATTAGCAGATAACACTTCGAACTGCAAGCTCAAAGCAAGTGCATGGTATTTTTTAAGTAAGAGTACTACAATACTGAGACAAGTGAACATTTCGTCATGAAAAATTGCACACGGTTTTTTTATACTGTTTTTTATTTAATTTTTGAACTGTTTGTCGGAATGAGGCGTGTGATATACCGTTGGAAACTTATGGATTAGGTGCAACTTCGCCATGTTGAACACTTCTCGAGATTTTTCACGGTTTAGGAGCAGTTTCGAAAACGGTGCGATGCCCGACGAATGGCAGCGAGCGTATTTTCGCGTTTTTTTCCTAATCGCTCGTCGGAACGATGCAAATGATACGTCGCTGGAAAGATATCGTCGCGGCGCTACTTTTTCATATAGAACACTCTAATTCCTTACGGTTTAATAACAGTTTCAAATTTACCCAATAGCAGTTTCAAATTTACCCAAACACGAAAACTCTGATTTTTAAATTTTGGGATTTTTTTGATACGGTTTTCGCGGCAGTTTTTTTACCGTTTGTCGAAATGAGGCGTGTGATACTACCGTTGAAAAGCTATGGAAGAGGCGCAACTTTGATATGTAGAACATGTTTTGAGATTCCTTGTGGTTTTAAATTAATTTTGGAAATGGTGCGCAGCCGACGAGTGACGATGAACATTTTTTCGTAATTTTCCCAAACCGCTGTTGTTGAAAAGATATCGATGAGGCGCAACTTTTTCATGTAGAACACGCTCTTTAATTTCTTACTGTTTAAGAGCAGTTTTGAAATTACCGAAATGCGGACGCTCTGTTTTTCATGACACCAAAATCAACGCGCGAACCGCTTCAGACAGAAGAATGCACTACTTAAGACTGAAAGCCGCACTGCATCAGACGGGAAAGTGAACTGCATGATTTCTTTTGTCAGACATAAATTTCCCCGGACGAGGAAGTGGAGTGCGCTTCACATCGGGCGCAAGTGAATCGTAACACTATCGAGAAGTGAATCACATTACTTTTTTTTGTCGTTTTCGTAACAATTTTCCTTACTTCACATTTTTTGGAGTAAGTGAACCGCAACAATATCAAAAGTGAACCGCGACACTATCTGAAGTGAATCACATGAGTTTTTGCTGTCATTTTTCTAACCTTTTTATGAACGAAAGCGGACCGCAAAGACGAGGGCAAGTGAACCACAACACTATCAAAAAGTGAACCGCATTACTCTTTTTGTTATTTCCCTAACATTTTTTCGCACTTCAAGTTAGGCGAAGTGAACAACATCACTCTCGAAAGTGAACCACAGGGACATAATCTAGTGAACTACATCTAAGAATCGAACTTGCGAAAGTGAACCGCGCGGTATATAACTAGTGAACTACATCTAAAAGGAAGTAAACTTCTTTGAGATACTTTTTCTTCTTTTTGTCGTTTACCAAGTGAACCACGGAGTATTTTACACTGAACCATAATCTCACATGAAACAGTACAGAACTTCAAAAACAAAATAGACGATAGTACACATATACATACAGTCGTCCAAATCACAGAACACAACCTAAAATAAACAAAAAAAATGCATCCGAACCGCAATGCTCTAGCAGCAGAACCGCACCAGCCAAATTGTCATGGCCTATCCACGCAATTGACAATTGTCATGGCCTGTCCACGTAGTTGACTCCTACTGAGCCGCACCAACCTAAAAACTTTTTACTGAAAAACTACGCATTGCGCCCATCTGAACCACATCCCCTCGACGATGCGTACTGCATCAAGCGATGCTACCACAGGGTGAACTCCACCGAAGGGGTAGAGTACTGCACCACACACGTTTTTCTTATACATTTTTTTTGCAAATTTAACCATAGAACAAACAGCAACAATAGAAGAATGAACTGCAATGTAAAACTACAACGATGCATGTGATGAACTGCAAGACGCTCCAAACGCACGCGTTGTACTGCTGCTTTTTTCCCCAAGCACTCGATGAGGAACTGAACTGTAAAACATAGAGCAGAGCAGTCAAATCTGAAAAAAAAAACTTTTTGATCTGCACAGCCGCCACAGTTCTTCCACGGACTGCACGTGACAGGGGATTTCCGGAGACGTGGAAGTGGCTGGCTTTGGTAGCACCTCCTCTAGTCCTCCTACTGTTGGTGGTCATTAGAGCTCGATCCGGGGGGCGCGCTGACATCCAGCTGCTGTGGTGTGGCCAAATCAAGGGAGAGGGAGAGCATTAGGGAGGCTGGGAGCATCACGGACTCCATGCTCCCTCGGTGGAGCTGCAGTCCCCCGTGGGCGGAACTAGCCGCAGGAAGCTATCAACAGTGGAGGTTGTTTGAACTAGGGAGCTGCACATCGGCGTACTGCATGGTGCGGGTCAGTGAATCGCACGTTGTGGGCCGGTGAACCGCACGCCCTGCATGCACCCACGAGATGCACCACCTGAGTACATGCCGTGCGTTCTGAAGATGTGCATGCCATCTGCGAGCGCATTGCTTGTCCGGTGAGGGTGTCCGTGTGGGAGCACGCCGGTGGTTCTCTGGGGTGGAGTCAGCAATGGAGCCTTGAGAGAGTGATGAAGGGTAGAAACCCTAGGGCCGATCTTTCACGATTGGAGCGGATCCTACGAAGAACACGAAGAGAAACACGAGAGAAAGCACTCAAACCAACAAGATTCAATTACACATGTGCTAGATCCTCGAAACACAAAGAGATACACGATCCACGATCAACAAAGGACGATACAAGTAGCAAGTTCTTCTCCGTGAGGAGGTCTTGAGGTCTTTCCGTTAGGGGTCTTGAATCCGCTTGGGGGATCTTCTCCGTAGAGGTCGTGAACTCCGATGGAGAAGTAACCAAGTGGATGAGCAAAGCTCTATCTCTAAATTGAGCTAATCCTTTGCTAACCCTAGAAAGAGGGAGGAGGAGGAGTATATATATAGTCTTGGGGGGAAGGGGTACATGGGCCTCGGGCCCTTACACTGTGCGCACACAGGGGAGGCCGGACATCCGGGCGTCGGGCCAGATGTCCGGGCCTTCCCGATACGCCGGATGTCCGGGTTCTCGGGCCGGATGTCCGGGCTGGCCAGGCGCCGTCCTGGTGCTCTCTGGATTGAGGGCGCCGGATTTCCGGGCCAGAGGCCGGATTTCCGGGCTTGGCCGGATGTCCGGGCTGAGGCCGGATGTCCGGGGCCTGTAGGTACTTGGCGGCTGGGCGGCTGCTGTGGTAGATGCTCCAGGGGCCGGATGTCCGGGGCTTGGGGCCGGATGCCCGGGTCCTGGAGACCTCTTCGGATCCTTTCGTCGTTTCTCTTCATCCGTGAACTTGGGGACTTGTCCGTCTTCACGTCCATCTTCGGGAGGGCCTTCTTGGTACCTGATCATGCACAACATTCCGGACTTAGGTAGTAGCCATGTCTCGAGTGGATCAAATGTAATATCACTAAGGAAAGAAGTCACCTCGGTCTCGAGAGCTCTAGCTCGTGCTCGTGTCATAGGTCCTCTTGGCACTTGGTGAGACGGGGGTCGGTCCATGGGGATGACCGTAGGATGCTCCGCATCATCTCCCCCCCTTGGGAAAGATCCGACCTCGGATCGAAATCCTCATCGCCATGGTAGGGAGAGAGATCTTTGATGTTGAAGATGTCACTCACGGTGTACTTGTCACGTGGGATGTCGATCTTGTAGGCGTTGTTGTTGTAGCGTTCAAGCACCTTGAAGGGTCCATCGGCTCGTGGTAGAAGTTTGGACATGCGTTCGTTGGGGAAGCAGTCCTTGCGAAGGTGTAGCCACACAAGATCTCCAATGTTGAATACCATGGGTTGTTTGTTGATGTTGAGCTTGGTCGCGAGTCGTTGTACTTGGCGCTCGATAGTGTGCCTTGTATCTTCATGCATCCTCTTGAGGTAGTTCACTCGGGCACTCGCGTCCATGTTGGTGCGCTCTTGTAGTGGTAGAGGAAGAATATCCAATGGGGACAACGGGTTGAAACCGTAGACGACCTCGAAGGGGGACTTGCCGGTAGTCGAATGTCTTGCGCGGTTGTAGGCGTACTCGGCGATGGGTAGGCACTCCTCCCACTCCTTGATGTTCTTCTTGATCAACACGCGTAGTAGAGTGGAGAGCGTTCGGTTCGTCACCTCCGTTTGGTCGTCGGTTTGAGGATGGTATGCCGAAGAGAACAAGAGCTTGATTCCGAGCTTGGCGCATAAGGTCTTCCAAAAGTAGCTCAAGAACTTGACGTCGCGGTCCGAGACAATCGTCTTTGGTACTCCATGTAGGTGCAAGATTTCCCTACAAAAAAGATTTGCAACATGTGAAGCATCGTCTATCTTGTTGCATGGTATGAAATGTGCCATTTTAGAGAATCGGTCCACAACAACAAACACGGAATCCTTTCCATTTTTAGTTCTAGGCAAACCAAGCACAAAATCCATGCTAATATCTTCCCATGGGTGGTATGGAATTGGTAGAGGCATATAAAGACCATGAGATTGAGCTTTGGACTTAGCTTTGCGGCATGTAGAGCATCGGTTGGTGAAGCGTGAGACGTCGCGGAACATCTTGGGCCAAAAGTAGTTCTTGGAGAGCGTAGCGAATGTCTTGTCGCGTCCAAAGTGTCCCATTAGTCCGCCTCCGTGGGATTCTTGTAAAAGGAGCAAACGAAGAGAAGACTCGGGGATACACAATTTGTTAGCTCTCATAAGATAATCATCTTTTATGTAATAGCGTTCCCAAGACGTATGCGTCAAACATTTGGCATAAGGAATAGCAAAAGTAGGATCATGCGCATACAAATCTTTTATGTGCTCAAAACCAATGACATTCAATTCAAGTTGGGTAACAAGCATGCATTTGCGGGAAAGCGCGTTCGCCACAACATTTTCCTTACCTTTGATATACTTGATGACATAAGGAAACGACTCAATGAACTCACTCCACTTAGCATGACGCTTGTTCAACTTAGTTTGACCCTTGAGGTACTTAAGCGTTTCATGGTCGGTATGAATGACAAATTCATGAGGGCGAAGATAATGTTCCCACTCACGCAAAACTCGCACTAAAGCATATAGCTCTTTGTCATAGATGGGATAATTGAGTTGCGCTCCGGAAAGTTTCTCACTAAAGCTATGGGACGCTTTTCTTGCGTTAACACACCTCCTATACCATTACCACTAGCATCGCAATGAACTTCAAAAGTTTTGTCAAAGTTGGGTAATGCAAGCACGGGAGCATGAGTAAGCAAATTCTTAAATTCATTAAATGCGGTATCTTGAGATGGTCCCCAAACAAAGGGTGTATTTTTCTTACTCAAAGCATGTAAAGGGGATGCAATGGTGCTAAAATCCTTAACAAATCTACGGTAGAAACCGGCTAAACCAAGGAAACTACGCACTTGTTGTAAATTGGTTGGTTGTGGCCAAGTTTTAATAGCATTGATCTTAGATTCATCTACATGAACACCCTTAGAAGACACAACGAAACCCAAGAAAACAAGCTTATCAACACCAAAAAGGCATTTGTCCATATTAGCATAAAGGCGCTCTTTTCTAACAGTTTGCAACACGGTTCTAAGATGGCTGACATGATCTTTGAGAGATTTGCTAAAGACAAGAATATCGTCAAAATAGACCACAACAAATACACCAATGTAGGGCCTAAGAACAAAATGCATGACTCGCATGAAAGTACCGGGTGCTTCGGATAAACCCATTGGCATAACAAGCCATTCATATAAGCCAAATTTGGTCTTAAATGTTGTTTTCCATTCGTCACCTTCTTGTATGCGGATTTGGTAATAGCCACTTTTAAGATCAATTTTAGAGAAAATTGTGGCTCCGCTAAGCTCATCTAGCATATCATCTAGGCGTGGAATGGGGTAACGATAACGCACGTTGATAGCATTGATAGGACGACAATCGGAACACATGCGATATGTACCATCTTTCTTGGGAACAAGGATTACCGGTACGGCACAAGGACTCAAGCTTTCTCGTACATGGCCGTTGTCGATGAGTTGTTGTACTTGCCATTGGATCTCCTTGGTTTCCTCGGGGTTGACGCGGTAGGGAGCCTTGTTAGGAAGAGGTGCTCCGGGGATGAGGTCGATGCGGTGTTCGATGCCTCGAAGAGGAGATAGATCCGGAGGTAGCTCGTCGGGGAAAACATCTTGGAATTCCTGCAATAGAGAAGATAACACTAAAGGTAGATTGTGCGAGGTGTTAGTTTTTTGTGCCTCGTCCTTGCACAAAAGGACATAGTGCATAACACTTGATGGGTTCTCACACACTTCTCTCATCTCACTTTTGGTGGCAAATAGGACTAAGCTTTTCTTGTCGCTCATCGTGGAGGCACTCAATTTTGGCTTGTGGCGCCCACTCTCTTTTTGGTGGTTCGCTCTCTCACTATTTTCTCCATGATGGGTGGCTTGCTTGTCGGCGATCACTTGACTTGGAGACATAGGTCGTAGCACGTACTCCTTCCCTTTCATCTTGAAGCTATAGTGATTCGTCCGCCCATTGTGGATGACGCCTCGGTCAAATTGCCATGGTCGTCCAAGAAGGAGGTGGCAAACGGACATCGGAACGACATCACACTCCAAAGTATCTTCATATGCTCCTATCTTGAAGGAAACGTGCACCATGTGTTCCACTTGAATAGTGCCGGAGTCGCTTAGCCATTGGACCTTGTATGGATGCGGGTGCTTCATCTTGACCAATTGGAGCTTGGAGCATAGTTCTTCACTTGCCAAGTTATGACAACTTCCTCCATCGATGATGACCTTCACGGACCTTCCATTGATGCCGGCCTTGGTGTGGAAGATATGGCATTTTTGGTCTTCTTGTTGATGTTGAAGAGTCAAGACCTTGGAGACAACAAGAGCGGGGCTCGGATCTTCGTCACAAAAGACTTGATCATCTTCATCGTCATTCACTTGCCGGTGCATGGCCACTTGCTCAAGGGCTTCCATTTCGCCTTCACTCATGGAGTCGTATGTACCATCGTCGTTGAAGATCATGATGCGCTTGTTGGTACATTCGAAGGACTTGTGGCCTCGGCCGCCGCATGTGAAGCATTTGATGGAACTTGTCTTGACGGTCTCATCCGGTGGAGTTGTAGATGATGAAGCTCTCGGCTTGAAGTTGCTTGGAGTAGGAGGACGGCTGGAGGTTGTCGAAGTTTTCTTGTAATTGGACTTGTCGCCGTTGCTTGTAGAAGGCTTGGTTGAGGTAGACGGTGTTGGAGTCGTTGAAGCTTGGGTGTTGGAGAAGCCATAGGACTTGGATGAGAACTTGGCATACTTGAAGTCATCTTGCACTTGACGTTCCGCCTTGGTAGCTTGATGCACTAGCTCAATGAGGTTTGAGTAAGGTTGGAATTCGGCGATCTTCTTGATAGGATGATTGAGTCCATTCAAGAAACGTGCCATAGTTTGCTCATCATCTTCCGTGACATTGGCTCGTATCATGGCAATCTCCCTTTCCTTGTAGTACTCTTCAACGCTCTTTGTTCCTTGCTTGAGTAGTTGGAGTTTCTTAAAGAGGTCGCGGTTGTAGTAGGTTGGCACAAAACGTGCTCTCATGACATCCTTCATTTGCGCCCAAGTTGTGATGGGTGGTTCACCTCTTGCCTCGCGGCGCTCAATGACTTGTTCCCACCAAATGAGGACGTAATCTTGGAACTCAAGGGATGCCATAGCGATCTTCTTCTCTTCCTCATAGTTGTGCAAGCGGAAGATTTTGTCAACCTTCAATACCCATGAAAGGTACTCTTCGGGATCATTGCTTCCGGAGAACTTGGGCATGGTAAACTTTAGCTTGCCGTAGCGTTGCTCTTCATTGTGTTGAGGTTGAGGGTGATGACGTCCTTGACGAGGAGGATTGTCTCCCTCAACTTGCTCTTGTCGTGGAGGATTTCCATTGTCTTGTTGCTCTTGTTGAACTTGAGGTTCTTGTCGAGCTTGTGGAGGAGCTTGTCAAGCTTGAGGAGGAACTTGAGGAACTTGTCGGTGCAACCGTGATTGATAAACCCTCTCTTGAACTTCTTCGCGAAGTGCTTCTTCTTGTTCGCACCTCTGGCGGTTGCGTACGGCAACGGCGCGACTTGTGTCGTGGAGGGCACGTTGCGCCTCAAGTGCTTGAGCTTCTCGCCGTAGTTGTTCTTGACGTTGTGCCTTGGCATCTTGCTCGTCTTGGTGTAGGCGTGCTCGTTCTTCCTCTTGTTGGCATAGACGTTGCCGTTCTTGTGCTTGCGCAAAGGTAGCTTGGTTTTGGCGATGCCGATGTGCTTGCTCGTCAAGTTGCTCTTGTGTAGGGTTGCCGTGGAGAGGATTGCGGTTTGCTTGACGGTCTTGGCGTGCGGCTTGGCGAAGAGTGTTCGACGTCGGTGTACTTGAGTTGTCGGAGGAGTGTCGACTTGAGTGGCTCCGTCTTGAGGAGGACGAAGTGGTAGAAGAGCGGTTGACCAACAAGGCACGAATCTCGTCCATTCTTGCATCGTTCTCTTGTTTTTGTTCGGCGAGCTTGTTGTCGAAGTAGTCTCTTGTACGTTGCTCGGAGAGTCGCAAGTCGGTGGAGAGATGGTCGATGCGGTCGCGCAATGCTTGTTGTTCTTGATGCAAAGCTCGTTGTGCGCCAAAGAGGTGGTTCTTGGTGACGTAGGTGTTCGGGTCGTCGTCTTGCTCGATGAAGAGTGGGTTGGTAGAAGAACTTGGCCTATCCATCATTCCAAGCAAATATGTGAGTGGGAGAAAGAGAAGAACTTATACCAAATGTACCTTGACCGATGTTGAAGATGGATCAATGACCACCCAAATGTGTAACAAGGGAATAGCACAATTGGTACCAATTCTTGTCGGTTCTCACACCTACACAAGTAAAAGCTTATAGTGGAGCTCGGTTAGGATGGTGGCACAAAATTTGATGCAATTGTTAGTGAGACTCAATAATGTTGAAAAAGATTCGCAAATTTGCAAATGCAACAAGTAGACCAATAGCAAGTAGTGGTACACGGAAACGCACACGCAAATAGATGAATGGGGTCGTGCAACCAAGGGATGAGCCAAAATGTGGAATCCACGAAAATGCTCTTGTTGCACAACTCTAGAGAGACGCTAGCACGATTGCACAATAGGCGGATACGAAACTTGTGCACAACCTACTAAGCAAAAATGCAACGACTTCTATCCCATGTATGCTATATGTATGGTGTTCCGATGATATGATCCAAGATGATCGATTATGACAATCTTAATGTAGTATGATACTATGGTTCTTGCTTATAAGCTCTTTGCTTATCTTTTCCTTTTGCTTAAAAGCTTGTTTGGCTCTTTCTCTTTTGAGCTCTTTCTCATGCAAGACTTCACGAATCAAGATAGCAATTGCGTATGCTATGACAACCTTGTGACACAAGAGATGATACCAAGATATGTACCAAGATGATATGGTATGTATGCTATGGGAAGTATGATCACTAATGTGCACAAGTGACGTTGCCAGCAATACTCAAAGGCTAGTCTCGATGGGTACTATGATGTAATAGCACAATACCAAGATGATATAGAGGTTACCGTTCTTGCTTACGGTGAAGGTGTCAAAATGATGAAATGGTCGATGTCGATGACGAAGATGAGCGGCGGTGATGTCGTTGTCAAACCGTCCCTAAGTAGCCGAAACACGTTAGGAAACGGGAACCGCAACTCAAATTCTCAAAGCAAAACGTGTCAAAGTTTGTCGGAGTTGGTGACGGTTAAGCGGTGGTGGTTTCCGGAAAGCGGTGGTGGTATGCGGAATTGTAAGTGGGTATGCGGAAGTGTACGTGGGCACCGGAGCAAAATTTGGCGAAAGTTAGGCGGGAAACGGAGTGGCGGATGGAAGCGATGCTGTCAGGGGCCGGATGTCCGGGCTTCAGGGCCGGATGTCCGGGGTGGCCGGATGTCCGGGCTATCGGGCCGGATGTCCGGGCTCTGGATCCATGGACGAACTCGAAGAACTCCGCGTGGAAAAGGCAAAATCGGGGCAGAATTCGGGAGATTTTGTGGATGGAAATTGGGGAAAAGATGGGGGAAAGCTAGATCTACTTGCAACACACGAAATCCGCAGATCAAATCCAACAAAACTTCATCACACCAACAAATCACAAAAAAAAAATTGGGGCTATTTTTGTGGGGATTTTCGAAATTGGGGAATAACACAACAAAATTAGGCTAGAAAACAAAGGGTAGGGGCTCCAAAATCCGTGATCAACCAAAGCTCATGATACCAAGATGATGTAGGGTAGAAACCCTAGGGCCGATCTTTCACGATTGGAGCGGATCCTACGAAGAACACGAGGAGAAACACGAGGGAAAAACGAGAGAAATCACTCAAACCAACAAGATTCGATTACACATGTGCTAGATCCTCGAAACACAAAGAGATACACGATCCACGATCAACAAAGGACGATACAAGTATCAAGTTCTTCTCCGTGAGGAGGTCTTGAGGTCTTCTCGTTAGTGGTCTTGAATCCGCTTGGGGGATCTTCTCCGTAGAGGTCGTGAACTCCGATGGAGAAGTAACCAAGTGGATGAGCAAAGCTCTATCTCTAAATTGAGCTAATCCTTTGCTAACCCTAGAAAGAGGGAGGAGGAGTATATATAGTCTTGGGGGCGAAGGGGTACATGGGCCTCGGGCCCTTACACTGTGCGCAGACAGGGGAGGCCGGATGTCCGGGCGTCGGGCCGGATGTCCGGGCCTTCCCGAGACGCCAGATGTCCGGGCTGGCCAGGCGCCGTCCTGGTGCTCTCTGGATTGAGGGCGCCGGATTTCCGGGCTTGGCCGGATGTCCGGGCTGAGGCCGGATGTTCGGGGCCTGTAGGTACTTGGCGGCTGGGCGGCTGCTGTGGTAGATGCTCCTGGGGCCGGATGTCCGGGGCTTGGGGCCGGATGTCCGGGTCCTGGAGACCTCTTCGGATCCTTCCATCGTTTCTCTTCATCCGTGAACTTGGGGACTTGTCCGTCTTCATGTCCATCTTCGGGAGGGCCTTCTTGGTACCTGATCATGCACAACATTCCAGACGTAAGTAGTAGCCATGTCTCGAGTGGATCAAATGTAATATCACTAAGGAAAGAAGTCACCTCGGTCTCGAGAGCTCTAGCTCGTGCTCGTGTCATAGGTCCTCTTGGCACTTGGTGAGACAGGGGTAGGTCCATGGGGATGACCATAGGATGCTCCGCATCAGAGAGGGAGGAGTGCCCTGGCGCGACCCTCGCCTATGAAGGAGAGACGACCCCAGGGGCGTTGGATCTCTGGTGATGACGAGGGGAGGGACGTCGAGCGGATCTGCGCCGGCAGCAACGTGGGGCTCCCGGGTGCAGCGCGCTCGGATCCACGCTGGCAGCCGCGCGAGGCGCCTGGGGCCGGCAGGCCCGGATCCACGCCGGCAGCCACGTGAGGTGCCTGGGGCCGGCGGGCCCGGATCCACGCCGGCAGCCGCTCGGGCCGCCTGGATGTGGGGTGCCTGGACCGGCGTTGGGGACGGTGAGGAGGCTCGGTAGGAAGATGGAGGTTGCCCCGCGAGCAAGGGGCGGCGGCAGCGCGAGGCTGTGGAGGTGGTGAGTTTAGTGCCCGGCGGCGGGGTCGGGGGAGGTGGGGAAGAAGGAAAAGGGGGAGGGAGGGGGCGTTGCCCGGGGTAGTAGGCTAGGAGGTTGGGAGAAGGTGGGAGAGAGGTGGGTGGTCGTGCGGGCGGCCGCGGGGATTTTGTTTATCTTTGTATAGGTGTGGTTCGGTTTGGGGTGGGGGTGGTCGGTTTGCTGTTTTTGGCGGTGCTTAAGTGTTAGTAGAATAAGAGTCTTAAGGGTGTTAGTAGAATAGACCCACCCTGTGTCTATCATAGCTTATCATAGAACTTGTTTAGGCTTGCTAAGTTTTAACGGTTTAAAAGTTATCAAAAAAATATAAAATAAATAGTGGAGCGTCACTCTAATGTAATTAGATGATCCAATGGAGGGATTGTGAATATGCAATTATGTGTCCTGAGAAAAAATATTAATTTTTTCAGCTCGCTGCGACATAAATTTATATTGAACTTTTTTTTGTCCAGGACATATATAGTTGTATTTTTCCAATCGTTCCGTTGAATCATGTTATATTATAGGTGTGTTGTTTCAGTATTTTTTAGTGATCAAGAAAGCGTTTTAAGCGACGCTTAAGCGCCGAGCGATGGCAAAACGCTTCGCTTTTGCCATAAGTGCAAGATTAAGCGTTTTTTTAGTTGGCCATAATTTGGCTGTTTCTGAACTACTGCTTGTCTGCTTGCGCAATAATGGCAATATGCCATTTACCTTATTATTAGGCTCTGTTTGGCAATTATTTCTTTCATATTCTGGCCACATGATATCTATTAGGTTATGTCTATTTGAACCGAACTGCATTTTAGTTGTGATTTTGCTTGCTATGTGCACCTGATGTGTATTTGCTATGGTGTGAACTGTATTTTAGATGCTATTTCAATTACCCATGTGCCATGTTTCCTATTTTTCTGTGTATGTTATTCAAAATCTGTCAAATTCTAGCCAATCTAAAAAAACACTTAAGCGCCCATTGCTCTAAGCTGCGGCCTTCCGCTTCGCTTACGCTTTTTTTTGAACATTGATTATTAGGGACTTTTACGCCATCGAAAACCTTAATCAGTTCTATGGCAAGCTATGATAGAAAATTTATATATTTATAATGAAATCGTTAAGACATCTTGGGAAAAAGCAAAGCTAGCAGGCATTGGCCCTCCCCTTGCGGACCGAACGAGAGCCGTGCATGCTGATTTACATAAGTGGGACCGCGGAATTCTTAAGTGTCCGAAGCGGAGAATTAATAAACTGAAAAAAGAGTTAGAGAGACTGAGGCGTGGTCCAATGAATACCGAATTCCGCTGCTGTCAGAAGGAAATTATTGTGGCTGGTTTCAGAGAGGCCGTGCGAATTGGTTGATGCATGGGGATCGTAACACGTCGTTTTTCCATAACGCAGCCACGACCAGAAAGGAAAGGAATAATATTAAAAAATTACTAGATGACTCGGGAGTCTGGAAGAAAGATAAGGAGTTGAAGGATCATATCATTGATTATTTTTCAAAACTATTCACGTCGGAAGTCCAACAACCAAACCAAGAGGTTTTATCACTTGTTCGTAGGAGAGTTTCCACTGAGATGAACAATGCTCTTCTAGCCCCTTACACTGCCGAAGATGTCCGCAAGGCGTTGTTCGATATTGGGGATCTAAAAGCCCCAGGTCCAGATGGTCTACATGCTATCTTCTATAAAAGATTATGGTTCATGCTAGGTGATGACCTGATAGAGGAGGTCCTGCAAGCAATCAATACATGTACCATCCTGGCCGGTTGGAACGATACTGCAGTTGTGATGATTCCAAAGGTTAACTCACCGGAAAAGGTAACCCAATTTAGGCCAATAAGCTTATGTAATGTGGTATATAAAATAATTGCAAAGATGGTGGCTTCTCATTTAAAGGTCCTTCTGCCAGAGGTGATCAGTCCCACTCAAAGTGCCTTCATGCCTGGCAGACTGATTACGGATAATATTCTAGTAGCTTATGAATGTTTTCACACAATCAAGAATAAGAGAGAAGGAAGAGAATGTTTGTGTGCTATAAAACTTGATATGCACAAAGCTTATGATAGAGTAGAGTGGCCTTTCCCGAAAGAAATTTGTTGAGACCGGGCTTCTGTCAACAATGGGTGAACTTTATTATGCAATGCGTCTCAACAGTTGAATACAGAGTTAGGATTAATACAGAGGAAAGTGAGAGTTTCAAGCCTACAAGAGGCTTGAGACAGGGAGACCCGTTGTCACCATACCTTTTCTTGTTGTGTACTGAAGGCTTGAATGCCCTACTGACACATGCGGAGGAAAATGGAAAAATCTCAGGTGTAAGAGTATGTAGAGACGCCCCACCGATAACAAACCTTCGTTTTGCGGATGATTCATTGATTCTTATGAAAGCCAACAAACAAAGTGCAGAAACTCTGAAAGCTGCGCTCGATCTATATTGCGAGGCATCGGGACAATTAGTTAGCGTTGAAAAATCCAGTATTTTCTTTAGTCCCAACACGAAGGTGGAGATTAGAGCACAACTTTGTACTACACTGAATATAATGACTGAGGCCCTCGGTGATAAATATCTGGGTCTGCCAGTAAATGTGGGGATAGAAAAAACAAATTGTTTCCAATTTCTAATTGAGCGTGTTTTCAAGAGAATCAGTGGCTGGAAGGAAAAATTACTGTCTACCGGGGGAAAGGAGATCTTGCTCAAGGCTGTGATCCAAGCCATACCCACCTATGCAATGTCGGTCTTTAAAATTCCTAAAAAAATTTGTAAAGGAATCATCGACGCGATAGCGCATTTCTGGTGGGGAGACGAGGAGAATTAGAAGAGGATGCATTGGATGTCCTGGTGGAAATTGTGTGTCCCTAAAAATCAAGGAGGAATGGGATTTCGTGACATCCACTGTTTTAACTTGGGTTTGCTCGCCAAACAGGCATGGCGTCTGTTGGATAATCCTGATTCCTTGTGTGCTTCTATCCTATGGGCAAAATATTACCCTGATGGTGATCTGTTAAATGCGAAGTTAAAGAAAGGCTCTTCCTTTACATGGCAAAGTATTATGGCAGGCACAAATACACTGAAACGTGGCTATATTTGGCGAGTGGAGAATGGACACAATATTAATATTTGGTAAGATGCCTGGATTCCAAGCTATGCAGCTAGAAAAATTGTAACGCCTAAGGGAGGTAACATGTTAACTAAGGTAGGTGATCTCATTGATCCTGCTTCTAATACTTGGGATGAAGACTTGATTAAACAAACTATGTGGCCAATCGATGTACAAAGGATTCTTTCAATTCCCCTGCCGCAACATGATATGCAAGATTTCATTGCCTGGAACTATACAAAAAATGGTATTTTCTCTGTTCGATCAGCCTATTCTATGGAGTGGGACCACCAGTATGGAAGCAAATTAAAACACTCTAATGGGATGGGGCGAACCACAGTTAACCCCATTTGGAGTAAGGTATGGAAGTTAGTCTGTCCGGCAAAAGTAAAAAATTTCTTATGGCGTACGCTACATAGTACAATCCCATGCCGGGTTACGCTAGCTAACAGACATATGAAGGTTTCACCCATCTGCCCCACTTGTTCGGAGGGTTTAGAAGTACAAAACATATGCTCTTCCGCTGTAGTAAAGCAAAGGAGGTCTGGAAAAGGCTGGGGGTGGATGATATTATTGATAAAGCTTGTGAAGTTGACCGTGCGGGAGAGGCGGTGTTGGAGTATTTACTACTCCTATCAGATCAAGATTTGCGGATATTGGGTTACCACAATGTACGTGAGATGATTGCTATTTCAGCATGGTATCTATGGTGGGAAAGACGGAAGCTGGGACACAATGAGAAAACTCAAAATGTAACTCAGATCTCAATGGGGATTCTTGCTCTTACCAAAAATTTTGTTAATGCATCATCCCCCAAGGCGTCGATGAAGAAGGTGGTCTGGTCTTGTCCTCCAAGAGGTTTCGTTAAACTTAATGTTGATGCTTCTTTTGATCACGATCTTCTTAGGGGTTCCATGGGAGCGGTCCTTCGAGACGACAAAGGCAGGTTTATTGCTGGAGGGAATGAGAAAATAGATTTTTGCGTGGATGTGTTGATGGCGGAAGCTTTAGCTCTCAAATTCGGTCTAACACTGACGCAAAGGGCGGGATGCAATCGCCTTGTTATAAATTCAGATAATATGGAGGTGATTGAAACTATGAATGATGAAGGACAGTCGGCGGGTGCGGCGACTGCAACCTTTGATGATTGTTATCATTATGCTTGTGATTTCATTACTGCTAGATTTGAGCACTGTGATAGGGAAGCAAACAAAGTAGCTCATGAGCTTGCTAGACTAGCTAAATTTTCTTTGACTTTCGATTAGTTTGAGGAGCTTTTAAATGAAATTGTAATGATCCTCACAAACGATGTACTAGTTATCACAAATGAATAAAACCTGAGTTTTAAAAAAAATGATAGAAAATTTATATACACACGGGAGCGCTAAACTGAGCCTGAGCGTACAACGCTAATTCTACGCTCCGGCCAGAACTGCGCACCCAACTAATCAGCTAATGCACTCAACCAAGCAACCAACATGCGCGCGACTAGTGCCTTGGTATCCCGCTTGATCGTGAATTCCTAGGTAACTAGTAGTAAAGCATGTTAACCTTTTTACTACACATGCCTGTTCACAAAGTCTATGGTAACGTCACACATAAAATGTAGTAAAACATGTTAACCTCTTTACTACACATATCCGGAAAATCGGTAGTAAACCTATAGTAAAATTAGTAACCTCTTTACTATAGATGCACTTTTGTACTACACATGTCTGACCATGAAGTTTGTCATAGCACCCCATGCAAGATATAGTAAAAATGCTAACCACCTTACTGCACATTCCTGGGAAAACAATCAGTATTATAACACGTAGTACAATTAGTAACTTCTTTACCATAGATGCATGTACATGGTAGAGGCTAGTGCATCTCCTCCCCCGAGCCGCTCCCGCGATCGTCCTCGGGGGCAACCCTAGCCGCCTCCGCACCGTCCCCTCCACCCGGCCTCCCTCCCCTACCGCCGCCGCCGGGCAAAGCCCGGCCGGTGTAGGTGGCGGCGGGGAGCTTCTTCCCCTCGGCGTGGTCAGCGGCATGACGGCGCCCTGGGGCCTGGACGGCGCGCGGCGGCTGCGGTGTGTCCTCCCCATCAGGTGGCGGCGCGTGGGGCGACACGGGCCAGATGTGGTCGGATCCGGTGCCGGTGGCTCGTCCTTCGGCAGGGGCTGTGGGCGGCATCGACCATGGCTGGCTTCTCCCTGATGTAGGCAGGGGCCGCGGTGTGGTGGCGATGGTGGTGGGGTGGACTGGGGCGGAGGCGGGCAACATTTGGTGCTGCCGGCGGTCTCCCTGGTGCCACCGGCTGCGCATGGCTTGGGTCACGGTCGGTTGTTTCCTCTTCGCTGTTGGGTGGGGGTAGCAGCGGCGTGGTGGCGGTGCGTGCCGGGCGGCTCCGACGCTTGGAGCTAGCCGGGCGGCGCGAGTTGGGCAGTGGCCCGGTGTGGCTGCTACTGCTCCGGCCGTGGGTGGCTCCACGTTAGCTTGGCAGGTCGGCTGCAGCTGGTTTGTGCCGGCGTCGGCTTGTCCGTAGGCAGCTTGTGTCGGCCTTCGATACCTCTTCTCGTCGTTCGTGCGCTATTTTCGTCGAAGGGTTGGCCCTCTCCCAGCTGCGGTCCATCGCTCGTCTCGTGCCCGGTGCTGTAGAACCGAGCTCGTCTCGCGCCCGGTGCTGCAGGACGGTGCTACAGGACGGGTGGATGGAGGCTAGTTTTGGCCGGCCTATAGGGTCTTAACGCTGGGGGCCGCCCATAGGTGCGAAATCGGGGCCTTTCCGCTCATCTCTTTGGTTGGGGTAGCGGCGGGTCTCGGGTGAGGTGGTGTCAAGGTCTTGGATGCCGGGGCGGCGGCCCTGGTGGTGGTAACGCGGTGCTCATGGGCAGAGCCCGTGGCTTGGTGTTGCCCGGTGGCCATGGCCGTGTCGTGGTGGCCGGGTTATGACGTTCGGTGGCGGTTAGTGTTGGTCGAGGTGAAAACCTGTTCTATCTTCGGACGGACCGGCGGGGGCGAAGCTCGTTCCCTTCTTGAAGGCGTCGTCGCGGCTCTCATTGCCCGTCGTGTTGCTCCAGAGGAAAATTTGATCCTCGGATCGGGCGGTGGCGTAACCTTCTTGAAGGCGTCGACTTGGAGCCCACGGTTCGTCGTATGCGGCTTCATCTCTTCGCAGTGGCGTATTCATGGTTGAAGCCCCCGGTTGCTCGTGTAGTGCTAGGGGTGGTGTGGCTGTGCTCAACGCCTATGTATCTTGCTTTGGGTATGTGCGTGTGTTGTGATGGCGTGCGTTTGTACCGGGTTGTAAAGCGAGGCGAAACGGAAATTGCCTTTGGTGACCGAGCTCACTGGAGGTCTCCAAATTCAAAATTCAAATTTCATCGAAATTCATATTTTTGCATTTAAAAAAATTCTGAAAAAAAGTACAGATATACATGAAGGCATAACACACATGTGTGTAAATTTTCAGGGCAAAATACGTTAAAATGAGGGCTTAGCAAAAAAGACAAATCTGGGGCTGTTTAACATGTGATACTATTCATCCTCCCAGGTCATGAATTTGTCTTTTTTGTACAGGTCGCATTTCAACGTATTTCATCATGAAATTTTACACACATGTGGGTTACATCCTTACATACACACATATTTTTTTTAGAATTTTTTGAAACATAAAAGTTTGAATTTGAATTTTTAAAAAATAAAGGCCTCCATGGAGCTCGACCTCCAAAACGCCATTCTCGAGGCGAAAGCCTTTTTCGGTAAATGCATGTACATTGTTAATAAAATTTCAGATAACATATAGTAGTAAATGTGTGATATCTCTAGTAAAATTGATTTCAAATTAATCATAATGTTACATATACGCAAGGTGAGCAAATTATGACCAGGATCTAATTATTTAAAATATAGTAATTATTGGTTGACTATACCGCATGCTAGAGCGATAGTAACAACCGTGCTATATGTAGTACTCCCTCCGTAAAAAAATATAAGAGCGTTTAGTGATCACTTTCACTAGTTGAAGGAACTTGTGGGTTAGGATAGTAAGGACATGGTTACATCATGTATGTGCAAGAGTCTTTTACCATCAGGTGGAAACTGTGGGTTGGGACGTGGTCACTTTCTTAATGAGCGAGTTCGATCGTGGTTTGAATGGCCGGGGCGCAGAAGAAGTTAATATATATACAACGACTCCAACGAGTCAAATTTAACTAATGAACACATACAAAGGTCTTGCGATCAAGATACAAGTAATAACGGAATCGAAATATACCTTAGACAGGTAAGATTTAACAAATTGCCTTAAGAAGGCTAAAAAAACAAGTGGCGTCCATATCACTGCCCATACCACTATCTGAGGGATAACCATAGCTAATGTTGTCATACAGATTATCTGTTGGAAGGAAAATACTCTCTCCGTCCGAAAAAGCTTGTCCCTTAAATGAACGTATCTAGCACCAAATTAGTGCTAGATTCATCCATTTAAGAAACAAGTTTGAGACAAGCTTTTTTGGACGGAGGGAGTAATTAGTAAAAATCCAATCCTCGTCCCCAACCTTCTCTCATCGCCGACACCATGGGCGGCCAGTTGAAGGAAAATACTCTCTCCGTCCGAAAAAATTTGTCCCTCAAATGAATGTATCTAGCACCAAGTTAGTGCTAGATTCATCTCTACTTTTAATGGAGCAGTTGGTAGTCTCGCTTTCAGGTTTTTTTTCATCCCACCTCCCATGGTTTTTTTTGTACCTCCTCCCACCTTCGCTGGTTTTTTTTCGTAGATTTTTTTTCGTCCCCTCCCCCCACTTTATCGGTTTATTTTCGCGTCACCCTCTCACACAACGAAAGAAATCTGAACAGATCAGAACTTTCCATACTGGCGCAAGTTATATTTAGTAATGTAGAATCAATCACGAACAATCTCTAAAGATCAAATCTAAATTAATTAACCTTACCTTAAATCACTCAATCACATTAACCTTACCTTAACTCACGGATGGTAATCAATCTCCAAACAAAGGAAACAATACATCGAGGGAGCAGTAAATAAACTCCCTTTCTTATGACATGTATATGATCTTCCCTTCCCTCTTCGTTGTCGAGCGTTCTTGATTCTCGAGGCCGATGCTTGGGCTGCGTCACTGGGTCGCGACGGTGCCGGAGGACGAGGATGGCGAGGCCGGGTGCCGCGGCACCGCGTTGGCCGCGGCCGGTGAAGGGGGCGAAGAAGGGCGGCTTCCCTGGCCCTGGGAGTTGCTGCGGTGGAAACGGCACTTGAAGGACCCGGCGTGGGTGGCCGACGCGCAGACACACTTGGAAGCGGGCCCGTGGCCCGCGCCGGACGGCGCCGACGCCGCCCCGGGCCACCTCCTCCCCGTATTCTTGGAGCTGTGGCTGGCCGATTTACATGAAATTAATTCCCTCAATTGTGATGGCAAATATAATACACATAATCCATATTGTTATGCACTAGCGTGTGTGTGTGTGAAATAGATGGATTATGGTCCCGTACCCAATAAGATGGATATGTGTGTGTGTGTTAGAGAGAGAGAGGGAGAGGGGGAGAGAGAGTGAGGAAGAGGGAGGGAGAGAGTGTGTGTGTGAGGATTTGATGGTAAAAAAGGTCGCCAATGTCACTTGATATGTATGAGAATATTAATATTGAACTCTTAAAGTTAATGTGGCCCCGTTGCAACGCACGAGCGGTTCTTCTAGTCTATTTAAGAGAGAAGTTTGAGACAAGTTTCTTCGGACGGAGGGAGTAATTAGTAGAAATCCAATCCTCGTCCCCAACCTTCTCTCATCGCCGACACCATGGGCGGCCAATCCTCGCTCCTCTGAGATGTACCCTAAACATTGTCACGTTCATCGGTCTTAAGACTGGTACCAACGAAGTTCATCTGTCTTAGGACCGGTAGCAGTCATCGCATGTGACACTAACTCTGTAAGGACTGTAATGTTTTCTCGGGTACTTTTTCATTCTTCATGCATTCCCCTGTATGGAATTATATTTATTTTTTCACCTTTTGTTGAAGTCTCCCGTTAATATATCTTGCAGGAACAACAAGAAAAGCAACTTGAGCTAATCCTTGCAATTGGGGAAGCAAGTAGGATAGATGACAAGCAGGACTTCTTAGGCCAGGAAACTGCTATATCTTCCAGTTCAGCTCCAGAGTATGCAAATATAAGGGACCCGGATATCCATGGAACATCAGATTTTTAGGCATGGCAAATCGAATGTTTTTCATGGCAATTTACGTTGGCATGAGGATGGCAACTAAACTTGCCAAAAACGTTTGATTTGCTATGCCTACAAATCTGACGTCAGTTTTTTTAGCATTTCCAAATATAAAAGCTGAAACACTTGCAGGCGGCAATAAAAACCCTGATTTCATTTGCCGAAACAGAAGCTATAGAAGCGTCATAAGCCTCTGCAGTAAGGTTTTGTACCATCCAAATAATGAAGAGGAATAGATGATTAAAGTGGTTCCCTGATGAATAAAATCGCTGCTTTGAACAGTAAGCTGCCAGCAATATTTTGATATGCTGTTTGTAAACACAAGAGACGCAGAATAAATACACCATAACGTGTGATATGTGCAGAGCAAAGCTGTTGTTTTTACAAGATCCCACCACATGTCTGCTCAGTAAGAAGATAATCGCTGCTTTAAACATGAAGATGTGGCCTAATATGCCCCCCCCTCCCCCCCGTCGTCTCGTGCAGGCGACTCGGGGGCGATTAGGTTTTCCCCCGAGCGCCGCCACCCTTGCTGCCTCTCCTCGCCGCCATCGCCGGTGGCCTCCGGCCGGCCCGCGGCGGCGGCGGGACTCCTTCCACCTCCTCCTCCCTCCATCCCTGCGTTGGCCTCCTCCCTGCTCGTCCGATTCATCCTCGGTGGCACGGGGCTGCGTGGAGGTCGCCGCCGCTGGATCTCATTCAGATGGCCTTCCCGCAGGCTGGGGCCTTGCCTCCTGCCGCCGGCCGGCATGGGGAGCAGGCGTGGTCGCTGCTGGCTGCTGCCCCGTCCGGTGGGTCGCTCCCTGTGCTTGGAGCGGCCAGATCTGGATCATGGCGTTGGGGTGCTTGAAGGAGGTCGTTCCGGGGTGGGGCCTCGGAGTGGTACTCGTTGCGGTGGCTGGAGCGGCCGGCTTCGCGCGAGCTGCTCGTTTCTTCGGAGACGGGTGAGCGTGGCTCTCTGGATTTGGGACGGCGGCCCTTCCGGCGAGACTCCATTTGCTCTGCGGTGAGCGATGGAGTAGGCGTGGTACTGGTGGCCTGGCCATGCGGATGGCGGGCTTCCGTGGACTAGGGCCTCGGCGTGCAACCCTGGCGGCTGGCGGCGCTAGATCTGCCTGTTGCTAATCTTCCCATGTTCGTTATGCTCCCTTCCCTCAGGATCTGGGCTGTGCTGGCGTGCTAGTAGGCCTTCGTCCGGGCCACGGTGGGAGCTGGTGGTGGGGATCGAGACTGGGAGAAATCCCTGGTCGGCTTCGGCCGGCCGCGACGACGACGACGCCCGAGGGTGCCGTAGTTCTTCATGGAGACGTCGGTCAAGTCTGCTCCACCTCTTCCTTGCCCAGAGCCTCCCGGGTGAAAACCCTAACTGCGGTGAGCGGCGGCGACGCTCTGCGTCATTTCCTTCTTGAAGGTGCCGTCTTGGGAGCTTTGCGGTGGTGGGCACTATTGGGTTTGTTGGCGGCGGCAACTGGTGTGCTATTCTTCGTCCAAGCATGTGCTTTTCCTCCGACATGGTCTCGCCATGTGCAGCGTGGCCTCTGCTTGCTCTCGGTGTGCCAAGACGGCGCATCAGGTGTGCGCTAACCCTCTCTAAGTGATCCACCGGTGGCATTCATCCATGTCCTTGGATCTTTTCGATCTTCCGACGGTGCAGTGCCTTGCGATCCAGGAGAGGAGGTTGTGGCCTCCTTCGGAGATGGATTTGGATGGAGGGATTGCGCCGGGGTCCTTAGTGTTTGGTGATGGCACGCCATGTCGATGCTTACTCATTTCTTCTCCAGTGTCGGCATGCTACTTGTTATGGTTCTGCTGCGGAAGAGGACCTCGACGTTTTCAGCTCTTAGTTTCTTTGTATATCCTTCCTGTGCGAAGTGTTTGAGGCCTCGTTAGCTGCTTTCCAGCGTCTTTGTATCTTTCCGTTTCTAATTTGCTCTTGTCAGTTGTATGCTGCAGTTGTATCCTGGCCGGTTGATGGCTTTGTTAATTCAAAGTCGGGCAAGGTGCGAGTCCTTCTCAGACTCGGCTGCGTGTTTTCTCTAAAAAGATGTGGCTAATATTTTTTATACCCTATGTCTGTAAAATACAGGAGATCTAGAATAATTAACTGCAATATATATGTCTGTTCAAGCATGAACGCGGCTGGTGTCTAGTAAGCTGCAAGCACACTGAGAAGTTAAAATATGGAACCGGCTGGCAGTTTTTTTTGGAAAAGGAGGAAGACCCTCGGCCTCTGCATCTGGGCGATGCATGCAGCCACTTTATTAATTATTCACAAAAGACCTTACAAAGTAATACATCAGTAAGACTGAAGCCACCGTCTAGGCAACATCTGTCGCTACTCCTATCCAGTTGATGAAGGGATGCTGATAGTCTGGGCCTAATACCAAACAGACCTCGCAGCCAAACCTAAAATCTAAGACCTGAGGCCCCAACCAAGCCACCTCCCGGGTATGGGGCACCCACCGGTCTGGCGCACGCTCAGAGGCCGCCGCCGCCAACTGCCACCAATCCATCTTCAGAGTTGTACTGACTCATCAACCTTGCCCGGTTTAGCTGCCGTCGACGCCACCACAACGCCAGACAACGCCGCCATCCTGCGCTCGTCCATCAACACACGCCCAGCAGCGAGACCCCGTTGCTCCATGCCGCTAGGAACCGCCATTGTCGATTTGTCAGATGCAACGTCACACCTCCTTCGCGAACACCACCTACTGGTCCCATCCCCTCCACCTGCAGTTCCTCTGCACTCCCAACCAAGCCCCAAGACCCATGACGACACCTCCAGGAAGCTCACGACGTGAAGCGCTGCTGCCGCCAAATCCGAAGAGGATTGTAGGTTTTCACCCGGCATGAGATCGAGGTGGGTAGATTGGGCCCTCAGTTGCGTCTTCATGAAGGAAAGCGACACCCATGGCCGCCGCCGCCGCTGGGCCAGTCAGACCGGCCAAGGTTTCCCCTGGACCCAAGGTACACCACCAGGGCTCACCATCATCGGATCCTGCAGCCGCAAACCATCGGGACGACGAGAGAGGCAGTAGGAGGGAGGGGAACCACCAGATCTGATGCCGCGAAAACCACTGGAGGATCCCCGGCAGCCCACCTGCACTGCCGCGCCCGGACAAGGAGGCCAGCCTAGGGGCCGCCACCCTGGATCCAGCAGCCTCCGCCCAGATCAGGCAGAGCATCGCCACGCTGCCGCCACGGCCGCCCCTAGGAACCGGCCGGCCGCCACGCCGCCGCGCTCATGGAGACCGCCGTGGGCCAGATCGGCGCCGCTGCCATAGATCAGGGCGTCATCCTCGAGATCGGGGATCCCGCGCATCCCTAGCCCGGAGTGAGAGGGCGATGCCTCCGCCGTCGCCATCGCACGCGCGGGCTTAGCCCGGCGCCGACCACCGGCAGCGGTGGAGGGGAGAGCGGGAAGGAGGAGGGGGGCGGCGACGGAGGGTTAGGACCTCTCGGTCGCCCGCGCGGGGGCGACGGAGGGGTAGGGGGAGTAAAATTATCTACTGAGCATTACCCATCTAGCTAGGACTGTCCAGTCTTCAACTCATCCTGTGATTGTGTAATGATTTGTGTTACACCAGATTTTGGCTTGCACAAAACATCTTTAAGATGGCCTCAAATGAAAAGGTGCCCAACATGAAAGTTATGTGTCCCGTTGAATCAAACAATTTTTTTCCGGTCATCTTCATCAGAGGTTGTATGTGACCCCCAAGCCAAAAAAGTGCGCTGCATAGGAGGTGCCTGAAGATGGTTGGACTGTGGCACATTTGTGGAAACAAGTTGGAGATGGTTGGACTGTCCAACCCATTTGTGCACACAAGTCCAAGAAGGGAGGTCCTATGTGATGCATTCTGCGTTAAGTTGCTGTGCTTTCACACATGGCTCTTCGTTCGCGGGCTAAGTGGGCCGCTTGGCGCGCGTTTCTTTTGTTAGCGCGGGTTTTTTCTCTGGTTCGTACGGTTTCACTGTTTTTTTATGTTTCTACTGCTTCATCGGCATGTAAAAGCCTAGAGCTTCTTTACAGTACAGAAAAGAAAGTATTATGCTGTTTGAACTTTTCAAACAGTAAGAAAAAGGTTAGAGCTTCTTTACAAACTTGTTCTGCTGTTTGAACCTTCTTTGGAACTGCCATTAGCCAATAAAGTATCACTGTGGCACCGTGAAAAAACATAAAAATGTATCTAAACAGTACATAAAAGCCTGTTTACAAGCTGATTCATCTGTTTTTAACCTTTACAACTAAAAGTAAGCAAGAAAGTATCACTTGGGCAGCGTGAAAATCATAAAAATGTATCACTAAGGTAACATTTTCCCATGGAAGTATTTCCTTCAGTTGAATACTTTTCTTGTAGTGGAATTTCCCTTGAAGTTGAAAGTAATAATAGCGATGAGACCCTTCAGAATAAAAGGGATAAAATGTTAGTTCGAACTGGGGAAAAAAGTTGGATAGGTAAAATGTTTAGGAAAAATGAAATATGGTAATACACCTTCCTTCCAAGGAAAATACAGGTGCAGGAAATTTGTGCATTGGAATTCTTTAGGTGAAAGCAGTTACACTATCCATTACTCACTCCGTCCCAAAATAAGTGTCCCAACCTTAGTACAAATTTGCACTTTAGTATAAAGTTTAGACACTTAGTATTATTTAGTAACAGAAACTACAGATAATGAAGTTACCTAAGCTGAGTTCATATGCAGAATGAAAAATGATTAGCCTTCTAAGCTTCACTTGAATATGCGGAAACCCTGTTGAGAAAAAATGTTATTAAAGGAAATTAATGCACTGATCAATACAAAGGGCAAGGTCTAGCGAAAGTAATATTTCTCTCCTGTTGTTGGGTGAAAAGAACTAGAGAACTTACATGTCTCTGCAGGAAAGACGTTACGAATGGCAGCTGAATTTCATTGTCCTTGCAAGTCACAATCTCAAAAATAATTTTCTCATGTAGAGCTTGTAGATCGTCCTTCAGTTTATAAAATAAATTACAGTTTAAATTTGGTTATGTTCTGAAGATTGACCAAAAAGGAAATGAAGTGCCTTAATTGTAGAAACTGGTATGTACTTACATTAGAGAAACCCTCCACTATGAGACCTTTGTAGTTGCTAACATATTGAAGAAGGAAAATTCTTGAGTCATACCTGGAAAAAAAGGATGGAAATTTCAGTGAATTTAAATTAGTTTCTATCTGTTGTTTGAGGATATAGAAGAAAGACATTTCTTATCAGTCATATAAGCACAGGGGAGAGTCCCATGGAAAATGCACCTGAAATTGACCTTGGGAGCTGGTACAAATCTTGACTCAAAATTTCCTATATTAAAAGAACTAGTATTTCCATATGTAGCAGCAAACAGAGCCTTGAAGTTGTAGATTACTGCACTAATTGTTGGTAAAAATGTATCACCACTATAGTAAGGGTTCAAAATATCAAAAAAATTGGCTCTGAAGTTAGCGACGATTAATATCCATTATTTTTCCTTGAAGACATGCATTTTCACCTACAAAATTGTAGAAAGGAACAAACTATAAGTCTAACCTCTGTGAAAGTTAAAATTCTATGACAGTACTTTTTATAAAATATGTTCTTACCAAGGAAGCATTCAATAAACTGAAGCCAGTAGTAGTTTCCTGTAAGATTAGTTTGTTTGCAGGATCTGAATGATTTAACATTGGGTTCATTAGCTTCTCCTACATGTTTGTTTTCAAAAAAAGTTTGATAGTTAGAAAAATTAAAAGATCGTAGAAGTGAAAAAGACAACAGAGGAAAAGAACACAAAAATTATATGCTGACCATGTCGTCGATGCTAATTATGTGTTCTACTAATTCACTGTTTGGTAGAAGTCCTTTCCTTCCTGGGTTGAGCTGATCTTTATTCTTTAGTTTTCCAAATCAGCCAACAACCCGAGGAATTATCCAACCACTAGTCTTGTATGATAGAATAATAGTTTTCTGGTCCACCCAAACTCCTTCAATCTCGAATATCCTTTGGTTGTTCATGGCAGAACAACATCATCAAGAAAGTAATATAAAAAAGCATGGATAGAATGTATTTTGTCTATGTTCGAATAATGTAGAACATACCTGTAAGTTAACTTGGAAAGAAGTCCAACCAAGGATTGGTAGAAATCATTCTCTATTCCATTTAAAAAAATGACCTGCTTACCTGTCTTTTTTTCTTGAATTACTAGTGTCCCAGATTTGAAAGATTTCACGTTGTTGCCAAGTTGAACCTTCTGCTTCTGAAAACATACTGGAATGTGCTTCATGCTATTCGAGTGCTTGAACTAAAAAAGGATCTTCGATAGGTGTGCCAATATTGGTTGGGTAGAGTTTCGGTGATAGGAAATCCATTATCCTTATTGGGCTCTCATTTGGAGGAATATTGGGGTTAACATTATTATTATATTGGCTGTTATATCGATTTGCTGGGAGGGTGAACTGAGAAGACGAAGCAGATGCAAAGGGTCTAGGTGGTTTTGATGTAATTCTTTCAAAAATGAGAGGGACAATCCCTACTATGTCAATTGAATTGGTAATTGCATCAAAAGAAGGACAATCTGTGACTGCGTATTGAGTGCTTGTACCAGGCTCTCCATTTGAATTGCCATGCATTGTATTGATGAGACTATTGTCAACTGAGAAATTCTGTTCAGCAAGCAACCAGCCTTTATCTAGATCAAGATCAACATAATCTGGTTGCCAAAAAAATCAGTAAGAGAACATTAAAAATTATAATCTTGAGGCCTCAGTTCATCTGCATGGCCCATAAAATTCTTTGGACAAATGAAATTGGTAAGAAAAATGACCTTGCAAGCATTCTCCTGGTAATAAGAATATGAACAATGGTAAGCTGAACTTTGTTTCTTCTACTTTTATCTTTGGGGATCTTGATTCAGACAAGCATCATGTAGAAAAAAAGATTTGTTATGATTTATTTCATGATATATTTTGGTAGAGAGAAACACATGGTTAGATGCAGAGATAAAAAGGAACAACTTAGATGTAACAATGCTGAAACATCAGTGCTAGGTGTTGCTTTTGGATTTGATGTCTTCACAAATAGCTCCGGGCAAGCAAGTTGTTTGAAAGATGGTAGATTACCATGAAAAGAGAAAGAGAAATTGGGACTTGTTATGTTCACAGACTGAGGAAAATCATTGACCAATTCCTGAAGAAATTCATCTATGCTGACTCGTTTATGTTTGTCAATGATTGTTGGAACGTTTAGCATTGGAAAATTTGGAGGTGATTGTATAGCCAAGAACTGTTTAGGCGGAGGAACTTTGAATGTATTTTTCATAATAGCTGATTTGAATTGGAGATTTGGACTGCTGGAAGATGCCCCGGTCTTCAGAAATGAAGAACCCATATCATCGACATAGCTCTTCAGGGTAGGTGTTGAGTTCCGAATGATATTTCTGTATAATTCTTGAGCCTTCATTTGAAGAATGATCTTATCCTGTAAATGAAAGAGTATGTGTTGTTAAAAAGACTCAAAATGACAATCACAGTGAGAGAAAAGTTGTTGTTATTCCGAAAGACCAAAAGCAGCAAGAGAACTTACTTGTGTTAGACTGATTTCTAGGAATTTGGAATCAATGCATTATGATATTTTTTCAGGTAGTTCGACGAAAGTTGAATCGTTGAATGGAGTGGATGAGATATACTTTATCTGTTTGATAAGAGGAGGATGTTAAATATTAATAAAATGTTTCATTGTAAAGTAGTGAGAAAACTTCAAATTGAAAACTAAAGGCAGGAAATAGAACTATCTTGTGTGGAAGTGGTATCTACAAAGAACAAGGACATACCGGTAGTCTGCCATATTCATTGCTTTTGCCATGGAGCGCATTGAGTACCATGTATGAATTTAGCATGTTTGCTGACTATAGTGAGATTCTTGGTTCAATGCTTGGCAACTTGAATTCAGTTATTATGAGGAACTCAAAGTAAGATATCTGTAATGAAAAAGAAAAATACAGAAAGAATAAAAATCAGAAGATGTCAATTTGAGGGGATAACTTTTTTAGTATGGTAGATAGAAAAGGAAATATTAAAGAAGTTTGGTTGTGGGAAATAGTCTTACCACCAGTAACTTGCTTCCTCCAGGAATGAACTCTTTGCTACTTGTGTTGTTGAGTCTTTCTTTCTTTATTGAATAAACCATGTAGCTCAAACATAACAAACACCAATTATATTGTGAAATTATGTCAGTGTCAACTAATGCACTGTACACAAACTTGCTAGCAACTCCACATGAATTAGGGGCAACAAATAGTGACAACACTATAAGAATGAAGATTTTGCAGAATTTATCTTAAGGAAGGTCATCATTGATAATTGAGAAAGGGTACTCAATTGTTGGTGTAGTTATCCCTAACTCGTGTTGGAGAACTCATAGGTTACTTCTGATGGTTTGTGATGACAAGAACTCCACCAATTGGTATCCCAAAAAATTTGTGAACAGTTGTGGGTGTAATTGAGAATTTGAAGCCATTGGGTAGTTCAATAGAACAAGAACTAGTGTTTAAATGATTTGCAAGCCACGGGTAAATAGAGTCAATATTGGACATGCTAGTTATTTGCAGGAATGACTGGAAACCCATTCTGGCTATACATTCTTTGCGATTATCAGATATTTCAGATGCAAGCTTCAGAAAAGATTCAACATGCTAAAAATGATTGCACTACATGAACAAGTAAAATAAAGAAAACATAAAACATTAGAGGATATTTTTACCTATGAAAAGAGAAGTTCAAAGCATATGTATTTTACCTTGGTTCTTTTTCTTGCGTGTACAATTTGCTCTGCTTCTCTTTTCATTGTACATCATTGTTCCATCTACAATAAATACAAAGATTATTATTTCTTGTTGTAATGAATGGATAATTAAGTAAACTAAAAGTAGGGTAAGTTGAAAATCAAGAACAAAGGCAGTTTGGACGTGGGTATTCGAGTGAAATTTGTCTGTCTTAAAGAAAAAAAAATCTAGGGTAAGCTTCTTTTAACTTAATGATGAGTGAAAATTCTAGGGTAACATGTATAAAAAAACCTAGTTTGGGCTGCATTGCTTCTACCCCAGGACCAAATCATCAACTAAATGATGAGAGGAAAAATATCGATGAATATTGTACCCCTGCCTGGAATGCCCAGCATGAACGGGCGTTCACAGAGCTACAATGGGGGCTGCTATGAGGGATCAAAAGTTCATTGACTTCATCTACTTCTCTCGACTTCAGACCACCAAACATTTTAGGTACTTCAGCTACTTCTCTTGACTTCAGCTACTTCTCCTGACTTCGGCTACTTCACTTCAAAAACTGTTGCCACGAAGAAACGAATAGCTACAGAAAGAAGTGGAATATCAACTCATCTCCGTCCTGACATGTCAAATACTTAGTTCGACATGTTTCATATTTTCTGATGTGCACACTCTTCTTCGAATTGACTTCATTGAACATAGTTGAGAATGACAGATGCAATGTTTAATGTACATATATTAAAAATAGGGACAATTCCATTTCTGCCCCTAACTGGAACCCACTACTCAAATTTGCCCCTAATTTCAATGTGTGCTCAAATTTGCCCCTCTGCCGTTAGTTGCCCTTATAGAAATGCCCTTCTGCGCCGTTACCGTCCGGTCAAACAACTTTGACCATCTCGAAAAAAATAGCAAAAACATTTTAAAAAATCTAAAATTTTGAGGGATCAAAGATACTCTGGTGCGCAAGGTGCGCGCAAATTTTTGTGCTATTTAGACATACCAGGAGCTCGTGGCAAAGGAAAACAATAGATTTGTACATCTTTGAATAGTAAATTCAAAAAAAATAGCAAGAAAATTAAAAAAATATGATTTTTTTGGCATCCAAGATGCTTGAGTGCGCAAGGTGTGTGCAAAATTTTGTTATCAAATAACATGCGAGGAGCTCTAGCAAAAAATAGCAAAATAGTGTATTTTTTAAAGTTTTTTCCAAGACAAATTTTGTTTTTTCTCCACGAGCTCCTACAATGTCCAAACACAACAAATTTTTGCACACACCTTGCACACCTGAGCATCTTGGATGACAAAAAAATTCATATTTTTTTGAATTATCTTGCTATTTTTTTGAATTTACTGTTCACAGGAATACATATTTACTATTTTTCCTTTGCCACGGGCTCCTAGAATGCCCAAACAGCATGAAAATTTGCACGCACCTTGCGAACCTGAGTACCTTTGATCCCACAAAATTTCAGTTTTTTTTATTTCTTTTTGCTATTTTTCATGATGGTCAAAGTTGTTTGACCGAACGGTAACGGCGCAGAAGGGCATTTCTATAAGGGCAACTAACGGTAGAGGGGAAAATTTGAGCACACATTGAAATTAGGAGAAAATTTGAGTAGTGGGTTCCAGTTAGGGGCAGAAACGGAATTGTCCCTTAAAAATAAATCTTCTAACAAGTCTAAAAATGTTCTTTAAACAAACCTTCTTCCATTTGCACTTATTTTCTTTCTGTTTTTTGTTTTTGTTTTATCCCAACGGAGAGCAGAAATTCATGGAACTAACAACCAGCAAGTCGTCAAAACCTCTAACAGGGTTTGTTATAGCAGTAATTAGAATAAGCATGTGCAATGAACTAAACATGATCTTGAGGAAACTAGTGAAAGCAGCAATAACCAAAGGGGTGTTGTTTGTAAGCGGATTCGAAGAGAACTACCATATACAGACCTTAGAGGGTGCTATAACCTTGGCAGATTGGAAGAGAGATTGGATGGAACCTTTTACGTGGAGCCGATCCACCAGCGGCCGACGATTTTCTAGTCCGGTGAAATCAGATCTTGTGGGCGCCAACAACGAGCGAAGGAAGATGGAGAGAAGCGAAATGTATTGTCTTAGTTGGGGGAAAGTGCTCTCAGGGGACGGCCCCACTTGTCTTTTGCTGAGCCGAAATACGTATGAAAAAAAAGAAAGGGAAAAAATAGGGGCCCGACCAGATAGGACCTGGCGGTACCAGGATCCATCTCTCCCACAAATCCAGTGGCGGCGTGGCGGAAGTGTACCTGCAGCGCCAGTAGGGCACCTCCATCTCCCTTCCACCGGCGGCGGCATTGGAGCGCACAGGTACTGGATCTTGCTTCTGTCGTACATGATCTTGCTTCTGTTCTTCATGCTTCTGGACTGGAAAACTTTGGAATAAGAAGTTTGGTTGGGGGAAGACGACCACGAAGATGAAGAAGGTTCAGTTGTGGTTTTAGAAGAGGAAACAAGCAGATTTGACATAAAATTGGGCAGTTAGTTGGGTGTTGATCTGACAAACAAGAATCTGGTGATGGTTATGGAAAGAAACTAATTCAGTTGTTTTAGTATTTTCTAGTTTTAGAATTACACAACTTGAGTTATGTACCTAGTTACAGTGTTGCTGCATTAAACATGAAGGATGTTCGCAAACTACTTGTTGGTTTCACGTATGACAATCTTCGAATGAACAACTGTGATTGTAGCATAATACTCTAACCTTTTTGGCTGAGATCACTATAAGAATGTGAACTTTTTTGTTGAACAACTGTGATTGATTGATTTGTTAATCAAAAAATATGAACTAAAGCTACCATGAACTATTGTTAATTTGGCCTTTTGTTTCTCCATGTTTATTCAAAATTAATAAATAGTACATGGCAGTTGGCTTGCCGAAAAAATAGCTGAAAAAATATGAACTATGGTTGCAGCCTATGATATGTCGAGATGGAAGGGGATAGCAGTTCTTTGCAATTGGCTAAGCTGCCAATAATCAGTAAGAAGAAACAAGTTACTAAGAAGGTAAGCTTCTACATTTATTATTTATAAGAAAAATACTTGTGTTTGCTAATTTAAATTCAGTTATTACAACACCTGAAAAAGACTGAAAAAATAGAGAATGTGTGTTGTCTTTCTATGGGTGCATAAAGAAACTGAGAAAACAGGAGCATCAAATGGAAAAGAAGTGAAGAAGAGAAACAACACAAATGAAAACAGGTTGCTCGAAGCTATAGGAGGCAAATGTGATGCAGAATCTGCAAGTGTGGTAAATTCCTTACCTTAATTCAGTGAGGGATTCAGACAGGATTTCAGTGAGGATGCAAAAAACATTTAAACTTGTTTGACTTTTGTGTTAGGGCTGTGCTTTGATGGAAAATTTTGATTAGTTTGTTCAATATAAAAAATTTGAGGAAAGAAACTGAGGTTTGTTCTTTCAATATGGTTTACCTGTGCATTAATATATCTCTTAAGAAGTGCTTTCCTCATATTATTCTGATATGAACTAACAAAGTTTAACACACAAAAATGTTGACCAGGAATTGATTGAAAGTCAAGAAGCTGAAATGGAATTTATTTTGTTTGGTGGTATTGACAAAGAAGTAGAAGAAGGTGCACCAAACATCACGTGGAAAGATTTAGGAATGCCTATTGTTGATGAATAGAATGCAAGTGCTGACAAAGTGGGTAGTGTAAATACAAATCTAGCATATGTTATTTATAGGAAAAAAATTGGTCAAATTCTTTTATACAGTGTACGTGTTTGACAAAAAGTTTATCTTGATTGTTTTTGGCAGTGAATTAGCAATACTATTGAGAACAACTGCATTGTTGCTGAATCTTCTTCAGCTCTAGTGCCAAGTTTTAGCAAGCAGGCCAGTGCAATAAAAAGAAAAAAAAATCTGCAAGCAATTCTGTTCGAAAATAAAGCCATTTAAGAGATGATATGACTGTAAAAAGATAAATAAATCTTTGCAGGATAGTGTTGGCGAGAACATGTGCAGTGAACCTTTGACAAGAGCAGAAGAAGTGGAAATTTTTTGCAATGAGGTGAGATTTTGAATTAGTGGAAAATAGAATAAATAAACTTTTATATATTAACAATCTTGTCTGACGATTGTTATTCTGGTGTCGAATAATTGTGTTTCTTCCCTTTGCAGGTACTTTCTTTGGCTGATAATTATGATTATGACAATGAAGGCAATTCTGACAGCGGAGATTCTGATGAAGATACAATAGTTTGTGCTGCTAATGAAGAGTATCTATTCCCTACACCATAAGAAGCAGACAATGCTACTACACAAGACGTTGGTATGGCATTCTCAACACTAGATGATTCTTTCCAGTTTGCAAATGTTTATGCTCAGTTGAATGGTTTCACATTGATAAAAGGGAGGAATTATAAGAACATGAAGTTGCATTTGCAGTGCAAAAAAAGTAGGAAAAGACCGAGTGCAAACATTGGTTTGAGAAAAAGAAAAAGAAACATTATTGAAGGGACAAACTGTCCGATGAATATAACAGTCAAGTTGGTGGATGACAAGTGGCATATTGCATCAGTTTGTCTTGAGCATAACCATGATCTAGTTAGCTCTTCATCACTTACAATTTTTTTCTTAAGCCACAGAAGTATGAATGATGCAGAGAATATGTTGTCCAAGTTGCTTCAAGAACGAAGAGTGAAACCCAAAAGAATCATGAGTATATTCAGAAGGCTCTGTGGTGGGAAGTTGGGAAACATTACCTTTCATGTGAAGAAACTAGATAATTCGAAATAGGGAGAACAGATCCGTAAGAAGGAAAACACAGATATTGAATGGACATTGTAGTACATTGAGAAAATACAAATTGATACTCCTGGGTTCTGCTACATGATGCAAAGAGATACGGACAACACAGTTCTCAGCATATTCTAGACAGATGCTCGTTCCCGATTGAACTATAGGTTGTTTGGCGAGATTATCTCATTCGACACCACTTACAACACAAACAAATATAACATGCCTTTTGCACCTATAGCGGGAATTAATGGCCATGGCAGAACAATTGTGTTTGGTTGGGCCCTATTGCAAGATGAAAGTGCGGATACTTTTGCATGGTTGTTTGAAACTTTCATGGAGGTCATGTAGTAAAAAAAAGCAGGAATTATGCAGGGATGAAAGCTGTTGTACCTCGAGTATTTCCAGATGCTAGGCGTAAGATCTGTCTTTGGCATATTTTTAAAAATTTCAGGGAAAACATGAGTTCTTTCATGGCTACTAGGGAAAATATGGAGAAAGATATGAAGAAGTGTTTGTTGCGGGCCATTACCATTGAGGAATTTGAAGAAAGGTGGGAGAAATTTCTTGTGAACTATAAGTGTGTTGAACATGCTCACATCAAAAGGATGTGGGAGAACCGAACCTTCTTTGTTCCAACTTATTTCCAAGGCTTGTTATGCCCTTTCATTAGGTCAACTAGCCATAGTGAAAGCTTCAACTCAAATTTCAAAGACTATATCAGGAGGAAAGATAAAATTGAGGCATTCATGTAACAATATGTGTTATTCCGAGAGAATGTGATTCACATAGAAAACCAGGATATATTCTTATCGAATGAGAAGAGTCCTGTGTTTTGGAGTCATCAGCTTGTTGAACGGCATGCAACAACAATATATACCAGAGGAATCTACTTGAAGTTTTTGACAAAATTAGTGAACGCGACAACTTTTAAAGTTATAGAAATTTAGAAGGATAAAGTCTATGACTTGAAAAAACACATCAGATATGAAAACCCGGAATTCACAAGAGAAATGTTCAGAGTTAATGTGCACCTTGCTGCTGGTTCGTTTGAATGTTTCTGTGGGAAGTTCAAGTGTGATGGTATTGTTTGTTGCCATATCCTCAGACTCTATATGTAGTTTGACATTACCCATATTCCAGATAAGTTGACTGTTGAGAGATGGACTATTTCTTTTCGAGAAAAGGAATTGGAGAAGTGCAAGAATGAAATGGTGCTACTTACAGGTGATGATCAATCACACAATCCTGTTAGATATGCTATTATGATGAGTAAAGTTGGTGAAGCTTGCTCGGACATCAGCAAAGATTCTGAACTTAGCAAAGAACTTTTGGATGCTTTTGCTCAAGTACATTCCAAGTATTTGCAGGGAAGGAAGCAGCAAGTGCAAGTGCAGTCTGAAAATTTGTTCAAAGATCCTCCTATACGGTCATCCAAGTATGTGAACAAAGGAGAAAGATTGAAACCACAATCTGAAAATAAATCTAGGAAGAAAGCATCTGGAAAAAAGAAGACTGGTTGAAGCTTTTCACTAGAGCAAACCATTTTGGTTGCAGCAAGGAAGGAGAAAATTTCTGTCTGAATGTGGTGCACCATTATTTGAGAATTTTTAGATAAATTTTAATTATTATGTGGATGAAAAAAATATAAGTTACACTTGTTATAGCTACAATTGAGCTTTGAACTACTTTTTTGTGGGAACAAGAAAAGTGAAAATATATTTCTAATTTTGTATGTTGATATGCTGTTAGATATGCTAGCTCCATGGGCGTCTGCTTGCACTTGTTAGCTAGCTAGCTGGGAGGCAGAGGTAGTGCTAGATGTTGTCAAACAAAAGGAAGAATATGCTAGTTATCTGTCTTCTTCTTGTTATTCTTTTTCTAGCATAGTAATAGTTGCATGCGAATGTTAGGTTGGGTCAGCTGAACATCAACATCAGCTAAGCGTGTTGGTTTCATTCCTTTTCCACATGAATGAAAGAAAGAAGACATATTTTTTTGTTAAACGCGTGAAGTGAAGATCAATTATTGACAGTATTTATATTTTTTTGGGTAACGATGTTAATTTCAAGAAATGTTGTACCATATATTGAAGTAATGTTATATGAAGTCAATAATATTTACCTGAAATCAATAATTGTTCTTAAACTAAAAAAAGTGGTAGGGATTATTAAAATTGTTCCACAATGTCTTAATATTTAACAAATGATAGATATATTGAAATAATGTTCCGAGAAATACTAAAATTGTTTTTTAACATACAAAAGTTTGAAAAAATGGAATAATGTTCTTGGGTAACCATTACTAATTTTTTTTCCACATTTCCTAAAAATGATTTGGGTAATGATGCTTATTTTTGAAGAAATCTTTTTGAAAAAATGTGAAGAATTTTATGTCCCTTGAAGTCAACAATTCCTAATTATGTTCCCTGAAGTTAACAACTGTTAATTGAATGAAAATTTTCATATTCGTGTGTTCATAGTTTTCGCGCATTTTGTGCAATAATTATTAAAATAATGTTCTTCAAATAAAAAAATGTTCCCTGAAAGTCAACAAATGTTCCCTGAAGAACAGATCATTAAAATAATTTTCCATGAAAAATGATCCAAAGGCATCTAATTTTTTTCTATAAGTAAAATTATGTTCCTAGAACTCAACAAATATTCCTTGAACAAGTGTTTCATAGTTCACAAAAAATGTTCTTTACCAAAAAAATGTTCCTCATTTGGAATATTTTCTTTGTATTTCAATAAAATCGTTCTTCAATTTCAAATTGGTCTTGGTTATGCATTATTAGAAAATGTTCAACGATTAAAAAAAATGTTCTTCAAATAAAAATGTTCCACATTTCCCCTTTATTAAAAATGTTCTTGTATAATGATGTCAATTTTCAAAGAAATATTCGACATGCATTGTTTCAAGAATTATCATCTTTCGTTTTAACCACTCTGGATGGATTTTTCTCAAACCCTAGAGGCTCCTTACACTTCCCACCAATATCAGGGAAAGAGGCAATTTTATTGTCTAAGGTATCAAGCCTTTTATTGCAAATGATGAGAAGTGAATTCATGCGATTGAGATTTGAACTAAGGGTTTTTAGTGGTTCATTAAACTTTTGTAAGCCAACCAAAATTTTCTGCATATCCCCTAGTTTTATTAAGATTTGAGTCCCTTCTTGAGTGTAGGGAGATCCCTTTTGTGGAGGTGGAGCTCCTACTACTCCTTTTATTTCATAAGCAGCATTAGCATCAGTTTCATTAGAATTTCCTTTAGTGGAAAAATCCAAAAGTTGTCTATTAGGCACAATGAGCCCCACATAAAACTTCCGAAGTAGGATTTTTATCACTTTTTATAGCAGAATTACGGTAAAATTTCATTAACCAAACCAAGCATCTTTCAAATTCCCCCTTGCTTCTGTTTGAAATAGATTACCTCAAAATCAGGGGAGAGTGGAGGAACAGGAGAACTAGCCATAGTAGCAAAACAAGCAAGCAAAAAAAAATTATTTTTGTGTTTTTGATTTTTTAACAAGACTAATAAGAGCAAATAAAGGTAAATAAAAAGTAGAGCAAGTAAATGATAATTTGTGTGAAGGAACCTGCAGGTAGTTGATGATGTCTCCCCGGCAACAGCGCCATAAATTCTTTCTGCTACTTGTGAGCTACGTTGGGATTTTCCCCGAAGAGGAAGTGTGAAGCAATATAGCGGATAGTATTTCGCTCAGTGAGAACCAAAGTTATCGAACAAATAGGAGAATCACACAAAATGCCTAGTAAGCAGCGCCTACACACACAAGAGCAAACACTTGCACCCAATGCGGGCAAGAGGGTTGTCAATCCCCTTGAACTCGTTACTTACAAGGATTAAATCTGATAGTGATAGATAGATAAATTGCAAAGTAAAATAAAATACAGAAAATTGCAGCAAGGTATTTTTGGTTTTAGTAATATGATTAGAATAGACCCCGGGCCATAGTTTTGACTAGATGCTTCTCTCTCATAAAAATAGCATACCGTGGGTAAACAAATTACTGTTGGGCAATTGATAGAAAAGCGCATAGTTATGACATTATTCATGGCAATGATCATGTATATAGGCATTATGCCCATGACAAGTAGACCGAAACGATTATGCATCTACTACTGTTACTCCACCTATTGACTGCTATCCAGCATGCATCTAGGGTATTAAGTTCATGACAAACAAAGTAACGCTTTAAGCAAGATGACATGATGTAGATATAATGAAACCAAGCAATATGATTAAACCCCATCATTTTACCCTTAGTAGCAACAATACAATATGTTCCTCGCTACCCCTTCTGTCACGAGGTGAGGACACCGCAAGATTAAACCCACTGCAAAGCACCTCTCCCACTGAATATAAATCAATCTAGTTGGCCAAACTAAACAGAAAGATCGGAGAGAAATACAAAGATATAATAATCATGCATAATAAAGTTTAGGAAAGACTCAATTACTTTCAATGAATAATCTGATCATAAACCCACAATTCATAGGATCCCAAAAAACACATCGCAAAAGAAGATCACACCGGATTGATCTCCGAGGAGAACATTGTATTGAAGATTGGAGAGAGAGAAGAATCCATCTAGCTAATCATTATGGACCTGTAGGTCCATGTGGAACTACTCACACATCATCAGAGGTGCAGCAAGGTTGATGTAGAAGCCCTTCGTGATTGATTCCCCCTCCGGTAGAGTACCAGAAAAGGCCTCCAGATGGGATCACGGAAGAACTGAGAATTGCGACGGCGAAAAAATTGTTTCGGTGGCTTTTCTGGGGTTTTTCCAATATTTGAGAATTTATAGAAGTGGAATTATGTCAGATAGAGCCACGAGGGGCCCACAAGGCATCAGGGCGCGCCTACACCCCTAGGGCACACCCTGTTGTCTTGTCGTCTCCTCGCTTTGCGTCTGGTCTCCTCCTGAAGCTTCTAGGGTCTATTATGTCCAGAAAAATCGTCAATAAGTTTCATAGCATTTGGACTCCGTTTGGTACATATTTTCTGGAAAACCAAAAGCAAGTAGAAAACATCAACTGGCACTAGACACTGAGTTAATAGGAGTCCCCAAAAATCATATAAAATTGCACATAAAGTATCTAAGATTGATAATATAATAGCATGAAACAATAAAAAATTATAGAGACGTTCGAGACGTATCAGTGAGCTATCACGTATATGGTGCGTATAGTACCATGTTATTTACATGACAGTTATCAGAGGTATGTTTTCAACAACTTTTTTCCAGGATCACAGTTACCGTGCCGTTTGTACCTAAGTTGTCAGCTCTGATGTGCGTATATTATCATGCTCTTTACACAAAAGTTACCGGGGGTATGTTTCAATAACTTTTTTTCACGAGTCAAAAGTTATCATGGTGTTTTATGTAAGTTATCAGGTCTTCATTGCGTATATTATTATGCTATTTACATAGAAGTTGCTGGGGTATGTTTCAACACCTTTTTCCCTGTGGTGAAAGTTAGCATGGTGTTTGTATGAAAGTTAACGGGGGTATTTTTCAACCACATTTTTCTCTAGGGGTAAATTTTTTTACCGCGGTGTTTGTATATAGGTTATCAGGTTTATGATATGAATATTACCATACTATATACACATAAGTTACCGGGGAATGTTTTAGGAACTCTTATTTGGGTCATTGACAACCACCTAGTCCTTGAGAAACCTGTATAAATTGTCTTGTAGCAACTCTGCTACTTGTTCACCATCTAGTCATTGCTATAGCGGTGTTCGTATGTAAGTTATCAAACCTATGGTGCGTATATTACCTAGCTATTTACATAGAAATTACAGAGGTATGTATTTACCGACTTCTTCCACCGGATCAAAGTTACCGTGGTGTTTCCACCAAAGTTATCAGCTCTCCGGTGTGTATATTCTCATGTTGTTAATGCAGAAGTTACCGGGGGTGTGTTTTCGACAAACTTTTTTCCTGGGGTCAAAGTTACCATGGTGTTTATACCAAGTTATCAGGTTTGCAATGCGTATATTACCATGCTATTTACACAAAAATTACCAGGGGTATGGTTTCAAATACTTTTTTCCTTGAGTCAAAGTTATTGTGGTGTTTGTACCTAAATTATCAGGTCTGCGGTGCATAATATTACCATGCTATTTACGCAGAAGTTACCAAGGTATATTTCGCAACAAGTTTTCTCCCCCCGGGTCAGAAGTTACCGTGACATTTGATCATGGGTTATCAGCTCTAATGTGCTCATATTACCATGCTATTTTCACATAAGTTACCAGGGTATGTTTTTAAACAACTCTTTTGCCGGGGCAAAAAGTTACCACGGTGTATGTACATAGATTATCAGGTATAAGGTGCATATATTACCATGTTATTAACACATAAGTTATCGAGGTATGTTTTTCAACAACTCTTCTCCCCCGGGTCAAAAGTTCAAGCAGTGTTTGTGCTAGGAAACGTAGTAGGAAACAAAATTTTCGTGCCTACGCACACCCAAGATCAATATGAAGATGCATAACGAGTTGGGATCACGATCATCACCATCACCGAGTTGCAGTGAAAGAAGAACGTGTCAGTGTATATCGTACTTGGAGTCCCTCAAACTATCGATGAACGACCCCGCGAACCGCCCACGAACAGTACCTCGAACCGAAGACCGAAAGCACGTCCTTGATACGTCCATTTTAGATCATGTTTTCCTATTGATATTTATGATGTTTTGAGTTATTATTTCACTTTATTAAGCAGTTGCAATGCCTTTTCTATTTTATTTTGCAAGTTTCACATGAAGAGGGAGATTGCCGACAACTGGAATTCTGGACCTGAAAAAACTACAACAGAGTTGGATATTCTCTAAAACTCCAAATGACCTAAAAATTTATGCAGAATTATTTTGGAATTAATAAGAAATATTGGCGGAAGAAATACCAGGAGGGGTCCCTCCAGGGAGTCACGAGCTCAGGTGGCGCCCCCCGGGGCGCGCCAGGTGAGCTCGTGAACCCACCAGCAGGCCTCCGGTGATCGTCTTCTCCTATATGATGCTATTTGCCCTAGAAAAAAAATCAGAAGAAGACTTTCAGGATGAAGTGCTGCCGCTTCGAGGCGGAACCTGGGCAGGAGCACTTTTGCTCTCCGGCGGAGTGATTCCGCCGGGGATACTTCCCTCTGGGAGGGAGAAATCAAAGTCATCAACATCACCAACGATCCTCTCTTCGTGGGAGGACCAATCTTCATCAAAATCTTCACCAGCACCATCTCCTCTCAAACCCTAGTTCATCTCTTGTATTCAATCTTTGTCTCAAAACCTTATATTGGTTCCTGTGGGTTGCTAGTAGTGTTGATTACATCTTGTAGTTGATGCTAGTTCGTTTATTTGGTGGAAGATTATATGTTCAGATCCTCAAGCATATTCAACACACATCTGATCTTGAACATGAATATGATTTGTGAGTAGTTACTTTTGTTATTAAGGACACGGGAGAAGTCTTGTTATAAGTAATCATGTGAAGTTGGTATTCATTCAATATTTTGATGATATGTATGTTGTTCTTCCTTTAGTGGTGTCATGTGAACGTCAACTACATGACACTTCACCATACTTTGGGCCTAAGGGAAGGCATTGGGGAGTAAAAAGTAGGTGATGGGTTGCGAGAGTGACAAAATCTTAAACCCTAGCTTACGCGTTATTTCGTAAGGGGCTGATTTGCATCCTTATGTTTCATGCTATGGTTAGATTTGCGGATGCTTGCAAGAGGGGGTAATCATAAGAGGGCCGATTGTTCAAGTAAGAACAACATCCTAGCACCGGTCCACTCACATATCAAATTATCAATGTAGTGAACGCGAATCAACTAAATATGATGAACATGACTAGACGATAATTCCCATGTGTCCTCAAGAACGCTTTGCTTACTATAAGAAAACTTTCTGGCTTATCCTTTGCTATAAAAAGTATTGGGCCACCTTGCTGCACCTTTATTACTATTGCTACTTGCTACTTGTTACGAATCACCTTGCTATGAAACTATCTGTTGCCGCCACTTTCAGTACTTGCAGAGAATACCTTGCTGAAAACCACTTGTCATTTCCTTTTGCACCTCGTTGGGTTCGACACTCTTACTTATCGAAAGGACTAAGATTGATCCCTATGCTTGTGGGTCATCAATAATATTTTCCGGCGCCATTGCCGGGGAGTGATGTGCCTTTGGTAAGTGGAAATCGGTAAGAAAACATTTTTATTATGTGCTAAAATTTACTGTCACTTGTTATTATGGAAAACAATCTGTTGAGGGGTTTGTTCAGGGTATCTTCACCTCAACCGGAAGAAGTAAGAGTTGCCCCTCAACCTACTTAACCTACTGAAAATATTTATTATGAAATTCCTTTGGGTATGTTGGAGAAACTGCTAGCTAATTCTTATGCAGGAGATGTGACAATACATCCTGATATGCACTTAATCTATATAGATGAAATTTGAGGATTGCTTAAGCTTGCAGGTTTATCCGAAGATGGAGTTGGAAGAAAGTATCCCCTTTATCTTTGGGGAGAAAAGCATTATCTTGGTATAGGCTATTTGATGATATTGGAACATGGGATTGGAATTGATTGAAGCTGGAATTCCATTAGAAGTTTAATCCTATGCATCTGGTTCATCGTGATCGGAACTATATATATATATATATATAATTTTTGGCCTCGCAAAGGATAGAGTCTCGCTCAAGCTTGTGGGAGGCTTAAACATATGATGCACACATGCCCCAATCATGAGCTTTCAAGAGAGATGATTATACAAAACTTTTATGCTCGGCTTTCTCATAATGATGAATCAATGCTCGATACTTCTTCTATTGGTTCCTTTATGAAGAAAACTATTGAATTCAAATGGTATCTTCTTGAAAGAATTAAATGCAACTCTGAAGATTGGGAAATCGACAAAGGTAATGAGTCAGGTATACACCTTGAGTTTGATTGTGTTAATTTTTTATGGAAATAGATGCTTTTCATAAGTTTAGTGCGAAATATGGACTTAACTATGAGATAATAGCTACTTTCTGTGAATCATTTGCTTATCTTTTTGATCTACCTAAGGAGAAGTGGTTTAAATTTCATCCACCTATTGAAGAAGTTTGTGAGGAACCTATTATTGCTGATACTGAAACAATTATTTATAATGTTGATCCAGTTGTGCCTACTGCTTATATCAAGAAACCACCTTTTCCTGTTCGGATTAAGGAACATGCTAAGTCTACAAATGTGGTCATAAGAGTAATATTACAACACCTAAACCCTCTGAACAAATTAAAGTGGAACCTAATATTACAATGGTTAAAGATCTCTTGGTAGATAATATAGACGGACATGTTATTTATTTACTTTTGTGAGGAAGCAACCAGTATTGCTAAGCAAGTTAATACTAAACAAGATAAGATAGATAAAAGCAAATGGTTGTTTGCATGCCTGTTGTTTCTGTTAGATAGGAGATCATTGTTACCATGGTTTATGTGACATGGGTGCTAGTGTAAGTGCTATTCCATTTTCTCTTTATCAAGAAGTTATGAATGACATTACACCTATTGAGATTGAAGATATTGATATTACTATTAAGATTGCAAATAGGGATACTATTTCACCACTTGGGATTGTTAGAGATGTTGATGTCTTGTGTGGTAAGATCAAATACCCTACTGATTTCTTAGTACTTGGATGACCACAAGATAATTTTTGTCCCATTATTTTCGGTAGACCTTTCTTGAATACTGTCAATGCTGAAATCGATTGTGATAAAGAAAAGGTTAGAGTCAATTTTGGTGATATATCTCATGAATTTTATTGCTCTAAGGTTAGTAAGCAACCTCATGATAAAGAATTGCCTAGTAAAGATGAAATAATTGGCCTTGCTTCTATCATTGTTCCTCCTACTGATCCATTAGAACAAATATTTGCTAGACCATGAGAATGATATGCATATGAATGAAAGGAATGAAATAGATGAGATACTCTTTAAACAAGCACCTATCCTTAAGCATAACTTGCCTGTTGAAACTCTGGGAGATCCTCTACCACCTAAGAAAGAGTGATCCTGTGTTTGAATTAAAAACTTTACCTGATACCTTGAAATATGCTTATCTTGATGAAAAGAAGATATATCCTGTCATTATCAATGCTAACCTTTCTGTGCATGAAGAAAAGAGACTACTTAAAACTTTAAGGAAACATCATGCTGCAATTGGATATACTCTTGATGATCTGAAGGGCATTAGTCCCACTTTATGTCAATACAAGATTAATATGGAACCTGATGCTAAACCTGTGCTTGATTATGAACATCGTCTGAATCCTAAGATGAAGGATGTAGTAACATCTAAAATATTAAAGCTTCTGGAAGCATGTATTATTTATCCTATAGCACATAGTAGATGGGTAAGTCATGTTCATTATGTTCCTAAGAAAGGAGGCATTACTGTTGTTCCTAATGACAAAAATAAGCTTATCCCACAAAGAATCGTAACTAGTTATAGGATGGTAATTGATTTTAGAAAATTGAACAAAGCTACTAGAAAAGATCATTACCCTTTGCCTTTCATTGATCAAATGTTAGAAAGATTGTCTAAGCACACACATTTTTGCTTCCTAGATGGTTATTCTGGTTTTCTCAAATACCTGTATCACAAGAAGATCAAGAGAAAACTACTTTTACTTGTCCTTTTTGAACCTATGCTTATAGACGTGCCTTTTGGTTTATGTAATGCACCTGCCACCTTTCAAAGATGTATGACAGCTATATTCTCTGATTTCTGTGAGAAAATTGTTGAGGTATTCATGGATGATTTTTCCATTTATGGAACTTCTTTTGATGATTGCTTAAGCAACCTTGACCGACTTTTGCAGAGATGTGAAGAGACCAACCTCGTCTTGAACTGGGAGAAGTGACACTTTATGGTGAACGAAGGTATAGTCCTTGGTGATAAATTTTTTGAAAGAGGTACTGAAGTAGATAAAGCTAAAGTTGATGCAATTGAGAAAATGCCATGCCCTAAATAGAAAATGCCATGCCCTAAAGATATTAGAGGTATAAGAAGTTTCCTTGGTCATGCTGGTTTCTATAGAAGTTTATTAAAGACTTCTCTAAAATTTCTAGACCTCTAACTAATCATCTTTAAAAAGATGTTCCATTCATTTTTGATGATGATTGTGTAGAAGCCTTCGAAATACTTAAGAAAGCCTTAATTCTGCACCTATTGTTCAACCACCTGATTGGAACCTCGCTAGTGATTACGTTGTTGGTGCTGTTCTAGGTCAAAGAGTTGGTAAGAAACTAAATGTTACTCATTATGCTAGTAAGACCTTAGACAATGCTCAAAGAAATTACGCTATGATAACCCACAAGTATAGGGGATCAATTGTAGCCTTTCTCGATAAGTAAGAGTGTCGAACCCAACGAGGAGCTAAAGGTATAACAAATATTCCCTCAAGTTCTATCGACCACCGATACAACTCTACGCACGCTTAATGTTTGCTTTACCTAGAATAAGTATGAAACTAGAAGTACTTTGTAGGTGTGATAGGATAGGTTTGCAAGATAATAAAGAACATGTAAATAAAAGATAGGGGTTGTTTAGATAAAGAAACAACTAAGTTAGTTTTAGTAGAGAGCTTTTTGTCACAAGAAAGTTATTTGTCCCTAGGTAATCGATAACTAGACCGGTAATCATTATTGCAATTTTATATGAGGGAGAGGCATAAGCTAACATACTTTCTCTACTTGGATCATATGCACTTATGATTGGAACTCTAGCAAGCATCCACAACCACTAAACATCATTAAGGTAAAACCCAACCATAGCATTAAAGTATCAAGTCCTCTTTACTCCCATACGCAAACAACCTACTTACTCGGGTCTGTGCTTCTGTCACTCACGCCACCCACCATAAGCGAATCATGAACATATTGCAAACCCTACAGCAGGGATCCCTCACTCTTGCGCGACACGGAGAGTACCATAGGATAGCACCAATAATAAAACACACAACTCAAACCAATCATGATCATCAATTAACCCATAGGATAAAACGGATCTACTCAAACATCATAGGATAGCCATACATCATTGGAAAATAATATATAGCGTTGAGCACCATGTTTAAGTAGAGATTACAATGGTGAGAATAGGTGTTACACCGCTGCATCGAGGGGGAGAGAGTTGGTGATGACGGCGGTGAAGTTGTTGGTGTAGATCACCGTCACGATGATGGCCCCGACGGTGTTCCGGCGCCACCGGGAGAGAGGGGGAGAGAGCCCCCTCCTTCTTCTTCTTCCTTTACCTCCCCCTAGATGAGAGGAGGGTTTCCCCTCTGGTCCATGGCCTCCATGGCGGCGGAGGGGCGGGAGCCCCTTCGAGATTGGATCTCTCTCTCTCTCTCTCTCTGTTTCATTCTGTTTCTGCGTTCCTGTTTTTTGGCCTTTCACCGTTTCTTAAATTACCGGAGATCTGTAACTCCGATTGGGCTGAAATTTTAACATGATTTTTATCCGGATATTATCTTTCTTGCGGCCGTAGAAGGGCACCAACCGCCTAACAGGGTGGCCACAAGCCTCCTGGCCGCGCCTAGGGTAGGGGACGCGCCCCTAGGGCTTGTGGGCCCCTCGGGCATCATCTCGCATTGATTCTTTTTCCCAAAAATCACATATATTCCAAAATAAATCGCCGTAAATTTTTATCGCATTTGGACTTCGTTTGGTATGAATATTCTGCGAAACAAAAAACATGCAACAAACAGGAACTGACACTAGGCACTGGATCAATATGTTAGTCCCAAAAATAATATAAAAGTTGTCAAAAGTATATGAAAGTTGTAGAATATTGGCATGAAACAATCAAAAATTATAGATACGACGGAGATGTATCACGCTACTACTGAGAAAGAATTTTTAGCAGTTGTGTTTGCATGTGATAAATTCAGACCTTATATTGTTGATTCTAAAGTTACTATTCACACTGATCATGCTGCTATTAAATATCTTATGGAGAAGAAAGATACTAAACCGATATTAATTAGGTGGGTTATTTTATTAAAGGAACTTGATTTGCATATTGTTGTTAGAAAAGGAGCTCAAAGTCCTGTAGCAGATAATTTGTCTAGGATGGAAAATGTTCTTGATGACCCACTGCCTATTGATGATAGTTTTCCTGATGAGCAATTAGCTGTTGTGGATGCTTCCACTTCCCGTAATAATCCTTGGTATGCAGATTATGCTAATTTTATTGTCTCTAAATATATACCACCTAGTTACACATACGAACAAAAGAAAAAGTTCTTCTTTGAGTTAAGACATTACTTTTTGGATGACCCACATTTATATAAAGAAGGAGTAGATGGTGTTATTAGATGTTGTGTACCTGAGCATGAGAAGCAACAAATCCTAAGGAAGTTTCACTCCGAGGCTTATGGAAGGCATCATGCGGGAGACATAACTGCACATAAGGTATTGCAATCCGGTTTTTATTGGCCTACTCTCTTCAAGGATGCACGTAAGTTTGTCCTTTCTTGCGATGATTGTCAAAGATTTGGTAATATTGTCAAGCGTCAGGAAATGCCTATGAATTATTCACTTGTTATTGAACCATTTGATGTTTTGGGTTTTGATTATATGGGACCTTTTCCTTCCTCTAATGGGTACACTCATATTCTAGTTGCTGTTGATTATGTTACTAAGTGGGTAGAAGCTATTCCCACTAGTAGTGCTGATCACAACACCTCTATTAAAATGCTTAAGGAAGTTATCTTTCCAAGATTTGGAGTCCCTAGATATTTAATGACTGATGGTGGTTCACATTTTATTCATGGAGCATTTCGTAAACTTCTATCTAATATGATGTCAACCATAGAATTGCATCGCATTATCATCCTCAGTCTAGCAGTCAAGTTGAATTGAGTAATAGAGAGGTAAAATTAATCTTGCAAAATACTATCAATAGATCCAGAAATAATTGGTCTAAGAAACTTGATGATGCATTATGGGCATACAAAACTACCTATAAAATCCTATTGGTATGTCTCCATATAAAATTGTCTATGGAAAGGCATGTCATTTACTTCTCGAGCTAGAGCATAAGGCTTATTGGGCAACTAAAGAACTTAACTATGATTTCAAACTTGCCAGTGAAAAGGGGTTATTTGATATTAGCTCTTTAGATGAGTGGAGAACACAAGCTTATGAAAATGCCAAGTTATTCAAAGAAAAAGTTAAGAGATGTCATGATAAAAGAATTCAAAAATGGGAATTTAATGTTGGGGGTCAAGTTCTATTGTACAACTCTCGTTTCAGATTCTTTGCAGGAAAACTTCTCTCCAAACGGGAAGGACCATACATTGTCGAGGAAGTTTATCGCTCCGGAGCTATCAAGATCAATAATGCCGAGGGCACAAATCCGAAGGTGGTTAATGGGCAAAGAATTAAACATTATATTTTAGGTACACCCATTAACTTGGAAACCAACATTATTCAAACAATTACACTAGAGGAACACCTAAAGGAGTCCTTCCGGAACGCTCCAGAATCCTGAAAAAGGAACAGGTATGTGATACGGTAAGTAAACCGACTCCAAAAGTTCCATAAAAGTACCTTTTGTTTGTTTCAGAATATTTAAAAAATTAGGAAAATAATAAACAACTAGGAAAGTGCACAAGGGAGCGAGGAGCTCAGGTGGCGCCCCTTGGGGCGCGCAGTGTGAGCTCGTGACTCCCCCGTGGACTTTCATAGCTCTGTTTTCTGACAGATTACTTTGTCCTAAATGGGAAAAATTCATTATATATACTCCCGGATGTTTTGACCACCGTATCGCAAGTTTCTCCTTTGTTCTTGTTTTGGGCTATTTCTCTGATAGATCTAGATCACCAACCTCTCCTCATGGCTCCTCAAAGGCTTCGCACCCAGCATCGGATTGTGCAACCTTCTTCGGGTAAACGCCCTTTCAACGAGGTCTATTATGAGTGGTCCTCTGGTGAGGATGATGCTGCCGAGCAGGAGGAAACCAAGGAAGCCACCGGTGGCAAGATCTACGGGGATGAAGGAAATAAACCCATGTCTCCTATGGAGGATATAGAAAAGGGAGATATATCACAAACTCTTTACCCTAACCTTTCTTTATCTAAAATTAATGTGTTGAGGGCTGTAGAAGCATTTGTGCTCAGAATACGGCGCTCACTCAGGAGGTTATCATGTTGGAGGAGCAAAACCGTGCTCTTTGAAGGATAAATGATAATATGAAATTCTTGCTGATGGAGGACAAGCCCACAACTTCCTCACCGTCATCACCGAAGAAGTAAACTTGAGCACACGAGTATGGGCAACGCCCTTGGCTTGTTCCAAGCTTGGGGAGGTGCCCTGATATTGTATCACCATCACTTTTATCATCATTATCTATCTTAGTTCAATCCTTAGTTATTTCATGATTTAGAAGAATACAGTTTTAGTATGAATTAGTTTCGAGTGCTTGATTCATGATCTCTCTATGTAATCGCATGTGAGAGTTATATAATAAAGAGTAATTTGAGTTTTGTTGTTTTATTTTCCTTGTTCCAATCTTAGCAATGAAAAGAATAAAGAATAAAAGATCATATGATAATTCCGTGGGAAGTAGTGACTTCACATGTAAGGAGTGTAATGAATAAAATTTATTGGGATCTATCAAACATAGCATTGGTCATTGACTGCAATCATGAAAGATATTAAGGGAAGATAAGACTCACATATAAATACACCATCTTGGACATCTTTTATGATTGCGAGCCCCCATTAATTATTTCCAAACCTGATCAAATTGTTGATGTTGGACAAGGAAGAAAACATAATGAGTTATGTTTGCTTATATTCACATAGAAGTTATACTATCATGGATCCTCTAACATGTAGTGTTTGCCCATAATCTTTTGCTGGCCAAAATTTCGTACTAAGTCTACTTGTACATCCGAAAACCCTTGAACCCAGTTTCTTGCCATGACAGTCCCCTATATCTACCTATGGATTGAATAAGATCATTCAAGTAAGTTGTCATCAGTGCAAAAAGCAATAAAAATTGCTCCTAAATATGTACGGTCTTTTATTGTAAGGGAAAATAAACTTTGTACGATCTTGTGATGGTAAAGAAATAAAAGCGATGAACTATATAATAAAGGTTGTTATCACAAGGGGCGATATAAATTGACGTTCCTTTACATTAAGAGCTTGAACATCCAATGAAAAAGCGCATGACAACCTCTGCTTCCCTCTACGAAGGGCATATATTTTACCTTTCAGTATTTACTTTCTATGGAAGAGTCAATAATGTTCATTCTTATTCCAACCTTATTATTCTCCATCTAGCAAGCATCATGTTGTAGGAAAAGATCCAGACACATATATCCAGTTGAATGCAAGTATTCATGAGTTATTATTGTTAACATTATCCATGAGATAAACAAGTTGGGAGGTGAAATATGAAACTCCCATCTTCCTCTGTGTCCGATGGAAACATTTGCTCTAAAGGTATGCTTTGAGTGTCAGCAATCATAGAATACTAAATGATGGTTGAGTATGTGAAATTTTCCAAACCAAAAGCTCTTACATAGACTCTTCCTAAGACATATTGAATTATAATTGCTTTGATGACTGAGACCATAGTTTGTTAGTTGTTAAGAAAATTTATCTCTTCTACTTTGGCATTGTGGATGAATTGTTACTTGATCATGAGAAGCTTTATAATAATTCCTTGCTACTACAATAATGATCATGATGCCACTAGGTTCGTATTTTGTTTTTATCGACACCTCTCTCCGTAAGCCTGTGGTCATGATTATTGAGTTCGGTATTCGCTTGATGTCGGGGTCCGACAATCTATAGGACTAGTGTGGCCCCTTTGCAGTTCGGCTGGGGAGATCGACGAGCGTGGAGAGCAAATCCAAGAGTTCACACGTGAGGTTTTTCCCAGGTTCGGGCCGCCGTGAAGGCATAAAACCCTACTCCTGCCTGTTTGGTGGATTGACTTGGGGCTCAAGTTACAAGCGCAGCTTGCCGAAAAGGTTCATGCAAGGTGCATCTACTATGTAAGAGTTAGCAAAGTGTCGACCCGTGCCCAGGTAGCCATGGGCCTCCTTTTATAGACAAAAAGGGGTCACCACAGTGGCAACATGGTCATTACATCTTATGGAACAGTGGTCTCGATGCTACCCAACCTAATCCTGCCAGACTAGGACAAGGGAATTTAATGCACCGTGAGCTAATAACGATCATTTGGCAAATGGCGTCTCTCCTTCTGTGCCATCGGCCTGGACAAGCCTATCATCTTGACACGTCCGCTAGACGGGTGTCAATAAAGTTGACCTGCATGCGACATGCTGACACACATCCTGATGATCCTCCCCAAGTCGCTCGCCCGCTCGACACCTAATCTTCACAAGCCATTAGCTAGTTGATGAGGTGGAGCGGTTGAGAAGCGAGAAGGGGGAACTTCCCAGCAAGGAGCTTGCCGGGTCTTGGCTTGCCGGTGCGGAGCTTGCTGGCAACTGGAGTCTTGACCTTCAGTACTAACTTAGTACTTCTAAATGATCCATCTGGAGGTCTTCTTCATAGTCTTGTATGCAGTAGTCCTCTGGCAAACCTTGTCAGCGGGAAGGCTACAACTGCATGCCCACAAGTCAGGGTACTAAGCCCCCCCTACTTTTGTACACCAAGAAGAGTCCCCGGGCCTGGTCCACATAAGCATGCGAGGCGTCGTTGGGCTATGCCCAAACAGTGCACAGGCACGCGTGGTAGAGGATAACTGTTGTAATCCTCTCTTTTACCATGCCCCCACGACGCGCATTAAATGCGGAACGTGGGAGAGGTGGATTGAAATGGTCGCCAGGGGTACTGGGCCTGAAAAGCGCAGCCACGTAGGACAGTAAAGAGCCAACCCCCACACCTTCCCCATAAAAAGGAAATCGTGAGAGGCGCTGCTCATTTACCCCCTTTCACTTCCAATCTAGCATCAGCCTCCTTCTTCTTCTTCCTTGCGCAAGAACAGAGCACTCTGCTCCTTTCACTGCTGCTCCACCACGGCGTTCCTCAATCCCCTGCCCCTGCACTTCCCATGGCCCTGAGGAGAGCGAAGAAGGCAATGGCCCCAGAGGCGGAGAAGAAGAAGCTCGAGAGAGAGAGAGGGAGACAGCGGTGGGAGAACACCGTCTTCCCGCTGGTGCTGACGGCCAATGATCTGACCAAGAAATATTCATATGTCTGGTCAAGTAAAACAAGGGATCACCCGGCTATAGAAGTTCTTCTAGGATTTGGCGCACCGGCGGACAACCAATTCCACTCCTCTGCCGAGTATTTTTACTGTGGTCTTTGCTCGCCCGCCTCAGATTTCTTTGTAGAGGTCATGCAGTCATACAGATTCCATCTGCTCAATTTTGCCCCCAATGCTATCACCTGAATGTCCATTTACGCACATGTGTGTGAAAACTTCCTGGGGATAGCACCCAACCTCGCCCTGTTCCGGCACTTCTTCATTCCCCAGATTGAGAACGACGCTTTCTCCGGGAGTGTCACTTGGATTCCAAGAATGAACATGAAGAAGCACTATCTTGACGGCAAACTGCACACCAAGTGTAACGACTAGAGGGCAGATTGGTGTAGGATCAAGCAAGATGAAATTCCTTCCTTCTGCCTTCTCCGGACCCAGAAGATCGAGAAGAGTGACACCTAGAGGAATGTTGGGCCCAGCGATGCCAAGCTGAGAATGGCGTTGTAATGGATCCACAGTCTCAAAGCCACTGGCTTGACCATAGAGATGGTAGGGGCGGATTTTGTTGGGGAACGTTGCGTGGAAAACAAACAAAAATCTACGCACACGCAAGATCTATCCATGGAGATGTATAGCTACGAGAGGGGGAGAGCATCTACATACCCTTGTAGATCGCTAAGCGGAAGCGTTTATCAACGCGGTTGATGTAGTCGTACACCTTCATGATCCATCCCTATCAAGTATCGAACGTACGACACCTCCGCGTTCAGCACACGTTCAGCTTGATGACGTCCTCGCCTTCTCGATCCATCAAGAGAGGCGAAGTAGTAGATGAGTTCTGGCAGCACGATGGCATTGTGACAGTGGTGGTGAAACTATTTTTGCAGGGCTTCGCCAAGCACAACGGATTTAGGACGGAGGACGAACTAGAGGGAGAGGGGGCATCGGCACACGTCTTGGTGAATCATGGTGTCCCCCTGGGGCTAGCCCTGCTCCTCTATTTATATGTTGAGCCCTAGGGTCGTTTCTTGGAGAAAGAGCCTCCTCAAAGTCGGTTTGGTACGCAAGGAAGAGTCCTTCTTAGTTTCTAGTACCATACGCCACGGTCCTCGGCGTGTGGCCCAGGGCCAGACACCAGGGTCCCTGGCGTCTGGTCCCCGACCTCCGCAAAACTTCCTTTTGTCCCGACCTAAAGCCCCGTGGGCCTTACCACTTGGCCCAACCATATCATCCTATATATCAATCTTTACCTCCGGACCATTCCGGAGCTCCTCGCCATGTCCGTGATCTTATCTGGGACTCCGAACAACATTCGGTCACCAACATACATAACTCATATAATACTATATCATCAACGAACGTTAAGCGTGTGGACCCTACGGCTTCAAGAATGATGTAGACATGACCGAGACGCTTCTTCGGTCAATAAACAATAGCGGGACCTGGCTGCCCATATTGGTTCCTACATATTCTACGAAGATCTTTATCGGTCGAACCTTTATTACAAATACGTAGTTCCCTTTGTCTATCGGTATGTTACTTGCCCGAGATTTGATCGTTGGTATCTTCATACCTAGTTCAATCTCGTTACCATTAAGTCTCTTTCCTTGTTCCGTAATACATCATCTTGTAATTAACTCCTTAGTCACTTTGCTTGCAAGCTTCTTGTGATGCTGTATTACCGAGAGGGCCTAGAGATACCTCTCCGTCATACGGAGTGACAAATCCCAATCTCGATTCACGCCAACTCAACAGACACCTTCGGAGTTACCTGTAGAGCATCTTTATGATCACCCAGTTATGTTGTGATGTTTGATAGCACACAAGGTATTCCTCCGGTATCCAGGAGTTGCATGATCTCATGGTCGAAGGAATATGTATTTGACATTTAAGAAAGTAGTAGCAATAAACTGAACGATCTTATGCTAAGCTAATGGATGGATCTTGTCCATCACATCATTCTTCTAATGACGTGATCCCGTTATGAAATGACAACTCATGTGTATGGTCAGGAAACCTTAACCATCTTTTGATCAACGAGCTAGTCTAGTAGAGGCATACTAGGGACTTGGTATTTGCTTATGTATTCACACATGTATTTAAGCTTCCAATCAATACAATTCTAGCATGAATAATAAACCTTTATCATGATTAAGGAAATATAATAATAACCACTTTGTTATTGCCTCTAGGGCATATTTCCAACAGTCTCCCACTTGCACTAGAGTCAATAATCTAGATTACATTTTAATGAATCTAACACCCATGGATGATGTTTTGCCCGCGGAAGAGGTTTAGTCAACGAGTCTGCCACATTCAGATCTGTATGTACTTTGCAAATTTCTATGTCTCCATCCTTGACCTTTTCATGAATAGATTTCAAGCGTCTCTTGTTATGTTTGGTTCTCTTGTGAAACCTGGATTCCTTCGCTAAGGCAATTGCCCTAGTGTTGTCACAAAAGATTGTCATTGGACTCGATGCACTGGGTATTACACCCAGATTGGATATGAACTCCGTCATCCAGACTCCTTCATGCGCTGCTTCTGAAGCAGCTATGTACTCCGCTTCACATGGAGATCCCGCCATGACGCTTTGCTTAGAACTGCACCAACTGACAGCTCCAGCATTCAATATAAATACGTAAATACATATCCGGTTTGTGACTTAGAGTCATCCGGATCTGTGTCGAAGCTAGCATCGATGTAACCCTTTACGATGAGCTCTTCATCACCTCCATAAACGAGAAACATATCCTTGGTCCTTTTCAGGTACTTCAGGATATTCCTAACCGCTGTCCAGTGATCTACTCCTGGATTACTTTGGTACCTGCTTGCCAAACTTATGGCATCGCATTCATCAGGTCTGGTACATAGCATGGCATACATTGTAGAACCTATGGCTGAGGCATAGGGAATGACTTGCATTCTCTCTCTATCTTCTTCCGTGGTCGAGCTTTGAGTCTGACTCAATTTCACACCTTGCAACACAGGCAAGAACCCTTTCTTTGACTGGTCCATTCTGAACTTCTTCAGAACTTTGTCAAGGTATGTGCTTTGTGAAAGTCCTATTAAGCGTCTCGATCTATCCCTATAGATCTTGATGCCCAATATGTAAGTAGCTTCATCGAGGTCTTTCATTGAAAAATTCAAATATCCTTTTATGCTATCCAGAAATTCTTATATCAGAAATGCTATATAGCTCCCACTCACTTTCTTGTAAATACAGGCTCCACCATAAGTCTGTATAAAGCCACATGCTTTGATCACCTCATCAAAGCGTATATTCCAACTCCGAGACGCTTGCACCAGTCCATAGATGGATCACTGGAGCTTGCACACTTTGTTAGCACCGTTAGGATCGACAAAACCTTCTGGTTGCATCATATACAATTCTTCTTTAAGAAACCCGTTAAGGAATGTAGTTTTGACGTCCATTTGCCAGATTTCATAATCATAAAATGCGGCAATTGCTAACAGGATTCTGACAGACTTAAGCATCGCTACGGGTGAGAAAGTCTCATCGTAGTCAACCCCTTGAACTTGTCGAAAACCTTTCGCGACAAGTCGAGCTTTGTAGACAGTGATATTACCATCAACATCTGTCTTCCTCTTGAAGATCCATTTATTCTCAATGGCTTGCTGATCATCGAGCAAGTCCACAAAAGTCCACACTTTGTTCTCAAAGATGGATCCTATCTCAGATTTCATGGCCTCTAGCCATTTGTCGAAATTTGGGCTCATCAAAGCTTCTTCATAGTTCGTAGGTTCGCCGTTGTCTAACAACATGACTTCCAGGACAGGATTACCGTACCACTTTGGTGCGGTACATGCTCTCGTTGACCTACGAGGTTCAGTAGTAACTTGATCCGAAGTTTCATGATCATTATCATTAGCTTCCTCTTCGGTTGGTGTAGGCATCACAGGAACGTTTTTCTCTGATGTGCTATTTTCCAATTCGAGAGAAGGTACAACTACCTCATCAAGTTCTACTTTCCTCCCACTCACTTCTTTCGAGAGAAACTCCTTCTCTAGAAAGGACCCATTCTTGGCAACAAATATCTTGCCTTCGGATCTGTGGTAGAAGGTATACCCAATAGTTTCTTTAGGGTGTCCTATGAAGACGCACTTCTCCGCTTTGAGTTCAAGCTTATCAGGCTGAAGCCTTTTGACATAAGCATCACATCCCCAAACTTTAAGAAACGACAGCTTAGGTTTATTGCCAAACCATAGTTCATACGGTGTCGTCTCAACGAATTTAGACGGTGCCCTATTTAATGTGAATGCGGCTGTCTCTAATGCATAAACCCAAAATGATAAAGGCAAATCGGTAAGAGACATCATAGAATGCACCATATCTAATAAAGTGCGGTTACGACGTTCAGACACACCGTTACGCTGTGATGTTCTAGGTGGCGTGAGTTGTGAAACAATTCCACATTGTCTTAAATGAAGGCCAAACTCATAACTCAAATATGCGCCTCCGCGATCAGATCATAGAAACTTTATTTTATTGTTACAATGATTCTCCACTTCACTCTGAAATTCTTTGAAGTTTTCAAATGTTTCAGACTTGTGTTTCATCAAGTAGATATACCCATACCTACTCAAATCATCTGTGAAGGTTAGAAAATAATGATACCCACCACGTGCCTCAACACTCATCGGACCGCATACATCGGTATGTATTATTTCCAGTAAGTCATTAGCTCGCTCCATTGTTCTGGAGAACAGAGTTTTAGTCATCTTACCTATGAGGCATGGTTGGCAAGTATCAAATGATTCATAATCAAGTGATTCCAAAAGTCCATCTGCATGGAGTTTCTTCATGCGCTTTACACCAATATGACCTAAACGGCAGTGCCACAAGTATGTTGCACTATTATTATCAACTTTGCATCTTTTGGCATCAATATTATGAATATGTGTATCACTACGATCGAGATTCAACAAGCATAGACCATTCATCAAAGGTGCATGACCATAAAAGATATTACTCATATAAATAGAACAACCATTATTCTCTGACTTAAATGAATAATCATCTCACAATAAACAAGATCCAGATATAATGTTCATGCTCAACGCTAGCACCAAATAGCAATTATTGAGGTCTAAAACTAATCCCGAAGGTAGATGTAGAGATAGCATGCCGACGGCGATCACATCAACCTTGGAACCATTCTCGACGCACATCGTCACCTTGTCCTTAGCCAATCTTCATTTATTCTGCAGCTCCTGTTTCGAGTTACAAATATGAGCAACCGAACCAGTAACAAATACAAAGGTGCTACTACGAGCATTAGTAAGGAACTCATCAATAACATGTATATCAAATATACCTTTGTTCACTTTGCCATCCTTCTTATCTCCCAAGTACTTGGGGCAGTTCTGCTTCCAGTGACCATTTCCTTTGCAGTAGAAGCACTTAGTTTCAGGCTTGGGTCCAGCTTTGGGCTTCTTCATGTGAGCGGTAACTTGCTTGCCATTCTTCTTGAAGTTCCCTTTCTTTCCCTTGCCATTTTTCTTGAAACTAGTGGTCTTGTGAACCATCAACACTTGATGCTCCTTCTTGATTTCTACCTCCGCTGATTTCAGCATCGCGAAGAGCTGGGGAATCATTTTCTTCATCCCTTGCATATTATAGTTCATCACAAAGCCTTTGTAGCTTGGTGGCAGTGACTGAAGAACTCTGTCAATAACACTCTCAACTGGAAGATCAATTCCCAGCTGAGCCAAGTGGTTATGATACCCAGACATTTTGAGTATGTGTTCACTGACATAACTGTTCTCCTCCATCTTACGTCTATAGAACTTGTTGGAGACTTCATATCTCTCAACCCGGGCATTAGCTTGAAATATCAACTTTAGCTCTTGGAACATCTCATATGCTCCGTGGCATTCAAAATGTCTTTGAAGTCCCGGTTCTAATCCGTAAAGCATGGCACACTGAACTATCGATTAGTCATCTGATCGAGCTTGCCAGACATTCATAACATCTGCATGAGCTCCTACAGCAGGTCTGTCACCTAGCGGTGCATGAAGGACATAATTCTTCTGTGCAGCAATGAGGATAATCCTCAAGTTGTGGACCCAGTCCATGTAGTTGCAACCATCATCTTTCAACTTAGCTTTCTCTAGGAACGCATTAAAATTCAAGGGAACGGAAGCACGGGCCATTGATCTACAACATAGATATGCAAAAACTATTAAGACTAAGTTCATGATAAATTTTAGTTCAAATAATCAAATTACTAATGAACTCCCACTTAAATCAACATCCCTCAAGTTGTCTAAGTGATACATGATCCAAATCAACTAACCCATGTCCGATCATCACGTGAGATGGGGTAGTCTTCAATGGTGAACATCTCTATGTTGATCATATCTACTATATGACTCATGTTTGACCTTTCGGTCCAGTGTTCCGAGACCATGTCTGTACATGCTAGGCTCATCAAGTTTAACCCAAGTATTCTGCATGTGCAAAACCGGCTTACACCTGTTGTATGTGAACGTAGAGTCTATCACACCCGATCATCACGAGGTGCTTCGAAACGACGAACTTTAGCAATGGTGCATACTCGGGGAGAACACTTTTATCTTGAAATTAAGTGAAGGGATCATCTTATAATGCTACCTTCGTTCTAATCAAAATATGTGACATGATATGGCCATCATCATCTTGTGCTTTTCATCTCATCTCCAAAGCATCGGCATGATCTCCATCGTCACCGACATGACACCTTGATCTCCATCGTTGCGTCGGGGTCGTCTCGCCAACTATTGCTTCTACAACTATTGCTAACGCATAGCGATAAAGTAAAGCAATTACATGGTGCTTAGTGATTGACACAAAGGTCATACAATAATTAAAGACAACCCTAAGGCTCCTGCCGGTTGTCGTACTCATCGACATGCAAGTTGTGAACTTATTACAAAACATGATCATCTCATACATCAACATATATCACATCACATCTTGACCATATCACATCACAACATGCCCTGCAAAAACAACTTAGACGTCCTCTACTTTGTTGTTGCAAGTTTTACATGGCTGCTACGGGCAACTAGCAAGAACCGTTCTTACCTACGCAAAACCACAACGGTGATTATCAAGTTGCTATTTAACCTTCTGCAAGGACCGCCATAGTCAAATCCGATTCAACTAAAGAAGGAGAAACACACACCCGCCAGCCACCTTTATGCAAAACAAGTTGCAAGTCAGTCGGTGGAACCGGTCTCATGTGCGTGGACATGTAAGGTTGATCCGGCCGCTTCATCCCACAATGCCGCCGAATAAAAAAAAGACATTGGTGGGAAGCAATATGAACCTCACCGCCCACAACTCCTTTGTGTTCTACTTGTGCATATCATCTATGCATAGACCTGGCTCATGATGCCACTATTGGGGAACGTTGCAGGGAAAACAAAAAAAAAATCTACGCACACGCAAGATCTATCCATGGAGATGTATAGCAACGAGAGGGGGAGAGCATCTACATACCCTTGTAGATCGCTAAGCGGAAGCGTTTATCAACGCGGTTGATGTAGTCGTACACCTTCACGACCCGTCCAGATCAAGTACTGAACATATGGCACCTACGCGTTCAGCACACGTTCAACTCGATGACGTCCTCACCTTCTCGATCCAACAAGAGATGCGAAGTAGTAGATGAGTTCTGGCAGCACGACAGCGTGGTGACGGTGGTGGTCAAACTATTTCCGCAGGGCTTTGCGAAGCACAACGGATTTAGGACATAGGACGAACTAGAGGGAGAGGGGGCGCCGGCAGGGGCTAGCCTTGCTCCTCTATTTATATGTTGAGCCCTGGGGTTGTTTCTTGGAGAAACAGCCTCCTCAAAGTCGGTTTGGAACACAAGGAAGAGTCCTTTTTGGTTTTCAGTACCAGACGCCACGGTCCTCGGCGTCTGGTCCCTGACCTCTGCAAAACTTCCTTTTGCCCCGACCTAAAGCCCCGTGGGCCTTACCCCTTGGCCCAACCATATCATCCTATATATCAATCTTTACCTCCGGACCATTCCGGAGCTCCTCGTCATGTCTGTGATCTCATCCGGGACTCCGAACAACATTCGATCACCAACATACATAACTCATATAATACTATATCGTCAACGAACGTTAAGCATGCGGACCCTATGGGTTCGAGAATGATGTAGAGATGACCGAGACGCTTCTCCGGTCAATAACCAATAGCGGGACCTGGTTGCCCATATTGGTTCCTACATATTCTACAAAGATCTTTATCGGTCGAACCTTTATGACAAATACATAGTTCCCTTTGTCTGCCGGTATGTTACTTGCCTGAGATTCGATCGTCGGTATCTTCATATCTAGTTCAATCTCGTTACCGGTAAGTCTCTTTACTCGTTCCATAATACATCATCTTTTAATTAACTCCTTAGTCACTTTGCTTGCAAGCTTCTTGTGATGCTGTATTACCGAGAGGGCCCAGAGATACCTCTCCGTCATACGGAGTGACAAATCCCAATCTCGATTCACGCCAACTCAACAGACACCTTCGGAGATACCTGTAGAGCATCTTTATGATCACCCAGTTATGTTGTGACGTTTGATCACACAAAGTATTCCTCCGGTATCCGGGAGTTGCAGGATCTCATGGTCGAAGGAATATGTATTTGACATTTAAGAAAGCAGTAGCAATAAACTGAATGATCATATGCTAAGCTAACAGATGAGTCTTGTCCATCACATCATTCTCCTAATGATGTGATCCCATTATCAAATGACAAGTCATGTCTATGGTCAGGAAACCTTAACCATCTTTTGAACAATGAGCTAGTCTAGTAGTGGCATACTAGGGACTTGGTATTTGCTTATGTATTCACACATGTATTTAAGCTTCTAATCAATACAATTCTAGCATGAATAATAAACCTTTATCATGATTAAGGAAATATAATAATAACCACTTTATTATTGCCTCTAGGGCATATTTCAAATAGATTTTACCCGCCGCTGGATTGCCCGCTGCAGCACAGAGGAGGCCGAAGAGCATGAGAGTACGAGAAATCCACCAATCTGATGCGTCTGCATACTGGGCCCAACAATAACTTGTCGGTAATGGAACACTATCTGCTCATCTGCCAGCTCTTTAACAGAGGCTGCGAATTCCACTTGTCGCCGAAGGTGATTCCGCTCTGCAATAACTCTGCCAAGGGTGATATTCCGGCCAAGTTACCGGAATGTAATGCCAAGGGTGTTGTGGGGTAGTGGATAGAGCCCTCCAAGGAGGAGGTGGATGAATGGCTTGTCGGTTTGAAGGAGGAGGCCGTCAGGGTGGAGAACGACATGGTTCACCCCACCAAGAATGACGAGGCTACATTCCTCAAGGCCAGGGCCGAAGAGGCTAAGAAGGCTGCTCGTCTCCTGGAAAAAGCCAAGGCCGCTGGCAAGGGAAAATAGGTGGCAGAGCATACAAAAGAGCACACCAAGGAGGGTGCCGAAAAGCATGCCGAAGAGGATGCTGAAGAACATGCCGGAGAGCACACCGGCGAGACCACTGATGAAGATGAATGTTCTGACGATTACGATAGTGATGACACAGAGCCCGCGGGCGAAACAGAAGGGGATGACGAGGAAGAGGAGGAGGAAGAACTTTATGTTCCTCCTCCCCGCGTCAGGGCCTCCATCGCGAAGAAGCTAGGCAAGAAGAAAGCCACACACATTGATCCGGCAAGCAACGAGCTTGTCATAACAAAGGAAGCTGGCAAGGTTTCCCGGGCCCAGCCTACTCGACGAAAACCTCCCCGCATTATTGCCTTCCAGTAGCCAATTATGTCAATCACCAAAGAGACAGGTGCTTTGGAGCCCCCAGCTTCTTCAGGGACAAAACAAGCCAGGAGCCCTCCGCCACCGTCAACCACCGTCGGAGCCGAAGGGATGGCTCTCTACGACTTGTCTGTCCTTAGTGATCCTGATGAGGAAGAAGAGTAAGCACTCCATCCTTCCATCATCATTTTTTTTAGTCTCTGTTGTTGTTTTTAACTGTCTTGGATGACTTGGCCTTTTAGGGACAAGGTGCCGTTGGCGGAAAGGCACCAGAAGAAGGCCAGGTTTGCCGAAGAGAGCGAGGCGGTAACAGACATTGAAGAAGATCTAACTTCTTTGGATGTTGTCGGCTCCAGCCCCCAACTCCCGCTGGCAGGCTCCACCGATGAAACTGCCATCATGGAGACCGACAAGGAGGCGGGGAGCGATCTCCCAGAGGGAGGGCATCAAGGAGCGGGCCCCTTAGTGATGCCCTCGACCTCTGCTCCTCCACCAAGCAGCTCGCTGACAAGGTCCACCCCTCCTCCAAAGGGCACCAAGAGGAACTTGTCCGCGTCGAGGACCCACCGGCAACCAACGTTGCCAGTGACCGAGCGACGACAACTGATGTTGCCAGAGAAGAAACAAGGTCTCCTCCACAAGCCCATCAAGGTAAAACTTTGTCAAGTGCTCTTTTATCCTTGTTGTTTTTTCTTTTTCTTTCTTGAACTTGATCTAAATCTCAATTTTTTTCTATTTTTTGCTTTTTCCTTCTTCATCCTGTAGACTCAACTCCATTGGAAGAGGAGGAGCCCATGACAGATGTGTAGGAAATCGCAAAGAATGAGCTGATGAGGCTACTGGAATTTCTGTTGTAGAGGTTGCAACATCAGAAGCCGAAGAGACTAGAAAGGCCGATGAGAAAGCTGACAAGGCTCTCGACAGCACATCTGCTTCCGCCAGTGTTGACATTGAGATGAGAGATGCTAGAAATGAAGACCCAAGCACCGTCAATCACCAAGTCTTGCCTGAGGAACAAGCCACAACAATTCCACTGGCGCCTTTTCTTCAACTGCAGCATTCTGAAGCCCCCGGCTCATCTGAAGCCGGGAAGAGTACCCCTGAAGATGCACTTGCCGGGATCATCATCCCCTTGTCCCGCGGTGCTACTTGTGAACTGCGTTGGGATTTCCCCGAAGAGGAGAGCATGATGCAGTACAGTAGAGATAAGTATTTCCCTCAGTTAAGAACCAAGGTTATCAATCCAGTAGGAGAACCACACAAAACCTTGTGAACAACACCTACACACAAAATAACAAATACTTGCACCCAACGCAAACAAGGGGTTCTCTATCCCTTGACGGTTAATGGCAAGGATCAAATCTCGTAGTGATAAATAGATAAACAAAACCACAAATAAAGTAACGGTAAAAAAATTGTAGCAAAGTATTTTTGGATTTTATTATATGATAAATATAGACCCGGGGACCATATTTCTCACTAGAGGCTTCTCTCTCGAACAAAAAGCGTATGGTGGGTAAACAAATTACTGTTGGGCAATTGATAGAAAAGCGCATAGTTATGACGATATCCAAGGCAATGTTCATGTCTATAGGCATCACGTCCAAGACAAGTAGACCGACTGCTATCCAGCATGCATCTAGAGTATTAAGTTCATAAATAACGGAGTAGCGCCTTCAGCAAGATGACATGATGTAGACAAAGTAAATCCAATCAATAAGAATAAACCCCGTCATTTTATCCTTAATGCAACAATACAAATACGTGTCTTGTCCCTTTCTGTCACTGGGATATAGCACCGCAAGATTGAACCCATTACAAAGCACCTCTCCCATTGCAAGGTAAATCAATCTAGTTGGCCAAACCAAACTGATAGATCGGGGAGAAATACAAAGCTATAATAATCATGTATAAAAGAGTTCAGAGAAGACTCAAATAATATTCATAGATAATCTGATCATAAACCCACAATTCATTGGATCCCAACAAACACATTGCAAAAGAAGATTACATCGAATAGATATAGAAGAACATCAAGGAGAACATTGTATTGAAGATCAAAGAGAGAGAATAAGCCATCTAGCTACTAGCCATGGACCCTGTAGGTCTGTGGTAAACTACTCACACATCATCGGAAGGGCAGCAAGGTGGATGTAGAGGCCCTCCATGACCGATTCCCCCTACGACAGAGTACCGGAAAAGGCCTCCAGATGGGATCTCGCAGGAACAGAAGTTTGCGGCGGTGGAAAAAGTATTTTCGTGGTTCTCTATTGGTTTCCCGATTTTAGAGAATTTATAGAGTTGGAATTAGGTCAAACGGAGGAACAAGGGGCCCACAAGGTACATGAGCATGCCTACCCCCTAGGCGCGCCCATGTGCCTTGTGGCCTACTCCTTCGCCTTTTGGCCTCCTCCCAAAGCTTCTAGGGTCTCTTATGTCCAGAAAAAAATCATTAAAAAGTTTCATGGCATTTGGACTTCGTTTGGTACTAATTTCCTGCAAAACCAAAAATAGGCAAAAAACAGCAACTGGCACTTGGCACTAAGTTAATAGGCTAGTCCCAAAAAATGATATATAATTGCATATAAAACATTCAAGATTGATACTATAATAGCATGGAATAATGAAAAATTATAGATACGTTGGAGACGCATTAAGCATCCTGAAGCATAATTCCTACTCGTCCTTGAGTAGGTAAATGATAAAAACAATTTTTTTATGTGGAATGCTACCTAACATGTTCATCATGTAATATTTCTTTTATGGCATGAATATTTAGATCTGAGTGATACAAAGCAATAGTCTATAATTTGATATAAAAACATCAATACTCAAGCATGCCAACAAACAATCATGCCTTTCGAAATATAAATGCTAAAGAAAGTTATCCCTACAAAATCATATAGCCTTGTCATGCTCCATGTTCTTAACTCAAAATATAAATCATGCACTACCCCGGTGTTAGCCAAGCAATTGGTTCACACTTTTTAACGCGCTTCAGCTTTTTCAACCCTCACGCAATACATGAGCGTAAGCCATGGATATAGCATTATGGGTGGAATAGAGTATGGTGGTAGTGATTGATATGGAGAAGACAAAAAAGGAGAAAGTCTCACATCGACGAGGCTAATCAATGGGTTATGGAGATTCCCATCAATTGATGTCAATGCAAGGAGTAGGGATTGCCGTGCAACGGATGCACTAAGAGCTATAAGTGTATGAAAGCTCAAAAAGAAAATTAAGTGGGTGTGCATCCAACTTGTTTGCTCATGAAGACCTCGGGCATTTGAGGAAGCCCATCATTGGAATATACAAGCCAAGTTATATAATGAAAAATTCCCACTAGTTATATGAAAGTGAAAGCATAGGAGACTCTCTATATGAAAAACATGGTGCTACTTTGAAGCACAAGTGTGGAAAAGGATAGAAACATTGCCCCTTCTCTCTTTTTCTCTCATTTATATATATTTTTTTTTGGTGGGCTATTTTTGGCCTTTTTTTATGGGATCTTTTTTTCCTCTTTATTTTATTTCCTCACTTGGGACAATGCTCTAATAATGAATAATGATGATCATCACACTTCTATTTACTTATAACTCAAAATTACATCTCGATACTAGAACAAAATATGACTCTATATGAATGCCTCCGGCGGTGTACGAGGATGTGCAATGATCTAGCATAACATGTATAAAAATGATGAATGGTGGCCAAGCCACAAATACTATGTCAGCTATGTGATCATGCAAAGCAATATGACAATGATGATGTGTGTCATAATAACGAAACGGTGGAAGTTGCATGGCAATATATCTCAGAATGGCTATGGAAATGCCATAATAGGTAGGTATGGTGGCTGTTTTGAGGAAGATATAAGGAGGCTTGTGTGATAGAGCGTATCATATCACGGGGTTTGGATGCACCGGAGAAGTTTGCACCACATCTCAAGGTGAGAAAGGGAAATGCACGGTACCGAAGAGGCTAGCAAATGGCGGAAGGATGAGAGTGTGCATAATCCATGAACTCACATTAGTCATAAAGAACTGACATACTTATTACAAAATTTTATTAGCCCTCGAAGCAAAGTACTACTACGCATGATCCTAGGGGGGAGGTTGGTAGGAGTTAACCATCGCGCACCCCCGACCTTCACGCAAAGGAAGACACTCAATAATAAATCATGCTCCAACTTTTTAGCATAACGAGAGACTAGATGTGCATGCTTCAGGAATCACAAACCTTAACACCAATATTCTTACTAAACCACAATCATTCACTAGTACCTCCCACATATTACCATCTTTATATCGCCAAACTATTGCAAGGAATCAAACTTATCATATTCAGTGATCTACATGAAAGTTTTTATTATATCCCTCTTGAATACCTATCATATTAGGACCAATTTCATAACTTGTGCATATTGCCATTACTATTATCAACTCTCAAAATGATATAATTGAAGCATGAGAGTGTGATACGTCTCCAACGTATCTATAATTTTTTATTGTTCCATGCTGTTATATTATCAATCTTGGATGTTTTATATTCATTTACTAGCAACTTCATATCATATTTTGGGACTAACCTATTGACATAGTGCCCAGTACCAGTTGCTATTTTTGCTTGTTTTTTACTTCACAGAATATCAATACCAAACAGAGTCCAAATGCCATGAAACTTTTTGGAGAATTTTTTTGGACAGAAGACACCCAGGGAGCCAAAGAAGTGCACGGGAGGTGGCCCGTGGGGCCCACTAGGCATCAGGGCGCACCAGAGGCCCCCGGCGCGCCCTGGTGGGTAGTGGAGCCCACGGGAAGCTTCTCCATTGACCTTCGCCTCTATAAATACTCTAAAATCCCAAAAACCCTAAGGGAGTGGAGAGAATATAGTTTCCGCCGCCGCAAGTTCCAGAACCACGAGATCCAATCTAGAGGCCTTTTTCGGCACTCTGCCGGAGGGGACAACAATCATGGAGGGGTTCTTCATCATCATTGTTGCCCCTCCGATGATGCGTGAGTAGTTTACCACAGACCTACGGGTCCGTAGCTAGTAGCTAGATGGCTTCTTCTCTCTTTTTGATCTTCACTATAATGTTCTTGGAGATCTATTTGATGTAATGACTTTTTGCGGTGTGTTTGTTGGGATCCGATGAATTTTGGGTTTATGATCAGTTCTATCCATGAATATTATTTGAGTCTTTGCTGAACTCTTTTATGCATGATTGTTATAGCCTCGTATTTCTTCTTTGAAATTTTGATTTGGTTTGGCTAACTAGATTGATTTTTCTTGGCATGGGAAGAGATGCTTTGTGATGGGTTCGATCTTGCGGTGCTCAATCTCAGTGACAGAAAGAGACATGACATGCTTGTATCGTTGCTATTAAGGATAAAAATATGGGGTCTATTCCTACATGAATAGATCTTGTGTACATCATGTCATCATTCTTTTTGCATTACTCCATTTTCCATGAACTTAATACACTAGATGCATGCTGGATAGCGTTCGATGTGTGGAGTAATAGTAGTAGATGCAGAATCGTTTCGGTCTACTAATCTTGGACGTGATGCCTATATACATGATCATTGCCTTGGATATTGTCATGATTATTCGCTTTTCTATCAATTGCCCAACAGTAATTTGTTTACCCACCGTATGCTATTTTCTCGAGAGAAGCCTCCAGTGAAAACTACGGCCCCGGGTCTATTTTCCTATCATATAAAACCAAAAATACCTTGCTGTGTTTTTTCTTTATTTATTTTATTTTGTGTTTTAGTTAGATCTATTTATCAAATCTCATACAATTTAATCTATCTCAATACCGAGGAGGGATTGACAACCCCTCTTATGCATTGGGTTGCAAGTATTTGTTATTTGTGTGCAGGTGCTGTTTACATAGTGTTGCTTGGTTTTCCTACTGGATTGATAACCTTGGTTTCATAACTGAGGGAAATACTTACCTTTGCTGTGCTACATCATCCTCTCCTCTTTGGGGAAATACTAACGCAGATTCAAGCAATCAGAGTGCAACTATTTGTTTAAAATATAACCACCACCGTGCTCTAAAAGATATAAGTGAAGTACTAGAGCAACTGCCTAGCTCAAAAGATATAAGTGAAGCACAAAGAGTATTCTAACAAATCATGAATAATGTGTGTCCCTCTCAAAAATGTGTGTTCAAAAAATTTGATTGTGACAAACTAAAAAGCAAACAAAGCAAAGACTCATACAATACACGACACTCCAAGCAAAACTCATATCATGTGATGAATAAAAATATAGCTCCAAGTAATTTACCAATGGTTGGTAGAAGAAAGAGGGGATGCCATCAAGGGCATCCCCAAGCTTAGAGTCTTGGGTGTCCTTGAATATTACCTTGGGGTGCCTTGGGAATCCCCAAGCTTAGGGTCTCGACACTCCTTATTCCTTCATCCATCGCGATCTTACTCAAAACTTGAAAACTTTAGGACACAAAACTCAACAGAAAACTCATGAGATCCGTTAGTATAACAAGCAAATAATAACTTTAGGTACTATTGCAAAACCATTCATATTTTATTATTGCATAGAACCTACTGTATTCTAACTTCACTATGACTTACACCCCCCGATACAATCCATAGTTTCATTAAAACAAGTAAACAATGCAACGAAAACATAATCTGTCAAAACCAGAATAGTCTGTAATGATCTGAACAATGACCATACTTGTGTAACTTTAAAAATTAGGACAACATGGGAAATTTGTATATCAATCATGTGTAAAAAAATTCACAAATTTATCACGTTCCAGTGATCCTAAACAATTCTGTTACTGGGTGCAAAAGTTTCTGTTTGCTCACTAAATCAGAGCAACTATCATCTAAATCAACCCAAAGGCTTTACTTGGCACAAAAACTAATTTAAACACAAAAAAACAACCATAGCAGTAGCATAATTGTGTGCACACCAAAAAAATAGAAAAGAAACTAAGATAACTATTGGGTTGCCTCCCAACAAGCGCTATTGTTTTACACCCCTAGCTAGGCGTAATGCATAGTTTCAAGTGTTGTCATCCTTCAAATTAATTCCATAGGTAGCCCTAATAATAGATTCATATGGTGGCTTAATTCTCCTTCGAGGGAAGTGTTCCATTCCTTTCTTTAATGGAAATTGAAATCTTATATTGCCTGCTTTCATATAAATAATAGCACTTGTGGTTCGTAGGAAAGGCCTACCAAGTATTATGGGACAAGACGGATTGCAATCAAAATCAAGCACAATGAAATCAATAGGCACATAATTCCTATTTGCAAGAATAATAGCATCATTTATTCTACCCAAAGGTTTCTTAATACGGGAATCCGCTAAGTGCAAATTAAGAGAACATTCATCCATATTTGTTAAACCTAGCACGTCACATAAAGATTTTGGTATTCTGGAAATGCTAGCACCCAAATCACATAAAGCATTGCACTCATAATTTTTAATTTTAACTTTGATAGTAGTTTCCCACTCCTCATATAATTTCCTAGGTATTGAAACCTCCAATTCTAGCTTTTCTTCTAAAGCTTTCATCATAGCTTCTACAATATGTGTAGTAAAATCCGTATTTTGTTCATAAGCATTGGGTGAATTTAGCATGGATTGCAACAAGGAAATACACTCAATTAAAGAACAACTATCATAATTAAAATCCTTGGAATCCAAAGTAGTGGGCACATCACTATTTAAAGTTTTGACCTCTCTAAATCCACTTTTATCAATTTTTTCATTAAGATTTTCACCCTCGGAACAATGGGGACGCCTTATAGCTAAAGTTAACTCATCTTCAGTCCCCTTTTCATCAAGTTTTATATTTCTAAACAAAGATTCAATGGGTGAGACACCAATCATTTTAATATCTTCATCATTACAACGATAAAAACTGGGCGAAATCGCTTTTTTTAAGAATTCCCGCTTAGCCCTCAACCTAGCCATTCTTTATTTACTTTCATCAATGGAAAAATAGAGATCTTTAATTGACTCACTAATATCAAGCTCGGGTGGCAAAATTTTAGTTTTTAGATTTTCCACATAATGAGCTATTCTATCCATGTTCCTAGACATATCATCAACTTTACTCGATTTTTCTTCTATCATAGTATTGAAAACCTTTTGAGAAATAATAAATTCTTTTATATTACTTTCAAGACCAGAGGACATCTTGTTATTATTATTATTATCATCATCATCATCATCAATGTTATAAGAATTACCATAGGAATTGCCATAATTATTAGAAGAATTTCCAGGAAACGGCCTAGGATTAAAATTACCTCTATAAGCGTTACTATTGAAAAAAATTCGTGAGACAAAGTTCACATCTACGGGATCATTATTTTGCTCAATCAAAGTAGACAATGGAACATCATTAGGATCAATATGGGCACTCTTACTAGCAACCATTTTCATAAGCGCATCTACTCTATGAGTCAAAGTATTAATTTCTTCAACAGAATTCACTTTTTTACTAGTAGGGGTTCTTTCAGTATGCCATTGTAAATAATTTGCCATAATATTGCCAAGCAATTTTGTAGCTTCTCCTAGTGCGATTTCCATAAAAGTACCACTCACGGCAAAATCTAAAAGATTTCTATAAACAAAGTTCAATCCTGCATACAAATTTTATATGATCATCCACAAGCTTAAACCATGAGTAGGGAAATTTCTTATCATTAATTTCATCCTCTCCCAAGATTGGGCAACATGCTCATGCTCAAGTTGCTTAAAATTCATGATTTTATCTTTAAGAGAAATAATTTTCGTGGGAGGAAAATACTTGGCAATAAAAGCATCCTTACACTTATCCCACGAATCAATACTATTTCGTGGCAAGGATGAAAACCAAGTTTTAGCACGATCTTGTAGTGAGAACGGAAATAATTTTAATTGGATAATATCATTATCCACATCTTTTTTCTTTTGCATATCACACAATTCAATGAAAGTGTTAAGATGGGATGCAACATCTTCATTAGGACTACCAGAAAATTGTTCTTTCATAACAAGTTTAGCAAAGCGGCATTAATATCACACGACTCCGCACTATTGGCGGGAGGAGTGATACGTTTCCAATGTATCTATAATTTATGAAGTATTCATGCCATGTTTACAACAATTTTATATGGTTTGGGTGCAATTTTATATGTTTTAAATGGAACTAACCTGGACTGACACTGTTTTCAGCAGAACTACCATGGTGTTGTTTTTTGTGCAGAAACCAAAGTTCCCCAAATGCAGCGAAACTTTTTGACAATTTTTGTGTGGAAGAAACAAGACACTAGAAGCTTTGTGGGAAGGCCAGAAGAGCTATGAGGTGGCCACAACACACCTGGGCGCGCCCGGGGCCTTGGTCGTGTGCTGGTGGCTTCTGGGCACCCCGTGTCCCATCTTAGCATGAGACCGACGCCAAAAAATCCTATAAATAGAGAAACCACCAGAAATAGCCCTAGAACTTTGACTCCACCGCCGCACGCCTCTGTACCTTTGAAATACCATCTGGAGCCTTGTTCTGGCACCCTGCCGAAGGGGAAAATCATCACCAGAGGCCATATTTATCATCCTGACAGCCTCCATGACGAGGAGGGAGTAGTTCACCCTTGAGGCTAGGGGATGTACAAGTAGCTATGTGTTTGATCTCTCTCTTTCTCTCTCTCTCATGTTCTTGATTTGGCACAATCTTGATGTACCACGAGCTTTGTTAATATAGTTGGATCATATGGCGTTTCTCCCTCTCTATCTTGTTGCGATGAATTGAGTTTTTACCTTTGAGGTTTCACTATTATTGGATTGAATACTTTTATGGATTTGAGAACACTTGATGTATGTCTTGCATATGAATACCCGTGGTGACAATGGGGTATTATATTGATTCACTTGATATATGTTTTGGCACTCAACTCACGGATTCCCGAGGTGACATTGGGGTAATCTATGCATAGGGGTTGATGCATGTTTTCGTCCTACTTTCTCCGGTAGAAATCTTGGGGCACTCTTTGAAGTTCATTGTGCTGGATTGAATATTACGAATCTGAAGTTGTTTGATGTGTATCGTATAATTGACTCACGGATACTTGTGGTGACATTGGAGTATCTAGGTGACATTAGAGTTGGTTGATGCATATCATATGGTGTTATTTTAGTACGAACTCTAGGGCTGTTCGTGACACTTATAGGAATAGCCCAATAGATTGATTGGAAAGGATAGCTTTGAGGTGGTTTCCTACCCTACAAACAATTTCATCTTATGTTCTCCGCTAGATAAGAACTTTGGAGTGATTCTTTGTCGCACGTTGAGGGATTGTTATATGATTCAACTATGTTAGCATTGTTGAGAGATTGCACTAGTGAAAGTCAGGACCCTAGGCCTTGTTTTTAAGAATTGCAATACTGTTTGTGCTCCATTTTATCACTTGCTACCTTGCTGTTTTTATATTTCAGATTACAAAAACCTACTTCTATTATCCATGCTACACTTGTATCACCATCTCTTCGCCGAACTAGTGCACCTACACAATTTGCCATTGTATTGGGTGTGTTTGGGACACAAGAGATTTCTTGTATTTGATTGCAGGGTTGTTTGAGAGAGACCATCTTCATCCTGCGCCTCCCACGGATTGATAAACCTTAGGTCATCCACTTGAGGGAAATTCGCTACTGTCCTACAAAACTCTACGCTTGGAGGCCGAACAGAGTCTACAAGAAGTAAAGTTGCGTAGTAGACATCAAGCAGCAATCAGAGTACTAATAAAATCATTGTTATTAGTATTAGAAAATCACACAACTTTGTATTTTCTTGAGACATCGCGACAAAGCAAGCAAACAAGCAAAAAGACAAACAAAAAAATATTTTTTTGTTTTTTTGTGAAAATGTTTTAGAAGTGGGGGTGATGAAAACAAGAGGCAAATGGCAAATGAAAGTAAATTCAAGGAGATGACAGTTTATGCGATGGTACTTGATAGGTTTTGGTGATGTCTCCCCGGCAACGGTGCCAGAAATTATTCCTGCTACTTGTGAACTTCGTTGGGATTTCCCCGAAGAGGAGAGGATGATGCAGTACAATAGACATAAGTATTTCCCTCACTTAAGAACCAAGGTTGTCAATCCAGTAGGAGACCCACGCAAGACCTCGTGAACAACACCTACACACAAAATAACTAATACTTGCACCCAACTCAAACAAGGGGTTGTCAATCCCTTGGTGGTTAATTGCAAGGATCAAATCTCGTAGTGATAAATAGATAAAAAACACAAAATAAAATAACCGTAAATAAATTGTAGCAAAGTATTTTGAGATTTTAATATATGATAAAGATAGACCCAGGGCCAGAATTTTCACTAGAGGCTTCTCTCTCGAACAAAAAGCATGCGATGGGTAAACAAATTACTGTTGGGTAATTGATAGAAAAGCGCATAGTTATGATGATATCCAAGGCAATGAACATGTATATAGGCATCACGTCTGATACAAGTAAACCGACTCCTGCCTGCATCTACTACTATTACTCCACACATCGACCGCTATCCAGCATGCATCTAGAGTATTAAGTTCATAAAGAACGGAGTAACGCCTTAAGCAAGATGACATGATGTAGACAAAGTAAACCCAATCAATAAGAATAAACCCCATCATTTTATCCTTAATGGAAAAAATACAAATACGTGTCTTGTCCCTTTCTGTCACTAGGATATAGAGCACCGCAAGATTGGTCCCATTACAAAGCACGTCTCCCATTGCAAGATAGATCAATCTAGTTGGCCAAACCAAATGGATAGATCGGGGAGAAATACAAAGCTATAATAATCATGCATAAAAGAGTTCAGGGAAGGCTCAAATAATATTCATAGATAATCTGATCATAAACCCACAATTCATCGGATCCCAACACACACACCGCAAAAGAAGATTACATTGAATAGATCTTGAAAAGCATCGAGGAGAACATTGTAATGAAGATCAAAGAGAGAGAAGAATCCATCTAGCTACTAGATATGGACCCATAGGTCTGTGGTAAACTACTCACACATCATCAGAAGGGCAACAAGGTTGATGTAGAGGCCCTCCGTGTTCGATTCCCCCTCCAACAGAGTACCGGAAAAGGCCTCCAGATGGGATCTCGCAAGAGCAGAAGTTTGTGGCGGCGGAAAAAGTATTTTGGGTGGCTCTCTGTTGGTTTACCAATTTTAGAGAATTTATAGAGTTGGAATTAGGCCAAATGGAGGAACGAGGGGCCCACAAGGTACATGGGTGAACCTACCCCCTGGGCGCGCCCATGTGCCTTGTGGCCTACTCCTTCTCCTTTTGGCCTCCTCCCGAAGCTTCTATGGTCTCTTATGTCCAGAAAAAATCGTCAAAAAGTTTTGTGGCATTTGGACTTCGCTTAGTACTGATTTCCAGGAAAACCAAAAATAGGCAAAAACAACAACTGGCACTTGGCACTAAGTTAATAGGTTAGTCCCAAAAAATGATATATAATTGCATATAAAACATCCAAGACTGATACTATAATAGCATGGAGCAATAAAAAATTATAGATACATTGGAGATGTATCACGAAGCTCCACTGAAATAGGCACCTCTGATGAAAGTGTTGCGATCTTGCCTTCATGAAAACCATGGCTACCAGTTTCCAGGATGTGCAAAAGTGATATAGCAAACGCTGGGACACGATCCAAGCAGAGCGGCAAGCCGTGGAGTTGGCTAAACAGAAGCTGGATGAGAGGGTCTCAGAAACCACCAAATGGTATGAAGAGAAGCTCCAAAGCATCAAGGGTGAAGAGGAAAGGCTCACTGCCGCCAACCAGGAAGCAGAAGATCTGGGCAGCAAATTATCTGAGCGAGAAGCACAGCTCAACGCAAAGGAGAAAGACCTTGCTGCCAGACAGGAGTCACTTGCCACCCAGCTGTGCGGCAAGGATGAAGAGATCCCGACTCTACTTGCACGACAGACCCAGGAGCTAGAGCAAAAGCACAAAGAAGCCCTAGAAGCTCAAGCACTGGATAGGGCTGGCAAACTCGTGGAGGTCGCCCAGGCAGAGTTGGACGCCAAGGTAGAGAATCTTGAAGAATCTCTAGCCGGCAACCGCAAAAAGGTCTCGGGGCGTAAAGCTGATGTAGAGAAGGTGGCTCACACCTTGGCTGAGCTACATACTTCCATCTTGGCCAAGAACATAGAGCTCTCCACCGCAAAGAACTCCATTGCTCACGTCAAGCTCAAACTCACAACTCTGGAGCAAGATCTCGAGGCTGGGAAAAAAAGGGAGAAGGATTTGCCGGTGAACTGGAACACTGAAAAAGCTTCGCTTGCCAATGCTGAGAAATCCTTCAATGAGCTGAGGAAGAAGGTGGAGCTCTGGACCACAGGCCTTGTGGACATCGCAGAACGCCTCAGTTCACAATTGACCGCCATGAAGATGGATGGCTACGCCTTTACTGATGACGAGCATGAGGTCCCAAGTGTCAGGCTCACACTCTTCTTTGAGAATCTCATCAAAGCACTGAAACAACATCATGAGGAGAGGTCTGCCAGCTTTGCTAGCGAGTCCCGCACATTCCACCGCAACATCCTCTTCAAGGTACTAGTCAAGCTCGTGTACCAGAACCAGACATTAACATCTCCAAGGCTTTCAAAAGCTTGCCGAAGGGAGCAGATACTAAGGCCATCGAAGAGCTTGTCGCGTCGCTCGCCGACAAGGTCACAGAAATTCCCAGGACTGAGGGCCAGCATAGAAACTAACTCCTTATACTATCTTGCCGCAAATGCAGTCTATGTGAAAGACAAGTTCATCTTAGGTTAGAACTGCATTTGGCTTTTGATGTAATATAAACTACTGTCTAATGAATGTATGTGTGCTATCTTCCTTGTCTTAGTCTATCTTTGCATGATTTTTGTACCCTACGCTTGCTGGAAAATTGCCGATGCGCACACTCTTGCCGCGAACGCTTGAGCAACAGGTCCCTAGCAGCATGCCGGAAGTGCCGCTGCCGGCAAGGTCACACTTGAAGGTCACAACGCAACTACTTAAGTTGTCGAGTGAACTCGAAACAAAGTAAGAGCACAGTTGGTCATGACAAGGTTCCTTAGCGTGCAGGTTTCTCATACAAAGGCCAAGACCATTCAAGGAAGAACTACAACTACAACAAAGAATTTGTTTCAAAGTTTTCAACTTAGCTTTTTCTTTGCTGTACTTCTTGTCGTAAAATGATAACTTGAACGTCACTTGTGGTATCCATACTGTGACTTCCCCTGGGAAACTTGCACGCGAGGAACCCTTCTGTCCTTTAAGAAAATGAAAGAAGAGAAAAGAGGAGGCTGGAAACCTTGATGGTTCATTAAGCATTTCGTACAAGGCAAAATGTAACACAACCCTGCATACAACATGTATAAACATATATGTATTTGAAAAAGGGCTGTGAAACACGTATCTTTATTTCACTATGCATAGGGTCTGTGCCTGGCTTTGTACAAAAGATTACATGTCTTGCCAACAAACTTGTACAAAAGGGGTTGCCAGGATGCCCAGTAACCGCGCCTTATGGGTAGAACTTGCGAAGATGCTCAATATTCCATGAGTTACACACCGAAATCTCTAGACGGATTGCACCAGGTCTGGTGACTTGTGCTACCCGGTAAGGGCCTTCCCACTTTGGCGTCAACTTGTTTGATCCCTTCGCGGATTGGATCCGACGAAGAACAAGGTCACCTTCTTCAAGGCTCCGGGCGTGCACGCCAAAGATGTCGGGGTACGGCAACCTATGGGACCAGCATGGCCCCTTTGCAGTTCGGCTTGGGAGATTGACGAGCGCGGGGAGCAAATCAAAGAGTTCGCACGTGAGGTTTTTCCTAGGTTCGGGCCGGCGTCGAGGCATAAAACCCTACTCCTGCCTATTTGGTGGATTGACTTGGGGCTCAAGTTACAAGCGCAGCTTGTCAGAAAGGTGCGTGCAAGGTGCAGCTACTGTGTAAGAGTGAGCAAAGTGTCGACCTGTGCCTAGGTAGCCATGGGCCTCCTTTTATAGACAAAAAGGGGTCACTACAGTGGCAACATGGTCATTACATCTTATGGAACAGTGGTGTCGATGCTATCCAACCTACTCCTGCCGGACTAGGACAAGGGCATTTAATGCACCGTGAGCTAATAACGATCCTTTGGCAAAAGGCATATCTCCTTATGTGCCGTCGTCCTGGACGAGCCTATCGTCTTGACACGTCCACTGGACGGGTGTCAATAAAGTTGACCTGCATGCAATGTGCTGACACACGTCGTGATGATCCTCCCCATGTCGCTCGCCCACTCGACACCTAATCTTGACAAGGCATCAACTAGTAGATGAGGTGGAGCGGTCGAGAAGCAAGAAGGGTAAATTTCCCGGCAAGGAGCTTGCCGGGTCTTGGCTTGCCGATGCGGAGCTTGCTAGCAACTGGAGTCTTGACCTTCAGTACTAACTTAGTACTTATCAATGACCTATCGGGAGGTCTTCTTCACGATCTTGTATGTAGTAGTCCTCCGGCAAACCTTGCCGGCGGGAAGGCTACAACTGCCTGTGCACAAGTCAGGGTACTAAGGCACCCCTACTTTAGTATACCGACACTTGAGGACAAGCAAGGTCTAAGCTTGGGGGAGTTGATATGTCAATTTTGCATCATGTTTTCCTATTGATATTTATGATGTTTTGAGTTATTATTTCACTTTATGAAGCAATTCTAATGCCTTTTTCTCTTATTTTGCAAGTTTCACATGAAGATGGAGATTGCCGACACTTGGATTTCTGGACCTGAAAAAGCTACAACAGAGTTGGATATTCTCCAGAGCTCGAAATGACCTAAAAATTTACCTAGAATTATATTGGAATTAATAAAAATATTGGCAGAAGAAATACTAGGAGGGGGCCCATCAGGGAGTCACGAGCTCAGGTGGCGCCCCTTGGGGCGCGTCGGGTGAGGTCGTGACCCCACCAGTAGGCCTCTGGTGCCCATCTTATCCTATGTGATGCTATTTTCCATAGAAAAAAAATCATAATAAGACTTTTGAGACGAAGCGTCGCCGTCTCAGGCGGAACCTGGGCAGGAGCACTTTTGCTCTCCAGCGGAGTGATTCCTTCGGGGACACTTCCCTCCTAGAGGGGGAAATCGAAGCCATCGACATCACCAACGATCCTATCATCGTGGGAGAACCAATCTTCATCAACATCTTCACCAGCACCATCTCCTCTCAAACCCTAGTTCATCTCTTGTATTCAATCTTTGTCTCAAAATCTCAGATTGGTACCCGTGGGTTGCTAGTAGTGTTGATTACATCTTGTAGTGGATGCTTGTTGGTTTATTTTCTAGAAGATTATATGTTCAGATCCTCAAGCATATTAAATACACCTCTGATCTTGAACATGAATATGATTTGTGAGTAGTTATTTTTGTTCTTGAGGACATGGGAGAAGTCTTGTTATAAGTAATCATGTGAAGTTGGTATTCATTCAATATTTTGATGATATATATGTATGTTGTTCTTCCTTTAGTGGTGTCATGTGAACGTCAAGTACTTGACACTTCACCATACTTGGGGCCTAAGGGAAGGCAGTGGGGAGTAATAAGTAGATGATGGGTTGCGAGAGTGACAAAAGTTTAAACCTAGTTTATGCGTTATTCCGTAAGGGGCTCATTTGGATCCATATGTTCCATGCTATGATTAGATTTATCTTAATTCTTCTTTTGTAGTTGCAGATGCTTGCGAGAGGAGGTAATCATAAGAGGGTCGCTTGTTCAAGTAAGAACAACACCCTAGCACTGGTCCACCCATGTACCAAATTATCGAAGTAGTGAACCCGAATCAACTAAATATGATGAACATGACTAGACGATAATTCCCATGTGTCCTTGAGACCGCTTTGCTTACTATAAGAGAAATTTCCGGCTTGTCCTTTGCTATAAAAAGGATTGGGCCACCTTGCTGCACCTTTGTTACTATTGCTACTTGCTACTTATTATGAATCACCTTGCTATGAAACTATCTGTTACGGCAACTTTCAGTACTTGCAGAGAATACCTTACTGAAAACAACTTGCCATTTCCTTCTGCTCCTCGTTGAGTTCGACACTCTTACTTATCGAAAGGACTACGATTGATCCCCTATACTTGTGGGCCATGAGGCCTCTCTACTTGGTTGCAAGCATGCATCCTTCACGATCCGGCAGCGCTTCGCCATCTAGATCTAATCGTTGCCGTAGAATTAGAGGGAGGAGATTAGAACCACATAGGGATTCTAATTATGAGGATTGGTCTAGCTCTAATTAGTCAACTAGGACCAACTAGAACTAGAACTAGAACTAGAAGAACTAGAGGAGTCTCCAAACCTTGTGTGTTCAAAGGGTGGAAATCCTCTAGTACATATAGGTTGGAGGGGAGAGGAGAGGTGCCACAAGGGGAGGGAAAGTCCCCCCCCCCCTTTGGTCAGCTGCTACTTGTGAGCTGCGTTCGGATTTTCCCCAAAGAGGAAGGGTGAAGCAATATAACAGTTGATAAGTACTTCCCTCAGTGACAACCAAGGTATGTCGAACCTAAAGGAGAACCACTCAAATCCTACTGAATAGTACCTGCACACAAGAGCAAATACTTGCACCCAACACGGGCAAGAGGGTTGTCAATCCCCTTGAACTCGTTACTTGCAAGGATCAAATCTGGTAGTTGTAGATAGATAAATTGCAAAACAAAATAAAAGATAGTAAATTGTAGCAAGGTAATTTTGGTTTTAGTAATCTGATAAAGATAGACCCGGAGGCCATAGTTTTCACTAGAGGCTTCTCTCTCGAATAAATAGCATACGGTGGGTAAACAAATTACTATTGGGCAATTGAAAGAAAAGTGCATAGTTATGATGTTATTCAAGGCAATGATCATGTACATAGGCATCACGTCCGTGACAAGTAGATCAACTCCTGCCTGCATCTACTACTATTACTCCACTTCGAGAGTGCTTCTATGCTTGCCTCTCTACGTATTAAGTTCATAACAAACAGAGTAATGTATGAGGTATGATGACATGATGCAGACAAAGTAAACTCAATCAATATGAATAAACCCCATTGTTTTATCCTTAATGGCAATAATACAAACACGTGCCTTGCTACCCTTTCTGTCACTGGGTGAGGACGCCGCAAGATTGAACCCATCTCAAAGCACCACTCCCACTGAAGATAAATCAATCAAGTTGGCCAAAGCAAATAGATAGATCAGAGAGAAATACAAAGCTATAACAATCATGCATAGATGTCCTAGACTAGGGGTTACCAACCTAGTTGGTCCACAGTCCACGGGCCAAGCTCATGGCCCACCGTTCTTACAAGGAAGGATTCCGGAAGCCTCGCACTTCGGCGTGATCAAGATGGACTTTGCCGAAGACTTGACAGGTACTCCAAGGATTGCTTAGGCCACTGGCGTGTGTATCCCTAGTTGGCAACCGACAATGTGTAACCCTAGATACCCCCAATACCTATATAGACTGAGGGGTTAGAACACAACTTACGATCTCGAGGTAGATCAAGCTTGTAATCGATACATCATCATCAATACAATCAAAGCAGGACATACAATATTACCTCTTTGAGAGGATTCGAACCTAGGTAAATATTGTCCCGTTTGCCTCCTGTTACCCATAGATCCGAGATCCACAGCTTGGGACTCCCTACCCGAGGTTTGCCGGTTTTAGTACCGACATTGGTGCTTTCATTAAGAGTTCCACTGTGTGACCGAGAAAAGGATCAATGGCTCGTCTAAAGATCAACTGTGACTCCGGCTACGGTGTCATCTTTGTCCCCAACCAGTTGTTCATGTTTGGCAGCATTGTTCTGCATGCCAACTTGACTGGTCGCGTCGACCGCGTTGATAACTTCCTCCAGAACCAAGTCATCCCATTTGGTAGCTTGGAATACACCGGTGACTCACGTGGTGACCTCACCCTCTCTGGCTAGATGCCAGATCAGCTTGGGAGCTCCTCTGGCACCGTGTCCTTTACCCCGGAACCTATCCCAGATCCAAGCCTCAGATTGGATCTCACAAACAGGTCCAGCCTTGAGTGCAAACCTGACTGTCACTGCTCTGGGCCTTGCCCCAAAGATGGGTCCAACCTTCTCATCGGATCTTGACCTTGAGTCAAGTCTGATCTCGGAACCAGCATCAAGACCGGATCCGACCTCTTCAACCCTTGATCAAGAATCAACCTCGGCCAACCAGAATTCTGAAGTTGCATCAAGCAGTCCACAGAGCATACTCCAAATCAGCCTGGCCTATGGTCAGGCCATGGATGCCAAGGATCTAACAAATCTAAGTGATATGTTGGATCACATCCAGAGACTCTCAATATCGGATGACACACCTTGGTTTACGACAGGATCGGATGCAAAGCCGATGACAGGGAAATTTATGTCCCACCCACCACCCAACTAGTCGCCACCTGTCGGTGTACTAAGATTTGGGTCCTTAGTACCCCAGACTTATGCACATGCAGTAGTAGCCTTCCCAACGACAAGGCTTGCCCGGGGGCAACTAAAGACAAACTCAAGATCAGATTACAAGAATATAAAGAAGATCTCCAAGGCAGAGATCAAGAATATAGAAGACTAAGCTTGGGATCCTCGGCAAGGTTCTTGCCGGGAAGCTAGCGAAGACCCGCCAAGTCCCAAGGCCGGCAAGCTTCGAGCCCGGCAAGAATCCCACTACCTTGCCACCGCTCCAACTTATTGATTAGGCTGTCACTTGTCATATAGGTGTCGAGCAGGCAAGTAGTTAGGTGAATCTTGTCTGGGCACGTCTCAGCTCACCGTCGAAGACATGACTTTAATGACACCCGTCCCAGGTGTCAAGATGATATGAGGTAGATGGGCGAATGGCACAGAAGGAGAGATGACTCTTGCCAGGGAGCTTCATCAACATGACACCTCACGCGCAATTAATGTGCTTGTCCTAATCCGCCAGAGTTAGGTCTTTGACACTATAGCCACTATTCACCTCTTGTAATTACCATTTTGCCACTGTGGTGACCCCTTTGTCTATAAAAGGAGGCCCATAGCTACCTTTACAAAGGTCGACACTTTGAACAAACACACGCGTAGCTACACTTCTCGTGCAACCTTGCTGGAATTGCTCTACCTTGTACTTGTACTCAAACATTCTATACACCAAAGGAGGAGTAGGGTTTTACGCTTCACAGTGGGCCGAACCTGGGTAAACTTCGTGCGTTCTTGCTAGTTCTGCTCTTGGTACTCGTCGATCTCCCCAGCTGAACCGCAAAGGGGCCTTTGCTGGTCCCATAGATTGTCGTACGCACGACATCTTTGGCGTGCCAGGCAGGAGGATCGCTTGCGAGAAGCTGAGCTAGCAGCTAGGGCATCAGTTTCTTCATCATCTTCATTGCCATGGCTCCCAAGAAGAAGGGTGCCACAGCTGTTGGTCCGTCCACATCTAGGCTGTCGACGCCCATGCAGACGGGTGACGGCACGGGCGGCGACAGAGGAGGCGGAGGCCAGGAGCAGCTTCCGCGATGTTGCGTCGATCACAGCCAGGCGAGCGGCGTCGTCCGCAACGAGAACAACAACCCACATGCCACTAGGTCCAAGGACGGGGCCATGCTGCCTGCAGGCAGTGTGGCGAACTCCAAGGACGGTAGGGCGCCATCCAAGACGCCCACGCCGGCACACACACGCGGCCATCTCAGGTCACGCGCGATGAGCAGCGCCATGGCATCGGCAGCTCCGAGCATCCCCACGGCAAGACCCCTCAGCATCATCCTCAGGATGTGCAGGGCCAACATGCACGCCAGCATGCTGGTGAAAATAGGACATGATCACAGGTTCGAGACAGGACTACTTCCAGATCAGTTGCAAGCAAGAACACCTCTAGTTCCTTGCGTCTTTCCATGCCAGCTACACCTGAAGAGGCCCTGGCACGTGCTCAGCTACTTTTGGAGTTCAGGAGTGGAGAGCCACCATCCAGAGTCTTGTTGGCTTTGCCAATAACGACAAGCCGCAGCGGGCGGGACCTTCACAGTAGCAGCCCACCGCTCCGATGCACACTGCCAAAGAGAGGACCGGAGGCGGTGCACCCACAATGCAGTCCTCTCCACGACAACAATAGCAGCGACAGAGCCGGCCGGTCGACACCCACGATGACATGTCCATGGCATCGTCCGATTCGCGGGGCCACTGCGAGCATCGCCAAGTTCTTCAAGAACAACACAGAGAAGATGCCCGTACTACCCTCGAAAGGCGACGGGAAGCGCGTCGTCAGTCTGACAGGTGCATGGGGCTGATACATCCATTTTGCATCATGATTTCATACTATTATTTATAATGTTTTAATGCATAATAATGCTTTATGGAGTAATTCTAATGCCTTTTCTCTCATAATATGCAAGGTTTACACAAAGAGGGAGAATGCCGGCAGCTGGAATTCTGGACCTGAAAAAGCCACGTCAGAGTTACCTATTCTGCACATCGCCAAATGAGCTGAAAATTTACGAAGAATTATTTTGGAATATATAAAAAATACTGGAGCAAATAACTACCGGAGGGGGGCCACCTGGTGAGCACAAGACACCAGGGCAAGCCAGGCCCCCAGGCGCGCCCTGGTGGGTTTTGCTCAGCCCAGCCCACCTCCGGTGCCCATCTTCTGGTATATAGGTCATTTTGTTGGGGAACGTAGCATGCAATTTCAAAAAAATTCTACGCTCACGGAAGATCTATCTAGGAGATGCATAGCAACGAGAGGGGGAGAGTGTGTCCACGTACCCTCGTAGACCGAAAGCGGAAGCGTTAGCTTAACGCGGTTGATGTAGTCGAACGTCTTCTCGATTCAACCGATCAAGCACCAAACGTACGGCACCTCCGAGTTCTGCACACGTTCAGCTCGATGACGTCCCTCGAACTCTTGATCCAGCAAAGTGTCAAGGGAGAGTTTCGTCAGCATGACGGCGTGGTGACGGTGATGGTGAAGTGATCCGCGCAGGGCTTCGCCTAAGCACTACGACAATATGACCGGAGGAGTAAACGGTGGAGGGGGGCGCCGCACACGGCTAAGAACAATTGGTGTGTCCTTGGAGGCGCCCCCCGCCCCCGTAAATAAAGAAGGGAGAGGGGACGAGGTCGGCCCTAGGGGCACCCCAAGTGGGAGGAGTCCCACTTGGGCTCCTAGTAGGATTCGGCCCCCCCTTTCCTTTTACCGGAGGGGGAAAGGGGGAAAGAGAGAGAGAGGGAGAAGGAAAGGGGGGCGCAGCCCCCTCTCCTATTCATATTCAGCCTCCTTCCCTGTGTGGGGCGCGCCACCCCTTTGTGGGCTGGTGTGCCTCCCTCCTATGGCCCATATGGCCCATATCTTCCCCAGGGGGGTTCCGGTAACCCCCCCGGTACTCCGATACGTACCCATTACATTCTGAAACACTTCCGGTGTCCGAATACTATCGTCCAATATATCAATCTTTACCTCTCGACTATTTCGAGACTCCTTGTCATGTCCGTGATCTCATCCGGGACTCCGAACAATCTTTGGTCACCAAAACACATAACTCATAATACAAATCGTCATCGAACGTTAAGCGTGTGGACCCTACGGGTTCGAGAACTATGTAGACATGACCGAGATACATCTCCGGTGAATAACCAACAACGGAACCTGGATGCTCATATTGGTTCCTACATATTCTACGAAGATCTTTATCGGTCAAACCGCAATGACAACATACGTCATTCCCTTTGTCATCGGTATGTTACTTGCCCGAGATTCGATCGTCGGTATCTCCATACCTAGTTCAATCTCGTTACCGGCAAGTCTCTTTACTCGTTCCGTAATGCATCATCCCGTAACTAACTCATTAGTCACATTGCTTGCAAGGATTATCATGATGTGCATTACCGAGAGGGCCTAGAGATACCTCTCCGATACTCGGAGTGACAAATCCTAATCTCGATCTATGCCAACCCAACAAACACCTTCGAAGACACCTATAGAGCATCTTTATAATCACTCAGTTACATTGTGACGTTTGATAGCACACAAGGTGTTCCTCCGGTATTCGGGAGTTGCATAATCTCATAGTTAAAGGAATATGTATAAGTCATGAAGAAAGCAATAGCAATAAAACTTAATGATCATTATGCTAAGCTAACGGATGGGTCTTGTCCATCACATCATTCTCCTAATGATGTGATCCCGTTCATCAAAAGACAACACATGTCTATGGTTAGGAAACTTAACCATCTTTGATCAACGAGCTAGTCTAGTAGAGGCTGACTAGGGACTCGGTGTTTTGTTTATGTATTCACACATGTATCAAGTTTCCGGTTAATACAATTCTAGCATGAATAATAAACATTTATCATGATATAAGGGAATATAAACAACTTTATTATTGCCTCTAGGGCATATTTCCTTCAGTCTCCCACTTGCACTAGAGTCAATAATCTAGATTACATAGTAATGATTCTAACACCCATGGAGTCTTGGTGCTGATCATGTTTTGCTCGTGGAAGAGGCTTAGTCAACAGGTCTGCCACATTCAGATCCGTATGTATTTTGCAAATCTCTATGTCTCCCTCCTTGACTTGATCACGGATGGAGTTGAAGCGTCTCTAGATGTGTTTGGTTCTTTTGTGAAATCTGGATTCCTTCGCCAAGGCAATTCCTCCAGTATTGTCACAAAAGATTTTCATTGGACCCGATGCACTAGGTATTACGCCTAGATCGGATATGAACTCCTTCATCCAGACTCCTTCATTTGCTGCTTCCGAAGCAGCTATATACTCTGCTTCACACGTAGATCCCGCCACGATGCTTTGCTTGGAACTGCACCAACTGACAGCTCCACCATTCAATATAAATACGTATCCGGTTTGTGACTTAGAGTCATCCGGATCAGTGTCAAAGCTAGCATCAACGTAACCATTTACGATGAGCTCTTTGTCACCTCCATAAACGAGAAACATATCCTTAGTCCTTTTCAGGTATTTCAGGATGTTCTTGACCGCTGTCCAGTGATCCACTCCTGGATTACTTTGGTACCTCCCTGCTAGACTTATAGCAAGGCACACATTAGGTCTGGTACACAGCATTGCATACATGATAGAACCTATGGCTGAGGCATAGGGAATAACTTGCATTTTCTCTCTATCTTCTGCATTGGTCGGGCATTGAGTCTCACTCAATTTCACACCTTGTAACACAGGCAAGAACCCTTTCTTTGACTGATCCATTTTGAACTTCTTCAAAACTTTATCAAGGTATGTGCTTTGTGAAAGTCCAATTAAGCGTCTTGATCTATCTCTATAGATCTTGATGCCCAATATATAAGCAGCTTCACCGGGGTCTTTCATTGAAAAATTCTTATTCAAGTATCCTTTTATGCTATCCAAAAATTCTATATCATTTCCAATCAACAATATGTCATCCACATATAATATTAGAAATGCTACAGAGCTCCCACTCACTTTCTTGTAAATACAGGCTTCTCCAAAAGTCTGTATAAAACCATATGCTTTGATCACACTATCAAAGCGTATACTCCAACTCCGAGATGCTTACACCAGTCCATAAATGGATCGCTGGAGCTTGCACACTTTGTTAGCACCTTTAGGATCGACAAAACCTTCTGGTTGCATCATATACAACTCTTCTTTAAGAAATCCCTTAAGGAATGCAGTTTTGACGTCCATTTGCCAGATTTCATAATCATAAAATACGGAAATTGCTAACATGATTCGGACAGACTTAAGCATCGCTACGGGTGAGAAGGTCTCATCGTAGTCAACTCCTTGAACTTGCCGAAAACCTTTTGCAACAATTCGAGCTTTGTAGACAGTAACATTACCATCAGCGTCAGTCTTCTTCTTGAAGATCCATTTATTCTCTATGGCGTGCCGATCATCGGGCAAGTCAACCAAAGTCCACACTTTGTTCTCATACATGGATCCCATCTCAGATTTTATGGCCTCAAGCCATTTTGCCGAATCTGGGCTCATCATCGCTTCCTCATAGTTCATAGGTTCGTCATGGTCTAGTAACATGACTTCCAGAACAGGATTACCATACCACTCTGGTGCGAAACGTACTCTGGTTGACCTACGAGTTTTGGTAGTAACTTGATCTGAAGTTTCATGATCATCATCATTAGCTTCCTCACTAATTGGTGTAGGCATCACAGGAACTGTTTTCTGTGATGAGCTATTCTCCAATTCGAGAGAAGGTACAATTACCTCATCAAGTTCTACTTTCCTCCCACTCACTTCTTTCGAGAGAAACTCCTTCTCTAGAAAGGATCCATTCTTAGCAACAAAGATCTTGCCTTCAGATCTGTGATAGAAGGTGTACCCAACAGTTTCTTTTGGGTATCCTATGAAGATGCACTTCTCCGATTTGGGTTCGAGCTTATCAGGCTGAAGCTTTTTCACATAAGCATCGCAACCCCAAACTTTAATAAATGACAGCTTAGGTTTCTTGCCAAACCATAGTTCATACGGTGTCGTCTCAACGGATTTAGACGATGCCCTATTTAACGTGAATGCAGCTGTCTCTAATGCATAACCCCAAAACGATAGTGGTAAATTGGTAAGAGACATCATAGATCGCACCATATCTAATAAAGTACGGTTACGACGTTCGAACACACCATTACGTTGTGGTGTTCCAGGTGGCGTGAGTTGTGAAACTATTCCACATTGTTTTAAATAAAGGCCAAACTCGTAACTCAAATATTCGCCTCCGCGATCAGATCATAGAAACTTTATTTTCCTGTTACGATGATTTTCCACTTCACTCTGAAATTCTTTGAACTTTTCAAATGTTTCAGATTTGTGTTTCATTAATTAGATATACCCATATCTACTCAAATCATCTGTGAAGGTCAGAAAATAACGATACCCGCCGCGAGCCTCAACACTCATCGGACCGCATACATCGGTATGTATTATTTCCAATAAGTCAGTGGCTCGCTCCATTGTTCCGGAGAACGGAGTCTTAGTCATCTTGCCCATGAGGCATGGTTCGCAAGCATCAAATGATTCATAATCAAGTAATTCCAAAAGTCCATCCGCATGGAGTTTCTTCATGCGCTTTACACCAATATGACCTAAACGGCAGTGCCACAAATATGTTGCACTATCATTATCAACTTTGCATCTTTTGGCATCAATATTATGAATATGTGTATCACCATGATCGAGATTCAACAAAAATAGACCACTCTTCAAGGGTGCATGACCATAAAAGATATTACTCATAAAATAGAACAACCATTATTCTCTGATTTAAATGAATAACCGTCTCGCATCAAACAAGATCCGGATATAACGTTCATGCTCAACGCAGGCACCAAATAACAATTATTTAGGTCTAAAATTAATCCCGAAGGTAGATGTAGAGGTAGCATGCCGACGGCGATCACATCGACCCTGGAACCATTCCTCACGTGCATCGTCACCTCGTCCTTAGCCAATCTTCGTTTAATCCGTAGCCCCTGTTTCTAGTTGCTAATATGAGCAACAGAACCAGTATCAAATACCCAGGCACTACTACGAGCATTAGTAAGGTACACATCAATAACATGTATATCAAATATACCTTTGTTCATTTTGCCATCCTTCTTATCCGCCAAATACTTGGGGCAGTTCCGCTTCCAGTGACCAGTCCCTTTGCAGTAGAAGCACTTAGTTTCAGGCTTAGGTCCAGACTTGGGCTTCTTCCCGGGAGTGACAACTTGCTTGCCATTCTTCTTGAAGTTCCCCTTCTTTCCTCTGCCCTTTTTCTTGAAACTAGTGGTCTTGTTAACCATCAACACTTGATGCTCCTTCTTGATTTCTACCTCCGCAGCTTTGAGCATAGCGAAGAGCTAGGGAATTGTATCATCCATCCCTTGCATGTTATAGTTCATCAGGAAGCCTTTGTAGCTTGGTGGCAGTGATTGAAGAACTCTGTCAATAACACTATCATTCGAAAGATTAACTCCCAGCTGAGTCAAGTGATTATGATATCCAGACATTCTGAGTATGTGTTCACTGACAGAACTGTTCTCCTCCATCTTGCAGCTATAGAACTTGTTGGAGGCTTCATATCTCTCAACTCATGCATTTGCTTGAAATATTAACTTCAACTCCTGGAACATCTCATATGGTCCATGATGTTCAAAACGTCTTTGAAGTCCCGATTCTAAGCCATAAAGCATGGCACACTGAACTATCAAGTAGTCATCAGATCGAGCTTGCCAGACGTTCATAACATCAGCATCTGCTCCTGCAGCAGGCCTTTCACCTAGCGGTGCATCAAGGACATAATTCTTCTGTGCAGCAATGAGGATAATCCTCAAGTTACGGACCTAGTCCGTGTAGTTGCTACCATCATCTTTCAACTTAGCTTTCTCTAGGAATGCATTAAAATTCAAGGGAACGGTAGCACGGGCCATTGATCTACAACACAGATATGCAAAAACTATCAGGACTAAGTTCATGATAAATTAAGTTCAATTAATCATATTACTTAAGAACTCCCACTTAGATAGACATCCCTCGAGTCATCTAAATGATCACGTGATCCATATCAACTAAACCATGTCTGATCATCACGTGAGATGGAGTAGTTTTCAATGGTGAACATCTCTATGTTGATCATATCTACTATATGATTCACGTTCGACCTTTCGGTCTCCAGTGTTCCGAGGCCATGTCTGTACATGCTAGGCTCGTCAAGTTTAACCCGAGTATTCCGCACATGCAAAATTGTCTTGCACCCGTTGTATGTGAACGTAGAGCTTATCACACCCGATCATCACATGGTGTCTCGGCACGACGAACTGTCGCAACGGTGCATACTCAGGGAGAACACTTTTATCTTGAAATTTTAGTGAGGGATCATCTTATAATGCTACCGCCGTACTAAGCAAAATAAGAAGCATAAAAGATAAAAATCACATGCAATCAAAATATGTGACATGATATGGCCATCATCATCTTGTGCCTTTGGTCTCCATCTCCAAAGCACTGTCATGATCTCCATCGTCACCGGCTTGACACCTTGATCTCCATCGTAGCGTCGTGGTCGTCTCGCCAACTATTACTTCTACAACTATCGCTAACGCATAGTGATAAAGTAAAGCAATTACATGGCGATTGCATTTCATACAATAAAGCGACAACCATAAGGCTCCTTCCGGTTGCCGATAACTTTTACAAAACATGATCATCTCATACAATAACGTATATCACATCATGTCTTGACCATATCACATCACAACATGCCCTACAAAAACAAGTTAGATGTCCTCTACTTTGTTTTTGCAAGTTTTACGTGGCTGCTACGGGCTTCTAGTAAGAACCATTCTTACCTACGCATCAAAACCACAACGATGTTTCGTCAAGTTTGCTGTTTTAACCTTCAACAAGGACCGGTCGTATTCAAATTCAATTTAACTAAAGTTGGAGAAACAGACACCCGTCAGCCACCTTTATGCAAAACAAGTTGCATGTCTGTCGGTGGAACCGGCCTCATGAACGTGGTCATGTAAGGTTGGTCCGGGCCGCTTCATCCAACAATACCGCTGAATTAAAATAAGACGTTGGTGGTAAGCAGTATGACTATCATCGCCCACAACTCTTTGTGTTCTACTCGTGCATATCATCTACGCATAGACCTGGCTCGGATGCCACTGTTGGGGAACGCAACATGCAATTTCAAAAAAATTCTACGCTCAAGCAAGATCTATCTAGGAGATGCATAGCAACGAGAGGGGGAGAGTGTGTCCACATACCCTCGTAGACCGAAAGCGAAAGCATTAGCTTAACGCGGTTGATGTAGTCGAACGTCTTCTCGATTCAACCGATCAAGCACCGAACGTACGGCACCTCCGAGTTCTGCACACGTTCAGCTCGATGACGTCCCTCAAACTCTTGATCCAGCAAAGTGTCGAGGGAGAGTTTCGTCAGCACGACGGCGTGGTGACGGTGATGGTGAAGTGATCCGCGCAGGGCTTTGCCTAAGCTCTACGACAATATGACCGGAGGAGTAAACGGTGGAGGGGGGCGCCGCACACGGCTAAGAACAATTGGTGTGTCCTTGGAGGCGCCCCCCGCCCCCGTATATAAAGGAGGGAGAGGGGAGGAGGCCGTCCCTAGGGGCGCCCCAAGTGGGAGGAGTCCCACTTGGGCTCCTAGTAGGATTCGGCCCCCCCTTTCCTTTTACCGGAGGGGGAAAGAGAGAGAGAGAGGGAGAAGGAAAGGGGGGCGCAACCCCCTCTCCTAATCCTATTCGGCCTCCTTCCCTGTGGGGGCGCACCACCCCTTTGTGGGCTGGTGTGCCTCCCTCCTATGGCCCATATGGCCCATATATTCCCCCGGGGGGTTCCGGTAACCCCCCCCCCCCCCCCGGTACTCCGATACGTACCCGATACATTTCGAAACACTTCCGGTGTCTGAATACTATCGTCCATAATATCAATCTTTACCTCTTGACTATTTTGAGACTCCTCGTCATGTTCGTGATCTCATCCAGGACTCCGAACAATCTTCGGTCACCAAAACACATAACTCATAATACAAATCGTCATCGAATGTTAAGTGTGCGGACCCTACGGGTTCGAGAACTATGTAGACATGACCGAGACACATCTCCGGTCAATAAACCAATAGCGGAACCTGGATGCTCATATTGGTTCCTACATATTCTACGAAGATCTTTATCGGCCAAACCGCAATGACAATATACGTCATTCCCTTTGTCATCGGTATGTTACTTGCCCGAGATTCGATCGTCGGTATCTCCATACCTAGTTCAATCTCGTTACTGGCAAGTCTCTTTACTCGTTCCGTAATGCATCATCCCGTAACTAACTCATTAGTCACATTGCTTGCAAGGCTTATCATGATGTGCATTACCGAGAGGGCCCAGAGATACCTCTTCGATACTCGGAGTGACAAATCCTAATCTCAATCTATGCCAACCCAACAAACACCTTTGGAGACACCTGTAGAGCATATTTATAATCACCCAGTTACATTGTGATGTTTGATAGCTCACAAGGTGTTCCTTCGGTATTCGGGAGTTGCATAATCTCATAGTCAAAGGAATATGTATAAGTCATGAAGAAAGCAATAGCAATAAAACTTAACGATCATTATGCTAAGCTAACGGATGGGTCTTATCCATCACATCATTCTCCTAATGATGTGATCCCGTTCATCAAATGACAACACATGTCTATGGTTAGGAAACTTAACCATCTTTGATCAACGAGCCAGTCTAGTAGAGGCTTACTAGGGACTCGGTGTTTTGTGTATGTATTCACACATGTGTCAAGTTTCCGGTTAATACAATTCTAGCATGAATAATAAACACTTATCATGATATAAGGAAATATAAACAACTTTATTATTGCCTCTAGGGCATATTTCCTTCACATTTTGACCTTGAAAAAATTAGGGGAGGACTTTCGGGACGAAGCGCCGCCATCTCGAGGCGGAAATTGGGCAGGAGCACTTTTGCCCTCCGGCGTAGCGATTCCGCTGGGGGAACTTCCGCCCCGGAGGGGGAAATCGAAGCCATCGTCATCACCAACAACCCTCTCATCTTTGGGAGGGAAATCTCCATCAACATCTTCAATAGCACCATCTCTTCTCAAACCCTAGTTCATCTCTTGTGTTCAATCTTTGTACCTGAACCTCAGATTGGTACCTGTGGGTGACTAGGAGTGTTGATTACATCTTGTAGTTGATTACTATATGGTTTATTTGGTGGAAGATTATATGTTCAGATCCATTATGCTATTTAATACCCCTCTGATCTTGAGAATGATTATCATTTGTGAGTAGTTACTTTTGTTCTTGAGGGCACGGGAGAAGTCATGTTGCAAGTAATCATGTGAACTTGATATGTGTTCGATATTTTGATGATATGTATGTTGTGATTCCCTTAGTGGTGTCATGTGAATGTCGACTACATGGCACTTCATCATATTTGGGCCTAAGGGAATGCATTGTGGAGTAGTTATTAGATGATGGGTTGCTAGAGTGATAGAAGCTTAAACCCTAGTTTATGCGCTACTTCGTAAGGGACCGATTTGGATCCAAAAGTTTAATCCTATGGTTAGATTTTATCATAATACTTTTCTCATAGTTGCGGATGCTTGCGAGGGGGTTAATCATAAGCAGGAGGTTTTTTCAAGTAAGAACAGCACCTAAGCACCGGTCCAGCCACATATCAAATTATCAAAGTTGCGAACATGAATCAAACAAACATGATGAAAGTGACATGGTGAAATTCCCGTGTACCCTCAAGAACGCTTTGCTTATCATAAGATACCATTTTGGCCTATCCTTTGCCACAAAAGGATTGGGCTACCTTGCTGCACTTTATTTACCATTACCGTTACTTGTCCGTTACAAATTATCTTGCTATCAAACTACCTGTTACCGACTATTTCAATGCTTGGAGAAAATACCTTGCTGAAAACCACTTGTCATTTCCTTCTGCTCCTCATTGGGTTCGACACTCTTACTTATCGAAAGGACTATGATTGATCCCCTATACTTGTGGGTCATCAAGACTCTTTTCTGGCGTCATTGCCAGGGAGTGAAGCGCTCTTGGTAAGTGGAAATTGGTAAGGTAAAATTATTACTATGTGCTGAAAATTATTGTCACTTGTTACTATGGAGAACTATCCTTTGAGGGGTTTGTTCGGGGTATCTTCACCTCGACTGGAAACACAATTAGTTGTCCCTCAACTACTGCACCTACTGAAAATATTGGTTATGAAATTCCTTCGGGTATGATAGAACAACTGCTAGCTAATCCTTATGCAGGAGATGGAACCGAACATCCTGATATGCACTTGATCTATGTGGATGAAATTTGTGGATTATTTAATCTTGCAGGTTTGCCCGAAGATGAAGCTAAGAATAAGGTTTTCCCTTTATCTTTGAAGGGAAAAGCATTGACATGGTATAGGCTATGCGATGATATTGGATCTTGGAACTGGAATCGATTGAAATTGGAATTTCACCAAAAAAGATTATCCTATGCATCTAGTTCATCGTGATCGGAATTATATATATATATATATATTTTGGCCTTGTGAAGGATAAAGTATCACTCTAGCTTGGGGGAGGATTAAGTCAATGTTATATTCATGCCCCAATCATGAGCTCTCTAGATAAATTATTATTCAGAATTTTTATGCTCGGCTTTCTCATGATGATCGATCCATGCTCGATACTTCTTGTACTGGTTCTTTTGTGAAGAAGACTATTGAATTCAGGTGGGATCTTTTAGAAAGAATTAAACTCAACTCTGAAGATTGGGAACTCGATGAAGGTAAAGAGTCAGGTTTTAAGCTTGAATTTGATTGTGTTAAATCTTTTATGAATACCGATGCTTTTCACAAGTTTAGCAGTAAATACGGACTTGACTCTGAGATAGTAGCCTCTTTTTGTGAATCTTTTGCTACTCATGTTGATCTCCCTAAGGAGAAGTGGTTTAAATATCATCCCCCTATTAAAGAAGATATTAAAGAACCGGTTATGGTTAAAGATCAAACTATTATTTACAATGTTGATCCAGTTGTGCCTACTGCTTATATTGAAAAACCACCTTTCCCTATAAGGATAAAGGAACATGCTAAGGTTTCAACTGTGGTTCGCAAAAGTAATATTAAAGCACCTAAACCTGCTGAGAAAATTAAAGTAGAACCTATTGTTGCTATGGTTAAAGATCTCCTGGTAGAAAATATATTGATGGGCATGTTATTTACTTCTGTGATGAAGCTGCTAGTATTGCCAAACCCAATGAAAAAGATAAACATAGACCTATTGTTGGCATGCCTGTTGTCTCAGTTAAAATAGGAGATCATTGTTATCATGGTTTATGTGACTTAGGTGCTAGCATGTGTGCTATTACTTTTACCTTATACTAAGAAATTATGAATGACATAGCACCCGCTGAAATAGAAGACATAGATGTTACTATTAAACTTGCTAATAGAGACACCATCACACCACTTGGGATTGTTAGAGATGTTGAAGTCTTATGTGGGAAAATAAAATACCCTACTAATTTTCTAGTTCTTGGTTCCCCACAAGACAATTTTTGTCCCATTATCTTTGGTAGACCTTTCTTGAACACCGTTAATGCTAAAATAGATTGTGAAAAACAAACTGTTGGTGTTAGCTTTGGTGATGAGTCTCATGAGTTTAATTTCTCCAAGTTTAGTAGACAACCTCATAAGAAAGAATTACCTAGTAAGGATGAAATAATTGGTCTTGCTTCTATTGCCGTGCCTCCTACTGATCCACTAGAACAATATTTGCTAGACCATGAAAATGATATGCATATGCATGAAAGAAATGAAATAGATAAAATTTTCTTTGAACAACGACCTCTGCTCAAACACAATTTGCCTATTGAAATTGTAGGAGGTCCTCCTCCACCTAAAGGTGATCCTGTGTTTGAATTAAAACAATTGCCTGACACTTTGAACTATGCTTATCTTGATGAGAAAAAGATATATCCCGTTATTATTAGTGCTAACCTTTCAGAACATGAAGAAGAAAGATTATTGAAAATTCTGAAGAAGCACCGTGCTGCCATTGGATATACTCTTGATGATCTTAAGGGCATTAGTCCCACTCTCTGTCAGCACAAGATTAATATGGAACCTGATGCTAAACCCGTTGTTGATCATCAATGATGTTTGAATCCTAAGATGAAAGAAGTGGTAAGAACTGAAATGTTAAATCTTCTGGAAGTAGGTATAATCTATCCCATAGCTGATAGTAGATGGGTAAGTCCTGTTCATTGTGTCCCTAAGAAGGGAGGTATTACTGTTGTTCATAATGATAAAAATGAACTTATTGCACAAAGAAGTGTTACTGGTTATCGAATGGCAATTGATTTTAGAAAGTTAAATAAAGCAACTAGAAAAGATCATTACCCTCTGCCTTTTATTGATCAAATGTTGGAAAGATTATCTAAGCACACACACTTTTGTTTTCTTGATGGATATTCTGTTTTTTCTCAAATACCTGTTTCACAACCTGATCAAGAGAAAACCACCTTTACTTGCCCATTCGGAACTTATGCTTATAGACGTATGCCTTTTGGTTTATGCAATGCACCTGCTACCTTTCAAAGATGTAAGACTGCTATATTCTCTGATTTTTGTGAAAAGATTGTTGAGGTTTTCATGGATGATTTTTCTGTTTATGGAACTTCTTTTGATGATTGCTTGAGCAACCTTGATCGAGTTTTGCAGAGATGTGAGCAAACTAATCTTGTCTTGAATTGGGAGAAGTGCCACTTTATGGTTAATGAAGGTATTGTCTTGGGGCATAAAATTTTTGAATGAGGTATTGAGGTGGATAAAATTAAAGTTGATGCAATTGAGAAAATGCCATGTCCTAAAGATATTAAAGGTATTCATAGTTTCCTAGGTCATGCTGGTCTCTATAGCAGATTTATTAAAGACTTCTCTAAAATTTCTAGGCCTCTTACAAGTCTTTTAAAAAAGGATGTTCCATTTGTTTTTTATGATGATTGTGTAGAAGCCTTTGAAACACTTAAGAAAGCCTTAACTTCTGCACCTATTGTCCAACCACTTGATTGGAACTTGCCTTTTAAAATTATGTGTGATGCTAGTGATTATGCTGTTGCTGCTGTTCTAGGACAAAGGGTTGATAAGAAATTGAATGTTATTCATTATGCTAGCAAAACTCTAGACAGTGCCGAAAGAAATTATGCTACTACTGAAAAAGAATTTTTAGCAGTTGTGTTTGCTTGTGACTAATTCAGATTTATATTGTTGATTCCAAAGTAATTGTTCACACTGATCATGCTGCTATAAAATATCTTATGGAAAAGAAGGATGCTAAACCTAGACTCATTAGGCGGGTACTTTTCTACAAGAATTTGATTTACATATTACTGATAGAAAAGGAGCTGAGAACCCCATAGCTGATAGCTTGTCTAGGTTAGAGAATAGTCTTGATGACCCACTACCTATTGATGATAGCTTTCCTGATGAACAACTAGCTGCAGTAAATGTTTCTCATAATACTCCTTGGTATGCTGACTATGCTAATTATATTGTTGCTAAATACATACCACCTAGTTTTACATATCAACAAAAGAAAAAAAAATCTTCTATGATTTAAGACATTACTTTTGGGATGACCCACATCTTTATAAAAAGGAGTAGATGGTATTATTAGACGTTGTGTACCTGAGCATGAACATGAACAAATCCTACGAAAATGTCACTCCGAAGCTTATGGAGGGCATAATGCGGGAGATAGAACTGCTCACAAGGTATTGCAATCTGGTTTTTATTGGCCTACTCTCTTCAAGGATGCCCGTAAGTTTGTTTTATCTTGTGATGAATGTCAAAAAATTGGTAATATTGGTAAGCGTCAAGAAATGCCTATGAATTATTCACTTGCTGTTGAACCATTTGATGTTTGGGGTTTTGATTATATGGGACCATTTCCTTCCTCAAATGGGTACACACATATTTTGGTTGCTGTTGATTATGTTACTAAGTGGATAGAAGCTATTCCAACTAGTAGTGCTGATCATAACACTTCCATTAAAATGCTTAAAGAAGTTATTTTCCCAAGGTTTGGAGTCCCTAGATATTTATTGACTGATGGTGGTTCACACTTTATTCATGGTGCTTTCCGTAAAATGTTTGCTAAATATGATGTTAACCATAAAATTGCATCACCCTATCATCCTCAATCTAGTGGTCAAGTTGAACTTAGCAATAGAGAAATACAACTATTATTACAAAAAATTGTTAATAGGTCTCGAAAGAATTGGTCTAAAAAATTGGATGATGCACTTTGGGCCTACAGAACAACATATAAAAATCCTATGGGTATGTCTCCCTATAAAATGGTTTATGGAAAAGTTTGTCATTTACATCTTGAGTTAGAACATAAAGCATATTGGGCAATTAAAGAACTCAACTATGATTTCAAACTTGCTGGTGAAAAGAGGTTATTTGATATTAGCTCATTAGATGAATGGAGAACCCAAGCTTATGAAAATGCCAAATTATTTAAAGAAAAAGTTAAAAGATGGCATGAAAAAAGAATCCAAAAGCGGGTATTCAAAGTTGGAGAATATGTTCTTTTGTACAACTCTCGTTTTAGATTCTTTGTAGGAAAAGTTCTCTCTAAATGGGAAGGACCATATATTATCGATGAGGTTTATCGCTCTGGAGCTATCAAGATCAATAATGCCGAAGGTACTAACCCGATGGTGGCCAATGGGTGTTGGGGATGTAACTAATGGGTATGACCCACCCAGGAGGGGCCGGGTCATGCCCCTGGCGGCTTAAAGTTAAGAGGCCCAGTAAGGTCCAAGAAGATATGAAGATGGCGGTTCATAGAGCAAGCTAATTGAAGGCCCAAGACCCGGAGATGGCTTGAGGCCCACGGGTATGAGCCGCCATATGTTTAACTTGTCTTGTAAGGCAAGGGTAGTTAGAAACCGAGCCGGTCACTTTTGTGTGAGCCGGCCGGGACTCTGTAAGCCGCCGGGCATCAACCTGTATATAAAGGGGTGACCCGACGGCGGGTTAACTCAAGAAACAACTGATCGAGAACTAGGTCAAGCGTATTCGCTCCCTGGTAATCGAAACACAAGCAATACAACCTACAGCAGGAGTAGGCCTTTACCTCGGTGAGAGGGGCCGAACTTGGGTAAACTCTCTGTGTCCTTTGTCCCGTTTAACCCCTTCAAGATAACCTAGTTGCGATGGCTCCACACCTAAGTCCTTTTGCTAGGGCATCTGCCGTGTTAATTCCACGACAGTTGGTGCCCACCGTGGGGCCAGCGCACAGTGGTTTCGAGTTCTTGAAAGGCAGCTTCGCATGGATCAAGGGATATGCCGTGGGCCAGATGACCAAGAGTCGCCGCGGCAAGATCTACATCGATGACGCAGGCTGGGGTCCCGTGGCCGATTCAATCGAATACGGGTACCGGGTCCCCTTCGGCGGAATCCACGTCTTCATCGGCAAGATCGGCGAGTCAGAGCCTGAGCCAGACATCTGCACCAACATTATCAAGATGACTCAGCGCGCGCGACCCGCCGAGGTTCAAGCCGCCGTGAAGCACACCTTTGTTGGGTTTGTCCATGGAGTGGGTCTTGACGAAGGATCTGCGTCTGGCGGAGAGACAGTCATCTACTCTGATGGTGAGTCCTCAACCGTTGAGACTAATTCAATGTATCAACTGCAAGACGGCGGGCTTGGGGGCTATTCCAATGGCGATAGTGTTCCGGACCCCTACGAGCCGCCAAACAGGGTCGCGATCTTCATGGCTAGCACGTAACTAGTGCTGCAATCGTCAACTGCGGCAGCCATGACTTCCGGTTCAATGGCTGAAGCAACGGCTGGCGTGAGCGGTCCTGTGCGCCCGCCGGCTCAAGTTTTGTCTGAGCTCTTGGATGCCTTGGCAACTCTGCTAGAGGCAGAGGTTACTCTGGAGACTCAAGCGCAACATAAGGTGGATGTGGCGAAACTACGAGATGAGATAGCTCAAGCCAGAGTTGAGCTTAATGCTGAGAACGCTAGGATGGCGACGGAACGAGCCGCCCTGGACGGGGAGACGCAACGGATTCAAGCAGAAAATTTCTGGTTAACCTTGGACCAGAATGTATCTAACGCCGTTTTACGAAGGAGGCACATGAGTCGGCTACCTCCGGAGTACGATGCGAGGAATCTCTTTAACACACCTGGGGCCGGGCCAAGCAATCCACCTGAGGTAACCCGGGCTGTTGAGGCGCCCGTGACTAGAGGGACGGCTCAGCCACGAGTTGCAGACCCGCCTCGTTTGAATTTAACCCCGCCTCAGCAGGTGCCGACACCGCCGGGTCATTTTTCTAACCCTTTCGACAACATGATTGCTGCGGCGTCGCGGCTGGTGGCTCTCCCAATGCAAGGCGAGTCTCCCGTGGCGATTGAAACCTGGAAGGCCGTGGAGCTTCTTCAAACCACGGTAGTTCAACAGGCGGCGTATTCATATAGCGATGAACGGATTCATTCAACCCCACGCCCAAGTCGGAGTTACAGCCGGCGCATTGAGTTGCCGGCGGTTTCGAGCAGTGAGCAGCACCATAAACAGCCCCGTGGGCGTGACCCACCACGCGCTGATAACCATGCTCAGGCTTTAGTGGAACAGGTCAGGGCACGTCAGGAGGCGGAGCTGGCGGCTCAGTTGGCGGCTTATCAGCAACCCCAGCATAACCCGTCCTCGTCTATAGAAGTTGGGATGATTTCTATGACCGTGGGGGTGCTGTGCCTAGTGTCGGCTTTACGTAATGAGCGTCTGCCCAAGGATTTTAAGGGCCCTCACAAAGTGCCCAACTACACAGCTGATCAACCTCCGGAAGCATGGATTGAGAGCTATGAGATGGCCATGGAGATGCTAGATGTAACGACGCTGTGTGCGCCAAGTATTTCACCATGATGTTGGATGGGCCGGCTCGTACCTGGCTGAAAGGGTTACCAACCAACTTCATCAGTTCGTGGGCACAGTTGAAGGCGCGTTCTATTCAGAATTTCAGAGATACGTGTAAGCAACCCATGTCGATCATCGACCTTGATGCTTGCGTCCAGCTTGAGGATGAGTCAACCAATCACTGGGTTCGCTGGGTCTCAGAAGTCATTCATTCATCAGATAGCATTAATGCCGGTTCAGCCGTCCTGATTTTGGAGAAAAATTGCCGTTTCCTTCCCCTCAAATAGAAGCTGGGGCGGCTTAAGCGCCACTGCAATGATATGGGAGAGCTCATGGCGGCCCTAACCAAATATGCCCACTCAGATAGTACGAAGGACCTGGCGTATGACGAAGAGAAGGCTAGCAAGGGGAAGAAGGGCGGCAATGGAAAGGGACAGCATCACAATACGGCGGGTCAAGGTAACAACGGTAAGCACAAGCAAACCGATGGCGGCTCAAATTTTGTGGCTAACACCAGCATACAGAATAGCAGCCAGCGCCGTAAAGGGAAATCATCAACGCCCCGGTTTGGTGGGCCAAAGTTTAACCTTGAGGCAATAATGAATCAGCCTTGTCCAAAGCACGGTACTCAGGATAAGCCGGCCACTCATTTATGGAAAGATTGCTTCATTATGAGGGAGTATAGAAATTCCGTTTTTTATCAGAACGGCCCGAACGGCGGGTCAGGATCTGGCTCTCACGGGCCTGGTTTTGGAGGTGGCGGTTCAAACTCTGGCTTTCAAGGCCAAGGCAATCAAGGTGGTGGTAATCAGCAGTCCGGTCAAGGTAATCAGCAGCAGCAGTCTGACTATCAAAGTAATCTGAAGCAGCTGAATAGTGGTCAGTATCATGTTTTCACAACAAACCTATGCAAGCGAGACCAGAAGGTTCATAAACGAGCAGTGAGCACGGTTGAGCCGGCGGTCCCTCGATACTTGTGATGGTCAGAGCAGCCTATCGTATGGAGCCGTGAGGATCACCCGCCCCGGGTTGACAACCTGGGTCAGCTGGCATTGGTGGTTGCTCCACAGGTTGGTGGATACAAGTTTACAAAGGTACTTATGGACGGGGGCAGCAGTATCAACATTCTTTATTATGATACTTTTTGCCGTATGGAATTGACTGACAAAGATCTCAAGTCGTCTTCTACTATGTTTCATGGAGTGGTGTCTGGTAAGTCGGCATATCTAGTGGGTAAGATAGCCTTGGATGTGGCTTTTGGCGATGAGCATGATTATCGGGTTGAAATATTAACTTTTGAGGTGGTCAAGATTCAGAGCCCTTCTCACGCCTTGTTTGGACGGCCGGCTTATGCCATGTTTATGGCATGGCCTTGTTATGTTTATCTGCAGCTCAAGATGCCGGGTCATAAGGGCACCATCACGGTGCATGGTAACAGGAAGATAGCTTTGGAATGTGAAGAGGGCGACGCCGCTTATGCTGAGTCTGTTTGTTCAACAGAGGAGTTGAAGTTTTACAAGGATAATGTTGACCCGGCGGATATGAGTCCCTTGAAGAAGCCAACTACAGAGCATGACCCCTTGTTGAAGTTTAAGTTGGCTGACGACACCAAGCAGGTTGATTTTGTCCCTGGCGATTCTTCCCAACAATTCATTATCAGTGCCAATCTAGATCCGAAATAGGAAAGCGCGCTCATCGAGTTCATCCGTGAGAACCGGGACATCTTTGCATGGAAGCCTTCAGACATGCCAGGTGTATTGAGGGAACTCGCTGATCACACTCTCAATATTGATCCAAAGTTTAAACCGGTCAAGCAATTTCTTCATCGAGAGACGCAAGGCCATTGGTGAAGAGGTGGCCCGGCTCTTGGCGGCTGGGTTTATCGTTGAAGTTTTTCATCCTGAGTGGTTAGCTAACCCGGTGCTGGTGCTTAAGAAAAATGGCACTTGGCGTATGTGTGTGGACTACACAGACCTTAACAAGGCTTGTCCGGCTGATCCTTTTGCTCTCCCTCGTATTGATCAGATTACTGATGCTACGGCGGGTTGTGAGCGCCTGAGCTTTTTAGATGCTTATTCTGGTTATCATCAGATCAAGATGGCAGTTAAGGACAAGGAGAAGACAGCTTTTATCACTCCCTTTGGGGCCTTCTGCTATGTGTCTATGCCTTTTGGGCTCAAGAGTGCCCAGGCGACTTACCAGCGTTGTGTTCAGAATTGCCTCCATGATCAGATTGGATGCAATGTTCATGCTTATGTGGATGATATTGTTGTGAAATCCAGGAAGAAGGAGACCTTGTTAGATGATTTAAAGGAGACCTTTGACAACCTCCGGGTCTACAAGATGATGCTTAACCCGGCCAAGTGTGTATTTGGTGTGCCAGCAGGCAAGCTCTTGGGATTTTTGGTCTCTGAGAGAGGCATTGAAGCTAAACCGGAGAAAATCAAGGCTATCACTTCTTTGGCTAAACAGGCATGTGTTAATGACGTCCAGCGTTTGGCGGGTCATATCGCGGCCTTCAGCCGGTTTATAAGCCGCCTGGGAGAAAAGGCTATCCCCCTGTACCAGATGATGAAGAAAACGGATCACTTCATTTGGAGTGATGCTGCTAATCAGGCGTTTGAGGCGCTTAAAAAATAGTTGGCCGAGCCTCCGGTTCTCGCAGCTCCTGTTGACAAGGAGCCCTTGCTTTTATACGTGGCTGCTAATAACAGAGCCGGCAGTGTGGTGGTTGTTGTGGAAAGGAAGGAGTCAGGCAAGGAGTTTCTGGTTCAGAGGCCGGTTTATTATGTCGGTGAGGTGCTAATTGAATCTAAGCAGAGGTACCCACATTGGCAGAAGCTGGTTTATGGAGTGTTCATGGCTAGTCATAAGTTGGAACAATACTTCCTTGGTCATCCCATCACTGTGGTCAGTTCTGCTCCTCTAGGCGATATTATTCAAAATAGAGAAGCCACAGGCCGGGTGGCCAAGTGGGCCATTGAGCTTGGACCTCATGGTCTGAAATATATGCCCCGGACAGCCATCAAGTCTCAAGCACTTGTGGATTTCATCAATGACTGGACGGAGTTACAGATGCCTAAGGAGAAGCCTGATAATACATATTGGACTATTCATTTTGATGGATCCAGGCAGCTGGAAGGCTCGAGGGCTGGAGTCATCTTGACTTCCCCACGAGGTGATAAATTTTGTTATGTCTTAAGATTGATGTTTCCTTGTACTAACAATGCAGCTGAGTATGAGGCCTTGCTCCATGGCCTTCGGATGGCTAAAGAGATGAATTTAAGCCGGGTCAGATGCTTTGGCGATTCAGATCTGGTGGCTCAGCATGTCTCAGGAACTTGGGATTCCAAAGACCCGCTCATGGCGGCTTACCACCGGGCGGTTAATGCTATTGCTCATCATTTCAAAGGCTATCAGGTGGAGCATGTTGATCACAGGAAAAATGAGGAGGCTGATGCGTTAAGCCGGCTGGGGTCTCAGCGTAAGCCGGTACCACCTAATGTTTTTCTGGATATTCTGAATAATCCTTCAGTTAGGTTGCCCACGGAAGAGGATCTTGCTATCCCTGACCTGGAGGCACAGTTGGTGGCGGCTCTTCACGTTATCCCTGATTGGACGATGCCATATTTGGCTTATATGACCCGGGGTGAGTTACCTGAGGATGAAACTTTGGCCAGGCAGATAACCTGGCGATCTAAGTCAATGACCATTGTCAATGGCGAGTTACACCGATGCAGTGTCACAGGGGTGTTTCAGCGATGCATATCTCCTGAAGAGGGCCGTGAAATTCTAAGGGAGATTCATGAAGGAGATTGTGGTCATCATGCCGGCTCTAAGTCTCTCATAGCCAAGGCTTTTCGTCATGGATTTTATTGGCTGACGGCTCATGCTGATGCAGAGGACCTGGTTAGCAAGTGTGATGGTTGTCAGAAGTTTTCCAAACGAGCTCATGTGCCGGCTCAAGAATTGAGGATGATTCCAATTACTTGGCTATTTGCGGTCTGGGGGCTGGATATGGTTGGGCCTTTTAAGCGATCCAAAGATAAAAAGACCCACCTGTTGGTGGCAGTTAACAAATTTACAAAGTGGGTTGTGGCAGAGTTGGTCAGTAAATGTGATGCGGTCATGGCGGTTCAATTCATTAAAAAGGTGATTTTTCGCTTCGGCTACCCTCATAGCATCATAACTGATAATGGCACTAATCTGTCCAAAGGCACTAAGATAGAGTTTTGTCAACGAGAGCATATTCGTCTTGACGTCTCATCGGTGGCTCACCCCCAGTCCAATGGTTAAGCTGAAAGGGCCAATCAAGAGATCTTGAGAGGTGTCAAGCCCTGGCTTATGGTCCCTTTGCAGAGGACGTCGGGTTGTTGGGTTGAGGAGTTGCCCTCAGTGCTTTGGAGTATAAATACTACCCCCAACAGATCCACGGGTTATACGCCTTTCTTCATGGTTTACGGAGCAGAGGCGGTTCTCCCCAGTGACATCCGTCACGACTCGCCCCGTGTGGCGGCTTATGTTGAAGCTGATAATGAAAAAGCACGTCAGGATGCTCTTGATCTCTTGGATGAGGAGCGTGACCTTGCAGTGGCTCATTCGGCGATATACCAGCAAGATCTGCGTCGCTATCATAGCCGCCGGGTTAAAACTCGAACCTTTCAAGAAGGCGATTTGGTGCTCCGGCTCATCCAGGATCAAACTGATATGCACAAGTTATCTCCACCATGGGAAGGGCCTTTTGTGGTCAGCAATAACTTGAACAACGGGTCATACTACCTCATTGATATTCGAGATCACAAGGACTCATGCACATCTGAGGAGGAGACCCGCCGGCCGTGGAATATTGCTCATCTTTGGCCTTATTATACCTGAGCCACTGGCTCTTGTGTTGTATATATTTTCATCCATGTATATATTATGATCAAGAATAATAAAGCCGGCATCCCTGATAATTCAGGGCCTCTGTCGTTTCATTTCTGAGTATCTGAGTCTTTATTGTCAGTTCATAAGATCACTTGGTGGCTTCCTGCTCATTGAGCATAGCTGTGACTACCCTCTTGATCCGGCTTGCACGCCTTATTCAAAAAATTACTTGGGGGCGTCCTGCTCATTGAGCATAGCTATGACTACCCTATTGATCCGGCTTATACGCCTTGATGCAAATTACTTGGGGGCTTATTGCCCAAATTGAACGGGTACCAAAGAGAACTTGCTACAATGAGCAGTTCAAACATAGGTATCCTGCCTTGAAGGCTCATTATTGATCACTTGGGGGCTTATTGTTCAATGAACATAGCTTTACTTACCCTTTTGATCGGCTTGGATGCCAGGTGTAAAACACCAAAAACTCCGGGTTATCCTGCCTATATGTCTGCCACTCCGCCCAGGTTATCTGGAATGACCCGCCGAACTCTTGACAGTCAATCTTATAAAGACCCTGAATTTGTCAAGGTTAAAACGGCGGTTGGTCATGTGAGGCCCGGCTTACAGGTTTAAATGAAGGATTAACTCAGTGGCTGTGCGGCCCATGAACAGCACTTGATATTGAGGCTTGGCAGCCTATGGAAGCCTTGTTTTTTCTGATTTGTTATTTTCTTTGAACATTGTTCGGGTTCATACCCTTGTACCATATTGATATATGGTTTCACACGATTCAGGCCATGTAGCCTTAATCCTTATGACTCATACTTGAGCTTATTTGGGGTTTTGATAACCCGGACTGGCTTTGGACAATAAGTCGCCAGCATATTTTGATTGTGCATTTGGAGTTATGCACTTCCAGTTTAGGGTTGTTACCCTTACTTCATACGGCACTGCAAGCCAGCGGTATGAACCAATCTCACAGGTATGTGTTTACTTGTTATATGAATATGTGAGGTTTGATAACCCGCCCTGGTTATGGACTATAAGTCGCCAGACTATATGCTGTTGGACATTATGACCCGCCCTGGCGTAAACCGCCAGGGTATCTACTGATTACTCTATGCAGGAGCTTTGTAAAATAATATGATATTCCTTGCAAAGTTCATCCATGGCATATGAAAAGTTCATCATCAGTTTCAAAGGCTAAGAACATGCACGATGGCATGACAGACCATTGTTTTCACTAGCCTATTACATGGCTTTCAAAGCCCAAATGATTAAGTGTTTTTTCAAACAAGCACTATGATGCAGTCTGAGAGCCGCCTTGCGGATCAGTTGTCCTAGTCTTGGCGAGTTGAAGCTTCCGGGTCATCCAGCACCGGTTCTTCTTCTTCCTCCACTTGCTGGAAGTCAGTTGTGGCCCAGTTCATCCCAGTCAATGCTCTGAATACAGCCTCATCATCTATGAGGGTTGATGGATCAATATCAGGGGCAAACATGTGCTTACGTGTTGGCGGGATGAGATCCATGGCCTCATAAACTGGCGCTGATACTTTTGAGTTTTCTTTTGAGTAAGCTGCCTGATATTTTGTCAGGTCGGTCTCTTCAGCTAGCTTACTCGCCAGTGGGCGCATTTCCTTTACACATTCGGTAAAGTCTGCGGCTTCAAAGGGAGACCCATCTTCTTTTAAACTTGGGCAGCCGGTGGCCAATTCTTCCAGGTCAAGTTCGGCTTGCCATGCCTTCGCCCGGCTCAACGCGGTGATGGCACTAGCTCTAGCAGCTGACCGCTTTAGTTCTTCAACTCTTTGCGGCAGCACAGACAGTTTCTCCAGCATCTCCTTGATGAATGAAGGTGGTTGCTTCTTATGTGAGACAGCAACAATAGCCCGTTGCGCGCCGGTGTACAGTTGCTCCACAAGGGTATATACGGCTTTAAGCCTTACGCGCATGTCTTGGCCCAGCCTGGAACTTCTGGAGCCTGCATCAACACAAATATTGGTAAGCCGATTTATAACCATGGTATGTTGATGGTGAAAATTTGAAGTATTATATTGTTTACCGAAGATGGCAGCTGTCAGGCTATTGATTTGATGTTTTAAGCTGGACAACTCATCAGTTACCGGCTTAAGAGCAGCTTCAGCATCTTCTGCTCTTTTCAGCAGAGCCGCCTTCTCGGTCTCCCAGCCGTTTCTCTCAGCGCGGAAGTCCCTTTTTAATTTTTCAATCTCTTCCAAGGAGGTTCTCAGCTCTGATTTGGCCTTTGAAGTCTCTGACTGTTGGGACTGGATGTTTTGCCGCAGATCATTGACTTGAGTTTCCTTCATGTTCAATTCAGCCTGCCATACACAAAGACAGGCAGCATATGGTTATGATAATCATCTTATTTGAAGTCGCAAGCATAATACAGGTATTTTACTTGGCACTTGGGGGCTAATATACATTTGCTCTTTTGAAGACAAATCTTTAATGACCCGGTTAAAGTTTCTTCAACTAAAACCGGCTCATGGGGGCTACATATTTGGATTTGTTCATAAATATGGTGGTAAGTCCCTACTTAGCTATGCAGCTTAAGCCGGCCCTTGGGGGCTACATAAGTGGATTTTAGTGCTACAATTTGAAGTCCCGGCTTAACTTTCCAGTTTAAGCCGGCCCTTGGGGGCTACTTGTTTTGATTCAGCAGTTACTAATTGCTATGGAATGGTTATAAGATCAAATATGGTATTCAAGTCTACGGCATATTCAATTTCTTCATATACAGTAGACTTGGAGGTTGACAGATATATGTACAGGAAGAGTTTTTTCAATGTTTACCTCAAAACGCTCCTTCATTAGATTGACTAAGTCGGCTTCAAAGTCACGGCTAGTGTGAAGGTAGTTTAAATAACCCGCGGGAAGTTCCTGAGCATTGAACTGGGCATAACCTTCTAAATCCAGCTTCCATTTGCCCTTGTCAGTAGCAGAAAATTCCTCCTTGGCAGTATGTTTGGCTAAGATTGTGGGGTTGCCCGGCTCAACATAACGGGTCCCAGTGACTATGACATCGTCAGCCTTTTCTTCAGCAGGTTTGATGGGACTTGGCGGCTTAGCACGAGCCGGGTCAACGTCCGTGGAGTCCATAATAACATTGTGCTCTTCGGGCGGTGGATCATCAATGGCTGCTTTGGAGGTTTGATGCAAAGATTCAGATATTGTCTGCTTCTCCAGATTAGCAGTCTTGGGATCTTTAGTGGTATTGATGTTTTCGCTCAGTTTACTGGTCTTCGCCTTGTTGCTTGGTTTGGCTTGACCACTGACAATGAGACATAAAGATGTAAGCATGATAATTGACAAAGGGCTTAAAAAGCAAAGAAATTCAATATTCTTACCCTGGGGCAACTTTGAAAAGGGGGATTTGAGTCCCAGTGGAGTCCCCAGATGAGGAGTGAGAAGTGCCCTGATAGTTTGAATCAGAAGGGTTAAGGGGTTGTCGAACAAGACCCGCTTTTGGAAAAGCTAAATCGGCAAACTGTGAAACCTCTGCTCGGCGCTTGCGAGGAACTGGCGTGTTTGGTAAACCGGAGGAAAGTTCCCCGCCCGCTGTTTCGGGTTGTGCGGCGAACTTCATGCTGCTGTTTCTTCAAAATAAAGTGGGGATCCAGATAAGCTAAAGGGTGAGAATACCTTACTTTCCGGCTCGCTTGTCGAACTTTCTGTCTTGGCAGAGATTCTGAGTCGAAGGAAAGGATAGTTACCTCTTTGCCGTCTGCATGGCTGGCCTCCGTGTCATCCTGGTAGTAATTAATGTCAATAAGATGAACAAAGAAGGAGCCAAGAGAATCAAGTTCTACCTCCGACTCTTCATCAAGAGTAAACGGATCAACTGCTTCTGATTTCTTCTTGGCAGGTTTCTTAGCCTGGATCTTGGTCCTGGTTTTCTTGTCCGGTTTATCCTGAAGCTTCTTCTTCCAGAAGGGGGAGTCAGGCTGCAGAAATTCAAGTAAGAATGAGAAGGCAGATTGACAGATAATGAGTTAATGAAAACTGCTCACAAATACTTACACCTGGCGGCTTGTTGAGGGTGCAAAAGGGGTTCAGCCCCGTCTTGCTGCAAGTGGCCAAGCTTTCGTTCAGCAATGTCTTGACCATCTTGTTGAGGCTCTCGTCATCCAATTGCACTCGGCTGTGGCGTTGTGGATCTTTGACGTCACAGGTATACTCGCACATTAAGCCGGTCCGGCGGCTTAAGGGTAAAATTCTCCATGCGACCCAGCATCGAACTAGGTCAACTCCAGTTAAGCCATTGGCCATTAAGGCTCTGATTTTTCCAAAAATGGGCATATATTTGGCTCGTTCTGCTGTGTTGATCCGGTCAGGGAGGGGGTGCCTGTTGCTAAGTCGGCTCTCACGATAACCCGTCAAGGGATTTTCACCCTCTGGAGATGTGTCTTGGCAGTAAAACCAAGTCTGGTTCCAGTCCTTGGGATGACTAGGAAGTGCAGCGGCTAGGAAAGTAGCTTCTTTGCGCCTCTGAATTGAAATGCTGCCTAGTTCTAGGCTGGGCCCATCTGTGAACTCAGCCTGGCGGTTCAAGTAATAGAATTCCCTGAACAACTCTACAGTGGGCTCCTGTTGAAGATATACTTCGCAAAAAACTTGGAAGTTGCAGATGTTTGAAACAGAGTTGGGCCCAATATCTTGCGGATGAAGTTGAAAGAAATGTAGCACATCACGAAAGAATTTTGAGCCGGGTGGAGTGAACCCCCGAAGCATGTGATCAGTGAAAACTACAACTTCACCCTCTTTTGGTTCAGGGGTGGTCTCGGTTCCTGGAGCCCTCCAGTGGATCACATCCTTTTTGGCCAGGACGCCTTCTTTTACAAATTCATCGAGGATTTCTTCCGTGACAGTGGAAGCGACCCAATTGCATGAAGTGACGGTCTTGGTCATTTTGTTGGTGAAAAGCCTAAAGAAAAAATATTGCCGGTTTAAAGTTATGCTGTTAAGCCGGCCAATGGTCAAAAAATGAGTGGGTTATGCAAAGCCAATTTATATGCAGCGGATGATGTGCTTTAAACATTGGTATGATTAAACCGGAAAGCTAATGCTGGGTTATACAGGTTGTGAACATATATTGGCGGCTTAACAAGGGGACTAATGGAGTATGGCAGGTTACGGCTTATCTTGTAAACCGCCCGAACAGCTGTGGTGCTACAGATCTATAAGTGGATTTTGCTAAGTGATGGGCAAACAGGTTCCACAGATTGGTTCTATGATTTTGGATCTATAGCAGTTCATAAAAGAAAATAAATTCTAAACCTAAGGTGATGGCAGCAGAAGAACTCGTGTGCTCAGATGAGACTTTTGTGCAGAGGGGGTATCTTCTACTATTGGAAACGAATGCTAAAACCACTTCCGCATAACTTTGGCACTGTGTTCAGATCTAACTATGTGATCTAAAGAGGAAAAAAGAAGAACGGCGATGAACTCCGATGAACTGAGCAAACCCTAGTGCAGATCTGATGCGAAGCAAGAGGGGTACCTGTCGACGCTGATGGATAGCGGGAGTGCGCCGCGTTTCTCTGGTCCGTTCAGGTTGATGCAGCGGCCGGAGTTGAAGATGCTGGAGGTGAACGGCGGCGGCGGAGCTCGGGCGCTGTGGAGTCGCAAGAAGGAAGAAGACGCAGAGGCAGGGGGTAAAGAGAAAACATGGGCCCCTTGTACCTATTTATAAGGAGTTGAATAAATGGCATGCGCGGAATCGAGGAGGCCGAAAAATGGTTATGTGGCTATGTGAACGCCTCGATTTTTGGGAGGTCCATCAAGATAAAGATCTATGGAGATATTCTGGGCTTTGTGCGAAATTGATGCGCAATGATGCCATGGCGGGTTAACACGATTCTGAGATGTGACGTCATGGTGGGTTAGCAAGAACTGAAAGGGATTGATAAAGGAAGATTCTGCTATGTCAAGAGATGAAGATTGATGTGAACCAGTTCAAATCAACCTGGGGCCTAATGTTGGGGATGTAACTAATGGGTATGACCCGCCCAGGAGGGGCCGGGTCATGCCCCTGGCGGCTTAAAGTCAAGAGGCCCAATAAGGTCCAAGAAGATATGAAGATGGCAGTTCATAGAGCAAGCTAATTGAAGGACCAAGACCCGGAGACGGCTTGAGGCCCACGGGTATGAGCCGCCATATGTTTAACTTGTCTTGTAAGGCAAGGGTAGTTAGAAACCGAGCCGGTCATGTTTGTGTGAGCCGGCCAGGACTCTGTAAGCCGCCGGGCATCAACCTGTATATAAAGGGGTGACCCAATGGCGGGTTAACTCAAGAAACAACTGATCGAGAACTAGGTCAAGCGTATTCGCTCCCTGGTAATCGAAACACAAGCAATACAACCTAAAGCAGGAGTAGGCCTTTACCTCGTTGAGAGGGGCCGAACCTGGGTAAACTCTCTGTGTCCTTTGTCCCGTTTAACCCCTTCAAGCTAACCTAGTTGCGATGGCTCCACACCTAAGTCCTTTTGCTAGGGCATCTACCGTGTTAAGTCCACGACAATGGGCAAAGAATTAAGCACTATATCTCAGGTACGCCTATTAATATTGAAAGCAATATTATTCAAACCATGACACCGGAGGAAAACATAAAAAACCTTCCGGAACACTCCAGAATCCTGAAAAAGAGGAGGTACGTGATACAGTAAGTAAACGGGCTCTGAAAAATCCGCAAAAATATTTTTTGTCAGTTTTGGAATATAACAAAAATTAGGAAAATAAGAAACAACATGGAAGGCAACCGAGGAGGGCACAAGACACCAGGGCGCGCCTGCCTTGGCTGGTGCACCCAGGTGGGTTGTGCCCACCTCGGGAACCTTCCCGACTCCATTTTCCTCTCATTTGCTTGTTTACCAAGATAAAAAATCTTTATATACCCCCAAAATGTATTGACCACCGCATCACGGAGAAATCTTCTGTTCTTGTTTCGTGCTATTTTTCTGACAGATCTGAAAATATGTCGTCTCAAGACTCGGAGGGTGAGAGCTATGTCACTGATTATATTGCAAACCCAAAGGTTTACGGAGATGCGGAGCATTATGGCTGGACCACAGAGGAAGAAGAAGATTATGATCTGAAAGGAAAAGAAGAGACAAGCTCAGATGAGGATGATGTCCCACTGCCCCAACCTGGGGACATGCACGTGGAATTCAAGAAGTCAAGTCTCGCCAATAAAACAAAGAAACCTAAGATCCAGTTTATCCCTTTTCGTCTTCTCCAGGAAAACAAGCAAGAATTATGCAAAAAGATATTAATGCTGGAGCAGGAGATTGATGACTTGAGGGAGGAAAATTCCATCCTCAAGCGTAAGCTGAGGAGAAAGGATGTTACTACTTCATCACCACCACCATCATCATCTTCCCCACCAAAGGAGACTTGAGTACATGGTATGGGCACTCCCCTTGGCTTGTGCCAAGCTTGGGGGAGGTGCCCCGGTATCGTATCACCACCACTATCTTTGCCTTTATCTATTTTAGTTCGACCTTTAGTTATCCTATGATTTAGTTGAATAAAAGTTTAGTTCGATCTATTTTCGAGTGCTTGCTTAGTGATCTATCTATCTATGTAATCGTGTGCGAGATATATATTAAAGAGTACTTCGAGTTTTGTTTCTTTACTCTTATGCTTCAATAAAAATAAAATGAAATAAATGAAAAAAAGATCATATACTAATCTTATGGTAAGTAATAACATCACATAAGGAAAAGTATAAGTGGTAAAATTTATTGGAGATTGACAAACATAGCATTGGTCAATGATGCAATTCATGAAAGAATTAATAAGGGAAGATAAGATTCACATGCAAATACACTATCTTGGACATCTTTTATGATTGTGAGCCCCCATTAAATACTATATGTCAAAATTGTTGACGTTGGACAAGGAAGACAACGTAATGATTTATATTTGTTCATATTCACATAGAAGCTATATTGTCATAGATCCTTCAACATGTGGTGCTTGCTCAATATCTTTGCTAGCCAAAAAATCTGCACTAAGTAGAGATACTACTTGTGCATCCAAAAACCCTTAAACCCAAAATCCTATTTTGAGAGTCCACCATAGCTACCTATGGATTGAGTAAGATCATTCAAGTAAGTTTTCATCGGTGCAATAAGGCAATAAAAATTCTTCTAAATGTGTTGGATCATTTAGTGTAAGAGAAAATTGAGTGTTGTATGAACTTGTGATGGCAAAGTAATAAAAGGGACAGACTGCATAATAAAGGTTGCTATCATAAGGGGGCAATATAATATGACGTTCTTTTGCATTAAGGGATTTGGCATACAGACAAAAAGCGCATGGCAACCTCTGCTTCCTCTGCAAAGGGCCTATCTTTTACTTTTATGTGTTTACTTTTATGCAAGAGTCAAAGTATTCTTCCCTATTCCTTTTTATTTTCTCTTTTTGCAAGCATCATGTGGTGAGGAAATATCTAGGCACATATATCCAGTTGGATATGAGTGAGCATGAGTTATTATTTTTGACATCACCCTTGAGGTGAATACATTGGGAGGCGAAACTATAAGCCCCTATCTTTCTTTGTGTCCGGTTGAAATTTTTTGCTCATGGGTATGCTGTGAGTGTTAGAAATCATAGAAGGTTAAATGATGGTTGAGTATATGGACTTGCCAAAAGGCTCCGATACATGACCCTTCCTGAAAATATGATGAATTATAGTTGCAACATTGATTGAGAACATAGTTTGTTAGTTTTCAATAGATTTTATGCTTTATACTTCAATGTTGTGATGATTTGTTACTTGTTCATGAGAAGTTATATGATAAAAGTTGTATGATAAAGTTTTTTGTTAAAGTTTGTTGATGTTATAATAATAAGCATGATGCTTCTATGTCCGTATTTTGTTTTTATCGACACCTCTCTCTCTAAGCATGTGGGCATATTTTTCAATGTCGGTTTTTCGCTTGAGGATAAGTGAGGTCAAAGCTTGGGGGAGTTGATAGGTCCATTTCGCATCATGATTTCATACTGTTATTTATAATATTTTTATGCATAATAATGCTTTATGGAGTAATTCTAATGCCTTCTCTCATAATATGCAAGGTTTACACAAAGAGGGAGAATGCCGACAGCTGGAATTCTAGACCTGAAAAAGCCACGCCAAAGTTACCTATTCTGCACATCTCCAAATGAGCTGAAAATTTACGGAGAATTATTTTGGAATATATAAAAAATACTGGAGCAAATAACTACCGAAGGGGGGCGACCTAGTGAGCACAAGACACCAGGGCGCGCCAGGCCCCCCAGGCGCGCCCTTGTGGGTTGTGCTCAGCCCAGCCCACCTCCGGTGCCCATCTTCTGGTATATAGGTCATTTTGACCTAGAAAAAATTAGGGAAGGACTTTCGGGATGAAGAGCTGTCGTCTCGAGGCGAAACTTGGACAGGAGCACTTTTCCCTCCGGTAGAGCAATTCCGCCGGGGGAACTTCCCTCCCGGAGGGGGAAATCGAAGCCATCGTCATCACCAACAACCCGCTCATCTTTGGGAGGGCAATCTCCATCAACATCTTCAATAGCACCATCTCTTCTCAAACCCTAGTTCATCTCTAGTGTTCAATCTTTGTACCGGAACCTCAGATTGGTACCTGTGCGTGACTAGTAGTGTTGATTACATCTTGTAGTTGATTACTATATGGTTTATTTGGTGGAAGATTATATGTTCAGATCCATTATGCTATTTAATACCCCTCTGATCTTGAGAATGATTATCATTTGTGAGTAGTTACTTTTGTTCTTGAGGGCACGGGAGAAGTCATGTTGCAAGTAATCATGTGAACTTGATATGTGTTCGATATTTTGATGATATGTATGTTGTGATTCCCTTAGTGGTGTCATGTGAACATCGACTACATGGCACTTCACCATATTTGTCCCTAAGGGAATGCATTGTGGAGTAGTTATTAGATGATGGGTTGCTAGAGTGACAGAAGCTTAAACCCTAGTTTATGCGCTACTTCGTAAGGGACCGATTTGGATCCAAAAGTTTAATGCTATGGTTAGATTTTATCTTAATACTTTTCTCGTAGTTGCGGATGCTTGCGAGGGGGTTAATCATAAGCAGGAGGTTTTTTCAAGTAAGAACAACACCTAAGCACCGGTCCACCCACATATCAAATTATCAAAGTAGCGAACACGAATCAAACCAACATGATGAAAGTGACATGGTGAAATTCCCGTGTACCCTCAAGAACGCTTTGCTTATAATAAGAGATTGTTTTGGTCTGTCCTTTGCCACAAAAGGATTGGGATACCTTGCTGCACTTTATTTACCGTTACCGTTACTTGTCCGTTACAAATTATCTTGCTATCAAACTACCTGTTACCGACTATTTCAGTGCTTGCAGAAAATAGCTTGCTGAAAACCACTTGTCATTTCCTTCTACTCCTTGTTGGGTTCAACACTCTTACTTATCGAAAGGACTACGATTGATCCCCTATACTTGTGGGTCATCAGGGGACCACTGTAGATGAGCCAGTGCCAGAGTACCCTGGTGGCCTGCCTTACGAGGTGGGATGCCCGGTGTTCACTCGTGAGCTGTGGCGAGTCCAGTGGCCCAATTCTCGGAACTTCAAGCTAGAAGTGCCGAACAAGTACGATAGCAAGACTCACCCGTCAGAGTTTCTCAGCGTTTACACCATTGTTGTACAAGCTGCTCGCAGACAAGACGACAAGATCCTTGCCAACTATTTTCCGTTGGTGCTCAAGCCCAACGTCAGATCATGGGTTATGCACCTGCCAGAGAACTCCATCTCCTGTTGGGCAGATCTGTGCCACGAGTTTGTTGGCGCCTTTACAGGAGGCCACAAAGCTCCTGGCCAAGAGAGTGATCTACATGTGATCCCGTAGAGATCTGATGAGTCGCTCTGCAGATATATACAGAGATTCAGCCGTGTGCAACGGAACATCCCCGACATCCATCATGTAGCTAATTTCCACATTTCACACAAATGTGCGAAATCACAAGATGCGGGAGGAGTTGGCGATGAGCAAAGTGTGAGATGTCGCCAAGCTATATGCTCTGGACGACAAGTGTGCACTTGCTGAGGAGGGGAGGATGCTGGCGTAGAGGTCGATTCGGAGGACGATGATGCAGCCACCGCCTCGAAGAAGAAAGGCCGCAAGCGCAACAGGAAGCGCATGGGAAAGTCAGTGCTAGCTGTCGAGGGGACCGGCAATAGCGACACCGCCAAGAAGGCCAAGACTGAGAGCCCCATCAAGGAGGTTGCTGGGTGCACCTCATGTCAAGCCTTGTCAGCTGCCGACCAGACCGGGGGCTCCGGCAAGCAATACTGCAAGATCCACCACACCAAGAGCCATGATATCCAAGAATGCCGACAAGTCAAACAGCTTGTCGAGAAGCAGAAAGCAGAATATGAGAAGAGAGACAAGGAGAAGGCTTAGCAAGGTACAAGTGGGTCCAGCAAGAAACATGGTGGCCGAGGAGGTCGCCGCGGCAAGGCCAAGCAGCAGAAGGAGAAGCCTGCTAGAGGCTGCGACAAGAAAGAAGAGGATGATGATGAGGACGAAGAAGACAATGACGAGTCCAGTGAGCATGAGTTCCAGAAAGCCACAGAAGCGATGTGCATTGACGGAGGCGCATCTTCGCACTCCTCTCACCGCCAACCTAAACAGTGGGTGTGTGAGGTCAATGCGGCTGAACCGGCGGTTGATGCCTAGAAGCCATTGAGATGGTCCAACACACCCATCATCTTTGACGCCGAGGACCACCCTGATCGCACAACTACGGTCAAGTGTTTGCCATTGTACAACCTCAAGGTGACAAAGATGCCGGTTGACGGTGGGGCTGGTCTCAACTTGATCTCACGAGATGTGATAAAGCGGCTGCAAATTTCTGACGAAGATCTAAAGAAAACTGGTACATTCCAAGGGATCAATCCAGGAAGGAGTCAGCCAAAGGGCAAGATCACCTTGCCAGTGACACTTGGCAGTGAGCCCAACTACAGGATAGAGAAGATTGTCTTTGATGTCATCAAGTTTCTGTTGTCGTACAATGGAATCCTTGGCCGCCCGGCACTGGCAAAATTCATGGCGGCATCCCACTATGCCTACAACACGTTGAAGATGCCAGGGACGATAAGCGTCATCACTATCCATTCTGACAAGAAGGATGCACTAATCTGCACCGACCAGCTCTACTAGGAGGCAGTTGTAGCATCTGCCGCCAAGGCAAATGCTCCTGCCGACAAAGCTCCCAGGGGGAAGAAGAGGAAGAAGACCGGCAAGATCACTGACTCCGTCAAGCGCACCTCTTCGGAGTGCTGCGCTCCCGTCGAGGACATGCCAGAGAGCTCTGCCAGCAAGAGCAAGAAGAACAAAGCTGCTCCACCAGAAACCAAGAAGGTGCCCGCCAAGAAGGACGGTACGGGTGGAATTTTCACTATAAGCTCCACCCTTGACGACAAATAGGAAAGCGCGCTTGCTGCTTTCCTATGGGCGAATGTCGATCTATTTGCATGGCAACCATCCAAGATCCCCGGTGTTCCCAGGAAAGTAATTGAGCAGCACCTTGCTGTCTATCCCCATGCACGGCCCATCAAGCAGAAGGTGCGGAAGCAAGCTTTGGAACGGCAAAAATTTATTGCCAAAGAAATCAATAAGTTGGAAGCGACAGGTTTGGCTAGAGGAGTGCTCCATCCCACGTGGTTGGCCAATCCGATTGTAGTGTGCAAGGTGAACGGCAAATGGCGGCTTTGTATTTGCTATACAGATATCAATAAAGCTTGCCCAAAAGATCCTTTTCCCTTGCCGCGCATCGACCAAATTGTTGATTCCACTGCCGGATGTGACCTGCTATCGTTTCTTGATGCCTACTCTGGGTATCATCAAATTTTCATGTCAAAGGAAGATGAAGAGAAGACAACATTTATCACTCCATGTGGCAAGTATTGCTTTATACGTATGCCTTTGAGATTGGTTTTGAGCCCAGCTGCACAGGAATGTGGAAGCATATATGGATGACATAGTGGTCAAAACCAAGGACAAAGCAACATTGATACAGGATTTGGAAGAGACATTTGCTAATTTGCGCAAGATCAATCTGAAGGTCAATCCTGAGAAGTGTGTGTTTGGCGTACCATCCGGCAAGCTTCTAGGGTTCTTTGTTTCTCAACGTGGAATTGAAGCAAATCCCGACAAGATCAAGCCAATTGGTTAGATTGAAGCACCGAAGCGCGGCAAGGATGTGTGCTTCCTTGCCGGCTACATTGCTGCATTGAGTAGGCTCATCTCCAAATCTGCTGAATGTGCCTTACCATTTTTCAAAATTTTGAAAAAGGCAGGTCCAATGAAACAGACTCCGGAAGCAGAGGCTGCGCTGCAAGATTTGAAGAAGTACCTATCCTCTACGCTGACACTGGTTGCGCCAAGGCCACAAGAGACGTTGCTGCTATACTTAGCGGCAACAAATCAAGTGGTTAGTGTTGCACTAGTGGTTGAGAGGGAAGCTGAAGAAGAGGAAGAAGCAGATGCAAGCCCATCAAGTGAGAAGCCGGAATCTTCTCCGGCAAGTCTTGGTGCTGACAAGACAAGTGCAGGTCAAGCAAATGAATCAGAACAAGTTGTGCAGAAGAAGGAGTTAGTGCAACGGCCAATTTATTTTGTTAGCTCCCTTCTCCAGGGGGCTAGATCAAGATATTCTGGCGTACAACAATTACTATTGGTCTGCTTATGGCCCCAAGGAAGCTGCGTCACTACTTTCAAGCACATCAAATTACCGTCGTCACTCGCTTTCCAATGTAGAGGATATTGAAAAATCCAGATGCAACCAGCATGATTGTTGAGTGGGTGTTGGAACTGTCAAGATTTGATTTCAAGTTTGAAAGTACTTCAACTATTCAAGGCAGGGCCTTGGCAGAGTTCATTGCAGAATGGATGCTAACGCCAGACGAGGAAATTCTAGAAACCTCTCTCCCCGGCAAGGAAACAATTTAGGACTGGATCATGTACTTTGACGAAGACTTTTTGCTGCAAGGCGCCGGTGCCGGAGTGCTTCTTGTCGCACCCACCGGAGAGCACCTCAAATATGTAATTCATATGAATTTCCCCAGGGAGAAGGCGACAAACAACACTGCTGAGTATGAAGAACTGCTTGCCGGTCTCAGGATCGCGGCAGACCTTGGAATCAGAAAGCTTATTATCAGAGGCAACTCGCAGTTGGTTGTGAAACAATTGAACAAAGATTATCAAAGCCCGTTGATGTAAGCGTATGTTGATGAAGTGAGGAAATTGGAAGAGCACTTTGATGGATTGCAAACAGAGAACATCCCTCGTGCAGAGAACAACATAGCTGATGACCTATCAAAGTGTGCCGCACTCAAGCTACCTGTGGAACCAGAGACTTTTGTGCTCCATTTGACTTGTTCTTCTGTAACACCATCAACATGGCAGAACAAGAGAAGAAAGTTGAACACCGGCAAGTATTTTCCCGCCGAGCTCCCAGAAGCTACCGGCAAGGATGTTGTCGGGAACAACGATAAGCTTGCCGGTGAGCAGCAAGCTCCGGCAAGAACCCAAGTCCTTGTCGTCGAAGCTAGCGCTTCCGCAGCTGAAGATATGCCTTTAGTCCTTGTCGTCGAGCCATAAGCTCCAGCATGGGCAAACAAATTGTCCAATTCCTTCAAACAGGAGAACTTCCCGAAGACCAAGAAGAAGCTGAAAGAGTAGCCCGTTAGTCTAGTATGTATTAGTTTGTCGGCAACGAACTATACAGAAAAAGACCAAATGGGGTGAATTTGAAGTGTATTTATCGGGAACACGGACATAAGCTATTGGCGGAGATACATGGAGGCATATGTGGCTCTCACATAGGATCAAGGGCCCTTGTCGGTAAGGCATTCTGGCAAGGCTTCTATTCACCTACTGCCCTCCAGGATGCAAATGAGCTAGTAACCAAGTGTGAAGCATGCCAGTTTCATTCAAAGCAATCACATCAGCCAGCTCAAGCTCTTCAAAGGATCCCTCTCTCCTGGCCTTTCTCAGTTTGGGGGCTCGACATACTAGGCCCCTTCCCTCGCCTTGTCGAGGGCTTTGAGTACTGGTACGTTGCAATTGACAAGTTCACAAATTGGCCAGAAGTAGAACCAGTGAGGAAGGTGACAACACAGTCAGCCGTCAAGTTTTTCAAAGGGCTTGTTTACCGTTTTGGAGTGCCAAATAGGGTCATCACCGACAATGGCACATAGTTCACGAGTCGCACCTTCATGCAATACCTCAAAGATCTTGGCAGCAATATTTGCTTTGTATCAGTTGCTCATCCAAGGAGCAACGGTCAGGCAGAAAGAGCAAATGCTGAAGTGCTGCGAGGCCTCAAGACGAGAACTTTCGACAAGCTGCATAAGTGTAGAAGACGCTAGATTGATGAGTCGTCGGTGGTTCTTTGGTCACTCAGAACGACACCAAATCGAGCTACTGGCCAGACACCCTTCTCCCTAGTTTATGGTGCAGAAACAGTGCTCCCCACGGAACTCATGTACAGGTCACCTCGAGTGCTCGCTAATGATGAGCTTCAGCAAGAGCAACTGCATCAAGATGATGCCACGCTCCTTGAGGAAAATCGTCTTCAGGCTGTTGTAAGTGCATCTAGTGACCCCTCGTTGGTTTTGGAGTATTGACGACAAACGTGGTTGAGGGACTAATGTGTTTGTGAGAATTGTAGGATAACACAGGTAGTAGTCCCTCAGTGATTCGGTTTTCCTACCAGAGATGACCCCTAAAAATGTATGAAGACATTGAAGTCAATGGTGGTTCGTGAAGACATTCACGTTGAATATAATGACGTGTGAAGACATTCACTTGAAGACTATGGAGTGCGAAGACATAGTTTCTTTCGTAGTTTCCTTTTCTTCTTTATTGAGTCATAGGAACCACCGAACTGTTAAGTGGGGTCCAAGTGAACAAAGTCAGAAGACTGACATGATGCTCAACCCAAATCCTATGTCTTCGAGCGAAGACAATGAGAGCAAATCTTATCCAGAGTTGGATGAGTCAGCTTTGCTTTTAGCCCAAGCCAAGCTGCCGCATGTGTTTGAAATCCTACCATTGGACACGTGTCGGTTCCTTAGTGACCCAGGGTCATTTTGGACATATCAGATCGGGTTGCCTCCTGGCTATAAATAGCCCACCCCCTACACCATAAATTGGTGGCTGCTCAGAGTTAGTGCACGGCTTTTGTCATTTGAGACCAACCCACTTCCAAAGCCTTTGAGAGAGAGATCCTTGCAAGGACAAAGCCCAAAACACCCATAGCCAAAGAGTGTTAGGCATCACTGAAGCCTTTCTGTCCGCGTGACCTGAAGACTTGTTACACTTGAGGACTGTGTATCCTCCAGCCGGTTAGGCGTCACGTTCTGAGGATCCAAGAGTCATTGTGGATCACCAGTGAACGGAGTCTGTGAAGGTTTGGAAGTCTACCTTAAAGACTTACCAGAGTGATTGGGCGAGGACTGGGTGTCCTTAGCTCAAGGGGAATAAGGTGAAGATGTGGTCTTCTGAGTTCAATCTCAGACTCCCTAACCAGATGTACAGTTGTCAGAGCAACTGGAACTGGCCTACCAAATCCCTATCTTCACCAAGCTACTGGTTCTACCCCCCCACCTCCTTTACATTTCAGATTGTCTTTGCAAAGTCATTGCTTGTTTGCCTGATCTCTTTGACTTCACTGTGTGAAGACAATTACCTGTTTGGCTTCATTCTGTCTGCCATTCCGATCTGTACTACCTAGCAGCTATTAGTCCTCGTGTTTTCATTACTATGCTTACTTGACTATGGTCTGTCTAGAGTAGTTTATCTTCCGCTGCATATCATATAGGTTCAACTTGATTGATTGTCTTCAAAGACCTCGTGTTCTGAATACTTTCATAAAAATCGCCTACTCACCCCCTCTAGTCGATAACTAGCACTTTCAATTGGTAAGAAGCCAAAGTTCTCAGATGCTGCACTTAGACTCATTGCTTCTAAGCCACCCCTTAAGATGTGGGTGGTTAAGAATAATTAACTTCTCTTGCAGGGAAAGGTCTCCAGCTGGAAATCAATGACTTCTGAAGACAATGCTGGGGACCTAAAACATCTTGTGGGACGCAAGATAAAATGCCAAAATGGTCTTACCATTTATTTCGTCCCTGGGTTTCTTGATGAGCATCCTATCATATCATCCAAGAATCTTAACTTTGATAGTATGCTTGTTCGCTATATGTTTGTGCTTCACAATACTCTTGGTGAAGCCTATCCCGCTAACTGCTCTGTAGGGTACGTCTCCGAAAGCTACTGAGTGGATAATGGACAGTGGATGCACTAACCACATGACTGGTGATCAAAGTCTTCTCATGGATTCAACCCTACGTCCATCTACTAAAAGCCACATCACGTTCGCTGACACTGGTAAAAGCAAGGTTACATTATCTTCAAAGTTGGTTTGTCTTCAACATTGGCTTGTCTTCAAGATTTATCTTCGCAATGTTCGATTTGGTCTTCACTGGGATATATATATGTATATGTATGTATATATATATATATATATATATATATATATATATATATGTATATATATATGTTCTGTTCTCTACATCATTCACTTATAGGTATGTCTTCAAGTTGCCATTTTCTGCTCTAAGTGAATGTGATCGGACCCTAGCCCCTTCTGTGCTTATCTCTCAAATTCTCTCTGTCTTTTCATATGCATTCTATTGACACGTGTCGATTGTCTTCACTGTGTCCTTATCAGCTGAAGATACAGAGACACACATTTAAAACTACTTTTATTATCTCTATCCTTTCTGCCTGAATACCGGAGAAGCCAGAACGACCACCCGACAAACCAGGCGCGCGTGGGGTCATGGCACAACACTCAATCTGTTGCATGCTTGCCACGTGTCCTTCAGATGTGAACCGCCATGGGCACCTGAGTAATTACACTGCGCCGACCCTCCTTCTTATAAATACTCCTCCCCTACGGTCATTATTTTCTTCTCCCCTCGCCGTCTCGCTCAAACCCTAGCGCCACCACTAGCATCAGTCGTCGCCGTAGACGAAGCGCTTCGCTGCCGCGACTTCTCCGACGTCGTCTTCACGCCGGCCGCGGATATCTTCCCCTCCGCCGCCGCTGTAGGTGTCTTCCGCCGCCAAGTTAAGGCACGGGAGATTGGACTGCTCGTCCTCCATCTTTCTCGTCTAGCAGTTCATCGTGCGGTAAATAAGAACTCACTTCTTACCGTTTATTTGATCCTTTGAAATCTTCACATCCTACAAAAGTTGTTTTTACACTTCCAAATCTGGATCTAATCTACTCTGAATCTCATATTCTGCAAAGATCTTTCACTTATGAATGCTTCACATCTAGTTTGATTCCTCACTTGTGCTTATTTTTGGATTCGTACAAATCTGGAACCAACTTACATCTATAAGTGAATGTCTTCGCGCTGTGAGGTCAATTGTCTTCAAACTAATTTATCTTCAAAATCTTCTGAGAATGCATATGACCTCGTCCCCTTCCCTCGCACCTCTAATGCTGTCACAGGTACATGTCCGTGGGAGAGTCCCTTGGTTCTCATAGTCTGCATTCATTTGCAGAGTTCTTACAGCATCATATTGAGTCGCGTGAAGCTAGTTCTCGTCTGACCAGTCACCGGAAGCCAAACTGTGAGAACCCGGAATTATCTTCCAGATCCTCCTGTGTTTAATTGTCAACCCCAGGATCATTTTTGACAACACAGTGAAATGGTATCATTGCAGAATACGTAAAAGCATTAAATGTAGTATATTTGTCACAAGACATACCTAGTGATATGTCTCATGACATTTATTACAATCAGAAAACAGCGGAAAGTACAATGCGTAGCGACTCCATCTCAGCCACAGGCGATCGATGTAGTCCACGTGACCTCACTCCTACGGATCGCCATAGTAGTCATAGTCATCACCTTCGTCTTCATGGAACTCTGTTATTCAACAAAATTATTGCCATGAGTACATTACGTACTCAACATGCCTCCCACGGGGAAGGACCTATTAGCTACATGTGGCTTCAAAGGAAGGCTGTATGGCTCATTTGCATAAAAGCTAATTTTTTTTTTGAAATAATATAGCAGTTTTGATAAAAAACATGTTTTATCTCTAGAATAACTTTCATCAAAGTGAGGATCCTCGATCAACTAACGTCCTTCATAGGTTTCAAGAATAGGGGCAAAGAGGGAATAAGCAAGACAGGTCTTGTATGTCAAGAAAGATTCATGTGCCGTCCATGACCGTGGACACGGCTATTCGAATAGTTTTACACTCTGCAGAGGTTGTATACTTTACCCACACGACACAATCCCGACTTGTTGCCACTAGCCGTCACTAGCGTAGTACACCATCTGGTATACCGGCAGGGAGATTGTGACAAGGTCTTTCATTAGACCAAACTTACTGTGCCAAGCCCACTAGGTTTCAACATGGAAGTAACCGCAGTTCACAGTCCGGGCCCCCCTTTTGTGCCGAGGATACTCCTCGCAAGGCAGCTATCCCATCTGCGGTATGGCGATGACGACAATAAGAGTGAACTAACTAATTAACCAAGCCAGTGCCCATATAGCATGTGGTTGTACTGTTATCACAATCTTCAAATCCAAGACTTATTAGGCCTCATGCGGCACGGACGACTGATTGCCCCCTTCAACTCGTGAAGGGCGGCCAATCGCTCCTTCAATCCTTGATTCAGCTGTCGCCCGCGCCAGTATTCAGATGCTAAGTTTCACCCAGAGTAGAAGAGGATAGAGAAGGTCAACAAGGGCCAACCGGCCTAGCTCAGCGATAAGTTTCAACTGTCAATGACCCAGAGGTCATTCAACAAAGCACCTATAGGGTAATAAGCATGGCTAAGCATTTCTACTCTACCAGAATACTATAATTATACTCAGGTGTCAAATGAATAGGCGACAAGCGGATCGAGGTAATGTGTCAATCGACACGCTAGCTACAAGATAAAATAGCATGCATATAATAAAACACAATGCAATTTTGTAAAACATAGGATAAGCATGATAAAAGAAGGAGGCATGCCTTCGTTGTTGAGTCCTTCTTTCGTAACCTGTTTCTGTCCATGTCCAACCTCGTCACTCCCTACTCGTCGCAACGATAGCAAAAGACAAACAAATAAATACCAAAGCAAAATAATCCAAATAACATCCAAAACAAATTAAGAGTGGATGGATAGCGGGATATCGATCAAATGGAGATTATGAAATGAGATAGCATGATAGGGAGGTAAGTAGAGAGGATTCAATGTAGTGACAGGGTTTAGGTTGACACGGCTATGGAAGGCTTGGCGATCAAGACTAACTAGTATGAACTGTGGTACTAACCAGTAGTAGTGCCCACTACACATCCCAGCTTACTATATAGGAAACGGTTACATAACAAACCAAATTGCATGAACATACATGGAATAATCCATCCAATGCATTTCAACTACTCAATCATAACATGACATGATGAAGGTAAAAGTTAACCACAAATAAATATTTAGATAGAATCTAAATATTTATAATGGTCAATTGCAACCAAACATATACAACAACTATATAATCAAACAAAAGCAAGTATTCTATATGACAACCAAACCAACATTATAAGCCATACTAGTTAAGCACTCAAACATCATTCAACAACATGATTTGAAATGATCTAGGTCTAGCCCTAAAACATTATTAAAAGGAAATAGAATCAACTGCATTATATCAAACTAATTCATTTGTCAAACAATTAACAAGAACTACACAACACATGGAACAAATGGATGAACAACTATCTTAGACATGATATGATTAAGAGTAACAATCAACCAATAATAAATATCTGGATGAATCCAAATACTCATAATGGTTAACAACAAGCAAAGACTAAACATCAACCATAACAGCTATTAGCCAACATTTCTATAACAAGAGCCAACCCAATACTACGGTCAAAGCTATTAAACAATTAAATAATGAGACACACATCATACAAGGCATATGAGTAGAAAATCACTAAGAGGTCTTATCTAATAACACAAGCATCACACGTACGAGTTGTCATGAGAAGATACTAAACTAGGATATGCTCTTCATAACAAGGAGTAACCAATAGCCAAATAACCATGAGCAACAAGATTATCACCACATGCTTAAACAACAGAGCAAACTATGCACACTAAGCATATGAGGAAGGCACAACTCAACTACTCATGAAAGTTAAGTTGTAATAAGCATGTGAGGAACTATTGAATCCACACCAAACATTCATAAAACAATCATGGGACCAAGTTAAGCATCTACAATCTACACAAGAACAACTATAACACATGGGAGAATAATAAGACATGAAAGATCACTTGCATGAAAGATGTCTAGACATATAACAATGCAACAACTAGATATAATGCTAAGCATGGATGATGATCACACGAGTTGCCAAAGTATGCTACTAATAGAATACAACTCGTAACTATGAGATAACTTAGTTGATATCAACTAACATGACTATCACGCAATGAATATCATAGCATGAATAACAAAGACAACATGCATTACTATCGAGTACAATTTACACTTGTAAAGACATAACATAACAACTTGGAATGATCTATAACATGAATTGATACACCAACACACTATGCAAACTAGTCATACAATCATAACAACACGACATAGCAATCTAGTAATACAATCATAACAACATGGCATAGTATTGTTCAAGCAAGAAGTTGTTGAATAAAAGAACATATTAAACCAACAAACTGCTATCATGTATATCTACCAAGTAAAGGTTAGCCAATGCGTGAACATAAGAGACAAACTAGCAATGATGTAACACATGGTAGGCATATAACCAAAATATGCATTCTACTTTGAGTAAGTACTAACATGGCATGGCAATCAACTAAGCATGCAAAGCTACCATCATAGGTAAATGAAACACCTAGGATAGTTAACAAGAAGTAATAAAGAAAGTTATATGCTACAAGCATAAACAATATGTAGCAATACAAATTTGAAACATGAACTAAAGAGACCAACCATGTAATCATGGATAACAAACATCTACAAAACAAGATGAACAACTAATCAACAATATTCTATGCAGCAAGTAACTACAACATATTGGTTCCCAAACAACAAAGCATTTCATCTCATATCTAGCATAAAGAAACTATGCAACAACACGTACAATAAATAGATAGACATCTACCATAGGCATTGTATGAACTCAAACCAGTAAAATAAACATGTATTAACATAGTGCTTACTTTAATATCTAACATCACTAAACCACATAGGTTCTACAATATAACATATCCTGTCCATGTCGAGTAGCATGAAGAAAACTAGATAAAACATGGAGTTTTCATAAACAACAACCTAGAACATGACATGACTTTAATCTATAAAACACACATGCAACATGGATAAAGTAAAACATATCTAAGATATATTCATGCTAAACAAAAGGAACTAGTCAAAACATGAAATATTCCACGACTCGATAAAGAGAGCAAAGCTTAGAATACTTCTATGAAATTATAAGCTTGGCGATCATTCACCAAATTTTGTACACGTGCACAAAAGAGAACTACATGATCTATAAAGAAAATAACAACATGAGACACCATACAAAACTATAAGAAATAATTAAAAGAAACCCTTACAATAAATCTAGTCAATCACACCTAACTCCTATAATTATGGAATGATTAGGAGTCCCTAGGCATGTCATGACCATATAAAAATATCAAATCAACACAAAAGTTCACCGATCGACTACTACACATGATAACAAATCATAAGAACTAATATGAAACAAAAGCATAACACACTACTACGATTAGGCATGAAATATGTACATTAAACCATACAAAACTATATTAAAATCTATAGACATGTCTAACACAAGACAATAACAATATAAAAATATTATCAACTTGCGACAACAAAAATTATAATCGATAAACAAATAAACCTAACAAGTCATTTGTCACACGCAAAAATTATGAGACCAATAGGATGCACTCCTAGGCATATCGCGAACATATGAACAATAACATATTAATACAAAATTTAACCGATAAACAAACCCCATTCAATCTTGGGCAAGAACGAATATAACAAAAATTTATACTAAACTCCTATTGATGAAACTAGCGATCTAACTCCACCATGGGGTTACTATGGGCATGAGAAACAAATCATATGTTGAATACAAGATCATCCGAGGAACTAAAAAGTACGCGGACATGTCGATGGAATCCGTTCATGCATCGGCGCGAGCAACGACATAGATGAGTCGAATGATGATGTCTACGAGATAGAGTAGATGATGATGAGTATGCGTGCAAAAGGAATTTGATAGAGGCTCACCGAGTTTGACAGAACGGCACGAAGAACTCGACGAACAGTGTAGACGGACATGCGAAATTCTGCGCGGGTGGTCAGTGGGACGCATTCTTTCTTCCTTGAATGGATTCATGGCATGGAGGAGAATCTTTTGGCGCAAGGAAACGGTTGGGGATGGCCTCCTTCATCGGGGTCGAACACCGGTGTCCATCGAGCACCGTTTCTTTGCAGAGTGTCATGGAGGGAGAGAACAGGGAAGGGAGATGGCAGGAGAACTCATGGGATTCGGAGAGGAGATCAACGCACACATCTACATACATTTAGTTTTGGAAACGAACAGAGGTTAAGGGAGTTAGTGGAGGGGCTGTTTGTTTCCTGTACGTTTCCTCCATGTAAGTTGCGAGCGTACAGAAGAAGGAAGAGGAAGGAGAAGAGGCACTCGTTGGGAGAGAAGGGAAGTGGAGTGAAATAGGGAGGGAGGAGGAATTAAAGGAAGGTGCGGTGGTTTCCTATGTGTACGTGGCTGTTTCTTTTCTTCTGTAGGTTTTCTAGTGTACAGAAAGAAGGGAGGAGAAGGGGTTCGCTTGCTATAGGAGAGATGGGCCAGTTTGGCTAGGCCCAAGTGGGAAAGTGGAAAGAGAGAAGAGGAAAAAAATGGGCTTGGCCAATTCGGTTTGGAGAAAAAATAAAGAAGTGAGGAGGCAGATTGGGTTAGACCCATTCAGTTTGGAAGGAACAAACAAAGATTTGGGATGCACCCAAGAAGAGAGACTTCTAATGTGAGGGAGAAAAGAAATGAGTTTCTTTTATGGAAAAGGTAGAAACAGAATAGAGGCTCAAACAAAACAAAAAAACAAATGACTTCGGAAACTCCAAAGAAATATACACATGCACATAATTTAATATGCTGAAGGGAGAAAAACAAAACCCAACTAAAAGAGAAGAACAAAACTCAATTTAAATTTAAGTTCGCATTAGAACAAATTAAATCCTCAAATAATAAAAGTCCAATTTAAGCTTTGTTAACAAATAAAAAAAAGATATTTTCTCGCCCTGATTTTTGGAAAACGTTTTCTTAAACATTCCGAGAATTGGGATGTTACACAAACACAGTTGTGAAGCCCTTCAGTCTGAATCAAATGGCTTCTAGCAAATCTGCAAAGAAGGGTGGCAGGCATCGCCGTGACAACACTGCCTTGGATCTGCCTCCAGATCTTTATGAACAATACAAGTCTGATCCAGAGGAAACCTATACTCAGCGCAAGTCCAGGGTGCAATGGATTCGCAGACACTGGGTGGAGGAATGGTTTCAGTATCATTTTTTACACCAGAGTATGCCAAGAAGAACGCTCTGAGGCCACCGTGGGCTGATATTGTATACAGAAAGCTTCTACCCAAGACCAAAGCTGAAGCCATTGCCAAAGGCTTCTATCCTTGTATGGTCCGTGGCCCAATGCCTGAAAATGCCGACCCATCAAGTCTTCGATGGTGTCGTGAGGATGATCTGTTTGAAGCCAATCTTCAGTTTGCAAAGGCTTCAGCAGTACAAAACAAGAAGGAACTTGGGATTGACTTCAACCCAGGTCCGGCTACTCCAAGGCCAGATGGCAGTCGAGAAGCTGAACAGAATCTCATTGGTCCCTTCAATAGCCTCGATGGGCTTCTCACACATATCACCTCTCAAAGGGCCACTATTGAAGAAGCTGCTGATGAAGAGGAACATGATGAAGTTCCAGAGCCCCCGAAGCCAAAGAAAAAGGCTAAGGCTTCAAAATCTTCTGCTACACCTAAAGCTTCAAGTGTGAAGCCATTGAAATCTGCACCGCCTGAATCCAGTGTGCAGTCTAAGGACTTGTCTCGCATCTTCAAGAAGTCCATGAAGCCCAAGAAGATCTCAGGGCAAGCTCTTGCACCCGCACACATCTTTCGCAATGATGAAGACATTGTCGATCTATCTAGCAATGAAGATGTAGATGATGATGCCCTTGAGATGCTGATCAAGAGCAAACAGGAGGCCGAAATCTTCAATGACCTGCCTCTGTTTGACGCTGATATTCTCAACAATTTTATTGACGAGTGGTTTGAAGATACCTCTCTTACCCTCGATGATCTGCAGCTTCTGATTGGCATCAGCGTGACATTCCAGGGATATATTGCCAAAGAGATTGCAATTGTTCAAAAAGTCATTGAGCATAAGAACAAGATTAACCATGAAAAGGCCCTCTTCAAGAAGCATATGGCCCGGCTCAGTGTCACTGAAGTGCAAAATTTCAAGCAAATGATGATTGATCTCAAGGCTGAATTTGCTAAGCGCCATGATGAAGCCAAAGGCTTAAGAGAGCGCCTCAAGCACTATGCTGAAAAATGCGTTCAGGCTCATAATGAAGCCTTGAAGAGGAAAGCACTTGGGCGTCCAGGCATTGACCCCAAGCTTGCTGCTAAGAGCAAGAAGAAGCCGATCCAAGCTGAGGCTGAAACTCAAAGGCAGGAAAGACCAAGCATTGTCTTCCCTGCTAGCATGACTGGCTCGAAGCCAAAGGTCACTTCAGCTGCTTCTGAGCAGAAGAAGACGAAGCAGGCTGAAGCTAAAGCCAAGAAGCGAAAACATCATGATGCTTCTGATGCTGCTCCAACCAAGAAGAAGTTGAAGACAAAGTCTTCAAAGTCTTCTCGCAAAGATCATGCTGCACCTCAGGAACCGTTGATTATGGAACCCATTTCAGTTGCCCTTCCTGCATCCTCCAACCGTGAGCGTCGTCTGGTTGTTCATGAGCCTGCTACCATAGAGGCTCATGTGTCTGAAGAGATTCCAGCTGCTGACACCACCGCAGCTGAAGACATTGGTCATGAAGACTATGTTGATGATGATGAAGTCCTTCCTCAGTTCCCCCAGACCATGCCCAAGCTGGTATCATCACCTGCTCCATCGAGTAGTGAACAGATAAGCATTGGCGGTCCCACGACGCCAATCGCACATGATGAGTTCTGGGAAGAGCAAGACCCCAACTCCCTGTTGCATGAAGTCATTCCTCACACACCACCAGCTCAAGTCACTACACCCGTGATTGAGACTCTGCAAGATACTCCTGAAGACATGGAGAAGACCACTCCCTTACCACAGGCATCGCCATCTTTCCGAAGGCTTTGCAGAGGCCGTAGGCCCTCGGTCTCCATGTCGAGTATTCCTGAAGAGGATGTGCAAGCCACAAGCTCAGTAGCACGTCAAGTGTTCCCTGAAGCCATCCCTTCAGTCACTGCTCAAGAGTCTGAAGGCAAAGAGGCTGAAGATATTCCAACTGCATCAGCCGATGACAAAGAAGAAGAGTCTAAAGTTATTCCCCCTACTGTTGAAACAAGAGATGATGAAGATGTGATTGTGCCTGACCCACCAGCTGTTGACACCACTGAAGCCCATGCACCTGATGATGTTGCTGCCACTGCTACTGAAGCCAATGACGTTGTCATGGCTGAAATCAATACTCCTCCTGAAGCCACCCCTCAGTCTGAAGCCCCTAAAGCCACAGAAGATCTTCAGCCATCCTCCTCGAATGTTGTTGCTGCTCAACCTGTTCCACATACAATGGCAAGGGCCTTCAATCATGAAGGTGAGCTCATCAGCATCAAGTGGCCCATTATGACGCCTCCAGTTGCTCCTGGTCCCCAGTATGACTATCATGTGGAGCAAAGGCCTCAAACGCATAAGCTAAAGCCCAGGCTGCCAAGGTTTCCCAGTGCCGTTACCACACAAGGCTCCTTCAGTGTGCTCAGCATCAGAGAGCACAACACATTCTTTGACTCGGCCAATAATCCATACAAGACGCCAAAGATCTCCTCTAACGGGTTCTAGAGCTACCAGCAGCGAAGCTATTACTCTTGCATCTTATACAACCAGGACATAATCTTTCCCCACAAGCGCCTGTGCTGCGATGCCATTGCTGGACTCCCCTGCCTTGAGGAAGCTCTTGACTGCTTCCGTGAGGTTGGCTTGCTCCCATTTGTCGTCGACAAGGAGCATTGGAATGAAGAACTACTGCTGCAATTCTTTGCCACTCTCCATATTAGGCTACAACACGAAGCCAAAGCCCAAGACATCATCGAGCTAACTTCCCTGCCCACTCCTGGTGATCTGTATGAGCCAGGTTGTCAGCGCTATGAACAAGAATTGCAGAGCATCTTCCAGAAGCCTGAGCCCAACATGAGTCAAATGCTTAGCATGATGAAGCCATTGCCAGTTGATGCTGAATACCCCAAGGAATTCTATGTCAATGACCTCGAGTATCTGCCCCACACTATCTATCACATACTGAGGCATACTCTATGGCCAATTAAGGGGCATTCTCCTCAAGCCAAGATTGAAGGCACTATGAAGACATTAGTCTTCTACATCATCAATGGCATCAGATTCAATACTCAAGACTTCTTCATCTGCCAGTTGGCAGCTTCAGGCATTGATCTGTTTGGCCTCCAATTCTATGCTCCATGGGTCATGTGGCTGATTAAGCTTCACTCCACCATCAACTATCAAGCTTCAGCGCACAACCATGTTGTCTTTCTGCCTAGCCATATATCCTGAGCCTGCAAAGGAGCCTGTTCGCAAAGACAATGTTGCCTTCCAAAGCTTTACTCAACCACTTGAAGGGATTCATGTGCCAAACCCAACCACTACTATTGCTGGTCCTCTTGTCGGTCAGCTCAGGCTGCTGCATCATGCCAACATTGATGCAATAGCCAGCACAGTAGCCCACAGGCCTCAGAAGCATGCTCGAGTTCTGAATGACAGAGAGCTTCTTGTGTCACTTCATCAAAAACAGGATAGGCATCATGACTGGATGAAGTGCCAGATGCAAAGTCTCCTAGTTGATGTCAATCGAATCCACAACCTTGGTACCAAGAACTCCTTTGTTGCTCATGAAGCTTGTCAGCGTGCCTGGAAGAGCCTCACAATGCTATGTTCTGAAGACGATCTTCAAGCAGATGGCTTCACTGAACGCTTCAAGTTTGACTCCAGGCCTCCACAGTCAGCAAGTTGGCGTCCAACTCCTTCCATTGAAGATTCTGAGTATTCATCTTCGGCTCCAACTGTTGTTGCGCAAGTCATTGATGAAGAGGACGACGCCACTTCACCAGCTATGGCTTCACTGCATCAGGATTCTGCATCAGGCCCCTCTGCACCACCAAACTACAATGTCGACCCTGCTGCCCCAACATCTTCACCAACACCTCCTGGGAACACATAGACACTCTATGTCTTCACTCCTTTTTGGTCATTCCTGACAAAAGGGGGAGTAGCATATGAGTTGATAGTCTTCAAGCGGGTCTATATGGGTCAGGTGCTTCTTTTTGCTAAGTTTTTACAACTCTCGTTCTTGAACTGTTGGTCTTTGAGTTGTAACACTTAAAACTTGATGGTCGTCTGCCACTTTTGCTACTACCGTTTACTGCGATGATAAATTCCGCATGAAGTCATTCTGCAGACACCCATTATGCATTTCATTACCTTCATTACATTTGTGTATGCATGATGAATTGTCTTCGTAAGTTGAAGAAGATCTCCACAAAGCAAAACCTGCCATGTGCATTTATATGCACATCTTCAGGGGGAGCCTCTTTCAACTTATGAAGCCAATGCCCACGTACTTTAACTTTCACATAGTTTTATCCCCGTTGAAAACTTCAACCAGTTTGCCATCAATCGCCAAAAAGGGGGAGATTGTAAGTGCATTTAGTGCCACCCCTAGTTGGTTTTGGAGACGACAAACGTGGTTGAGGGACTAATGTGTTTGTGAGAATTGCAGGATAACACAGGTAGTAGTCCCTCAGTGATTCAGTTTTCCTACCAGAGATGACCCCTAAAAATGTATGAAGACATTGAAGTCAATGGTGGTTCATGAAGACATTCACGTTGAATATAATGACGTGTGAAGACATTCACTTGAAGACTATGGAGTGTGAAGACATAGTTTCTTTCGTAGTTTCCTTTTCTTCTTTATTGAGTCATAGGAACCACCGAACTGTTAAGTGGGGTCCAAGTGAACAAAGTCAGAAGACTGACGTGATGCTCAACCCAAATCCTATGTCTTCGAGCAAAGACAATGAGAGCAAATCTTATCCAGAGTTGGATGAGTCAGCTTTACTTGTAGCCCAAGCCAAGCTGTCGCGTGTGTTTGAAGTCCAACCATTGGACACATGTTGGTTCCTTAGTGACCCAGGGTCATTTCGGACATATCAGATCGGGTTGCCTCCTGGCTATAAATAGCCCACCCCCTACACCATAAATTGGTGGTTGCTCAGAGTTAGTGCACGGCTTTTGTCGTTTGAGAGCAACCCACCTCCAAAGCCTTTGAGAGAGAGAGAGATCCTTGCAAGGACAAAGCCCAAAACACCCATAGCCAAAGAGTGTTAGGCCTCACTGAAGTCTTTCTGTCCGCATGACCTGAAGACTTGTTACACTTGAGGACTGTGTATCCTCCAGCCAGTTAGGCGTCACGTTCTGAGGATCCAAGAGTCATTGTGGATCGCCGGTGGACGGAGTCTGTGAAGGTTTGGAAGTCTACCTTAAAGACTTGCCAGAGTGATTGGGCGAGGACTGGGTGTCCTTAGCTCAAGGGGAATAAGGTGAAGACGTGGTCTTCTGAGTTCAATCTCAGCCTCCCTAACCAGATGTACAGTTGTCACAGCAACTGGAACTGGTCTACCAAATCCCTGTCTTCACCAAGCTACTGGTTCTATCCCTCCACCTCCTTTAGATTTTAGATTGTCTTCACAAAGTCATTGCTTGTTTGCCTGATCTATTCGACTTCACTATGTGAAGACAATTACCTGTTTGGCTTCATTCTATCTTCCATTCCGATCTATACTACCTAGCTGCTATTAGTCCTTGTCGTTTCATTACTATGCTTACTTGACTATGGTCTGTCTAGAGTAGTTTATCTTCCGCTGCATATCATATAGGTTCAACTTGATTGATTGTCTTCAAAGACCTCGTGTTTTGAAGACTTTCATAAAACTCGCCTATTCACCCCCCCCCCCTCTAGTCGATAACTAACACTTTCAGCTTAATGTTACCAGCAAGCTTTGCGCCGCTACCATAGTCGCAAAGTTCATGCCCAGAGTCTTGAGGAAGGCGACCTTGTTCTTCGATGGATCCAGTCTGCCAGGAATTCAAACAAGTTGACGCTAAAGTGGGAAGGCCCTTATCGGGTAGTACGAGTCACTAGGCCTAGCGTAGTCCACCTAGAGACCGAAGATGGCACCCCAGTGCACAACTCATGGAATATTGAGCATCTTCGCAAGTTCTATCCATGAGGCACGGGTTGCCGGGCTGCCCGGCAACCACCTTTTGTATGAGTTTGCCGACAAGGCATGTAATCCTTTGACAAAGCTAGGCTCATACCCTATGCATAGTGAAATAAAGCTATGTGTTTCACAACTCTTGTCGATTCACATGTTTAGTTATATGAGCTTTTTTGTGGTGTTGTGTTATGCTTGCCTTGTACGGATGTTAACAGACCGTCAAGGTCCCACATCTCTATTTTCTCTTCTTTCTTTTTCTCAAAGGACAGAAGGTTGCCTCGCGTGCAATTTTGCCTGGGGGGGAGTCATGGTATGGATACTGACAAGTGACGTTCAAGTTAATATTCCATGACAAGAAGTACATCAAAGAGATGTTAAGTTGAAAAACTTTCAAACAAATTCTTTGTTGTAGAGCTATTCTCCCTTGAATGTTTTGGCTTTTGTATGGGAAACCTACACGCAAAGGAACCTTGTCATGATCATCTTACGCTCTTATTTTGTTTCGAGTTCGCTCAGCAATCTAAGTAGTTGCACTGAAATCGGCAAGTTATCTTGCTGGCAGCGGCATTTCCAGCAGGCTGCTAAGGACCTGTTCCTCAAGCGCTCGCGGCAAGTGTGCGCACCGGCAAGTTTCCGAAACAATGTAGGGTATAAGACATGCAAAAACAGAACTGAATGCTACTTCTTGACCTTGCGTTGGTTTTTCCCTTGAAGAGGAAAAGGTGCTGCAGCAAAGTAGAGATAAGTATTTTCCTCAGTTTGAGAACCAAGGTATAAATCCAGTAGGAGGAACACACAAGGGGTTGTCAATCCCTTCACGGTTACTTGCAAGGATGAGATCTGATAGAGATAGGTATAAAAGATAAATAAAAGTGCAAAACAAAGTAAAGGTAAATAAATTGCAGCAAGGTATTTTTGGGGTTTTGGTTTTATAGATATGAAAATAATATGACAAAAATAGACCCGGGGGCCATAGTTTTCACGAGAGGCTTCTCTCTTGAAAAAACGCATACTGTGGGTAAACAAATTACTGTTGAGCAATTGATAGAAAAGTGCAAAGTTATGACAATATCTAAGGCAATGATCACGAATATAGGCATCACGTCCATGAAAAGTAGACCGACTCCTGCCTGCATCTACTACTATTACTCCACACATCGACCACTATCCCGCATGCATCTAGTGTATTAAGTTAACAAGAACGGAGTAACGCCTTAAGCAAGATGACATGATGTAGAGGGATAGATCCAATCAATATGAAATAAACCCCACCTTTTTATCCTTAATGGCAACAATACAAATACGTGCCTCGCTACCCCTTCTGTCACTGGATGAGGACACCGCAAGATTGAACCCAAAACAAAGCACCTCCCCCATTGCAAGAAAAATCAATCTAGTTGGCCAAACCAAATCAATAGATCGGAGAGAAATACAAAGCTATCTTAATCATGCATAAAAGAGTTCAGAGAAGACTCAAATAATATTCATAGATAATCTGATCATAAATCCACAATTCATCGGATCTCAACAAACGCACCGCAAAAGAAGATTACATTGAATAGAACTCCAAGAACATCGAGGAGAACATTGTATTGAAGATCAAAGAGAGAGAAGAAGCCATCTAGCTACTAGCTATGGACCCGTAGGTCTGTGGTAAACTAATCACACATCATCGAAAGGGCAGCAAGGTTTATGTAGAGGCCCTCCGTGATCAAATCCCCCTCCGGCAGAATACCGGAACAGGTCTCCAGATGGGATCTCACGGGGACAGAAACTTGAGGTAGCGGAGAAGTATTTTTGGTGTGCCCTCTGGTATACGGGGAATATTTGGGTATTTATGGAGCTGAGATTAGGGTTAGAAGTGCCACAGTGGGCCCACAAGCTTGGGAGGTGCCCCCTAGGGTGCGGCCTCTAGGCTTGTGGCCCATCCGTGGCTCTTCTGGCCTCCTCCCAAAGCTTCCTAGGTGTCTTCCGGTCCAAGAAAAATCGTAAAAAAGTTTCGTTCCGTTTGGACTCCGTTTGGTATTGATTTTCTGTAAAAGATAAGAACAAGGAAAAAACAATAACTGGCACTGGGCACTAGGTTAATAGGTTAGTCCCAAAAAATGATATAAAATAGCATAATAATGCATATAAATATCCAAGATGGATAATATAATAGCATGGAACAATAAAAAATTATAGATACATTGGAGGCGTATCACTGAACAAGAGGAAACAACATACATTTCATCCAAACACAACAAAGTATATATTACATCAATAACTTGCCAAAACTCTAACTTAAGATAAATGTTGTCTTTTATATGGACTACTTGTGAGAAGACGAGGCGCGACAACTAGTCCCTGCACTGGCCCTCAACCCTCTTCACCTCGCCACCTTGACGATGATTGGCTTGACGGCCTCTTCAATCGCCTTGGTGTCAGCATCTTTCGGCAAGGTTGCAAGGACATTGGTGAAGTTGATGCCTGGGTTCCGATAGCTAACCTTGATGAGCACCTTGAAGAGGACAGCTTGGCAGAGTTTGTGGGCTTCTGCGGCAAGGGAAGCGGCTCGGTTGGCTTGGATCTATTTAAGGGCGTCGACAACACTCTCGAAGAACATGGTCAGCCTGGCTGGTGTTTACCATGTCGCTGGCAAATAAGCTAAAGTTCTGTAGACCCATGCTGGCTAGTTATGCAGTAAACTTCTGAGCTGCGTCGACAAGCCGCTCGGTCCAGATCTTCACGGCCTTCTCATAATCATTGTAAGTGCGGGCGGCGCTAGTGTTGGAAATATGCCCTAGAGGCAATAATAAAATGGTTATTATTATATTTCCTTGTTCATGATAATTGTCTGTTATTCATGCTATAATTGTGTTATCCGGAAATCGTAATACATGTGTGAATACATAGACCACAACATGTCCCTAGTAAGCCTCTAGTTGACTAGCTCGTTGATCAATAGATGGTTACGGTTTCCTGACCATGGACATTGGATGTCATTGATAACGGGATCACATCATTAGGAGAATGATGTGATGGACAAGACCCAATCCTAAGCCTAGCACTAGATCGTGTAGTTCGTTTGCTAAAGCTTTTCCAATGTCAAGTAACTTTTCCTTAGACCATGAGATTGTGCAACTCCCGGATACCGTAGGAGTGCTTTGGGTGTACCAAACGTCACAACGTAACTGGGTGGCTATAAAGGTGCACTACGGGTATCTCCGAAAGTGTTTGTTGGGTTGGCACGAATCGAGACTGGGATTTGTCACTCCGTGTGACGGAGAGGTACCTCTGGGCCCACTCGGTAGGACATCATCATAATGAGCTCAATGTGATCAAGGAGTTGTTCACAGGATGATGTGTTACGGAAACGAGTAAAGAGACTTGCCGGTAACGAGATTGAACAAGGTATCGGTATACCGACGATCGAATCTCGGGCAAGTATCATACCGATAGACAAAGGGAATTGCGTACGGGATTGATTGAATCCTCGACATCGTGGTTCATCCGATGAGATCATCGAGGAGCATGTGGGAGCCAACATGGGTATCCAGATCCCGCTGTTGGTTATTGACCGGAGAGTCGTCTCGGTCATGTCTACGTGTCTCCCGAACCCGTAGGGTCTACACACTTAAGGTTCGATGACGCTAGGGTTGTAGGGAAAGTTTGTACGTGGTTACCGAATGTTGTTCGGAGTCCCGGATGAGATCCCGGATGTCACGAGGAGTTCCGGAATGGTCCGGAGGTGAAGATTTATATATGGGAAGTTGTCATACAGTCATCGGAATAGTTTCGGGGGTTATCGGTATTGTACCGGGACCACCGAAAGGTGTCCGGAGGTCCACCGGGTGGGACTGATTTACCCGGGAGGCCTAATGGGCTGTATATGGGAGGGAACCAGCCCCTAGTGGGCTGGTGCGCCCCCCCCCCAAGGGCCCATGGCGCCTAGGGTTGGGAAACCCTAGGGGAGGGAGCCTTCCACCTTGCTTGGGGGGCAAGTTTCCCTCCCCTGGCCGCCTCCCCTCCCCTCAGATTGGATCTGAGGGGGCCGGCCCCCTCTCCTCTTCCCCCTATAAATAGTGGAGGGGTGGGAGGGAGGCCATACCTCATCCCTGGCGCAGCACCTCCCCTCTCCAACACCTCCTCCTCCTCCCGCGGTGCTTGGCGAAGCCCTGCAGGAATACCACGCAGCACCAACTCCACCACGCCGTCGTGCTGCTGCTGGAGCTGTCCTCCCCAACCTCTCCTCCCCCCTTGCTGGATCAAGAAGGAGGAGACGTCTCTGCTCCGTACGTGTGTTGAACACGGAGGTGCCGTCCGTTCGGCGCTCGGTCATCGGTGATTTGGATCACGACGAGTACGACTCCATCAACCCCGTTCTCTTGAACGCTTCCGCTCACGATCTACAAGGGTATGTAGATGCACTCCCCTCTCTCTCGTTGCTAGATGACTCCATAGATTGATCTTGGTGATGCGTAGAAAATTTTAGAATTCTGCTACGATCCCCAACAGTGGCATCATGAGCTAGGTCTATGCGTAGTATCTTGCACGAGTAGAACACAAAGTAGTTGTGGGCGTCGATTTGTCAATCTTCTTGCCGTTACTAGTCTTATCTTGATTCGGCGGCACTGTGGGATGAAGCGGCCCGGACCGACCTTACATGTACGCTTACGTGAGACAGGTTCCACCGACTGACATGCACTAGTTGCATAAGGTGGCTAGCGGGTGTCTGTCTCTCCCACTTTAGTCGGATCGGATTCGATGAACAGGGTCCTTATGAAGGGTAAATAGAAATTGGCATATCACGTTGTGGTTTTGGCGTAGGTAAGAAACGTTCTTGCTAGAAACCTATAGCAGCCACATAAAAACTTGCAACAACAATTAGAGGACGTCTAACTTGTTTTTGCAGCAAGTGCTTTGTGATGTGATATGGCCAAAGGATGTGATGAATGATATATGTGATGTATGAGATGATCATGTTCTTGTAATAGGAATCACGACTTGCATGTCGATGAGTATGACAACCGGCAGGAGCCATAGGAGTTGTCTTAATTTATTATATGACCTGCGTGTCATTGAAATTCGCCATGTAATTACTTTACTTTATTGTTAACCGTTAGCCGTAGTAGTAGAAGTAATAGTTGGCGAGACAACTTCATGAAGACACGATGATGGAGATCATGGTGTCATGCCGGTGACGATGATGATCATGGAGCCCCGAAGATGGAGACCAAAAGGAGCGAAGTGATAATGGCCATATCATATCACTATTTTGATTGCATGAGATGTTTATCATGTTTTTGCATCTTATTTGCTTAGAACGACGGTAGCATATAAGATGATCCCTTACTAAAATTTCAAGAAAGTGTTCCCCCTAACTGTGCACCGTTGCGAAGGTTCGTTGTTTCGAAGCACTACGTGTTGATCGGGTGTGATAGATTCTAACGTTCGAATACAACGGGTGTAAGCCAGATTTACACAGCAATACACTTAGGTTGACTTGACGAGCCTAGCATGTACAGACATGGCCTCGGAACACAAGAGACCGAAAGGTCGAACATGAGTCGTATAGAAGATACGATCAACATGGAGATGTTCACCGTTGATGACTAGTCCGTCTCACGTGATGATCGGACACGGCCTAGTCGATTCGGATCATGTATCACTTAGATGACGAGAGGGATGTCTATCTGAGTGGGAGTTCATTACATAATTTGATTAGATGAACTTAATTGTCATGAACTTAGTCTAAATGTTACATATCTATCTTGTAGATCAAATGGCCAACGCTAATGTTACCCTCAACTTCAACGCGTTCCTAGAGAAAAACAAGCTGAAAGACGATGGTAGCAACTATGTGGACTGGGTCCGTAACCTGAGGATTATCCTCATAGCTGCCAAGAAATCATATGTCCTTGAAGCACCGTTAGGTAACCCACCTGCTCTCCCAGCACTGCCAGACGATTTGAACGTTTGGCAGACACGCACCGATGATTACTCCTTCGTTCAGTGCGGCATGCTCTTCAGCTTAGAACCGGGGCTCCAAAAGCGTTTTGAGCATCACGGAGCATATGAGATGTTCGAAGAGCTGAAAATGGTTTTCCAAGCTCATGCCCGGATCGAGAGATATGAAGTCTCCGATAAGTTCTACAGCTGTAAGATGGAGGAAAATAGTTCTGTCAGCGAGCACATACTCAAAATGTCTGGGTTGCACAGCCGCTTGTCTCAGCTGGGGATTAATCTCCCGGATGACGCGGTCATTGACAGAATCCTCCAGTCGCTTCCACCTAGCTACAAGAGCTTTGGGATGAACTTCAACATGCAGGGAATGGAAAAGACCATTCCTGAGGTATATGCGATGCTGAAGTCAGCGGAGGCAGAGATCAGAAAGGAACATCAAGTGTTGATGGTGAATAAAACCACTAAGTTCAAGAAGGGCAAGGGTAAGAAGAACTTCAAGAAGGACGGCAAGGGAGTTGCCGCGCCCGGTAAGCCAGCTGCCGGGAAGAAGTCAAAGAATGGACCCAAGCCTGAGACTGAGTGCTTTTATTGCAAGGGAAACGGTCACTGGAAGCGGAATTGCCCCAAGTACTTAGCAGATAAGAAGGCCGGCAATACCAAAGGTATATGTGATATACATGTAATTGATGTGTACCTTACCAGCACTCGTAGTAGTTCCTGGGTATTTGATACCGGTGCGGTTGCTCATATTTGTAACTCAAAGCAGGAACTGCGGAATCAGCGTAGACTGGCAAAGGACGAGGTGACGATGCGTGTCGGGAATGGTTCCAAGGTCGATGTGATCGCCGTCGGCACGCTACCTCTGCATCTACCTACGGGATTAGTTTTAAACCTCAATAATTGTTATTTAGTGCCAGCTTTGAGCATGAACATTGTATCTGGATCTCGCTTAATGCGAGATGGCTACTCATTTAAATCTGAGAATAATGGTTGTTCTATTTATATGAGAGATATGTTTTATGGTCATGCCCCGCTGGTGAATGGTTTATTTTTATTGAATCTCGAACGTGATGTTACACATGTTTATAATGTGAATGCCAAGAAATGCAAGGTTGATAACGATAGTCCCACATACTTGTGGCACTGCCGCCTTGGTCATATCGGTGTTAAACGCATGAAGAAACTCCATGCAGATGGACTTTTGGAGTCTCTTGATTATGAATCATTTGACAGATGCGAACCATGCCTCTTGGGCAAGATGACCAAGACTCCGTTCTCCGGAACAATGGGGCGAGCAACCAACTTATTGGAGATCATACATACTGATGTGTGTGGTCCAATGAGTGTTGAGGCTCGCGGTGGTTATCGTTATGTTCTCACCCTCACCGATGATTTGAGTAGATATGGGTATGTCTACTTGATGAAGCACAAGTCTGAGACCTTTGAAAAGTTCAAGGAATTTCAGAGTGAGGTTGAGAATCAACGTGACAAGAAAATAAAGTTCTTACGATCAGATCGTGGAGGAGAATATTTGAGTCATGAATTTGGCACGCACTTAAGGAAATGTGGAATTGTTTCACAACTCACGCCACCTGGAACACCTCAGCGTAATGGTGTGTCCGAACGTCGTAATCGCACTCTATTGGATATGGTGCGATCTATGATGTCTCTTACCGATTTACCGCTATCCTTTTGGGGTTATGCTTTAGAGACTGCCGCATTCACTTTAAATAGGGCACCGTCAAAATCTGTTGAGACGACACCGTATGAATTATGGTTTGGGAAGAAACCTAAGCTGTCGTTTCTGAAAGTTTGGGGATGCGATGCTTATGTGAAGAAACTTCAACTAGAGAAGCTCGAACCCAAGTCGGAAAAATGCGTATTCATAGGATACCCTAAGGAAACTATTGGGTATACCTTCTACCTAAGATCCGAGGGCAAGATCTTTGTTGCCAGGAATGGATCCTTTCTAGAGAAAGAGTTTCTCTCGAAAGAAGTAAGTGGGAGGAAAGTGGAGCTTGATGAGATGACCCTCGAACCGGAGAGTAGCGCAGCACAGGAAAATGTTTCTGTGGAGCCTGCACCGGCTAGAGAGGAAGTTAATGATAATGATCATGATCAAGCTACCACTGAACTTCGAAGGTCCACAAGGACACGTTCCGCACCAGAGTGGTACGGCAATCCTGTCCTGGAAATCATGTTGTTAGACAACAGTGAACCTTCGAACTATGAAGAAGCGATGGCGGGCCCGGATTCCGACAAATGGCTTGAAGCCATGAAATCCGAGATAGGATCCATGTATGAAAACGAAGTATGGACTTTGACTGACTTGCCCAATGATCGGCAAGCCATAGAAAATAAATGGATCTTTAAGAAGAAGACTGACGCGGATGGTAATGTGACCATCTATAAGGCTCGGCTTGTCGCTAAGGGTTATCGACAAGTTCAAGGGGTTGACTACGATGAGACTTTCTCACCCGCAGCGAAGCTGAAATCCGTCAGAATCATGTTAGCAATTGCCGCATACTATGATTATGAGATATGGCAAATGGACGTCAAAACGGCATTCCTTAATGGTTTTCTTAAGGAAGAGTTGTATATGATGCAACCGGAAGGTTTTGTCGACCCTGAGAATGCTGACAAGGTATGCAGGCTCCAGCGCTCAATCTATGGGCTGGTGCAAGCATCTCGGAGTTGGAACATTCGCTTTGATGAGATGATCAAAGCGTTTGGGTTCACACAGACTTATGGAGAAGCCTGTGTTTACAAGAAAGTGAGTGGGAGCTCTGTAGCATTTCTCATATTATATGTGGATGACATACTGCTGATGGGAAATAATATAGAATTCTTGGAAAGTATAAAGGCCTACTTGAATAAGTGTTTTTCAATGAAGGACCTTGGAGAAGCTGCTTATATATTAGGCATCAAGATCTATAGGGATAGATCGAGACGCCTCATAGGTCTTTCGCAAAGCACATACCTTGATAAGATATTGAAGAAGTTCAATATGGATCAGTCCAAGAAGGGGTTCTTGCCTGTATTGCAAGGTGTGAGATTGAGCACGGCTCAATGCCCGACCACGGCAGAAGATGTAGAAGAGATGAGTGTCATCCCCTATGCCTCAGCCATAGGGTCTATTATGTATGCCATGCTGTGTACCAGACCTGATGTAAACCTTGCAGTAAGTTTGGTAGGTAGGTACCAAAGTAATCCTGGCAAGGAACACTGGACAGCGGTCAAGAACATCCTGAAGTACCTGAAAAGGACTAAGGATATGTTTCTCGTATAAGCAGGTGACGAAGAGCTCGTCGTAAAGGGTTACGTCGACGCTAGCTTCGACACAGATCCGGATGACTCCAAGTCACAAACCGGATACGTGTATATTTTGAATGGTGGAGCGGTAAGCTGGTGCAGTTGCAAGCAAAGCGTCGTGGCGGGTTCTACATGCGAAGCGGAGTACATAGTAGCCTCAGAGGCAGCACACGAAGCAGTATGGATGAAGGAGTTCATCACCGACCTAGGAGTCATTCCAAATGCGTCGGGTCCAATGGCTCTCTTCTGTGACAACACTGGAGCTATTGCCCTTGCCAAGGAGCCCAGGTTTCACAAGAAGACCAGGCATATCAAGCGTCGCTTCAACTCCATACGTGAACATGTTCAAGATGGAGACATAGATATTTGTAAAGTGCACACGGATTTGAATGTAGCAGATCCGTTGACTAAACCTCTTCCACGAGCAAAACATGATCAACACCAGAACTCTATGGGTGTTCGATTCATCACAATGTAACTAGATTATTGACTCTAGTGCAAGTGGGAGACTGTTGGAAATATGCCCTAGAGGCAATAATAAAATGGTTATTATTATATTTCCTTGTTCATGATAATTGTCTGTTATTCATGCTATAATTGTGTTATCCAGAAATCGTAATACATGTGTGAATACATAGACCACAACATGTCCCTAGTAAGCCTCTAGTTGACTAGCTCGTTGATCAATAGATGGTTACGGTTTCCTGACCATGGACATTGGATGTCATTGATAACGGGATCACATCATTAGGAGAATGATGTGATGGACAAGACCCAATCCTAAGCCTAGCACTAGATCGTGTAGTTCGTTTGCTAAAGCTTTTCCAATGTCAAGTAACTTTTCCTTAGACCATGAGATTGTGCAACTCCCGGATACCATAGGAGTGCTTTGGGTGTACCAAACGTCACAACGTAACTGGGTGGCTATAAAGGTGCACTACGGGTATCTCCGAAAGTGTCTGTTGGGTTGGCACGAATCGAGACTGGGATTTGTCACTCCGTGTGACGGAGAGGTACCTCTGGGCCCACTCGGTAGGACATCATCATAATGAGCTCAATGTGATCAAGGAGTTGTTCACAGGATGATGTGTTACGGAAACGAGTAAAGAGACTTGCCGGTAACGAGATTGAACAAGGTATCGGTATACCGACGATCGAATCTCGGGCAAGTATCGTACCGATAGACAAAGGGAATTGCGTACGGGATTGATTGAATCCTCGACATCGTGGTTCATCCGATGAGATCATCGAGGAGCATGTGGGAGCCAACATGGGTATCCAGATCCCGTTGTTGGTTATTGACCGGAGAGTCGTCTCGGTCATGTCTACGTGTCTCCCGAACCCGTAGGGTCTATACACTTAAGGTTCGATGACGCTAGGGTTGTAGGGAAAGTTTGTACGTGGTTACCGAATGTTGTTTGGAGTCCCGGATGAGATCCCGGATGTCACGAGGAGTTCCGGAATGGTCCGGAGGTGAAGATTTATATATGGGAAGTTGTCATACAGTCACCGGAATAGTTTCGGGGGTTATCGGTATTGTACCGGGACCACCGAAAGGTGTCCGGAGGTCCACCGGGTGGGACTGATTTACCCGGGAGGCCTAATGGGCTGTATATGGGAGGGAACCAGCCCCTAGTGGGCTGGTGCGCCCCCCCCCCCCAAGGGCCCATGGCGCCTAGGGTTGGGAAACCCTAGGGGAGGGAGCCTTCCACCTTGCTTGGGGGGCAAGTTTCCCTCCCCTGGCCGCCTCCCCTCCCCTCAGATTGGATCTGAGGGGGCCGGCCCCCTCTCCTCTTCCCCCTATAAATAGTGGAGGGGTGGGAAGGAGGCCATACCTCATCCCTGGCGCAGCCCCTCCCCTCTCCAACACCTCCTCCTCCTCCCGCGGTGCTTGGCGAAGCCCTGCAGGAATACCACGCAGCTCCAACTCCACCACGCCGTCGTGCTGCTGCTGGAGCTGTCCTCCCCAACCTCTCCTCCCCCCTTGCTGGATCAAGAAGGAGAAGACGTCTCCGCTCCGTACGTGTGTTGAACACGGAGGTGCCGTCCGTTCGGCTCTCGGTCATCGGCGATTTGGATCACGACGAGTACGACTCCATCAACCCCGTTCTCTTGAACGCTTCCGCTCGTGATCTACAAGGGTATGTAGATGCACTCCCCTCTCTCTCGTTGCTAGATGACTCCATAGATTGATCTTGGTGATGCGTAGAAAATTTTAAAATTCTGCTACGATCCCCAACAGCTAGCGAGCAGATCCTTCTCCCTCTGAAGATCCTTGAGCAAGCCCTTCTCATGAGCTCTGCTCTCTTCGAGATTCTTCTCATGCGTTTCCACCTTTAGCTGCAAATCCTTTATGGAGTCATTGGCGGCGGTGAGATCCTTGGTCTTGGCGGATATGGTGGTCTGCATATCCGCCAAGTCGTAGAGCACCTTCTCTCTTTCAGCCTTGAATGTTGAGATCTGCTTTTCTTTATTATTCTGCTCTAGCTCCAGAGTGCGCTGCGCGACAAGCTTTTGATTCTCTTCATCCTTGCTGCTAAGCTTGGTGGCAAGCACTGTCTCGCACACAGAAAGGTCCGCTTCATGAGCATCAAGCCCAATCTTGCGCTTGTTCAGTAGAACATCTTCTGCTGCAATTATTTGCTTGGCTTCCTCTTGTGCCTTCTCAGTATCAAATTTCTCCAGCATGAACTTTTCCCAGTCCTTGGCCAGCTTCTCCCAAAAGTTCGTCACCTCTTGGATAGCTTCAACATACCAGATTTGCATGTTCTCAATGCGTTTCTGAAAGTCTGCTTTTGTTGTTTCCATGACTGCTGCCCTGGAGTCCATGCTCTCTATCGATTGCGGAAAAGGGCCTGGAGTTATCGGAAGTTGCTGATCATGGCCTGGAGGAGCTACTCTTCTTTGGACCTGCTGCTGCTGGCACTTGGTTCATCAACGATCTTCAGCCCGACATTAGCGATGATGTCTTCATCAAGGATTTCTCCTTCAACTGGCACCCCAATGCTTGTTGTGCTAGGGATACACACATATAGGTTGTCACCAACCTTGAGGTATCTGCTTGCCAGAGGGTCTTCGGATGTAGATGGCTAATCCTTGGCAACACCCTTGCCGGCAACTGATGACCTTGTGGCCAGGATAGCGCCAAGCGCTCCTGCGGCAGGAATGTTGTCAGTTGGTCCATTGGTCTCCTTGTTGTCTTCCACGGCATTCTTCTTGGAGGCCTCTTCTTGAGCAGCCCTGGCGGCCTCATCGGCAGCAACCTTGTTAGCTTTAGCAGCGGCACCCTTGGCGACCCACGCGACGTCAACATCGATATTCGTATCACTGGTTGGGGGTGGATCTGAAGATGGAGGAGAGAAGGAAATTCAAAGCCAAGTTCAAGGAAACAAAAACAACAAAGACAAATGCTCAAAAGCAAGTGGATTACCTGTGTGGGTCCGTTGGGGAGTAACTTCTTCTCCTCCGGCAACGTCAGTTGCCATCACGTGGCTATTGGCATCCTTGCTTGCTGGCTCCTCAATGCGGAAAGGCTCATTAGTAGAAGCCCTTGTTGGAGAGCCATCTCTAGGCAGTGTAGTGGACGAGGATGGCACGTCAAGAGTTGTTTCTGGCTGACCTTCTTGGCGCCGCTCTTCTCCTACAAGCTCTTTGATGTCAGCAATGAAGATCTCCATGCTAACACTTGCCAGTGGGAAATGAGTAATGAATTCACACTGGGGGCTATGCTGGGGGCTGCGTCGAGGACTAGGCTCCGGGCTGATGATGATGGTCTCTGGATCAGCCACGGTGCTTGCCGCTGGCTCATCGTCCGTCGAGGTCTTCGCCCTCTTCGCTTGCCTCTGCGCCAGTGTTTCTGCATCTCTGCAGAAAATAAGATAAGACGAAGCAAGCCAGATAAATAAATCAAGTAAATCAAAGATTAAAGGATGTGGCAAGAATTCTTACTCTGCTTTGCCTTCGCTAAAAGTAGAAATGTCGAAATCGACATATGCTCCAGTGTTCGTACTAGGAGGTGGGGTAGGAGTTCTTACGTGCTTGGCTGTAGTAGTAGTGGCAGATTGGGATGATCCTGCCGCTCTAGTCGCCGGCACGGCCGCACTTGACGACCTTTGCCACCCTAGTTGTTGGCACGGCTGTGCGTCTTGTGCACCGTGTAGGTTGCTGTTGGGCTCCTTGTCACTGCGTAGCCTTGCTGGCCGGCCCCTTGTTGGCGGCCTTATCGCTCAAAGAAGATGGGCACACTAGATCGCCAGAAGCGGTCTTCCGAAGAACGCGTTGCTTCCTTGGCGGAGCAGGGAGCTCTTCATGCGGTTGCTCTTCCGCTGTTTCTTGGTCAGCAGAACCTCCGGCAACCTCATCGCCCTGCTCCCCGGCAACCACGTCTTCATCACCAGGATCGTCCTCAGGCATCCACACCTCTTCTTCACTAGTTTCGGCCGCCATGTAACCGAAATCAATATCCTCTGCAGCAAGTTGAGCTTTGAAAGGATCGAGAAGAGGGGTCTAGAGGGGGAGGTGGGTGATTAGACCCTTAACAAGTAAAAGTTGTAGTTTTTAGTTTCTTGAAGTTAAGGTTGAGTTTAGCACATGTTAAAGGGCACACAATACATTTTACACTAGCATAGCAAGAGTACGAGAAGCGGAAAGAGTAAAGCATGAAAATGCAAGAATGTAAAGGGATGGGATTGGAGTGTGCAAATGCAATGGAGACGCGGAGAATTTTTGGCGTGGTTCCAGTAGGTGGTGCTATCGTACATTCACGTTGATGGAGACTTTAACCCACGAAGGGCAATGGCTGCGCGAGTCCATGGAGGGCTCCACCCACGAAGGGTCCACAAAGAAGCAACCTTGTCTATCCCACCATGGTCATCACCCACGAAGGACTTGCCTCACTCGGGTACATCTTCACGAAGTACGCGATCTCCTTGCCCTTACAAACTTCTTGGTTCAACTCCACATCATGTCGAAGGCTCCCGAGCGACACCTAACCAATCTAGGAGACACCACTCTCCAAAATATAATAGATGGTGTGTTGATGATGAACTCCTTGCTCTTGTGCTTCAAATGACAAGTCTCCCCAACACTCAACTCTCTCTGACAAATTTGACTATGGTGAAAGAAGGATTTGAGTGAAAAACAACATGGGGAAGGTTAGAAATCATGGTTCAAATGAGAGAATTAGAATCTCTTGATCTCAATACATGAGTAGGTGGTTATCTCTCAGAAAATGAATGGTGAAAGTGTAGGCACGTTCTGATGGCTCTCCTCAATGAGGAAGAAGGGATAGCCTCCACACAAAATCCAACCGTTACACACTTTTGACCCATCTCGGTGGGACCGACCAGAAAACTCGGTGACATCGATCTTTGTAAAAACTAGATGATACCCCGCGCGTTGCCGCGGGAACACATGCTAAAATCATGAGATAAATGCCTGAAACATTAGAAAAACTATAGATTAGAAGTCCACATGAATAAGAACAACACAACTTGTGTCCAAGCACACATGATTAATATAAAGATAGATAAGCTCTTGCATCATTTATAAACGATGTTGTTTTCCATAGAAATATGGACAATTAATGAAAAATTGTATTCAATGGAATAACCCAATATCACAGATAACGTAAGGTGATATAAACAGCATAACTTTAAAATGTTACACCTTATCTCAAGTACATAAATGTACTATATGGCACACAAATGAGAGTCTGACAATAGGCAGAGGCATTCCATATAAGGTGCTTGAAGTCTTGGAGATAGTAATTTCCTTTCAGATGGTATTGCGTACATTATGCTTTTTTTTGCAGAGGTATTTATCTCATCCTCTTAAGATATTTCAACGGAGTTGAGCTGATCAATTCTTCGGTAGTCTATTATTTCATGTATACCATTGTATTATCAGTAGCCCTCTTCCTGCAAAAGAGTTGGAAGGCCAAAATCTTGCTGCTATGGGTCAGAAAGAGCGTCTTCTAAGAATTCAAGTGTAGTAATACCCCAAAAAACGCTACTAGCATAATTACCTTGTACCAAACATATGTTCAGATCTGAAATGCACCAACTATAATTCTCAATATAAAAGTGTCCCGGGCAGGTAGGCAAAGAAATTCAGCCACAAAATTACATGAACTTTCTTGATTGGGCCTCGAATAAATGGAAAGTCACCACAAATCCCAAAGGAATAGTTGAAATCCAGAAAGACCAAAGTTTTTCTGATGGAGTTGCTAGGAAGCAGCTCAGCAGAATTAATGAATGCAGCTAGCAGAATCAAACTATTGGCAATCTAAATGCAGTACTTTTTTCACTCTCAATCAACATTCAAGCCAAAAACCACAAATTATTTGCTTCCGCTGTTGGTTACTTTTTCATCACAAAATGGAAGGAAATGATCAACACTCGACAATGGAGAACATATCTCAACAAAAGGAAACAATAGTGACCTTTAGCCCATGAATCAAATTGGAGCCAACAAAGGATGCACGTAGAAGTGCAGTAGCAGAACCCTGAACATACACTGGAAAACGTGAACAAACAAAATCTGAGACATGAGGTTCAGTCCCATTGATAGTGTTCTGTAAAAATTCCATGAGAGGTGGGGGTGTAGCTTGCCTTGGAGTGAAGCTAAACATGACAGGAAATCCATGGCGTTGCTATAAAGAAATATATTTGATACACCAATGGGAATATGACAGTCCACGTCCAATAAGTAGATGCATTGGCAATGCTCCTGCCATTTGCATCAGAAAAAACCAGGATTAATACATATTCTACCCTAAACTATAATTAGATTCTGATGAAAAAACATTGAGTAAATCTGAATCGCCTGCGAACATATCATCAAATAGACCAAGAAAAAGGGAGTCATGCCTATAGGTCAATAAATGAAAAATAGAGATGCGGCTTACAATATTGCATCATTCTGCTTGTCTTCCTCTCATCATATGCAAAGGTTGGACAACTGGAAAATAAAAAGCAAAAGGCCGAGTTTAGTAGCGAGGCCAACTGTGGCGTACCTGGTCGTTGAAGGGCAACTACTTATTCTTGAATTTGGTCTGCTGAGATTGGGTATTCACTTGTATGAATAAAACTAAAACAATATAGATGAAAGAGACCAACTTAGCACGTCATGCTCATTCCCATCATATTCTGACATGTAAATCATGGCGTGGAACCCAAATCTAAACTAAAAGGTAAGGCGGGACTGACCACACCATCATCCGGACGACTTCAAATAATGATGCGGCTGGCGGTGGAGAAGCTCCTAATGGTATCCATCAGGGTAAGCCGCCTGCAGCTAAAACTCCGAATCATGTCCTTAGGCGCAGCTGCGTGGAGGCAAGGGCGGCCGGCGCCGGGAGGGAGGGCCCGAAGTAGAGGAGGGCCGGGCGCACAGACTCAATCCGATGCCTGGGGATGGCCACATCAGGTGCATCCAAGGCCGCCTGCGTGAGCAGGGATCAGTTACGCGGGGATGGCTTGCAGGGCCGTGGCAGGAATGATTGCATCAGGCAACTCCAGCTCTTGCCGGCGTTGATGGCGGTAGCGAGGAGGCGGGGGGAGGCCAGTGACCCATCCCGCTGGAACCGGGCCTGCGCCGAGATGGCCGTCTCTGATTCATCCGAGGCCGCCGGCGTGAGGATGACCCAGAGCAGAGCCACGACGTGTGGGAGCTCCTCCGCTCTCACCACCTGCGTGGTAGTCCACCGGCGCGAGGAGGGCTCGGAGAACAGCAAGGTCGTGAGGGAGCTCCACCGGCTCTAGCCACTGGCATGGGAAAAGATTTGGGGGAAGATTGGGAGGGGAAGAGATGGCAGACACGATCTGGAGATTGTTTTTCTCTGTTAGATATTCTAACCTATAAGGTTGCTAGCCAACTTGCCTCCACGGTGCTCCCTCGATTGGGTCGTTCCTGGCCGTTGGATCTGCCCTTCTGGCGCGTCTAGGCCGTTAGATATTCACCTTGTGGTCAAACTCTTTTCACCTCGCAGTCGTTTTCACTAGTAGGAGTAGTAGATAAGGTTGGCCTGTGGTGGTGCTTCGGTTTGTAATTAGTGAAAATACACTCAAAACTGAACTGTTAATGGGAAATCAAGGCTAGCACTCCACCGGAAGTAGTATTGCGTGTGCGTTTTAGTAGGCAGCTGCATTTAACCCAAAAAATATAATATCTATTTAGTGGTTAAACAGAGAAATAAAAATGATGATGTGGCAGGCTGCATGTGCTTGTGTGGCATTATGAGGTATGTGTGATGAGGTGGATAGGCTGCATGTTAAGAGAAACAACATAGTGGGGATAAACTATGTAGGTATTATAGATATGAACGTTAGGAATCTCGGTGGGACCGACGGGAACAACTCGGAGGGAGAGATGTGCAAGGGATTAGGGCAAACCTCATCTCGGTGGCACCGATTGCATCATCTCGGTGGGACCGAAGTGAAGCAATAAGGCAAAGGAGAATTGGTCAAGCCATCTCGGTGAGACTAATTGCAATTCTCAGTGGAGCCGAAACAATTACAATAAGCAACAGAGAGCTGGCAAGGCCATCTCGGTAGGACCGTGATCCATATTGGTAAATCCGAATTGTTAGGGTTTTGGCAGTGGCTAAGTCCAGATGAACTCGGTGGCTCCGGGTAGGAAATATCGGTGGGGCCAAGTTGGAATTTAGGGTTTGGACATATTTGGATAGAGAAAGTGGTTGAGGGTTTTGGAGCAATATCACTAAGCACTTGAGCAACAACATCATTAAGCAACAACTCATACCCTTTTAATAGTATTGGCTTTCCTATGGACTCAATGTGATCATGGATCACTTAACCAAAAATGTAGAGTCTTGAGCTTTTGTCAATCCTTGTCCTTAGCATTTTGAAGGGGTTCCGATAGGTGGTGCTATCGTACATCCATGTTGACGGAGACTTCAACCCACTAAGGCTAACGGCTGCGCAAGTCCACGGAGGTCTCCACCCACGAAGGGGCCATGAAGAAGCAACCTTGTCTATCCCACCATGGCCATCACCCACGAAGGACTTGCCTCACTCGGGTACATCTTCATGAAGTAGGCGATCTCCTTGCCCTTATAAACTTCTTGGTTCAACTCCACATCATGTCGGAGGCTCTCAAGCGACACCTAACCAATCTAGGAGACACCACTCTCCAAAAGGTAATAGACAGTGTGTTGATGATGAACTCCTTGCTCTTGTGCTTCAAATGATAGTCTTCCCAACACTCAACTCTCTCTCATAGATTTGGCCATGGTGGAAGAAGGATTTGAGTGGAAAGTAACTTGGGGAAGGCTAGAAATCAAGGTTCAAATGGTAGGATTGGAATCTCTTGATCTCAACACATGAGTAGGTGGTTCTCTCTCAGAAAATGAATGGTGGAAGTGTAGGCACATTCTGATGGCTCTCCTCAATGAGGAAGAAGGGGTGGAGTGTTATATATAGCCTCCACAGAAAATCCAACTGTTACACACTTTTGACCCATCTCGGTGGCACCGATCAGAAAACTCGGTGGCACCAATCTGTGTAAAAATATGAACATTAGGAATCTCGGTGGGACTATCGGGAACAACTCGGACGGACCGATGTGCAAGGGCTTAGGGCAAATCTCGTCTCGGTGGCATCGATTGCATCATCTTGGTGGGACCGAAGTGAAGCAATAAGGCAACAGAGAATTGGTCAAGCCATCTCGTTGAGACCGATTGCAATTCCCGGTGGAACCAAAACAATTGCAATAAGCAACAGAGAGCTGGAAGGCCATCTTGGTAGTTCCGAGATCCATATTGGTGGATCCGAATTGTTAGGGTTTTGGCAGTGGCTAAGTCCAGATGAACTCAGTGGCTCCGGGTAGGAAATATCGGTGGGGCCAAGTTGGAATTTAGGGTTTGGACATATTTGGATAGAGAAAGTGGCTGAGGGTTTTGGAGCAATATCACTATGCACTTGAGCAACGAGATCATTAAGTAACACTTCATCCCATTTTAATAGTATTGGCTTTCCTATGGACTCAATGTGATCTTTGATCACTTAACCAAAAATGTAGAGTCTTGAGCTTTTGCCAATCCTTGTCCTTAGCATTTTGAAGGGGTTCCACATCCTCTTGTTCTTGCCATGCAATTGTTGAACTTGTCTGAAATATACTAGATAAAACTGTTAGACCAACAAAAGATATGTTGACATTAATTACCAAAACCACCAAGGGAGCACTTGTGCTTTCAATCTCCCCCTTTTTGGTAATTGATGACAACATACATCAAAGCTTCAAGTAAATAATATGAAGAGTAGTAAGTAAAGCTTTGGAGGAACATGTAACTTGCAAGAGCTCCCCCTACATGTGTGCAATCATGTAATGATAGAATTGGAAGATATGTAATTGCAGAACATGACAGAGTAAGTAACGAGTTACATGTATCTTGGCCATATGCATCAGAGCAAAAGAAAAAAAGATATGAAATGTACCTTCATGTTTATGATTCCTTCTTGCAAACAATATGTGCAAAAGCAAGAGATCATTATGCACATGAATGAGATGCATATACTTACCTTGTGTTCCTTGAATTAACTCTTGAAGAAGCAAACTTGAGAAAACAAGGTTAGAAAACACAAGAGAACTTCAAAGAAAAAAGAGATTTCAAGATCCATAAGAGTACTAAGACTGGGATGACATGTAATAGCTAAGTACCACAGAGTGAGTACTTCATTCAAATATAGACATGTCCCCAAAGAATTAAAGATTTGCAATAAATTACAGGAATTGTTCTCCCCTAAGCATGGACTTCCTCTCCCCCTGAATCTAGTAGTGGATAATGGGAGTGGGTAGAGTGAGAAACAATCAGAGCAAGTTGTAGTCAAGCTAAGACTTGTCAATATCTCATCAGAGTGAAAAAGATTTTCAGAGCAAAATGAGATTATAGCTATGTAAGCTCAGAACAAATTAATAATTGACATATCTTTCCCCTCTTAAAGATATGCAAATTCTCTCCTCTTATGAAAGTGCATATCTTTTCCTTTCTTAGAAGAGTTCTGGAAGGATAAGCTGTGATGTGCTCTCTCTCCCCCTTTGACATCAATTTCCAAGAAGGGTAGTTTTCGTGGATATGAGTCAAGTGAGTGTGGTCCTTGAGAGACACAACTAAGCAGAATGCAGCTTAAGATGTAGAGGGTAAGAATCATTGAGTGGAGTTGATAAGAATAAACAGTATAAGATGGCAAAAAGTTTTCTCAGCCGTGAGATCGGTGGCGCCGATTTATGTCGATCGGTGACTCTGAGTTAGTAGAGTCACAGACAGATCATATCGGTGAGACCGAGTTAGTCAGTTTCGGTGGAACCGAAATGGTGTACAAGTAGAACTTTTAATACGGTCTGGCCAATAAGCTTGGATCAGTGTGACCGAGTTCAATGCAGAGGAAGGATTTTGTCAACTCAGCTCACTAAGATTTTCAAGGTTTGATAGAATTTGCAATGAATTTGACATAGAAAGATAGAAAGGATCACAGAAAATAAGAAGGATCTAGATGAAGATTTTTTTTGTTTTAGAAGGGAAACACAATAGCTAGAAGAATTGCAGAAGAAATGTAACAAACAAAAAAGAACACTAGAGAACTTTATCTAGAGGTGGTCGGCGACATAGTCACCTAAGTTAGAGTATATTGACTTAGGAGTCAAGTGAGTTCACTTGATCATAGGTCATACTCATCATTAAGCTCACAATGGGGTTACCATTTTTCATTTAAGCGTCTTAATATATTCACATCTTGTTGAGTTGCTTTAACTCATGGCTTGGAGCAAAGCTTCTTTAAGATGGAAAATACATACCTTGGGTATGTTGTTGATCTTGATCATGTAGTTGAACTTGTGGTGGATGCTCAATTGTGATGTTGTTCATCAAGAGCTGGGAGCATCCCTATGAATTTGAAGCTCACCTTCCTACATGGGTTAGTCTTGCAAGGAATAACTCTTGTGTATCCAAATTGAGAAGAGTGAAATTCATCATGTAAATATTGTCAAAGGATATGTTGAGTGTAGACTTGTTCCTTGATCTCAACAACCAACGCATAGATAGTTGGTGATGTAGAGATTGCTCAAGATGTGAGTGATTTGCAATCTCATAGATTGAGGCTCATCCAAGTACCTACAAGGGTTAGATAACATACAAGGGTGCAAATATATCCAAGATATATGATCATCATCATAAGAGAAATATCAAGGATTAGTCACATAGGCTCATACCTTGCATGTATCCAAATGGAATCTCTATTCCAAATTTTAGGCATCAATGATGTTCAAGTCACTCCTCAAATGACAAAATATCTTTTCATTAAGCGGTTTAGTGAAGATATCCGCCAATTGCTTATTGGTATGAACATGCTTAAGATTGATGTCTCCTTTAGCAACATGATCACGAAAGAAATGGTGATGAACTTCAATATGCTTAGTTCGAGAATGTTGCACGGGATTGTGTGCAATCTTAATAGCACTCTCATTGCCACAAAGCAATGGAACATGTCACATATATATCCCATAATCTTTGAGGGTTTGGGTCATCCAAAGTAATTGAGCAAAACATAATTCGGCGGCAATGTATTCCGCTTTGGCGGTGGATAATGATACTGAGTTTTGTTTCTTGGAGGACCAAGAGACAAGGGATCTACCAAGAAATTGATATGTACCCAAAGTAGATTTTCTATCAACATTTCACTGGCATAGTCCGAGTCGGAATAGCCAACAAGATCGAAAGATGACCTCTTAGGGTACCAAATGCCAAAGTTTGGTGTATGAATTAAATATCTCACTATCCTTTTCACGACCTTGAGATGACATTCTTTTGGACCAGATTGGTATCATGCACACATGCACACACTTAGCATAATATCGGGATGGGAGGTACAAAGATATAGTAATGAGCCAATCACAGATCGGTAAACCTTTTGGTCAACCGGGTTGCCATCCTTTGTCAAGTCAAGATGTCCACTAGTAGGCATGGGTGTTTTCATACCTTTGCTTTCTTGCATGTTGAACTTCTTGAAAAGATCCTTGGTATACTTTGTTTGTGAGACAAAGGTACATTCCTTAGTTTGCTTGATTTGCAAACCAAGGAAAAATTTGAGTTCACTCATCATAGACACTCAAACTTCTCTGACATTAACCTTCCAAACTTTTCACTAAAATGAGGGTTAGTAGAACCAAATATGATATCGTCAACATAGATTTGGCACACAAATAATTCTCCATTAAACCTTTTATTAAAAATAGTAGAATCAATTTCCCAATTTCAAATCCCATTTCAATAAGAAACTTAGTCAAGCATTTATAACAAGTTCTAGGGGCTTGTTTAAGACCATAAAGAGCTTTGTGAAGTTTGTAAACATGATTAGATTTCTTGGGATTAGCAAAGCTGGGAGGTTGCTTAACATAAACTTCCTCCTTAATTTCACCATTTAGAAAAGCACTTTTAATATCCATTTGGTATAAGGTGATATCATGGTGATTGGCATAAGCAAGTAAAATGCGAATGGACTCAAGTCTTGCAACGGGGGCATATGTCTCACCATAGTCCATACCTTCGACTTGAGTGTAGCCTTGGGCAACAAGACGGGCCTTGTTGCATACCACTTGTCCATCCTCATCTTGCTTATTCCAAAACACCCATTTTGTACCAATGGTGTTTTGATCATCCTTGGGCTTCTCAACCAATGTCCATACTTGATTCCTCTCAAAGTTGTGTAGCTCTTCGTGCATAGCATTTATCCAATCCGAGTCCTCAAGGGCTTCTTCTACCTTCATAGGTTCAATACTAGAAATGAATGAGTAATATTCGCAAAAGTTAGCCAAACAAATTTTAGAGCGAGTGATTCCCCCGATGTTGATGTCATCGAGGATTTGTTCAACGGGATGATTCTTTAAGACTCTTGCTCTAACTCGTGAGAGCTTTTGCTTGGGTTGTGGTGGAACATCCTCATCATCATCATCATCTTCTTCATTGTTGGTGGCATCGTTGTTCGCTTGTGGAGGTGGAGAAGGAGGTTGAGGTGGATCATCTTGTTGTACTTCCTCATTTCCTTCGTCTTGATGTGTTCCACTTGTGGATGCCTCCATGTCAACTTGTGGTTCACCTTGATGTGAGGTAGAGGCTTCCACTTGAACGGACAAAGTGCTCTCCTTCACCTCCGTTGGTCAAAATTTTCCAATAGACAAATCTTGAATTACTTCCAAAGGGTCTTTGTCTCCTACATCAATTGGCAATTTCTCTACTTGCGAGCTGTTAGATTCATCAAACTTCACATCTACTGTCTCTTCAACCTTTCGGCTGAAATTGTTGTAGACACGGTAAGTGTGAGAGTTTGAGCCGTAATCGAGTAGGAAACCTTCATGAGATTTAGGAGCAAATTTCGAACGATGATGCTTATCAAGAATGTAGAACTTTGAGCCAAATACTCTAAAGTATCCAACTTGGGGTTTGTCACCAGTGAGTAGCTCGTATGCCGTTTTACCGAGAAGCTTGTGAAGATATAGTCAATTTGTAACATGACAAGCTGTCTCAACCGCTTTTGCCCAAAAGTGTCTTGGCGTCTTGTATTCATCAAGCACCGTTCTCGCCATCTCAATAATTGTTCGATTCTTCCTCTCAACAACTCCATTTTGTTGAGGTGTGTACGTAGCCGAGAACTCATGTGAAATCCCTTCTTCGTCAAGAAAGGTATTCACATTGGCATTCTTAAACTCTATTCCTTTATCACTTTGAACCTTCTTGATCTTCACTTCAAATTGATTATGGGCCTTCTTAGTGAAGTTCTTCAAGATCTTTTGAACCTGCGATTTGTCATCAAGAAAGAACACCCACGTAAATCTGAAAAAATCATCAACAATGACCAAACCGAAAGAGTTACCACCAAGGCTCTTATAAGCATTGGGACCAAAAAGGTCCATGTGAAGTAGCTCAAGTGGTCTTCTTGTGGTCATGATGTTCTTCACGAGATGACTTTCTCCGACCTGTTTTCCTTCTTGGCAAGCACTGCAAAGTCTATCCTTGTCAAATATATCATCTTTAACACCAAGGATATGATCACCTTTAATAAGCTTATCAAGATTTCGCATGACAACATGTCCTAACCTTCTATGCCATAACCAACCTTTAGAAGATTTAGCAATTAAACAAGTATGAGGTTGGGCTCTCTTAGTGAAATCAACCATGTACAGATCACCCCTACGAGTGCCGATAAAGACCTTATTATGATTATCTCGACGAAACACTTGGCAATCTACTTCGGTAAATAGAACAATGAAACCAAAGTCGGCTAGTCTAGATATGGAAAGAAGATTGTAACCAAGAGATTAAACAAGCATAACATTTTTAATAGAGATACATTAGATATGGCCACCTTACCAAGGCCAAGTACCTTACCCTTGGAGTTGTCTCCAAAAGTCACATACTTGTGTGGACCATCATTTTTGGCAAGCTCACGGAACATGTCTTTATCTCCGGTCATGTGATCAGTACATCCACTATCAAGAATCCACTCTTTTCCTCTGGCTATGTAGTCATGAAGATTAGCCATGAGACTAAGATTCCTCATAGTCTTCTCATATTCAATGTCTCTTCATCTTCATCATAGTAACCATGCTCAACATCACCATCATCATCATGCATATGATCATCACCTAGGTCAAGTGATTCATTAGATTTATGACCATGAAAATGTGCAAGTTTGTGAATTCTAATGGTTTCCGTGATGATGCTACTAATGGTTCCAACATCACCCTTGGCACGCATAAGGTCACGGAGCTCAAATAGACATTCATCAAACTTGGGATCACTAGGCTTCATCTTATGAAAAGCAATGGACTTTTGAAGAATTTCATTCAGATTTTTCAAATAATAATTTGGAAAGTGTTCCTCAAGATAATTCCATATAGTGTATGCGCATTCAAAGTTTTGCAAGTAAACAAGCACATTTCTAGGAAATCCTCTAATGATAAGATTAACAGTCCTAAGATTGTGAACCATGTCAAGATACTCATCGGGGTAGGATGCAAAGGATCAATGGGAGACACATAAGGGCTAAGAATATACTTGCTCAAATTATATTCATTGAAAATCTCAAGCATTTCATTTTTCCAAGAACCATAAAACTCCCCATGAAGAATAGTCACTCTATGTCTAATACTCCCGAACATAGAATAATCCATCTTCCTCCAATGGTGATTAAATCAAAGCAATGGAAACCAATGCTCTGATACCAATTGAAAGGATCGAGAAGAGGGGTCTAGAGGGGGGGTGATTAGACCCTTAATATGTAAAAGTGGCAGTTTTTTGTTTCTTCAACTTAAGGTTGAGTTTAGGACATGTTAAAGGGCACACAATACATTTTACACTAGCATAGCAAGAGTATGATCAGCGGAAAGAGTAAAGCATGCAAGTGCAAGAATGTAAATGGATGGGATTGGAGTGTGCAAACGCAATGGAGACGCGGAGAATTTTTGGCATGGTTCCGATAGGTGGTGCTATCGTACGTCCATGTTGATGGAGACTTCAACCCACTAAGGGTAACGGCTGCGTGAGTCCACGGAGGGCTCCACCCATGAAGGGGCCATGAAGAAGCAACCTTGTCTATCCCACCATGGCCATCACCCACGAAGGACTTGCCTCACTCGGGTACATCTTCATGGAGTAGGCAATCTCCTTGCCCTTACAAACTTCTTGGTTCAACTCCACATCATGTCGGAGGCTCTCAAGCGACACCTAACCAATCTAGGAGACACCACTCTCCAAAAGGTAATAGACGGTGTGTTGATGATGAACTCCTTGCTCTTGTGCTTCAAATGATAGTCTCCCCAACACTCAACTCTCTCTCATAGATTTGGCTATGGTGGAAGAAGGATTTGAGTGAAAAGTAACTTGTGGAAGGCTAGAAATCAAGGTTCAAATGGTAGTATTGGAATCTCTTGATCTCAACACATGAGTAGGTGGTTCTCTCTCAGAAAATGAATGGTGGAAGTGTAGGCATGTTCTGATGGCTCTCCTCAATGAGGAAGAAGGGGTGGAGTGTTATATATAGCCTCCACACAAAATCCAACTGTTACACACTTTTGACCCATCTCGGTGGCACCGATCAGAAAACTCGGTGGCACCGATCTGTGTAAAAATATGAACATTAGGAATCTCGGTGGGACTGTCGGGAACAACTCGAAGGGACCGATGTGCAAGGGCTTAGGGCAGACCTCGTCTCAGTGGCATCGATTGCATCATCTCGGTGGGACCGAAGTGAAGCAATAAGGCAACAGAGAATTGGTCAAGCCATCTCGTTGAGACCGATTGCAATTCTCGGTGGAACCAAAACAATTGCAATAAGCAATAGAGAGATGGCAAGGCCATCTTGGTAGTACCGAGATCCATATTGGTGGATCCGAATTGTTAGGGTTTTGGCAGTGGCTAAGTCCAGATGAACTCAGTGGCTCTGGGTAGGAAATATCGGTGGGGCCGAGTTGGAATTTAGGGTTTCGACATATTTGGATAGAGAAAGTGGCTGAGGGTTTTGGAGCAATATCACTAAGCACTTGAGCAACGAGATCATTAAGTAACACCTCATCCCATTTTAATAGTATTGGCTTTCCTATGGACTCAATGTGATCTTGGATCACTTAACAAAAAATGTAGAGTCTTGAGCTTTTGCCAATCCTTGTCCTTAGCATTTTGAAGGGGTTCCACATCCTCTTGTCCTTGCCATGCCATTGTTGAACTTGTCTGAAATATACTACATAAAACTGTTAGTCCAACAAAAGATATGTTGAAATTAATTACCAAAACCACCAAGGGAGTACTTGTGCTTTCAAGCTTCTTCCGCTCTGCTCGCAATATAGGCAATCTTGTCGGTGGTGTCACGGACGAGATCTGTTTCTTGTCTGATGGCCTTCTTCGTCAAGTTGTCAAAGAATTCTTGTGGACGCTCTGCAGTTGGTTCAACCCAAGTTCCAAGAACACCATGTGCATTGCACTCTGGCATTATAGACATGATTGAGCTCAAGGCTGAATTCTTGCACAGAGGGATTATGTGCGCCGACAACTTGTACTCGCCGCCCGACCTAAATAGTGCGTGGCAAAGAGCAGTATGCTGCATGATCATCAAGTTGTTGTTGAGCCCTCGGTGCAACCTCATGACATCTACAACATTTTGGAACTCCCAAGCTGGTCTCCCTTTTTTCTGCAAGGGGGCCATCTGGCGGCGGAGTAAGTCTACGCCAACCATCTCGATAGTGAGCCCGGTAATCCTGAGGCGATGGATTCTGGTAACGACGATATTGAGCTTCTCGTCATCCTTATAGTAGTTGCTCTAGTCCTTACCACGAATCACCTTGGTCTGTCGGGGCAAGCAGAACAGCAAGAAATCTGCTTCCTTGATCCAGCACCATTCACCTCGCCATTTTTTTCACTTTTTGTGCAAATTGCCTTCTAGGTAAATATCCTTATTCCATCCCATGGGGACCCAAGTGATGGAGCCAAAAAGTGCATCTCCCGATTCAATAGGGGAGTGAAATAATGGTGGAAGAGTGCGGTGTTGGGGACTACTCCGGCGAAATTCTCACAAAGATGTGCGAAAACCGACATGCAAGTAATGGCATTTGGTATGAAATCAAGGAGATGGAAGCCTTATGTGTACATGATGTTGTTGAAGAAATCATAGAAAGTGGGCAGAGTCCGCAATAGAAATATGCAACAAAGAAGGGATATTTGTCTGTGCTACTCTTGACGGAGCCGGGAAGTACATGCGGGCAGTGTGAGCTTTCGTGGTTCTTCCCCACATGTATGCGTACCGTTTGACCAGGTCGCACCTGTCAAGAACTGGCTGGAAGACGATGTTGTGCTTCCGAGCCTCCGCCAAGGCTTCTTCGTCCGTGCTGATGGTCTTCTCCGCCTTGTCCTTGCTCGCCTTCGGCGCCATGGCTGCTCTGGAAGCGAGGTTTGTGGAGGAGCAGGAGCGTGGGGCGGCAGATGAATGCCGATCACTCTGCTTTGGGGGCTCGAGGATGAAGATGATAGCGGATTGCTAGATGGGAAAGGAAAGGGGTAAATGAGCAACGCCTTCTGCGGATTCCTTTTTATGGGGAATACGCGAGGCTGGCTCTTTACCGTCCGACGTGGATGTGCTTTTGTAGGCGCACTACCGTTGCTGCCATTTCATCCACCTGTCCCCCGCCTCGCATTTAATGCGCATCATGGGGGGGGCGCAGTTAAAGAGAAGATTATGAAAAATTATGGGAGTTATCCTCTGCCACGCGTGCCTGTGCATTGTTTTGGGCCTAGCCCAACGATGCCTCGCATGTGTGTGTGGCCCAGGCCCGGGGGCTCCTGTCAGTGTACTAAGATTTGGGTCCTTAGTACCCCAGACTTATGCACAGGCAGTAGCAGCCTTCCCGACGGCAATGATTGCTGGGGGGCAACTAAAGACAAACTCAAGATCAGATTACAAGAATATAAAGAATATCTCCAAGGCAGAGATCAAGAATACAGAGACTAAGCTTGGGATCCCCGGCAAGGTTCTTGCCAGGAAGCTAGCGAAGACCCACCAAGTCCCAAGCCTGGCAAGCTCTGAGCCCGGCAAGGATCCCACTACCTTGCCACCGCTCCACCTCATCAATCAGTTTCTCACTTGTTGTATAGGTGTCGAGTGGGCAGGTAGTTAGGTGACTCTTGTATGGGCACGTGTCAGCTCACCGCCGAAGACATGACTTTAGTGACACCCGTCCCAGGATCGTGTCAAGATGATATGAGGTAGATGGGCGAACGGCAGAGAAGGGGAGATGACTCTTGCCGGGGAGCTTCAGCAACATTACACCTCATGGCGCAATTAATGCATTTGTCCTAACCCGCCAGAGTTAGGTATTTGACACTGTAGCCACTATTCACCTCTTGTAATTACCATTTTCCACTATGGTGACCCCTTTGTCTATAAAAGGAGGCCCATGGCTACCTTTACAAAGGTCGGCACTTTGCACAAACACGCGCGTAGCTGCACTTCCCGCGCAACCTTGCCGGAATTGCGCTCCCTTGTACTTGTACTCATACATTCAATACACCAAAGCAGGAGTAGGGTTTTATGCTTCATAGCGGCCCGAACCTGGGTAAACTTCGTGCGTTCTTGCTAGTTCTGCTATTTGTGCTCATTGATCTCCCCAGTCGAACCGCAAAGGGGCCTTTGCTGGTCCCATAGATCGTCGTACGCATGACACCACTGTCAATGACTTAACCGATGTACTGGACTACGTGTCCAAGGAATCCACTGACATGGGTGGAGATTTTGGCGGCATACTTGGAATGGCACCGCCCACACCCATAACTCAAACGGGAAAATGGGCCACAACGTCCACGTATATATGGTCGACAGTCCCAATGATCCCCCGAGGTGCCGATGCTAATGGCAAAAAGTCACCGACGGCGGCCCCAATGGCCACTACACAGGCGCTACCGATAACGGTGCTACTCCCAACAACACTGATAACCAGGGAGAGGACATTCATGCCTCGTAATAGTATCGATTCTTGGGATAAATGCAAAGATGCTTTCATTACTAAGTATTTTCCGCCCGCGAAAATTATTTCCCTTAGAACTCAAATCATGAATTTTAAGCAACTTGAGCATGAAAATGTTGCACAATCTTGGGAAAGAATAAAATTGATGCTAAGAAATTGTCCTACATATGGTTTAAATCTTTGGATGATCATACAAATTTTTTATGCTGGATTGAATTTTGTCTCTAGAAATCTTTTAGATTCCGCCATGGGTGGTACTTATATGGAAATTACTTTGGGTGAAGCTACTAAATTTCTTGATAATATTATGGCAAATTATTCACAATGGCATACCGAAAGAGCACCTACTAGTAAAAAAGTTAATTTGGTTGAAGAAATAAATTATTTGAGTGAAAAAGTTGATGCTCTTATCAAATTGGTTGCTAATAAAAATGCTCCTATTGATCTTAATGATGTGCCTTTGTCTACTTTGATTGAGCAAAATAGTGATTCCGTAGATGTGAATTTTGTCTCGCGAAACAATTTTAATAATAATGCTTACAGAGGTAATTTTAATCCTAGGCCTTTTCCTGGAAATTCCTCTAATAATTATGGTAATTCCTATGGTAATCCTTTTTATAATAATAATAGGAACACCTCTGATCTTGAGAATAATATTAAAGAATTTATCAATGCTCAAAAGGTTTTCAATAATACGATAGAAGAAAAGTTGAATAAGATTGATGATATGTCTAGAAGCATTGATAGAATTTCTCATGATGTAGAAAATCTCAAGTTGAAAATTTTTGTGCCAAAGGTTGAAGAATCAATTAAAGCTTTATATGTTTCTACGGATGAAAGTAAGAAAAGAACCGCTATGCTTAGAGCTAAAAGGGAATTTTTAGAAAAAGCGTTTTCTAGTGATTGCTTTCATAAAAATGATGAAGATCTTAAAGTGATTGGCGTTTCTTCTATTGATTCCTTGTTTAGTAATATTAAAATTGATGATAAAGGGACTGAAGAAGAGTCAACTATAGCTAGAAGGCGTCCTAATAATTCGGAGGGTGAAAATCTTGATGAAAACAAATGATAAAAGTGGGTTTGGAGAGGTCAAAACTTTAACTAGTGATGTGCCCACTCTTTTGGATTACAAAGACTTTAATTATGATAATTGCTCTTTGATTGATTGTATTTCTTTGTTGCAATCCATGATAATTCACCCCATGCTTATGAACAAAATAAAGCTTTTACTAAACATATCATAGATGCAATGATGAACGCTTTGGAAGAAAAGTTGGAATTAGAGATCTCAATTCCTAGAAAATTGCATGATGAATGGAACCCACCATCAAAGTCAAGATAAAAAATTATGAGTGTTTTGCTTTATGTGATTTGGGTGCCAGTGTTTCCACAATTCCGAAATCTTTATGTGATGTGCTTGGTCTTACCAATATTCAAGAGTGTTCTTTAAATTTGCACTTCACTACTGGAATCAGGGAATTTGCCATCAGCCATTTCTTTGCCGTCCGCTAGCAGACGGCAAAGAAGGTCTTTGCTGTCTGCTTACAAAAAACAGACGGCAAAGAACTAGCTGATGGCAAAGATACTATTTGCCATCAGCCAGTTCTTTGCCGTCTTGCCGTTCGCTAGCGAACGACAAAGAGCTGGGTGGGGTCCAGTGGACGACACTACTGTAACGGCCCACCACCCCCACCTCTTTGCCGTCTACTAGTGGACAACAAAGCATCTTTGCCGTCCGTTAGCAGACGGCAAAGAGGTTAACATGTAATGGCTAATAACGGCGCACCCCCACACCTCTCTCTCTTATCTTTCTCTCCTCCCCCGACAGAACCGCATCGAGCCCCATCGTCGACCACCGCCCCGCCCCGACCCCCACCACACCCCCGCCGCCCCGGACCCGACCCCCACCGCGCCCCCGCCGCCCCGACCCGACGCCCTCCTCCCCTGCGGCGGGGGCGAGCCGCGCCGGAGGAAGGCGCAGGCCGCCCCTCCCTGCGGTGCACCTCCTCACCGGGCCACCCCCTCCTCCACCGGCCGCCCCCTCCCCTGCGGTGAGCTCCTCCTCCTCCTCTTTTTTTGTGTTTTTTAGTTCTAGGTTTATGTTTAGTTTAGATTTAGTTTTAGTTTCGGTTTTAGTTTTAGGTTTAGTTTTAGGTTTACGTTTAGTTTAGTTTAGTTTTAGTTTTAGGTTTAGTTCTGAAAAAAGAAGAAGAAAATAAGAATAGTTAGAAAAAGAGGAAGAAGGAGAAGAAGAAGAAGAAGAGGAGGAGGAGGAGGAGAAGAAAATAAGAAGAAGAAGAAGAAGAAGAAGAAGAAGAAGCATAAGAGAAGAGGAGATCGGAGGAAGGAGCGAGGAGGAGCGCAGGAGGAGGGGAGGAGGAGGAGGGGAGGAGGAGGAGAAAGCAAGAAAAAGAAGAAAAGAAGAAGAGAACGAAGAAGAAGAAACAGAAGCAAGAAGAAGAGGAAGAAGAAGAAGAAGAAGAAAAGAAGAAAGAACGAAAAAGAGAAGAGACAGAAGGGAAGAAAGAAGAAGAAGAAAGGAGGAAGGAGAGGAGGAGAGAAGAAGAGAAGAAGAAGAAGAAGAAGAAAGAGAAAGAAAGAAGCAGAGAACAGAAAGAAGAAGAAGAGAAGAGGAGGAGGAGGAGGAGGAGGAGGAGAAGAAGAAGAAGAAGAAGAAGAAGAAGAAGAAGAAGAAGAGAAGGGGGAGGAGGAGGAGGAGGAGAAGAATAAGAATAAGAAAAAAAGGAGAAGAGGAAAAAGGAAAACCGGGTTGAGGATCGCCGACGGGGTGCGTCGGCGCCAACGGAACCGGGTCGAGGATCCTCGACCCGGTTTTCCTTTTTCCTCTTCTTCGTCTCCTCTTCTCCTTTTTTTCTTATTCTTCTTCTTCTCCTCCTCATCCTCCTCCTCCTCTTCTTCTTCTTCTTCTTCTTGTTTTCTTCCCCTCCTCCTCTATATGTTGGTTAGGGGTGCCTCAACATCGACGGAACCCTGAATGACATCTATATAGGTTAGGGGTGCTAGCTGACTCATGACAAAAAATCAAAGCATAGAAAAAGAAACCAAAGACGAAACAATACGTAGTGAGAGGTTGTGCAACTAGAATGATATTCTGTAACACTTTTTTTAACGAATTTGAGAGGATGATGGTGAAGAACTCGAAAGCCATTGGTGTCTTGCGGTCGTTTCCATACATTCTGCTACAGCCAATGACCACAACACACCAATGGCTTTCGAGTTCTTTGCCATCATCCTCTCCAATTCATTAAAAAAGCTGGTACAGAAAATCATCCTAGTTGCACAACCTCTCACTATGTACTATTTTGTCTTCATTTTTTCTTTGTACGCTCTGATTTTTTGTCATGAGTCAGTTTGGTTGTTTGATGTTTCACAATTGACAAACTAGATTAACTGATGAATATACATGCTGATGGACCTATCTTTACCTATTAACTAATGAATATACATTTTTTTATTCATGTCAGTTTTCAATTTTTTTTATGTTGTACTAATTCCGTTTACCCTTCTGTCATGGCAGGTGTTGAAAGATGGTGGGCGCGGGTCCGGAGCATGGTGGGAGGGGTTCTTCCATTCCACCCGCACCTCTCCGGAGAGCATTGTTAGACAGTTTGGGGGCACCGGCGGGTGCTTCTTCGTCGGCGTCGTTGCCCACCGGGAGAGGAGGTCGGGGAGGGAAGAAGAGAGGAGGTAGATCAGGACGTGGCCGCGGGAGAGGTAGGCAGGCTCCTACGCCTTCCTCGCCGCCACCCCCAGCTGAGTCACCCGAGCACATGACTGCTAGGAGGACCCGTCTGAGAAGGAGGCTACGCGGACTCCGGTCCACGAGCCTCGGGTCGACGGGCCTTCGGCCCATGAGACTTTGGTCCACGAGCCTCGGGTCGACGGGCCTTCGGCCCACGAGACTTCGGGCCAGGAGACTTGGGCCCACGTGACTTCGGACCAGGCTACATCCCAGGAGACGTCGGATGGGGTACCTGGCAGGATCTGCCTGAGGGGCCGAGTGGCCATGCTGATGGTGGCGGGCATCAGATTTCTGATAGCAGCGAGGATGAGGTGGTTGAGGGGGCCACCATCTACCAGCGTGGTAGTACACGGCTCCCGTCCCTGTCGGCGACCCGCGAGCAGAGGTGGTTGATTTGGCCTGATGGGCAGAGGTAAGTGCATTTACTCTTTTTGTACCTTTTACCATCATGTTTCTTCAAATATCTAATGCGTTGGCCTTGTCATACTGCAGGGGTTGGGACCACGCTCAGGATGTCCGCAGGCCCAACCAAGTCCTTGGTGTGATTTGCCGGCAAAACTTCCCGGGGTTTGTCACGTTGCCCGGTGAGGGTCAGCTTCCACAACTAGGATTGAGCTGGGAGCACTACTTGGCTGCCCCGGCCTCGCCGGAGGAGATGATCGACGGTGTCTTGTGCCACACGAGGGCCGACATGGTGATCAGAATGTTTTGGGTAATTTCTCCTTTACACAATAAAAAATCTTCAAATAGCTAGTTATTGTACTAATCAATGTTGTCTCGTTTGATTGCAGACCTTCTACAGGTGTAAGGAGGGATACGAGGAGGCCTGTGCATGGTTTATCGATGCCGAGTGCAGGCGCCTACTACAAAACTTACGACACGAAGCTCGGGTGCAGGCTGTTCGAGACTACTTCGCCTCGCGTGGTGTTAGGAAGCACAAGAAGAAGTGCCGCGGAAAGTTTCTGAACAAGGAGCAGTACATGACGGTAATTGTCTATATTCTTAAGGCCTTGTTCTTAGTTTCTTTGATTTGATTCGTAGGCGTAGCGCTCAAGTTTCTCTTTACTAACTTAGGTGCCCCCGAGATGGTGTGCGGATAAGATGGATTGTTGGGAGGTGTTGGTGGATGAGTGGTGCTCAGACGCATGGCTAGCCGTCCACAACAATGCCAAGGACCGGCGTGCCCAAATGAGAGGTGTGCCACACCATCAAGGCAGCGCCAACTTATATCAGTACGGGCGGAACTGGGTATGTGGTTTGCTTCATGATTCATGCAATTCATTCTGTCATGCTAGCTTGAGCCCTTTAATTACTAATACTCTGTTCCTCTCTTTTAGGCGGGATACAATACGACACCGGTGCCAGAGGTGTTCGACCTCTATGCCATGGCCCATACTGCCCCGTTCAAGAAGGCCAAGGCATTCTCTGCGTCTGACCTCGATCATCCAGAGAACTTCACCAACATCTCCTCCCACAACAAGCTCGTGAGGTACAGAGATGTGGGGAAGGTGAGGAAAGGGGAGGACTTTAACCCGAGCGGGCAGTTTGATCCGGAGCTGGTGATGATATCTAGTGGCGGGAGGTCCCATGGCTCGATAGCCATTGGAGATGGACTTATACGTTGTCCTCGCACTCTCCCGGAGATCAAGGCGCGCCAAACGAGCTCAGATCCTAAGATAAGGCCTCGTCCATGGCCAATCGAGCTCGCCTTCGAGGTTAGTTATACAGACTCATATTTCTTTCATGCATTACATTGTGTGTGCAGCCATCGATGATTACAATGCTAACGAGAAGTGGTGTTGTAGGCTGCTCTTGAGAGAGAGAGAGAAATACAACCAAGACGCTTTTGGCGGAGAGGGACCGGCAGGCGGCGGAGAAAGAGCCGGAGTTGGAGGAGAGGACAGCTAGGATGTTGGAGGAGGAGAGGGCACGGAATGACATGCAGAACCGGGCCATGTATGAGCTCCTCGTGGTAAGTTTCTTCTGCATATTAGTCAAGTCATGCATGTAATGTTCGTTTCATTACTAACTAATATGACTGACTCGTCAAAACCAAATGTGCAGTCTATGTGCCAGAAGAGCGGTCAGACCCCTCGGCCAATGCCAGTCATTGCTCCGGGGACCACGGTGAGTTTCATTTGAATGGTCATTAGTTACTAGTCTTAACATTTCAGTGTTATCATGCTAACGAGACATTGCAAATGATCTTTGGTGCATCGTAACTCCAGACAAGCATCTCACGATCCTTCTCCAGATGGTGCCGACACGAGCGACCTCGATGCTTAATCTCCGTGATGACGGTAAGTTTTCTCTAGTGTTTTGCTTAACAAATGCATAATGACCTAGACTTAGCTTTATTTCCTCCAAAATGATCCATTTTAGCTAAGTTAGCTCAAAAATGATCCATTTTACCTAAGTTAGCTCCAAAATGATCCATTTTAGCTAAGTTAGCTCATAAATGATCCATTTTACCTAAGTTAGCTCATAAATGATCCATTTTACCTAGGTTAGCTCATAAATGATCCATTTTACCTAGGTTAGCTCCAAAATGATCCATTTTACCCTCTCTCTCTTCTTCGGCTCCTTTCTCCTTTTTTTATTCATTCTTCTTCTCCTCCTATCCTCTCCTCCCTCTTTTTCTTCTTCTTGTTTTCTTCCCTCCTCCTCTATATGTTGGTTAGGGGTGCCTCAACATCGACGGAACCTGAATGACATCTATTAGGTTAGGGGTGCTGAGCTGACTCATGACAAAAAATCAAAGCATAGAAAAAGAAACCAAGACGAAAACATACGTAGTGAGAGGTTGTGCACTAGAATGTATTCTGTAACCTTTTTTTAACGAATTTGAGAGGATGATGGTGAAGAACTCGAAAGCCATTGGTGTCTTGCGGTCGTTTCCATACATTCTGCTACAGCCAATGACCACAACACACCAATGGCTTTCGAGTTCTTTGCCATCATCCTCTCCAATTCATTAAAAAAGCTGGTACAGAAATCATCCTAGTTGCACAACCTCTTATGTACTATTTTGTCTTCATTTTTTCTTTGTCTGCTCTGATTTTTTGTCATGAGTCAGTTTGGTGTTTTGATGTTTCACAATTGACAAACTAGATTAACTGATGAATATACATGCTGATGGACCTACTTTAACCTATTAACTAATGAATATACATTTTTATTATGTAGTTTTCAATTTTTTTTATTGTAATAATTCCGTTTACTTCTGTCATGGAGTGGCTGGTGTGAAAGATGGTGGGCGCGGGTCGGAGCATGGGGGAGGGGTTCTTCCATTCACCCGCACCTCTCCGGAGAGCTTGTTAGACAGTTTGGGGGCACCGGGGGTGGTGTCTTCGTCGCGGCGTCGTTGCCCACCGGGAGAGGAGGCGGGGAGGGAAGAAGAAGAGAGGTAGATCAGGACGGCGCGGGAGAGGTAGGCAGGCTCCTACGCCTTCCTCGCCGCACCCCCAGCTGAGTCACCGAGCACATGACTGTCGGAGGACCCGTCTGAGAAGGAGGCTAGCGGACTCGGTCCACGAGCCTCGGGTCGACGGGCTCTTCGCCATGAGACTTTGGTCCACGAGCCTCGGGTCGACGGGCCTTCGGCCCACGAGACTTCGGGCCAGGAGACTTGGGCCCACGTGACTTCGGACCGGCTACATCCCAGGAGACGTCGGATGGGGGGTACCTGGCAGGATCTGCCTGAGGGGCCGAGGGCCATGCTGATGGTGGCGGGCATCAGTTTTGATAGCAGCGAGGATGAGGTGGTTGAGGGGGCCACCATCTACCAGCGTGGTAGTACACGGCTCCCGTCCTGGCGGCGACCCGCGAGCAGAGGTGGTTGATTTGGCCGATGGGCAGAGGTAAGTGCATTACTCTTTTTGTACCTTTTACCATCATGTTTCTTCAAATATCTAATGCGTTGGCCTTGTCATACTGCAGGGGTTGGGACCACGCTCAGGATGTCCGCAGGCCCAACCAAGTCCTTGGTGTGATTTGCCGGCAAAACTTCCCGGGGTTTGTCACGTTGCCCGGTGAGGGTCAGCTTCCACAACTAGGATTGAGCTGGGAGCACTACTTGGCTGCCCGGCCTCGCGGAGGAGATGATGACGGTGTCTTGTGCCACACGAGGGCCGACATGGTGATCAGAATGTTTTGGGTAATTTCTCCTTTACACAATAAAAATCTTCAAATAGCTAGTTATTGTACTAATCAATTTGTCTCGTTTGATTGCAGACCTTCTACAGGTGTAAGGAGGGATACGAGGAGGCCTGTGCATGGTTATCGATGCCGAGTGCAGGCGCCTACTACAAAACTTACGACACGAAGCTCGGGTGCAGGCTGTTCGAGACTACTGCCTCGCGTGGGTTAGGAAGCAAGAAGAAGTGCGGGAAAGTTTTTGAACAAGGAGCAGTACATGACGGTAATTGTCTATATTCTAAGGCCTTGTTCTTAGTTTCTTTGATTTGATTCGTAGGCGTCGCTCAAGTTTCTTTTACTAACTTAGGTGCCCGAGATGTGTGCGTATAAGGATGGATTGTTGGAGTGTTGGTGTGAGTAGTGCTCAGACGCATGGCTAGCCGTCCACAACAATGCCAAGGACCGGCGTGCCCAAATGAGGTGTGCCACACCATCAAGGCAGCGCCAACTTATATCAGTACGGGGGAACTGGGTATGTGGTTTGCTTCATGATTCATGCAATTCATTCTGTCATGCTAGCTTGAGCCCTTTAATTACTAATACTTGTTCCTCTCTTTTAGGCGGGATACAATACGACACCGGTGCCAGAGGTGTTCGACCTCTATGCCATGGCCCATACTGCCCCGTTCAAGAAGGCCAAGGCATTCTCGCGTCTGACCTCGATCATCCAGAGAACTTCACCAACATCTCCTCCCCACACACGCTCGTGAGGTACAGAGATGTGGGGAAGGTGAGGAAAGGGGAGGACTTTAACCCGAGCGGGAGTTTGATCCGGAGCTGGTTGATATCTAGTGGCGGGAGGTCCCATGGCTCGATAGCCATTGGAGATGGACTTATACGTTGTCCTCGCCTACTCTCCGGAGATCAAGGCGCGCCAAACGAGCTCCGATCCTAAGATAAGGCCTCGCCATGGCCAATCGAGCTCGCCTTCGAGGTTAGTTATACAGACTCATATTTCTTTATGCATTACATTGTGTGTGCAGCCATCGATGATTACAATGCTAACGAGAAGTGGTGTTGTAGCGTGCTCTTGAGAGAGAGAGAGAAATACAACCAAGACGCTTTTGGCGGAGAGGGACGGCAGGCGGCGGAGAAGAGCCGGAGTTGGAGGAGAGGACAGCTAGGATGTTGGAGGAGGAGAGGGCACGGAATGACATGCAGAACCGGGCCATGTATGAGCTCCTCGTGGTAAGTTTCTTCTGCATATTAGTCAGTGCATGCATGTAAGTTCGTTTCATTACTAACTAATATGACTGACTCGTCAAAACAAATGTGCAGTCTATGTGCCAGAAGAGCGGTCAGACCCCTCGGCCAATGCCAGTCATTGCTCCGGGGACCACGGTGAGTTTTATGAATGGTCATTAGTTACTAGTCTTAACATTTCAGTGTTATCATGCTAACGAGACATTGAAATGACTTTGGTGCATCGTAACTCCAGACAAGCATCTCACGATCCTTCTCCAGATGGGGCCGACACGAGCGACCTCGATGCTTAATCTCCGTGATGACGGTAAGTTTCTCTAGTGTTTTGCTAACAAATGCATAATGACCTAGACTTAGCTTTATTTCCTCCAAAATGATCCATTTTAGCTAAGTTAGCTCAAAAATGATCCATTTTACCTAAGTTAGCTCCAAAATGATCCATTTTAGCTAAGTTAGCTCATAAATGATCCATTTTACCTAAGTTAGCTCATAAATGATCCATTTTACCTAGGTTAGCTCATAAATGATCCATTTTACCTAGGTTAGCTCCAAAATGATCCATTTTACCCAAGTTAGCTCCAAAATGATCCATTTTACCTAGGTTAGCTCCAAAATGATCCATTTTACCTAGGTTAGCTCCAAAATGATCCATTTTACCTAAGTTAGCTCCAAAATGATCCATTTTACCTAGGTTAGCTCATAAATGATCCATTTTACCTAGGTTAGCTCATAAATGATCCATTTTACCTAGGTTAGCTCCAAAATGATCCATTTTACCCAAGTTAGCTCCAAAATGATCCATTTTACCTATGTTAGCTCAAAAATGGCATAATTACTTAGGTTAGCACAAAAATGACCTATACTTACCTTATTTTCCTCCAAATTGACATAATAAACTTAGTTAGCTCAAAAATGGCATAATTACCTATGTAAGCTCTAAAATGACACAAATAAGGAATAAGAAGAAGAAAAACAAGGAAGAGGAGAAAAACAAAGAATAGAAGAAGAATGAGAAGGAAAAGGGTAAAAACCTTCTTCTTCTTCTTCTTCTTCTTCTTTTAGTCTTCTTCTTCTTCTTCTAACTTGCTTACTCCCATTTCTGCAGATTTGATTCACTTCATGGAAGCTGGCATTGATGGACTGCTATTTTTAGTTTCTGTTTTGATTTTGTGTTGATGAACAATGTATGTTGAAGAACTCCGTGAAACTATGTATGTATGTTGATGAACTCCGTGAAACTATGTATGTATTGGACCTTTTAAAACCCTATGTGTTCTGTTGCATTGATGGACTGCTAGATGTTGGATACATGGGCTATGTTTGGGGTTGAAACTATATATATCATATATGTCTTTTGAAAATGCAGGGATATAACAGAAAACAGAAAAACAGTAACAATACAGGCTCTTTGCCGTCTGCCACCGACGGCAAAGGGCTCTTTGCCATCTGCCACTGACGGCAAAGTGCCCACATGGTAGCAACCTGTGCAACCTAGGAGCTGACCCATTTGGTCACTTTGCCGTCCATGGCAGACGACAAAGACCTGGGTGAAGTGACGCGCCTACTGACGTCACAAGGCAGACGACAAAGCCTCCTGTTAGCCACCTAACATGGCTAACAACCATTTTTTGCCATCCAACATCTTTGCCGTCTGCCACCGACGGCAAAATTTCTTTGCCGTCCGCTGTGGGAAAGCAGACGGCAAAGAAGCTCTTTTCCAGAGTTTACAGCGCCGGACACGTTTGCCGTCCGCTGACTGGTCCTTTGCCGTCTGCCATGGCAGACGACAAAACAGCTGATTCCTGTAGTGCTTGGCGGATCCTACTATTAAAAAGTCTATGGGAAGAATTAATGATGTTCTTATTCTTGCAAATAGGAATTATGTGCCCATAGATTTTATTGTTCTTGATATTGATTGCAATCCGTCTTGTCCAATTATACTTGGTGGACCGTTTTTACGTACTATTGGTGCCGTGATTGATATGAAAGAAGGCAATATTAAATTTTAATTTCCACTAAGAAAGGGAATGGAACACTTCCCTAGAACAAGAATCAAGCCACCATATGAATCAATCATGGGGGCATCCTATGGATCTAGAGCAAAAGATGATAATACTTGAATCTATGCTTTATGCCTAGCTAGGGGCGTAAAACGATAGCGCTTGTTGGAAGGCAACCCAATGACTAAAATTTATTTTTTCCTTTTTCTTTCTGTTCTTGAGTGTTTGCACAATTATGCCTCTGTTATGATTGTGTTTTTTATGTTTTAATTAGTGTTTGGGCCAAGCAAAGCCTTTGTGATCATGTTGGGTGATAGTTGATTTGATCTTGTTGGAAAACATAAACTTTTGCGTCCAGTAAAACAATTTTGAAAAATCACAGAAGCAACAAAAAATTCTGAATTTTTTACACAATATTTATATACAAATTTCCTATGTTTTCCTAAATTTGCAGAATTTTGGAGTTACAGAAGTATATGAAGTTTTCAGATTGCTATAGACTGTTCTGTTTTTTGACAGATTCTGTTTTCGTTGCATTGTGTGCTTATTTTGATGAATCTATGGGTTGTATCGGGGGGTATGAGCCATAGCAAAGTTGGAATACAGTAGATATAATACAATAATAAAATATGAATGGGTTTTAAACAATACTTAGAGTGGTGATTTGCTTTGTTATACTAACGGATCTCACGAAGGTTTTGTTAAGTTTTGTGTGATTGAAGTTTTCAAGTTTTGGGTGAGATCACGATGGATGAAGGAATAAGGAGTAAGAAGAGCCTAAGCTTGGGGATGCCCTTGGCACCCCAAGGTAATATTCAAGGAGAAACAAACAACTAAGTACATTAGTGTTTGGGCCAAGACGCTCCGAGTGGCATCCCCTCTTTCTTCTAACGACCATCGGTATTTTACTTGGAGCTATATTTTTATTCGTCACATATCATGAGTTTTGCTTGGAGCGTCTTGTATTATATGAGTCCTTGCTTGTTTTACTTTTTGTTTTGTGTCAAGTATCCTTGCTGATAACACCTATTTGAGAGAGCCAAAATTATGCTATGGTTTGTTAGAATTGCTCTATGTGCTTCACTTAAATTCTTTGAGCTATGGAATTTCTCTAGTGCTTCACTTGTATCTTTTTTAGCACGGTGTGCTTTAATGTTTTTGAAGAAATTCTATCATTCTTCACTTAGATTTATTTGAGAGTTAGTAATTTTTGAAGAAATTCTCTCATGCTTCGCTTATATTATTTTGAGAGACGAAAATTTTATGCTCATGTTTTTCACTTAGATTTGTTTGAGCTATCAAAAACAACATATATGGAACTAGTCCCAAAGTGATAGATATTCAAGAGGGATATAATAAAAACTTCCATGAAGATCACTGGACAAAATAAACTTGATTCTTTGTAATAGTTTTGCGATATGATGATAGTGATATGTGAGTCATGTTGATGAGTAATTGTGCTTTAGTAAGAATATTGGTGTTAAGGTTTGTGATTCCCTATGCAAGCACAAAAGGCAATAGTTATGCAATGAAATTACATCCTACTTGTGGTGCATTATTCGGTGTTAGTTATGCTTAATGCTCACTTATGAGATTTTTTGTTTCTTGGTTGGATGCTTCTCAATCTTTTTGCTAGCCTTCACTTGTACTAAGTAGGAATACTATTTGTGCATCCAAAATCCTTAAACCCAGTTTTGCCATATGAGTCCACTATACCTACCTATATGCGGTATTTCTGTGCCGTTCTAAGCAAATTTGTATGTGTATCTCTAATTTTCAAAATAAATTTCCTTTTTGTGTGCTCGTACCGCTCATGAAACGGTAGGGGGTGGCTGGTATTTTTCCATGCTAGATGTGTTATTCTCAAGATGAGTGTTTATTCACTTGTCTTTGCACGAGAGTACGGCAAAGGTATTAGGGATGCCCAGTCCCGAAATGAAAAATGAATTTACTTTATGTTGTCAAATAATAAATTCCTTCGAAAGTGTTGGTATGGACGGCACCCGTGGATACGGCTAGCTGTGGAATGTGAAAGTATGGTGGAAAAAGGAATAAACTTTATTTTCTGTTTGGGAACCGCCTATGATATATCTAGCATGGAAAGTATTGGGAACTACTCGATCATTTTCGTTGACAGGAAAAGCACGCCACCCAAAATGTTTTATCTCTATTTTTTTCGCTTTGAGCTCTGGCACCTCTACAAATCCCTACTTCCCTCTGCGAAGGGCCTTTCTATTTACTTTATGAAATTTTTATTTTTATTTGAGTCTCCATCTTCTCTTATAAAGCACCAACTAAGGGGCACTATGATCGTACTTGAGTATTAGGTGTAGCTAATATGCGAGTGTGGTTCATGAATGGATCAATGATTGATCATAATGGGCTAGGGATAACTTGCTTTAGTGTTGATATTTTGAAAGACATGGTTGCTTGTTGATATGCTTGAGTATTGAAATCTTCATGTCAAAACTAGACTATTGCTTTGAACCATATAAAAGTCCAAATGTCCATGATACAAAAGAAAACAATATGTGATGAACATGTTAGGCAGCATTCCACATCAAAAATTCTGTTTTTATCATTTACCTACTCGAGGACGAGTAGGAGTTAAGCTTGGGGATGCTGATACGTCTCCAACGTATCTATAATTTTTGCTTGTTCCATGCTGTTATATTATCATTCTTGGATGTTTTACAATCATTTTATAGCAACTTTATATCATTTTTTGGGACTAACCTATTGACATAGTGCCCAGTGCTAGTTGCTATTTTTTGCTTGTTTTTTACTTCACATAAAATCATTACCAAACGGAGTCCAAACGCAGCGAAACTTTTTGGAGATTTTTCTAGACCAGAAGACACCTGTTGGGCCAAAGAAGTACCAGAGGTGGGCTCCGAGGGGAGCACAACCCACCTGGGCGCGCCTTGGGGCCCAGGCATGCCCTGGTGGGTTGTGCCCACCTCGGCCGCCTCCCACACCGCCTCTTTTCTCTATAAATACGCCGAAAATCGAAAAACCCTAGGGGAGTCGACGAAACACAATTCCAGCCGCCGCAAGTTTCAGAACCACCAGATCCAATCTAGACACCATCACGGAGGGGTTCATCATCCTCATTGGTGCCTCTCCGATGATGCGTGAGAAGTTCATTGTAGACCTACAGGTCTGTAGTTAGTAGCTAGATTGCTTCCTCTCTCTCTCTCTCTCTCTCTCTCTCTCTCTCTCTCTCTTTTGATTCTCAATACAATGGTCTCTTGGATATCTATTTGATGTAACTCTTTTAGCGGTGTGTTTGTTGGGATCCGATGAACTTTGAGTTCATGATCAGATCTATCTTATCCATGAAAGTTATTTGAGTCTTCTTTTGATCTCTTATATGCATGATTACTTATAGCCTCGTATTTCTTCTTCGAATCTTTGGTTTAGTTAGGTGGACTAGATCAATTTTTCTTGCCATGGGAAGAGGTGCTTTATGATGGGTTTGGTCGTGCGGTGTTCTTTCCCAGTGACAGAAGGGGAAGAAAGACACGTTTTGATCGTTGCCATTAAGGATAACAAGATGGGGTCTATTCCTACATGAATATATCTTGTCTACATCATGTCATCGTTCTTATTGCATTACTCCGTTTCTCCATGAACTTAATACACTAGATGCATGCTGGATAGCGGTCGATGTGTGGAGTAATAGTAGTAGATGCAGGCAGGAGTCGGTCTACTAATCTTGGACGTGATGCCTATATAATGATCATTGCCTAGATATCGTCATAATTATTTGAAGTTCTATCAATTGCCCAACAGTAATTTGTTTACCCACCGTATGCTATTTTTCTCGAGAGAAGCCACTAGTGAAATCTACAGCCCCCGGGTCTATTCTTCATCATATTTGCTTTCTGATCTATTATTCGCCACTTTTATTTTCAGATCTATATTTCCAAAAACCCAAAAATACCTTGCTGCACTATTTCTTTCTTTATTTTATTTTGCTTTATTGCGAGATTTATTTATCCAATCTACCACAAATTTATCTATCTTTTTACCTCGGAGGGATTGACAACCCCACTTACGCGTCGGGTTGCAAGTATTTGTTCTTTGTGTGCAGGTACCATTTACATAGTGTTGCTTGGTTCTCCTACTGGATTGATACCTTGGTTTCATAACTGAGGGAAATACCTACCGTAGTTGTGCTGCATCATCCCTTCCACTTTGGGGAAATTCCGATGTAGTTCAAGCGACATCAGAGCCCTAGTCGGAAAAGCCTTCCGGCAGGGTTTCTATTGGCCCACAGCCCTCCAGTGTGAAGCCTGCCAGTTCCATTCCAAAAATATTCATCAACCAGCTCAAGCTCTCCAGACGATCCCTTTGTCCTGGCCATTCTTAGTCCGGGGGCTCGATATCTTGGGCCCCTTCCCCCGCGCTGCCGGGGGCTTTGAATTATTGTACGTAGCAATCGACAAGTTTACAAAGTGGCCTGAGGTGGAGCCAGTGAAAAAGGTGACCGCACAATCAGCTGTTAAGTTCTTGAAAGGATTGGTGTGCCTCTTTGGAGTACCCAACAAAGTGACTACCGATAACGACACCCAGTTCACGAGCTGCACCTTTATGCAGTACATCCAAAGCCTTGGAAGCAAGGTCTCCTTCGCCTCTGTTGCTCATCCACGGAGCAATGGACAAGCTGAGAGGATGAATGCTGAAGTGTTGCACGGGTTCAAGACGAGAACTTTTGATAAGTTACAAAAATGCGGCAAGCGCTGGTTTGATGAACTGCCGGTGGTTCTTTGGTCCCTCCAAACGACACCAAATTGAGCTACCGGCCAGACTCCCTTCTCCCTAGTGTATGGGCGGAAGTAGTGCTCCCCACGGAACTCATATACGGGTCACCTCGAGTACTTTCCAATGACGAATTAGAGCAAGAGCAGCTACGGCATGACGATGTCGTGCTCCTCGAGGAAGATCGTCTCCGGGCCGCTGTGCGTGCTGCACGCTACCAGCAAGCCCTGCACCGCTATCATAGCCACAGGGTTCATGCCTGGAGCCTTGAGGAAGGCGACCTTGTCCTTAGACGCGTTCAGTCCGCCAAGTTGACGCCGAAGCATGAAGGCCCTTACCGGGTAGCACAAGTCACCAGACCTGGCGCAGTCCGTCCGGAGATCGAAGATGGCATCAAAATGCAAAACTCATGGAATATTGAGAATTTTCGTAAATTCTACCCGTAAAGCGCAGCTGCCGGGCTCAGCCCCCGGCAACCACCTTTTGTACAAGCCTTGCCGCTGGGCATGTAACACTTTGTACAAAGTCAGGCGCAGACCCTGTGCAAAGATAATAAAACGAAGCGCTGGCACCTAAACTTGCATGCATGTTTTCTTAAGTATAATTTTGCTATGATAACAAATCCATTTATGGAGGATCGTATGCTGCTGTTTCTCCCCTGTACTGTCAGCAGGGCCCCTGCCGTGGATAAACTCCCCGAAGGGAAGAAGTGAGAGCGGCCTGGCATTTCGGTCCCCGTCAGCTCCTTCTTGTCAGAGCGATAAGAAGGGCAGCAAACACAGATAAGTTTTCCTCCCCATCCACAAGTACATTCCTGTGTGAAAAGATTGTGCGTAGGAAAACCTTGTCGCCCTCAACATCTGTGCTCCCATCCTTTGATTCAAAGGTTAATTTCAGTCAGGATGGTTGCAGTAGCATTTGGAGGGGGGTGGCGAGGGGCCCATTCCCTTCCATGCTCCTAACCCGATAGGCCGGGTCCAGCGGCAGTAACGGAAGGGACCGGCAAGGTGTCTCGCCGGGGAACCTTTTATACCTGGAAGTATTGAGGGGCTATCCCTCAGCATGGACATGATACATGCACAAGTACCCAGCAGGAATTTCTTTTTCCATTAATACATGGATAAACAAGTACAAACCTTACATGGTACAAACATGGAAGGAAGATTACATAATTTAAGCTAAAGTTTGGCAGATGCCTACATCTTTTAAAGTGAAAAAGATAAGTGCCCCGTAATGCCTTTCTTGTCCCTCTCCTCCTAGGAGTTGCATCAAGGCGGAAAGAGGGCAAAAGGAGGGCCTAGGTAGAAGCCCAACCCGACCCTGTCAGGGCCCGCGGGACACAGCCTGACAAGATCGAGAGCGCCGGAAGGACGGAAGGAGCGGCTAGGCGATGCCCTGGTCACCACCGCCAAGACTAGAGGAACGTAATAGGAGGGACACCGGCAGGAAAGACGAAGCCGAAGTCCTCGAGGAAGCCTACCGGGGTCCAGCTGGAGGAGGCGAAGGCATCCACACCCAACGCCCTGGCAAATCGCTCTACCTGGGAGAAGGCCAAGTGCAGATGATGGTGCTGCCGGCGCCTAGCTAACAGTGATGGTGTGTCCGGCGCTCAGCTGGAGTCCGAGTTGTCGTCCTCCCGCTCGGCGCCGTCATCTTCGCTGTCAGTGTCCTCTTCATCGCTGTCGCTCGAGGAGGAGCTTTCGTCGTCGGTCGAGCTCTCCGCGCATCACCCTAAGTGAGCACCCGAGCGCCTGAAGACCTTGATGGAGAGCAGGTCGGCCTCCATTAATTTAAAATGGAGAACATGCCCCTCTGCCAAGCTATGGGCACGAGCAAAGGTTTTCCAGCCACGCCGGAGAAAAATGACATGAGGTGCGGGGAACTCCACGTCCACGCGCATGTTGCCATTACAGCAACCCCTCATGTGTAACTTTAATCCGTGCGGTTGTTCAACCTGCATTACCCTTGCAAAAGGAGTGGGAAGCCGAAGACGGTTGCGCGGGGGCTCGCGCAGCCTAACAAGGAATTCCAATGCCGTGTCTCCGACATGGCCCTCTAGTAGAGTCGAAGTGGCTGGAGGGGGAGTGGCCAAGCCACCGCCGCGTCCTCCTCGGCCCTGAGCACCGCGCAGGCCACAACCACATCATGCGGCTCCGCCTTGCGCACTGGATCCTACCCCTGCGTCCCCAGCAGGGGCAGGGATACGGTGTTGAGAGGAAGCCCTTATCGCCGCTGCTAGATCTCGGTCGCGCCCTCTTCGCCTCACCATGGTGGAGGAAAGGCACAAGAAGAAGGAGGAGAGGATGCGTGGGTGAGCCCCTCCCGTCACCACCGTGCCTCCTTTTATAGCGGAGCGTGGCCGGGGGCTGGCTCCTTGTGACCCAGGGGGCAACCGCCCCGCTTCGCCTATCTGGTTCGCCCGCATCACTGACGGCATCCAGATTCGCCAACCGCCCTCCTACGCCAATCCGTGGCACCCTACTTTCTGCCATGGCACTCATTCCCACGCCCTACGCATCCGTTACCTACCCTACACAATGCATGCAGCGTACGTGGCGGAAACAGCAGGCATGGTGGGGAGAGTAAAATGGCAGTTACCTCCTCCTCCCCCGGGGTCGTGCGCGAGCGCTTCAATTAACTTCCCCTAAACATGAGCAACCCGTGGCCCTATACGTGGGTAACCCCACGGCGTTTGACATCTCACGACTCGCGGGGAAACCGGGAATTAATTCAATTATAGGTTAATGAAGAAGCAAAGAAGATATCAAGGAATACATGGATCCCGTTGCGGCATGGTCGAAGTGTCCGCCTGCGTATTTGTTGGGGCCTACCCCAACAATGCTTGGTAGCACGTATGGGCCAGGCCCGGGGGCTCCTGTCGGTGCGACGAACATCTGTGTTTGTTGACCAAACTCATACACAGGTGTGCTGCCGATCATACATCCTGCACCAACGTGTAAAACAAGGCCAGAGAAGCCGCTCTTCGTGAGATCAAGGAATGCATCAAGAAGACCAAGACAACATACAAGGCAAAGATTCCAAGGGAAGTGTCCTTTGCTGGTCAGGTGAAGCCGACAAGGTTGATGTAGTAGACAAGAGCAAGCTCAAGCCACGCCAGCCGCATCTCTGGGACGGCCAGAGACCGAAGCGTGCATCCCTCCAAGAAGGCCTAGCAAGCCCTGCCCCCGGCAGGCACGAGCCAGTTACCACCGCTCCCCCGCTCCACCGCACCATGACGCCAGTCACTTATCGATGCGGTGTCGAGCCCCCCAGGCGATTAAGTGGCACTCACTAAGCACGTGGCGGTTTGCTAGAAGACAGATAACACCCATTTGACACCCGTCCAGGGGCGTGTCAAGATGATAAGCAGAAGTTGGTTAAGCGGCGATATAAGCTTGCCGGGGATGCACCCCCGCACGCCACCCAAGGTAGCATTTATGGCATTATGTCCTAAGTGCCAGAGTTAGGTACGATAGCACTGTTGGCTATCTAATCACACGATAATGTCTGTTTTGCCACTTTGGTTACCCCTTGAGCTATAAAAGGAGGTCCAAGGCAACCTAGAGAGGGATTCAGACCCTCGCACACTTGTACTCGCGCAACAGCTCTCCCCGAGGCCACCTTGCCGGGCTTGAGCTCTGCGTGTCGTCGTGTTCCTCCATCCAATCCACCAAAGCAGGAAAAGGGTTTTACACTTCTCAGTGGCCCGAACCTGGGTAAAAAACCACCAGTCTTGTCGTCGTGCTGCCTCATGGCCTCTGCTCTTTATGCAAAATGATCTCCCCCCTGCCGAACCACAAGTGACCCGTGGCCCCATAGGTGATTGTGTCCACCCACGACAGCAAGAAAAGAAGGGGCAAACCACGCACGAGGGCACAAAAAGTGGGGCGCGGCCTGACCATGCAGGCACCGCTCGAAATGCTAAAGTACATCAGTCCCCTTCACGCACCCCTAGAGGGGTCTACCTTGATGCATTTCAGGACGAAAGCGGAGGACCAGGCCCCGGGAAGGCACACCCTTACGACGTAGGAACACTTCGTGGATCGTGAGCACCCAGAGCTAAGTCACCCTCTCCCCGCCAGGCGCGAGCCCTACTATTGACCCCGCGCCTCTGTTCCCGCGATCTCGTTTGGGTAAAAACCCTTTCCCATCCAAAAGCTTCCTGCGCGTCAAGGGGGACCTCCTGAGCATCGCGCCTCAGGAGTTCTTACCGGACCTCGGGTCGCTCACCTCCTGTCCTTGCACACGGCATCGCGACTTGGCATACCATCGACGGCAAAAGCTTACCTAGGGACTGGGTCCCGGGGACGCAGGGCACTAAGCTATCACGAGGAGGAAAGGGCTTGAGCTTAAACGATAGACGCCAACACAACTTAGAAACACAATAAAACATTAAGATAAAAGGTGATTTCGCCGTGGTTTCTGACACGCCCCCGCGGGGCCTTTCGTGACTTCTGGTGCAGGAAACAAAAACAAAAGAAGCAAACTCCCGAGGGCCGCGGTTCCTGAGGCGCTGGCTTCGGTGCCGTAGCACCTAGTCGGAGTCCTCCTCCTCCTTGATTGGGGCACGGCAACACGGTGACTCGTCGCGGTCGTCATTGCCCGAGCTTCCCCCGGAGGTAGCATCGCCGCCGGTGGAAGCGTCATGGCCGTCCCGAGGGGCAAGTTCACCGCCAAGGGCGTCGCCACCAGGACGGGCGTCATCGTCGGAGTAGCGGTCACCGCCTCGGCTGTCGACCCCCGGGCAGCATTCTAGGTGCCTGCCGTCTTCCCCGAAGATCTTGACGAAGAGCGTCAATGCCCCATCGTACTTGAAGTGGAGGGTGTGCCACCCTGTCAAGCCGCGGGCGCGGGCAAGCGTCTCCCACCCGTGGGTCAGGTAGACATAGCCCGAAGGGGTGGCCTCAACCTCCGCCCATGAAGACCGGTTGCAGCAACCGTCAGGCTTCAGCCACAGCCCGACGGGTCCTCCTACCGGCAGCTCCACCATGAAGGACTGCGGGAGCCGGATCCAGGTGCCCGGAGGCGTCTCCATCCACACCACGAACTCGTGGGCCGTGCCATACGAATGGGCCCACGGGCGAAGTGGACGGGCGGTCGCCGCGCGCCTTCCCCCTCGGCCTCCGTGGCTTCCATGGCTGTGCCCGCGGGTAGGATCCTCTCACGGTTGCCGGAATCATTGAGGACCCCCAGCGGTGCGCGTCCCGCCCCTGGGAACCGCCGCGGGCATCGCTGTGGACTTGCGCGGGCAGCCGCGTCCCCTCTTAAGCGGCGGCGACTCCAGTCCCTCTTTGGGGGCTTTGCCCTTCTCTTCGGCGGTGAACCTCCTAACTGACGCCATGGTTGCTTCGGCGAGATGGTGGCTGCGGCGGAGATTGGAGGAGAAAGGGCGAGAAGACAAAGATGGGATGGGGCTCTGCCCCCTCGCCCTCTTATAGGCGATCGTAGGCCAACCGGCGCCCCTTCACCTTCGCGCAATGATGGCCTCGCAGCATGCATGTCCAGACTTTCGTCAGTCGGGGCGGTTGCCGAGGCGATGTTGGGAAGTGGAGGCGTCTGCATCCCGTCACGCGCCATACGTCAAGCCTGACCCGCAGGAGATTGGGGCCCGCGTCACTTCGCCCTTCACTTCTCGCCTTCGCTTCAAAGCCAGGACGAGCGCGCCTTGGGCCCGGGGGCTACTGTCGGTGTTCTGGGATCGGGGGTACCCATACTTGCCTGCCTACGGCCCAGCGCGTGGCCCCGTCGACAGCCCGGTATGACCCAGTTTCAAGACTCTGCGAGCAAGACCCTCGTGAGCCCCCCTGGGCCTCGCGAGGTGAGCGACACCAAGATCTCCCGAGGGGCAGCTCCCCGAGCCTGCCTCGCGAGGAGCGGAGATCTCTATGCAGGTACTCCGCCTCACGAGGCTCGCGATGACGTGAGCCATAACGACCAAGGCCAGGCGGGCGCCAGTGGGCACAGAGGAGGGAAGTTTCCTCTTTGGTGCTAACGAGGCAAGGACCAGCGCGGGTTCCCGAGGGATCCCCCAAAGGTTTCCATTCCGATGCAACAAGACCAAGACCACAAGCTCGGCAGGATGGATGTCATCACCGAGCCCACCACTACGTCATGGCCAGAAGCTTTGCAGGCGAAGACCACCTTTCGTCAGGATAAGATGTATCTCTTGTCCCCTTTCAAATTGGCCGTTGTGGAATCCCTTCCCGCCTAAGCTATGAGGGAAGAGGACTAAGGCCACTATAAATATAGGATAGTCACCACCGTAGAGGGAGATCTGATCCGATCCGATTCTGGTCATCTCTAGGCAGAACCATCCTAACCCACTGAGCCCTCGTGAGTTCGCTCACCCACTGTACTAGTTCATCCTCAACCTTCTCGTGAGGCTAATCCACCACAAAGCAGGAGTAGGGTTTTACACCGCAAGGTGGCCCGAACCTGGGTAAACTGTTGTGACCTTCCTCTCCCCATTCACACGAACTCGACGAGGCCAAGCCATGGAGTGATGAGCTTGAGGCTGCGGTTTGGCTAGATCTTTGCACACGCCCCAGATTTCGAACCTTGTTGGGTGTGCGGAGCCCCGATTCCGACAGAGACAAGTCCGGTGGAAATTTCTACTACCAAACCTCACTTGGTATCTTCAATTGAGGTAGTCCTGAAGCTTCTTCCTAGCTATCTCAGGTATGATCTCAGCTTTCTCGACAAGATATGTCATATCATGGATACTGCCTATGCACCATGTGATTTATTGATGATATCTATTGATCATATGCTCAATAGATATGCCTATGTGATAGGATACTCTATTGATTACTGAGAGGGCATTGTCCCTATCATTTGTATTGGCTTGTTTGTTGAGTGTTCTTTCAGGTTTACGCTTGTGCATCATTCATTGCGGGCTGACCAAGTTCGAGATGACATCCCATGGGATCCTGGTGGATTCATGGCATGGTGATGAGGAGAAGCAAAGAGCACACATGAGGAAGAGCGAAGCTGGAGCATGTATGAGAAAGCAAAAGGAGAGAGCTGTAGCTTAGAAAGTGATCAAGCGAGTGCTATTCGTCATAGTGCCCGGTGAGCTGTTTCATGACCCATTCGGAGTACATCATCATCATCATCAATTGAAACATGCTGAAATCAATTGCTATTTGGGTAGCGGAGCCATTTGTTAAATGTTTTCAAGCTGAATTCTACCTTCAGCATATTGATCTTGATGTGAATTAGTGTACCATGATTTCTGAATGCCTTGTAAACTAGTGATCTACACAATGCGTGCTTTGCTGAAATTAGTGCGAACTATTAGTTTTGAGTGCTCAAATCCCTAGTACACTAGAAAACTTCGTCATTTTCTAGTTTTACTTTGATACACCTAGATTACTATGTTTAGATGATGATTTTGTGCCAAGTGTGTTCCCATTCAGAGCAATCACTTAACCACTATGGATTAGCATGCTATGTTCTCTGGATCGGTAGCATGTGAACCAGACCTGGATGAGTGCAGATTCTTGTTTCCCTTTTGTATTCCTTTGCTCGAATAAGTAATAATGTATATAACTCCGATCAACCTACAGTAGCATGTCATGTTCCCTGGATCGGTGGCTTGTGAAATCTGGTTGGAACGGATAGGAGTTATTTATATTAAAAAGTTTGTAATTGTTGAACTAGGCGCATACCATGTTCTCTGGATCGGTGGTATGTTCCTTTGGGGAGACAAACAAAAAAACTAATAATTGGTCGAGCCAGGTGTATACCATGTTCTCGGGATCGGTGGTATGTTCTTTTGGTGAGACCGATAATATATTTTCAATTGCGTTTCTATTTCAATAAGTGGTTCAACCACAATGTTGTGTTCCTGGTAATAAGTGAGGATCGTGCTCTCTTTAGGAACCCTTTGGCATAATCAGCATTTGAACTTGCTAATCTTCTTTTATCATTGTAAAAGTTTAAAATGATCAAGTCTACTAGTATCCTATTGCTTTGTAGCACTCCTGACCATTAATTTTCACTAGCTAAGTCCGAAGCATGCATTGTTTGCAGATCTATTTTACCAGGACATTCTTTACTCAGCTCACTATTCATATTCTTGCTCTTGTCATATACGTTTGCTTGAGGACAAGCAAAGATTTAAGTGTGGGGGAACTTGATCAACACATTTGATACACATCTTTTGGCACTCAAATATGCGGTTTATCGAGTTATATTCATTCATTTCTTGCTATGAATTGTTGAATTTGTGAATGATAATCATATAAAGGGGTCATTTACTACTCAGTGGTTTGTTTTGCAGAAAAGGGCGAAAAGGCCCAAAATCCTTCTATATATAATGGAGAGCGTCAAGTGGTCGCGGTTGCTGTAATAGATGAAGAGATCCGAGCGTGAAGGAAAGAAGTAATTGAGGGCCAAATGAAAGATGAAGGGACCCGAGTTGATAGAAGAATATAGCTCCAGAGGCAAACTAGAGAAGGGAACGGATGTTCTTGTGAAGAAAGAAGGAAGCAGGAGGGCCAAATCACAAAGTGGCAGATCAGATCGTGGGGGATCAAAATCCCTGGCACGCCTCCATTCCCCATCGGTCCTGGATACACCTCTCTCTCTCCCTCACCCCTCCTTCTCCAACTCCGGCCGCCGACACGGCCAGGCCGGCGTGGTGGTGCGCCACCCAGCTCCATCCATCACAGACCCAACCATCCATCCATCTGCGCCATCTTCACCACACGCTTCCGCACCATCCACCATCAACGACGCCGCAAGCACACCATCAATCCATCTCAGCCGCCGCCGCGCCAGACCACCCACCAGCGACACCTCCTTCTGCTGATCCCGCAAACTTCTACTGCTGAATCTCTCCATCCCTCTCCCTAATGCCTATCTGTTGTTCCTCTGAACCCCTGCTGCTAGTCCTCTCAAAGCTCCCCACGCTGTTGCTCCTTCTCTCTACCTCCTATTCTTCCCTTCTTCTCTGAACCCAAAATACTGCTGCTTCTCTTCTCTCTTTACTTCTTGCAAATTTCTGAAAATTGTTAGGTGAACCTTGTGTACTCTTCCTAATTTCTGTAAAATTAAGATGTGTGATACTTTGTAATGTTCAGATTCTAAGAGTGCTCGCAACCTGCTATATGTTTAGTTGGTACTTGTCATGTGTTAATTAGTATTCTGCTAGTGTATGTGGGTGATCCCTATGTGTTTGTTTCTTGACTTGTGCTTGTTTAGTATTACTCATTTTGTTGATCTATGAGTACTAGAATTAAGTCTTGTAACTCCTCTGTTCGCATATGTCTGGTTATTGTGTCGTGATATATTTCGGTCCCTGTCATAGTATCGTTTCTTCCCTCTGCTACATGTATGATAGTTATATATGTGTCCTTTGTCATGCTACTTCCCTTTTGTTTTAGTTTCTACTATCTAAAGTAATATGAAAATAACAAAAAAGACAGAGTGAAGATAATCTTCATCACCCTTTGCTTCTGTGTATTTTCCTTTGTTGATGATCCTTGTTAGTGTTAGGTTTACTTTCTGTTTTCATCACCCAATATCGTGTCACCTAGCTTTAGCCGAGTATAGTAGCCGTTGCCTGGTCCCTATGGAGAACACGACACTGCAGATTTGGGCGAAATATCCCACTGTAACTACGATTGATCATCTGCCAGCTTGCCATCGCGAGCTCTTGCTCTCTCTGCTGTAGTGGCCATCTTCTCCTCCTAGTCCTTGAGCTCGCGGGATCGGTTGTTATACCAAGCGCGCAGCTCTTCCGCCTTGTCCTTCAATTGCTGGGTGGCCACATCCTGGGTCCTGTGCTCTTCTTGGATTGCCTCCTACCTCCGGCCATACCTCTCTTGCACTTCTTTGAGCCCGGAAGCCACCGTCTCCAGAAAAATCAAGTCCTTGGAGCTGTCGCCAGGGTCACTTGCTTCTTTGGCCCTTTGGGTCAAGGGAGCTAAGATGCGGCTGATCTCTTCATCAAAGTTTGCCCCGGCAAGAATTGACGAGCCGGGGGCTGTCGGGGTAGGGTGGGCGACAATCATCGCCAAGCTGCTTGCCGGGAAAATTACCCTCACATGTGTAGCATCACTCTGAAGAGGTGCTTTCTCTTCAACTTCCATGATGGAGCCAGAAATGCCGCCGGGGATTCCCTCTGTTCCTTCTGGGGCTTCATGGGTATCCCTAGGGGCTTCTGTGTGCCCCTCGCCAGTGGCAAGCTTGAGGGCCTCCGCAGCGGCATCCTTTCCTATGTCAGCCACTTCTTCCAAAAGCTCCTTCTCTTCAAACACGGGGGCTGCAAAAGGAAAATTGGAGGCAAGAGAGGCATAAGATTCAGAAGCTCAATCCAAAGGATCAAGAGAGCAAAGAGTTTTCAGATAAATGTTCGAAGGTCAATGGTTTACCTGCCAGAGACTGTTGAGAAGAAACTTCTCCTTCCCCGGCAGCGCTTGTTGGCGGGCGACTGGCGTCCACCTCTTTCACAGGGGTGGCTTCAGCGCGAACGGACCCAACCGTAGAAGTCCTTGCCGGCGAGCCCAATCCGTGAGCATCGCCTGTTGGATGGGCTGGTGTGGCCGTCGCTTGTTATTGGATTTCTCCTTGGTGGCCTCCGCTGGTCTCCTTGGCGGGCGACAGGAGGGAGGCTTCAGCGTGTCCGCCAGCGAACGAGGTCTGCCCCATGCCTTCATGCAGGGAGCTGGCCCGGGGACCGGGTACAACATCACCCCTGGTGTCCTTTGCTGGCTCAACCCCTGATGTCGGGCCCAGCTCCGCTGACATTTTGGCACATTTGTCCCGTTGAGCAAGAGTCTCTTCGTCCCTGTCAAGGCCAGCAGCATATGATCAGTTGAGAAACAAATAAAGGCAGAAGAACAATCATAATTAAGAAAGCAAGGTTCTTCCTCACTCTGGGTCATCGTGCATGGCGTCCATCTCATATACCAGGGGCTGGGATGTTTCCCTGGCCCTCTTGAGTGGCGGTGGGGTCCAGCTCGCTGCCGGTACCGGGCTTGATGGTGGCGTGGGGTCAACACGTTGCCAGGGATGCGGTGTCGGGGCTCGAGTGAGACGAGCTGAATGACGGCGGGTGGTGTCCTCCTTGGTGCACTTGGCGGTCGTCTTCTTCACCTTGGGCCCAGCCCGTGACGAAGACGCGACCACCGGATCTCGGCTACCTCTCTTGCGGAGCCGGCGCTTCTGCTCTGGAGCCTGAGGGCCCTCCTCAAGTCCTTCCTCCTCTTCGGGCGCTGCGGCCCCCTCTCCCCCAGCAGCCTCTGCCCCGACAGTCTCTGCCCCGACAGCCTTTGCCCCGACAGTTTCTGTCCCGGCAACCGTGGCCCCTAATGCCTCAAGCTTGGCAATCTCATCGTCAATTCGCTCTTCATCTGAGGAATTCACATCCTCATCATCATCGGCTCCCCCAACAGCCTTGATCCTTCGTGCTTCTGTAAGCCTGCTAAGTATGTACTCTTGCTCCTCTTCGGTGGTGCCCTTGGTAAAGTCTGTATCTTTCCTGGTGGCCCTCTCCTCTAAGCCAGAGGCCCAATCCATCTCGTCCTCCAAGCTAGGCAGTGGCCAGTCCACCTTGACTCCATTGGCATTGCAATCTGGCATCCACTTGAGGATCTGGTCCAATGCAGAGTTGATGTGCAGAGGAACGATCCTTGCCGGCAAATGGAAGTTGCCGGCCTTGTGGAACAACTACTCGCACAGCCAGGCATGGCTCATGACTGTCAGATTGTTGGCAACACCAAGGTAAAGCCGCATCCAGTCTGCAGCGTTCTTGTATTCCCAAGCAAAGCGATCCCTTCACTGCAATGGTGCAATACGGCGCCGGAGGAAGTCGGCTCCCACGTGCTCAATGGTGAGCCTGCCAGCTTTGAGGCGGGCAATTCTATTCAAAGCGGGGCGGAGCTTCTCATCGGTGACGCCCAGGTTGCGCCAATCTTTGCCGCGCACCGCACATTTGGTCTGCGGCAAGTAGAACGAAAGGGCTTCGGGGTCCTGAATCCAGTACCAATCACCTCTTCACTCCTCCCACTTGTCGTGTAGTTGCGCTCCAAGGTAATCCCAATCTTCCTTCTTCCCCCGCGGAATCCAAGTTATATTCCCCGAAAGGGATTTATCGTCGATAAGGGGGATATAGAAGTGGCGGAACAGATCCACGTTGGGGCCGACTTGTGATGCCCCCAGCTCAATCGTGCACTATTCATACACGCAAATGCACACGATCAAGCCTAAGGACTCACGGGAAGATATCACAACACAACTCTAAAACATAAATAAAGTCATACAAGCTTCATATTACAAGCCAGGGGCCTCGAGGGCTCAAATACATAAGCTTGCGAACAAGCGTCAGCGGAAGCATCAGATATCTGAGTACAGATATGAAACAGAAACAGAAAGGCCTTTAGAAAGGCGGGGCAAAATAAAACACTACGATCGAAAGGCGTAGGTCTCCTGCCTGGGACCCTCCGATCCTACTCCTGGTCGTCAGTCAACTCGTAGTAGTATCCATCCTCTGGGTAGTAGTAGCGATCGTCGGCGGGGACAGCTGTCTCAGGGGCTCCGTCATCTTGGTCACGACAAACTGATATGGGGAGAAAAGGAAAACAAAGCAACCGTGAGTACTCAGAAGTACTCAGCAAACAAGGATCTACACTACATATGCAACATTTTCAAAGGGAGGCTGTATATGTGGACTGGGCTGCAGAAATGCCAGAATAGAGAGAAGGCCTAGTCCAATCGAAGACTAGCATCTTCAGAGGTCTTGCAGCATTAGAAGAGTGTACACAGTACCATATAATGTAGCAGTATCATTAAGTCTCAACCTCATCCAGAGATCCTTTCTCGACTCCCTGCGAGAAAGCAATCCCAGAGCCATACAGTCATCAACCTCGTCCTGAGATCCCTTCTCGACTCCCTGCGAGAAGCAATCCCAGAGCCTCATATCCGGGTCTCATCTCAACTTCTAGCTGTAACGATCGGGATACAACTCCGAGTGTCCTTTACCATAGGACCGGCTATCGATAGAAGTTTTCTTCCCTGCAGGGGTGCACCAACTTACCCAACACGCTCGATTAACTCTGGTCGGACACACTTTCCTGGGTCATGCCCGGCCTCGGCCAAACGACACACCGCAGCCCTACCTAGAGCTCAGCAGAGAGGTCCCCGCCGGTCTACATCCTAAGCACTCAGGGGTCTTGGGCCGTCGCCCTGTGCACTCCGAGTCGTTGCGAGCAGGGTGGATACCAGCGCCAACGGCACGATCCGACCCGGCCGCAATGCTGAACTGGACGTCTGACAGAACTGTCGGCTGATGCTACGATGCAGAACGCCCATACTATGCCCACGTGATGGTTAGTGCTATCAGGCCAGAGGCCTGCTCGGATCAAATATCCAAATCGCTAGTACCTTGGGCTTGCGGTAATGAGCAGAGACTCACTAAAGATGTGACCCCGTCGCCCCGTCTCGAGGACTTGCGGCAAGGGTCATGAATGCCCGGCCACGCCTCGTATTCACCACTCAGGCACCACACAGGCATCCGTCTTCACAACACTTGCCTCTCAGGCGCACGCGGGTACCCCTCAGGGTCGACCCGCCTATCCAAGTAACAGTGTAAAGTCCAAGTATCCGTGTGTCCATAACATCAGAGGAATCCGAGGTATCACCCTCGTTGAATTCCTACTTGATGTATCCGTCAAGGTGAACTCGGAGGAATCACCCTCGATGGGTTCACACTTGATGTGTTGCACGACAGCGTTGTTACCAGAAGTGGTGAAGGAGGAATCACCCTCGATGACCACGACCAAATAGCTACTCTACAGAGTTAACATCAGAAGTGCTACAAGAGGTTTCACCCTCGGCACTCGATAGTAACGCTGCAGTGTCGTTACAACTAAGGGGGGGGGGGGTGATGTGCGGTGTCGGGGCCTGGTCTTCAATCCCGTTGATCGGGTCTTCGGATAATCCAGCGGGGCAATCGGGATAAGTGGGGTCACTGATAGGTCTCTACCCAGCCTAAACTAAGTAGTCTAGGTTATGCAGGTAATTATCAACAGCAGGTTACAATAAACAGGCTATGCATCAGAGTAGGTAAAGCAGTAGCAGCAGCAATTCTAATGCAAGCATGAGAAATTAGAATGGGCGATATCGGATGATCAAACGGGGGGGGGGGGGGGGGGGCCTTTGCCTGGTTGCAATCGGCGGCAAGGCAAGGTCGGTCAATGGTGGCGTCGGGCTCCTGAGTTGCGTCGACCTCGGGGACGACGTCGGTGTCGGGGGCTACCGAGAGAGAAGAGGGGGAGGAAATAGTATAAATACACAGCAAACATGAGCAACACAAAGTACGACATGACAATATGCAGTGCCGGGTGTGTCCTAACGTATGGTTGCACGTCACCGAGGAAGGGGGAATCCATCCGGGAATGTTTTCCCGGTTCCGGACATTTGTCAGACAGATGACCGGAGAGGGACGGTTGCATGTTTGGATAGTTAGGGACGTGTGACGGACGAACGGACCGCGTATTCGAATTCGTCTCGTCGTTCTGAGCAACTTTCATGTAGAAAGTATTTTCATCGGAGTTACGGTTTATTTTATATGAATTTCTAAAGATTTAAACAATTTCTGGAATTTAATTAATTTATTAAATCAACATTATCCGAAACAGTGTTGATGACGTCAGCATGACCTCATGCTGACGTCAGCAGTCATCTGACACGTGGGTCCCACCTGTCATAGACTGTTAGGTTAATTAGTGATTAGCTAACTAATTACTATTTAATTAAACTAATTAATTAAACTAGGTTAATCTAAACAGGGTTAATTAACTTAATTAATTAACTAATTAATTAATTAATTATTAATTTTAATTATTTTTATTTTATTTTTATTTCTTTTTTTTTAAATCGTTTCAGGGCTGGGCCCCATCTGTCTGTGGCACAGGGCGCGGGGGCCCCACTGGGCAGTGGCCCATCGGGGGTATGCGGGCGCGGGCGTGCGGGTGACGGGGCGCGGGCTAACGGGCCACGGGCGCGGCGCGCGAGCGCGCGGGCGAGGCGGAGCCAGGGGGCAGGGCGGCGGCGTGGCGATCGCAGGCGAGCAGCAAGCAGGAACGCGGCGGACAGGTGCAGCGGTGGCCGCGAATCGGCGGGGATGCGGGGCGCGCGAGGGGGGAGTTGTGGGCGCGGCGACGAGGCGAGCCGGCGCGGCTGTGGCCGCGCGGGCGCGCGCGTTGGCGGCTCGAGCTGCAGCAAGCCGAAGCAGCAGCGCAGCGCGCGGGAAGGAGGAGCAGGGCGCGACGTGCGCAAGGCCGGAGCGCGGCGAGCCGGCGGTGGCCGAGGGGAGAAGGAGGGGGGCGGCAGCGGTGCTCGTGGTGGCGGACGGGGACGACGCGGCGCAGGGGAGGAGGCGACGTCCGGCGAGCGTGCGGCGAGGCGACCGACGATGGCGCCGGGCGCTCGGGCGCGGCGTCTGTGGCGACGCGGCCTCGATCCTGTCCTGGATCGGGAGGGGGCGACGGGGACGGCGAGGTGGCCTCGACGAGGGGCGCTGGCGTGGCGGCGGGGACGGGAGGCGTCCGGCGAGGCGACGCAGGTGAGGTGGGCAGCGGGGCGCTGCCCCGATCCAGTCGGGGAGGGGGGGGGAAGGGGCGTGGGGGAGAGAGTGGGGATTGAGTGGGGGCTAGGGTTTCGGGGGTGGGTGCCCCTGGGGGGGTTATAGGCCGGGGGTTGGGCTGGCCTGGTGGGTGGCCAACTGGGCCACGGCCCAGCAGGGGGGTTGGTTTTTTTATTATTTTCTCTTTTGTTTTCTTTTTGTCTTTTTCCTTTTTTTATTTATTCATATCTCCTGCTTAGTAAATTGTTTGGCCTCAAAATGATTTTTGTAGAACATGACAATTGTTCCAATAAATACTAGGCATCCTCTATCACTGTCAAAAATTAGTTTGGAGTCAATTTGAGTTCACACAATTTTTATAATAAACAAAATGCATTAATCCTTACTGTTTTGGTAAAGTTTGAGCCACTAATTAATTTATTTATTGTTGGTTTCAATTTTAGAATAGTCTCTGGAATATTTGCTATTTATTGAACATTTTAGTTTTTATGCTGGACAACTTTTATTTTCCACTTTCATTTAAATTTGGATTTTGACTTAGGAGTTGAAATGCAATATAATGCTAATGATGAGCATGCACTGTTAAACATGATGACATGACATAATCAAAAGGGTGATTACTGCAGTTAACCACTGGGGGTGTTACACGACTCCCACAAAATTCTCGCAGAAATGATCAAACACCGCCGTGCACGTCATCGCATTGGGCGTGAAATCCAGCAGACGGAACTCAAAAGCGTACATCATGGCGCTGAAGAAGTCGGAAAAGGGGGGAGAAAACCCGCAGTAGAAATATGCGCAGAAAAAGTAATAAGAGTACTGGAATCTTGGATCCATCAGGGATGACAACTGGTTCCCCATGGCCTTTGGTTTTTCCTCCCCCACATGTATGCATACCTGTGGATCAGAGTATTGCCATCCAGGTCTGACAGCAAGAAGACCACATTCTCCCGCGACCAGCGCTTCCGCCTCCTTCTTCTCCTATGCCCTCAGGTCTTCCGGTTGGACCGCCTGCTTTCATTTCACGACACTCTTCTTGCGCCCCATTCCTTCAGGTGATGGGAAGGGAGAGATCTGGTGTGATGGAGAAAGGGGTGGTGGCGGCGGAGGCAGTTTCTGTCGCAAGGAAGAAGATGAGGCGGGAGGGGTGAAGGGTGTGAATGAGCAGCGCTCCTTTCGTGTCTCCCCTGTTTTATTGGGACCACACGAAGGGGTTGGCTCTCCACTATTCCCCCTGCAAAATCGCCTTTAACAGGTGCACTACCCCAGTAACCGCTGCAAAACCACGATTCCACGACCCGCAGTAACTGCGTGGGATGGACGTGTGATTGACAGGTCAGTAAAATTATTAACGCGCGGACAGAGGATTTCTTTCGCGTGTCTGTGCAATGTTTGGGCCTAACCCAACGACGCCCACGGCGCGTATGGCTCAGGCCCGGGGGCTACTGTCGGTGTAACCAAACAGGGGGCCGTTGGGCACTTGCGATGAACCTCGGACCTCTTGTCAGCAGAGTCTGAAACACACAAACACCAACAACACAACACGCAAAGGAAACACAAGTAAGTACAAGTGCTGGAGATGATGGGCGAGGAAAGGAACATAAGAGAAACAGGGCAGACCACTTAGTGTACCCCGTGCACACGGGTGTTAGACCCCCGTGGGCACGGAGGTCCCGTGCGCACGGTACACGACCGTTGACATGAGGCCCCGTGCAAACGGGCGTCAAACACCCCGTGGACACGGGGGTCTCCTAGTGGTATCCACTTCCATATCACAATCTAGTAGTGGGTGCTGTAAAGAGACCATCACCGAACTGCGCCCTACTTCTCTGCTGTTGCAAGAAAAAGTGACAGCCCTAATCTAGATCATGGGGAACCCTAAGAACTACCAATGGATCCATGTAGCAAAAGGAAAGAGAGGGGAATGGGAAATACCGAAGGAGGAACCCATCTCGGATGATCTTCACGGAGCAAAGGCCCCCGACGGCGCACGGAGGAGCACCGACGAGGGGAGGCGGCGGCGGCGGCGCTGGAGATCCCCTGGGGTGTGGAGGGGGCGATGGGTGGGAATGAACCCGTCCCCCCATGCCCCACCTCTTCAGGGCCAGAAACCGCACATCCCGTGCGCACGGGCTAAGTGAGCCCCATGCACACGGGGGTCCCGTGTGCATGGTACACAACCCGTGGGCACGGGGCCCCGTGCGCATGGGGTATTCAGGATCATTTGACCATAGATAATCCTCGACGGTATGGCTGAATGGGAATTCTTACCAAGCCTTGAAGGAGTATTTTAGTCTAATTTTCCAAATACGTCGCACCCGAAATCCAACACTACTAGAAGGGTATATGTGCAGCACTTGCACTAGATGAGAAAATCAACAAAAGCGAAACACAAGAGAACCAAAGACACGAAGGCGAGAACAACACACACAAGAACACGAACTCAACCTCCAAGGGAGGGCGGTGGCCAAAGCCATCATGTTTGAGTTTGTTTGGTATGGCACCGCGAAGATATGAACCTTTAGGCCCAAGACCAACACTCATCTTTGAAGCACAAGTGCCACCTAAATGTGACTAATGTGAAAGATATTTTTTCAATTTATGCACTTCTAGGATGAGGTAGCTCATGAGTTGAGCTAGCTCCCCCTAGATTTGTTCCTACATCTAAACAAGATATTATATGAGTATTTGTGCATGAGCAAGAATCTCAACCCAAGTTAATTATATCCACGATATTTAGCTCATGCCTTAACTCGTGGAATCTTGCTTCATCAAGTGGCTTGGTGAAAATATCGGCAAGTTGCTTCTCGGTGTTGACATGGAATAAATCAATGTCTCCCTTGGCCACATGATCTCGAATAAAATGATGACGAATATCAATATGCTTGGTCTTGCTATGTAACACTAGATTTTTGGCGATCTTGATTGCACTTTCATTGTCGCACAAAAGAGGCACTTTGTCACACTTGACACCGTAATCCATCAAAGTTTGCCTCATCCATAATAACTGTGCACAACAACTTCCGGCGGCAATGTACTCGGCTTCGGCGGTTGAGAGAGATATACAAATTTGCTTCTTCGACGACCAAATTACCAAAGATCTCCCTAGGAATTGACATGAACCGAAAGTGGACTTGCGGTCAACCTTGTCCCCGGCCCAATCCGAATCTGAGTAGCCCACTAACTTGAAGGTTGATCATTTGTGATACCAAAGGCCCAAGTTTGGGGTATGAACCAAATACCGAAGGATTCTTTTCACTGCCGAATAGTGGCTTTCCTTAGGAGCGGATTGAAATCTTGCACACATACACACACTCAACATAATATCCAGTCTAGATGCACAAAGGTAAAGCAAGGAACCGATCATGGAGCAATATACCTTTTGATCCACTTCTTTACCATTGGGATCAAGATTAAGTTGGCCATTTGTTGGCATGGGTGCCTTCATGGGCTTGACATCTTGCATTTTGAACCTCTTGAGCATGTCTTCAATATAAAGAGATTGGTTGATGAAGGTTCCCCCTCTCAATTGCTTTACTTGAAAACCAAGGAAGAACTTCAACTCTCCCATCATGCTCATGGCAAACTCCTTAGTCATAAGATTCTCAAACTCAACATTAATAGCATGGTTAGTGGACCCAAAGATAATATCATCAACATATATTTGGCACACAAACAATTCTCCTTTTACCCTCTTTGTGAAGAGAGTGGAATCTATTACCCCTATCTGGAACCCCTTCTCGCTTAGGAACGCTGTAAGGTGATCATACCAAGCACGAGGTGCTTGTTTAAGTCCATAGAGTGCCTTATGGAGTTCATAAATGTGAGAGGGGTGATCGAGGTCTTCGAAACCGGGAGGTTGCTTGACATACACCAACTCCTTAAGTGGACCATTAAGAAATGCACTCTTCACATCCATTTGATACAATTTAAAATCATGATGAGAGGCATATGCAAGCAAGATGCGAATGGATTCAAGACGGGGAACGGGGGCAAAAGTAACTTAGGTGAAACCTTGTGCCACTACCTTTGCCTTGTTTCTAGTTACTTGTCCATGCTCATCTTGTTTGTTCTTGAAAATCCACTTTGTTCCAATGAATTTATGATGCTCTTTGTGCCTCTCCACAAGAGTCCATACTTTGTTGTGGGTGAAGTTGTTGAGTTCTTCATGCATGGCATCTACCCAATCCAGGTCGTCAAGTGCATCTTCAACCTTAAGGGGTTCAACACAAGAGACAAACGAGTGATGTTCACAAAAGTTTGCCAAACGTCTACGAGTAGTTACCCCCTTTTTATGCTTCCATTAGATGTTCTTGGTGAGATGTTGAAGATGCTTTAACTTGGAGGCCACTTTTTGCTCTTTGAGTGCAATCTCTTCTTCACTTGGTTTTGAACTCGATGAAGAAGCTTGCCCTTGAGATTGTTTTAACCTTGGAGACACCCTTCTCTTCACAACTACAAGTTCTTGTTCATTGGGATGTGACGATGATGAAGCCACTTGAGGTTGAGTTTGATCTTGACCTTGATCACGGACTTGAGCATGATCTTGAGCCTCAATAATTGGTTCTTCAACATTTGGATAAGCTTGCCCTTGATCTTGCTTGGGAACATGAGGGACTTGATCTTGTTCTTGTAGGTTCATGATCTGCCATAGCATCTTGTACAAGAGCTGGCGGTGATGACTTCCCTTGTTGAGACTCCACAAGAGGGGCTCTTACTCCTTCTTCTTCTACTTGGACTTGGGGTGTTTCTTGTGGACGAATGTGGCCTATCCCCATGGTCCTTATAGCTTGCGAAGGAGCCTCATCACCTACAACACTAGGAACAATTTACTCCACGCGGGAACTGTTATCTTCATCAAACACCATTCACCGTTTCCTCAATGCATTCGGTGGATTTATTGAGAACTCGGTAAGCATGAGAGTTTGATGCATATCCAACAAATATGCCCTCATAAGTTTTAGGCTCAAACTTAGCTAGATGGGATTTTTTGTTTAGAATGAAACACTTACAACCGCATACTCGAAAGTATTTGATGTTAAGCTTTCTCCCGATTAGGAGTTCGTAGGGGGTCTTGTTCTTGAGCTTGCGAAGATAAAGTCAGTTTGTAGCATGACACGCGGTGTTGATAGTTTCGACCCAAAGCTTGTATGGAGACTTGTATTCGTCAAGCATGGTCCTAGCCATCTCAATAAGAGTCCGATTCTTCCTCTCCGCAACACCATTACATTGGGGAGTATATGGTGCGGCATATTGATGCTTTATCCCCTCATCACTCAAGAATTCACATATCATGTAGTTCTTGAACTCGGTGCCATTGTCACTTCGAATTGCCTTGATCTCATAATTATGTTGGCGTTGTGCTTCTTTGGCAAAGTTGATGAAGGTGTCTTGAGTTTCATCTTTAGTCTTGAGAAAGAACACCCAAGTATATCTTGTATAGTCATCGACAATGACAAGGCAATACCTCCTCCCTCCCATACTATCATAAGATGGAGGCCCAAATAGATCCAAGTGGATAAGCTCGAGATGCCTCAAGGTGGTGATGATAGTCGTTACTCTATGAGCTTTTTCATGTAGCTTTCCGGCAATGCAAGCACTACAAGGACAATCTTTGGCAAAAGACACATTGGTTAGTCCAAGGATGTCTCCCCCTTTAAGAGAGTTTGCAAATTTCTCATGCCAACGTGGGCTAGCCGTCGGTGCCAAAGCCACCCCACATCGGCCTTGGCCATTACACATGCTGCAAGATGAGTTTTCTCTTTTGAGAAATCAACCACGTAAAGGTTGTCTTCAACATGCCCAACAAAGATCACTTTTAGATTACTTCTCTGAAAGACGGTCACATGAAATTCACCGAAATGAGAATCATAACCGGCACATGCCAATTGAATAGTTGAAAGTAAATTTTAGTGAAGGGATTGAACAAGCATGACATCTGAAAGTGATGAATCACTAGAGATTACCACCTTGCCCAATCCCAATACCTTGCCCTTGCTATTATCACCAATGGATATGTTCGAAGAGGCCTTGAGTGAATCAACGAACTCCACAAGCATCTCCCTCTCTCCGGTCATATGATTGGTGCACCCACTATCAATCACCCATTGTGTTCCACCGGAGACATAGTCCTACAAGAATCAAGCTTTTGATTTAAGTACCTATTTTCAATGGGTCCTAGAGAGTTAGCAATAAGGGTCTTAGGAACCCAAATAGTCCAAGCATAATCATCATAGTTAGTGCCAACAAATTTTGCAAATGTGTAACCATCATCTCCTCTCATGAGGACATAAGATGGATTATTCTTGCCGGCAAAATCCTTGGGAATGGCCTTGTCCCTAGTGACCTTGCCATTCCAACAACCCCCTTTTCCTTCTCCTTCTCCTTGTGCCCTTCTTGCACAAACACTACCTTTTGGGGAGGAGGAGGAGTAGGACCAACCTTCTTCTTGTTCCTCTTCTTCTTGTTCTTACCTTTCTTGGACGCGGGGTCAAACCCAATTCCCTCCTTGGCAACACAATCTTTTTGGTTACTCAAGAGGTCATTGAGGTTTTTCTCCCCTTGAATGCATGACACAAGCCCTTTCTCAATTTGGGCCTTTAACTTCTTATTCTCCTCTTGGAGAGAGATGCAATCATGAACAAAGTTAGCCGCACAAGATTCATCATTTAACTCCATATGAGGTACGGAAGTAAGTGCCTTAATGGTTGTAGCTTTTAGTTGAGCATAAGACTCGATGAGAGCAATGAGGTCACCTTTGACAACCTTGGAACTAGTCACAAGGAACTCATGTTCCTCAACAAGTCTCGTGTGATCGACTAGAAGCTTCTCAACTCTAACATTAAGAGCATCCTTGTTCTCAAGAGCAAGTTGCAAAGCATCATTGGTTTTAACAAAGTCAATTTGATGAGCCGACAAGGCTTCCCAAGTGATGCTCTCATGACACTCTATTCATGTAGTTCGTGCTCGAGGAGTTCTACTCTCTTTTTTCCTCTATGAGGAGGTTTTCAACGTTCTCAATAAAATCATCACGTTCAGCAAGTGACTTAAGGAGATCGCCAAAACGAGCATGAGCTTCACCATGAAGACTCTTCGTGAAAGCCATCAAGGATTCCTCATCATTATCCATGCCCTCTTCACACTCATCCTCCACTATCTCACTTGAGACATTGGGAGTGTAGATGGAGGGTTTTTGAGATTTGGACTTAGTTTTTACCTCTTTGGCTATAAGAAACCGATGAGTAAAAGGCTTGTCCTTGTTTGGATAGTCGAAGAGGCCAGTGGTGGAGGAGGAGGTAGTGGCATGCATGGCAATGGCGGCCGTGCCCACTTGATCATCATCACCGTCATCTTCATCTCCGGACATGTATTCTTCATGGACTAGAGCCTTGTCATCTTTCCTCTTTGTGAACTTGGTGAACTTGTTCTTCTTGAGCACAAGCTTCTCGGACTTGTCTTCACGTCTCTCACACGTACAATCATGCACAAAGTGTCTTGGGCTATCACAATTGTAGCATTTCCTTCGTCCAAACGATCTTCCTTGAAGATTTTTCCCTTTGTTTGCCATGGTCCCGGAGTACTTTTTGACTAAATGAGCCAAGTCTTCCGCAAAGTCATTTGCTAGGCATGAAGTGTCAACATCTTCCTCACATGTCTCTTCAATCACTTCTTCATTCCTTGAGGGTTGACTAACCACTTTCTTGGCCTTCAAGGCAAGATTGGAATTCTTGGTTGCTTGAGAAATTGCAAAGGTCTTCTTGGACTTGGTCTCCAAAAGAACATGAGTGGAGAAAGTGGAGACAACTTGAGCCACGGTCAACTTGTGATAATCCAGGCGTTGATGTATCATCATGACCATTGTATGTTCCGTGAGAACCATAGCATATATGAACTTGTCCTTGATGAAATCATCATTTGCCCAAGTGCACCTAAAGGTTCTCAAGTTGAGAAAAGGGACTTCAACCTTCGGTAGACCTCTTCCGGGGACTCACCCTCATTCCTCACAAAGAGATTGACTTCTTGCTTGAGCAAAGCCAATCGAGATCTTCGAATTGCTTCATCTCCTTCGAGAGCCTCCTCAAGGCAATCCCAAATTTCCTTGGTGGTCCTAAGGAGGGCAATGGAGTCTGTAAGGTTGTAAAACCTTATATTAGAGCACAAGGCTCTCATACAAATTGAAAGGATCGATACGGTCGACTAGAGGGGGGGGGGGTGAATAGGAGACTTCAAATTTTAATCTTTCTTGTCAATTTTAAGGTTTAGAGGATAAATAGGGTTCACTAGATATGCAACTAGGTGAAGACAACCTATATGACAAGCAAGCTTAAAGCTAAATATGCTAGGCAACAAACTAATTAGCAAGCCAACAAGCATACAAGGCAAAGTAAAGTGCAGGAAAGGACTAACCACAAGTGAGACGAGGACGCGGATTTTATCCCGAAGTTCATTTTTCCTTGGGGAAGAGCTACTCTCCGTTTAGAGCAGTGTCGGAGCCAAAGCTTGCGAAACTCCATGAAGGCTCACTGTAATCTCTTTCGAGTCACCCAATGGATGAGCCTCGAATCACACGGGGTTGGTCTTGAAGGCAACCACCACACCTTTACAAACTTCTCCGGAGCACACCACAAGCAAGGAAGCTTCCGGAGGAACCTCTAACCGCCTAGGATCCCAAGCTCCAAGAGTAACAAGTCAATGGGGAAGAAATGTTGTGGGGAACGCGATTTGGTTTGGTCAAAGTCTAGATCGGATCTTGCTCTCCCAATCCCCAAAGTTACAATAATTTTGGGTGGAGGGATTGATAGTATTGAGCAAAAGGAGGTGTAGCAATGGTGGAGCTCAACAAGACATTAGGGTTAGGGATGGAGGAGGAAGAAGGGGGCTTTTATAGTGTTTTTGGTGGGGTGGGGATTTCTGCCGGCTGGACCATGGGTGCACGGGCTAAGTCAGCCCCGCGCGCACGGGGTACTCAGGAACAAATGCAGCACCCCGTGCGCACGGGGTACCCAGGAAGTTACACAGTAACCCGTGGGCATGGGGATCAAAAGACCCCATGCGCATGGGGTACCCAGGAAGTTACGCAGTACCCCGTGCGCACGGGGGTCAAAAGACCCCATGCGCACGGGGTACCCAGAAACCTTCTGTTGCAAACTTTCTGAGTACCACAATGAAGCACACTACATAATTATGTGGTAGGAGTGGGTAAGCTGGTGTATAAGTTTTGGCAAAGGCATTCCCACACAACACAGATCCACACCGACCCCTCTTAATAGTGCAGCCTTTCCTACGACCCGAATCGAACCAAAAAGAAAACCTTCGAATCGCCGGTAGACCACGCCTTTGATCTTTTTGAATTGGGGGGGGGGTCGCACACCTCCATCCAGAAAACTTGGAACCAATATCCTGAGATAAACTTTAGCACCCGATATTAGTTCCACTAACCATATTGTCATCACACCAAAATATAATATAAGTGACACTTGCAATTTCAGCTGCTGTGAAGGTACAAGAACACCGCTTGGCGTTATGGCGTGCCCATCTTGCGATGGACGCGGTACGTGTCTCGACGTCGTTCCCCTGGACCGTCGCCGCCGGAGCCGTCGCAGCGAGAGGGTCGCGGCTCACGCCTGACCTAGCGGGGTCACTCTTATGGTCTCGCTCACTGGTGTACCGAGGAGGCGGGGGCCACGTGCCCGCGTCCCTGGCGCCGTTGTTGCTATCTCCGCCGAAGGGTCGAGGTAGATGTCCGCCTCCGGCGTCTCCTCCCCCCTTCCCCACTGTAGCGGGCACGACGACCGCACCTCCCGTGCCGGCCGCGCCCACCGTGGCATCCTCACCATCCATGGCGGCGGCGTCGCCCGCGCCGTCTGCAGGCGCATGTGGTGTGAGCTTGGATGTTGATGGTTTATTCACCATGGAGCCCTTCTTCTTGGGCACCATTAAAGTTGAAGAAGATGCTAATCTTGATGAAGTCGACGCGCCGGTGATGCCCCCTACCTGGTGCGCCAAAGATGTCCGCACCAGAGCCGGTGATCTATGGGGTGATGCAACCCCTTTCCTGGTTACAAGGGAAGTGCACCAAGCACAAAGAGCAAGACGATGAGGGACGCGCCGATTTTACCCAGGTCCGGGCCGCTGAGAAGCGTAAAACCTACTCCTACCTTGGTTTATGGATGGGTGTGTGCAAAGATACACGGAGCGCTCTCCCCCGGCAAGTCACAAAGGGAGGGCAGCTGCACGGATATGTATGTGTGTGGTTTTGAAGGATTCGACCCCCTGTACAGGTTGCCCTGGCCCTCCTTTTATAGTTCAAGGGGTTACCACAGTGGCAAAAGGGTCATTACAGGGTGATTAGTTTGATACAGAACTATCATACCTAACTCTGCTAGTTAGGAAAAAATGCATTAAATGCGTCACTAGGTGTTGTCAAGAGGATGAGCCCCGACAAGGTTGCCGCACTGCCTGCTCGTCTACCTCTCATTAGCTTGACACGCCGTTAGGATGGGTGTCAATAAAGGTGATTTTCCTTCCGGCGAGCTGACACGTGCACGCGAGCTCCACTGCACCGTTTGTGCGCTCGACACCTCACCGAAGAGCTAACAGCTGGCTGGTGAGGTGGAGCGTTGGCGGTTGACGGGGACCTGTTTGCCGTGGGGCTTGCCGGGCCTTCGTCCTGCCCTGCCGGCAAGAGCCTGCTTCTAGCACTTCATTTCTGCAAGTGATCTTGGTCTTCTTGATGCGCTCGTTGATCTCACGAAGAGCTACTCCTTTGATTTAGAGGCCTTCACTAAGGCTTTAACTTGGCGGGGAGCTACTACTGGTCTGTGCATAAGTTGGGTATTACACACCCATGTTTAATACACAAACAACCATGTGGCAGGTGGTGCACCCATGGTGCAATCACCTCCATGGCAATAGTCCCAGCAGCAGTGCCAACACGTGTAGCAGACCCAACAAAATGTGCAGTTCGACGACGTGTCAATGGCTTCCTCAGATCCGTGGACACAACAAGATCAGTGGCAGTTGCTGCTAAACATACGAGCAGAGGATGCCCATACTCCCATCCAACAATGCCGGGAGGCGCGCCATCAATCAGACGAGCATAACGGTCTAGCCGTCGATGAGCCAGTGCCCGTTGTTGGTGGGTACCTGCCTTACGAGGTTGGGCGCCCCGCCTTCACATGTGAGCTGCGGCAAGCTTGCTGGCCGTCTGTCCACGCGATCAAGCCCGAAGTACCAGAAAAGCACGATGGCCAGCTCAATCCGGCAGAACTCTTGGGCATTTACACGATCGCCATGCAAGCTGCCGGGGGAAGTGATGAGAAGATTCTAACTATTTCCCATTGGTGCTCAAGCACAATGTGAGATCTTGGTTGATGAATTTGCCGGAAAACTCCATTTCTTCATGGTCAGATCTTTGCAACGAGTTCATTGGTGCCTTTACCGGAGCACAGAAAGGCCCGGGGTTACCCAGCGACTTGCAAGTGATCCCACAAAAGGAAGGAGAAGACCTGCGCAAATACATCCAGAGATTCAGTCGTGTGCACTGCAGCATTCCGGACATACACCCCGCAGCTGTGATTGCTGCATTCCACACGAATGTGCGCAATCGTAAGATGCGGGAGAAGATGCATATTCGGTTGCCGAGAACCGTCAACGAGCTTTACACGTTGGCGTACAAGTGTGCACGAGCTCAGGAAGGAAGAAGACTTCCCGGGGAAGATGCCGGCATTGAAGTCGACTCTGAAAATGACGATGCTGCCGCCCCGAAGAAGAAAGGTCAAAGGCGCAACAGAAAAGCGCAAAGACAAGTCAGTTACGGCCGTAGAGGGATCCGGTGATTCTAGCCCCGCCAAGAAAACCAAGACGGAAAGCACCAGCAAGGAAGCAGCTGTATGCTTTGATTGCCAGGTTACCGCGACAGGGGAGAAGGCCGGCAAATCTGACGGGCGTACTACAAGATCCACCGTACCAAAGGTCATGACCTCCAGGAGTGCTACCAAGTCGAGCAGCTAGTTGAGAAATAGAAAGCTGAGTATGAGAAGTGAGACAAGGAGAAGGGCCAGGCTGGTACGAGTGGATCCGGCAAGAAGGGTCACGGCGGCCGAGGTGGACGTCGCAGCAACACTAGCCAGAAGAAAGAAAATCCCGCCAGGGGCAGAGAGAAAAAAGAGGATGAAGAGAGCGAAGAGGAGGATGACGATGAGTCTAGTGAACCGGAATTCCAGAAGGCAACAAAGGCCATGTGCATTGATGGGGGTGCATCTTTGCACTCCTCTCACCGCCAGCTCAAGTAGTGGGCACGTGAAATTAATGCGGCGGAGCCGGCAACAGATGCTCAAAAGCCCCTCAATTGGTCCCACACGCCTATTATTTTTGATGCCGAGGATCACCCTGATCACACAACTACGGTCGTGTGTTTGCCGTTGTTGATTTCACCAACGATACGCAACCTTAAGGTCACAAAAATACTAGTTGATGGTGGGGCTGGCTTGAACTTGATCTCCCCTGAGGTGATCGAGAGGGTGCAAATTTCCGAGGGAGTGCTCAAGAAAACCATGACATTCCAAGGAATCAACCCGGGAAGGAGCCAACCTAAGGGAAAAATCACGCTGCTGGTGACGTTTGGCGGGGAACTGAACTATAGGACAGAGAAAATTGTGTGTGATGTTGTTAAGATCCCCTTGCCGTTCAATGGAATTCTGGGTCGCCCAGCCTTGGCCATCTTTATGGAAGCATTGCACTATGCCTACAACATGTTGAAGATGTCGGGGCCCATGGGTGTCATGTCCATCAACTCTGACAAGAAGATGCAATCATATGTGTAGACAAGCTCTACAGAGAGGCAGTGGCAGCAGAGTCCATCAAGACCACAACCCCCGCCAAGGAAAAGAAAAGCTGGAAACCCGGAAAGACATCTAGTGAGACTTCCGGGAAGCACGCCTCCTCGGAGCGCTGCGCACCCATTGACGACTTGCCGGAAATTTCTTCCGGCAAGAGGTCCAAGGCCACTCCGCCTGCAACAAAGAAGGTGCCGACAAGGGAGGATGGCACTAGCGGTACTTGCACCATTGGTGCCACCCTAGACAACAAATAGGAAAGTGCACTCGTTGCCTTTCAGCGAGCAAATGTAGATGTGTTTGCATGGCAACCATCAGACATTCCCGGTGTTCCCAGGGAGGTAATCAAGCACCACCTTGCTGTCTGTCCTCATGCTTGGCCCGTCAAGCAGAAGGTCAGGAATCAGGCTTTGGAATGACAATATTTCATAGCTGAAGAGATCAAGAGAATCGAGGCAGTAGACTTGGTTAGAGGTGTGTTACATCCAACTTGGTTGGCAAACCCAGTTGTCGTGTGTAAGGCAAATGGGAAATGGAGGCTTTGCATTGATTACACTGATCTCAACAAAGCATGTCCGCAGGATCCTTTCCCCTTGCCACGCATTGATCAGATTGTAGACCCCACTACCGGCTATGATTTGCTCTCGTTTCTTGATGCCTACTCCGGATATCACCAAATATTCATGTCCAAGGAAGATGAGGAAAAACCCGCATTCATTACTCCATGTGGCATGTATTGCTTTGTACATATGCCTTTCGGACTAAAGAGTGCTGGTTCAACATTCGCCAGGGCTGTTCAGATTGGATTTGAGCCACAGTTGCACAGAAATGTGGAGGCCTATATGGATGATATAGTAGTCAAGACCAAGGACAAATCAACCCTCATTGGAGATTTGGAAGAGACATTTGCAAACTTGCGCAAAATCAACATGAAGCTTAACCCCGAGAAGTGCGTGTTCGGAGTTCCATCCAGCAAGCTCCTTGGTTTCTTTGTGTCCCAGTGCGGAATAGAAGCAAATCCCGACAAGATCAAAGCTATTGAGCAGATTCAAGCACCCAAGACCGTCAAGGATGTGCGACGCCTTGCCTGTTGTGTCGCATCTTTGAGCAGGTTCATTTCAAGGTCTGCTGAGTGCACCCTGCCATTTTTCAATATACTGAAAAAGGCAGGACCAGTAAAATGTACTCCGGAAGTGGAGGCTACGCTGCAAAATCTGAAAAGATACTTGTCCTCCGCGCCAACCCTAGTCGCGCCTAAGCCACATGAACCGTTGCTGCTATATCTAGCAGCAACAAGCCAAGTGGTTAGTGTCGCGCTGGTTGCGTAGAGAGAAGCTGGCGATGAGGAAACAATGGCGGCAAAGCTATCCCATGGCGAAGAAGAGTCCACCTCGGCAAGCTCAGATGCCGAAAAAGCAGAAACAGTGCAGGAGAAGATAGTGGATCATCATATCACGCCGAAGAAGAAGGTGGTGCAGCGGCCAGTATACTTTGTTAGCTCCCTCTTGCAGGGGGCTAGGTCAAGGTACTACGGCATGCAGAAATTGCTCTTTGGCCTACTCATGGCCTCGAGAAAGCTGCGCCACTACTTCCAAGCACATGAGATTGCCGTGGTCACTCGCTTCCCGTTGCAGCGCATTTTGAGGAATCCAGAGGCAACTGGTAGGATAGTAGAGTGGGCACTGGAGCTGTCAAATTTTGCACTCAAATTTGAGAGTACATTGACTATTCAAAGCAGAGCCTTGGCATAATTTATTGTAGAATGGACAGCAACACAAGATGACGAGATCCAGGAATCAGCCCTCCCCGATAGGGAAACTGAAAAGGATTGGATCATGTACTTTGACGGTGCTTTCTCGCTACAAGGCGCCGTTGCTGGAGTGCTGCTAGTCGCACCCATTGGGGAGCGTCTCAATTACGTGGTTCAAATGCACTTTCCAGGGAGGAAGCCACCAACAACACTATGTAGTATGAAGGACTGCTTGCCGGCCTCAGAATCGAAGTGGAGTTAGGAATCAGGAGGTTGATCGTCCGATGATACTCGCAACTTGTAGTAAAGCAAGTGAACAAGGATTATCAAAGCCCGTTGATGGAGGCATACATAGATGAAGTGAGGAAATTGGAAGAGCACTTTGACGTTTTACAAATAGAGCACGTTTCCCGTGAGGAAAACAGCATTGCTGATCAGCTGTCAAAGTGTGCAGCCCAGAAGGTACCTATGGAACCAGGGACTTTCGTGCTCCATTTGAATCAACCAACAGTTGCCCCATCAACAAGAGCCAAGAAGAGAAGAAAAATAAGCGCCGGCAAATATTTCCCGACAGAGCTTCCTGGAGCCGCCAGCGAAAATGTCGCCGGTAATGACGATGCGCTTGCCAGTGAGCAGCGGCCTTGGACAGACTCCAAGATTCTTCCCGTTGAGGTTAGCGCTCCCGAGGCCAAAGAAATGCCTTTGGTCCTTGTTGTCGAGCCGCAAGCTCCGGCATGGGCCCAACAGATAGTCCAATTCCTTCAAATAGGAGAACTTCCCGAGGAACAAGAGTAGGCTGAGAAAGTAGCCCATCAATTGAGTATGTATCAGTTTGTGGACAACATCCTGTGCAGAAAGAGACCAAACGGTGTGAAATTGAAATGCATTTGCCGGGAAGATGGACTAAAGTTGTTGGCAGAAATACATGGAGGTGTATGCGGTTCCCATATAGGATCAAGAGCCCTTGTCGCAAAGGCTTTCCGGCAAGGTTTCTATTGGCCCACCGCCCTCCAAGATGCAACTGAGCTAGTAACGAAATGTGAAGCATGGCAGTTCCATTCAAAGAATATGCATCAACCAGCACAAGCCCTCCGGAGAATTCCTCTCTCCTGGCCTTATTCGGTCTGGGGCTCGATATCTTGGGCCCCTTCCCCCGTGGTACCGGGGGTTTTGAGTTCTTGTATGTTGCCATCGACAAGTTCACAAAGTGGCCGGAAGTAGAGCTAGCGAGGAAGGTAAGTGTGCAGTCAGCCGTCAAGTTCTTCAAAGGACTGGTTTGCTGCTTTGGTGTTCCAAGAAGAATCATCACTAACAACAGCACCCAGTTTACGAGTCGCGCCATCATGCAGTATGTCCATAGCCTTGGAAGCAAGGTTTGCTTCGCATCCGTTGCTCACCCAAGGAGTAACGGGCAAGCAGAAAGGGCAAATGCTGAAGTGTTGCATGGGCTCAATACAAGAACCTTTGATAGGCTGCACAAAAGTGGAAGGTGTTGGATTGATGAGTTGTCAGTGGTTCTTTGACCACTCAGGACGACACCAAATCGAGCTACTGGCCAAACACCCTTCTCCCTAGTCTATGTTGTAGAAGCGGTGCTACCCACAGAACTCATATACGGGTCACCTCGAGTACTTGCCTACGATGAAGTAGTGCAACAACAGCTCTGGCATGACGATGTCGTGCTCCTCGAGGAAGATCATCTTCGGGCGGCTGTGCGAGATGCACACTACCAGCAAGCCTTGCGCCGCTATCATAGCCGCAAGGTTCATGCCTGAAGCCTTGAGGAAGGAGACCTTGTCCTTCTGTGTGTTCAGTCCGCCAAGGGAACAAACAAGTTGACGCCGAAGTGGGAAGGCCCTTATCAGGTAGTACAAGTCAGTAGAACCGACGTAGTACATCTGGAGACCGAAGATGGCATTCATGTGCAAAACTCGTAGAATATCGAGCATCTTCGTCAGTTCTATCCATAAGGCGCTGTTGCCGAGCCTTGTCCCAGCAACCCCGTTTGTACAAGCATAGTGTCAACGGCTTGTAACCCTTTGTACAAAGCCAGGCGCAAACCCCTTGCATATCTGAATAATTCCAAGTGCTTCCCACATTTTCGTGCATGTTTACTTACATACTAATGCATAATATAGTGTGATAGCACTTCGCTTGAATGAAATGCCTAACGTACCGCCAAGGTCTCAACATTACGATGCCTCTCCTTTCTGTTTTGTACAAGTGCAGAAGGGTTCCCTGCGTACAAGTTTCCCGGGGAGGAACGAAGATGGAATGTTCGGATAGATGGCGTCTCGCGTTCATTTCATAAGATAAGAAGTACAACAGTTCGTTTCATAAGATAAGAAGTACAACAGTTCGGATAGACTATGGTTACAACAGTTCGTGTGTTGCCATGGTTATTGTGGCCTAGTTATAAAAATAGGTTATTGTGGCCACTAGAAAAACACGGAAAAAGAACTGGACTACAAGCAAACAACTAAACAAGACAATAAGGAAATAAATAAGCAAGCAACTAACGCTAGGCTATTACGGCTATTACACATATTACATCCACTGGGCATCAAAGTTCGCCACCAGTGCAAACATAGGGAACAAAGCAGCATATTACATACACTGGCCGTCTAAATTGGCCACCAGTGCAAATAAATGCGGCAGTTAAACAAGTCCATAACTGAAACAACTTCAGAAGAGCTCAAGAAACATTATCCTGGGTATCCACCATGCTGGCAATAAGCTTAGCAAGCTTATTAGCTTTCTCCTGTTTGGCGCTAAAATCCTCCAACACTTGCTGTTGCACCAGAAAGTATGCTTCTGAATTCTCCAGGGACTTCCGCAGTCCTTCGGCTTCTTGTCGCAGCACAGCTAATCGATGTCTTTCAGCTTGTAGTTGAGACTCAAGAAACCGAACTGATTCATACAGTGAGTTTGAATAGCTTGTGCCAGCGGTAGTGGCCAGTAACTCGAACACTACACCAAGACAGGACTTTGGGGTTGCCTCACTGTCTTCAAGATAGTTTTCCTTAGCTGTTTTATCAGCTTTGTTGGAGACCAACAAGGATGTCTCACTATCCTGAACCTTATCTGCATTACTTCCTTTACCATTGCTTAATAAGGCACTCTTCCCCAATATTCTGTCAGCATTCTAAAAGAAGAAACAAGCAGACACATAACAGATTTAGCATGTACTAGTATATGAAACTCATTTCGGTGAACCAGTTCATTAGTAAGGTGGACAGGATTAAACTACCAAGTCTTCTATTGCCAAGTACTCCCTCTGTCCCAACTTTGCACTAGCTTTAGTACAAAGTTAGTACAAAGTTGAGTCACTTATTTTGGGACGGAGGGAGTAGTACATAATAAAAGCATCAAACAAACATATATCTATGTCCTATGGTCACTGCATTGTCTTACCAAATCAAAATAGAGACACGGTTCAAATCATATCAGTTCAAGACAAAGCAGCACTGAAAGAATACAAAGTGTGGGAAACTACATGGCACAACAAGATTTCAGATGGGTACCACGGGTCTACATGTACAACAACACTATTGGCTCTGTTGTGATGCTAGTAATGTGCATGATATGGGAAGTCAACTGTATACACAATTGAAATTGAAATCAACAGAGCTATTTATAAGAGCAAACATGTTAAAGAAACATGCGTAAACATACCTGTTGTGCCATTGGAGTTTCGATTGGATCCTTCAATTTAAAAATAAGTTTGTATGAGTAAATACAGTGATACAAGAGCAAAGCAGTATGCACCATAACAATGGAATCTTAAATGAGAACAGTTGTTCTTCAAGTTTAAGCACTTGTTCTACATGAACAGAGTACAGTAAGACGCAGGCATATTGTTGGGGATGTAACTAATGGGTATGACTCGCCCAGGAGGGGCCGGGTCATGCCCCTAGCGGCTTGAAGTCAAGAGGCCCAATAAGGTCCAAGAAGATATGAAGATGGCGGTTCATAGAGCAAGCTAATTGAAGGCCCAAGACCCGGAGACGGCTTGAGGCCCACGGGTATGAACCGCCATATGTTTAAACTTGTCTTGTAAGGCAAGGGTAGTTAGAAACCGAGCCGGTCATGTTTGTGTGAGCTGGCCGGGACTCTATAAGCTGCCGGGCATCAACCTGTATATAAAGGGGTGACCCGGCGGCGGGTTAACTCAAGAAACAACTGATCGAGAACTAGGTCAAGAGTATTCGCTCCCTGGTAATCGAAACACAAGCAATACAACCTAAAGCAGGAGTAGGCTTTTACCTCGTTGAGAGGGGCCGAACCTGGGTAAACTCTGTGTCCTTTGTCCCGTTTAACCCCTTTAAGCTAACCTAGTTGCGATGGCTCCACACCTAAGTCCTTTTGCTAGGGCATCTGCCGTGTTAAGTCCACGACAGTTGGTGCCCACCATGGGGCCAGTGCACGGTAGTTTTGAGTTCTTGAAGGGCAGCTTCACAGGGATCAAGGGATATGCCGTGGGCCGGATGACCAAGAGTCGCCGTGGCAAGATCTACATCGACGACGCAGGCTGGGGTCCCGAGGCTGATTCAATCGAATACGTGTACCAGGTCCCCTTCGACGGAATCCACGTCTTCATCGGCAAGATCGGCGAGTCGGAGCCTGAGCCAGACATCTGCACCAACATCATCGAGACGGCTCGGCGCGCGTGACCCGCCAAGGTTCAAGCCGCCGTGAAGCACACCTTTGTTGGGTTTGTGCATGGAGCGGGTTTGGAGGAAGGATCTGCGTCCGGTGGAGAGACGGTCATCTACTCTGATGGTGAGTCCTTAACCGGTGAGACTAATTCAATGTATCAACTGCAAGACGGCGGGCTTGGGGGCTGTTTCGATGGCGATAGTATTCCGGACCCCTATGAGCCGCCGAACAGGGTTGCGATCTTCATGGCTGGCACGCAACCAGTGCTGCAATCGTCAACTGCGGCAGCCATGACTTCCGGTTCAACGACCGAAGCAACGGCTGGCGCGAGCGGTCCTGTGCGCCCGCCGGCTCAAGTTTTGTCCGAGCTCTTGGACGCCTTGGCAACTCTACTAGAGGTAGAGGTTACTCCGGAGACTCAAGCGCAGCATAAAGTGGAAGTGGCGAAGCTACGAGATGGGATAGCTTAAGCCAGAGTTGAGCTTAATGCTGAGAACACTAGGATGGCGACAGAACGAGCCGCCCTGGACGCGGAGACGCAACGGATTCAAGCAGAGAATTTCCAGTTAACCTTGGACCAGAATGCATCTAACGCCGTTTTACGAAGGAGGCACATGAGTCGGCTACCTCCGGAGTACGATGTGAGGAATCTCTTTAACACACCTGGGGCCGGGCCAAGCAATCCACCTGAGGTAACTTGGGCTATTGAGGCACCCATGACTGGAGGGACGGCTCAGCCATGAGTCGCAGACCCGCCTTGTTTGAATTTAACCCCGCCTCAGCAGGTGCCGACATCGTCGGGTCATTTTTCTAACCCTTTGGACAACATGATTGCTGCGGCGTCGCGGCTGGCGGCTCTCTCGATGCAAGGCGAGTCTCCCGCGGTGGTTGAGACCCGGAAGGCCGTGGAGCTTCTTCAAACCGCAGTGGTTCAACAGGCGGCGTATTCGTATAGCCGTGAGCGGATCCATTCGACCCCACGCCCAAGCCGAGTTACAGCCGGCACATTGAGTCGCCGGCGGTTTCGAGCAGTGAGCAGCACCATAACCAGCCCCGTGGGCGTGACCCGCCACGCGCTAATAACCATGCTCAGGCTTTAGTAGATCAGGCCAGGGCACGTCGGGAGGAGAAGCTGGCGGCTCAGTTGGCGGCTTATCAGCAACCCCAGTATAACCCGTCCTCGTCTATAGAAGCTGGGATGACTTCTAGGACTGTGGGGGTGTCGTGCCTAGTGCTGGCTTTACGTAATGAGCGTCTGCCCAAGGATTTTAAGGGCCCTCGCAAGGTGCCCAACTACACAGCTGATCAACCTCCGGAGGCATGGATTGAGAGCTATGAGATGGCCATGGAGATGCTAGATGTTAACGATGTTGTGTGCGCCAAGTATTTCACCATGATGTTGGATGGACCGGCTCGTACCTGGCTGAAAGGGTTACTTGCCAACTCCATCAGTTCATGGGCACAGTTGAAGGCGCGTTTTATTCAGAATTTCAGAGATACGTGTAAGCAACCCATGTCAATCATCGACCTTGATGCTTGCGTCCAGCTTGAGGATGAGTCAACCAATCACTGGGTTCGCCGGGTCTCGGAAGTCATTCATTCATCAGATAGCATTAATGCCAGTTCAACCGTCCTGATTTTGGAGAAAAATTGCCGTTTCCTTCCCCTCAAACAGAAGCTGGGGCAGCTTAAGCGCCACTGCAATGATATGGGAGAACTCATGGCGGCTCTAACCAAATATGCCGACTCAGATAGTACGAAAGACTCGGCGTCTGATGAAGAGAAGGCTAGCAAGGGGAAGAAGGGCGGCAACGGAAAGGGACAGCATCACAATACGGCGGGTCAAGGTAACATGGGTAAGCGCAAGCAAACCGATGGCGGTTCAGGTTTTGTGGCTAACACCAGCACGCAGAATAGCAGCCAGCGCCGTAAGGGGAAGTCATCAACGCCCCGGTTTGGTGGGCCAAAGTTTAACCTTGAGGCAATAATGAATCGACCTTGTCCAAAGCACGGTACTCAGGATAAGACGGCCACTCATTTATGGAAAGATTGCTTCATTATGAGGGAGTATAGAAATTCCGGTTTTTATCAGAACGGCCTGAACGGCGGGTCAGGATCCGGCTCTCACGGGCCTGGTTTTGGAGGTGGCGGTTCAAACTCTGGTTTTCAAGGCCAAGGCAATCAAGGTGGTGGTAATCAGCAGTCCGGTCAAGGTAATCAGCAGCAACAGTCTGGCTATCAGAGTAATCCGAAGCAGCTGAATAGTGGTTAGTATCATGTTTTCACAACAAACCTATGCAAGCGAGACCAGAAGGTTCATAAACGAGCAGTGAGCATGGTTGAGCCGGCTGTCCCTTGATACTTGCGATGGTCAGAGCAGCCTATCGTATGGAGCCGTGAGGATCACCCGCCCCGGGTTGACAACCCAGGTCAGCTGGCATTGGTGGTTGCTCCACAGGTTGGTGGATACAAGTTTACAAAAGTACTTATGGACGGGGGCAACAGTATCAATATTCTTTATTATGATACTTTTCGCCGTATGGAATTGACTGACAAAGATCTCAAGCCGTCTTCTACTGTGTTTCACGGAGTGGTGCCTGGAAAGTCGGCATATCCAGTGGGTAAGATCGCCTTGGAAGTGGGTTTTGGCGATGAGCACGATTATCGGGTTGAAACATTGACTTTTGAGGTGGTCAAGATTCAGAGCCCTTATCACGCCTTGTTTGGGCGGCCGGCTTATGCCAAGTTTATGGCACGACCTTGTTATGTTTATCTGCAGCTCAAAATGCCGGGTCATAAGGGCACCATCACGGTGCATGGTAACAGGAAGATAGCTTTGGAATGTGAAGAGGGCGACGCCGCTTATGCTGAGTCCGTTTGTGCAACAGAGGAGTTGAAATTTTATAAGGATAATGTTGACCCTGCGGATATGAGTACTTTGAAGAAGCCAACTACAGAGCATGACCCCTTGTTGAAGTTCAAGTCGGCTGATGACACCAAGCAGGTTGACTTTGTCCCTGGCGATTCATCCCAACAGTTTATTATCAGTGCCAATCTGGATCCGAAATAGGAAAGCACGCTCATCGAGTTCATCCGTGAGAACCGGGACATCTTCGCATGGAAGCCTTCAGACATGCCAGGTGTACCGAGGGAACTCGCTGAGCACACTCTCAATATTGACCCAAAGTTTAAACCGGTCAAGCAATTTCTTCATCGTTTTAATGAAGAGAGACGCAAGGCCATTGGTGAAGAGGTGGCCCGGCTCTTGGTAGCCGGCTTTATTGTTGAAGTTTTTCATCCTGAGTGGTTGGCTAACCCGGTGCTGGTACTTAAGAAAAACGGCACTTGGCGTATGTGTGTGGATTACACGGACCTTAAAAAGGCTTGTCCGGCTGATCCTTTTGCTCTCCCTCATATTTATCTGATTATTGATGCTACGGCAGGTTGTGAGCGCCTGAGTTTTTTAGATGCTTATTTTGGTTATCATCAGATCAAGATGGCAGTTAAGGACCAGGAGAAGACAACTTTTATCACTCCCTTTGGGGCCTTCTGCTATGTGTCTATGCCTTTTGGGCTCAAGAGTGCCTAGGCGACTTACCAGCGTTGTGTTCAGAATTGCCTCCATGATCAGATTGGACGCAATGTTCATGCTTATGTGGATGATATTGTTGTGAAATCCAGGAAGAAGGAGACCTTGTTAGATGATTTAAAGGAGACCTTTGACAACCTCCGGGTCTACAAGATGATGCTTAACCCGGCCAAGTGTGTATTTGGCATGCCAGCAGGCAAGCTCTTGGGTTTTTTGGTCTCTGAGAGAGGCATTGAAGCTAACCCGGAGAAAATCAAGGCTATCACTTCATTGGCTAAGCTGGCATGTGTTAATGACGTCCAGCGTTTGGCGGGTCGTATCGCGGCCTTAAGCCGGTTTATAAGCTGCCTGGGAGAAAAGGCTATCCCCCTCTACCAGATGATGAAGAAAACGGATCACTTCGTTTGGAGTGATGCTGCTAATGAGGCGTTTGAGGCACTTAAAAAACAGTTGGCCGAGCCTCCGGTTCTCGCAGCTCCTATTGACAAGGAGCCCTTGCTTTTATATGTGGCTACTAATAATAGAGCCGTCAGTGTGGCGGTTTTTGTGGAAAGGAAGGAGTCAGGCAAGGAGTTTCCGGTTCAGAGGCCGGTCTATTATGTCAGTGAGGTGCTAATTGAATCTAAGCAGAGGTACCCACATTGGCAGAAGCTGGTTTATGGAGTGTTCATGGCTAGTCGTAAGTTGAAACAATATTTCCTTGGTCATCCCATCACTGTGGTTAGTTCTGCTCCTCTAGGCGATATTATTCAAAATAGAGAAGCCACAGGCCGGGTGGCCAAGTGGGCCATTGAGCTTGGACCTCATGGTCTGAAATATATGCCCCGGACAGCTATCAAGTCTCAAGCACTTATGGATTTCATCAATGACTGGACGGAGTTACAGATGCCTGAGGAGAAGCCTGATAATATGTATTGGACTATTCATTTTGAAGGATCCAGGTAGCTGGAAGGCTCGGGGGCTGGAGTCATCTTGACTTCCCCACGTGGTGATAAATTTTGTTATGTCTTAAGATTGATGTTTCCTTGTACTAACAATGCAGCTGAGTATGAGGCCTTGCTCCATGGCCTTCGGATGGCTAAAGAGATGAATTTAAGCCAGGTCAGATGCTTTGGTGATTCAGATCTGGTGGCTCAGCAAGTCTCGGGAACTTGTGATTCCAAAGACCCGCTCATGGCGGCTTACCGCCGGGCGGTTGATGCTATTGCTGGTCATTTCAAAGGCTATCAAGTGGAGCATGTTGATCACAGGAAAAATGACGCAGCTGATGCTTTAAGCCGGCTGGGGTCTCAGCGTAAGCCAGTACCACCTAATGTTTTTCTGGATATTCTGAATAATCCTTCAGTTAAGTTGCCCATGGAAGAGGATCTTGCTATCCCTGACTCGGAGGTACAGTTGGTGGCTCTTCACGCTATCCCTGATTGGACGATGCCATATTTGGCTTATATGACCCGGGGTGAGTTACCTGAGGATGAAACTTTGGCCAGGCAGATAACCCGGCGATCTAAGTCAATGACCATTGTCAATGGCGAGTTACACCGATGCAGTGTTACAGGGGTGTTTCAGTGATGCATATCTCCTGAAGAGGGCCGTGAAATTCTAAGGGAGATTCATGAAGGAGATTGTGGTCATCATGCCGGCTCTAAGTCTCTTGTAGCCAAGGCTTTTCGTCATGGATTTTATTGGCTGACGGCTCATGCTGATGTAGAGGACCTGGTTAGCAAGTGTGATGGTTGTCAAAAGTTTTCCAAACGAGCTCATGTGCCAGCTCAAGAATTGAGGATGATTCCAATTACTTGGCCGTTTGCGGTCTGGGGGCTGGATATGGTTGGGCCTTTCAAGCGATCCAAAGATAAAAAGACCCACCTGTTGGTGGAAGTTGACAAATTTACAAAGTGGGTTGAGGCAGAGCCGGTCAGTAAATGTGATGCGGCAATGACGGTTCAATTCATTAAAAAGGTGATTTTTCGCTTCGGCTACCCTCATAGCATCATAACTGATAATGGCACTAATCTTTCCAAGGGTGCTATGAAATAATTTTGTCAACGTGAGCATATTAATCTTGACGTCTCATCGGTGGCTCATCCCCAGTCCAATGGTCAAGCTGAAAGGGCCAATCAAGAGATCTTGAGAGGTATCAAGCCCCGGCTTATGGTCCCTTTGCAGAGGACGCCGGGTTGTTGGGTTGAGGAGTTGCCCTCAGTGCTTTGGAGTATAAATACTACCCCCAACAGATCCATAGGTTATACGCCTTTCTTCATGGTTTACGGAGCAGAGGCGGTTCTCCCCAGTGACATCCGTCACGACTCACCCCGTGTGGCGGCTAATGTTGAAGCTGATAATGAAAAAGCACGTCAGGATGCTCTTGATCTCTTGGATGAGGAGCGTGACCTTGCGGCGGCTCGTTCGGCCATATACCAGCAAGATCTGCGTCGCTATCATAGCCGCCGGGTTAAAACTCGAACCTTTCAAGAAGTTGATTTGGTGCTCCGGCTCATCCATGATCAAACTGATATGCACAAGTTATCTCCACCTTGGGAAGGGCCTTTTGTGGTCAGCAAGAACTTGAACAACGGGTCATACTACCTCATTGATATTCGAGATCACAAGGACTCACGCACGTCTGAGGAGGAGACCCGCCGGTCGTGGAATATTGCTCATCTTCGGCCTTATTACACCTGAGCCACCCGCTCTTGTGTTGTACATATTTTCATCCTTGTATATATTATGATCAAGTATAATAAAGCCGGCATCCCTGATAATTAAGGGCCTTTGTCGTTTCATTTCTGAGTATCTGAGTCTTTATTGTCAGTTCATAAGATCACTTGGGGGCTTCCTGCTCATTGAGCATAGCTGTGACTACCCTCTTGATCCAGCTTGCACGCCTTGTTTAAAAAATCACTTGGGGGCTTCCTGCTCATTGAGCATAGCTGTGACTACCCTATTGATCCGGCTTATACGCCTTGATGCAAATTACTTGGGGACTTATTGCCCAAATTGAACGGGTACCAAAGTGAACTTGCTATAATGAGCAATTCAAACATAGGTATCCTGCCTTGAAGGCTCATTATTGATCACTTGGGGGCTTATTGTTCAATGAACATAGCTTTACTTACCATTTTGATTGGCTTGGATGCCAGGTGTAAAACACCAAAAACTCTGGGTTATCCTGCCTATATGTCTGCCACTCCGCCCAGGTTATCTGGAATGACCCGCCGAACTCTTGACAGTCAATCTTATAAAGACCCTGAACTTGTCAAGGTTAAAACGACGGTTGGTCATGTGAGGCCCGACTTATAGGTTTAAATGAAGGATTAACTCAGTGGCTGTGCGGCCCATGAACAACACTTGATATTGAGGCTTGGCAGCCTATGGAAGCCTTGTTTTTTCTAATTTATTATTTTCTTTGAACATTGTTCGGGTTCATACCTTTGTACCATATTGATATATGGTTTAACAGGATTCAGGCCATGTAGCCTTAATCCTTATGACTCATACTTGAGCTTATTTGGGGTTTTGATAACCCGGACTGGCTTTGGACAATAAGTCGCCAGCATATTTTGATTGTGCATTTGGAGTTATGCACTTCTAGTTTTGGGCTGTTACCCTTACTGCATATGGCACTGCAAGCCAGCGGTATGAACCAATCTCACAAGTATGTGTTTACTTGTTATATGAATATGTGAGGTTTGATAACCCGCCCTGGTTATGGACTATAAGTCGCCAGACTATATGATGTTGGACATTATGACCCGCCCTGGCGTAAACCGCCAGGGTATCTACTGTTTACTCTATGCAGGAGCTTTGTAAAATAATATGATATTCCTTGCAAAGTTCATCCATGGCATATGAAAAGTTCATCATTAGTTTCAAAGGCTAAGAACATGCACAATGGCATGACAGATCATTGTTTTCACTAGCCTATTACATGGCTTTCAAAGCCCAAATGATTAAGTGTTTTTTCAAACAAGCACTGTGATGCAGTCTGAGAGCCGCCTTGCGGATTAGTTGTCCTGGTCTTGGCGAGTTAAAGCTTCCAGGTCATCAAGCGCCGGTTCTTCTTCTTCCTCCACTTGCTGGAAGTCAGTTGTGGCCCAGTTGATCCCAGTCAATGCTCTGAATACAGCCTCATCATCTATGAGGGTTGATGGATCAATATCAGGGGCAAAGGTGTGCTTACGTGTTGGCGGGATGAGATCCATGGCCTCATAAACCGGCACTGATACTTTTGAGTTTTGTTTTGAGTAAGCCGCCTGATATTTTGTCAGGTCGGTCTCTTCAGCTAGCTTACTCGCCAGTGGGCGCATTTCTTTTACACATTTGGTAAAGTCTGCGGCTTCAAAGGGAGACCCGTCTTCTTTTAAACTTGGGCAGCCGGTGGCCAATTCTTCCGGGTCAAGTTCGGCTTGCCATGCCTTCGCCCGGTTCAACGCGGTGATGGCACCAGCTCTAGCAGCTGACCTCTTTAGTTCTTCAACTCTTTGCGGCAGCACAGATAGTTTCTCCAGCATCTCCTTGATGAGTGAAGGTGGTTGCTTCTTATGTGAGACAACAACAATAGCCCATTGCGCGCCGGTGTATAGTTGCTCCACAAGGGTATATACGGCTTTAAGCCTTACGCGCATGTCTTGGCCCAGCCTGGAACTTCTGGAGCCTGCATCAACACAAACATTGGTAAGACGATTTATAACCATGGTATGTTGATGGTGAAAAATTGAAGTATTATATTGTTTACTGAAGATGGTAGCTGTCAGGCTATTGATTTGATGTTTTAAGCCGGACAACTCATCAGTTACCAGCTTAAGAGCAGCTTCAGCATCTTCTGCTCTTTTCAGCAGAGCCGCCTTCTCGGTCTCCCAGTCGTTTCTCTCAGCGCTGAAGTCCCTTTTTAATTTTTAAATCTCTTCCAAGGAGGTTCCCAGCTCTGATTTGTCCTTTGAAGTCTCTGACTGTTGGGACTGGATGTTTTGCCGCAGATTATTGACTTGAGTTTCCTTCACGTTCAATTCAGCCTGCCATACACAAAGACAGGCAGCATATGGTTATGATAATCATCTTATTTGAAGTCCCAAGCATAATACATGTATTTTACTTGGCACTTGGGGGCTAATGTACATTTGCTCTTTTGAAGACAAATCTTTAATGACCCGGTTAAAGTTTCTTCAACTAAAACTGGCTCATGGGGGCTACATATTTGGATTTGTTCATAAATATGGTGGTAAGTCCCTGCTTAGCTATGCAGGTTAACCCGGCCCTTGGGGGCTACATAAGTGGATTTTAGTGCTACAATTTGAAGTCCCGGCTTAACTTTCCAGTTTAAGTCGGCCCTTGGGGGCTACTTGTTTTGATTCAGCAGTTACTAATTGCTATGGAATGGTTATGAGATCAAATATGGTATTTAAGTCTACGGCATATTCAATTTCTTCATATATAGTAGACTTGGCGGCTGACATATATATGTACAGGAAGAGTTTTTCAGTGTTTACCTCAAAACGCTCCTTCATCAGATTGACTAAGCCGGCTTCAAAGTCACGGCTAATGTGAAGGCAGTTTAAATAACCCGCGTGAAGTTCCTGAGCATTGAACTGGGCATAACCTTCTAAATCCAGCTTCCATTTGCCCTTGTCAGCAGCAGAAAAGTCCTCCTTGGCGCTATGTTTGGCTAAGATTGTGGGGTTGCCCGGCTCAACGTAACGGGTCCCAGTGACTATGACATCATCAGCCTTTTCTTCAGCAGGTTTGATGGGACTTGGCGGCTTAGCACGAGCCGGGTCAACGTCCGTGGAGTCCATAATAACATTGTGCTCTTCGGGCGGCGGATCATCAATGGCTGCTTCGGAGGTTTGATGCAAAGATTCAGATATTGTCTGCTTCTCCGGGTTAGCAGCCTGGGGATCTTCAGTGGTATTGATGTTTTCGCCCGGTTTACTGGTCTTCGCCCTCTTGCTTGGTTTGGCTTGACCACTGACAATGAGACATAAAGATGTAAGTATGATATTTGACAAAGGGCTTAAAAGGCAAAGAAATTCAATATTCTTACCCTGGGGCGACCTTGAAAAGGGGGATCTGAGTCCCAGTGGAATCCCCAGATGAGGAGTGAGAAGTGCCCTGATAGTTTGAATCAGAAGGGTTAAGGGGTTGTCGAACAAGACCCGCTTTTGGAAAAGCTAAGTCGGAAAATTGTGAAACCTCTGCTCGACGCTTGCGAGGAACCGGCGTGTTTGGTAAACCGGAGGAAAGTTCCCCGCCTCCGGTGTTCCGGGTTGTGCGGTGAACTTCATGCTGCTGTTTCTTCAAAATAAAGTGGGGATCCAGATAAGTTAAAGGGTGAGAAAACCTTACTTTCCGGCTTGCTTGTCGAACTTTCTATCTTGGCAGAGATTCTGAGTCAGAGGAAAGGATAGTTACCTCTTCACCGTCTGCATGGATGGCCTCCGCGTCATCCTGGTAGTAATCAATGTCAATAAGATGAACAAATAAGAAGCCAAGAGAATCAAGTTCTACCTCCGACTCTTCGTCAAGAGTAAACGGATCAACTGCTTCTGATTTCTTCTTGGCAGGTTTCTTAGCCTGGTTCTTGGTCCTGGTTTTCTTGGCTGGTTTATCCTGAAGCTTCTTCTTCTAGAAGGGGGAGTCAGGCTGTAGAAAATCAAGTAAGAATGAGAAGGCAGATTGACAGATAATGAGTTAATGAAAACTGCTCACAAATACTTATAGCTGGCGGCTTGTTGAGGGTGCAAAAGGGGTTCAGCCCCGTCTTGCTGCAAGTGGCCAAGCTTTTGTTCAGCAATGTCTTGACCATCTTGTTAAGGCTCTCGTTGTCCAATTGCACTCGGCTGTGGCGTTGTGGATCTTTGACGTCACAGGTATACTCGCACATTAAGCCGGTCCGACGGCTTAAGGGTAAAATTCTCCATGCGACCCAGCATCGAACTAGGTCAACTCCAGTTAAGCCATTAGCCATTAAGGCTCTAATTTTTCCAAAAATGGGCATATATTTGGCTCGTTCTGCTGTGCTGATCCAGTCAGGGAGGGGGTGCCTGTTGCTAAGCCGGCTCTCACGATAACCCGGCAAGGGATTTTCACCCTCTGGAGATGTGTCTTGGCAGTAAAACCAAGTCTGGTTCCAGTCCTTGGGATGACTGGGAAGTGCAGCGGCTGGGAAAGTAGCTTCTTTGCACCTCTGAATTGAAATGCCGCCTAGTTCTAGGATGGGCCCATCTGTGAACTCAGTCTGGCGGTTCAAGTAATAGAATTCCCTGAACAGCTCTACAGTGGGCTCCTGTTGAAGATATACTTCGCAAAAAACTTGGAAGTTGCAGATGTTTGAAACAGAGTTGGGCCCAATATCTTGCAGATGAAGTTGAAAGAAGTGCAGCACATCACAAAAGAATTTTGAGCCGGGTGGAGTGAACCCTCGGAGCATGTGATCAGTGGAAACTACAACTTCACCCTCTTTTGGTTCAGGGGTGGTCTCGGTTCCTGGGGCCCTCCAGTGGATCACATCCTTTTTGGCCAGGACGCCTTCATTTACAAATTCATCGAGGATTTCTTCCGTGACAGTGGAAGCAACCCAATTGCATGAAGTGACGGTCTTGGTCATTTTGTTGGTGAAAAGCCTAAAGAAAAAAATATTGCCGGTTTAAAGTTATGCTGTTAAGCCGGCCAGTGGTCAAAAAATGAGTGTCATGTAAAGCCAATTTATATGCAGCGGATGATGTGCTTTAAACATTGGTATGATTAAACCGGAAAGCTAATGCCGGGTTATACATGTTGTGAACATATATTGGCGGCTTAACAAGGGTACTAATGGAGTATGGCGGGTTACGGCTTATCTTGTAAACCACCCGAACAGCTGCGGTGCTACAGATCTATAAGTGGATTTTGCTAAGTGATGGGCAAACAGGTTCCACAGATTGGTTCTATGATTTTGGATCTACAACAGTTCAGAAAAGAAAATAAATTCTAAACCTAAGGTGATGGCAGCAGAAGAACTCGTGTGCTCAGATGAGACTTCTGTACAGAGGGGGTATCTTCTACTATTGGAAACGAATGCTAAAACCACTTCCGCATAACTTTGGCACTGTGTTCAGATCTAACTAAGTGATCTAAAGAGGAAAAAAGAAGAACGGCGATGAAATCCGATGAACTAAGCAAACCCTAGTGCAGATCTGATGCGAAGCAAGAGGGGTACCTGTTGACGCTGATGGATAGTGGGAGTGCGCCGCGTTTCTCTGGTCCGTTCAGGTTGATGCAGCGGCCGGAGTTGAAGACGCTGGAGGTGAACGACGGCGGCGGAGCTCGGGTGCTGTGGAGTCGCAAGAAGGAAGAAGACGCATGGGCAGGGGGTAAAGAGAAAACATGGCCCCCCTGTCCCTATTTATAAGGAGTTGAATAAATGGCATGCACGGGAATCGAGGAGGCTGAAAAATGGTTGTGTGGCTATGTGAACGCCTTGATTTTCAGGAGGTCCATCAAGATAAAGATCTGTGGAGATATTCTGGGCTTTGTGCGAAATTGGTGCGCAATGATGTCATGGTGGGTTAACACGATTCTGAGATGTGACGTCATGACGGGTTACCAAGAACTGAAAGGGATTGATAAAGGAAGATTCTGCTATGTCAAGAGATGAAGATTGATGTGAACCAGTTCAAATCAACCTGGGGCCTAATGTTGGGGATGTAACTAATGGGTATGACCCACCCAGGAGGGGCCGGGTCATGCCCCAGGCGGCTTGAAGTCAAGAGGCCCAATAAGGTCCAAGAAGATATGAAGATGGCGGTTCATAGAGCAAGCTAATTGAAGGCCCAAGACCCGGAGACGGCTTGAGGCCCACGGGTATGAGCCGCCATATGTTTAAACTTGTCTTGTAAGGAAAGGGTAGTTAGAAACCGAGCCGGTCATGTTTGTGTGAGCCGGCCGGGACTCTGTAAGCCGCCGGGCATCAACCTGTATATAAAGGGGTGACCCGACGGCGGGTTAACTCTAGAAACAACTGATCGAGAACTAGGTCAAGCGTATTTGCTCCCTGGTAATTGAAACACAAGCAATACAACCTAAAGCAGGAGTAGGCTTTTACCTTGTTGAGAGGGGCCGAACCTGGGTAAACTCTGTGTCCTTTGTCCCGTTTAACCCCTTTAAGCTAACCTAGTTGTGATGGCTCCACACCTAAGTCCTTTTGCTAGGGCATCTGCCGTGTTAAGTCCACGACACATATAGTACTTAAGAATAAAAAATGAGTTCATAGACCTTACCACATTCTTGGTTCGAGACCAGTACAGAACAAGGCATTCCCAGTCATCGTCCAGTAAATATGTCTCAAGAGAACGAATGGGAATTTGATGAGTTTCTTTGCTAGTGAAGTACGTTTTCTTCAGGTAATTCCGATACTGCCACCAAGCATTCTTGAAGATACCAGAGGTATTAGCACAGGTTACCTCATCCTGAGTTTCCAAATCGGTCCTTCTCTATAGAGAAAAATGGGAAAATTTGTTGTATTATAACCATCATGGAGGTAGAATGTATGGGACAAAGCAAAGTAATTGCCATGAATAACATTACTTACACATAACTCCTGGACGAACACCTGCAACTGGCATTTTCCTTCATCTTCAGTATAATATTTCCATGATGGTAAGATATGCACATAGTATTTAACAACATCAAATACGATAGATGCTAAACTACGAATGGCTGGTTGTGCTTCCTCTACAGGAATAGGTGTACTAACTGGTGGAGTTGGGGTTCACCGTGGTAGTACTGGCGCTTTGGGCACTGGAGCTTCCTTACTAACTGCTCTTGTTTGGGAGCTCTGTGGTGGAGATGGTGCTGTGTCAGCAGGAACTGGGTTACTATCTGCTGGGGTTGGGGTTAGATTGGGTGAAGCTGGTTCTCTGTCCATCGCAGTAGGGGTACAATCTGCAAGAGTCTGGCTTTTGTGTGGTAGGGCTGGTTCTCGTGCATGTACAACCGGGGTGCTATCTCCACCAAGAGGTAGCACTGTTTTATTTGAAGACCGTGTTTTTACTCCGCTAGATACTGCCATCACCCGCTCCAATTCAAATGGCTGATAAATAGGAAACATAGTTGAATGTACAGACCTTGTATGAGAGACAGATGCAATAGATAGTGTGGAAAAAAGAGGGCATGAAATAGTTGACATGTATATTGTTTAAATAAAAAGGATAGCATGACATAATTTCACATATATGATGTCTATCTAAACTGGATAGCATAGCATGACATAATTCAAAGATATGATGACTAACTAAACAGGATGGCATGAGATAATTATATGATGTCTTTAGTAAATAGGTTCGCATGACATAATTCACATACATGTTATCAAAGTAATCAGGATCGCATGATTTAATTCACATATGTGATTTATATGCTAAGCAGAGGGCATTCGCATATATGATGTCTGAACTAAGAACATGGTGTTGAATATTGTGTATATGATATCTAAACTATGCAATGCAAGACACCATATGCATGATATGAGCAGTATAACCGTGCCAAGTTAGAGCATACACCTCGGTGGGGGAATAGGACTAGTCATCTGTCTCTGAATCCATCTCTGAGGAGCTATCGGGACCCAGCAAGAGATCTGCTTCGACAGGTAGCACTGTCTGCTCTGAAGACCTTGTTTTCACTCCAGATTTTTCCATCACCCACTCAAATGGCTGATTCACAGGAAGAGTAGTTTAATGTACAAACATTGTCGACAAATGGAAATGTAATGAAGAAAAGGATGGGCAAGATATCATTCAAATAAATGATGCCTGGTTAAATAGGATGGCATTACATATTTCACATATATTATGGCTAGCTAAAAGAGATGAGACTGCATAATTCCCATATATGATATAGAAACTAAACAGGTGGCATTATAGAACATGTCTAAACTAAGCAGATGACATATATGATGTCGAAAGTAGGCACTGCAAGGCAACATATGCATGATATGACCAACATCATCATGCCAAGTTAGAGAAAACACCTTGGGGGGTAAATAGGAGTGGTCAGCTGCGTATGAATCCGCCTCAGAACAAATATCTTCCTCTGGATTACAATCTGGAGAGGGAGGGAGGGTTTGCCATTGAACCCACCATGGAGCGATGTCTGCATGACATTGTATTGCCGCGCAAAACTCTTCTCTTTTTCTCTACATGTTCAGCATGACTGTGTACAATATCTGACATGCATACGAAAAAAATATAGTGATAATTATGTAAGGAGAGCATGCAGAAATCTAGAGTGATGGTAACAACCAGTGGATGGATCCAAAAATAACGATAGCAGGCTGATGATAGCTTTAATTTAATAAAAAGACAGATGATGATTGCTTTAATATTTGTTTCCCACCCAAGATGAACAACATAGGCATACCCTAGGTGAACCAGATAATAGATAGAGATACTATTCATTGCTGCCTGGATATGTGCCCCACAAGTAATTTTAAAACTCAAGTTTAAACATTAATTTGGACCTGGCTTGGAGTCTAAGAGGTGAACATGACGATAAAGTAGCAGGTAATATTAAGCAATGCATAACATAAGCCGAAACAAAAGAGTGCGACCTCTCTTGTGGACCCGTGTACTCCTCAGGTTCATTTGCTGAGTCGATGATGGTGATGCAGTTGCGGTGGGTGCCGGCGGTAGGGAAGGAGATCTGAGGCGGCGAAAGACAGTCAGGAGTCGTGATGTCAGTTTGGTGGATGCTTCTGTCGATGGAGCAGCTCAGGTGAGGTGGACAACGTCGCGGCAGGAGCAGGACAAACGACACAAAGTTTTCTTCGACACCTACCTGTAACTGAAGTAATTCTGTAAGGGCTCCTTTGGCTTGCAGGATTCTAAAAATGCAGGGATAGGAAAAACACCTGAATAGGATAGGAATGCACGTGGGAAACAAAGCATTTGTAAACACAGGATTCCTATCAACTTGGGTGTTTGGTTCACAGGAATTGGAAGTGCAGAGGAATGCAAAGAAACATGGCCAAATTAAAGTGAAACCATATGAAAGCGTGTACAGTTAGAATGTTATTCTGCCACTAATGCACTTGGTCTTGTTTTCATGCATAGGATTTTGAAAAGTAGGTCCGGGTGGATGTTTTGCTACATTCCTTTCAACAAAATGCATGAATAATTGAATAGTAGAGTGCCATAGGAAAATTTCCTATTGCTATGTTTTTCCTTCACTTTTTCCTTTGAACCAAAATAGCCCTAATGGATCGACATGAGTGTAGAGTAATAAGTGATGCGACAAGTGTACAACCTCTTTGCCGTAGCTGTGTTGATCTCGGCATCATTGGGTTGGTCGCCGAAGAAGTTGCAGCAGAGGTGGCTATCGGAGGTGTGGAGGAAGATCTGAGGAATCTATAGACAGCGTCCAGGGCACTGCTCTGTTGTGATGGATGGTCCCGTCGTTGGAGCAGCTCCGGCGAGCCGTAAGACGTCGAGGCTCAAGAAGTACAAGACAGACATCGTTAATCTCAAGTGGGATTCTAATAGCATCTCCAATAGATGATGTAAAATACATTACCAAAAAGTGATAGATGTAAAATTTCCATCACCAAAAAACACCTGACTACAACAGATGAGGTAAAAACTGTTGACTCTGAACTTAACTGTCGAAACTGAAATTTACTATGGAATCTGAATGTTACTGTCGAAACTGAACGCACTAGTAGCAGAGAGGCGCTTCACATGTAGTTTAGGCCGCTCGAGCACTAGTAGTAGAGAAACAATGATCTAAATCAGCAGGCGATCGATGGGGAACACAGTAGCAGATAGCAGCCGGAGCAGCAGTGCCTGGAGGAGCAGCGCGAATTAGAGCCAGAGCAACAACTCGTCTAGCTACAGCAGCCTGTGTACTAGCATCAGCAGCGCGAGCGAGAGCAAGAGCAAAGCAGCAGCATGAGCGAAGGGGAGAGCAGAGCAGCGGCGAGACCGAGCAAGAGCCGGAGCAGCAGCAGCAGCAGCGTGAGCGAGCGAGCGAGAGCCGGAGCAGCAACAGCAGATCCGGCTGGTATGGACGCCGTCGCCGAAGGGGCCTCGCACTGGGGGAGAGCCGCCGTGGAGATGTCGCCCGAGGCGCTGGCTTCAAGGTAGCCGCGCCATGGGGGTGCGGGATGGAGCACCGTCGTCGCCGGGAGGTTTAGTTAAGGAGAAGATGCAATGCGATGAGTGTACAACCTCTTTGGTGGCGCCGAGTAGGCCTCGGCTTCGTCTGAGGAGTCGGTGAGGATGCTGCAGTTCCGGTGGAGCAGGTTAAGGCGGCACTGTGGGGATGGATCAGCCGTGATAGATGAGGCGATCGTCGGAGCAGCTCCTTGGAGGTGGAGGACAGGGCGGCTGAACCGGCGGAACGACGAGATCGACGACGGATCCTCAGCCGGGGAGGTAGATGAGGGACGTCGGGCTGTTGCGGTGGATGACGTCGTAGGGGAAGAGGCTTCGGCTGGGCAGCGGTGGGGTGGCGGATGGAGGAGGGTGGGGTTTCGCGGCTGGAGCAGAGAGGTTATGGCGGCCTGGGATTTCGAATGGGGATTTCGAATGGCGAAAAGGAGGTGATGGGAGGGGGGAACCATGACTTAGGGACGCGCTTGTCCAAAATGTAGGGTGTGTTACAAAAGTACCCCCACCGCTTGAACTAGCAGCGCTTTTGGCTCAGGGTTAGAAGGGGGATTTTGCGTGTTGGGATTTGGCAGCTGGAGGGAGTTTTCGCGCGCTTTGTAATTTCGGGATAGCAAGGCGCGTGTTGTGAAGGCGCGAGTTTTGGGAGCACGATATCTGAATTTTCGGGATATAACAAGGCATGGGCTGAATTTTAGGGACAAGCCTAATGTGTAATATTGTACGTACCAAATCAATTCGCACTTCCCTCAACGAAAAAAATGAAAAAAATAAAACTATTCGCACCACACAAAGAGAGAGTCTGGTCCCGTTTTACTGTACAAATGCTATTCAAAGCTATGAATCCATGTTATGTGCAATTAAATTTTTTCGCTGGCTGTATAATGCATGTAACCTACTCATACCAACATTTTAGTGCATTCCAAATGTCTATACTACCGCTGCAATTTGAACTAAATTTGAATTTGTTTCTCTATTTGAATAAGAATCTACAATCATGATTGTTACCAACTTAAACCATCATTCGTGTATTATCTTAACAACACACCACATGATTACTATAGAGATAGATATGAACTATGTGTACTATATGAACTCGAATTCGAAATTTTGAATACACTTGATGTTGAGTCCAAATAATAGTACATTTGATGTACTAACTAGATCTTCATAATCTAAACCATGTTTCATATGTACACTGTGTTTATCACACAAAGTATAGTGCCCCGCCCCCTACGTTATGACATGTATTCCAAAGCTAGAGAATGCCTCCCTCTCACCCTCCCTCAGCATTCCAAAGCTAGTGCATTCCAAAGCTAGAGAATGCCTCCCTCTCACCCTCCCTCAGCATTCTCTAGCTCCATTGCGCACATTCATCTTTTCACATTAGGTCGTTCAGCCAAGGTGTGTGTAGGCCCCCTAGCTCCTTCTTTTCGGCACACACCGATCGATATGCCTCTCTAGCCAGGTGTGCCTACCACAAACACAAGCTTTCCCTCTTCTCTTCTCACCGTCCATGCCTCACTCCCGCCCCTCTTTTCATTGATCCCGTACTCGTACACTCCTTCCCCCTCGATATAGTATGCCTCTCGCACCACCTCCTAGCTGCATCCCTCTCTCTCTATCCTTCTCTCCAGGCCTTATTTGCTTCTAACACATACATGCATGTATACTGATCGATCTCCCTACATATACCTAGGTCGACTATAACTCTTTTTCCCCAAGCGTCGATCGACGTACCTCACAAGTTATGTCTCTCCCTTTGTCCGACAAAGGACGATTGATCTTCCTATGTAGTTATGTCTGCTTACCACAGCCATATCGTCCCCCCTCATCATCCGTGCTTGCCTCCTGACCTGTCTCTCACATGCACATGCACAGACAGGCAGGCATCCCCTCTCTTATTGATATTGCAGGCGTGCCCTCCGTTTGTCTAGCAGGCCTCTCCCACCATTTGTGAGAAGCAACTCCACCACCAACCCCTCCGACACTCTAGCTCTGTCTCTCTCCCAACCTTATTCCTCTCCTACACATATGCATGGATGCCGATCGATCTCCCTCAATACATAAGGTAGGTCTCTCTCCTCCTCCACACATATACCAGCCATTGTACCTCTATAGTTAGGTCTCTGCCCCCCCACCCTCCCACACCCATCGATAGTCGAGCGCTGTAGGTAGGTATCCATGCCACAGAGACAAACTGCACCTATCCCCTCTCACGTTCCAGTAGGCCAGCCACCATATATCTTTGACGTGGGCACACACAAATTCGATGGCACTCTTTATCGATCACGCACACACACACATCATCGCTCTCTTCGATTCTATGGATACCTCACGCCGATGATACCTCCACTCTCTTCTCGTGGATCGCCCCCTCTATATATATATATATGATATATCCAGGCCTCTGTTTCACACACATTGCATATGTTACATTTTTTGATTGAAATATCATCGACACATATTCCCTGTCTATCTCTCATGCCCCCCCGAAAAAACACTCACGAACCCACACATTATATCTCTCTATGTTTGTATCTCTCGCACACAAACCCACATAGGTGGTGTACGTACACGAAGAGAATAGGTGCACGTACTCACGCTTCGTGCCCAGCCACACTCGTGCGGGTACACGGTGGAGCTCATTTCGGTATGAAATGGTAGCCCACATGCTAATTTGAGCGTGTGTAGCGGTTGTTTACCTACGGAGGTTGTGTACCACACGTGCATGAAACAAAGTTCGACTTGATGCGTTGGCGCGTTATTTTTAAATAAAGTTATATTGCTCAATGGCACGTGCATAGAATATAAAACGATTTTTATGGAGAAAAAGGTAGTCCGCTCCACTATATACAATGGAGCCTGCCTGCCGGGGTTTGTCTCTCTTCAGAGTATCTCACACAAGGCAGCGGTGGCCTCTCTCTCTCTCTCGCCGTTGGTCACTGATCCGGCCGCATCCCTCCTGCCGGCGGAAAGGGAGGATGTGCATCGTTTCTCCGTTCAACGGTGCCGAGGCAGCACGTCTCGATCTGCGGTACCCACCGTTCTCTCTGACCAAGCTCCGGCGTGGTAGGGCCTACACCACTTGCTCGCTGCCGTAGTATGGGCAGATCCCACCCGCCGCCGCCCTCCTAGTTACATCCCGATGACCCCCAGGTATCCCCTCCGGCCTTGCTCCACTGCCCATGTTCCCACGTCGCTGCATGTGGAAAATCTTGCATGTGGATCTTCCCTAGTTCTTTTCCCAAAATGTAGCTCGTCCGGCGTACTTTCCATATTGCAATCTCGTCCACACACCGTTTTAGATAAACACAACCGTGCTGTTATCTTCCCTTAGGTCAAGGAATATGCTTCTTTTTTGTCGTCGTATGTGTCATCAACTGTTATTGGCCAGAAATTATTTCCTTTCTACCTCTTTTTTGCAAACAGGGCTATCCATTTCACCTCGTTGCTATTGCGACCTTTTGGTGAACTGCACAAATCACTTTTTTCTTAAGAGTGTTTTGTCCAGTTCTACTAAAATGTCACACGGGCAACGTCTCTACATTTCAGTGCGACTGCACAAAGGGAGATTGGTTTTGCTCTATCCTCCTCATGCAACTCTGAGCCTAATCTTCTCCAACTATTTGCTTAATCTTCTCCAACTAGTTAGTCTTAAGAGAGACTGCAAAGGTGACCGGCTTCTATTTGTGTGTTTATTGCTTCATCAATAGTCCTCTATTATTGTAATCACACTTAATATCTTTGGAACAGGGACGCTCAGCTCTATTGTAGTGGAACTGCACAAAATGATCGGAATGTTGCATGCTCCTGACAGCTACTTTTTTTCCCAACATGCCTTGTTGATTTAGACAAAGCTGGGAGGAAGTTGCTGCCAATGAAAGCATGGATCAATTTTAATTTAACACCTTCTCACAACTTTGTCTTCAGTTGTGATGTAAATATTAGCTCTGATCTGCTAATCATTGAGATGCATTAGCAAGGAAGTTAGTTTTTTATTTTTTCCGAAAGAGCATGGATGGCAAGACACACGAAACAAAAGCTGAAAGCTTAGAGCATTGTACAATTTCATGTCGCTGGAAAATTATTTGTATAGTACGTCAATTGTGTAAACAAATGCTAGAAGCTTGATAGCATTGCCAGAAGCCTCTTCAGCATCCAGGTCCATGTGCCATGCACCAAATTATACTCCCTCCGTTCCTAAATATTTGTCTTTTTAGAAATTTCAAATGGACTACCACATACAGATGTATAGACATATTTTAGAGTGTAGATTCACTCATTTTGCTTCGTATGTAGTCACTCGTTGAAATCTCTAGAAAGACAAATATTTAAGAATGGAGGGAGTAGTGCACAACCGCATGGGAGACTCAGCCCGGTCGTTGGCCACACTAATAGTGAGTAATGAGCAGTCAAATCATAAGCCCCACCTTTCCCACTGTAAGTTGCTCGGAAGAAGCAACCATCAATACGCTCTTCTTTGAATCCGCTCATACTACTCCCTCCGTCACTGTTTATAGAGCGCGCTTCAACAATCTCTGAGACCAAGGCGACTAGCGATCGGCCTGAAAATAGCATTGGTAGTTATAGCACGGCGTCTATTACTAGAGGAAATAATGCGTACACACATGCATGCAGTGCTTCCACCCCGGGTACACACATGCATGCACTTACTCCACTCCGCGTACACACCTACATTGAGAGAAAAGTGTGGACTTGATTGCGGTTACCATGCCCTAATTAATTGAGCATTAAACCAAACGCGTCTAAAATCTCTCTGGTGGTGGAAATGCATGGAGAGAAATGCATGAGAATGAAGCGTGCCCTGTAAACTATGACGGAGGGAGTAGTATGAAGGTGCAAAACCAAGTATGCATATGGCCTGTCGGTCAACGCACTTCCTCTTGGCATATCACTGACATGTGGGACCGGAGTGTGAGCAAACCGATCTCAATTGACGGCAAAATGGCCAACTCGCCGTTCCTTGAGAGAGACGAGGAGCGAGAACACACAGACGGGCTCGCACGGAGGCCAAGATATATTCGAGCATGGTTGATCGATATCATCATTACATGTTCGATGTTTTTTAATAGTACTATTGGGCTATTGTTTTCCGTACTTCTCCCAAATAAATGTGTACTTTATCAGAGATTAAAATAAAATAAGAGTACAGATGCTCCACCATGCGGTTCCTAGTACCTGTATACTAGTAGTACTAGTAGTACTACTAAACCTTGCGCTTGGCTCTTCGCCTCTTCGGGAAGTCGAACAATGATGGTACTACAGGGTATGCCTCTGTCAATCTGACACCGAATGAACTGCTGCACATCCACCGCCTGGGCGAGGGTAGGTTGCATTAGTCAAAAGCTTCTCCTTGTCCTGCGAGCCACCAGGCTTGAGGTAGACGGAGAGGGCGTAAGCGAGCTTCACCTTGTCCTGCAAGCTTCTCCTTGTTCTGCGAGTTGACGGGACACACCAAAAAGTAGTGCTAGTCCATACTCCCTCCTTTCCGGTTAATATGGCTTAATCTTTTTTGCGGGTAAATGAGAGAGCTTTATTCATATATAAGCATTCTTAGGATGATCAGCCAAGAGACTGGTCACTAGGAAGCGAGGTACCCCGCAAAAAAAGAAGAAGGAAGCGAGGTGTTTCATCAAGCCAGCTCTCGGTCACATTCAAAGTGCAGCAAGCATGGTTCGCACAAAGATGCGCCGCAAGGTTTGCTGACCTGTTTACATGTTGAATAACAAAAAAGAGAAAATATTACTGAGCGCTCCTATTTCTAACAGGATAGGAGCCAGAATTAAGTGAGAATTGTGGTGAGTGTTCCATGCAATCAACTTCCATTATCACATGCGAGAACCCTCGAAGAGAACCAAATGTGTTGAAGATTGCTTTATCACAGATTAAAATAAAATAAGAGTGCAGACGCTCCACCATGTGGTTCCTAGTAGTACATACCTGTATAGTACTAGTACTAGTAGTACTACATAATACTAGTACTCGGAGTAGTAAACTTTGCGCTCAGCTGTTCGCCTCTTCGGGAAGTCGAACAATAATGGTACTTGTACAGTGTATGCTTCTGGCAATCTGACACCGAATTAACTGTTGCACGTCCATCGCCTGAGCGGGGGAGAGCTTGCATTTGTCAAAAGTTTCTCCTTGTCCTGTGAGCCACCGCGCGCAAGCTTCTCCCGTCCTGCAAGCTTCTCCTCGTTCGGCAAGTTGACGGGACACAACAAAGTAATGCTAGTCCATACTGCCTCCTTTCCGGTTAATATGGCTTAATTTGAAATGAGATAAATACACTGTCTGTCATTGTATATTTGTAAAAATATGGTCAGTGGACTTCATAATACGCTCATTGCGGTCAATATATACATTTTCCGGTGTTTATACGGTCACTAGCTCACCCTGGCTGAGTATGTGTGTGCATGCACATGTAGGTTGAGCACTTGAGCGTGACCGTGTGTGTTCCGTCGTCTGCTCGGACATGCATGCATTAGGGCGTCGTGTGCGTTTTTGTGTCCATGTGTACGTGTGACTGTTGCATGCATGCACGAGGTTGTAGTCCCTCACATTCACATGTTCATAAGTCAATGCTTTGTCAAAACATTGCATTCAAGGTTTAATCATTCATTGTTCACGCATGCATTCCCGATATTAATACATTGGTAAAGACAATTTCTTGAGGAAAACGAGCCCATGAATTGAGTACAAAGGGGACCAATAAGCCAGGACGGAGGGAGTACTAGTAGTGAACCGGAAGCAGGGAGTAGGTACTAGTAGTACGTAACAACGTGCAGTAGCAAAATTCCTCTATGCGCATCCTGTCTACGTGTCATGCAAGAAAATAGAGATAAGTACAAGTGAGACTCAGGAACGGTCATACACGTCGGGGGAGTACGTGTAGGGGCCACTCAGGAGCAGTCAAATCACACAGTAAGTTAGTCGGACGAAGCAACCTTCATTTCACTCTTCAATGACACGTACGCAATATAAAATGGTTGATATGGAGAGAAAAAGAAAACTGCTCCACTATATATACACTAGCAGGAGCCTAAGCTACAAGCCCGCTTGCTTGGGTTGCTCTCTTCACAAGCATAGAATGACGGTGGCCACACCGCTGGTCACAGATTCGGCCTGATCCCGCCGCTGGGGGAAGGGGACGATGTTCTGTGTAGACGCGGTCGACAACGGCGAGGGAGAAAACGCACTGTCGATGTGTCCCGATTGGCGGTCCCCGCGGTATGGGCTGATGCCGCCTCCCAACCGCCCTTCTAGCTACACCCCAATGTCCCAAGTACAACTTCCTTTTGGAGCCGGCTTGCTCCACTGCCGCAGCTCCCCACGTAGCTCCATCTCCATGTGGATCTTTCTCTACTTCTACCGGCTTCTATTTGTGATGAGTTTATGTCTCATGAACTAGTGCCAGTACTATTATTCTAATCACACTTCTTCAATATCTTTGCCAACAGGGATGCTCAGCTCGATTTTAGTGGAATTGCACAAAAGAATCGTATGATCCGAGGGTGCCAGGCGTCTTTCCTTCGACAGGTTCTACCTAGCCAGGAAATTAAATCATGTTTAGGGTTTAGGGTTTACGGCGTATTGACCCCATCAGTAGTTTTTTTTGTACACACTCTCACAACTTTTGTCTTTAGTTGTGAAGTAAATATTGGCTATGATCTGTGAATCATTGAGATGCCTCAGCATGCGTTTTAGTTTTCCTTTGTATTTGATGGAATGTTGTAACAGGGCAACCTTGGAGTCAGGATACATACATGAAACAAAATCATAAAGCTTCGTACTCCCTCCGGTCCTTTTTTGTATGCGTATAAGGCTACTCATAGTGGGGAGTATCATATACTAGTATCATGCATAAATTACATAGGGGACTAATAAACCAGGACGGAGGTAGTATGTGAGAGTGTATGGTGGCCTGGTGTGTCATGTGATAAAATGTACTTCCTCCTTTCTGGTTTATTGGGCTCATCTCAATTTCTTAGTTTTATACCATATTATAAGTATTAATTATTTTCACTACTGGAAGAGATAGATGAGTAGGGGGAGGACAGCTAGCTGTAGCACAGACTCCCAAGAACTTTTTTACATGCATGTTGTGGCCGGCCGTGGTGACATTTGAATGCGGAGCAGTCGCGTGCACCGGGAAGCGGCGCGGGCGGCGCTCCCTCGACTGGCGCGCCGCTTCAATGCCGGTGCTAGTGAGAGGTCGCTTCCGCTCTGTCCTGGCATGAATGCGGCACTGACTGTTTCGGGCGGGAACCACGCGTGGGTGATGAAGAGGGTTCGGGTTGGCCAGGGTGGTCAGGCTGGACGTACCTAAATATTGCTGCGTAATTAATAACGTAAATAATGTGCCAGTTGGACAAATATGATTGGAAATGGAGATGGAGATGGAGATGGAGATGAAAGTAAGAATTTTATGTAAACATGGATATGCATGTCTATGTGTGTGTGCGTGCTCACACACATAGTGACGACTCGCGACTACTCGTACAAAACATCGATGTCTCGTTCTCCCTACGCACACACAAACTTAGTACCGCCTAATTTTGTTCCTAGGATAGGAATATCATAGGAGTGGGAAACAATATGAAGTGAGATAAATGGAGTACTACGTACAAGAAGAAATGTACACGCACTCACTCTGCCTCCGACATACCCACAAGTACACGATGGAGCGCATTTGTACACGAAGAGGCAGCTTACGTATGTAATAATTAGACCCATTAATTTGTTCACTTAATAATGGAGGGTCGGGGACCACACGTGAGCGATACAAACTGCGACCTGGAAGCGGGGGCGTGTTATTGATCGAGTTTTCTTTCTTGGTACGTTAAAAAAAGATTTGTCCGCTAGTTTTCGTTTCTTTGTTCCGGGAACACGCGTATTCTATTTAAAACCACTGCTATGGAGAGATTTTTTTACTCCATTATATATGCAGCCTCTTGTTTGATAGGGTTTCTCGCATCTCACTCTCTCACCCTCTCCATATCTAAACAAGATGACAATGTCCACTCTATCTCTCTCCTCACCGGTGGTCACAGATCCGGCCGAATCCTGTCCGCTGCGGGAGGTGAGGAGGTGCAGCATTGACGTTGTCACCGTCGGCGATGGAGGAAGCCGATGCGCACCGTCCTCTCTCAGCCGGCGTTGGCACGGACGAAGGTCCTCCTCGCCCTTGTTCGCTGCTGTCGTGTGGGCAGATCCCGCCCGCCATCCTAAGCGACATCTCGCCCACTTGAGGTATAACTTCTTTTGGATTTCATGCTTCATTGTACTGGTCCAGCTCCCCAGGTTGCTGCATGCGGGTTTTCTTCTATACCACTACTCCCCAGCTCCCCATGTACAGTAGCTAGGGTTCGTCGGCTAGTCTAACATCACCTATTTTTTACTATTATAGAGGAAAGGCCACTCGAAAAGTTGTCCTGGTTTATGCCTCGGTGGAGGTATACATGTTTTTTCGACAAAAAGTACATGGTGGTTGTGCGGTCATTGTCCATATGCTCCTATTGCTGCTGCTAATCTAATACTATCACTGGTTAAATGAAGCAATGCCCATGTTAAAGTGACGTCCCTTTTAAGTAATGCTGATGTCAATCCAGAGGCGTCGATAAATGCTTCTGTCCTGCTTTTTTTTCTCGGGTATCCTGGTTTAGTTCCCATCAAGATAATCATGATGCTTCTGTTTGTTGGTGTACTTTTCATTAATTCTTATTGACAATTGAGATGTCGCTGTTAATCTTGTACCACTGCCAAAACAAAGTAACAACACTATATCCCTTTTTTATATTTTTGCAAACAGCGATGCGTATCTCCATACCCGGGCATGTCTTCCTCAATTTTAGTGGAACTGCACAAAATTGGATGGCCATTGTTGTTCCGCCTCACTATCCTCTGCCACATGGTTCTTCCTTCCTCGAGCTTGATTACCGAGAAGAAACAGACCACAGTGAGGATTTGTCGAACTTCATTGGTGCCTCACCCAAACTTGATGCCAAATGGATGATGCATCACCAGGATGACCTATCGATGCTCATGGTTGCGTCTCATGGTTGCATCGGTTGGTGAAGATGATCAATTTTTGATGAAAAACAAGCTGTCTTCCATTAGTGCTGTTTGCTTGTTACCCACAAAGATGATATCCTTCATCAGTTCACCTTGGTTGCATTGGAGACGCAGTCGTCTTTCACATTGGTGCAATTTTATCACACAATTAGCTATGAACCGAAGAAGATCGACGTTGGTACTAAGAGCATAAGTTTTGTATTGATTTCTAAGCCTTCTCACAACTTTGTCTTCAGCTCCCCTGTAATTTTATTTGTCCAACTATTAACTAAATATGTGGTCAGACTTTGATTAAAAATATGGTGTGGACTAAAAACCCGGATGGACGTAGTACCCCTCCGTTTTTATTTACTTTGCATATTAGATTTGACTGAAGTCAAACTTTGTAAAGTTTGACCAAGTTTAGGCCGAACACAACAAACCATAATTATTGAGAGAGGGCAAACTGTACATACTTTCAAACCTTTCCGATAATTGAAATTAAAATTCTTTATTTGTACACACTCTCACACCTTTCTGATAATTTGGCGCGTGTGTGGTTGTTCACTTAACGGAGGGTAGTGTACCACACGTGAAGGGCATGAAGTGCAACCAGGACGCCTGGATCGTTAGTTGATCGTAAGTAGGTTTCTTCACTGGTAGGTTAAATAAAGAGTTTCATTTCGTACTCACACAATTTAAAACAATTGTTATGGAGAGAAAAAGAAAACCACTCCACTATATTAGTAGTATACATGAGTACTATATAAGCTGGAGCCTCAGTGCTTGTTCGCTAGGGTTTACACTCTCCACACTCTCACTGCACTACATATATATATACATGCTGGAGGCTCAGCGTTCCTTTGCTAGGGTTTGCTATATTCACAGTCTCTCACCCTCTTCACCAGATCTAAACAAGACTGCGTTGGCCTCTGTCTCTCTCTCCCCCCTCACAGCTGGTGAAGGAGCCGTCCGGATCCCGTCGCACCGGGAAGGGGAGGAGGTGCAGCATTCACTCTGTCGCCTTCGGCGAGGGAGGCAATCCACTACCGGCTGCGCTATTCTCTTTCACCCAGCGCCTGTGCGGGAGGTCCTCCAACCCCTTCTTCCTCACTGTCGTATGTAGTGTGGGCAGATCTGGCCTCCCGCCGCACGCCTAGCCACATCCCGACGACCCTAAGGTATAACTTTCTTTGAAACCGTCATTGCTCTAGCTGCATGCGAATCTTTTTCGATTCTGTAGTCGAATCTAGGTCTTGGTTCAAAGAGGAAAGAAGGATGGGGTGGGGTGGAGCATGAATCTAGGACGTGGTTCAATGAGGAAAGGAGGGAGGGAAAGTAGTATAGACTGGCTATCCAGCCGCTTTGTTCGTCGAAAAGGGAAAAGGGGGCAACTCAGTACACACATCTGTAAGGAACTGATCTCTTTGTTGAAAAAGGAAAGAAACTGGGGGGTTGGGTAGTTTGTGCAGGACTAGATTTACTGCCCTCATATAGGAAAAAGGCTCAAAGAGAACAAATATGGGACCAACGCAGATATGCTGCTTGGCAACATACTCTGCATCACCCGTTTATACATGTGGACGCACATGGTGCTGGCATGTCCCATACAACTATTTTGCTGTTGTTAATCTAAGAATGCCGCTGGAAAATTGAAGCGATGCCACTATTAAAAGTAAATTACATTTTCAACGAATGTTGTTTTAAGAGAATGTCTCTGTTAATATGAATCAATGCAACCGTTTTAGAAATGCTATTGTCCTACTTTGTTTTCCATCAAGATAAGGTAGATGCTTCTTTTTGTCGCCGTATGTTTCATCCTCCTTTATTGGCCAGTAATTGTTTCCTTTTTTGCCTCTGTTAAAACAGGGATATCTATTCAACTTGTTGCTATAGCGAACTTAAATGTCACACCGATGACTTTGCTTGATTTAGTTGAACTACACAAAACGAGATTGGATTTCCTATTCGTGTTGGCAGATTCGTAGGTGATCTTGACTGTGTCATGAAAGGTCAGTACCGGCCTTCATCCACATGATTGTGCAGTGTGCTTTGAGGTGCTGTGCTACTTGTATTGGTACTGTTTTAAATAAATGTTGAATTGAAGCTATTGAATTGCTGTCTTTTCCCATTAAGTGAACAAAAATGGGACCAACCCAGACATGATGCTTGTTGCTTTGTTACAACAAACTCTGCATCACCCCCTTTATAAGTAGATGGAAGCACATGGTGCTGTTGCGCCCACTCTCCCCTGGAACTGTTTATGATTTTTGTTAATCTAATGCCACTAGTAAAATTAAGCAATGCAACTCTCAGAATTAACTACTGAATCTTAGTTCAAAACTGCAACACTTGTTAGGGATCGGCGGGAGTACCATTTCTGTTAGGGATCGGCCGGAGTACATGTTTAAGAAATGTATTGTTGAGATAATGTCTCTGTTATTATATATCAGTTACACTGTTTTACAAATGGTACTATCCTGCTTTGTAGTTCTTTCTACATGTTTAACCAAGGTATTGTTAAGATAATGTCTCTGTTAATATGAATTAGTTGCATTGTTTTAGGAATGGTACTTTTCTGCTTTGTCGTTCTTTATACATGTTGAAACAAGGTATTGTTAAGATAATGTCTCAGTTAATATGAATGAATCACACTGTTTGAGAATTGCTACTCTCCTGCTTTGTTTCCCATTAAGATAAGGTAGATGTTTTTTCTTCTGGGAGTATAAGTCATCAACAGTTATTTCTCAGTAATTGTTTCCTTTATACCTATTGTTGCATACAGGGATATCAAAACTTCTGCTCAGTTCTATTTTGACTTTGATTTTAGTTGAACTGCACAAAAGGAGCCAATGTGTTTAAGGCAAACTGTTGCATTATTGGGCCCAGTTGGTCTTTCCACTTTGCAGAAAGAAGCAGTCACTGTTTGCGCTACATTACACAAGGAATGATCGAGAAGCTTTACAGAGTATTAGTAGATGCTGGTGACATGACTAGTCTGCAGAGAGCACGGGAAATTCAACAACACGTGGAGTGCAAAATTCACTCCACAAGGAAAGGTATGACCAAGTCAGTTGCTGATGCAGCTGTAACAAACGAGGTTAGTATCGGCCTTCATCCACATGATTGTGCTTTGTTATGTTGTGCTACTTATATTGTTGTATTGTTTTGAATAAATGTTTAATTGAAGCTATTGTATTGCTATCTTTTCATGTTAAGATAATGAAGATGATTATAGTTGTAAGCGTATGTTTAATCTACTAATACCACTATTATATTCATCACGCTTTTTTCTGTATTTATGCAGACAAGGATGCTTAGCTTGATTTCAGTGGAACTGCACAAAATATTCAGATGGTTCGTGTCCTCCATAATACTTCATCATGCACAATACATCGAATGGTTCTCTAATCATTCGTCGTCACCTTGAGCCACCGGACTATCTCTTGAATGGAGCTGCCAACGTGTTCAACGCCTTGCAACATATAAATACGAAATCCACCATGCTACGCAAGACATTGTTTGATTTCAGTGGAACTGCACAAAAAGATACGCTGGTTAATCCGGCTCCATGTGCCATTTCAATGTGCAAACTGATGACAAACCCTACCCATTCCACAATCATAGGCATTACATATTTTGAATGGGAAAAGCTTGTCAAAGTTTAATCATTGATGTTAGCAAGAAGACATTAGTCTAATATATTGGAATTGGAAAACCTTGTCAAATTTTGCTCATTGATGTTAGCCAGAAGACATGCATTTGATATTTTGGAGTGGGATGCCCTTTGCTGTGAACAGCGTCGATCATTTTTTCCTATTCGTGTGTTTAGTTCAGAAGTAAATATTTACTCTGCTAAGATGCATAGTCACATGAATGTTGACTTATGTAAGGTATTTTAAGAGTTTGTTCTGAATGTTGTCTATGAAATGCCAGGCCTTGTGAGTTTGATTGCAAAGTTGAGCTTGGAATGCTGTGGCATGCGGCATCACGAGCTGTTCACCGTGCCTCCTGAGAATAAGGCTTCATATTGTTTTGCATGTTGATCTAATGCGAGTGATTTACATGTTAAGAAGATCATCCTCTTCTATTTTTTCTGTGCTCAAGAAGTTCCTCGTCTTATGTTTCATTCATAGCCTATACGACAACTCGGGTAGGTTAGAGGTGAAACCATATGATCTTCCGACCAACTCATCATCCGTTTCATGCCGGCTCAGTCTCTCAAAGGTGCTCATAGGTGTCCGATGATCCTGGCTTCCTGAATGAGCAGCGGGCGCTGTATCTGACCATCCGTAGGGCCCGCAAGGCCCTCTCCATCGTCTTTCGAGTTGTTGCGCTTGCCGTGGCGCCGAGCGTTGTCAACATGGCCAACGAACATGAGGAATCAGGAGATGACTTTACTTGGAGAGGATGACAGTAGGGACCCACCAGGGCCATAGCCGTACGTACGCTAGTTCCTCTTTATTATATACAACTATAATTTTTTTGCTTCCTCCTGGTTTCCTGACATCATGGTCCCACACCATTGTCAACCTATATCTATATCTATACCAATATAAAAAGACCCAAAGGGGCAGATCCAATTAATCTCAGCCATCAAATCATGTCAATCCAACGACCTAGACTGCTTCAATGTCGAGCGCTCAACACGTTTAGCGTGCAGTTAATTTCATGCCAAAAATAGTGCTAATCACATAATGACACGCAAATAATATCCTACTTAATATCCACATACACTTAATATACTTCCAAATTAACGTGCATTGCACGTACACATTGACTAGTAGTCAATAAACGAGAGAATTGCACAAGGAGCGGCCGACAGCTGGGACCCAGCAGCTCAAGCAGTATTTGTTTTTTGAGGTGTAAGCGGAGTTTTTCTTGAGCAATGTTTTTGTTGTTGTTCAGAGGAGCAGGGTATCAACTGCGCGGGCTGTGGCCCGTATAGCCCAGGCTATTATTTTATGTCGACCAAATATCCAGCCCAGATATTAATTTTTCAAGGTGAAAATGGCTAGCCCAGCTATACTTTTTTTGTGGAATACCCAACCCAGGTCAACTTGTTATTCTCCGCCCCGCTAGGCTGTAAATCTTTCCTAGGAGGGATGCATTAGGCCTAACAAGAAAATGGGCTTTAAGAAATAATAAATGTGATGTAATTATAAAAACCGGGCTGTAAATATACAAAAACGCACCAAACAGGTAATTAGTTTCAAAAATATTATTTTTTGAATTTGAAAATTTTAATTTCAATACTTATTGCGCGCGCAATATTTCGTTAGATTTTTACCTAATACAATTTTTTTTTGAAATTATATTTAATCTGACTCAAAATTTTGGGATAAAAATATTTCGGATCCCATCAAAATGTGGGATTTTTGGTTGAATTCTGTTTTGAGTGGTTGGTTGAAATTATTAATCGTTGTCCTGGCTAGAAAATGGGCTGTAATTTTAACAGACTGTAAATGGGTTGTAGTAAATTCCATTAGAATTCAAAAATGGGCTGTACATTATTACAAATCGCAAATGGGCTATATGTTCTCTGCCACAGATGTGATGCTCTCACTTGTGGGCCTACTATTTTTTTTGAGAATTATAGTCAATGACGCGTACGGAAGGCTTGTGGGCCTACTGAGGCGTACGGAAGGCTTTGTCAACTTATAGTCAAGACACGATTCTAGCAGCAGTGGCCGTTGGATGCCCATCCAATGGCTGTAGTGCTTCTTCAATCTCGGATATTCTTGCTTCAGCCGCCCAAACCACCGCCGGCGGTACCACCTGCTACCGCCTCCCGTGGCCGGCTGTGCTGCCGCGCAGGCTTCACCGGCCCACCCTACTCCCAAACGCCGTCCAGGCCATTCCTCTACTCACCAACACCTCCTGTTCTTCTTCGGCGACGGTAGCCTCACACCGCAGCCGAACCAGTGAACCCTCGTACCCCCCTCCGCGTGGGCATCCACTGTTGAGTCTTCGCCAGCTCCGGGTCGTTCCCTTCTTAGGACTCTCCATCGTTCACTGCGTTGGTTCTCTCGGCGCGGCGTGGTCAACTTTGTCAACAAACGATAGCCATCGGAAGAGGTATGTACGTGGAGTGGCTGATAGTAGGGACCCACATGGCCCGTGGCCGCACGCAGCAAGTGCCCCCGTATTATGTGAAAACAAATGATTTCTCCCCCTGACAGGTTTGACCCACCAGCTACATCTTCGCATGCAAGGAAGTGCCTCCTTTATTACGCGGAAATAAAAAGTTTCCTCTCCCTGACTGCTGGGACCCACCAGCTTTATTATGATCCATTTCGTGAAAATATAGATTGTACCAAAGATGCTAAATTGTTTTCTTTTTATTCTAACTCGAAAAAGAAGTAATTAAAAAAACAAGAAAACATCTTCGCATGCAAGGAAGTGCCACCTTATTACGCGAAAAAAATTTGATTCCCCCTGCTAGCTGGGACCCACCAGATTTGGAGGCTGACTTGTGGGCCTACTAAGTTAACACGTACGCAGGGCTTTGTCAACTTAGTCAATAAACTATTCTAGCTGCACTGACATCCAACGGCCAAGCTGCGTCTTCAACCTCTGGTCTTCTTGCTCCATCCGCCCAAACCTGCGCCCGCCGTACCACCTGCTCCAGCCTCCCGTGGCCGGCTGTGCTGCCGCACAGGCCTCACCGCCCGACCATACTACTATTGGCCAGGCCTTCCCTCTACTCACCCACACCCCCTGTTATTCTCCGGCGACGGCAACCTTACACCGCAGCCGAACCAGTGAACCCCCGTACTCCCCTCCATGTGGGCATCCACCTGCCTCGTCTTCCCTGGCTCAGCATCGTTCCCTTCCTAGGCCTCGCCGTCGTCCACTGCCTGGGTGCTGTCCGCGCGGCGTGGTCAATGAACGACAATCATCGGAAGAGGACTCTACGCGGTGAGGCTGACAGATGGACCCACCAGCTACATCTTCGCATGCAAGGAAGTGCGTCCATATTACGGGAAAAAAATGATTCTTTCCCCTGAGAGCTGAGACCCACCAGCTATATCTTCGCATGCAAGGAAGTGCGTCCTTGTCCTCCCTGACAGCTGGGACCCACCCGGTCGAGGCATGCGTAGCGTTTTCTGTCTGGTCGCGAACATGTATGTACATACTGGTCGATCGGTCTCTCTGCAACAATGAACCGTGGCCGAGCAAGCAGCGACACGTGTAGTAGTAGAGCCCCCGACGTAGCAGTTCAGGCAGTCCCTTCTAAACCGTGTACAAGTACGTACAGCCGCATGCCAAAAAATATGGCCACGTACATACATACGGGCGGGGTCTCGAACGTGTACTCGTGCATACGTACGGCCAGTGCTCATGTACATGGAGAGGCAACGGACAGCAGCAATGGCGTCCTGTTCATCGGGCAGCCAACCAGCTAGGTCGGAATGGAGAAACAGCGTCCTGTTCATCGGGAGGCAACAGACTGGGTCGGAATGCGTCCTGTTCAACGGGAGCCAACCGGCTTGGATGGAACAGCCGAAACGGGGTCTGGTGTACCGCAGTACGAAGGAAACGGCCTTTTGTTCGACTGGCTACGGTCGAAACGGGGGTCCTGTTCATCGGGAGGGGTGTGGCGTATCGCAAAACGGAGGAAACGGACTTGTGTTGGAGTGCTACGGTCGAAATGGGGGTCCTGTTCATCGGGAGGGGTGTGGCGTACCGCAAAACGGAGGAAACGGACTTGTGTTGGAGCGCTACGGTCGAAACGGGGGTCCTGTTCATCGGGAGGGGTGTGGCGTACCACAAAACGGAGGAAATGGAGTTGTGTTGGAGCGCTACGGTCGAAACGGGGGTCCTGTTCATCGGAGACGGAGGAAACGAACTTGTGTTGGAGTGCTATGGTCAAAACGGGGGTCCTGTTCATCGGAGGGGTGTGGCGTACCGCAAAACGGGACTCCACGGCCTACTGTTCACCCACCGTCGACTTCCTTCAGCCTCCACTTGCACTATCCATCCACCGCGTCTTCCTCCTGCCTCCACCAGCTACTATTCATCCACGGACTACTGTTCATCCAGCCCTCCACCAGCAACTGTTCAACTAGCCCTCCACGGGGTCCTGTTCATCCACCCCCAACCAGCTGCTCGGCTGTGGCGGCCTCCTCTCGGGGTCCTGTTCATCCAGCGGCAACAGCCTACTACTACTACTACAACGGGGTCCTGTTCATCCAACCCCCACCGGGAACTGTTCATCCAATCCCAACCACGTACGTCTCGACTCGTTCAACCAACCCCCATGTTCACTATTCATCAAGAGGCAACAGGTTCGATCGGCTTCAGTTAGCAGCAGTACCGAAGGAATCCCTCGATCGGGTTCAGTTAATAGCCAGGGATCGATCGATCGCTCGGGTTTAGTAACGTAGCTAGTGCAATTGCTCGGGTTCAGTAAGCAAACGCCTCGCTCGGATTCAGTTAGAGCCTGATGCGGCTTGAAGCTACGTCGGTATTTCCCCAAAGAGAAAGGGATGATGCAGCACAGCGGCTGTAGGTATTTCCCTCAGTGATGAAACCAAGGTTATTGAACCAGTAGGAGAACCAAGCAACACTACGTAAACAGCGCCTGCACACAAATAACAAATACTCGCAACTCGACGTGTAAAAGGTGTTGTCAATCCCTTTCGGGCAACGGCGCCAAAATTTGGCAAACGGAGGTGAGAGAGTAGTAAATATTGATAGATGGAACACCAAATAAAATAAAGTGCAGCAAGGTATTTTTGTATTTTTGGTTTAATAGATCTGAAAATAAAAGTTGAAAATAAAGAAAAGAGGGAATAGCAAAACATATCTTGAAAGCAAATATATTGGAAAAGAGACCCGGGGGCCGTAGGTTTCACTAGTGGCTTCTCTCGAGAAAAATAGCAAACGGTGGGTGAACAAATTACTGTTGGGCAATTGATAAAACTTCAAATAATCATGACGATATCCAGGCAATGATCATTATATAGGCATCACGTCCAAGATTAGTAGACCGACTCCTGCCTGCATCTACTACTATTACTCCACACATCGACCGCTATCCAGCATGCATCTAGTGTATTAAGTTCATGGAGAAACGGAGTAATGCAATAAGAATGATGACATGATGTAGACAAGATCTATTTATGTAGAAATAGACCCCATCATTTTGTCCTTAGTAGCAATGATACATACGTGTCGGTTCCCCTTCTGTCACTGGATCAAGCACCGTAAGATCGAACCCACTACAAAGCACCTCTTCCCATTGCAAGATAAATAGATCAAGTTGGCCAAACAAAACACAAATATCGGAGAAAAATACGAGGCTATAAGCAATCATGCATATATGAGATCAAAGAAGACTCAAATAACTTTCATGGATAAAAAGATAGATCTGATCATAAACTCAAAGTTCATCGGATCCCAACAAACACACCGCAAAAAGAGTTACATCATATGGATCTCCAAGAGACCATTGTATTGAGAATCAAACAAGAGAGAGAAAGCCATCTAGCTACTAACTACGGACCCATAGGTCTACAAAGAACTACTCACGCATCATCGGAGAGGCACCAATGGAAGTGGTGAACCCTTCCATGATGGTTGTGACACCCCCGGCTCAATCGTGCACTAATCATACACGCAAATGCACATGATCAAGCCTAAGGACTCACGGGAAGATATCACAACACAACTCTAAAACATAAATAAAGTCATACAAGCTTTATATTACAAGCCAGGGGCCTCGAGGGCTTGAATACATAAGCTTGCGAACAAGCGTCAGCGGAAGCATCAGATATCTGAGTACAGAGATTACAAGAGAAACAGAAAGGCCTTTAGAAAGTCGGGGCAAAATAAAACACTACGATCGAAAGGCGCAGGCCTCCTGCCTGGGACCCTCCGATCCTACTCCTGGTCGTCATCCAACTCGCCGTAGTAACCATCCTCGGGGTAGTAGTAGTAGTCGATCGACGGGGCATCTGTCTCAGGGGGCTCCGTCCTCTGGTCGCGACAAACTGATATGGGGAGAAAAGGAAAACAAAGCAACCGTGAGTACTCGAAAGTACTTAGCAAGCAAGGATCTACACTACATATGCAACATTTTCAAAGGGAGGCTGTATATGTGGACAGGGCTGCAGAAATGCCAGAATAGAGAGGAGGCCTAGTCCTATCGAAGACTAGCAACTTCAGAGGTCTTGCAGCATTAGAAGAGTGTAGACAGTACCATATAATGTAGCAGTAATGATATCAACCTCACCCAGAGATCCTTTTCTCGACTCCCTGCGAGAAAGCAATCCCAGAGCCTTACAGTCATCAACCTCGTCCGGAGATCCCTTCTCGACTCCCTGCGAGAAGCAATCCCAGAGCCATAGTATCCAAGTATCCAGTTCTAATTGTATCAATCAGGATACAACTCCGAGTGTCCTTTACCGTAGGACAGGCTATCGATAGAAGTTTTCTTCCCTGCAGGGGTGCACCAACTTACCCAACACGCTCGATTAACTCCGGCCGGACACACTTTCCTGGGTCATGCCCGGCCTCGGCCAAACGACACACCGCAACCCTACCTACCACTCAGCAGAGAGGTCCCCGCCGGTCTACATCCTAAGCGCAAGGGGGTCTTGGCCATCGCCCCTCGCCCTCCGGGTCGTTGCGCACAGGGTGGATACCAGCATCGCCTTGGGTGGCCGACACGATCCGACCGTGCCGCCATGTTGAACTGGACGTCTGACAGAGCTTTCGGCTGATGCATATGATGCAGAACGCCCATACTATGCCCACGTGATGGTTAGTGCTATCAGGCCAGAGGCCTGCTCAGATCAAATATCCAAATCGTTAGTACCTTGGGCTTGCGGTAACGAGCAGACACTCACGAAAGATATGACCCCGTCGCCCCGTCTCGAGGACTTGCGGCAAGGGCCAAGAATGCCCGGCCACGCCTCGTATTCTAACTCGGGCACCACACAGGCACCCGTCTTCACAACACTCGCCTCTCAGGCGCACGCGTGTACCCCTCAGGGTCGACCCACCTATCCAAGTAACAGTGTAAAGTCCAAGTATCCGTGTGTCCATAACATCAGGGGAATCCGAGGTATCACCCTCGTTGGATTCCTACTCGATGTATCCATCAAGGTGAACTCGGAGGAATCACCCTCACTGGGTTCACACTTGAGGTGTTGTACGACAGCGTCGTTATCGGAAGCGGTGAAGGAGGAATCACCCTCGATGACCACGACCAAATAGCTACGCTACAGGGTTAACATCTGAAGTGCTACACGAGGTATCACCCTCGGCACTCGATAGTAACACTGCAGTGTCGTTACAACTAAGGGGGTGAAGTGCGGTGCCGGGGCCTGGTCTTCAATCCCGTTGATCGGGTCTTCTGATAATCCAGCGGGGCAGTCGGGATAAGTGGGGTCACTGATAGGTCTCTACCCAGCCTATACTAAGCATTTTAGGATATGCAAGTAATTATCAACAGCAGGTTACAATAAACAGGCTATGCATCAGAATAGGTAAAGCGGCAGCAACAGCAATTCTAATGCAAGCATGAGAAATAGAATGGGCGATATCGGTATGCTCAAGGGGGGGGGGGGCTTGCCTGGTTGCTCGGAGGCAAGGGCAAGGTCGTCAATGGTGTTTTCGGTCTCCGGAGCTGCGGCAGTACCGGGAACTGCGTCGGGGTCTAACGAGAGAGAAGAGGGGAAGGAAACAGTATAAATACACAGCAAACATGAGCAACACGATGTACAACATGGCAATACGCAGTGCTAGGGGTAGTCTAACGCAGTACTACACGTATCAGACGGAGCGGGAGAATATCTGACGATATTTCCTGGGTCTTTGGAATTATCGGACAAACGATCTGGAGGGGGACGGTTCCATGTTCGGATAGATAGGGACGCCTGACGGATGAACGAACCGCGTATCCGAATTCGTCTCGTCGTTCTGAGCAACTTTCATGTACAAAGTTTTTCCATCGGAGTTACGGATTATTTAATATGAATTTATAAAGATTTAAACAATTTCTGGAATTTAATTAACTTATTAAATCAACATTATCCAAAACAGTAACGGTGACGTCATCATGACGTCACTGTGACGTTAGGACCAGTGGGTCCCACCTGTCAGTGTCACGTCAGGCTAATTAGGGATTAAATAAAATAATTACTGTTTAATTAGACTAACTATTTAATTAGTTTAATTAAACAGGATTAATTAAATTAATTAATTCACTAATTAATTAATTAATTGTTTTAATAATTCATTTTTATTTTTATCTTTTATTTTAAAATGTTCTGGGCCGTGGGCCCGTTCGGTCAGTGGCCTAGGGCCGGACATGTCCGCGGTCGTGCCCGTTTGGGCGCCGGACACGACCAGTGCACGCAGCGCGCGCGCACGTGCGGGCAGCGGGCGTGGGCATACGGGTGCGGGCGCTGGGCGCGGGCGTGAGGCAGGCCGAGCGCCGGCCGCGAGGGGCCACGGCGAGGCCGGCCGCCGGAGTTAGGCGCGGCAGCGGCAAGGCGCTGGCGGCCACCACAGCGAGCGGTCGCAGCCGCCGAGGAAGGGGAGCAGTGGCAGAGGGCGGCCATGGCGAGCAGGCGCAGCAGGCGCAGCAGAGGGAACCGGGCTGCGCGCGGCGGAGCAAGGCCACGGCAGAGCGGGGCGAGAGGAGCAGGGGGCGCGGCCACGCGCAGGGCGCGGGCGCTCGGCCAGGCCACGGTTGCGGCAGCTTGAGCAGCAGCTACTAGGAGCAGGGGCGCGGCCCTAGCGGCAGAGCGGGCGCGGCCGACGCGGTCGGGGACGGCGTCGTACAACGAGCGGAGAGAGGGGGAAGGGGAAGCAGGCTCACGTGCGTTGCCGAGGCGAAGGGCGGCGAGGCTTGGGGAGGCCTAGTCGAGGAGGCCGTAGGAGAGGCGACAGGCGTGGTGGTGGAGCACAGCAGCGACGGGAGGCGCGGGATCGAGCCCCTCCCCGATCCAGAGCCAGGCGAGTGGGGGTCCGGGGAGGAGGACGAGGTGGACGGCGGTGGTGGCGCGAGGCGACGGCGGGGTGGCGACGGGAGCGAGCACCGGGGTGCGGTGGCGTCCAGATCCAATTGGATTCGGGGGGGATAAAGAGTGAGCGAGGTGGGGGGGGAGTGGGGGGGGGGGTTGGTAGCGGCTAGTTCCAGGGGGGTGGGGGGATAAGCCAGGGGTGAGGGGGCCGGCTGGGCCGTGGCCAGGGTGGTGTGGTGTTCTGTTTTTATTTTTGCTGTTGTTTTATCTTTTCTTTTTATTTATTCTTATTTCTGTTTTGTAATTAGTTAGGCCTCAAAATGACTTCTGTAAAAATATGGCACTTGTTCCATCAATTGCTTGGCATTATCTACTACTGCCAAAAACTGGTTTGGAGACAATTGGAGTTCACACAAATTTTATATGAAATAAAATGTATTAATCCTTGCTGTTTTGGTAATGTTAGGGTCACCTAATTAATTTATTAATTGTTGGTTACAATTTTAGAATAGTCTCTGTAATATTTGCTATTTAATGAACATTATAGTTTCTGTGTTTGAACAACTTTTATTTGAATTTCCATTTGAATTTGAATTTGAAAAGAGATATGTTCCAAATGATGTCTAAGCATTGATGATCATGATGACCTGGCATAATCAAAAGGGTGATCACTGTAGTTAACCACTGGGGGTGTTACAATTCTCCTCCACAAACAAGAATTCTCGTCCCGAGAATTAAGAGGTAGAAGGAAAAAGTTCGGGGTATTCCGCACGAAGATTATCCTCGCGTTCCCAAGTGGCTTCATCTTCAGTATGGTTTGACCACTGCACTTTCAGGAACTTGGTAACCTTCTGACGGGTCCGACGTTCTGCTTCATCGAGAATGCGGATCGGATGCTCCTTATAAGATGGTCATCTTGCAATTTGAGCACCTCGTGATCCACTGCTCGGTGCGGAGATTCCTTGAAGCATTTACGAAGTTGCGACACATGGAATACGTCGTGGATATGAGAGAATTGCGGTGGCAACTCCAATTTATATGCCACCTGACCACGTCTAGCAATAATGCGAAAAGGACCAATGTAGCGTGGAGCTAACTTGCCCTTAATCCCAAAACGGTGAGTGCCTTTCATAGGAGTGACACGAAGATAAGCTTGATCACCAGGTTGATAAGTCAAACCCCATCGTTTTCGATCATAGTTGCTCTTCTGGCGGTCCTGAGCCGCATTGAGATTTTCACGGACGATACGGACTTGTTCTTCGGCGTGTTGAATAATATCCGGACCCACGAGCGGTCGTTCCCCAGTTTCTGACCAATTCAGAGGGGTTCGACACTTACGTCCATAGAGTACTTCGTAGGGGGCCATTTTCAAGCTGGCTTGATAGCTGTTGTTATAAGAGAATTCGGCATATGGAAGAGATTCTTCCCACTTCTTACCGAAAGAAATAACACAAGCCCGAAGCATGTCTTCAAGCACTTGATTGACTCGCTCGACTTGGCCTTGGGATTGGGGATGATAAGCTGAACTCCAGGTAATATGACTTCCCATAGCTGTTTGGAAACTTTCCCAGAATTTGGAAGTGAAAAGGCCGCCACGGTCCGAACTGATCTCCTTCGGAATACCGTGGAGTGATACAATTCTGGAGATATACAACTCTGCTAACTGACTAGCAGTGATAGTCTCCTTGACAGGCAGAAAGTGTGCAACTTTTGAGAGTTGGTCGACGACGACAAGAATAGCATCGTGACCCTTCTGTGACCTGGGAAGTCCTGTAATGAAATCCATCTGAACCTTTTCCCATTTCCATAGAGGAATAGGAAGCGGTTGCAGAATTCTAGCTGGTTTCTGATGTTCTGCTTTAACGCGACAACACACATCACATTCAGCAACATATCGAGCAATATGCTGCTTCATTTTAGACCACCTGTACCTTTGACGGAGATCACGATACATCTTGGTGCTACCCGGATGAATAGACAGCGGGGTATCATGTGCCTCCTTCATGACCTTGTCGTTCATAAGTTCGAAGCGAGGTACGACAATGCGGTTTCTGAAATACAAGGTTCCATCTTCAGACAGCGAGAAATCCCTGTACTTTACAAGGTGAAGGTCTTTCTTCATCAGATCAATTTCAGCATCTTTAGCTTGCGCATTCTTAATAGCTTTGTCAAGATCTGGTTGTATCACAAGGTTATTAAGAGAACCCTATGGGACAATACGCAGATTCAGCTTGCACAGTTCTTCAAAAAGACGAGGTTGAGCTCGCCTAACCATGAGGTTGTCACAATAGGACTTGCGGCTTAAGGCATCAGCCATCACGTTAGCCTTGCCAGGGGTATAGGAAATACCCAAATCATAGTCCGCAATGGCCTCCATCCATCTTTGCTGACGGAGGTTTAGAGATGGCTGAGTGAACAAGTACTTCAGACTTTTATGATCCATGTAGATCTCGCAACGATTACCGAGAAGGTAATGTCGCCACAACTGCAGTGCATAGATGACAGCAGCTAGTTCTAGATCATGTACCGGATAATTCTCTTTATGTGGGTGCAACTGAGGAGAGCCATAAGCAATCACCTTACGCTCTTGCATTAGGACACAGCCTAATCCTTCACGGGATGCATCACAATAAATCACAAAGTCTTTGCGGGTATCTGGAGGAGATAGTACTGGGGCAGATGTCAGCTTGTCTTTGAGTGTTTGAAAACTTTCCTGACATTTATCTGTCCATTCAAATTTAACACCTTTGTGAAGCAGATCAGTCACAGGCTTAGCAATCTTGGAAAAGTTCTCGACAAATCGACGGCAATAGCTTGCAAGGCCGAGGAAACTTCTGACTTGCTTGACGTTCTTCGGAGGAGTCCAGTCAAGAATAGCCTGAACTCGTTCTGTGTTAACAGCAATTCCATCCTTGGAGATCACATGACCAAGATAGGTTACTTCAGAAAGCCAGAATTCACATTTGGAATACTTGGCATACAACTGGTGTTCTTGGAGCCTTTCCAGTACAAGACAGAGGTGTTCAGCATGTTCTTCTTTATTCTTTGAATAGACCAGAATATCATCTAGATAAACCACGACAAATTTGTCGAGGTAATCCATGAAGATATAATTCATCAGACGGGAGAATGTGGCTGGAGCATTGGTTAAGCCGAAGGACATGACCATGTACTCGTAGGAGCCATAGCGAGTAACAAATGCAGTCTCGGGAATATCCTCTTCACAAACACGGATCTGATGGTATCCCAATCTCAAATCAAGCTTAGAGAATACTGAGGAACCGGCAAGTTGATCATACAAATCATTGATCCGAGGAAGCGGATATTTGTTTTGGATTGTGGCTTGGTTAATGGGCCGATAATCCTGAACCAATCGGTTAGTTCCATCTGCTTCTTAACGAAGAGTGAAGGTGCTCCCCAAGCAGAGGAACTGGGACGGATGAAACCTTTCTTAAGTGACGTGTCGATTTCTTCCTTAAGTTCAAGAAGGTGGTGCGGAGGCATCTTATAAGGACGCTTCGCAATAGGAGTTGTTCCTGGCTTCAGGTCGATGACAAATTCGACAGGTCTAGCAGGGGGTATTCCTGGAAGTTCTTCTGGAAATACATCTTGAAAATCACGAACAACTAGAACGTTCTCGATGCCTTCAAGAGGTGAAGCATTCAATGCATTCAGAACATATATCTGGCTCTCAGCATCTTGAGCTATTCGGGCTGAGTATCTGACTGTCTGGCCGGAAGGGTGGGTGAGCTGGACTGATTCAGTGGCACAGTCAATCAAAGCTTTATGAGGCTTCAACTAGTCCATACCCAGAATAATGTCTATGTTGGAGGTCTTGAGAGCAATGAGGGAAACGGGGAACATCAATCCTCCGATCACAATGTGGTTACCGTGGCTTACCATGGTAGTTTGCCAATTAGCCCCAGGTGACTGGATTACTAATGGGGTGGACATCTCCTCGAAAGGTATGTCATGGCTTCGCACAAAACTTTCGGACATGAAGGAGTGCGATGCTCCAGAATCAAAGAGGACTGAAGCTGGGATTGAATTCACTAGAAGGGTGCCCATCACAATTTTGGGGTCCTGTCGAGCTTCTTCTATGTTAACTTGGTTGACATGGATCCGAACTATAGCAGATGGCCTGGCATTAGAGCTTCTGAGACGACGGTTCTGACAGCTCTTCTTGCAACCAACGGGAGGACGTGGTGCATCCTGATGAAAAGCCATAGCATCAGGCGGTCCATCATGAACCGATAGCTGTCTCGGCGGTGAAGGCAAACAAGGTGCAACATATGACGGCCTTGGTGTTGGAGCAGGTCGGTGGTAAACATTGTGTGGAATCCAGACTCGACGTTTCTGAACAGGTCGACCCGAAGACGAACCAACATCACGAGTGCGCTTGAGCGACTCCTGGTATTCAGTCAGAGCTGTTTCAATTTGGAAAGATTTGCTGACAAGCGTTGTGAAGTCTGCAAAATCAAGGACAACAAGTGCGAGGTTTATATCCGTACGCAGTCCTTCACGGAATTTCTCCTTCTTGTGGGCGTCAGTGCAGACGTCATCTTCAGCATAGCGCGACAATTCAAGAAATTTCCTCTGATATTCATCCACAGTCATTTTGCCCTGTGAGAGTTTGCGGAACTCCTGCTTCTTCTGGTCCATCAGACCTTGAGGAATGTACCGTGCATGAAAAGCTGACTGGAATTCTTGCCAAGTGGTTACAGTCTCAGCAGGCAACATACCTTTGTGGCTTTCCCACCATTGAGCAGCTGATCCCCTTAGGTGATACGTCGCATAGGTGACGTAACTGTCAGGTATAACATTGGCCGACTTCATCTGGAAGGCAATGTCACGGAGCCAATCATCAGCATCCATTGGATCAATCGAGCTGCAAAAAACAGACGGGTTGAGGCGCACGAATTCTGCCAGAGTTATTGGAGCATTCTGTTGCTGAGCATTCTGGTTTGGAAATTGAGCCATTGGTCCGGTCATAAACTGCTGCATCATTGTGGCCATATAGGGTGGAGGTGGAGGATCGTCAGCCATCCTGCCAAATCAACAGGGGCAGTTTAGCAAGAATACTGCATGTGTATGGAATGATTCATGAAGTAACACGCACAACAGAAGGAAGTGCAATAGATACTTCATCATATTCGCACCAGACATTCGAATCCACACATAGCCTCAATTACAATCCGGCAATACGACAGCTGAAAGGGGAGGGCTAGACATCTAGGAGGCGTGCAGGCACGCGGTAGGGAAGTACACAACGAGACATAGCAAAGGCTACATCAACGTCGGAGAAAACTGTAGGAGCGAGGAGTCTGCAAGTGACAACACAGGGTGCCCTCGATAAAAGGATCCTGCAAGCAGATCCTGACCCGAAATCTTGAAGGAAGGGGGGGAAATTTTCAGAACACTGGGTGGATGTGATCAAGAGAACCTAATGTTGAAGTTAGTAAAATTTTTAACCCAAATAGAAGAGAGATCAGAGTCCCAGAGTAAAGGTCGAGGAGTAAAAGATCCTAATACCACCGAATTGGCAACGTGGGCCCCTAAGCCACACAGCCAAGTTAGTAAATTAGTTTCTCGATGTCTAGACTCAACTTCGGCCAAGGAGTTGGAAAGGGGGTTCCTACAGGCAGTCGGCTCTGATACCAACTTGTGACGCCCCCGGCTCAATCGTGCACTAATCATACATGCAAATGCACACGATCAAGCCTAAGGACTCACGGGAAGATATCACAACACAACTCTAAAACATAAATAAAGTCATACAAGCTTTATATTACAAGCCAGGGGCCTCGAGGGCTCGAATACATAAGCTTGCGAACAAGCGTCAGCGGAAGCATCAGATATCTGAGTACAGATATTACAAGAGAAACAGAAAGGCCTTTAGAAAGGCGGGGCAAAATAAAACACTACAATCGAAAGGAGCAGGCCTCCTGCCTGGGACCCTCCGATCCTACTCCTGGTCGTCATCCAACTCGCCGTAGTAACCATCCTCGGGGTAGTAGTAGTAGTCGATCGACGGGGCATCTGTCTCAGGGGGCTCCGTCCTCTGGTCGCGACAAACTGATATGGGGAGAAAAGGAAAACAAAGCAACCGTGAGTACTCAGAAGTACTCAGCAAGAAAGGATCTACACTACATATGCAACATTTTCAAAGGGAGGCTGTATATGTGGACTGGGCTGCAGAAATGCCAGAATAGAGCGGAGGCCTAGTCCTATCGAAGACTAGCAACTTCAGAGGTCTTGCAGCATTAGAAGAGTGTAGACAGTACCATATAATGTAGCAGTAATGATATCAACCTCACCCAGAGATCCTTTTCTCGACTCCCTGCGAGAAAGCAATCCCAGAGCCATACAGTCATCAACCTCGTCCGGAGATCCCTTCTCGACTCCCTGCGAGAAGCAATCCCAGAGCCATAGTATCCAAGTATCCAGTTCTAATTGTATCAATCAGGATACAACTCCGAGTGTCCTTTACCGTAGGACAGGCTATCGATAGAAGTTTTCTTCCCTGCAGGGGTGCACCAACTTACCCAACACGCTCGATTAACTCCGGCCGGACACACTTTCCTGGGTCATGCCCGGCCTCGGCCAAACGACACACCGCAACCCTACCTACAGCTCAGCAGAGAGGTCCCCGCCGGTCTACATCCTAAGCGCAAGGGGGTCTTGGCCATCGCCCCTCGCCCTCCGGGTCGTTGCGCACAGGGTGGATACCAGCATCGCCTCGGGTGGCCGACACGATCCGACCGTGCCACCATGCTGAACTGGACGTCTGACATAGCTTTCGGCTGATGCATACGATGCAGAACGCCCATACTATGCCCACGTGATGGTTAGTGCTATCAGGCCAGAGGCCTGCTTAGATCAAATATCCAAATCGTTAGTACCTTGGGCTTGCGGTAACGAGCAGAGACTCACAAAAGATGTGACCCCGTCGCCCCGTCTCGAGGACTTGCGGCAAGGGCCAAGAATGCCCGGCCACGTCTCGTATTCTCACTTGGGCACCACACAGGCACCCGTCTTCACAACACTCGCCTCTCAGGCGCACGCGGGTACCCCTCAGGGTCGACCCGCCTATCCAAGTAACAGTGTAAAGTCCAAGTATCCGTGTGTCCATAACATCAGGGGAATCCGAGGTATCACCCTCGTTGGATTCCTACTCGATGTATCCGTCAAGGTGAACTCGGAGGAATCACCCTCACTGGTTTCACACTTGAGGTGTTGTACGACGGCGTCGTTATCGGAAGCGGTGAAGGAGGAATCACCCTCGATGACCACGACCAAATAGCTACTCTACAGGGTTAACATCTGAAGTGCTACACGAGGTATCACCCTCGGCACTCGATAGTAACGCTGCAGTGTCGTTACAACTAAGGGGGTGAAGTGCGGTGCCGGGGCCTGGTCTTCAATCCCGTTGATCGGGTCTTCTAATAATCCAGCGGGGCAGTCGGGATAAGTGGGGTCACTGATAGGTCTCTACCCAGCCTATACTAAGCAGTTTAGGATATGCAGGTAATTATCAACAGCAGGTTACAATAAATAGGCTATGCATCAGAATAGGTAAAGCGGCAGCAGCAGCAATTCTAATGCAAGCAAGAGAAATAGAATGGGCGATATCGGTATGCTCAAGGGGGGGGGCTTGCCTGGTTGCTCGGCGGCAAGGGCAAGGTCGTCAATGGTGTCTTCGGTCTCCGGAGCTGCGGCAGTACCGGGAACTGCGTCGGGGTCTAACAAGAGAGAAGAGGGGGAGGAAACAGTATAAATACACAGGAAACATGAGCAACACGATGTACGACATGGCAATACGCAGTGCTAGGGGTAGTCTAACGCAGTACTACACGTATCAGACGGAGCGGGAGAATATCTGACGATAATTCCCGGGTCTTTGGAATTATCGGACAAACGATCCGGAGGGGGACGGTTCCATGTTCGGATAGATAGGGACGCGTGACGGACGAACGGATCACGTATCCGAATTCGTCTCGTCGTTCTGAGCAACTTTCATGTATAAAGTTTTTCCATCGGAGTTATGGATTATTTAATATGAATTTATAAAGATTTAAACAATTTCTGGAATTTAATTAATTTATTAAATCAACATTATCCAAAACAGTAACGGTGATGTCATCATGACGTCACTGTGACGTCCGGACCAGTGGGTCCCACCTGTCAGTGTCACGTGAGGCTAATTAGGGATTAACTAAACTAAACAGGATTAATTAAATTAATTAATTCACTAATTAATTAATTAATTAACTAATTATTTATTTTAATAATTCATTTTTATTTTATCTTTTATTTTAAAACGTTCTGGGCCGTGGGCCCGTTCGGTCAGTGGCCTAGGGCCGGACATGTCCGCGGTCGTGCCCGTTTGGGCGTCGGACACGTCTAGTGCGCGCAGCACGCGCGCACGTGCAGGCAGCGGGCGTGGGCATACGGGTGCGGGCGCTGGGCGCGGCCGCGAGGCAGGCCGAGCGCCGGCCGCGAGGGGCCACGGCGAGGCCGGCCGCCGGAGTTAGGCGCGGCAGTGGCAAGGCGCCGGCGGCCACCACAGCAAGCGGTCGCAGCCGCCGAGGAAGGGGAGCAGTGGCAGAGGGCGGCCATGGCGAGCAGAAGCAGCAGGCGCAGCAGAGGGAACCGGGCTGCGCGCGGCGGAGCAAGGCCACGGCAGAGCGGGGCGAGAGGAGCAGGGGGCGCGGCCACGCGCAGGGCGCGGGCGCTCGGCCAGGCCACGGCTGCGGCAGCTTGAGCAGCAGCTACTAGGAGCAGGGGGCGCGGCCCTAGCGGCAGAGCGGGCGCTGCCGACGCGGTCGGGGACAGCGCCGTACAGCGAGCAGAGAGAGGGGGAAGGGGAAGCACGCTCACGTGCGTTGCCGAGGCGAAGGGCGGCGAGGCTTGGGGAGGCCGAGTCGAGGAGGCCGTAGGAGAGGCGACAGGCGTGGTGGTGGAGAACAGCGGCGACGGGAGGCACTGGGAGGCGCGGGATCGAGCCCCTCCCTGATCCAGAGCCAGGCGAGTGGGGGTCCGGGGAGGAGGACGAGGTGGACGGCAGTGGTGGCGCGAGGCGACGGCGGGGTGGCGACGGGAGCAAGCACCGGGGCGTGGCGGCGTCCAGATCCAATCGGGATCGGGGGGGAGAAAGGAGTGAGCGAGGTGGGGGGGGGTTGGTAGCGGCTAGGGTTCCAGGTGGTGGGGGGATAAGCCAGGGGGTGAGCGGGGCCGGCTGGGCTAGCCTGGCGGCCTGCTGGGCCGTGGCCTAGGGGGGTGGGGGGTTCTGTTTTTATTTTTGCTTTTGTTTTATCTTTTCTTTTTATTTATTCTTATTTCTGTTTTGTAATTAGTTAGGCCTCAAAATGACTTCTGTAAAAATATGGCACTTGTTCCATTAATTCTAGGCATTATCTACTACTGCCAAAAACTGGTTTGGAGACAATTGGAGTTCACACAAATTTTATACTTAAATAAAATGTATTAATCCTTGCTGTTTTGGTAATGTTAGGGTCACCTAATTAATTTATTAATTGTTGGTCACAATTTTAGAATAGTCTCTGTAATATTTGCTATTTAATGAACATTTTAGTTTCTGTGTTTGAACAACTTTTATTTTCCACTTTTATTTGAATTTCCATTTGAATTTGAATTTGAAAAGAGATATGTTCCAAATGATGTCTAAGCACTGATGATCATGATGACCTGGCATAATCAAAAGGGTGATCACTGTAGTTAACCACTGGGGGTGTTACAATGGTGTCTAGATTGGATCTGGTGGTTCTGGACTCTGCGGCGGCTGGAATTGATTTTCGTCGACTCCCCTAGGGTTTCTGGAATATTGGGGTATTTATAGAGCAAAGAGGCGGTTCGGGGGGCACCCGAGGTGGGCACAACCCACCAAGGCGCGCCTGGGCCTCTAGGCGTGCCCTGGTGGGTTGTGCTCCCCTCTGAGCACCCCCCAGGCGCTTCTCCGGCCCACTTGATGTCTTCTGGTCCAAAAAAAACCACAAAAAGTTTCGCTGCGTTTGGACTCCGTTTGGTATTGATTTCCTGCGATGTAAAAAACATGCAAAAAACAGCAACTGGCACTTGGCACTATGTCAATAGGTTAGTACCAAAAAATGATATAAAATGACTATAAAATGATTGTAAAACATCCAAGAATGATAATATAACAACATGGAACAATAAAAAATTATAGATACGTTGGAGACGTATCAGCATCCCCAAGCTTAATTCTTGCTCGTCCTCAAGTAGGTAAATGATAAAAACAAATTTTTTGATGTGGAATGCTGCCTAACATGTCATCTCATATTCTTTCTTTTATAGCATGGACATTTGGACTTTTATATGATTCAAAGCAATAGTCTAGTTTTGACATGATGACTTAAATACTCAAGCATATCAACAAGCAACTATGTCTTTCAAAATATCAATGCTAAGATAAGTTATTCCTAGCCCATCATGCTCAACCATTGATCCATTCATGAAACACACTCGAATATTAACTACACCCAATGCTCAAGTACGATCATAGTGCCTCCTAGTTGGTGCTTTATAAGAGAAGATGGAGACTCAAATTAAAAATTGCATAAAGTAAAGAAAGGCCCTTCGCAGAGGGAAGTAGGGATTTGTAGAGGTGCCAGAGCTCAAAGCAGAAAACTTAGAGATAAAAACATTTTGGCAGGTGTGCTTTTCCCACCAACGAAAACGACTTAGAGTTCCCAACACTTTCCATGCTAGATATATCATAGACGGTTCCCAAACAGAAAATAAAGTTTATTCCTTTTTCCACCATTTCTTTCACTTTCCATGGCTAGCCGTATCCACGGGTGCCCTCCATACCAACACTTTCCAAGGAATTTATTATTTGACAACATAAAGTAAATTCATTTTTCATTTCGGGACTGGGCATCCCTAATACCTTTGCCTTACTCTCGTGCAATGACAAGTGAATAAACACTCATCGTGAGAATAACACATCTAGCATGGAAAATATTAGCCACCCCTCACCGCCTCGCGAGCGGTACGAACACACAAAAAGAGAAGTTTATTCTGAAAATTAGAGATGGCACATACAAATTTGCTTAGAACAGCAAAAGAATACCGCATATAGGTAGATATAGTGGACTCATGTGGCAAAACTGGTTTAAAGGGTTTTGGATGCACAAGTAGTGATCATACTTAGTGCAAAATGAAGGCTAGCAAAAGATTGAGAAGCGACCAACCAAAAAACGAATAATCTCATAAGCGAGCATTAAGCATAATTAACACCGAATAATGCACCACAAGTAGGATATAATTTCATTGCATAACTATTGACTTTCGTGCTTGCATAGGGAATCACAAACCTTAACACCAATATTCTTACTAAAGCACAATTACTCATCAACATAACTCACATATCACATCATCATATCTCAAAACTATTACAAGGAATCAAGTTTATTTTGTTCCAATGATCTTCATGAAAGTTTTTATTATATCCTTCTTGGATATCTATCACTTTGGAACTAATTTATATGTGTTGCTTTTGATAAGCTCAAACAAATATAAGTGAAGATCATGAGCATAATAGTTATTTCTCTCAAATTAATTTAAGTGAAGCAAGAGAGAATTTCTTAAAAAATTTACTAACTCCCAAATAAATCTAAGTGAAGCATGAGAGCATTTATTCAAAAATACTAAAGCACGCCGTGCTCAAAAAGATATAAGTGAAGCACTAGAGCAAATCCATAGCTCATAAAAATTTAAGTGAAGCATAGAGAGCAATTCTAACAAGTCATGGCATAATTTTGGCCCTCTCAAATAGGTGTGTCCAGCAAGGATTCATGACTTAAAACACAAAGCGAAACAAGCAAAGACTCATATCATACAAGACGCTCCAAGCAAAACTCATAGTATGTGACGAATAAAAATATAGCTTCGAGTAAAATACCGATGGTCGTTAGAAGAAAGAGGGGATGCCACTCGGGGCATCCCCAAGCTTAGTTTCTTGCTTCTCTTTGGATAATAGCTTGGGATGCCATGGGCATCCCCAAGCTTAGGCTCTTCTTACTCCTTATTCCTTCATCCATCGTAAGATAACCCAAAACTTGAAAACTTCAATCACACAAAACTCAACAAAACCTTCGTGAGATCCGTTAGTATAAAAAAGCAAATCACTACTATAAGTACTGTATCAACCAATTAATATTTTATTATTGCATTATATCTACTGTATTCCAACTTTTGTATGGCAAAAACTCATCAAAGAAAACCATAGAATCATCAAAACAAGCACACAACGCAAAGAAAACAGAATCTGTCAAAAACAGAACAGTCTGTAGCAATCTGAATATTTCAAATACTTATGAAACTCCAAAAATTCTGAAATAATAGGAAAACAGAGGCAATTTGTATATAAATCTTGTGTAAAAAAATTCAGCATTTTGCGTCTCTGCTAAGAATTTTCAAAATTATTTTACTGGACACAAAAGTTTCTGTTTTCCAACAAGATCAAATCAACTATCACCCAACATAATCCTAAAGGCTTTACTTGGCACAAACACTAATTAAAACACAAAAAACACAATTATAACAGTAGCATAATTGTGCAAACACTCAAGAATAGAAAGCAAAAATAAATTTTATTCATTGGGTTGCCTCCCAACAAGCGCTATTGTTTTACGCCCCTAGCTAGGCATAACGCAAAAGATCTAAGTATTGTCATCTTTGGTCTCCAACTCTTCAATCAAACACTTAGAATTCTTCAAGGATTTAGCATATAAATTCTCAACAACAATACTTCTAGGCCCGAGATTGAAAAATTCATTCTTGCAAATAGGGCCTCTTATCACTTCAATAAAATTGGGATGGATACTAATCATCTTAAGATCTCCTTTATCATTACTAGAAGTTGCACCCTTGTTTTTAGTAACTTGAGTAGTCTTGCCAATTTTTACTGGAGTTTTGGTGGAAGCAAAAGCTGTACTTAGATTACTAAAGATTTCTTCTAGTTTATCAATTCGAGACGGGCTTTCTTCAATTCTTTCATGAATTACGGTCCCCTTTTCTTTTAGCAACTTAAAAACTTCTCCCGCTTTTGACCCAATTTTAGTGGCAAAATTATGCATCTTTTTATCCAAGTTTTTAATATGCTCTTCAATAAGCATTTTATTTTCAATAGCATCTAATCTTTCCATAACATGCTCAAGAGTCAAAGTTGTTTCGTTAATCATAAGAGGTGGTGATCCTACTAAATTTTCCATAGCATTAAAAGCATCAAGAGAGGGACACACCAAGAAATTTCCACCGGTAATCGTATCAAGGACGAATCTATACCAAGTGGTGATGCCCACATAAAAATAGCGAAGAAGAACAACGGTAGATTGCTTACAGATAGATCTATTATGAGCATTGCAAATTCTATACCAAGCATCTTTTAAATTCTCTCCTCCCCTTTGTTTAAAGTTGAGAACTTCGTTCTCGGGAGTGCACGCAATAGAGGAAGAATTATCTGTAACGAAAAAAAGTGGCAAACAAAATTGCACACAAGATAGATCTGACGGGAAAATGGCGAACGAAAAAGAGGGCGAATAAAACGGCAAATTTTTGTGAAGTGGGGGAGAGGAAAACGAGAGGCAAATGGCAAATAATGTAAATTGCGAGGAGATGAGATTTGTGATTAGGAACCTGGTATATGTTGAAGATCCTCCCTGGCAATGGCGCCAGAAATTGGCACGTGGCCGGGAGACTATCTTGACTTGATCCTCCCCGGCAACGGCGCCAGAAATTCCTTTTGATGCGGCTTGAAGCTACGTCGGTATTTCCCCAAAGAGGAAGGGATGATGCAGCATAGCGGCGGTAGGTATTTCCCTCAGTGATGAAACCAAGGTTATCGAACCAGTAGGAGAACCAAGCAACACTACGTAAACAACACCTGCACACAAATAACAAATACTCGCAACCCGACGTGTAAAATGGGTTGTCAATCCCTTTCGGGCAACGGCGCCAAAAGTTGGCAAACGGACGTGAGAGAGTAGTAAATATTGATAGATCGAACACCAAATAAAATAAAGTGCAACAAGGTATTTTTGTATTTTTGGTTTAATAGATCTGAAAATAAAAGTTGCAAATAAAGAAAAGAGCGAATAGCAAAATAGATCTTGAAAGCAAATATATTAGAAAAGAGACCCGGGGGCCGTAGGTTTCACTAGTGGCTTCTCTCGAGAAAAATAGCAAACGGTGGGTGAACAAATTACTGTTGGTAATTGATAAAACTTCAAATAATCATGACGATATCCAGGCAATGATCATTATATAGGCATCACGTCCAAGATTAGTAGACCGACTCCTACCTGCATCTACTACTATTACTCCACACATCGACCGCTATCCAGCATGCATCTAGTGTATTAAGTTCATGGAGAAGCGGAGTAATGCAATAAGAACGATGACATGATGTAGACAAGATCTATTTATGTAGAAATAGACCCCATCATTTTATCCTTAGTAGCAACGATACATACGTGTCGGTTCCCCTTCTGTCACTGGGATCAAGCGCCGTAAGATCGAACCCACTACAAAGCACCTCTTCCCATTGCAAGATAAATAGATCAAGTTGGCCAAACAAAACCCAAATATCAGAGAAGAAATACGAGGCTATAAGCAATCATGCATATAAGAGATCAAAGAAGACTCAAATAACTTTCATGGATAAAAAGATAGATCTGATCATAAACTCAAAGTTTATCGGATCCCAACAAACACACCGCAAAAAGAGTTACATCATATGGATCTCCAAGAGACCATTGTATTGAGAATCAAACGAGAGAGAGAAAGCCATCTAGCTACTAACTATGGACCCATAGGTCTACAAAGAACTACTCACGCATCATCGGAGAGGCACCAATGGAAGTGGTGAACCCCTCCATGATGGTGTCTAGATTGGATCTGGTGGTTCTGGACTCTGCGGCTGCTGGAATTGATTTTTGTCGACTCCCCTAGGGTTTCTGGAATATTGCGGTATTTATAGAGCAAAGAGGCGGTTCGGGGGGTACCCGAGGTGGGCACAACCCACCAGGGCGCGCCTGGGCCTCCAGGCGCGCCCTGGTGGGTTGTGCTCCCCTCGAAGCACCCCCCAGGCGCTTCTCCGGCCCACTGGATGTCTTCTGGTCCAAAAAAAATCCACAAAAAGTTTCGCTGCGTTTGGACTCCGTTTGGTATTGATTTCCTGCGATGTAAAAATCATGCAAAAAACAGCAACTGGCACTTGGCGCTATGTCAATAGGTTAGTACCAAAAAATGATATAAAATGACTATAAAATGATTGTAAAACATCCAAGAATGATAATATAACAGCATGGAACAATCAAAATTATAGATACGTTGGAGACGTATCAGAGCCCAACGCCTCGCACCCACGCGCATACGTGTATGAGAGAAACGCGCAATCCCTCCGTGCATCGCTTGGCCCCGACCACCCATCATAACCGGGAACTCCCCGAAATTTTTCTCGCCCTCGCTTCTACCATGATTTTTTCCATCATGAACGGCCCAAAGAATGTCATGCAGCTGCGTCTCCGGCCCGCCCAGGATGAAAAGCCCATTTTCTGTCATGATTTTTTGTCATAGAAGTAGGAGCCCACCACATCTATGATGATACCGGGTTTTGTCACAATTATCGTCATAGAAGTGCCATAAGCATGACAGAAAAAAATTTGTTCTGCCCAAAATGTCACGGATGTGTCTTTTTTTTGTAGTGTTGCACCTCTCTGTGTTCGTACGAGAAACCTGAAAGGGAAGGAATCTAGCCGTGTTTTTGTCCTGCGCTCTAGTTCTGCCTCGAGCTCACTCGACGGAATCTGTGCAGCTGTGTTCAAGACCGGCAAGTTTCTTTGCCGGTGGTCTCTCCCCGGCAAGGTCCTAGATAGTATGGGGTACTTATGCAAGAAAACGTACGAAGGCAGAGGCAAATAGAGAGAATAATTTACAATTATCTGAGCACATTGGGTATCATACAATTTTTTTTAAACGAGAAGTGCTCGATAATGCCTTTCTTCTCCCTCTTCTCCTAGGGTTTACATGGAGTGCAAGGAGGGAAAAAGGAGCACCTAGGCGGAGCCCTGGTCACCCCCACTAGGACCAGATGGACGCGAACTAACGGGAACCCCGGCAAGAAAGACAAAGCTGGAGTCCAGGTGTAGAGGATGGTGCTGTCGGTGCTCAGCTATTGATGATGGTGCCGCCGACGTTCAGCCACAGTCCGAGTCGTCGTCTTCGGATTTGACGACCGAATGTCTGCCAATGTCGTATTCACCATCGGTGTCCTCCTCGTCGCTGTCCCTCGAGGAGGAGCTTTCGCCATCGCTCGAGCTTTCCACGTAGCACCCTAGATGAGCGCCTGAAGGCCCGAAGATCTTCACAGAGAGCGCGTCGGCCTCCACCAGCTTGAAGCGGAGGAAGTGCCCCTCCGCCAAGTAGCGGGCACGCGTGAAGGATTTCCACCCTCGGGTGAGGTACATGACACAATTGGTGGGGAACTCCAGGTTCACCCAAACGGCGCCATTGATGCAGTTGTTCACGCGCAACCACAACCCGAGCGGCTGGTCCGTCTCCATCACCCTGGCGAAGGGGCAGGGAAGCCACAGCCTACTCCTTGGCGGGTCGTGCATCTCTACGAGGAACTCGAGCGTAGTGTCCCCCATGTGGCCTTCCATCGGCGGCAGGGCCGCAGGAGGCGGAAGCACCAGCGCTCCGGTCCGACCCCCTCGACCACGACTGTCATGCCGACCGCGGCCTCGCCCGGCAGCCCCACCCCATGCGCTGGAGCCGGCCTCTGTGGCCATGACCGAAGCGGAAGTATGGGTCGGAGGAATAGTTCTCACCACCGCGATAGAAGCACGACCGTGGCCTCTTCCTTTCGCCATGACGGTGGAAGTTGCAAGAAGAATGGAGAAGAAGGGAGCGGATGAAGAAGGAAGTGGATGAGCATCGCCTCCTACGCCCCCTTCCTTTTATAGGGGGGCGTGGGGGCTGGCTCTCCACTACCCTAGGGCAACTGCCCCGCTTCGCCAATCCTGCGCCCTGCATTACTGGCGGACGCTTTACTCCATCGACCGCCCAGTCTCGCCAATCCGGCGTCCTGGCTGCTCTGATCAAGGCACTGCCACCACAACCGCCCTTCTGCACCAATCCCACATCCCGCGCCTAATCCGCATCATGGGGGGGGGGATGACTGCAGTAAAGGAGGAAGTGATGGCAGAAACGGCAGTTACTCTAAACCACGTATGATCGTGGGCCTGCCCACGCCGAACCTAGTGACGACCCACGTATGCACGCGCCCCTGGTTTCTGGCGTGGATAGCGGAAACTGTTTAAAAGACAACAATGCCAGGCAAAGGCTGGGGGCTATCTCGAAGTTCAGATTAATGAAGAAGCAAAGAAGATATCAAGAACATCGGCGTCCCCCAGATCAGTGTTGCCTTGTCTGTGAATCGTCTTGGGCCTCACCCAACGATGCCCGACAGCACGTATGACCGAGGCCCGGGGGATCCTAAATGTAGGTTTGTAATACCCCAACTTATGCACAGACAAGTGGAAGCTCCCCCGACAAGTTAAAGCCTTGACGGGAAACGATTCAAGATCAACACAAGAAGCTCTGCAAGAGATGAAGGAGCACATCAAGAAGACCAAGACAAACTACAAAGATGAAGCAGCCCCTTGCCGGTAAGGCTGGACCGGCAAGACGAAGGCCCGGCAGGTGCTGAACCCAGCAAGGCCTTGCTTACCACTAGCGCTCCACCTCACCAAGCAGATAGTCACCCACCGGTGAGGTGTCGAGCCCGAAGATGGTTTGGTGGGGCTTGTCGGCACCTCCTCCGGGGGAGCTCGAGCGACGACGACTATGACGAGCCACCGTGTGGCCGTGCCCCGGTTAAGGAGGAGGACTCGGACTAGGTATTGCGGCGTCGGAGCCAGCACCTCAGAATCTGCGGCCTTCAGGAGGCCGCCTTTTGTTTTTCTTTATTTCCTGCACCAAGAATCGTGAAGAGCCCCACGGGGGCGTGTAATGAACTGTGGCACTTGTGCCTTTATATTAGTGTTTCTTGCTCATGTTCTTTAATTATATTGGCATTAATTGGAAGGTTCCTACCTGGCGCGATTAGGATAACTTAGCTTGGTGCGCTCGTGGCCCTTGGCGGGTTCCTGCATCATGGGGGTGCGCTTCTCCGGAGCCTTTGATCCTATGTATGCTTCTTGTTCCGGCAACGATGCTGCTGGAGCCTCGAGGCAGCCGGAGGAGCTTGTCGGGGAGGCTTCCTCTTCACGGACCGGACGGCTTCGGAGGCTCAGGAGGCTCACGAGGCCCGGGGGCTCGCGAGGGTTTTGGGCCTCCGGAGGTGCCTCAGCCAAGCGTCGGTCCCTGCGCCTAAAGCCGTCAAGCGAGGGTCAGTCATCGCTACATTGCTGGTACGCTAGGCCATGGCTATGCGTGCCTGTTGGCTCGCTCGAGAGCGTCACGCGAGGTGTGCGTATGGGCGGACCCGCGGCTGTTGGGGCATGGGTCCTCAACGCCGCTAGGGCATGCCCAAGCATAAACACCATGCCCAACCCCCGCTCGCGGGACGCGCAGGAGGGAGCAATAGGCAGCTGCCTATTCCTTTAAAAGACAAAATTCAAGAAGGGAAACACCGCAAGGAGAAAATCCCGACCCCTTTTCGAACAAAGATGTGAAAACTTCAATGTTCATTCCAAGAAATTGCAAATTCGATTACAGAGAGGATGAAAAGCGGCCGCGTCCGGCGCCTATACTAGTCTTCCCACCAGGGTGGAGCATGGGGCCTCCACTTGGGCATGGGCATAGTCGTTGTTCGACCATTTGCGCCAGCGCGGAGGATGGGGCTTCCACTGGGGCGTGGGTGGGAGCTCCCGCGAGGCCGTGAAACAGCGCACTGGGAGACTCCGGGGCACGTACAGCCCCACTCATTATTACGTGAGAGTGTCACGGGTAGAACTTGCGGAGGTGCTGGATGCTCCAGGCATTTTGGATGGGGACCCCGTCCTCCGTCTCCAGGCACGCGACGCCAAGCCTGGAGACGCGGGCGACCCTGAACAGGCCCTCCCACATGGGCGATTGCTTATGGAGGCCCTCCCTGGAGAGGACCCGCCTCAGGACGAGGTCTCCAACCTCGAGAGTTTGGGGGCGGACGCTATGGCAGTGGTAGCGCCACAGGGCCTGCTGGTACCTTGCGGCTCGGAGAGAGGCCTGGCGGTGGGCCTCCTCTCTGAGCACAAGACCAGTCCCCCACGAGACATCCTGACGCGCCTCGTCAAATGCCAAGACTCACCAGGAATGATGCTTGATCTCGAGCGGGAGGACCGCCTCGGCCCCATAGACGAGGAAGAATGGAGTCTCACCGGTGGGCTTAGTCGCGGTGGTGCGGACGGACCACAACACGGACTGGAGCTCGTCCAGCCAACCCCTGCCACAGGCCTCGAGCTTCTTCTTGAAGCTTATGGTCTTGAAGCCCCTCAGGACCTCCGCGTTGGCGCGCTCGGCCTGGCCATTGCTCCGTGGGTGCGCCACCGAAGAGTAGCATATCTGCGTTCCAAGGTTAGCACAATATGACATGAAGAGATTGCTTGTGAACTGGTATCCGTTATCGGTGATGATGCGGTTGGGGACACCGAATCGGCTCACGAGGCCCTTGATGAACTTGACGGCCGATCCTGCGGGGATGGTGCGCACAGGATCCACCTCCGCCCACTTAGTGAACTTGTCGATGGCGACGTAGAGGTAGCGGTAGCCGCCGGCCGCCCGAGGAAATGGGCCCAGAATGTCCAGCCCCCAGATCGCGAAAGGCCATGAGAGCGGGATGGTCTGGAGCCCTTGCACCGGTTGGTGAATCTGCTTGGCATGGAACTGGCAGGCCTCGTAGGATCGGACCAGCTCAGTGGCGTTGTGGAGCGCCGTAGGCCAGTAGAACCCGCTGTGGAACACCTTTCCCACGAGGGTGCGTGACGAGGAATGGTGCCCGCAGTCTCCACCATGAATGTCAGCCAACAGCTCGCGCCCCTGCTCCTCGGATATGCACCGCAGCGAGACGTCATTGGGGCGCCTGCGGTACAGCTCATCGTCCTGCAAGCAATAAGTAGTGGCCTGTCGAGCCACGCGCTCTGCATCTTCCTCCTTCTCCGGCAGGGCGCCACGGAGCTAGTATGTCTTGAACTACTCGGTCCAGTCGCCCGCCTGAGGCTCCAATGCCAGGAGCAGGCGGGCTCCCGAGGTCGGGCCGCATGCTGGGACGCCCAAGGGCGGCGCTAGCGGTGGCTCCTCCCAAAGCAGCATCGGGCTTGCAGTCGAAGGTGCAACTGATGGCTTGAAGAGCCTTTCCTCGAAGACGCCCGGCTTCTGAGGCTCGCAGCGGGATGCCCTCTTGGCGATGTCATCTGCTTCCCTGTTCGCGCCACGCGGAACATGCTGCAACTCCAAGCCCAAGAAACGCTTTTTGATTTTATGTACCTCTTCCAAGTATGCCTCCATGTGCTCGTCCTTTGGTTTGTACTCCTTGTTGGAGAAGTTGACGAGGAGCTAGGAGTCGCCCTTGATGGTGAGGCGCCTGACCCCCAGGGCGGCTGCGGCCTTGAGCCCGGCGATTAGGCCCTCGTACTCTGCGATGTTGTTGGAGACCTTCTTGCCACGCTGGAAACAGAGTTGTACGGCATAGAAGTGCTTGTCCTTGGTTGGGGAAATGAGCACGACTCCAGCCCCCGCGCCTTGTCGCGTGAAGGCATCGTCGAAGTGCATGATCCAGCCATCGAGCTCTTCATCGCCGGGCATGAGGGACCGGTCCTCGCTCGGCCCCTGGATAGGAGCATCCGTCCACTCTGCCACGAAGTTGGCAAGGGCCGCCCCCTTGATAACCCGAGTCGTACTGAACTCTAGCTGGAAAGCTTGGAGCTCGATGTTCCACTCAGCGACTCTGCCGACAGTGTTGGGGCTGTGGAGCACTTTCTCCAGGGGGTATGTGGATACAACCTTGATGGGGTGGCCCTGGAAATAGTGGCATAGCTTCCAGGAAGCAACAAGGAGCGCGAGGAGGAGCTTCTGCTGCATAGGATAGCACACGCGTGCATCCCATAGCACAGTGCCGAGGAAGTACACCGGATGCTCGACGAGGCGCGGGGCGTTCATGGCATCCTGCCTCGCGCGGGACGCGAGGGGCTTGGGCGCCTCGTCATGCGATGGAGGGCCGGGGGCCCCTGGAGCGCTGTCCTGTGGTGGCGGAGGCTGCGCGGCTTTACGCGGGCCGCCAGGCCCCGCGCTGGTGCTGGCGCACTCTTCCTGGACCGCCACAAGCGCCGCGGTGGCTGAGTGCGGGGTGGTGGCCAAGTATAGCACCAAGGGCTTGCGAGGACGGGGCACCACCATGATGGGGGGGGGGGCTCGTGGGGTACCTCTTGAGGTCCTCGAAGGCTGCCTCTGCTTTCGGGGTCCACTCGAAGGGGCCCGTTCTTTTCATCAGCTTGAAAAAGGGAAGGGCGCGCTCGCCAAGCTTAGAGATGAAGCGCCCCAAGGAAGCCAAACACCCTGCCAGCTTTTGCATTTCCTTGAGGGTCTGAGGCGGTCGCATCTTTTCAATTGCCTTGACCTTCTTGGGGTTGGCCTCGATCCCTCGATGCGAGACAAGGAAGCCAAGCAGCTTGCCGGATGAGACCCTGAAGATGCACTTCTCCAGGTTAAGCCTCAAATTCACCTTGCGCAGGTTGGCGAACATTTCCTCCAGATCTTCGATCAGGGTCTTCGCCTTACATGACTTGACTACGATGTCGTCAACGTATGCTTCTACATTTCTCCCCAACTGTGGTCCCAGCGCGATGTGCATCAGCCGCTGGAAGGTGGCACCGGTGCTCCTCAGCCCAAAGGACATGCAGGTTTAGCAGTACACACCACATGGGGAAATTAAGGCCGTCTTCTCGACGTCCTCGGCCACCATCTTGATTTGGTGATAGCCCGACAAAGCATCCAGAAAGCACAGTAGGTCGCACTCCGCGGTGGAGTCCACGATCTGGTCAATACGCGGAAGCGGGAAGGGGTCCTGAGGGCAAGCCTTGTTGAGGCTTGTAAAGTCGACACACATGCGCTCCTTTCCACCTTCTTGGGAACAACAACCGGGTTGGCCAGCCACTCCGAGTGCCGCACCTCTCGAATGACTCCGGCTTCTTGCAGCTTGCGCACTTCCTGAACGATGAACGCCTGCTTCTCCTGTGCTTGGCGCCGTGCTGTCTGCTTCACTGGGTGCGCGCCGGGCATACCACCAGGTGGTACTCGATTACCTCCCTCGGGACGCCCACCAGATCGGACGCCTCCCATGAAAACAAATCCTTGTTTGTCCGGAGGAAACCGACCAGCGCCTCCTCCTGCTCTGGGGGAAGGCCAGCACCAATGGTTAAGGTGGTGGGGCCCAAGCCGCTGCTGTCGACAGGCACCTTCTTTGTCTCGGCGCGGTCCTGGGAGAACAACTACTTCTTCGTTGCAGGCGCGGCCTCGGGAGCCTCCGGGGCGCCCTCAATGTCTAGGCGTGAAGCTGCCGCCGCCGGGTAGGCGAGCTTGAGGACCCGCACACCGGAAAATCCCCATATGCATATTTCGAATTTTCTACTGTTCTGCCATAAACACAATTTTAATGTTGTTAAATAGCAAAATAAAGTGCACCATATTAAACTATGCATTTTTCTACCCCATTTACATATAAAGTTTATTTAATTCGGAGTTACGATTATTTAGTTATGAAATAAACCATTTTAACATGACATTTATGCAAATTAATGCAAACAACATTTTAAACATTTTAACATGGATGGAAGTTGCATATTGTGAAACTATACAAAATTCTAAGCATTTTACATATATAGTTTTTTTAATTCCAATGCACGGTTAATTAGTTATTAAATGCATGAACTCTAGGTTGTAATCTGTAAAACAGGTTTTCTCTGGATAATTGCTAAATTCGTGAGAGCAGGAAAAAACAGGATTCGGCTGAAACTGCTGGGCGTGGCTGGACTTCTCACCATGGGCCGAGCCCGTTGGTGTGGGGAGGAGGCAGGCCAAAGCGGGCGAGCTGGCGGCTGGGCTTTGGGGCGAGGCAGCGGGAGCTGGGCCCGGCGCGGTCGACGCTGGAGGTGAACGCACGGCTGGGATGGGCGGGCGAGGCAGAGGTTTACGGGTGCGGTCCTCTGCTCGAGAAGAAGCAGAGCAGCGGCGGCCTGGAACTTGGGGCGTCGGAGGCGGGGACGGGGCCCTGCCGGCGGGATCCGGCCGGGAACGGGCAAGGGCGGCGGAGGCCGGCCGGATCTGGTGGTGGAGGCGAGGTCCCGACGACAGCGCGAAGCAGCAGGGGGTCGGGCGGCCACGAGGATCCTGCCAGAGAAACAAGAGAGAGAGATGAGTCCCAGGGGAGGAAGCAAGGCGAGAAGAAGAGGCGCGCAACGGGTGCTGCCTGGGTGGCGGAGGCGTTGGGGACGACCCGCAGCGGCGGCTTGTGCTGGACTCCAGCGAGGAGGAGGTCGAGGACGCGACAGCAGTGAGCTTGAAGATGAGGACCGAGAGGCAGCAGCAGCGGATCCGTTCCTGGGGAGACCTTGAATGGCTTGCGGCTTGCTCGGGCGCGAATCCATGGAGGCTTGGGCAGCGCCGGTACCTGGGAGAGAGGGAAAAATTGAGAGCGAGAGGGATAGGGAGACGACAGGAGGACAATGAAGGGAGGGAGAGGGACGAGGCCGGTCCTAGTCGACGGGGTCCTGGTGGCTTCGGTGGTGGTGGTCCTCGGTGGCGGTTGGCAGAGTGAGTTGCTCGGGGACGAGCGAGCAGAGGGATGCAGGAGGAGGCAGCGAGTGGAGGCCGAGGGGATTTGGATCGGGGACGCAGGCACTGATTGGATGGGGATGGATCCCGAGGTGGGAGATGAGTGCGGCGGCGGCGGCAGGGACAAACTCCTAGAAGTTAGGGTTTGGTCTGATTTGGTTAGGGGTTGGTCTACTACATATAAAATTTAGGTAGGGGTTATTCTGCGACCCTCTGATTGTAATCGGACGATCCGAGAAAAAAGGCTAGGGGAGTCCAAACAAAGAACCGAAGATATTTTAGGGATGTTTGGGGATGATCCGGATCCAACGGTGATGACTGAGCGGGTCGGGTTCGGGTAAGTTTTCGGACGCACATGCGAGGGGGTCTGAGAGAGGTGACAAAGACAAGGGGGCCTGACAAAAGGTCAACGGAGAAAAAGGGAGAACCGGCAACCACGAACAACTACGAGTTTTATGAAAACATGCGGATGCAATGCTCATGATGCCATGATGAAATGCAACAAATAAATCACACGGCGACAATGAAATAACTGGAAGGCATCTGGAGCATTGGTCTCGGGCTGTTACAGTGGGTATCCCAGGATGGCGTTGTACGGGAGGCCGATGTGGGCGACGTCAAAGTCGATGAGCTCGGTGCGGTAGTTGTCGTGCTTGCCAAAGGTGACGGGGAGGCGCATTTGCCCCAGGGGGTGGCGGAGCCCTTTGTCACCCCTGAGAACGACCTGGTTGGTAGGAGCTGGTCGTATGGTACTTGAAGCATCTCAAAGGTTTCCACGGAGAGTACGTTGAGGCTGGCGCCACAGTCGATGAGAGTCTTGGTGACCGCAACGTTGCTGATGGTGGGCATGCACAACATGGGGAGCACACCGGAAGCGGCCGTAGATTCGGGGCGGTCCCTAGAGTCGAAGGTGATGGAGACCTCGCGCCGTGCGCGGCTTCGCGGGATCTCAGGCCGAAGCCCAGTGGCACTCGCCTGACGAAAGATCTGCTTGACGTGGGGACCAGATGTAGGCGCCCGCGACCCGCTGAGGATGCAAGCGACTGCGGGGGCCCTCGGAGCCGCAAAGCGTGCAACGAACTGACCACGGAGCTCTTCCCAGGAGGATACTGAGGCCTCCGTGAGGCCGCAGAGCCAAGAGCACGGGACCTCGGTGAGGGCCAGAGGGAGCCAGTTCGCCATGGCCTTGTCGACGCCTCCCGCCGCCCGAATACTCTGGGCATACAGCTGGAGAAACTCGTCGTGGTCGGCTGCGCCGTTGTAGTGCGGGGGCAGCACCAGCGTGAACCTGACCGGCCATCGCACTCGGCGCATGTCAGGAGTGAAGGCCGGGCAACCCGCGGGGCTCCCCGGGGCAGCGGTCCGAGCGGCGAGGCGAATGGCGTCGCCCATGGAAGCGATGATGCGAGAAGGAGCGGAGCGGAAGGGAGCACTTCGGCACGCCCCTACCTGGCGCACCAAATGTCGGAATCGGGGCTCCACGGACCCAACAAGGTTCGAACTCTGGGGCGTGTACGAAGATCTAGCCTTGCCGCAGCCTCAAGCTCATTGCTCCATGGCTTGGTCTCGTCGGGTTCATGCGAGCGGGGAGAGAAAGGACACAGTAGTTTACCCAGGTTCGGGCCACCTTGCGGTGTAAAACCCTATCTTGCTTTGTGGTGGATTGGCCTCACGAGGAGGTTAAGGATGAACTAGTACAGTGGGTGAGCAGCCTCGCGAGGGCTCAGTGGATGAGAATGGATCTGCCCGAGGAGGATCTCGTAGAGAATGATCCCTCTCTTCGGTGGAGACTAGCCTATATTTATAGTGGCCTTGGTCCTCTTTCCTCATAGCTTAGATGGGAAGGGATTCCACAACGGCCAATTTGAAAGGGGACAAGGGGTACATCTTATCCTGAGGAAAGGTGGTCTTCGCCTGCCAAGCTTCTGGCCATGACGCAGTGGTGGGCTCGGTGATAACATCCGTCCTGTCGGGCTCATGGTCTTGGTCTTGTTTCACCGGAATGGAAACCTTTGGGGGATCCCTTGGGAACCCGCGTTGGTCCTTGCCTCCTTAGCACGAAAGAGGAAACTGTCCTCTTCTGCGCCCGCTAGCGCCCGCCTGACCTTGGTCGTCATGGCTCACGTCATCGTGAACCTCGTGAGGCGGGGTACCTGCATAGAGATCTCCGCTCCACGGAAGGCAGGCTCAGGAAGCCACCCTTCGGTTGTTCTTGGTGTCGCTTGCCTCGCGAGGCTGGGGGGCCCTCGCGAGGGCCTTGCTCGCAGAGTCTTGCAACTGGGCCATACCAGGCCGTCGACGGGGCCACGCATTGGGCCGTAGGCAGGCAAGTGTGGGTACTCCCCATCCCAGAACACTGACAGCTTGTATAAAATACACAATCTTGGTTCTATTTCCATCTCATGGGAATTATTTGGACATCCATCTGTTTATCTCATAATTGAAATATTTAATAATTGCTAGTTTTAACCCGAACTGACTTTAAGTATTGGTATGATGAGACAATTTCATCATAGTCAATTCTTTGATCTTGTCATAAACTATTTGTAGCAAGTCAAGCATTATAAAACATTTTTATCTTTGTCAGTTTATAGATCCATTACTATTGTTTAGACTCTAAATCTTTCAAAGGTTTCATCAAGTTCTAAGCTTGAATTATGTGAATGGGTACTATCTCGGATTATGTTGGCATATAGCCAATTTCCGGAGTCAGGGCCCATCAATGCTTCTCAGTCAAATATAGGTTCATTGTTTGCCCAATAATATTTCGTCTACATATCACAAAGGTCTGCATGAATTTTCCCAACCTATACAGTTCAGCTGCAAGTTCGACTATAGTCTCTATATCTCATGTAGAGGCTACCGTATCATCGCAGTAAGAAACTCAAGAATTACTTCCAGTGTTTGTTTTCTTTGAGCTGATTACGAAGATTCTGCAATCTTGTCGAGGTTCACTATCCTCCCACTCACTCTTTTGTAGAAAACATTTTCTTTAGAACTTCCACACTTTGTGGCAAAACACTTTGCCTCGGCATAGTGATAGAGGAATACCCAACTATTTGGGATAACAGACAAACTAGTACTTATTTCAATAAATTTGATGGCCCTCCTTTTTCAATGTAAAAGCAACAGTCTCTACAGCATCACTTTGAAAGTATATTGGCGAAATAATGGATGTCATCTTTGATCTCACCATGTCATACATAGATTGATTGCATCTGCTTAAAACACTCTACTCTTAGTAGTGTTCTAGGAGTTGCAAGCTATAAAATACTTTCTATAGCTCATCAGACATTCGCTAACCTTGTAACTCAAATATTCCTTTCTGCAATCTAATTGAAGAATCATAATTTTCTTGTTACAATAAATTCTACTTCATTCTGAAAACCTTCTTGAAACATTTCAAAAGATCCAGATTTATGTCTCAATTAGTAAATATAAATATCTACTTGAGTCGTCCTTGAAGATAGATAAATCCACTGCTTGCAACAACTCTTATTGGGCTACATACATCAATATGCATATTTCCAATTATCTTTGTTACTCATTCTTCATGGTCTATGAACGATATTTTAGTTTACTTCACTGTTTGGATGAAAGTTGCAAGTGTCAGATGATTTATAATCATATGACTCCAAAATCCATCGCTATGGAATTTCTCCATGCGGGTTTCTCCAGTGTGACAAAATGCAGTGCCACACACATATGTGGTATTTTTAGTCTTGCAACATTTAGCGCCAGTGTTATGGATGCTCAATCCTATCATCAATATTCATAACTTACATCCTATTCTCAATAGGAGTATGGCCCTTTTGTTCATTACATCGAACAACTATTGTTCTCTTATGAACAAACTCCTTGCAACTTCTATGCAAAGGGTTTAGAGTGTAAAACTCTAAAATGAATTATGATAATAAATTTAGAGGTAATATATCGATGAAAAAGAATAATAACTATTACCAATTTTTTCAACACATATTTTTAACCTCATTATTTGTTCGTCATTTAGGCCATTCAAAGTTTCTTGGAATAATTTGCAATGCAATCGAGTCAATATCCTTGTGATCAATCTTTTAACCACAATACCGAATATCAGTGATCAACAAATTGATCATATTTCCCAAGAAAAACACTTTACTTGGCCAACAATCTCTACATCTCATAACACGTATGACATTCATACCTGAGCTGGACATTCCAGTCTTCCTTTGTTTCTGCCTTTTACTTTTATAGTTTTACTTCAATATTGCTCTTACTCTCAGTAGAAGCATGAACTTTAAGAGTGGCATGTGCCCCGAACTTCCCTAGGCGTGTAAGTCTCATTACATCCTTCGGTTTTGTTCTTTCTCTATAAGTTCTCACCATCAACACATGACTGGTGTTCTTCCAGATCTTATGCATTTCAGTTTTAAACATAGTTGAACACTTCACTAGAACTTGCAAACAAAACACTTCTTTAGATATCGCATATCTTTTAGCATTTATTAGTTTCTGAAAACAATTTTCTGTTCCAAGAATATCACATAACTATCCCAAACATTTGAAGTTCAGGTTCTCGGAAGCAAGCCGACCATAATGCAATTATAGCTTTTGGATCGAAGGACGCGAGTCTCGTCATCCATAGCATCATGAAGAGAGTATTGTAAACATGAAGTAGGTCAAAATCCTTCTTGGCACTTTTAGAGGATGATCCTCTCAAACATAAAGTTTCAACAAGATAAATAACAGTCAATCAATTTCAACAATAAAGGTGGAACCGTGAGCCATAATTCTACAACTATAATGCAAACTACACATAGACATTGTTGATAATTAATTTGCACTAGTTATTAAACTTAATTAATACATCATTGTGCTCCCACTCAAGTCAATATCTCTCATAATTTATAGTGAGGGATTGAAGATCCAAATCTAATTCTCAGCCATTGATGTGGACATCACTGATAACGAGAATTTTGACTGCTAGGCAAACTTTTGCCGATTTCTCCATATGACTCTTGTTCACCATTCGATGCTTTGTGCTCCGAGCTCAGAAAGATTCTGCTAGAACTTCAAGACAGCCAAGTGATATCTGCATACATGGTCTGACCATCTCCGTCTTACACCTCAAGTCCCGTTTGTACTCATGTGGACATGACGCACTCCGGAACGCTACGTGTTATAGACAGTTGCAACACGAGGAAAAGCACCTTTTAACTTGGTATTTACTGTGAGAGATCACCCAAATAATTGACTAGTGTGCAATCAAAGGGTGCAAACAACGAAGGGATAAACATCTCAGGCAATTCATAATAGCATGATATGTTATAGCCCTGGGCGCTGGGAATTCTCCGTGATCGTCTTTAATTTTCTGTTGAAGTGACGTGACGGCCAATATTTCGTTGCCGTGGCAACCGTTTCAAAAACATTGTCATGGCAGCAATCTCATAAAATGTTGTTGTGGCGACCATTTCAGAAAATGTTGTCGTGACACCAAAAATCTGAAATTCCGTCGTGGCACAAAATTATAGCTCCTCGTCCTGTGCCTTGGTACACCTTCTCCTTGTCGGGGTCCTCCGTGTACATCTTGCCACCATCACCTGTAACCTATCCCTATGATATTTACATTAAGGTGGCAATCTCATGGCTCCAGCCATCATGCCATGACGCGCAGGCCACTTAGCATTACAACATATAACCATCTCATACTTAAACTCATTATCATTATGATGGGTATACCACATCATATGCAAACCCTGCAAAACCAAGTTAGACATCCTCTAAACGGTTTGGCAAATTTTAATTACGTGGCTTCTAAGGTTACGGGATAAACCTAGCTACCTACATGCACACCATAAAGTGATAATCCATGTTTCTAGATTAACTTTCGGGGTGTGTGAAAGAAGAGACTTAATTAAAAATCTCGTTCCCCCGCACTAAACTTTGTCTAATACGCGTGACCCCCTAGAAGATCATCCATCTTCATTGCCCTCTTGCATATGCGACGATTCACTATTCTTGACTATGGTGAAGCCCAAGGAACTATTAGCAGATCATCGAAGCCAGAGCAAAGTGATTGCCAGAACCTTGTGAAAAGCGACAACATGACGTTAATGAACAAAATCAAAGCAACACTCGAGGGAAGCATAGCAAGAACATCACCATCACATCCACATGTGATCTAGATCGTAACCTGCATGTACTCATAGAACTGCTCTGATACCACTCTTGGGAAACATAGTAGAAAACAAAAAAATTGCCCTACAATCACCCAGGAACAATATGAAGATGCATATCGGGTTGTGATCAACGATCGTTACCGACTCCGGGAGTGCAGTGGAAGTATACGAGTCGGTGTAGATCGTACTTGGAGTCCCTCGAACATCGATGACGATCCCACGAACCGCCCTCAAACGATCCCTCGAACGTAAGACCGAAGCATGACCTCTCTACTTGGTTGCAAGTGTATGATCTTCATGATCCAGTAGCGCTTCGCCGTCCAGGGCTAATCATCGCCGGAGAATTAGAGGGAGGAGATTAGAACCACACGGGGCTTCTAATTATGAGGATTAGAGGTGGCTAGGGCTAGCTCTAATTAGTTAACTAGGACCAACAAGAACTACAACTAGATCAGCTAGAGGAGGCTCCAAAACTTGTGTTAACATAGGGTGGAAATCCTCTAGTATATATAGGTTAGAGGGGAGGGACAGGGCAGCCACCAAGGGGAAAGGACTCCCCTTGGTGTGCCAGCCTTGGGGGGGAGTCCTACTCCCTCCCCAAGTAGGATCCGCCTCCCCCCCACTAGGAAAGGGGGGGCGCCACTTCCATATGGGGCTATGTGGCCCATATTTCCTTCCACCTCTTGGCCGTTTTAGGACCGTTCATATTTTAATTAAATATAAGATTTTTTAAATATTTTTGGACCATTATATATATAATTTAACATCTCCAAAAACATTTTCCAGCTATATATAATTAATCAGTAATACCCGATATTCACCGAAACCCTTCCGGTGACCCCGAAACGCTTCTGAAACCTCTCTAAACCATTCTGGATAATAATGAAACAATTCCACAAATATGTTCCCATCAATCCCTTCCTACTAACAGTCAACAGATCATGATTACCTTAATCTTGTGACCCCGTAGGTTCGGTAAATCATAGACATGAACGAAAGCCCTTTGTTCAATGACTGATAGCGGAACCATGGACATCCATATCGGTACCTATGATTACACGAATGATATTCGAGTGAACCTTTGGTTATCATGTGATGTTCCCTTTGCTTGGCGATAATTTACAAAACCCGGTGTGCATCGGTATCCTCCAGAGTCATCACCATGCTCACTATATCGTTGCTCCTGTTGCCGGTTTTATTCTACTTTCTCGTTGACATGTTCTGGCATCCCCGTGACGTGGTCACCAGTGTATGCCCAGACGATGATGGATGCCATCACACCGACAGGGCCCTAAGAATATCTCTCCATTGTAGAAGGAGCAAATCCCACTCTTGAGCTATCCGGTCACTTGTCAAACTCTTCGGTGAGCCTGAAAGTTGTCGTTATGATCACCTTGTTACAGATGACGTTTGAGCAACCCCAAAGCCCACCATCTGGTAGCAAGTGACCGAGACACTCTCATGGTCTGAGGAACTAAAAGACATGCTAACACTCCATGTTATAATAGATGATTTCAGACGATATAATCATATAGTATAACAAACATGTATTGGGTCGATTGAATATGATCGTTCTTTTAATGTCATGCCCACAATGTTGTTTTAGGACTATCGTTACACTTAACAACATCCTAAGATCCAGAAAACATGATCACCTAATAACACTTGAGCCAGTCTTAGAGGCGAGAGCGGGAACATATTGTTCACCATTTATTATTTCACACGTGCATATGAGTTTTCCACTGAATCGCATATTACAAGATCATAGCAGTTATAGCATGGAATATAAACTCTTAAATATGAATATGTAAATATAACAATACAATATTATTGCCTCTAGGGCATATTTCCAACAACCGAGGGAGTAGTTGTCAATGTAAGTACAATGATACAAGACGTTTGGTCCTTACAAGAGGACTACAGAGATAAACTACTTAAAAAGCATTGGGTTGATTCTAAATTTATGTAAGAGTCAATACAGATATTATAATGTCTAGATAAGGAGGCTAACATGTGCAGTGATGCTACATAATCAACCAGCTATGAAAGTAAGTATGGTGATACACGATAAGAGGTACTCACAAGGGCAATGCAGTGTGAAGTATAGTTGCTGTTGTTGGTGCAATATTTGCCCTCCTGTGTTTTGGAGATTGTTGATAGAAACAGGCATGGACTGATTTGTTTGATAGTGCACACAGAGAGAAATAGTCCATGCAGAACCGAAGAGAATGATGTATCCGGTGTCAAGTTCGAGGAACTTCACCAAAGAATAACTGTGTTGCAGAGAAGAATGAGCTACATCTGTTGAGAACATGTAGACGAGATGATTAACGTGAAGGAGTTATCCCCTAAAAAATTTATTGCTGAAGCGAAGCAATTGGTTCGGTGCTGATGTCCGAAGAAATTGACTGTAGCGAGTGTAAGTCAAAGACAAAGTGAAGACGTAGTATTCATTTCGTTGTTCTTCTTTCATTTATTTGAGTCATAGGACCTCCGTACTATTAAGAGGGGCATAGGTTCTTGAAGCTTAGATCCACTGTGATGCTTAGCCCAAACCTATGCGAGACTGAGAGAAATCTCTTTGTGTTTCATGCTGAAGGAGACATCTTTTAAACTGAGGAGTTATCATTACTTGCTCCACAAGAAATGTTACTGTTGTGCTCAAATTTCCGACCGTTGGACTCGTGTCATTTGGCCATTGGCTGCTCCACATGTCCAATTTGGGCATTTCCCTTCAGGGAAGGCCGCGGCCATAAATAGCCACCCCGCTCCAATGTTGTCTGTTGTCTGCTCTGCTTAAGATTTCTTAGAAGATTGACTGAGCATCCCCTCTCCAAGTTATTTGAGTTTAAGATCCACCAAGAGAAAATCAAGAGCCCAAATCTTAGACAATGGTTTAGCATCACAGTAGTTCTGAGTCTAGAGTTCTTATACCTATTACTCTTGAGAGCTGCACACTCTTGATACGTCTCCAATGTATCTATAATTTTTTATTGTTCCATGCTATTATATTATCAGTTTTGGATGTTTTATATGCATTAATATGCTATTTTATATTATTTTTGGGACTAACCTATTAACCTAGAGCCCAGTGCTAGTTTCTGTATTTTCCTTGTTTTTGAGCCTCGCAAAAAAGGAATACCAAACGAAGTCCAAATGGAATAAAACTTCACGATGATTTTTCTTGGACCAGAAGACGCCCAGGGGAATTGGAGTCCAAGTCAGAAGAGCCATGAGGCGGCGACAAGGGTGGAGGGTGCGCCCTAGGGGGGGTGCCCCCTACCTTGTGGGCCCCTTGGGACTCCTCTGACCTAGCTCTTCCTCCTATATATTCACAAATATTCCAGAACCACCAGAGGCATCCACGAAAACACTTTTCCACTGCCGCAACCTTCTGTTATCATGAGATCACTTCTTGAAGCCTTTTCCGGCATCTCGCCGGAGGGGGAATCGATCACGGAGGGCTTCTACATCAACTCCATTGCCCTTTCGATGATGCGTGAGTAGTTTACCTCAGACCTACGGGTCCATAGCTAGTAGCTAGATGGCTTCTTCTCTATCTTTGATTCTCAATACAACATTCTCCTTGATGTTCTTGGAGATCTATCCGATGTAATCTTCTTTTGCGGTGTGTTTGTCGAGATTCGATGAATTGTGGATTTATGATCAGCTTATCTATGAATATTATTTGAATCTTCTCTGAATTCTTTTATGCATGATTTAATATCTTTGTGTTTCTCTTCGAATTATCGGTTTGGTTTGGCCGACGAATATGAATATGAAACCCTAGAAGAATCTAAATATGGAATCCTAGAAGACGAATACGAATATGAAACCCTAGAAGACGAATATGATTTGGTTTTTCTTGCAATGGGAGAGGTGCTTAGCTTTGGGTTCAATCTTGTGTGATTTCACCCAGTGACAAAGTAGGGGTAGCGAGACACGTATTGCATTGTTGCCATCGAGGATAAAAAGATGGCGTTTTCATCATATTGGTTGAGTTAATTCCTCTACATCATGTCATCTTACTTAATGCGTTACTCCGTTCTTTATGAACTTAATACTCTAGATGCATGCTGGATAGCGGTCGATGTGTGAAGTGATGCAGGCAGGAGTCGGTCTACTTGACACGGACGTGATGCCTATATGCATAATCACTGCCTTGGATATCGTCATAACTTTGCGCTTTTCTATCAATTGTTTGACAGTAATTTGTTCACCCACCGTATTATTTGCCGTCATGAGAGAAGCCTCTAGTGAAACCTATGGCCCCCGGGTCTATTTTCAATGATATTACTTTCCGATCTACTATTTTGCAATCTTTTATTTTCAGATCTATATACCAAAAAACCCAAAAATATTTTATCTTTTGTTTATCTATCTCTATCAAATCTCACCTTTGCAATTGACCATGAAGGGATTGACAACCCCTTTATCGCGTTGGGTGCAAGTTTTTGATTGTTTGTACAGGTGTTGGTGATTTGTGCGTTCTTCTCCTGCTGGATTGATACCTTGGTTCTTAACTGAGGGAAATACTTACCTCTACTGTGCTGCATCACCCTTTCCTCTTCAAGGGAAAAACCAACGCAAGCTCAAGAAGTAGCAGGAAGAATTTCTGGCACCGTTGCCGGGGAGATCTATGCCAAGTCAAGACATACCAAGTACCCATCATAAACTCTCATCTCTTGCATTACATTATTCGCCATTTGCCTCTCGTTTTCCTCTCCCCCACTTTTAAAACAATTTCAGAAAAACACAAAAATATTTGCCTTTTTGTTTGCCTTCTTTCCGTTTGATCTTTTGTTTGCTTGTGTTACCATGTGCCTTCTTTTTGCTTTGCATCTTCGCTTGCTAAAAGGTTTATGGATCGTCATCCACTTGCTAATCTTTTTAAGAGATCCAATTATGATGAACCAATTGCTAGTGAGTTGAGTGCACTAGATTATCTTTATGAAGTTTTGCTTGAAATTCGTGATTCTGAAAATTGTGATGAAGTGTTAAAAGAAGAAATTTATGAAGTGATTCACGATAGCTCCTAGGATGAAAAGCATGATTGCAATGATGTTAGTATAAATTCTATTAATGTCAATTGTGCTAATAATATGCAAAACCCTAAGCTTGGGGATGCTAATTTTGCTATTTCCACTACTTGTTGCAATGATTATAATTGGGGTGATTTTTCTTATGATCTTGAAAATTTATTTAAGCCTCATGATGAATATGTTTGCAATAATATTAAAAGTGGGTTTGGAAGAGTGTCAACTCTAGGTAATAATGATCCCACTACTTTGGAGTATGATCAATCTTATGAAATTTTTGATAAAAGTGGGTTTGGAGAGGTCATGACTTTAGTTAATGTTAATCCCACTATCTTGGAAGAGTGTCAACTTTGCATGCATGTGGATCATCTAGAAAATGTGTTATGTGATAGATATAGTGTTGAATTTGAATATGATCCCACATGTAATTATTATGAGAGAGGAAAATATGGTTGTAGAAAGTTTCATGTTACAAAATTACCTCTTGTTATGTTAGTCTTTGCTTGTCTTGATAATTTGTTTGCTTATAAAATACCTATGAATAGGAAGTATGTTAGACTTAAAAATGTTTGTGACATGTTTTATGATGCTCCCTTCGTGTTTCAATTATTATCTTTTATGTGAGCATCATTGAATTATTAATGCCTAGCTAAAAGGCTTTAAAGAAAAGTGCTTGTTGGGAGACAACCCAATATTTTTCCCTTTCTATTTTTCTTGTGTATAAACATTATTACCTCTGTAGTAATTGTGTTTTGGTGTTTTAATTAGTGTTTGTGCCAAGTAAGACCTTTGGGATGGCTTACGGTGATAGTTGATTTGATCTTGCTGAAAAACAGAAACTTTTGTGTCCAGTCACAGAATTTTAATAATTCACTGGAGCGTGGAAAATCCCAGAATGTTTTACACAATATTTATATACAAATTAAATCTGTTGTCCTAATTTTTCAGAATTTTTGTAGTTACATAAGTATTAGAACAATTAGGATCTTCGCAGACTGTTCTATTTTTGACAGATTCTGTTTTCTTTGTGTTGTTTGCTTATTTTGATGAATCTATGGGTAGTATCGGGGGGTATGAACCATGGAGAAGTTGGAATACAGTAGATATTACACCAATATAAATAATTAATGAGTTCACAACAGTACCAAAAGTGGTGATTTTATTTTCTTGTACTAACGGATCTCACGAGTTTTCTGTTGAGTTTTGTGTTGTGAAGTTTTGAAGTTTTGGGTAAAGATTTGATGGACTATGGAATAAGGAGTGGCAAGAGCCTAAGCTTGGGGATTCCCAAGGCACCCCAAGGTAATATTCAAGGACAACCAAGAGGCTAAGCTTGGGGATGCCCCGGAAGGCATCCCCTCTTTCGTCTTCGTCTATCGGTAAATTTACTTGAGGCTATATTTTTATTCACCACATGATATGTGTTTTGCTTGGAGCATTTTGTATGATAAGAGTCTTTTCTTTTTAGTTTGCCACAATCATCCTTGCTGTACACACCTTTTGAGAGGGACACGCATGAATCGTGATTTATTAGAATACTCTATGTGCTTCACTTATATCTTTTGAGCTAGGCAATTTTGCTCTAGTGCTTCACTTATATCTTTTTAGAGCACGGCGGTGGTTTATTTTATAGAAATTGTTGAACTCTCATGCTTCACTTATATTATTTTGAGAGTCTTTCTAAACAGCATGGTAATTTGATTTGGTTATAAATTTAGTCCTAATATGATAGGCATCCAAGAGGGATATAATAAAAACTTTCATACAAAGTGCATTGAATACTATGTGAATTTTGATTCCTTATGATTGTTTTGAGATATGAAGCTGGTGATATTAGAGTCATGCTAGTGAGTAATTGTGGATTTTAGAAACACTTGTGTTAAAGTTTGTGATTCCCGTAGCATGCACGTATGGTGAACCGTTATGTGATGAAGTCGGAGCATGATTTATTTATTGATTGTCTTACTTATGAGTGGCGGTCGGGGACGAGTGATGCTCTTTTCCTACCAATCTATCCCCCTAGGAGCATGCGTTTAGTACTTCATTTCAATGACTAATAGATTTTTGAAATAAGTATGTGAGTTCTTTATGACTAATGTTTAGTCCATGGATTCTACGCACTCTCACCCTTCCACCTTTGCTAGCCTCTCTAGTACCGCACAACTTTCACCGGTGCCATACACCTACCTTTTACCTTCCTCAAAACAGCCACCATACCAACCTATTATGGCATTTCCATAGCCATTCCGAGATATATTGCCATGCAACTTTCCACCGTTCTGTTTTATTATGACACGCTCCATCATTGTCATATTGCTTTGCATGATCATGTAGTTGACATAGTATTTGTGGCAAAGCCACCGTTCATAATTTTTATACATGTCACTCTTGAGTCCTTGCACTTCCCAGTACACCGTCGGAGGCATTCATATAGAGTCATATTTTGTTCTAAGTATCGAGTTGTAATTCTTGAGTTGTATGTAAATAAAAGTGTGATGATTTTCATTATTAGAGCATTGTCCCATGTGAGGAATGGATGATGGAAGCTATGATTCCCTCACAAGTTGGGATGAGTCTCCGGACTTTATGAAAAATAAAACAGGCCAAAGAAGCCCAAATAAAAAAAAAGAGGCCAAAGAAGCCCACCAAAAAAAAGAGAGAAAAGAGAGAAGGGGCAATGCTACTATCCTTTTTCCACACTTGTGCTTCAAAGTAGCACCATGATCTTCATGATAGAGAGTCTCCTATGTTGTCACTTTCATATACTAGTGGGAATTTTTCATTATATAACTTGGATTGTATATTCCAATGATGGGCTTCCTCAAATTGCCCTAGGTCTTCGTGAGCAAGCAAGTTGGATGCACACCCACTTAGTTTCTTTTTGAGCTTTCATAAACTTATAGCTCTAGTGCATCCGTTGCATGGCAATCCCTACTCACTCACATTGATATCTATTGATGGGCATCTCCATAGCCCATCGATACGCCTAGTTGATGTGAGACTATCTCCTTCTTTTTGTCTTCTCCACAACCACCATATTCTATTCCACCTATAGTGCTATGTCCGTGGCTCACGCTCATGTATTGCGTGAAAGTTGAAAAGGTTTGAGAACATCAAAAGTATGAAACAATTGCTTGGCTTGTCATCGGGGTTGTGCATGATTTGAGTACTTTGTGTGATGAAGATGGAGCATAGCCAGACTATATGATTTTGTAGGGATAGCTTTCTTTGGCCATGTTATTTTGAGAAGACATGATTGCTTTATTAGTATGCTTGAAGTATTATTGTTTTTATGTCAATATTAAACTTTTGTTTTGAATCTTATGGATCTGAACATTCATGCCACAATAAAGAAAATTACATGCATAAGTATGTTAGGTAGCATTCCACATCAAAAATTTTGTTTTTATCATTTACCTACTCGAGGATGAACAGGAATTAAGCTTGGGGATGCTTGATACGTCTCCAACGTATCTATAATTTTTTATTGTCTATTTTGGATATTTTATATGCATTAATATGCTATTTTATATTATTTTTGGGAATAACCTATTAACCTAGAGCCCATTGCCAGTTTCTATTTTTTCCTTATTTTTGAGCCTCGCAGAAAAGGAATACCAAACGGAGTCCAAACGGAATAAAACTTCACGATGATTTTTCTTGGACCAGAAGACACCCAGGGGACTTGGAGTCCAAGTCAGAAGAGCCATGAGGCGGCGACAAGGGTGGAGGGCACGCCCTGGGGGGGGCTACCTTGTGGGCCCCTCGGGACTCCCCTGACCTAGCTCTTCCTCCTATATATTCACAAATATTCTAGAACCACCAGAGGCATCCACGAAAACACTTTTCCACCGCCGCAACCTTCTGTTCCCGTGAGATCCCATCTTGGTGCCTTTTCCGGCATCCCGCCGGAGGGGGAATCGATCACTGAGGGCTTCTACATCAACTCCATTACCCTTCCGATGATGCGTGAGTAGTTTACCTCAGACCTACGGGTCCATAGCTAGTAGCTAGATGGCTTCTTCTCTCTCTTTGATTCTCAATACAACGTTCTCCTTGATGTTCTTGGAGATCTATCCGATGTAATCTTCTTTTGCGGTGTGTTTGTCGAGATCCGATGAATTGTGGATTTATGATCAGCTTATCTATGAATATTATTTGAATCTTCTCTGAATTCTTTTATGCATGATTTAATATCTTCGTATTTCTCTTCGAATTATCGGTGTGGTTTGGCCAACTAGATTGGTTTTTCTTGCAATGGGAGAGGTGCTTAGCTTTGGGTTCAATCTTGCATGATTTCACCCAGTGACAAAGTAGGGGTAGCAAGACACGTATTGCATTGTTGCCATCGAGGATAAAAAGATGGCGTTTTCATCATATTGGTTGAGTTAATTCCTCTACATCATGTCATCTTACTTAATGCGTTACTCCGTTCTTTATGAACTTAATACTCTAGATGCATGCTGGATAGCGGTCGATGTGTGGAGTGATGCAGGCAGGAGTCGGTCTACTTGACGCGGACGTGATGCCTATATGCATAATCACTGCCTTGGATATCGTCATAACTTTGCGCTTATCTATCAATTGTTTGACAGTAATTTGTTCACCCACCGTATTATTTGCCGTCATGAGAGAAGCCTCTAGTGAAACCTATGGCCCCCGGGTCTATTTTCAATGATATTACTTTCCGATCTACTATTTTGCAATCTTTTATTTTCAGATCTATATACCAAAAAACCCAAAAATATTTTTTCTTTTGTTTATCTATCTCTATCAAATCTCACCTTTGCAATTGACCATGAAGGGATTGACAATCCCTTTATCGCGTTGGGTGCAAGTTTTTGATTGTTTGTACAGGTGTTGGTGATTTGTGCGTTCTTCTCCTGCTGGATTGATACCTTGGTTCTTAACTGAGGGAAATACTTACCTCTACTATGCTGCATCACCCTTTCCTCTTCAAGGGAAAAACCAACGCAAGCTCAAGAAGTAGCAGGAATAATTTCTGGCACCGTTGCCGGGGAGATCTATGCCAAGTCAAGACATACCAAGTACCCATCATAAACTCTCATCTCTTGCATTACATTATTCGCCATTTGCCTCTCGTTTTCCTCTCCCCCACTTTTAAAACAATTTCAGAAAAACACAAAAATATTTGCCTTTTTGTTTGCCTTCTTTCCGTTTGATCTTTTGTTTGCTTGTGTTACCATGTGCCTTCTTTTTGCTTTGCATCTTCGCTTGCTAAAAGGTTTATGGATCGTCATCCACTTGCTAATCTTTTTAAGAGATCCAATTATGATGAACCAATTGCTAGTGAGTTGAGTGCACTAGATTATCTTTATGAAGTTTTGCTTGAAATTCGTGATTCTGAAAATTGTGATGAAGTGTTAAAAGAAGAAATTTATGAAGTGATTCACGATAGCTCCTAGGATGAAAAGCATGATTGCAATGATGTTAGTATAAATTCTATTAATGTCAATTGTGCTAATAATATGCAAAACCCTAAGATTGGGGATGCTAATTTTGCTATTTCCACTACTTGTTGCAATGATCATGATTGGGGTGATTTTTCTTGTGATCTTGAAAATTTATTTAAGCCTCATGATGAATATGTTTGCAATAATATTAAAAGTGGGTTTGGAAGAGTGTCAACTCTAGGTAATAATGATCCCACTACTTTGGAGTATGATCAATCTTATGAAATTTTTGATAAAAGTGGGTTTGGAGAGGTCATGACTTTAGTTAATGTTAATCCCACTATCTTGGAAGAGTGTCAACTTTGCCTGCATGTGGATCATCTAGAAAATGTGTTATGTGATAGATATAGTGTTGAATTTGAATATGATCCCACATGTAATTATTATGAGAGAGAAAAATATGGTTGTAGAAAGTTTCATGTTACTAAATTACCCCTCATTATGTTGAGATTGCTATTGTTTCTTTCTTCTTCCTTGCATATTGCATCACCATCGTCATTGTCAAACTTGTGATATCTTATGCTCGTACCATTATTGCTTCTTACCACGATAGATATGTTCCTAGATAAAATGCTTTTTTAAGTTTGTATCTACCGAACCTTATTTCCGCTGCTGTGTTTGGGATAAATTCATAACATTCGACAGAATTTTTGAATCTCCCATTCACCCCCCCTCTGGTCGATATACTCTCGGTCCCAACAATTGGTATCAGAGCAGGCACTCCCTGTCTCTGATTATTAAAGGTTTAACCACCTTGGAGTTTTGAGTATGTCGTATGCAGGTAGATCCTCGCACTCTGAAATGTTTCCTATCTTCGATGGAAATGACTATGTCTAGTGGAAAGAAAGAATGAGAATCAGACTTCAAGAAATCAACATAGATCTGTGGCAAATTGTGGCAAATGGATATATCATTCAGCACCCAGATGCACCAAATTCTGATGACAAAGCTATACTGCGGCTGAATGCACAAGCAAAAGATATTATCTGTGAAAGTATCTCTAAAGATATTTTCATTCGGTTCCGAAAGCTTGACACTGCAAAGCAACTCTGGGATGCCATAAAAAATGCTCATGAAGAATTCATTACCAGAAAAGGTTCCCACATTGAAATGCTTCATGCTATGTTTGCTGGTTTCAGAAGTCTTCGTAAGGAAAGTGCTATGGAACTCACTGATCGGTTGACCAATATTGTTGAAAGGCTTCATCAACGCGGAGTAACTGATATCACCGATAGAGATGTGTTCAACAAGCTACTGAGTGCTCTTGATGCAACCTTCGATCCAATCGTACCTGAAATCAAACAAAGACCAGACTATGAAGACCTTCACTACGTCGAGGTCATGACACTATTGTCCATTCACAAAGAAAAGATGGAACTTGAAAATGCAGATCAATAATCTTCTTCGAAAGGTGAAGGGGAAATTCTCTCACACTATGGCAGCTCGCAAGAAGAAGATGTTGAAAATCAACACACCATCACAAGGGAACTGGAAATGCTCACAGAAAGGCTATGTGATCTCAGAAGACAACATTTGTGTCTCACAAATGATGACGAATTTGACTTGCCTGAACCCTCAAGAATGTTACCACCGAAAGAAATGAAGTGCTTTTGTCGGATTCAGGGCTCTGCAGACCCAAGAAGGTTCAAACTCTGGGGCGTGTGCAAAGATCTCAACCAGCTCAAGCCTCCAGCTCACCACCCCACGCCCTAGCCTCATCGAGTTTGCGTGAGCAGGGAAGAAGATGAACACGGCAGTTTATCCATGTTCGGGCCACCTTGCGGTGTAAAACCCTACTCCTGCTTTATGGTGGATTGGCCTCACGAGGAGGCTGAGGATGAACTAGTACAGTGGATGAGTAGCCTCGCTAGGGCTCGAGTGGTGTGGGTGGAATGGATCTGTCTGGGGTTCGGTCCGGATGGGATCGTCGATCCCCTTCTACGGTGGTGGCTAGCCTATACTTATAGTGGCCTTGGTCCTCTTCCCTCGAAACTTAGGCGGGAAGGGATCCCACAACGGCCAATTTGAAAGGGGACAAGAAGTACATCTAATCCTGACGAAAGGTAATCTTTGCCTGCAAAGCTTCTGGTCATGACGCAGAGGTGGGCTCGGCGATGACACCCATCCTGCCGAGCTCATGGTCTTGGTCCTGGTTCACCGGAATGGAAACCTTTGGGGGATTCCTTGGGAACCTGCGTCTGTCCTTGCTCCCTTAGCACCAAAGGGGAAACTATCTCCTCTGCACCTGCTGGCGCCCCCCTGTCCTTGGTCATCACGGCTCATGTCGTCGCAGCCTCGTGAGGCTGGGTACCTGCATAGAAGTCTCCGCCCCTCGGGAGGCAGCCTGGGGAGGCCGCTCCTCCGGCGGTCTTGGTGTCATTCGCCTCGCAAGGCTAGGGCCCTCGCGAGGGTCTTGCCTTGGAGTTGTTGCAGCAGGGCCGTACAGGGCCGTCGACGGGCCCACGCACTCGGCCGGAGGCAGGCAGATCTGGGTACCCCCGATCCCAGAACGCCGACAGTAGCCCCCGTGCCCAAGGCGTGCTCGTCCTGGCTTCGAGGTGACGGCGAGGAGCGAAAGGCGAAACACCGCGGGCCCCAATCGCCTGCGGGCCAGGCTCGACGCTTGGCGCATGACGGGATGCGGACGCCTCCGCTCCCCCATGTCGCCTCGGCAATTGCCATGGCTGACAAAAGACTTGCGCCCTCCACACAGTCATCATTACATGAAGGTGGAGGGGCGCCGGCTGGCCCACGATCGCCTATAAGAGGGGAGGGGGTAGCACCCCGCCCCAACTCTGTCTTCCTGCCTTCTCTTCTACTGTCTCCGCCGCAGCCACCACCTCGCCGGGGCGACCATGGCGGCATTGAGGAGGTTCTCGGTCGCCGAGAAAGGGAAAACTCCCCAGGAAGTGCCTGAGCCCCTTCTGCCAAGGAGAGGGTGCGGCCGACCTCGCAAGATCACCACGACACCCGCGGCGGCCCCTCTTCGACGCGAGCACGCTCCGCCGGGGGCCTGCGCCGGCTCTAGCAGCCGCGGGAAGGGCCCTTCCCGCGGAAGTGGTGATGAAGGCTGCAAAGGACGAGGCCGAGGAGGGAGGCGGGCGACGGCCGCCCGACCACATTACCTGTGGGCCCACTCTAATGACACGACCCGAGAGTTTGTGGTCTGGGTGGCGATGCTGCCGTGTACCTGGATCTGGCTCCCGCGTTCATTGGCAGAGGAGCTGCCAGCAAGGGGGCCCGTCGAGCTGTGGCTCCAACACGACGGCTGCTACAACCAGCCCTCATAGGCGGAGGTCGAGGCCACCTTCTCCGGCGACGTCTTCATGACTCGGGGATGGGGAGTGATCGCCCACGCCTGCGGCTGGAAGGGGAGGCACGCCCTCCATTTCAAGTATGACGGGGCGACGACGCTCTTCTTCAAGGTCTTCGGGGAAGACGGCAGGCGCTTGGGGTGCTGCCCCGAAGATGATGGCAGTGACGGCGAGGCCCTCGGTGGTGAACTTGCCCTTGGCCATGCCCGCGACGCCTCCAACAGCGGTGACACCTCCTTCGGGAAAAGCTCAAGCGACGATGACTACGACGAACCGCCGCGCCGCCGTGCCCGGGTCAAGGAGGAGGATGACACCGACTGGGTGCCGTGACGCCAGGGCTGGTGCCTCCTGAGCTGCGGCCCTCGGGAGGCCTTTTCTTTTGCTTTACTTGCTGCATCAAAATCATGAGGGGCCCCGTGGGGGCGTGTAAGTACCGTGGCTCTTGCGCCTTTATATTAATGTTTCCAGCTCATGTTGCGTTCGCGTTTCTCGCTTGGGCACGAGTCCCCTTTTGTTCTTGCGATGGCTCAGTGCTCTACGTCGACAGGACCCAGTCCTCAGGCGAGCTTCAGCCGTCGCTGGTATGCCAGGTCGCGATGCCGTGGTCAAGGCCAGGAGGTGAGCGACCCGTGGTCTGGTAAGAGCACCTGAGACGCGATGCTCTAGAGGTCCCCTTTGGTGCATGATGCGGCTTGAAGCTACGTCGGTATTTCCCCAAAGAGAAAGGGATGATGCAGCACAGCGATGGTACGTATTTTCCTCAGTGATGAAACCAAGGTTATCAAACCAGTAGGAGAACCAAGCAACACTGTAAACAACACCTGCACACAAATAACAAATACTTGCAACCCGACGTGTAAAAGGGGTTGTCAATCCCTTTCGGGCAATGGCGCCAAAAATTGGCAAACGGACGTGAGAGAGTAGTAAATATTGATAGATCGAACGCCAAATAAAATAAAGTGCAGCAAGGTATTTTTTGTATTTTTGGTTTAATAGATCTGAAAATAAAAGTTGCAAATAATAAAAGAGCGAATAGCAAAACAGATATTGAAAGCAAATATATTGGAAAAGAGACCCGGGGGCCGTAGGTTTCACTAGTGGCTTCTCTCGAGAAAAATAGCAAACGGCGGGTGAACAAATTACTGTTGGGCAATTGATAAAACTTCAAATAATCATGACGATATCCAGGCAATGATCATTATATAGGCATCACATCCAAGATTAGTAGACCGACTCCTGCCTGCTTCTACTACTATTACTCCACACATCGACCGCTATCCAGCATGCATCTAGTGTATTAAGTTCATGGAGAAACGGAGTAATGCAATAAGAACGATGACATGATGTACAAAAGATCTATTTATGTAGAAATAGACCCCATCATTTTATCCTTAGTAGCAACGATACATACGTGTCGGTTCCCCTTCTGTCACTGGGATCAAGCACCGTAAGATCGAACCCACTGCAAAGCACCTCTTCCCATTGCAAGATAAATAGATCAAGTTGGCCTCACAAAACCCAAATATCAGAGAAGAAATACGAAGCTATAAGCAATCATGCATATAAGAGATCAAAGAAGACTCAAATAACTTTCATGGATAAAAAGATAGATCCGATCATAAACTCAAAGTTCATCGGATCCCAACAAACACACCGCAAAAAGAGTTACATCATATGGATCTCCAAGAGACCATTGTATTGAGAATCAAACGAGAGAGAGAAAGCCATCTAGCTACTAACTACGGACCCGTAGGTCTACAAATAACTACTCACGCATCATCGGAGAGGCACCAATGGAAGTGGTGCACCCCTCCATGATGGTGTCTAGATTGGATCTGGTGGTTCTGGACTCTGCGGCTGCTGGAATTGATTTTCGTCGACTCCCCTAGTGTTTCTGGAATATTGGGGTATTTATAGAGCAAAGAGGCGGTTCGGGGGGCACCCGAGGTGGGCACAACCCACCAGGGCGCGCCTGGGCCTCCAGGCGCGCCCCGGTGGGTTGTGCTCCCCTCGGAGCACCCCCCAGGCGCTTCTTCGGCCCACTGGATGTCTTCTGGTCCAAAAAAAATCCACAAAAAGTTTCGCTACGTTTGGACTCCATTCGGTATTGATTTCCTGCGATGTAGAAAACATGCAAAAAAATAGCAACTGGCACTTGGCACTATGTCAATAGGTTAGTACCAAAAAATGATATAAAATGACTATAAAATGATTGTAAAACATCCAAGAATGATAATATAACAGCATGGAACAATAAAAAATTATAGATACGTTGGAGACATATCAGCATCCCCTAGCTTAATTCCTGCTCGTCCTCGAGTAGGTAAATTCTAAAAACAGAATTTTTGATGTGGAATGCTACCTAACATGTCATCTCATATTCTTTCTTTTATAGCATGGACATTTGGACTTTTATATGATTCAAAGCAATAGTCTAGTTTTGACATGATGACTTAAATACTCAAGCATATCAACAAGCAACAATGTCTTTCAAAATATCAACGCTAAAATAAGTTATCCCTAGCCCATCATGCTCAACCATTGATCCATTCATGAAACACACTCGAATATTAACTACACCCAATGCTCAAGTACGATCATAGTGCCTCCTAGTTGGTGCTTTATAAGAGAAGATGGAGACTCAAATTAAAAATAAAAATTGCATAAAGTAAAGAAAGGCCCTTCGTAGAGGGAAGTAGGGATTTGTAGAGGTGCCAGAGCTCAAAGCGAAAAACTTAGAGATAAAAACATTTTGGGAGGTGTGCTTTTCCCACCAACGAAAACGACTTAGAGTTCCCAACACTTTCCATGCTATATATATCATAGGCGGTTCCCAAACAGAAAATAAAGTTTATTCCTTTTTCCACCATTTCTTTCACTTTCCATGGCTAGCCGTATCCACGGGTGCCCTCCATACCAACACTTTCCAAGGAATTTATTATTTGACAACATAAAGTAAATTCATTTTTCATTTCGGGACTGGGCATCCCTAATACCTTTGCCTTACTCTCGTGCAATGACAAGTGAATAAACACTCATCGTGAGAATAACACATCTAGCATGGAAAATATTAGCCACCCCTCACCGCCTCGCGAGCGGTACGAACACACAAAAAGAGAAGTTTATTTTGAAAATTAGAGATGGCGCATACAAATTTGCTTAGAACAGCAAAAGAATACCGCATATAGGTAGATATAGTGGACTCATGTGGCAAAACTGGTTTAAAGGGTTTTGGATGCACAAGTAGTGATCATACTTAGTGCAAAATGAAGGCTAGCAAAAGATTGAGAAGCGACCAACCAAAAAACGAATAATCTCATAAGCGAGCATTAAGCATAATTAACACCGAATAATGCACCACAAGTAGGATATAATTTCATTGCATAACTATTGACTTTCGTGCTTGCATAGGGAATCACAAACCTTAACACCAATATTCTTACTAAAGCATAATTACTCATCAACATAACTCACATATCACATCATCATATCTCCAAACTATTACAAGGAATCAAGTTTATTTTGTCCAATGATCTTCATGAAAGTTTTTATTATATCCTTCTTGGATATCTATCGCTTTCGAACTAATTTTCATGTGTTGCTTTTGATAAGCTCAAACAAATATAAGTGAAGATCATGAGCATAATACTTCTTTCTCTCAAATTAATTTAAGTGAAGCAAGAGATAATTTTTTAAAAAATTTACTAACTCCCAAATAAATCTAAGTGAAGCATGAGAGCATTTCTTCAAAAATACTAAAGCACGCCTTTCTCAAAAGGATATAAGTGAAGCACTAGAGCAAATCCATAGTTCATAGAAATTTAAGTGAAGCATAGAGAGCAATTCTAACAAGTCATGGCATAATTTCGGCTCTCTCAAATAGGTGTGTCCAGCAAGGATTCATAACTTAGAACACAAAGCAAACCAAGCAAAGACTCATATCATACAAGACGCTCCAACCAAAACTCATAGTATGTGACGAATAAAAATATAGCTTCGAGTAAAATACCGATGGTCGTTAGAAGAAAGAGGGGATGCCACTCGGGGCATCCCCAAGCTTAGTTGCTTGCTTCTCTTTGGATAATAGCTTGGGATGCCATGGGCATCCCCAAGCTTAGGCTCTTCTTACTCCATATTCCTTCATCCATCGTAAGATAACCCAAAACTTGAAAACTTCAATCACACAAAACTCAACAAAACCTTCATGAGATCCGTTAGTATAAGAAAGCAAATCACTACTATAAGTACTGTAGCAAACCAATTAATATTTTGTTTTTGCCTTATATATACTGTATTCCAACTTTTCTATGGCAAAAACTCATCAAAGAAAACCATAGAATCATCAAAACAAGCACACAACGCAAAGAAAACAGAATCTGTCAAAAACAGAACAGTCTGTAGCAATCTGGATATTTCAAATACTTATGAAACTCCAAAAATTCTGAAAAATTAGGAAAACAGAGGAAATTTGTATGTAAATCTTTTGTAAAAAATTCAGAATTTTTCGTACCTTCTGTTAATTTTAAAAATTGTTTTACTGGACGCAAAAGTTTCTGTTTTCCAACAAGATCAAATCAACTATCACCCAACATAATCCTAAAGGCTTTACTTGGCAGAAACACTAATTAAAACACAAAAAACACAATTATAACAGTAGCATAATTGTGCTAACACTTAAAAACAGAGTGCAAAAAGTAAAAATAAATTTTATTCATTGTGTTGCCTCCCAACAAGCGCTATTGTTTTACACACTTAGCTAGGCATAGGATTTTATTGATGCTCACATGAAAGATAATAATGAAAACACAAAGAGAGCATCATAAAACATGTGCCAAACATATTTAAGTCTAACATATTTCCGATGCATAGGAATTTTATAGGAAAACAAATTAGCAAGACAAGTAAGATCTAGCATATGCATGGAAGAAAACAATAGCAATCTCAACATGAAGAGAGGTAATTTAGTAACATGAAAATTTCTACAACCATATTTCCCTCTCTCATAATAATTACATGTGGGATCATATTCAAACTCAACAATATAGCTATCACATAACATATTCTCTACATGATCCACATGCATGCAAAGTTGACACTCTTCCAAAATAGTGGGATGACCATCAAATAAAGTCATGATCTCTCCAAGCCCACTTTTATCAAAAAATTCATAATATTGAACACTCTCCAAATATGTGGGATTATTTTTACCTAAAGTTGACACTCTTCCAAACCCACTTTCAATATTATTGCAAACATTATTATCAATAACATATTCATCATGAGGCTTAAAAAAATTTCAAGATCATAAGAAGAATCACCCCAATCATGATCATTGCAATAAGTGGTGGACATATCAAAATTAGCATCCCCAAGCTTGGGGTTTTGCATATTATAAGCACAATTAACATTAATAGAATTTATAATAACATCATTGCAATCATGCTTTACATTCAAGGAGCTATCATGAACCACTTTATAAATTCCTTCGTTTAACACTTCATCACAATTTTCAGATTCATCAATCTCAAGCAAAACTTCAAAAAGATAATCTAGTGAACTCAATTCACTAGCAATTGGTTCATCATAATTGGATCTTTTGAAAAGATTAGCAAGTGGATGAGGATCCATAACAATAGATTTTTAGCAAGCAAAGATGCAAGCAAATAGAAGGCACATGGCAACACAAGCAAACATGAGATCTGACGAGAAAAAGACGAACGAAAAAGAAGGCAAACAAAATGACAAATTTTTGTGAAGTGGGGGAGATGAAAACGACAGGCAAATGGCAAATAATGGAAATTGCAAGGAGATGAGATTTGTGATTAGGAACCTGGTAGATGTTGATGATGTCTCCCCGGCAACGGCGCTAGAAATTGGCACGTGGCCGGGAGACTATCTTGACTTGATCCTCCCCGGTAATGGCGCCAGAAATTGGCACGTGGCCGGGAGACTATCTTGACTTGATCCTCCCCGGCAACGGCGCCAGAAATTCCTTTTGATGCGGCTTGAAGCTACGTCGGTATTTCCCCAAAGAGGAAGGGATGATGCAGCACAGCGGCGGTAGGTATTTCCCTCAGTGATGAAACCAAGGTTATCGAACCAGTAGGAGAACCAACCAACATTACGTAAACAACACCTGCACATAAATAACAAATACTCGCAACCCGACGTGTAAAAGGGGTTGTCAATCCCTTTCGGGCAACGGCGCCAAAAATTGGCAAACGGACGTGAGAGAGTAGTAAATATTGATAGATCGAACGCCAAATAAAATAAATTGCAGCAAGGTATTTTTGTATTTTTGGTTTAATAGATCTGAAAATAAAAGTTGCAAATAAAGAAAAGAGCGAATAGCAAAACAGATCTTGAAAGCAAATATATTGGAAAAGAGACCCGGGGGCCGTAGGTTTCACTAGTGGCTTCTCTCGAGAAAAATAGAAAACGGTGGGTGAACAAATTACTGTTGGGCAATTGATAAAACTTCAAATAATCATGACGATATCCAGGCAATGATCATTATATAGGAATCACGTCCAAGATTAGTAGACTGACTCCTGCCTGCATCTACTACTACTACTACTACTCCACACATCGACCGCTATCCAGCATGCATCTAGTGTATTAAGTTCATGGAGAAACGGAGTAATGCAATAAGAACGATGACATGATGTAGACAAGATCTATTTATGTAGAAATAGACCCCATCATTTTATCCTTAGTAGCAACGATACATACGTGTCGGTTCCCCTTCTGTCACTGGGATCAAGCACCGTAAGATCGAATCCATTACAAAGCACCTCTTCCCATTGCAAGATAAATAGATCAAGTTGGCCAAACAAAACCCAAATATCGGAGAAGAAATACGAGGCTTTAAGCAATCATGCATATAAGAGATCAAAGAAGACTCAAATAACTTTCATGGATAAAAAGATAGATCTGATCATAAACTCAAAGTTCATCGGATCCCAACAAACACACCGCAAAAAGAGTTACATCATATGGATCTCCAAGAGACCATTGTATTGAGAATCAAACGAGAGAGAGAAAGCCATCTAGCTACTAACTATGGACCTGTAGGTCTACAAAGAACTACTCACGCATCATCGGAGAGGCACCAATGGAAGTGGTGAACCCCTCCATGATGGTGTCTAGATTGGATCTGGTGGTTCTGGACTCTGCGGCGGCTGCAATTGATTTTCATCGACTGCCCTAGGGTTTCTGGAATATTGGGGCATTTATAGAGCAAAGAGGCGATTCGGGGGGCACCCGAGGTGGGCACGCCTGGGCCTCCAGGCGCACCCTGGTGGGTTGTGCTCCCCTCGGAGCACCCCCCAGGCGCTTCTCCGGCCCACTGGATGTCTTCTGGTCCAAAAAAAACCACAAAAAGTTTCGCTGCGTTTGCACTCCATTTGGTATTGATTTCCTGCGATGTAAAAAACATGCAAAATAACAGCAACTGGCACTTGGCACTATGTCAATAGGTTAGTACCAAAAAATGATATAAAATGACTATAAAATGATTGTAAAACATCCAAGAATGATAATATAACAGCATGGAACAATCAAAAATTATAGATACGTTGGAGACGTATCAGCGCGCAAGCGGCTCCCGGAAGACTAAGAGGGGGGATTCCTTGCCTGAGCGAGGTCACGAGAAGATAAAGCGTTAGTGGTAAGACTCATGCTGGCGTGTGTGGGATAAATTAGCTTGGCGAGCTTGCAGTCCGTGGTGGTTCTTTCGTCATGAGGGCGAGCTTCTCTGGAGCTTTTCATCCTGTGCATGTTCCCTGTTCTGCAATGAATTAAGGGAAACCCCGCTGGGGGCACGTGAGGAGACTGATGCCCATCATATTCTAAAAAAACACCAGCGGCATTGGGCCACACCCCTCTCCCTGTACTGCCCCACGAGGCTTGCAATCCCCTTTATTTGCCCACCATAATGCTCTACGTCCTCAGGACCCGGCCCTCGAGCAGAACTCAGCCGCCACCGGTATGCTAGGTCACGATTCCGTGGTCAAGGCCAGGGGGTGAGGGCTCGAAAGCTAGTAGGAGCTCCTGAGGCACGATGCTTAAGGGCCCCTCTTTTTACGTGCAAGCGGTTTGCGCGAAAGAGAAACGGTTCGCCTCGCGGAGGCGCTCAGGAGAGGCTTTACCCAGCGATATGCCGCGTATGAAGCAATTTTACTTAGCATTTTGCGATCTGGAATGCTGCTTGGCCACGGCACGTCTTTCTGGGGCGGTGAGGCGTTGGCAAGGCCGCTCGAGGTCCTGTTCTCCTAAGGCTCCGGGATATTAGTTAGTTGCGAAATACAAGGGGCGGCGCGTGCTTGCTGATCTGCTCGTGATCATTCCGTGAGAAGACAAAGGCACTAAGGACCTGGTGAGGTGACATGCGAGGGGCCGGCCCGTGAGCCAGAGCTCAGTCTCTTAGATTTATCAGCGCTGCAGGGACGGACCCAAGCACAGGCGTCGTGCCGCTAGCCCCCTCTTGTGGGACGTTTAAGGGGAGAGCTGGCAACACGTGAAGCCCGCAGAGGTGACTCCAGGGGCAATATATCATCATGCATAAGGTTAACAGCCATAGCGGCTCACGGGAGCACAAGAAGTTCAAGGTACATGCGCAAAACGATACAGCTGCAGGGGCGGGCCCTAACAGCTTGAGGATAATGCATCCCGAGGGGCGCCCTCAACTGAACAAACCAAAAAGTCACCTGGCACTAGCATTGTAGACACGTCGAGGTAGCTGAGGATGCGCGCCGTGAAGATGGCCCCTCGTGAGCTGGGCGGCTCCGGAGACCGAGGAGGCTCGCGAGTCCCGGGGCACTCGCGAGGATCCGGGGCTTCCTGAGATGCGACCGCCGAGCGCCTGGCCTCGTGAGACGCCATAACACGCTGCGCCTGGCGCTGGTACGAGGCGCCCATGTTCAGCAGGCCGAACAGCATGCGGACGTAGTTGCAGGGGTAGCCCCCGCTTCGGCCGACACGTGACGGCCAGAAGAGATCCTGTGAGGCGGCCCTGTCGAGGCCCAGGATGTTGACGCAAACCCGCAGCTCGCCGCCCGCATCGGGGGTGGCAGCCGCACTGGGTGGTGCAGGGTGATGCTCGCCACGCATGGCCTGTGCCTCCTGAAACTCCTTGATCGCCTTGGTGATGAATCCCCGCATCCCTGGCGCCTCGCGCCTCACTCCTTGCTTGTGGGGGCGCGCATCAAGGCATGCCTCCAAGTGGTGCCCGAGCACCTCCCTCGTCGCACTGGTCAGGTCGGAAGCTCTCCAAATTGAAGCCTCGAGCCTGTCCCGAGGGAAGCGCCGGGCGCGCCTCCCTATGCAGGAGGAAGAGGCGCCCCGGCAACAGGCATGGTGCTTGAAGCGCCGCCAGAGGACTTCTTGGTCTTCAGAGGACCCTTGGGGAGGAGCTGCTTCTTCTTCGCGGGGGTGGTCTCAGGAGGCAGAACGCCACCCTCATCATCAGAGTTCTTGGCCGCAGCGGCACGGTAGGCATGTTCAAGGGAGCAGACCTCATCCTTCTCAGCGCAGGCAACCGTGATGATGCCGCTGCACCCCGGCATCTTGAGGACATTGTAGCCATGGTGGGTCGCTGCCATGAACTTGGCGAGGGCAGGGTACCCGAGGATGGCATTGTACGGGAGGCCATGTGGGCGACGTCAAAGTCGATGAGCTCGGTATGGTAGTTGTTGCACTTGCCAAAGGTGACGGGAAGGCACACCTGCCCCAGGGGTGTGGTGGAGCCATCAGTCACTCCTGAGAAGGGCTTGGTGGGCAGGAGCTGGTCATAAGGTACTTGGAGCATGTCAAATGTTTCCACAGAGAGGACATTGAGCCCAGCGCCACCATCGATGAGGGTCTTGGTGACGAGGACATTGCTGATGGTGGGGGTGTAGAGCATGGGGAGTGCGCCTGCAGTGGCTGAACACTTGAGGTGGTCCTTGGAGTCGAAGGTGATTGCATACTGCGACCACCTAAGGGGACGCGCGGCCTCAAGCTTTGGGAGGGCCGCGTTCACCTCACGAGAGAACTGCTTGAAGATGCGGTTCGAAGTAGGGGCCTGGGCACCACCCAGGATGCAAGCGATCTCACGGGGTTCCTGGAAGCCCCCAGCCCCATCATCCTGTCGGTTGTTGTCATTTCTCCTTGGCGGCGGCGGTAGCGGAGGGAGGCTGGCATTGCCTTGAGGACAGTCCTCACGAGGCTGGTCACGCCAGGGGCCATCACGAGGCTGATCCCGCCAGCGTTCCTCGCGAGGCTGGTCATGCCAGTCCTGGCGAGGGTCGCGGTTGTCCTAGCGGCCTCCGCCGCGGCCTCTGCCGCGGCCTCCTCCAGGGCCGTAACCACGATCATTGCGCTCAGGGCGGCGGCCGAGGCGCCCGTCGTGGAGTGCCCTGAGCTCCTGGCAGTCATTGGTGTTGCGGCTGTGAACATCGTGGAAGATGCAGAACGGGCGGTTGCCCCTGGGAGGCTCATCGTGGTCGCGGCCACGCTTCATCTCAGGCTCTGCCCTGGCAAGAGGCGCAGTGCCCTGGATTGGCGCAGAGGGGCGGCCGACGAATTTGGACGCCATTAGTGGCACAGACAGGCCGGATTGGAGGAGTGGGGCGGTCGCCCCGGGGTAGTGGAGAACCAGCCTCCCGCCCCTACTCGGCTATAAAAGGGAGCGCGAGGGGGATGGAGACGTTCATCCACGTACCTTCTCTTCTCTTCTTCTCGTTTTCTCTTCCACCATGACAAGGGGAAGGGATTGTGCTCCGGGTCCGACGACGGCGATGAGGGCTTCCTCTCGACACCGTGCTTCTTCCCCCATTGCAGCCGCTGGGGCAGAGTCCAGTGCCTAAGATGGAGTCGCAGGGCGCGGACAGGGCTGATGGAGCACTTGGGGCAGAGGCGGACGTGGCGGTGCACCGGCCGTGCCTCCCCCACCCGCTGTGACTCCGATGGTGGGCCATGTAGTGGACACGGTGCTGGAGTTCATCGCCAGATTGCACGAGCCCCCGCGCAGCCGCCTGCGGCTGCCTCACCCCTTCGACAGGATGATGGAGATTGAGCAGCCGTTCAGGCTGCGGCTGCGCATGAGCGGCTGCTGCAATGGTGCGGCGTGGGCAGATGTTTAGTTTCCCGCACAGCACGTCATGCTTCTTAGGCGTGGCTGGAAAAACTTCGCTCGTGCCCACCATCTGGCGGAAGGGCACGTCCTCCACTTCAAGCTGGTGGAGGTTGATCTGCTCTCCATCAAGATCTTCGGACGCTCAGGTGCTCGCTTAGGGTGCTGCACGGAAAGCTCGACTAATGACGAAAGCTCTTCCTCGAGTGATAGTGATGAAGAGGGCACCGGTGGCGAGGACGACGACAGCGAGTTGCCGGTCGTCAAGCACGAAGATGACGGCCCAGAATTTAGCTGAACATCAGTCGCACTGTCACCATCAGCTAGGCGCCGGCAGCACCATCATCTGTAGCCAGGCCTCGGCAGAGCAATTTGCCGGGGGCGCCTGGCCTGGACATAACCGCCACCTCCAGCTAGACCCTGGCAGGCTTCCTCATGGACTCCGACTTCGTCTTCCCTACCGGAGTTCCCGTCATGCCGCGTTCCTCTGGTCCTGGCGGAGGTGGCCAGGGCATCGCCTAGCCGCTCCCTCCATCTTCGTCCTATTCTTCCTTGCCGGGGAGGCGCCCTCCCGATCTTGTCAGGCTGCGTCCTGCGGGCCCTGACGGGGTCAGGCTGGGCTTCTGCCCAGGCGCTCCTTTTGCTCTCTTTTTGTCTCGATCCACCTCCTAGGAGGACAGGGACAAGAAAGGCATTACAGGGCACTTATCTTTTTTCATATCAAAAGATGTAGGCATTTGCCACATTTTAGTTTAAATCATGTAATCATTCCTCCATGTTTGTACTCCACATGATTTGTACTTGTTATCTATGTATTAATGAAAGAAAAATGCTTGCCGGGTACTTGTGCATGTGTCAGACATGCTGAGGGATGATCCTTCAATACTTCCAAGTAAACAAGCCTCCCGGCAACGCATCCTGCCGGCCCTCATTACAGCTACTACTAAACCTTGTTCAATAAACTCAAAACGGGTTAGGAGCATCGATGAAGGCTGCCCCCTGTCAACCTCCCTTCAAATGTTGCTGCAACCAGCCTGATCGAAGGGGCTCGAATCAAGAGATGGGAGCACAAATGATGGAGGCAACAAGGTTCACCTACGCACAAGTTCTTCATACGTGAACACAACACGGTGTGTTAGGACGAACTTATCTTTGTTTGTTGTCCTTCTTATCATTTTAGATAAGGGAAAGGTTGTCGGGGATCAGGACAGGGCCTTGTACTCATCTTCTTCTCCAGGAATCACCGTGAAGAAAACTTCCATGTCATCATCAAGGAGAGGGGATAACACATGGCTCTTTGTTGCATGTTGATTACCTTTCTCAAGAACTATCATGATAAGATTGTGCTCAAGTAAATATGAATGCATGCATGCAAGTTTTTATGAAAGAGCACTTCGTTTTATTAGCTTTGCACATGGTCTGCGCCTGGCTTTGTACAAAGCGTTACAAGTCCCGGGGAATATGCTTGTCCAAAATAGGTTGGCCCGGCAACCGTGCCTTACGGGTAGAACTTGCGAAGATGCTCAATATTCCATGAGTTTTGCATAGGGATGCCATCTTCGATCTCCAGATGGACTGCGCCAGGTCTGGTGACACGTACTACCGGTAAGGGCGTTCCCACTTTGGTGTCAACTTGTTTGAACCCTTGGTGGACTGGACACGCCTAAGGACAAGGTCACCTTACTCAAGGCTCTGGGCATGAACCCTGCGGCTATGGTAGCGACGCAGGGCTTGCTGGTATCGTGCAACACGTATAGCGGCCCGGAGACGATCCTCCTCGAGGAGCATGGCATCGTCATGCCGTAGCTGCTCTTGCTCTACTTCATCGTAGGCAAGTACCCAAGGTGACCCGTATATGAGTTCCGTGGGGAGCACTACTTCGACACCATATATCAGGGAGAAGGGAGTCTAGCCGGTAGCTCGATTTAGTGTCGTCCTGATTGACCAAAGAACCACCGGCAACTCATCAATCCAGCGCTTGCCGCATTTTCGTAGTCTATCAAAGGTTCTTGTCTTCAATCCTCATAGCACTTTAGCATTCATCCTTTTGGCCAGTCCGTTGCTTCTTGGGTGGGCAACAGAAGCGAAAGATACCTTGCTTCCAAGGCTTTGGATGTACTGCATGAAGGTGCGGCTCGTAAACTGGGTGCCGTTGTCGGTAATTATCCTGTTGGGCACTCCAAAACCGCGCCGTTACCTTTCTCACTGGTTCCACTTTGGACCACTTTGTAAACTTGTCGATTGCCACATACAAGAATTCAAAGCCCCCGGTAGCACGGCGGAAGGGGACCAAGATGTCGAGCCCCCAGACCGTGAAGGGCCAGGATAAAGGGATGGTCTGCAAGGCTTGAGCTGGCTGATGAATATTCTTGGAGTGGAACTGGCATGCTTCACACTTGGTGATGAGCTCAGTTGCATCCTGGAGGGCCGAGGGCCAATAGAATCCTTGTCGGAAAGCTTTCCCAACAAGTGCTCTTGATCCCAAATGCGAACCACACACACCTCCATGTATCTCTGCCAACAACATTAGCCCATGTTCTTCACTGATACACTTCAGCTTCACGCCATTAGGCCTCTTTCTGTACGGAATGTTGTCCACAAACTGATACATACTTGATTGCCGGGCCACTTTTTTAGACTCTTCTGGATCATCAGGAAGCTCTCCAGTTTGCAAGAATTGGATTATGTGTTGTGCCAATGCCGGAGCTTGAGGCTCGACGACAAGGACTAGAGGCATTTCTTGTGCTGAGGGAGCACTTGTCTCGACAATGAAAACCCAGGGTTTTGCCGGAGAGCGCGGCTCACCAGTCAACATAGGATCCTCTCCGGCAAGCTTCTCACCAGCGGCTTCGGGGAGTTCTGCTGGGAAATGCTTGCCAGTGTTGAGCTTTCTTCTTTTCTTGGCCAAAGTTGGTGGAGAAACTGATGGTTGGGTTAGGTGGCGTACAAAAGTTCCTGGTTCCACAGGAAGCTTTTGCGCAGCGCACTTCGACAGGTGATCAGCGATGCTATTTTCTGCATGGGGTACGTGCTCTGTTTGCAGCCCGTCGAAGTGTTCCTCCAGCTTCCTCACCTCTTCCATGTATGCTTCCATCAATGGGCTCTGATAATCCTTGTTCACCTCCTTCACGACGAGCTGAGAGTCGTCACGTATGATCAACTTCTTTATTCCCAACTCCACAGAAATCCTAAGCCCGGCAAGGAGTACTTCATACTCTGCTGTGTTATTGGTAGCATCTTCCCTGGGGAAGTGCATTTGGATGACGTACTTGAGGTGTTCTCCAGTGGGCGCAATGAGTAAAACTCCTGCTCCGGCACCTTGGAGCGAGAAGGCACCGTCAAAGTACATGATCCATTCCTTCGGGGCCTCCTTGCTGGGGAGGGCAGTTTCCATATCTCTTCATCGAGTGTTGGTGTCCATTCTGCAATGAATTCTGCCAGTGCCCTACTTTGGATAGTTGCCATGCTCTCAAATTTCAAAGCAAAGCTTGACAGTTCTAAGGCCCATTCTACTATCCTGCCAGTGGCTTCGGGGTTCCTCAAGATTCGCTGCAGCGGAAGGCAGGTCACAACTATGATTTTGTGAGCTTGAAAGTAATGGCGCGGTTTCCTCGAGGCCATAAGGAGGCCGAAGATTAAATTTTGGACCCCCAGAGTACCTTGACCTAGCCCCCTGCAAGAGGGAACTAACAAAGTAAACTGGTCGCTGCACCATCTTCTTTCTTGCTAATCCTTTCTGCTTATCAGCACCGCTTTGTGGCTCCCCTTCATTGTTGCCGTCAGGCCTTGCCGGGGATAAAGTTGGTTCATCTCTGGACGGTTCTGCCATGGTAGTTTCTTCACTTTCCACTTCTCTCTGCACCACCAAGGCAACACTAACCACTTGATTTGTTGCCGCCACATATAGCAGCGGCGGCTCTTGTGGTTTGGGTGCGACCAGGGTTGGAGCAGAGGAAAGGTAAGCTTTTAACTCCTGTAGCGTAGCCTCATCCTCTGGAGTCAATTTCATTGGACCAGCCTTCTTCAATATTTTGAAGAACGGCAAGGCACGCTCAGTAGATTTTGAGACGAACTGTCGTGGGTAGACACGATCACCTATGGGGCCATCATCCCCTTGTGGTTCGGCAAGGGGGAGATCACGTTGCACAAAGAGCGGAAGCCATGAGGCAGCATGACGATGAGGCTCTGGTCATTTTTACCCAGGTTGGGCCGCTGAGAAGCGTAAAACCGTACTCCTGCTTTGGTGGATTGGATGGAGGAAACACGACAGCACGCAGCGTTCAAGCCCGGCAAGGTGGCCTCGGGGAGAGCTGCTACGCGCGTACAAGTATGAGGGTGTCCGAATCCCTCTCTAGGTTGCCTTGGGCCTCCTTTTATAGCTCAAGGGGTAACCACAGTGGCAAAACAACCATTATCTTGTGATTAGATAGCTAACAGTACTATCATACCTAACTCTGGCAGTTAGGACAAAGTGCATTAAATGCACTGCTAGTTGTCATGCTGAGGGTGAATCCCGGCAAGCCTGCCGTGCTGCTTAATCATCCTCATCTTATCATCTTGACACGCCTCTGGACGGGTGTCAGGTGGGTGTCACTTACTCATCATTGAGCTGCCACGTGCTTAGTGAGAGCCACTTAATCACCTGGAGGGCTCGACACCGCATTGACAAGTGAGTAGCGTCGCGATGCGGTGGAGCGGTGGTAGCTGGCCCGCGCCTACCAGGGGCAGGACTTGCCCGGCTATCTTGGAGGGGTGTGCGCCTCGGCCTCTGGTTGCCCCGGAGGCACAGCTCGCGGCGGTTTGCCCTCGCTCTTGTGTTCTGGATCGACTCTGCCGGCCTCGCCTGGCCAGCGGAGGATGCTTCTCTTGGAATCCTTACCTTGTATGTTTTAGCTTGTTCTTCTTGATACGCTCCTTGATCTCATGAAGAGTGGCTTCTCTGGTTTGGCCTTGAGTTGCTCTGAAAGTGCTTGATGGGGTCGACTGCAGCGAGGTAGCTATTCCCCGGGCAGGCCCTGAACATCGGGGCGGAGGCTTCTTGTCTGTGCACAAGTCAGGGGAAACAGAACAGCCTCGGTCGTGTACCCTGACAGAAGCCCTCGGGCCTGAGCCAAACATGTCGCTGGGCATCGTCGGGTTAGGCCCCAAATAGTGCACAGACATGAGTTGAAGGGATGCTGCCCATGCAGTTTTGGTCATCATGATCTGTCAATCCCATGTCCACTCCGCGTAATTACCATATGTCGTGGGGTCGTGGAATAGTAGCCGTTAGAGAGTAATGCGCCTGCAAAAACGGCATTTTCTTGAAAAGAGATAGCGAAGAGCCAGCCCCCGGGCGGTTTCCCAATAAAAAGGCAACGCAGAGGGGGCGCTGCTCATTTGCATCCATTCTCTCCCCCTTCATCTTCTTCCTCAAGCCAAGAAACTGCCCTTGCCACCATTAACTGCCCCTGAGAGCTTCGCCAGATCCCTCGCTTCTCCTGTGAGCTCAAGAGATGGGGCGAAAGGCGAACGCCATGAAGGGGAAGCAGGCGGCGGCCACCACGGACCCTGCCGCTGAGGAGAGGAAAAGGAAAGCAGAGGAGCTGGAGAGGCGGCGGCAGGAGGATGTGGTTTTGTCCCCATCGAACCTGGATGGCAATACCTTAATCACAAGGTATGCCTATATGTGGGGGAGGGAGACAAGGAATGGGCATGGAGAGCCCGTAGTTATGCCAGAGGTGTCCAAAGTTCCATCAGATTCATACCACTTTTTCTGTGTGTATTTTCTCTGTGGTCTTTCTTCCCCTTTTTCCGACTTCTTCTGCGCCATGATGACGGTGTATGAGTTCCACCTTCTGGATTTCACGCCCAATGCCATGGCGCTCATGGCGATCTTTGCTCATCTATGCGAGAACTTTGTCAGAGTCACCCCCAACGTGGACTTGTTCAGGCATTTCTTTACCCCACGGATAGAAGAGAAATCTCACCGCTCGGGGAATATAAGTTGGATTTCCTGGGGCAAGAAGGAAGACTGGGATTACCTCCCTGGCCAGTAGCGCAGTAAGTGGGAGGAATGGAGAGGCGACTGGTGCTGGATCCAGCACAAGGATGCCCCTGAATTCTGCTCAGTGCGGACTTGATGTGTCATGCACAGAAGCGACTAGGGGAAGCTAGGCCTTACTGATGACAGGCGTCGCCCGGCGCTGAACAAGATCTAGGTCAAGGCTGCCAGGTTGACTATTGAACATGTGGGGGCTGATTTCCTCCGGTGCCGCATTGCACTGCTGCAGAAGAGGGACATATTTGCTTTGGAGTACAAGAACTATGTCGACAGGATGTGATTGTACCCAGGCCCCGTCAACAACCTGTTGGTGTACGTCCATAGATGGCTGTGCGAACAACTATTTGGCAATCTTGGGCCATTCCATCTGCCGGCAAAGGTTTTGCCTCTGTACCTCAACTCTGCCCTAGGTCAGATTTTGCAATGGATGCCCGATTGCAACTCTTTCGGGGTCAAGGCCAACTGGGTCTCTCACCTAGAAGAACGAGCTTCCAGGGTTGAGAACGATCTCATCAAACCCACCTCCAGGGCAGAGCAAGCGTTTATCTCAAAACGAATTGCAGAGGACAGGGAGCTCAGGGCTGCCGGGGGAGCAGCGCTTGAAGAGGAGGAGGAGGAAGGAGCGGAGGGCGCGGGCTCCTCCGATGAAGGAAGTGAAGAGCGCGCTGCTGAGGAGGCTGCCGGGCTTGATCCTGCCAGGGGTGGGACCTCCCAAGCCACGGCAACAGGGGCCCAGGAGGGGGTTGAAGCTGAGGAAGAGGGACTCGAGATGGGTCCTCAAGCCGTGGAGCCGGGTCGGCGCCCCCGGAAGCGGATTACCAAAGATCCAGCTATTCCCGCCCCTCCGTGGGGCAGCAAGATGGTGAAGAAGACCACCACCAGGGGTGATAAGCAAGAGGTGACACGCCGCCAATCCATTCGCTTGTCCCAGGCCAAAACTCCACCCGCCAAGCGAGGAACAGTCACAGGAGTAGACCCCAGCCCTTCGCCAAGCCCAACTCCCCCGCCAAGTCCAACTCCGCCAGAGGTTCCGGCTTCAACGAGCTTACTGTTGCCGACAAGCTCTGCCCCTCCAACTCTAAAGAGAGCCAGGGCAACCCCGCCACCTACCACATATGAGCTAGGCTCCATGCTCAGGGATCCGAAGTAAGTGTGGTGGCCAATTTTCTTGCTGAAGCATTCTATACTTGATAGCTGCTTTAATCTTGTCTTTGTTGACTTAGCAGGGATGAAGAACCCCTTGCTCAGCGGGCAAAATGGGTCAAGCATGCAGTGGTGCCGGGCCATTCGGCAAGCGCGGGGCTAGCGGGGGATACGATAGGGACCCCGTGCCTAGCCCCCAGTCCAGCCCCCCGCGCGAAGGCATGGGGCAATCTTCGCCTGCCCGTGGATATGCGGAGGAATGCCCCTTGTCCCCCGCCAACGGAGCAAGTGAGAGCCAGCCGGGTGGGTCACACCAAGAGAGGTCCAGCCCAACCAAAGTTCAAGCAGAGGAATCACCGGCAAGGGCCTCTACCGAGGGGTCAGCTCGCGTTGAGGTCACATCCACCGAAGGGGTGGACACGGACCGCGCGCCGGCAACTGATGTTGCCGGGGAGGGGGATGCTCCCCCACAGCAACCACCACCGGGTACTCCACTTGTCTTTGTTGCTTCTTGCTTGAATCATTTTACTTCTCCTGGACTCTCATATAGCAATATCTGGCTTCTCACTATCTCACTTGTCAATTTTGTTTGCAGCCCCGTCAACTGAAGAACCTAAGCTCTTGGAGGAGGTGGCCAGCATCGGAAAGGATGCTGGCGAGGAAGTGGCCAGGATTGCTGCCGCGGAAGGCCAATAACAAGCTGCCGAGAATATCCAAGAGTTCCCAAAAGAAACAGAGAAAACCCCCGGTAGTGCGTCTGGCCTTGGTATGGTCATCAAGGAGAAGGCTCCTCTCCAATCCATGGGCCCTCTCTCCATGAACTATCCCCTCGCTGCAGCCCCGCAATCTTTCTCAAGCAAACTGGCACTAATCGTTGCTCAATCTGGGCCTGCAACATCTGGCTCATCTACCTCAGCGGATGCAAATTTTAATGAAGAAATCGGACGCATACTAGCACCGCTGTCCTAGAGAGTTGAAGAAGCTGGCGATTTAGATCATGGCGCCAAAGATTTGGTATTCCTAGAATCCACGGCGGCAGGGCTCAAGGATGTGCAGAACAGGTATAGCCATAGACGGCAGGCAATCAAGGAGCAGTGCGACTCCGCCGGTCTCATGGACCAGAAGTTGAGGGACAAGGGTAACGAACTACGTGAATGGTTCAAGAAGCAGTCCCATTCCCTTTTGCGGCAAGAGGAGGTGCTGACCATGGCCAAGGAGGACGTTACTACCCGGGAGGTTCGGTTGGCGGAGCGCGAACTGCTTCTTAATGCCAAGGAGAAGGACATCTCCTCTTGGGAAGGGGCTCTCGAAGGCAAGGATGAGGAGCTGGAGGCCCTTGTTCAGCAACGCACCAAGGAGCTGGTGGATGGCCAAAAAGCCACCCTTGACACCCTCACTCTCGAGTTCATAGCCCAGCTAAAGAAGGTTGCCGATGACCTAGCTGCCGCATCTGCTACCAAGAACGATCTTGAAAACCAGGTGAGCAAACTGACGGAGGACCTTGCTGGGAGCAACAAGGAGATCCTGGTCCTCAAAGAGGAAGCGCAGAAAGCAGAGACTGCCCTGAAGGAGGCGCAATCGCACACCTCCTCCAAGGGCCAGGATCTTGACACTGCCAATGGCACCATCTCCAACATGAAAGCCAGGCTTGGATCTCTGGAGAAGGAGCTTGAATCTACCGGTTGCTGCGAGAAGCTGTTGACGAAGGACTTGACCAATGCAAGAACTCTCCAAAAAGATGCAGAGGGCAAGCTGGAGAACCAAATCCAGCAGCGCGACCTCTGGATCAATAACATGGTTGACATCACCGAGCGCCTCACTGCCCAGATTGCAAATATGGAAATGAAGAGCTGGGCCTTCTCTGTTGGTAAGCATGAGGTTCCAAGTGTCAAGCTGACGCTCTTCTTCGAAGGTCTGATCGAAGGGTTGAAAATGTACGAAGATGACAGGGCCACCTGCTTTGCTGACGAATCGCAGAAGCTTGCTCGCGATGCTCTCTTCCTGGTCTCGAGCAACCTCACCTTCTTCCATCCAGACCTGAACCTCTCCGACGGCTTCAAGAAGCTACCGCCAGGTGCTGACACCTCTGCCACTACAGAGAAGGTTGCCCCCCTTGCTGATAGGATACTCTCCATTCCAAGAGCTCAAGGAGGTCGCCGCACCCAGCCTTAAGTCATTCTTGTTGTCGTGCTGTCCTGTACTAAGACACAATACGTATCTTGTATTAAGTTCTGCACTATTTTCGTTTTAATGCTTCCTGAATAGATGTTTATGTGCACGTGTATGCCATCCCCTTCATTTCTCCATTCTTACTTGTATGGCTAGTTTCATTGTGCATTTTGGTTGCCCACCAACAGCATGCTGCCGCGATTGCTTTGAGGAGTGGGTCCTTAGCATTCTACTGGCAAGGACATGCTGCCGATGGGTTTTTCCTCATGCGCTCCCGATGCCGCCACCCGCCTTGTGGAGCAGGCTCGAAACAAAGCAACAGGGCAAATACAGACGGTAAGGTTCCATCGTGCAAAGGACTTGTCATACAAAACCTTGGTTGTTCGAGGGATATGCATGTGCGAGTTCTGAGAAGAATTCACAAGCATGTCCACTTAGCTTTTTGTTTATGCTTCCCTCCTGCCGGGGTGCATATTTGATTACGCATAGCACCTCCTCCTCCACGCGTGGTCGTTCCTCCCCCTTGTGTCTCCTGGTGAAATTACGCACATATATCCATTTTTGCCCTGAAAAGAGGAGGGACCGGAAAGGGACAAAATGGAGGAACTAGATGTTCCAATAGTCATGTGCCCAACCCCGGCACGGGTCGAGGGGCCAACGTAAACATTTGCAAATAATGAAACATTGTGGAAAAAGGGAAGAACTGGCCCCTTCCTTCTTTTCTTTTACTTCCAATGATCCCTCGATGACTGGCGTGAATGACACGCCAGCGCACGGGGCCTTGCCACGGTTCGCTTGCCGGGGGTGCCAACCAACGGATTCGCACCAGCATTCTACTCAGGATATACCCTTGGCGGGACAAATACAAGAACGAGCTCCACGCGGGCTCATCGATGTTGGCGGCATCGCCCCAGCACGACCTGATCATTGGCGAGTAAGAATGAAGAGAGGGGGGAGGGGCTAAGTGTGTATCGTTCTCTTGCTCGTCCGACCAAGCGGTAGCTCTTGGGATCGGACGCGCTCGAAAGGGGGCCGTAAGAAGGGCGGCGCTGCTGCGCGGCCCACCTCTCCCTCTGGTCGAGGTCAGCACAGTGGCCACGTTACCCGTGCCAGCCGTGCCTATCGCAGTGTCGTCGTCCTTTACTCCCGCCGTTGCCGCCACTGCGATGGAGGCGAACGATAGAGTTTAGAAAAGACGAGGCTAAGGAGCTGTGTCACTCCTCTTCTTCGAAGACATGGACGAAGAAGGTGGTGATGAAGAAGACGATGATGAAGATCGACGCGCTATTCACACCTTCGGGTTCACGCAAGCGATTCCCCCTACCTAGCGCGCCAAAGATTTCGTTGGTAGACATGATCACCTATGGGGCCATCAGCCCCTTATGGTTCGGCAAGGAGGAGATCACGTTGCACAAAGAGAGGAAGCCATGAAGCAGCACAACGATGAGGCTCTGGTCATTTTTACCCAGGTTTGGGCCACTGAGAAGCATAAAACCCTACTCCTGCTTTGGTGGATTGGATGGAGGAAACACGACAGCACGCAGCGCTCAAGCCCGGCAAGGTGACCTCGGGGAGAGCTGCTACATGCGTACAAGTATGAGGGGTCCGAATCCCTCTCTAGGTTGCCTTGGGCCTCCTTTTATAGGTCAAGGGGTAACCACAATGGCAAAACAGACATTATCTTGTGATTAGATAGCTAACAGTACTATCATACCTAACTCTGGTAGTTAGGACAAAGTGCATTAAATGCACTGCTAGGTGTCATGCTGAGGGTGAATCCCGGCAAGCCTGCCATGCCGCTTAATCATCCTCATCTTATCATCTTAACACGCCTCTGGACAGGTGTCAGGTGGGTGTGATTTGCTTATCATTGTGCTACCACATGCTTAGTGAGAACCACTTAATCACCTGGAGGGCTCGACACCACATTGACAAGTGACTGGCGTCGCAACGTGGTGGAGCGGTGGTAGCTGGCCCGCGCCTGCTGGGGGCAGGACTTGCTGGGCTATCTTGGAGGGGTGTGCGCCTCGGCCTCTGGTTGCCCCGGAGGCGCAGCTGGTGGGGATTTGCCCTCGCTCTTGTCTTCTGCATCGACTTTGCTGGCCTCGCCTGGCCAGCGGAGGATGCTTCTCTTGGAATCCTTGACTTGTATGTTTTAGCTTGGTCTTCTTGATACGCTCCTCGATCTCACGAAAAGTGGCTTCTCTGGTTTGGCCTTGAGTTGCTCTGAATGTGCTTAATGGGCTCGACTGCAGCGAGGTAGGTATTCCCCCGGCAGGCCTTGACTATCGGGGTGGAGGCTTCCTGTCCATGCACAAGTCAGGGGAAATAGAACACCCTCGTTCGTGTACCCCTACATGAACCTACTTAATGCGGCAACACAGCCAGCCAGATGCCTCACATCCTTAACAGTCTTCGGAGCTTGAATCTGTTCTATTGCCTTGATCTTGTCGGGGTTGGCTTCTATCCCTCGCTGAGACACAAAGAATCCAAGGAGCTTGCTAGACGGAACGCCAAATACACACTTCTCTGTGTTGAGCTTTAAGTTGATCTTCCACAAATTTGCAAAGGTTTCTTCTAAATCTTCAATGAGTGTAGATTTGTCCTTGGTCCTGACCACTATGTCATCCATATATGCTTCAATGTTCCTGTGAAGCTGAGGTTCAAAACCAATCTGCATGGCCATTCCGAACATTGAACCAGTGCTTTTTAGCCCGAAAGGCATACATACAAAGCAGTACGTGCCACATGGGGTAATAAAGGCGGTCTTTTCTTCATCTTCCTTGGCCATGAAGATCTGGTGGTAACCAGAGTACGCATCGAGGAAGGAGAGCAAATCACATCCTGAGGTGGAATCAACAATTTGATCAATGCTCTGCAAGGGGAAGGGATCCTTTGGACAAGCTTTGTTCAAGTCAGTGAAGTTGATACAAAGTCTCCACTTCCCGTTTGCCTTGTGCACCACCACTGGATTTGCTAACCAAGTTGGATGTAGTACTCCTCGGACCAAACCTGCTGCCTCAAGCTTCTTAATCTCCTCGGCGATGAACTGCTGCCGCTCCAGGGCCTGTTTCCTGACTTTCTACTTGACGGGACAGGCATGCGGACAGACAGCAAGGTGGTGCTCGATTACCTCCATGGGAACATTGGGGATGTCAGATGGTTGCGAGGCAAACACATCGACATTCGCCTATAGGAAGGCAACTAGCGCGCTTTCCTATTTGTCATCAAGAGTGGCACTAATGGTAAAAGTACCATCAGCTCCATCCTGCCTTGCCGGAACCTTCTTGGTCACTGGAGGGGCACCCTTGGGTCTTTTGCTAGCAGAACTCTCCGTCAAGTCGCTGCCTGGCGCAGCGCACTCTGAAGAGACGCGCTTCCCGGGGTCTTTGTCGGTGTCCTTGCCAGTCTTTTTAATTTTCTTCTCTTCCTTGGCGGGAGCCAAGGCCTTGACGGCCTCTGCTGCTACCGCATCTCTATACATCTTATCCATAGAGATGACCGCATCTCTCTTGTCTGATGGGATGGAAATGACCCCCATAGGGCCATGCATTTTTAGAGTGTTATATGCGTAATGGGACGCCGCCATGAACTTGGCCAGTCGTGGGACAGACAAGGATCCTGTTGAATGGCAGGGGAAGCTCAACGACGTCAAAGAAAATCTTCTCAGTCCGAAAGTTTATTTCCCCGCCAAACATTACCGGCAGGGTAATCTTGCCCTTCGGCTGGCTCCTCCCTTGGTTGATCCCCTGGAAAGTGCCAGTGCTCTTCAGGTCCTCATCAGGAATTTGGAGTTTCTTTAGCACCTCGGGGGAAATTAAATTCAACCCTGCCCCGCCGTCAACCAACATCTTAGTGACCTTGAGGTTGCGGATTGTTAGCGAAACCAACAACGGCAAACACACAACCACAGTAGTGCGATCTGGATGATCCTCAATGTCAAAGTTGATGGGCGTGCAGGACCACTTAAGTGGTTCTTGAGCGCTTGCTACCGGTTCTGCCGCATTAACCTCACGCACCCACTGCTTGAGCTGGCATTGAGAGGAGTGCAAGGATGCACCCCCGTCAATGCACATTTCCTTAGTAGCTTTCTGAAACTCCTGTTCACTGGTCTCATCATCCTCTTCATTACTGTCTTCTTCATTTTCCTTCTTCTCACGACCCCTGGCAGGTTTTTGTTTCTGCTGATCAACCTTGCTGCGGTGCCCATCACCGCCATCGTTCTTCACGCCTCTCATACTCAGCCTTCTGCTTCTCAACTAGCTATTTGACTTGCTTGCAATCTTGGAGATCATGGCCCTTGGTCCTATGGATCTTGCAGTATGACCCATCAGACTTGCCACTTTTCTCAGCCGCCGCTGCCGCCCGGTAATCAACGCAAGTAGCAGCTTCTTTGCCGGACATCTCAACCTTAGCTTTCTTGCCTGCGGCGAGGTCACCGGAGCTCTCAACGGCCATCAAAGCTTTTCCTTTAGGCTTCTTATTGCGCTTCCTATTTTTCTTCCCAGGGGTGGCGGTGTCGTCGTCATCTTCCGAATCGACTTCAAAACCCACCTCCTCGCCCGGGAGCCTTCTGCCTTCCTCTAACTGAGCACACTTATCCACCAATGTGTACAGCTCATTGACAGTGTTCGGCAGGCGAACATTCATCTTTCCATGCATCCTTCGATTGTGCACATTCGTGTGGAATGCGGCAATCACAGGTGCCGGTTGTATCTGAGGAATGTTGCGGTGTACTCGGCTGACTCTCTACAGATATTTGTGTAAACTCTCCCCTTCTTTCTGTGGGAGGGCCTGTAGGTCACTGGGCTACCCTGGTTCTTGGTGGCCGCCAGTGAAGGCGCCAACGAACTCATTGCACAGGTCTTCCCATGTAGAAATGGAATCCTCCGGTAGGTGCATCAGCCAGGACCTTACGTTAGGCTTGAGGGCCAACGGGAAGTAGTTGGCGAGCAATTTCTCATCTCATCTCCCGGCAGCCTGAACGGCAATCATATAGATGCCCAGAAACTCTGTCGGGTTTGGCTTTCCATCGTATTTCTCCAGTAGGTCTGGCTTGAAGGAGCGAGAGGATGGCCAATGGACTTGCCGCGGCTCCCGAGTGAAGGCAGGGCACCCCACCTCGTAAGGCAGGTACCCGGCAACACTAGGTGCGGGTTCGTTAAAGTCGGGTCCATTGCGCCTATCTGATTGACGGCGTGTCTCACGACGTCGCACGATAGTGACGCGGGCGTCCTCCCTTCTCCTGTCTCTCAGCACTTGGCGTTGATCCTGCTGGAGCCGTGGGTCGGACGAAGCCATTGATGCTTCGTCAGGCTTGCTGACGTCTTGGGTTTGCTGATCCCACCGTGGCGGCCTTTGGATGGGCTACCGCAGAGGGGACTGCACTGTAGGTGTAGTCCTCTCAACTTGGCCACCATCTGGCACCGTCGATGTCATCTGCAGGTGCTGTGAGGGCTCCGCGCGCCGCGACTTGTTGGCTTCAGCAAAACTGATGAGGCTCTGAATGGTAGCTCTCCATTCATCCATTTTGTCCATCGCTGCGGGAAAGTTCAGCAATAGTTGAGCTCTCGCCATTGCTTTGTCCACCGTCTCTGGCATGGTGTGAGAGGTGGAACGCGACACCGCTCGACTTCTAGACAAACCAGAAGGAACGTTGTCGTGCCCCTATCATCTCTGACCGAGCACCAGAGCGGTCTGGCATGTTCGAAGCTATTCTTGATGGCCAGCAGCTTCATCAGCTGGTCCCTTCCCGTGTGGACACGGCCGTGAAGGATCGACGGTGCCACTTGGGGTCTTGTCTCGCTCGCCTTGCGCGGGGGCGAAGCATGCGTCCTGTCGCCACCCCTCCTGTCGACACGGCCTGTGGGCCTTGGCTTGCACCAGAGTGGGCATCGACATCGTGTTGGTTGAACTCACCGGTGCGATGGGGAGGAGGGAGTTGTGCGTCTCCATGAACCGCACCGATGATAGCATGCTCGTCAGCATGTTGATGAAGTTGGGCCGTTCTCGTGGCCTCGGTCTCCGCTCCAGTTGTGGAGGGAGAATGAGCAGCACCGCCCGTGGTGCCCGCTCCACCCACCGTGGCCACTGTGTCTACAGCACCCACGGCTACAGGCGGCGAAGCCTTCGAGGTGGAAGGATGTGACGCCGCACCGATTCTCTTCTTGGGGGCCATGGACGATGCAGAGGGATGATGAAGATTGACGCACTGCCTACTGCTTCAGGTTCGCACAAGGTTCCCCTACCTGGCGTGCTGATACGTCACTGTTGGATTCAGGGCTCCATAGACCCAAGAAGGTTCGAACTCTGGGGCGTGTGCGAAGATCTCAACCTCTCAAGCTTAGAGCCCGTCGCCCCATAGCCTAGCCTAGCCGGATTCGCATGAGCAAGGAAGAAGATGAACACGGCAGTTTACCCAGGTTCGGGCCACCTTGCGGTGTAAAACCCTACTCCTGCTTTGTGGTGGATTGGCCTCACGAGGGGCTGAGGATGAACTGGTACAGAGAATGAACAACCTCGCGAAAGCTCGGGGGTGAGAATGAGTCGACCCCTTCTATGGTGGTGGCTAACCTATATTTATAGTAGCCTTGGTCCTCTTCCCTCGAAACTTAGGCGGGAAGGGATACCACAACGGCCAATTTGAAAGGGGACAAGTAGTACATCCTATCCTGACAAAAGGTGGTCTTCTTCTGCAAAGCTTCTGGTCGTGATGCAGCGGCGGGCTCGGTGATGACCTCCACCTTGCCGTGCCTGCGGTCTTGGTCTTGTAGCACCGGAATGGAAACCTTTGGGAGATTCCTCAGGAACCCATGCCTGTCCTTGCCTCCTTAGCGCCAAAGAGGAAGCTGCCTCCTCCGCGCCCGCTGGCACCCGCCTGGCCTTGGTCGTCATGGCTCATGTCATCGCAGCCTCGTGAGGCTGGGTACCTGCATAGAAATCTCTGCTCCTCAGGAGGCCGCATGGGGAGGCCGCTCCCTCGGGAGGTCTTGGTATCGTCCTCCTCGCGAGGCCTGGCCCCTCGCGAGGGTCTTGTCTTGGTGGTCTTGGAGATGGGCCGTACCAGGCCATCAAGGGAGCCACGCTGTGGGCCGCAGGCAGGCAAGTCTGGGCACCCTGGTTTCCAGAACGCCGACAGTAGCCCCCAGGCCCAAGGCACGCTAGGGCTGGCTTCGAGGCGAAGCCAAGGGGCAAGGGTGAAGCGCCGCGGGCCCCAATCGCCTGCTGGCCAGGCTGACACATGCCGCTTGACGGGACGCGGACGCCTCCGCTTCTCCACGTCACCTGGGTAACCGACCACTGACAAAAAGCCGGCGCACGCCCGCGGAGCCATCATTGCTCTGCTGTGCGCTTACCTTCTGCCCCTCCTCCTCCTCGCAAGCTTGTGCCTTCTTCGCCGGATTCTGCGCCAGCTCAAATCCACCTCGCCGCCATGGCCCCCAAGAAGAAGAGGGGCAAGGCCCCAACTACAGCGGAGCCCCCGTCGGGGCCGGAGCCCGCGTTGGGCCGGTCCACCATGATCAACCGTGAGGGGCTGGACAAGGTCCGGCAAGCGATTGCCGCCGACTCCAACGAGTGGTAGGCGACAAAGATCTGGCTGGCCTCCCGGCTCCAAGCCGACATGGAGGCCACCGAGATCCCTCTTCACCTTCACGCCCTTTTCACTGGCCTGCTGCCGCCATTCTCCGATTTCTTCAATGCCGTGCTCACGCACTATCAAATCCACGCGCTGCATCTAGATCTCGGGTCTGTCGTTCTTCTCTCCGCCTTCGCGTTCTCGTGTGAGGCCTTCGTGGGCATTGCCCTGTCCGTGGCCCTGCTCCGGCACTACTTCTCACTCCAATTGGTCGACGGCGAGTAACGCTTGGGGTGCGTGTCGCTTCAGGTGGTGGCGGCGACTGCAGGCTCCGGCATTGACGCCTCACTCCACCTGAACGCGATGGGATTCCGGAGGCAATGGGTGCACGTAGACGCCACCGTGTACAGCCCCTGCTCCTGATCCCGTCCGCCCACGCGGAGCCGAGCTCTGGATGGGAGCAGGCGGAGCTGGTCGATCCGCGTCTCGCTCGGGTCATGACCAGGCTGGCCAACCTGAGGAAGGCAGGGGTGACGATGGTGATGGTGGTGAGGGAATTCGTCCGGTGCCACTCCCATCCGATGTGGGCATTCACCGGCCCTGCAGACAACATGAGACTTCAGGAGCCTCCCCTTCCTTCCAGCATGTTGCGTGGAGTGCTCCGTCTCCTGACTGGTGAGGAACCTGCCGAGCTCCCTCCAAATGGGTTCCCCCTCTACGACCACCCAAACGGGGGAGCCTTCGCCAACAAGATGCCGCGCTTCGACGAGTGGGGCCTGCCCCCCAAGGGCCACACGGGGCCTCATGACAACCCCCTCCTAGTGACCCCAGGGCGCGAGGGCCCCGAGGTGCGCGCTCCTCGGACAGCCGTGGGGGAGTGCACCCCATCGCGGGCTTCCCAGGCATTCGCCTTCAGCCCCGCGGGTGGCGGGGGAGGCGCCCTGCCTGTAGATGCAGCTGCCGCCCTCGTCGTGGAGGGCTACACGCCAGACCCCAGCGCGTCCCCTCTAGACCCTGGAGTAGCTTGAAAGAGGAAGGAGCTCGGGAGCCGTCGTGGCCCTGCCTCAGGGGCCCTGAAGAAGAGGAAGTGGATTGCTGTGGACGAGTAAGCGCCTTGCCTCCTTCTTGATCCTTACATACCGCATCACTTCCTGACTCTTGTTCCTTAGGGTCCCTCCCGACGAGGGGGCGGGCGCGCCGTGAGCACCGCCTCCGGAGGGCACTGGTCCCGTTGCGACCTCGTGCCTCATGAGCCGCGCGGCTGTGCGCAAGGTGGCGCCCGTACCCGAATCGAGGCCGACCCTGGGGGGCCTCGGGCCTGCATTTGTGGCGTCCTTCTTTTAGAGTGGCCCCCAGGTCACGGGGGCCGTGCGAAGGGCTCCGCCTCTGATGCTCACTGGTAGCCGGGCGGCTTGTGGGACGGCGCCAGCCCCAAGCAGCGGGGTGAATCCGCATCTGGCCCTGCCCCGGGGCGGAGGAGCGGGTGAAGGAGTTCCAGCCCCCGGGCCCCTGCCGGAGACGGGCGAGTCTTCGCGCGCCCCCACAGCAGACTGGGGCGCGGAGGAAAACCCCAGCCGAGCGTTGGAGCTCACACGCGAGCGTAGGACCATCCGGCATGGCCTTCTCCAGGAGGTGGCAAGCGCTAGGGCGCCTCGGGGTGGAGCTCGGCGACGTCGACACGCGCCTTGAGGCGGAGCGATTGCGCCTGGCGCGCGAGTGGTGCCAGCTTGAGGTCGCCGTCAATTTTGGTTGCCTACAGCGCGAGCACGCTCGCGCGGAGGTGGAGGAGTCCCTTGCCGCAGCGAAGAAGGCTCGTGATCGCGCCCTGGAGGAGGCCCGGGCCGTAGACTGCCGGCATGAGGCGACCGAGAAGCGCGAGAGGGAGCTTCAAGCTTCTAACACCGCCCTTGAGCGACAGGTCCTAGCGCGCAAGGCGGCGCTTGCCGCCCCGGCAGGCGGGCTGCCGACGGACGAAGCGAGGCTCCGCACGCTCGAGGACATGCTGACGCTGGAGACATTGGAGCAGAACCTGGAGCGCGAGCGGCTGGAGGTGATGGAGCGCCAGGTGACCACTGCTGAGGACGCCCTCGCCTCTCGGGAGTCGATGATCCAAAAGGAGCCTGACGAGAGGGTAGTGGGGGTCTGCAGGGCCCTTGCTGAAGAATATCACCGGAAGCTGGAGCTTCAGGAGGCTCGCTTCTGCGCGCGGCGCGACGAGCTAAAGGGCGAGGCCGACGGCCTCAAGGAGAAGTTAGCCGCGGCGGAGCAACGCGAGAAAGTCGCGGAGGACGCTCGGACCACTGCTAAGGCCGAGCTATTATTACTTCACGAGCAGGTGGAAGGCGTTTCCACCCTCGTAGAGAAAGCTTTAGACGAGGCGAGCCGAGCCCGAGTGCTGCAGCGTGAGCGCTCCCAAATGTTCGAGGCCCTCGGGCGCAGGGCCAACCAGGCCCTGAGCAGCATTTGCGATGAGAACGTCTCCAGCCCGCTTGCTGCTGATGACGCTGGCTACCTTAGCTTCTTCACCAAGGTCATGGCGCACCTTGAAGGTGGGGTTGGGAAGGTGCGCCGGCTCATCGCAGAGAGGAGCCGCGACCTCCTTGCGCGTGCGTTCTCGCGCGTCTTCAGCCACCTTCTCCGCTCCGATCCTGACTTCGACTTCAAGGCCGCGATAGCCCCCGTGCCCGGGGTGATCTAAGGCGCCCTGGCGGGCTGGGTGGAGGACCATGTGGATGACCTGATCGCGGAGCTTGCCCCTGCCGAGTATGTGGGTGCGCCCGTGGTTGAGGAACGCGGGGCTGACGACGATGACGATGACGATGGCAGCAGCGACAGTGATAGGGCGTCTCCCTAGGCTTGTTTTCTTCTGTTTTCCTGTCAAGACTTTGGATGTGACCCCGCGGGGATGCGAAAGCATTTTTTGGAGGAACCTTCTCTATGATGTATTAAGTAATATTGCACTCCCTAATGTCACCTTTCCTTTACTTTTCGCGCGCCTGCGGCCCCTGAGCAGGGGCGGCCGTTATTATCATGTCGGGTCGCAGTGCCCGGCCAAGGTCCAGAGGCGGACGCTTGCCGAGGGCCCCAGGCCGCACGTACCCGCTGGCTCGCTTAAGAGCGCCACGCGAGGGTCCGGACAACAAGGTCCCGGAGAGGTGTGCAAGCATGCAAGGCCGCGGCTGCTATGGCCTGAGCCCTTAGAGCATCTTCAGCATCGCTCGGCTGACCCAAGCATGCGCACCGTGCCCAGCCCCCGCTCACGGGGCGCGATGGAGGGAGCCACGGGTGCCCGTCGTCTTTCGCAAAGACGGAAATCAAGAGAGAAAGCATCGCAAGAAGACAAAAGAGAGCCCCCCACTTTTTTTTAAAGATAAAGACGCAAGAACTTCAAATCCACTCCAAGAAGTAGCAAATTCGATTACAAGAGAAAGCAAAGAACAGCCGCGTCCGGCACCTATGCTAGTCTTCTAGTCTTCCCGCCAGTGCGGAGCATGGGGCTTCCACTAGGCGTGGGCATAGTCGCTGATTGACCATGTCGTCCACCAGCGCGGAGCATGGGGCTTCCACTTGGGCGTGGGTGGGAGCCCCCGTGAGGCTCGAAGGCAGCGCTCAGGAGACTTCGGGGCATGTACAGCCCCACTCATTATTACGTGAGAGTGTCACGGGCGGAGACTGGAGGAGTGCAAGGCGGCCGCCTTCCTCCCTAGCGAGGACCCCAAGCCCTGGCACTCGGATCGCGCGCCGGCGAGTCCTAGGCGCAGGCGGCCCCAGGCGGGGTCGCCGACCTGGCGATCTCCAGCGGGTGGCGCGATGCGCCTTCTTGCCGCTCGTGGGCCGCCTGACCGGCTTGCGGCGCAGGCCGCGGACTCCTCCCGAGCCTTTGGGTCTTTGGGGTCCCGGCGTTGAGTGGTTGCGGCTCAGGAGACCCCGGGCCCTCATGAGGCGCCCTAGCCTCATGGGCACCTCAGGGCCTTGGGCCCCCCTGGGACCCCGTCCGTACTCGGGGCGTGCCATGCGCCCGGCGTGCCTTGGCACGCCTAGTCCGGCCGCCGCTTCCCCGGTGCACTGCGGAAGGGTAGTTCGCCTGCATCCAAAGGTTAGCACACATGCTCTGAAAATACTTGTTGCAGTGGGGGAGGGCGTTTAACGGCGTGGTCGGGGCCCCGGTGTGGGCCCACTCGCGGCGTCCGGGGCGTCACTCTTTGGCTTCGCCGGCCGCCACCCCTACCGGTGGGTCACGTTGGCCACGAGGTGGACCGTCGCGGTGCATCCCCGGGGGGGCTGTCTACCCTGCCTGAAGCTCGGGGGAGTGCTTCTTGGGCTGGGAGGTAGGTCCCGCCGGGCTTCTTTCCGCTATTCGGCCCACCAGATCCTCCCGAGAGGGGTGAGCAAACGGAGCAAGGGCACGCTCGGGCCCGTGGCGAGGGTCGCGGCACGGGCGGGGGGCACAAGGGCCCCGTACCCTAGTAGGCGGCGTCAAGTAGCTCAACGACCCGATCGACAAAACGGCGTGGTCGCCGTTGGCGGGGTGATAGCGCATTAATTTGTGCGCCGCAAGGAGCACAGCCTGCGCGCCCGTTAGCCCTCGCGTAGCGTGGAGGGACGGTGCCGTGGCGATGCCTACGGAAGGCGCGGCAGCACACCCGCTGCGCTACGCGGGGGGTGATGGCGATGAATCCTCCCATTGGCGACGGCGTGATGAGGAAGGCAGGGCACGGCGAGAGACGCTGCGGCCATAGGGCACCATCTGGTCGGAGCGTGCGGCCCACCACTCGGTGCAGGCTCGGCTGGTCTTTGTCATGGGTGTGGCAAGGCGAGGATGGAGCTTGGCTGGCGAGGAGACGGGGCTTCTACACGCCCCTACCTGGTGCGCCAAATGTCGGATTTAGGGCTCCGCAGATCCAAGAAGGTTCGAACTCTAGGGCGTGTGCGAAGATCTCAACCTCTCAAGCTTAGAGCCCGTCGCCCCACAGCCTAGCCTAGCTGGATTCGTGTGAGCAAGGAAGAAGATGAACACGGCAGTTTACCCAGGTTCGGGCCACCTTGTGGTGTAAAACCCTACTCCTGCTTTGTGGTGGATTGGCCTCACGAGGGGCTGAGGATGAACTGGTACAGAGAATGAACAACCTCGCGAGAGCTCCGGGGTGAGAATGAGTTGACCCCTTCTATGGTGGTGGCTAACCTGTATTTATAGTGGCCTTGGTCCTTTTCCCTCGAAACTTAGGCGGGAAGGGATACCACAATGGCCAATTTGAAAGGGGACAAGTAGTACATCCTATCCTGACAAAAGGTGGTCTTCTCCTGCAAAGCTTCTGGTAGTGACATAGCGGTGGGCTCGGTGATGACCTCCGCCTTGCCGAGCCTGCGGTCTTGGTCCTGTAGCACCAGAATGGAAACCTTTGGGAGATTCCTCGGGAACCCACGCCTGTCCTTGCCTCCTTACCACCAAAGAGGAAGCTGCCTCCTCTGCCCCCGCTGGTGCCCGCCTGGCCTTGGTCATCATGGCTCACATCATCGCAGCCTCGTGAGGCTGGGTACCTGCATAGAAATCTTTGCTCCTTGGGAGGCCGCTCCCTCGGGAGGTCTTGGTGTCGTCCTCCTCGCGAGGCCTGGCCCCTCGCGAGGGTCTTGTCTTGGTGGTCTTGGAGATGGGCCGTACCAGGCTGTCAAGGGAGCCACGCCGTGGGCCGCAGGCAGGCAAGTCTGGGCACCCTGGTTCCCAGAACACCAACAGTCTCCAACGTATCTATAATTTTTTGATTGTTCCATGCTTTGTATTATCGATCTTGGATGTTTTACAATCATTTTATAGCAACTTTATATCATTTTTTGGGAGTAACCTATTGACATAGTGCCTAGTGCCAATTGTTGTTTTTGCTTTTTTTTTACTTCACAGAATATCAGTACCAAACGGAGTCCAAACGCAGCGAAACTTTTTGGAGATTTTTTTTGGTCCAGAAGCACCTTGGGGATCAAGAAAGCACCTGGGAGGAGGCTCGTGGGGCCCAAGATACATCAGGGCGCGCCCAGGAGCCCTGGTGCTCCCTGATGTATCTTGGGGCCCATGGAGGTCTCCTGCACTGCCTCTTCGCCCTATAAATTCCCAAATATTCCAGAAACCCTAGGGGAGTCGATGAGACACAATTCCAGCCTCCGCAAGTTCCAGAACCATGAGAGCCAATCTAACACCATCATGGAGGGGTTCATCATTCTCATTGGTGCCTCTCCGATGATGCGTGAGTAGTCCACCATAGACCTAAGGGTTCATAGGCAGTAGCTAGATGGCTTCTTCTCTCTTTTTGATTCTCAATACAATGGTCTCTTGGAGATCTATTCGATGTAAACCTTTTTTTCGGTGTGTTTGTTGGGATCCGATGAACTTTGAGTTTATGATCAGATTTATATTCATGAATATTATTTGAGTTTTCTTTGATCTCTTATATGCATGATTATTTATAGCCAGGTATTTATTCTTCTAATCTTTGGTCTAGTTAGGCCAACTAGATCGATTCTTCTTGCCATGGGAAGAGGTGCTTTGTGATGGGTTCGATCTTGCGTGTCCTCTCCCAGTGACAGAATAGCAGTGAGGCACGCATGTATCATTGCTATTAAGGATAACAAGATGGGGCTATTCCTACAAGAATAGATCTTGCCTACATCATGTCATCATTCTTATTGCATTACTCCGTTTCTCCATGCACTTAATACACTAGATGCATGATGGATAGCGGTCGATGTGTGGAGTAATAGTAGTAGATGCAGGCAGGAGTTGGTCTACTAATCTTGGATGTGATGCCTATATATTGATCATTGCCTGGATATCATCATAATTATTCGATCTTCTATCAATTGCCCAATAGTAATTTGTTTACCCACCATATGCTATTTTCTCAAGAGAAGCCACTAGTGAAATCTACGGCCGCCGGGTCTATCTTTTATCATATTGCTTTCCGATCTATTTTTCATTGCATTTGTTTTCAGATCTATTATTCCAAAAACCCAAAAATACTTTGATGCACTTTTTATTTGCATCTTTTATTTCGGTTTTTATTTAGATCTATTTATCCAAACACATACAAAACAATCTATCTTGTTACCGAGGAGGGATTGACAACCCCTCTTACGCGTTGGGTTGCCAGGATTTGTTCTTTGTGTGCAGGTACCGTTTACATAGTGTTGCTTGGTTCTCCTACTGGATTGATACCTTGGTTTCATATCAGTGGGAAATACCTACCATAGTTGTACTTCATCATTCCTTCCTCTTTGGGGAAATACCGACGCAGTTTCAAGCCGCATCAAAAGGAATTTCTGGCGCCGTTGCCTGGGAGACATCATCAACATCTATCAGGTTCCTAATCACAAATCTTAATCTCCTTGAAATTTATATTATTTGCCATTTGCCTCTCATTTTCATCTCCCCCACTTCACAAAATTTTCTGTTTTATTTGCCTTCTCTTTTCCGTTCGTCTTTTTCTCGTCAGATCTTTTGTTTGCTTGAACTCATCATCATGAGTGACTTTGGTATGGCTGAAACAAATGATGGACTAACTTCTAAAATAGGACGATCTGGCAATCTAGATGCTAAAACTTTTGTTTTGGGGCAAGGGAATGTTATGGGAAAAGAACATATCCAAGAATTTTTTAATTGTGTTGGAAATTTGACTTTTGATGATGCCCTAATACTTAAAAGAACTAAAACTTATGCGGAGGCTATTTCAGCACTAGTTTTGAAACTTGAAAATAGATTTATCCGTACCCATCCTACCTTGCAAAGATTGTTTTATGAGCTACCTGTTATAAAAGATCCAAAAGCTAAAAAGATAGCTACCCATGTTCTTATGAATGAATTTGATCACATAATACGGGAAGCTAGGGAATTTTTTTATTTTTATGGTATGAGCCATGAAAAACTGGTGATAGATGAGATCCTTTACAATAGTGACTATATTTTGAGACATTTTCTTGGAAATAATCAAATTTTTTATGAGAACCTTAAAAAAGAAATCCCCGTTTTAGATGTGATCCAACAAGTTTTCAACAATGTTAATCAACAATATTCTTGGATCGTAGCCGGAAATTAAAGGGGTTACGTAGATGGATAACTTGATAATGCAAAAATTTCTATGGATAATGTATTTCAAGTTATATTTGCAAAACCTCCTGACAAAAAGACAACTATGGAAAATAAGAAGAAAGATGACAATACTTGAATCTATGCATTATGCCTAGCTAGGGGCATAAAACGATAGCGCTTGTTGGGAGGCAACCCGATGAATAAAATTTACTTTTGCCTTTTTCTTTCTGTTCTTGAGTGTTTGCACAATTATGCCTCTGTTATGATTATGTTTTTATGTTTTAATTAGTATTTGGGCCAAGTAAAGCCTTTGGGATGGCTTTGCTGATAGTTGATTTGATCCTGTTGAAAAACAGAAACTTTTGCGTCCAGTAACACAATTGTTTAAATTCACAGAAGAGGCAAAAAATTCTGAATGTTTTACACAAGATTTATACACAAATTGCCTCTGTTTTTCAAAAATTTCTGAATTTTTGGAGTTACATAAGTATGAGTACAATTCGCATTTTTACAGACTTTTTTGTTTTTGACAGATTCTATTTTCTTTCCCTTGTGTGCTTATTTTGATGAATCTATGGATTGTATCGGGGGGTATAAGCCATGGAAAAGTTAGAATACAGTAGATATAATGCAATAACAAAATTTTAATGGGTTTGCAACAGTACTTAAAGTAAAGATTGGTTTTCTTATACTAACGGATCTCACGAAGGTTTTGTTAAGTTTTGTCTGATTAAAGTTTTCATGTTTTGGGTGAGATCACTATGGATGAAGGAATAAGGAGTGGCAAGAGAATAAGCTTGGGGATGCCCCATGGCACCCCAAGTTAATATTCAAGGAGAACCAAGCAACTAAGCTTGGGGATGCCCCGGAAGGCATCCCCTCTTTCTTCTAACGACCATCTTTTTTACTTGGAGCTATATTTTTATTTGTCACATATCATGAGTTTTGCTTGGAGCATCTTGTATTATATGAGTCTTTGCTTTTAATGCTTTTTAGTTTGTCACAAGTATCCTTGCTGGACACACCTATTTGAGAGAGCCAAAATTATGCTATGATTTGTTAGAATTGCTCTATATGCTTCACTTAATTTTTTTGAGCTATGGAATTGCTCTAGTCCTTCACTTATATCTTTTTGAGCATGGTGTGCTTTAATGTTTTTGAAGAAATCCTCTCATGCTTCACTTAGATTAATTTGAGAGTTAGTAAATTGTTGAAGAAATTCTCTCATGCTTCACTTATATTATTCTGAGAGAAGAAATATTTTAAGCTCATGTTCTTCACTTAAATTTATTTGAGCTTGTCAAAAGCAATTGAAACATATGAAACTAGTCCCAAAGTGATAGATATTCAAGAGGGATATAATAAAAACTTTCATGAAGATCATTGGACAAAATAAACTTGATTTTTAGTAATAGTTTTGAGATATGATGATAGTAATATATGAGTCATGTTGGTGAGTAATTATGCTTTAGTAAGAATATTGGTGTTAAGGTCTGTGATTCCCTATGCAAGCACGAAAGTCAATAGTTATGCAATGAAATTACATCCTACTTGTGGTGCATTATTCGGTGTTAGTTATGCTTAATGCTCGCTTATGTGAATTTTTATTTCTTGGTTGGTTGCTTCTCAATCTTTTTGTTAGCCTCCACTTGTACTAAGTAGAAATACTACTTGTGCATCCAAACTCTTTAAACCTAGTTTTGCCATGTGAGTCCACCATACCTACCTATATGCGGTATTTCTGTGCCGTTCTAAGCAAATTTGTATGTGCCAACACTAATTTTCAAAATGAATTTCCTTTTTGTGTGCCCGTACCGCTCATGAAGCGGCAGGGGGTGGCCAATATTTTCCATGCTAGATGTGTTATTCTCAAGATGAGTGTTTATTCACTTGTCATTGCACGAGAGTGTGGCGGTAATAGGGATGCCTAGTCCCGAAATGAAAAAGAAATTTACTTTATGTTGTCAAATTATAAATTCCTTGGAAAGTGTTGTTACGGACGGTACCCGTGGATACGGCTAGCCGTGCAGTGTGATAGTATGGTGGAAAAAGGAATAAACTTTATTTTATGTTTGGGAACCGCCTATGATATATCTAGCATGAAAAGTGTTGGGAATTACTCAGTCGTTTTCGTTTACGGGAAAAGCATGCCTCTCAAAAAAAATTATCTCTCAATTTAAGCTTTGAGCTCTGGCACCTCTACAAATCCCTACTTCCCTCTGCGAAGGGCCAATCTATTTACTTTATGCAATATTTGAGTGTGTTTCATGAATGGATCAATGATTGAGCATGATGGGCTAGGAATAACTTTCTTTAGTGTTAATATTTTGAAAAACATGGTTGCTTATTGATATGCTTGAATATTGAAGTTATCATGTCAAATATAGACTATTGCTTTGAACCATCTAAAAGTCCAAATGTCCATGCCACAAAAGAAAATATTATGTGATGAACATGTTAGGCAGCATTCCACATCAAAAATTCTTTTTTTATCATTTACCTACTCAAGGACGAGTAGGAATTAAGCTTGGGGATGCTGATATATCTCCAACGTATCTATAATTTTTTGATTATTCCATGCTGTTATATTATCAATCTTGGATGTTTTATAATCATTTTATAGCAACTTTATATCATTTTTTGGGAATAACCTATTGACATAGTGCCTAGTGCCAGTTGTTGTTTTTTGCCTTTTTTTACTTCACAGAATATCAGTACCAAATGGATTCCAAACGCAGCGAAACTTTTTGGAGATTTTTTTTGGTCCAGAAGACACCTTGGGGATCAAGAAAGCACCTGGGAGGAGGCCCATGGGGCCCAAGATACACCAGGGCGCGCCCAAGAGCCCAGGCGCGCCCTATTGTATCTTGGGGCCGACGGAGGTCTCCTGCACCGCCTCTTCGCCCTATAAATTCCCAAATATTCTAGAAACCCTAAGGGAGTCGACCAAACACAATTCCAGCCACCGAAAGTTCTAGGACCACGAGATCCAATCTAACACCATCATGTAGGGGTTCATTATCCTCATTGGTGCCTCTTTGATGATGCGTGAGTAGTCCACCATAGACCTAACGGTCCATAGGCAGTAGCTAGATGGCTTCTTCTCTCTTTTTGATTTTCAATACAATGGTCTCTTGGAGATCTATTTGATGTAAACATTTTTTGCGGTGTGTTTGTTGGGATCTGATGAACTTTGAGTTTATGATCAGATCTATATCCATGAATATTATTTGAGTTTTCTTTGATCTCTTATATGCATGCTTATTTATAGCCTTGTATTTCTTCTTCGAATCTTTGGTTTAGTTAGGCCAACTAGATCGATTTTTCTTGCCATGGGAAGAGGTGCTTTGTGACGGGTTCGATCTTGCGGTGTCCTCTCCCAGTGACAGAAGGGGCAGCGAGGCACGCATGTATCGTTGCTATTAAGGATAACAAGATGGGGTCTATTCCTACATGAATAGATCTTGTCTACATCATGTCATCATTCTTATTGCATTACTCCGTTTCTCCATGAACGTAATACACTAGATGCATGCTGGATAGCAGTCGATGTGTGGAGTAATAGTAGTAGATGTAGGCAGTAGTCGGTCTACTAATCTTGGACGTGATGCCTATATATTGATCATTTCCTTGGATATCGTCATAATTATTCGATCTTCTATCAATTTCCCAACTGTAATTTGTTTACCCACCGTATGCTATTTTCTCGAGAGAAGCCACTAGTGAAATCTACGGCCCCCGGGACTATCTTTTATCATATTGCTTTCCGATCTATTTTTCATCGCATTTGTTTTCAGATCTATTATTCCAAAAACCCAAAAATACTTTGCTGCACTTTTTATTTGCATATTTTATTTCGCTTTTTATTCAGATATATTTATCCAAACACATACAACACAATCTATCTTTTTACTGAGGAGGGATTGACAACCCCTCTTACGCGTTGGGTTGCGAGGATTTGTTCTTTGTGTGCAGGTACTGTTTACATAGTGTTGCTTGGTTCTCCTACTGGATTGATACCTTGGTTTCATAACTGAGGGAAATACCTACCATAGCTGTACTGCATCATCCCTTCCTCTTTGGGGCAATACCGATGTAGTTTCAAGCCGCATCACGCGCCAAAGATGTCGGCGTGGGAGCACGATCACCTATTGGGAAGGGGTGCCCCTTTGTGGTTCGGCAAGGGGACAGTCACATTGCACAAAGAGCAGAATCAGCAGGGGGTAGCACGGCGATGACAGCTCTCTTTTACCTAGGTTCGGGCCGCTTTGCAGTGTAAAACCCTACTCCTGCTATGGTGGATTGATCTGGAGGAACACGAAGGCATGACGTACTCTAGCCCGGCAAGGTTGCCTCCGGAACAGCAGTGTGTGCGTACAAGTGTTGAGGGATCAAATGTTCGAACCCTTTGCTAGGTTGCCTCGGGCCTCCTTTTATAGGTTAAGGGGCGACCACAGTGGCAAAATTGTCAGTTTAGGGTGATTAGATAGCTAACAGTGCTATCATACCTAACGCTGGCAGTTAGGACAAAGTGCATTAAAATGCACTGCTAGGTGTCAAGCTAGTGATGAAGCCCGGCAAGCCTGCCGCGCCGTTTATCTACCTCTTCTTATTAGCGTGACACGTCCCCTGGACTGGTGTTTAGAAAGCTAATCTCTTCCTTACCACGGTGCCACGTGCTTGATAGGATCCACCTGGTTGCTTGATAGCTTGACCCCACACTGATTAATGACTTGGGTGCGATGAGGTGGGGCGGTGGCGTCTTGGTGAAAACCTGCCGCAAGGAGCCTGGCGGGCTCTGGTCTTGGCGTTCCCGGAAACCTTGTCGGGGTGAATTGGTCTCGGTCCTCAGGTGCTGCCTCGACCCGGCCAGGCTCTCCTGCCCGGCAAGGGAGGCTTCCTTGAGGTGATCTCTTGCCGACTTAATCTTTTTAATGCTCTCCTTGATCTCACGAAGAGCGGTTTCTCTAGCCTATCTTTGTGTCATGCATTGGTACTAGATGTATGATTGCCAGTACGCCTGTGCATGAGTTCGGGTAGCAAACATGAATGTTTACTGCACCGACACTCCGTCTTCAGACTGTCGCTGATGCTCAACCTATTGACTCAAGTACTCCATTGCAGCAGATCCCACCTTCTCCACCTCATGAGGATGAACCTATGCAGCAAGCTATACATGTAGAGGTCATCATTCCCACTCCAGCAGCCCAAGAGCATCCAGAAGTTGTTGATATCTTCCTCGAGAAGGATGATGAAGGAAATGCTTCACCCAAGCAGCAAGCCCCAGCTGATGAGGAGGTTGATGAACAGATTGAGGTTGAGAAGGCAGACCCATATCCTCTGAAGAAATTGCAAGTTGAGCCCTCCAAATCTAACAAGGAGGAAAATGACAAGATTGAGGGGAAGCTAAATGCTTCCCGAGAGAAAACCACCCGTTCGCATCATCTGGTGCCCCAACCCAGATGGATGCTGATCCTGCTCCTCGTTCCACTGCTACACAGTTGGAAGAGGAAGAGAAGAAATCTAAAGAGCCCATGGCTCACAAAGGAGTTGCCCCAACAGTTGTGTCCCAAGCGTCTGAAAAAGAAGTCGTTGTGCTCCCAGTCGAGGGAAATACCGTGAAAGAAAAGGCCCTAGTGCCTGAAAGCCAGAAAGCCGCTGAAGGAGTTCTAGTCAGCAAGAATGATGGTCAGTCTAGTTCATCAAAGAAGTCTGCACTTGAGAAGTCAAGGACGCCACGTGCTCCACTCAAGCCCATCGAGGAAGGTGTGCAAGCACCGGATGATATTTGGACCCGAAATGTGAATGAAGAACATCTAAAAAATCCTTTGGAAACATTTCTGTTGTTCCCAGTTGAAGATGGCCCAAATGGTCCTGCATTTAACAAGCAGTTTCATCTTTTGAAACTTGCATTCTTTGGGAACAGCCCATATGAAGGAGAGAGAACCTCATTGTTGCCAAGGTTCTGGACTAAGGAAACACGCTGTGTATTATGCTTGCATTATGTATGAAAAGAATCGCGTCTTCAAGCACAAGATTCCAAACTTTGCAGAGCTCGAAAGTTTACCCTACTTCCATCACACAATCGAGCAATTTGAGCTTGTTTTCCTGAAGAGTTTCCTTCGCTTTAATCATGGCTGGAATCGTGAAGTAATTCATCAATTCTATGCTACTCTTTATATCACAGGAGATCTTACAGATAGAAGCACGTGGATCCTCGAATGGATAACTGGAGAGGAGAAGATTAAATGCTCGGCAGATCAGTTCTTAGCATTGTTGAATCTTCCGCGGTGCGAATTTGATGCAAATCGTGAACACAGGCTGCACTATTGGGAAGTATCTGAAGCCCAACTTCATATGCTGATGGACCCCAAGCTGGTTGGTGATGAATGCATTGAGATCAACCTAAAGAACCTGGCATATGAGAACAAAGTACTCTTCTACATCCTCTGCAACTCTCTCACTCCAACTAACAGGCCAGAAACCATCAATGGCATCATGGGAAATGCACTGCTTGCATTGCTCAGGGTATTCGCTTCGATGTCCTAGATCTTTTCATTCGCAACTTGGCCTATGCAGCTGATAGCCCTCAAGTATTGAAGCCATATGCACCTTGGGTCATGTATGCCATTGAGCAGCTCCTTGAAGAAAAGTTCTACTGTCCATATGTTTCGAAAGTTTTCATGCCACCAGTCCACGACATGCTCAGGATTGTGAAGGACATAGGCAAAGGAAAGATGGCAATGGATGCTACCACTTCTGCTTCTTTGCCTGCTTCTGCTGAAGTTCCGAAGATCAAGAAGGCTAAAGTTGGAATCCCTCGTGAAGAAAATCCTTCACTTTATGAGATTTGTCTTCGCACTCACCAAGCACTAGAAAGCCACATCAAGCTCAATAGAAAAGTAAAGCTGGAAATGATGACAGAGATCAATTTGCTTCACAATTATTCTCGCCAAACTCTTCTATATGAGAAGGAATAGAAGAAGCCCTCCTGGACCCTTCAGCGCAAGCATTACACTCGCAAGCAACTTTCTGCAAAGGGTATCGGCAAGGAATATGATCATCTGGAGCTGTTTGAAGTACCTCGCATTCGAAGGCAAACCCCAGCGCTCCCTCTACATTCTGCCTCAACTGACATGCGGTTTGTCGAACCCAATGATGACCTAGAAGACACAGCAGGAACTTTTATCTACAAGCCAGATGCACCTCGCAATGCCTCTTCCGAAGCTGATCTCGAAGCCCAAGCTGCATCTCCAACTCATGCTTCAGCCTCAACCATTGCTCACTCTGCTTCTCCGAACAGTGCGAGTTCTGATTCTGAGGATTCTTCGGACGAGTAGTTCCTCGCATGCTTTTTCTTTCCTTTTTGACACTTGTTGACAAAAAGGGGGAGAAGAATATCGAGTGATAGATCAGTGGGTCATTTGCAGAGTGTTTCCATTCGTCATTTGCTTTGCTCTCGAACTATTTGGCTTTCTTCGAACAATTTGCGTTTGGAACTTAAAGCACCGTATCTGGTGTTGATACTCGGTCGTCATGTACTATTAATAACCCCCTGCAATGCTTTTTGCTTCCAAATCATTTGTTTGCAAGTGCAATCGAAAGTTTATTTCCTTGCAATAACTATCCTCAATAATTATCTATCATGTAGGAAAAGTAAAAGTTTTTCATGGAGGACAGGAAATCATAATTCTCTGAGAAAGAGATACCTTACCCTTTGAAACTATATGTGTCTTATGGTTAGATGTTCTATATTGATTATCTTTCGCTATCTAACCTTGCAGGAGAAGAAAGTTAGCCTCAGATTGAATTAAGCTTCGAAAGCTAATTCTCCCTATCTGTTTCATAAGCTATTTTTCCTTGAAAATATTCTTTGTATCATTTTTTGATGCAGGAAAACCTTGTCTGAAGCATATCTACTCTGAGCAAATATACCTTTGCTTCCCTTGCTCTGATTCTCGTCGAGTATCTAACTTGCAGGGAACTTGTATCTCGTGTGGATTCAAATAGTGTTTTGAGCAAATCCTCATGGCTTATCCTTCGTCACAAATCATTTCAAAGTATTCGCTATATCTAACAAATCTTTTTCAATGATTGTATCTGACAGGTAGTACCTCAAACACTGTCGAGTGTATTGAAAGAGACCACGAATGAGATCATATTTCAATATTAGTCATACGAAGATTCATCTTGCTACCTACCATTTTATCTACCATGCATTCGGTGCATATCTTTAGGGGGAGCATGCTTTATCTTCGTAATTATCTCTCATCTCTCATTATCCTTCGCATTCCATTTCATTCCATTACCTATCCTTTGATGTATTCTGTTTTGCCAACAATCATCCAAAAGGGGGGAGATTGTTCGTCCAATATTTGCCCTCCTGTGTTTTGGAGATTGTTAAAAGAAATAGGCATGGAATGATTTGTTTGCTAGTGCACACAAAGAGAAATAGTCCATGCAGAACCAAAGAGAATGTTGTCTCCGGTGTCAAGTTCGAGGAACTTCACCGAAGAATATTTGCGTTGCAGAGAAGAATGAGCTACACCTGTTGAGAACATGTAGACGAGATGATTAACGTGAAGGAGTTAACCTCTCGAATATTTATTGTTGAAGCGAAGCAATTGGTTCGGTGCTGTTGTCCGAAGAAATTGACTGCAGCGAGTGGAAGTTGAAGACAAAGTGAAGGCGTAGTATTCATTTCGTTGTTCTTCTGCCATTTATTTGAGTCATAGGACCTCCGTACTATTAAGAGGGGTATAGGTTCTTGAAGCTTAGATCCGCTGTGATGCTTAGCCTAAACCTATGCGAGACTGAGAGAAATCTCTTTGTGTTTCGAATCATTAGCTATCAGCAGTAGACGTTGTTGTTCGTGCTGAAGGAGATATCTTTTGAACTGAGGAGTTAGCATTACTTGCTCCAAAAGAAATGTTACCGTTGTGCTCAAATTTCTGACCGTTGGACTCGTGTCGTTCGACCATTGGCTGCTCCACATGTCCAATTTGGTCATTTCCCTTCAGGGAAGGCCACAACTATAATTAGCCACCCCGCTCCAACGTTGTCCGTTGGCTGATCCGCTTAAGATTTCTGAGAAGATTGACTGAGCATCCCCTCTTCGAGTGATTTGAGTTTAAGATCCACCGAGAGAAAATCAAGACCCCAAAACTTAGACAGTGGTTTAGCATCACAGTAGTTCTGAGTCTAGAGTTCTTGTACCGATTACTCTTGAGAGCTGCGCACTCTCTAGACGGATAGGTGTCGGCTCGAGTGTTGAAGAATTGTTGTCTTCACCGAGCAAGATCTTTAGCAACCAAGAGTGATTGTGGTTCATGAAGTTCGTTCGAAGGTTTGGAGATCGTCGACAAGTTTCTACCATGAGTGAAATCAACTGGAGTCTGATCAGCTTCTAGTTGAAGGAGAATAGGGCGAAGAGAGTTTATCTTCTGTGTTAAATCACAACCCCTCCAACCTGTCAGCGTGCGACACCTATGGGATCCTAAGGGACCCCTTTACGATTCGGCGGGGGGAGAGGTATGCGCAAAGAGCAGAACCAACGATCGATGCGGGGAGATTTTACCCAAGTTCGGGCCGCTAATCAGCGTAAAACCCTACTCCTGCCTTGTTTTATTATCGATGTTCTTGAGCCCAGGCTCCAGGAGCGCTCGCGGTGAACAGTACGTTCAAAGAGCAGCTACGCATGCAGAATGGGCCAGAAGATCGTCCTCCCCTGTAGCAGTTGCCCTGGGCCTCCTTTTATACCACAAAGGGGTCACCACAGTGGCAAAATGTACATACATTGAGGTGTAAAGTAGCTACAGGGTCATCATACCTAATGCCTGACGGATTAGGAAGAACGCATTTAATGCACCATGAGGTGTCCGTTTAGGTGTCCTCACTTTCTTGGGGATGGAAAAAGGGGCCATCCCATCAGCACCGCTTAAGCTCTCCTCCACTGGTGCGTTGCCACACATCCAAAGAAGGACCCAGAATGTCGGGCTTGTTGCTGTGCCAGAGCGGCGGCACAACAACAAAATCTTGTCGGGCGCCAAGCCTTGCCGGGCGCCGAACCTTGCCGGGCGCTGCAGGCCACCCCGGCAAGATCTTGCCGGGGAAGTTGGCCTTCGGGTTCCAGCTCTTCTTATCTGCTGATCCTCGTATCTTTGACTTGAGAATCTCCCAGATGGCCTGAGTCCACCTCGAACTGTTCCCCGACAAGCCTTGCCGCGAGTATGGCTACAACTGCCCGTGCACAAGTACGGGGTACTAATGGCCCAATACTTAGTACAAAGACAGGAGCCCCCGGGCCTAGGCCATACACGAGTGCGAGGTGTTGTTGGGCTAGGCCCAAACAGTGCATGGGCACACGTGGCAGGGGATTAACTGCTCGTAAATATCATGTTTACTGTGCCCCCCACTACGCGCGCCGAACGCGCGACGTGGGAAGCGTGCCTCAAAAGCTGCAACTGCAACGCGCCCGCAGAGGCACATTCACATTGGGGAGTAAAAGAGGCAGCCCTGCTCCTTCCCCATAAAAAGGAGAAACCGCAGAGGCACAAGCCTATTTACCCCCCTTTTCTTCTCAATCTGGCCGTCGCCATTGCTTTACTTCTCTTGAGCTCAGAACAAAATTTTCCCTCATCCGCTCGTCGCCTCCACGCCAGCTTCATCCCCGGCTTCCGCCCTTGCAGTCGCCATGCCGCCTAAGACAAGCAAAGGCAAGGGCAAGGAGATGAAAGCCGATGTCCCAAAGAGCGAGCTGGTGAAGATGCGGAAGAAATATGCCGTTTTCGCCTCGTCGCTCGATGCGGAAGCTTTGAAGAGGCGGTACCAGTGCATGTGGGCGAGGGAGACACAGGCTCACACCGCCCCGCGCGTGATTCCAGGTTCTTGCTCCAAGAGTGGGTCAGACAGATACCCCTTTTTCGTCGCATACTTCTATTGTGGGCTCTGTCCTCCATTTTCTGACTTCTTCAACGACATTATGTACACATACGGCTTCCACCTTCTTGACTTCACGCCAAACGCCGTAATGTCTATGTCTGTCTTCGCTCATCTTTGCGAAAATTTTGTCGGAGTAGTTCCCAATACCGCCCTCTTCCGTCATTATTTTATTCCTCGCATCCAAAAGGGGGAGGCCCTTTCTGGTTCTATCGCCTAGATTCCGCGGGCTTGGAATAAGGAGATATACCCAGAGGGAGTTTAAAGGGAGAAGTGGGACGAATGGCGGTTTGAGTGGTGCTGGATCAAGGAAGCAGATCCTCATCCATTCTGTTCGCCTCGACGGCAGAAGGTGGTCCGAGGCAGCGATTGGAGCGGCCTTGCCGCGGAGGACGAGAGGCTCACAATCGCCGCCACCAGGATCCTTTGCCTGAAAGCTGTCGGGCTTACCATGGAGATGATCGCCTTCGATTTCCTCCCTCGCCGCATCGCCCCGCTACAGAGCAGGGGAAGACCAGTTTGGGAGTACCGGAACGCAGCGGACATCATGAGGCTGCGCCCTGGATTGAACAACAATTTGACTGCTACGCAACTTGGCGCCCTCTGCCAAAAGATGTTCCAGCGCGACGACAAGCATCGGTTGCCGGCAAGGATTGTCCCTCTGTGCAACAACTCTGCTCTGGGTCAATCATCGCCTTCATGCTGATGTTCAACACCCATGGTCTTGACGTGACTTGGGCCGAGCCGACCGAGGAGGAAGCACAAAAGTTCTTTGATAACTTGACGGAGAGAGCCGTCCGGGAAGAAGCAGACTTCATCCGAGCCACCACCGACAAAGAAGTGGCATACATCGCCACTAGGGTGGAGGAGGCAAATCTTGCCGCGGAGGCTGGCAGCGCTGGCTTCACAGATTGGGAAACCAGCGATGCAGAGGTAGTGGTGGAAGTAAAACCTGCCGGGAAGGACAAAGCTGGCGGGGAACAGAGCAGCACAGCCGCTGAGAGCTCGTCCGACGAGGACACGGCTGAAGAAGAACCGCAAGAAGAGCTCCCAGCCCCGAAGAAGACAAAGCGTGTTCTTCGAAAGGCTGCATCTGGCATCCCGGCAAGCTAGCCTTCCTCGAGCGGCGAGGCTCCTGGCAAGAAAGCGGCCGGCAAGACCGCGCCGCGGCAAGGGGTTTGTCAGCAACCTGCGCGGCGCGCGAGACCCACACCAGCGGCCACTGCTGAGGCGGCAGGGGTGTCTCGCACTACCGCACCGGAAGCTGATGCGACGGAAACACGCCAACCCCCGGTGCCTGCCACAGCCAAGCTACCTAGGACCCCTCCTCCGCCTCCCCACTCAGAGATCGCAACGGAGGTCGATTTCGACATCTCCGGCTTTAGTTCGGAGCGAGAAGAGGAAGAGTGAGTGCTTTGCCACAGTCTTTATCTTCCAATCTTGGATCAATCTTACTGACTTGCTTGTATTGTCTCTGCAGTGATGCAGAAACCTTGATGGAGAGGATGGCGAAGAGGATGAAGACTTCCACGGGCGACAGGCCCCCGGCAGGCTCCACGAGCGTGCCAAAAACTGTCATCGTCAGCCCGGAGCTCAGTCCTCAATGCAGCTCCCAGCATAGCCCCCAGCGCAGCCCCCAGCGTAAGTTCACTGCCCTTTTGCCGCTGGCGGGCGCTGAGGTTTCTATTCTTGCCGCTGATATCTCTGGGCTTGCAGGAGAAGAACGGCAACAAGGAGAGTTATTGGAAAACGCCCCCGTCGTGCCACCTCCATCGACCACGCCGCCCACAAGCACGTCCCCGGCAAGGGATCCTACCGACGAGCCCATCTTGATTGAGGAGGAGCCGGCAAGCATAGACACCGGCAACCCTCCCCCGGCAACCAAAGTTTCCGGGAGGGGCGAGGCCACCTCTCAACAGCTCGACGCAGGTAACTGATTGCCTTAGAGCGCTTGCTATTCTTTCTTTTATCTCTCTGTCTTTGGTCCCTTCGAACTTCAATCTTGATCTTATTTTGTTTCCCTCCTTCGTCCTCCAGAGTTCCCCGTGATGGAACACATGGACGTCGACGTTGTCATCGAGGAGACCGCCAGGGACGCCGCTGCCGAAGCAGACAGGATCGCCGCCAGCGAGGCCACCAAAGATGCCATTGTCGAGGCCGCCGAGACTGTGCAGGAGGAACCCGCCAAAGAGCCTGCTGAAGAGGGCGGCAAGGAGGCTGATAACCGTACTGATGGCATTCCTGCCGCAGGAGCGCCAGGCGCTGCGCCGGCCATGGAGCCCCCCGCCACTGGTGAGGCGGTTGCTGAGGATCAACCGTCAACATCCGAAGTCCCCTCATCCAGCTAATATCTCAAGGTTGGCAAGAACCTGTTTGTCAACTTGCCGGGGACGGCAAGCATTGGGGCACCAGCCGAAGGACAAGTCTTTGATGAAGAAATCATCACTGCTGCCGGGCTCGAGGTCGTTAATGATCCAGGTGCTAGCAGTGGCAAGTCTAAAGAGGACCAGCTCCTTCAGGCCATGGGCGAAAATTTCCGCTAGCTCCAGGCTCTCCACCGCGCCCGGAAAGAGAAAGCGGATTCCAGAATGGCAGTTGTCGAGGCGGCCGAAGCAGATTATCAAGGGCGCGTCAAACAAATGCAAGTCTGGTACGCCGAGGCCCTCCAAGAGCTGACTGCCGGTCGGGAACAAGTGAGACAACAGTGGACAGAAATCCTCCTGAAACAATCTGATATGGAAAAGGCGCAGGATGAAGCTACGCAAAGAATTGCTGCTGAAGATGCTCTCCTGACGGGACGTCGCGTTGCGCTTGATGCTCACGAGGAAGATCTCACCGCACGTGAGCAGGCGCTCGCCACCAAGCTTCATAGCAAAGATGAAGATATCGAGAAGCTTGTCGCGCGGCAGACCCAGGAGCTGGAGCAGAAACACAAAGAAGCGCTCGAAGCTCTAACTGTAGATCACGCCGGCAAGCTCAAGGAAGCCATTGATGCTGCCGAGGCTGCAGAGGCCGCCAAGAATGAGCCGAGCGACAAAATAAAGAAGCTGGAGGTGGATCTCGAAGAACACGGCAAGGAGCTCTCGACGCTCAAAGGTGATAGGGAGAAAACCCTCCACACCCTGGCGGAGATGCAAGTTGCCATGTCTAACAAGACCAAGCAGCTCTCCTCAGCAAATGATGCTATTGCAGTTCTGGAATTGAAGCTGACCACGTTGCAGAAGTGTCTCGAGGCCGGCAGGGCCCGCAAGAAGGCTCTACTCAAAGATCTCCAGGGAGAGAGGAACCTGCTCAAGAGCGCTGCCGGCGCCCAAATCGATTACGAAAAGGGGGTGGAGATCTGGACTGGACGTCTCATCGACGCTGCGGAGAAGCTCACGGCAGAACTGTCAACCATGGGCCTGTCAAACTTCAGGTATTCTTCCGAGGAAAGGATATCTTCAAGTGCCAGGTTGACAATGTTCTTCGAGAGCATCGTTGATGCCCTGAAGTTGCTCCAGTCTAACCGGGCGACTCAATTGGCCAACGAGACCCGGCGGCTTTGCCGGGCCGTCCTCCGCAAAGTACTTATCAAGGTGGTGCACCACAATCCCGGCATCGACCTCTCCAATGTGCTTGGCCACCTGCCAAAGGACACAAATCTCAAAGCGCTCGAAGAGCTTGTCGCGCCTAACCTCGAGAAGGTGGACTCCATCAAAAGGATCGAAGGCCAGCGCAGAGATTAACTGCTCCACCTCTTCTTGCCGTTGTCATTCCATGCCAAAGACAATTAAGTCTCAAGTTAGAATTGCGGCAACTCATTAATGTAATATAACTTGCTTATGTTTGGGGACACGCATGCTATCTTCCTTGTCTGATTCCTTTATGTATGGAGTTCACCCTACGCTTACTGAAAAACTTGCCGGCGCGCAACCTGCCGTGAGCGCTGGGTGCGGGACTTTAGCAACCTGCTGGAGGCGCAGCGGCCGGCAAGACTCCTTGGCGTTCTCAGTGCAGCCACTTAAATCGTTGAGCGGACTCGAAACAAAATAAGGGCGCAACCGATTACAGCAAGGGTTCCTTCGCTTGTAGATTTTCCATACAAAGGTCGGAATCGTCCAAGGAAATAACTTTGCAATAAAGGAAACTTGTTCTAAGTTATAGAACTTAGCTTTCTGTCACTGTCCTTCTTCCGGCAAGCGTCGATTCTGAACGTCGCCAACTGGTACTCATATCTCCCTCCCCCCCCCGGCAAATGTGTGCGCGAGGAATCCTTCTGTCTTTTAAGAAAAAGAAAGAAGAGAAAATAAAGATATGAAACCTTGGCGGTTCGTTAGAACTTACCGGGGGTAGGTGCCATACAACATCTTAGACACACATGCATATATATATGAACATGGAAATCAATAAGGAAATGCACAACACTTAAATTTATTCATCTGTGCTCAGGGTCTGCGCCTGGCTTTGTACAAAGGATCATATGCCTTGCCGGCAAGACTTGTACAAAAGGGTGGTTGTCGGGGGCCCCCGGCAACCTCGCCTTATGGGTAGAACTTGCGAAGATGTTCGATATTCCAGGAATTACTCACTGGAACGCCATCTTCGGTCTCCAGGCGGACAGCGCCGGGCCTGGTGACTCGTACTACCCGATAAGGGCCTTCCCACTTTGGCGTCAACTTGTTTGAATTCTTGGCGGACTGAATCCGTCGAAGAACAAGGTCGCCTTCGTCAAGGCTTCGGGCATGAACTTTGCGGCTATGGTAGTGGCGCAAAGCTTGCTGGTAGCGTGCAGCTCACACAGCAGCCTGAAGACGATTCTCCTCAAGGAGCACAGCGTCATCTTGCCGTAGTTGCTCTTGCTCAAGCTCATCATAAGCGAGCACTCGAGGTGATCCGTACGTGAGTTCCGTGGGGAGAACTGCTTCCGCTCCGTAGACCAGAGCGAAGGGTGTCTGGCCGGTGGCTCGATTTGGTGTCGTTCTGATTGACCAAAGAACCGCCGGCAACTCATCAATCCAACGTCTTCCGCACTTTTTCAGCCTATCAAAGGTTCTGGTCCTGAGACCGCGTAGCACTTCAGCATTGGCCCTCTCCGCTTGGCCGTTGCTTCTCGGGTGAGCAACAAAGGCAAAACAAATTTTGCCGCCAAGGTCTTGGACGTACTGCATGAAGGTGCGACTTGTGAATTGCATGCCGTTGTCGGTGATGATCCTGTTAGGCACACCGAAACGGCAAACTATCCCTTCAAAGAACCTGACGGCTGATTGTGCTGTCACCTTCCTAACTGTTTCCACCTCCGGTCACTTTGTGAACTTGTCAATAGCAACGTACAAGTACTCAAAGCCCCCGGTAGCACGCGGGAAAGGGCCCAGTATGTCGAGCCCCCAGACCGAAAATGGCCAGGAGAGAGGGATTGTCTGAAGGGCTTGAGCTGGTTGATGCAATTTCTTCGAATGAAACTGGCACGCTTCACACTTAGTTACTAGTGCAGTTGCATCCTGGAGAGCGGTGGGCCAAAAGAAACCTTGCAGGAATGCTTTCCCGGCAAGTGCTCTTGACCCTATGTGAGAGCCACATATGCCTCCATGTATTTCCGCCAACAGCTCTAGTCCATCCTCCCGAGGAATGCACTTCAATTTCACACCATTTGGTCTCTTTCTGTACAGGACGTCATCGACGAACTTGTACATAACAGACCGACGGGCTACTCTTTCCGCTTCTTCCTGTTCCTCCGGGAGTTCTCCCGTTTGAAGGAAATGGACAATGTGATGCGCCCATGCTGGAGCCTGGGGCTCGACAGCTAGGACTAAAGGCATCTCCCCTGCCGGGGGAACGTTTGTCTAGACGGCAAGGGCCTGAGCCCTTGCTGGAGCCTGTTGTTCCCCGGCAGGCATGTCGTTGATCCCGGCAACTTCCTTGCCGGCGGCTCCCGGGAGCTCTACCGGGAAGTACTAACCAGAATTCAACTTTCTTCTCTTTTCTTGCCGTATTGATGGCGCCACGGATGGTTGAGTCAAATGGAGCACAAAAGTTCCTGGTTCCACAGGCAACTTGAGGGCGGCACGCTTTGACAGGTCGTCAGCGACACTGTTCTCGGCACGGGGGACGTGCTCCATTTGCAGACCGTCAAAGTGCTCTTCCATCTTTCTCACTTCATCCACGTAGGCCTGCATCAATGGACTCTGATAACTCTTATTAACTTGCCTGACGACAAGCTGTGAATCGCCTCTGTTGATGAGCTTCTTGAAACCAAGGTCTGCCGTGATCCTAAGACCGGCAAGCAAACCCTCGTATTCTGCTGTGTTGTTGGTCGAACTCTCCCGGGGAAAATGCATTTGGACTACGTACTTGAGGTGCTCTCCGGTGGGTGCGACAAGCAGCACGCCAGCACCGGCGCCTTGCAGCGAAAAAGCCCCGTCAAAGTACATAACCCATTGCTGGTCAATTTCCTTGCCGGGGAGAGTTGTTTCTTGAACCTCTTCGTCCGGCGTTAGGGTCCATTCCGCAACGAACTCTGCCAAGGCCCTTCTCTGAATTGTTGAAGTGCTTTCTAACTTGAGGCCAAAGCTCGACAACTCCAATGCCCACTCCACGATCCTGCCGGTTGCTTCTGGATTTCGCAAAATCCGTTGCAACGGAAAGCGAGTGACGACGGTGATTTCATGTGCTTGAAAATAATGGCACAGCTTCCTCGAGGCCATAAGAAGGCCGAAAAGCAACTTCTGCACGCCGGAATATCTTGACCTAGCTCCTTGTAAAAGAGAGCTAACAAAATAAACTGGGCGCTGCACCACCTTTTTCTTCTGCAATGGTTCTTCTGACTGCGCAGATCTTGTTGCCGGGATCAATCCTTGGCGGGGAAGATCCTGCCGCGTCACCTGACGGTCCTGCCGCTGGTGTTGCTTCCTCATCAGCTTCTCTCTACGCCACTAACGCAACACTAACCACTTGATTTTTCGCTGCCAGATACAGCAGCAATGACTCTTGTGGTTTAGGCGCGACTAGCGTCAGCGGAGAGGAAAGGTATTTCTTCAAATCTTGCAGCGCAGCCTCCGCCTCCGGAGTCCATTTCATTGGACCTGCCTTCTTCAAAGTTTTGAAAAAGGGCAGGGCGCGCTTAGCATATTTGGAAATAAACCTGCTTAGAGCAGCAACACAGCCGACAAGACGACAGACATCCTTGACGCGTCTTGGCGCTTCAATCTGCTCAATGGCTTTGATCTTGTCGGGGTTCGCTTTGATTCCCCGACAAGATACAAAGAATCCGAGGAGCTTGCCAGAAGGAACACCGAACACGCACTTCTCAGGATTGAGCTTTAAGTTGATCTTGCGCAGATTTGCAAATGTTTCTTCTAAATCTTGTATGAGCGTCGCTTTGTCCTTAGTTTTGACCACTATGTCATCCATGTATGCCTCCATATTTCTATGGAGTTGAGGCTCAAAACTGATTTGGACTGCTCTCCCAAATGTAGAACCAGCACTTTTCAACCCGAAAGGCATTCGTATAAAACAATACGTACCACATGGGGTGATAAATGCGGTCTTTTCTTCATCTTCCTTCGCCATGAAGATCTGATGATACCCTGAGTAGGCATCAAGGAAGGACAGGAGATCACAACCAGCGGTGGAGTCCACAATCTGGTCGATGCGCGGCAAGGGAAAGGGATCTTTTGGACAGGCTTTATTGATATCTGTATAATCGATACAAAGCCTCCATTTCCCATTCGCTTTGTGCACCACAACCGGATTGGCCAACCAGGTTGGATGAAGCACTCCTCTGACCAATCCTGCCGCCTCCAGCTTTCTGATTTCCTCGGCAATGAATTCTTGCCGCTCCAAGGCCTGCTTCCTGACCCTCTGCTTGACGGGCCGCGCGTGAGGACAGATAGCAAGGTGGTGCTCAATTACCTCCCTGGGAACACCGGGGATGTCAGACGGTTGCCATGCAAACACGTCGACATTCACCCGCAAGAAGGCAATGAGCGCGCTTTCCTATTTGTCATCTAGGGTGGAACTTATGGTGAAAGTTCCCCCCGTTCCGTCCTCCCTGACGGGCACTTTCTTAGTCTCTGGCGGAGCAGCCTTGGATTTCTTGTTCTTGCCGGTGGAACTCTCTGGTGCATCCTCAACGGAAGCGCAACACTCCAAGGAGGTGCGCTTGCCGGAGTTCGCGCCAAGATTCTTGCCGGTCTTCTTCTTCCCCCCGGGAGTTCCAGCGGCAGGAGCAGATGCCTTGACGGCAGGTGCTGCAACTGCTTCCCGGTAGAGTTTGTCGGCACAAATGAGTGCATCCTTTTTGTCAGAATGGATAGTAATGACACTCAACAGCCCGGGCATCTTCAGCACATTATACGCGTAGTGTGATGCCGCCATGAACTTAGCCAGCGCTGGCCGACCAAGGATCCCATTGTATGACATGGGGATCTTGGCAACATCAAACACTACCTTCTCGATCCTGTAGTTGAGCTCACTACCAAATGTCACCGGTAGCGTAATCTTGCCCTTTGGCTGGGTTCTTCCCGGATTGACCCCTTGAAACGTGCCCATTTCTTCGAGGTCTTCATCAGGAATTTGTAGCCTCTTGAGCACATCAGGCGAAATTAGGTTCAGCCCAGCCCCACCGTCAACTAGCATTTTCGTCACCCTGAGGTTGCGAATTGTTGGCGAGACCAACAATGGCAAGCACCCGACCGCGGTTGTGCAATCAGGGTGATCCTCGGCGTCGAAAATGATAGGCGTGTTGGACCACTTCAGGGGCCTATATGCATCTGGTGACGGCTCCATTGCATTGACTTCCCGCACCCACTGTTTGAGTCGACGGTGGGAAGAATGCAGCGAGGCACCCCCATCGATTCACATGGCCTCTGTAGCTTTCTGGAATTCTTGCTCACTGGACTCATCGTCTTCTTCATCATCATCTTCTTCCTTGTCTCGGCCTCGAGTGGGCCTCTCCCTCTGTTGCTTGGCCTTGCCGCGGTGACCCCCTCAGCCACCGTGCTTCTTGCCGGACCCCTCAGCACCGTCATGGGCCTTCTCCTTATCCCGCCTTTCATACTCAGCCCTCTGTTTCTCGGCAAGCTGTTCAACTTGCCGGCAGTTTTGGAGATCGTGGCCTTTGGTGCGATGGATCTTGCAATACTGCTTGCCGGAGCTCTCCGACTTGTCAGCTACCGCCAAGGCCTCACAGGAAGGGCACCCGGCAAGATCCTTGCTGGGGTCACCAACCTTGGCCTTCTTGGCGGCGCCGGGGTTGCCGGATTCCTCGACAGCAAGCACATCCTTGCCTCCGCGTTTCATGTTCCGCCGCCGGCCTTTCCTTGACGGGGTCACGGTGTCTTCATCTTCGGATTCGCCCGCCGCGCCAACAGCCTCGCCAGGGAGTTTCCTCCCCTCTTCAGCTCGAGCGCATTTGTCGGCCAAAGCGTAAAGCTCGGCAGTACTCCTGACTTTGTTCATTGCCAGCTCCTCCCGCATTCTATGGTTACGCACGTTCTGATGAAACGCGCTAATGACAGCGGCAGGGTGAACGTCAGGAATATTGTACTGCACCCGGCTAAACCTCTGCATAAACTTGCGCAGGGATTCGCCCTCCTTCTGAGGGATGATATGCAAATCACTCTCTTGGCCAGGAGCTTGGTGGCCTCCAACAAAGGCGCCAACAAACTGATGGCACAGATCTGACCAAGAAGAAATAGAATTCTCCGGCAGATGCATCAACCATGACCTGACGTTGGGCTCGAGCACCAACGGGAAGTAGTTGGCAAGTATCTTGTCATCTCGGCCCCTGGCAGCCTGCACCGCAATGGTGTAGATGCTCAGGAACTCTGAGGGATGAGTCTTACCGTCATATTTCTCCGGGACTTCTGGCTTGAAGGTTCGGGAATTGGGCCACTGGACTTGCCGCAGCTCACGGGTAAACGCTGGAGTCCCTACCTCGTAAGGCAAGTCTCATACGTCCCCTGGCGCAGGCTCGTCGACAGCCGGCCCTGCTCGCTTATCAGACTGATAGCGTGCTTCTCGTCGCCGCTCGATGGTAGTTCGAGCGTCCTCCTTGCCTCGTTCCTGGAGAACTTGACGTTGGTCGCAGCGCATCCGTGGATCGGACGACGCCGTGGAAACTTCTTCACGGCGATCGACCTGCTGGGTTGTCGGCCGCCGCTGGTGTCGCGGAGGGGAGTGCACCGTGGTTGCACCACCTCCGGTTTTCTCCACATCAGCTCGCGCTGGATCGATGGGCCTTCGCTGTGAGGGCCCTGCCTCTTGCGGCCCATCTTTGTTGGCGAAGCCGATAAGGCTCTGGATAGTAGCTCACCACTCTTCCATCTTCTCCATAGCGGGAGGAAAATCGAGGACCAGCTGCGCACGTGCCAAGGCTTCCGCTGGCGTAGGCGGCGGCGACAGGTGCGAGGTACGTGAGGTGCTCTGACTCCTAGCCATGTTAGAAGGAGCACCATCACGGTCACGCGACCGCGCGCCACCTCCACCGGCAGCTCGGTGTGCATGCTGGGCCCACGCATCTTGTGATCGATGCGCAGAAATCTTTTCATGGGGGCGCCCTGAACCACCAGCGCCATGACGTCGCTCGTCGTGCACGACCTGGGTAGGCCGTGACGCTTGCGCCAGCGCGGGAGCTCCAGCAGGCATCCTCCGATCTCTGGAATTCGTTGTGCCACCCGTGGGCAACACAGCTCCGTCTCTGGATCCAGCGGCGTGTGGGTTGCCACTGCCACTGTGAATGACGCCGCTCGCCTGGCTTGGATCACCGGAACGCCGTGGAGGCTCTAGTCCTCTTCCTTCTACACCCACGCCATCGCCCGTATGCGAAGGCGCAGGCAAAACGGACATGGATGGTTGCGCCGTCGCATCGCTCTTCTTCTTGGGTGGCATAATGATGAAGATGATGAAGAAACTAAGGCGCCGATCACTAGATCAGGTTCACACAACCTACAATCCCCCTACCTGGCGCGCCAAAGATGTCGGCGTGCGACACCTATGGGATCCTAAGGGACCCCTTTACGATTCGGCGGGGGGAGAGGTATGCGCAAAGAGCAAAACCAATGATCGACGCGGGGAGATTTTGCCTAGGTTCGGGCCGCTAATCAGCGTAAACCCCTACTCCTGCCTTGTTTTATTATCGATGTTCTTGAGCCTAGGATCTAGGAGCGCTCGCGGTGAACAGTACGTTCAAAGAGCAGCTACGCATGCAGAATTGGCCAGAAGATCGTCCTCCCCTGTAGCAGTTGCCCTGGGCCTCCTTTTATACCACAAAGGGGTCACCACAGTGGCAAAATGTACATACATTGAGGTGTAAAGTAGCTACAGGGTCATCATACCTAATGCCTGACGGATTAGGAAGAACGCATTTAATGCACCATGAGGTGTCCGTTTAGGTGTCCTCACTTTCTTGGGGATGGAAAAAGGGGCCATCCCATCAGCACCGCTTAAGCTCTCCTCCACTGGTGCGTTGCCACACATCCAAAGAAGGACCCAGAATGTCGGGCTTGTTGCTGTGCCAGAGCGGCGGCACAACAACAAAATCTTGTCGGGCGCCAAGCCTTGCCGGGCGCCGAACCATTAGGAAGAATTTTTGAATCTCCCATTCACCCCCTCTGGTCGATATACTCTTGGTCCCAACAACTATATCCTGTGGTCCCTTTAGAATTGATATTCTTATGCAAACAGTTTTTGTACAAGTGAGACATCAAGGCACATGCACAAATGTAGTTCAAATTGTGGTGTGAATTCATAAACAGTACCTTACGCTGCAGATGAGACCAGTGTGTGACAAGCTTATTCCAGCCAGTGTCACCTAAATGTAGCACCAGAGACTTTAAAGAAATTTCATTAAGAGGCTTGCCATTGAAGTGCGCTTGCCTCAGGTAGCAACGATACTTCCTCAATGTGTGCTTGAAAAGCACAACCAAGCTTTGCTCGTCTTGACTATCCAGTTTGGTCCTCGCCTATTTAAAAGAATGAAATCTTTTGTGTTCTATCAACAGAAACATAGACACTAATTACCCTGAATATTCGCCTAGTGCTCGAACAAGGGACCTTCTTGCGCCCTACAAGTATTTGGAATTGATGGAGGTATTTAACATGAGATGTTTGCGATGAGAAGGAATACATGTCACTTGATGACTTTTTTTATTTAATTTGATAGGGCTCAGCAGAACATTCATTTGATCAAACCACAGATTTCATTCAGTATGACTGTGACTTTACATTCATACCATGATCGGATTAATAAAATGAATAAAACTAATTGCACCGGCGGCGGGGCATCTTACGGCGGGAAGCGGCCCCTTTGTCGTGCCCTGTGAGCCATTGGATCAGTGATCGGCGGCGACGGTGGCGTCTTGTGCTAGCGTTGGCATACTCCTGGACATTGGCCCAAGCTCCAAGGAATGCCAAAATGTTCTGGAATTCGGTCTCCAGGAGCCAGTCAACTGGCGGGAGGCGGCGATTGGCAGTGCTGCAAGGAAGCAGTCGATGGCAGCGACCCATGCCGCTGAGGGGGGCATTAGCACCCGGCGCGGGGACATACGCTGGCAACGATGTGGTGGAGACATTCATGTGCATGGGCGCGTGCGTCAGTGCATGCACAGGCGCATGCGCTGGCAGGTGCACGGGCGTGTGCAAGTCAGCGAGGACCTTGTGGATCCATGCGTCTTCAAGCTGGCGATAATGTGTGGCCCCCAGCCCATTAATGCCAAGAGGATGGGCACCCGTGCAGGCGCGGTGAAGGGAGCTACAACAGGCACGGGGAGAGACGCGGTGACTTCCCGCACGACCATGTCAAGCTCATCTGAAAGCTCCTTAGGGTCTTCCTCGGGAAACTGGAAGACTATGGGCATCCCATCGTGATGCGCCATGGTGTATGGCGAGGTCAAGCTGATTGGAGGGAGACGGCAGGAGAATTAGAGAGGTAGAGAGAAGATTGTAGCGAGACCAGGCAGTGCGGCGGTGATTTGAACTACGGCGCGGGCGCCATTAAAAGTGGGGGCAGCTAGGTGGAAAGTGGGCGGCGAAGGCTAGTTAAAGGGCTTGCCTCCTAGTGAGCCTGCGCAGCGGCCTGCTCGCATGCCTCCCGTCGACTCACACGCTTGCTCGAAAGGCACCTGCCTATGAGAAGCGGGACACATGGCGGCATGTTGGTCTAACGCCCACGGTTTGAATAGTGAAACCATTCACATTAAAGTGATAGCCCTTTGGTCCAAAATACCTTGGTTGTTCATGTGTGCAACTTTTCATAAGCAGCTTGTCTCAAAATGAATAAAAAAATTACCACAAACTATTTGTGCCATATCACGAGACCATGCACAATTTCATGAATTTCAGGTGAGTTTTGGATTTTCTGGAATTTAAAAACCAGGATTCGAAATGATATCATTACATCCATCATGAAATAAAATTTCAAGCGATACATCTTTAGTGTTGTAGATGTTCATATTTTTTAAGATAGAATTTGGTCAAACATTGTTTAGTTAGACTTCAAACAAATTATACGCAGAGGAAAAAGATACTCACTCTGTACCAGTGCATTGCGTGATACTCTAGTAGGCATGAAGAAATGAAGCTCCATTCTATACTCATCCTAGTGTAGTAGTCTATGGAGTTGGCGGATGACCTTGGGTAGCGGTGACCAAGGGACTTGAACGTGCTTAGCACGGTAGGTAACGTGTGCTAGTTACTAAAGCATACCTCCATTGTTCATGGGTAGTAGTCTGTCGTGCGTATGACAATCTATGGGACCAGCAAAGGCCCGTTTGTGGTTCGACTGGGGGATCAACGTGCACAAAGATCAGATCTAGCAATCAACACAAGGATTACCCAGGTTCGAGCGGCTGTGAAGCATAAAACCCTACTCTTGATTTGTTGTATTGGATGTCTGAAGCTCAAGTACAAGGAGTGCAACTTGCCAGCAAGGTTGTGCGGGGAGTGCGGATACGTGTGTAAATGAGAAAAATTCCGACCTTTGTAAAGGTAGCCATGGCCCTCCTTTTAAAGAGAAAGGGGTCACCACAGTGGCAAAATGGTATTTACATGAGGCAAATAGTGGCTACAGTGCCAAATACCTAATTATGACGGGTTAGGACAACCGCATTAAATGCGTTGTGAGGTGTCACGCTGGTGAAACTCCCTAGCAAGAATTGCCTCTCCTTCTATGCCGTCGCCCATCTACCTTGTATTTTCTTGACACGCTCCTTGGACGGGTGTCATTAAAGTTGTGTCTTCTAGCATTGAGCTGACACATGCCCAGACAAAGCTCACCTAACTACCTACCCTCTTGACACCTATTGACAAGCAACAAGCTGGTCGCTGAGGTGGAGCACTGGCAAGGTAGTGGGATCTTCCCGGGCACGGACCTTGCCGGGTCTTCCCTAGCTTGCCGTCAAGTATCTTGCCGGCAACTCCAGCCTTGATCTCCCATACTTTCCTTAGTACTTTTGGACCACTTGCTTGGATGTCTTCTTATAGTTTTATTATCTAGTCTCGTGCTTGTTCTTAGTTGCCCTCCGGCAAGCCCTGCCATCGAGAAGGCTGCCACTGCCTATGCACAGGTCTGGGGCACTAAAGGACCCAAACTTTAGTACACTGATAGGAGCCCCCGGGCCTGGGCCACACATGCATGCGAGGCGTCCTTGGGCCAGGCCCAAATAGTGCACAGGCACACATGGCAGAGGATAACTGTCACAATCTTCTCTCTAACCACGCCCCCCACGATGTGCATTAAATGCGGAACATGGGAGAGGCGAGATGAAATGGCCGTAGTAGTAGTGCGCCTGCAAAAGCGCATCAACGTCAGACAGTAAAGAGCCAGCCCCGCGCATTCCCCGTAAAAAGGAATCTGTGAAGGGCACTGCTCATTTAACCCCCCTTCCTTTCCAATCTAGCAAGCCGCCATCGTCTTCTTCCTTGAGCCAGAGCAGAGCACATCTCCTTCAACCACTCCCACTTTCCTTCAGCTTCCTCTCCAATCAATTGCAATGGCACCCAGAAAGGCAGGCCAATACAAGCCAGAGAAGGCCGTTGACCCGGAGGCGGAGGCGAGGAAGAATGCTTTGGCGGAGGCACGAAGGAATCACGTAATCTTCACGTCGGTGCTCGACAAGAGCACCCTGATAGAGAGGTATTCATATATGTGGGGGGAGGAGACGCTGGGCCACACTGCTCCCCACGTGCTTCCTAGTTCCGTCAAGGGAGGCAAAGATAAATTTCCTTTCTTCACTGCGTATTTTTACTGCGGGCTCTGCCCCCCATTCTTTGATTTCTTCAATGACATCATGTACTCGTATGGGTTCCATCTCTTAAATTTCACGCTGAATGCCATGACTTGCATGTCAGTTTTCGCCCATATGTGTGAAAACTTTGCCGGGGTAGTCCCCAAAAAAACTCTCTTCCGCCAGTACTTCATTCCTCGCATGGAAGGAGACGCCCTTTCCATTGCTACCAATTGGATCCCCAGAGCCTGGAAGAAGGAAATATACCCAGAAGAGAATCTACATCGGAAGTGGGACGAGTGGCGGGCAGAATGGTGTTGGATAAAGGAGAAAGAATTCCCAACGTTCTGCTTGCTCCAGAAGACAAAAATGGTCTGCGGCAAGGATTGGAGCGACCTTGATCCCTAGGATAAGAAGCTCACAATCGATTTTTACCAGAATCCACCATCTCAGGGCGGTCGGCCTCACTATGGAAATGGTGGGTGCTGACTTCCTTCGCCGCCAGATCGCCCCTTTGCAGAATAAGGGAAGACCAGCCTGGGACTTCAAGAACGATGTAGACATCATGAGGTTGCACACCAACCTGAACAACATCCTGACGATCCTGGAGTACACATCTCTCTACCACCAGCTATTCAGAGCAGATGGCAAGTTCATATTGTCGGCAACAATAATCCCCTTGTGCAACAATTCTGCCTTGAGCGTCATCATTGCCATGGTGCCAGCATGCAATGCCCATGGTATTGATGGGACTTGGGATGAACCACCTGCAAATCATGTGCAGGAATGGTTTGATAATTTGGTGGAGAAGGCCTCAGAGAATAACCAGAGCTCGTATGCCCCACCACTGATGAGGAAGTGGCCCACATCATTAGTAGGGCGGAAGAGGCAGGGCTTGCCGCCGAAGTGGCTGGCGGCTCTGGATCTGTAGCAGCTGGCATTGGTGAAGAAGAAGAGGCGCCGAAGGAGATTATTGCTGAACAAGGCGAGGTTATCGAGGAGTAGGGCGACGAAGCTGCCGGGAATTCCACTGATGAACATACTTTCGCAGAGCCGCTGTATCAGGAGCCCCCTGCTCTACCAAGGAGACCACGCATCCTGCGGAAACCTGCCTTCGGTGACCCAGTGCGTCTATCTTCAGGCGACAAGGCTGTCGACAAGGGGACAACCGGCAAGGCTGCGCAGCGGCAAGGAACTCGACAGCTACCCGTGCGTACAAGACGTACGGCTGCGCTGGTAACCGGAGGAGCAGGGTCATCTCGACCTACTGCTTCCGCTGCAACCAAGTGCGCGAGGACTCCTACTCCACCTCCCCCCACCAACACTGGACTAGAGGTCGATTTGGACCTCTCCGCTCTAAGTGAAGGTGAAGCAGAAGAAGGGTAAGAGCTCTTGTTGCATCCATAAATTTTTCACTTCACGGTTTGTTTATTTTGACTTGCTTCATTTTGTTTTGTTTTGTTTTGTTTCCACAGAGATGCAGAAACGCTGGCGCAAAGACTGGTGAGGAGGGCAAAGACCAGGGCTGTGGGCGAGCCACCGGCAAGCACCGTGTATGCCCCAGAGCTTGTATTCATCAGCCTGGAGCACAATCCTCAGCGCAGCCCCCAGCATAGCCCCTGGCATGAGGCCACTACACATTTTCCACTGGCAAGTGTTGGTGTAGATATCTTTACTGCTGACATCAACAAGCATGTAGGAGAAGCACGACACAAAGGAGAACACCCAGAGGCGAGTCTCAACGTGCCGCCCTCATCAACTACGCCGCCCGAAGATGACTCTCCAGCAAGGGCCTCCACTGATGAGCCTGTCCGCATCGTAGAGGAGCTGGCAAGCATGGGTGCTGGTAGCCACACGACGACAACTGATGTTACTGGAGGAGAAGAAGTTCCCCCTCAACAGTCTCATGCAGGTAATCCACTTGCTCTTGAGTATTTTTTTCCTCTGTTTGTTTTTGTTTTCTTGAACTTGGCCTTGAATTTGATTTGTTTTTCTCCTCCATCTTCAGATCCTTCCCTCAATAGATGATATGAATGTTGATGTTGATGTTGACGTTGAGGGGTCACAAAGGATGTCGTTGAGGCCAACAAGATTGCCGCTGATGAGGCCGCCAGAGCTGCATAAGGAGAGACCATCGAGAAGGCTGCTGAGGAGGTCGACAACGAGTCCACAGAGACCACTGATGGCATTCCTGCTGCAGGAGCGCTTGGCGCTAACCCGATTATGAGGGCGTCAGTTGCCGGCAAAGCTGTTGTCGGGGATCAACCCTCGACATCCGAAGATCCACTGGCAAGCAGATATCTCAAGGTCGGCAACAACCTGTTTGTCAGCATCCGAGGAACGGCAAATACTGGGGTGCTAGCTGAAGGATAAGGTTTTGATGATGATGGCATCACTACTACCGGGCTCAAGATTATTGATGAACCATGCGCCAGCAGCTGTGGATCCAAAGAATAGCAGCTACTCAAGGCCATGAGTGATAACTTCCAGCAGCTCCAAGCACTCTACCGGAACTGATCTGAGAGTTTAGATTCCATGGCAGCAGTCATAGGAGCAGCAGAAACAGATTTCCAGAAGCGCGTCGAAGAGATGCAAATCTGGTATACTGAATCTCTCTAAGAGTTGACCAACCACCGAGAGCAATTGACCAAGGACTAGGAGAAATTTGTCTTGGAGAAGTCTAACGCCAAAAAAGCACAAGAGGCTATGTAGAGAATAGCAGCAGAAGATGCTGAATTGAATAAGCACAAAGTTGGACTTGATGCTCATGAGGAAGAGCTTGCCACACGCGAGGAGGCACTTGCCGCCAAGCTCCATGGCAAGGACGAAGAAATTGAAACTCTTGTTGCGCGGGAGACCTAGAAGCTGGAGCAGAAACATAAGGAAGCGCTCAAAGCTTAGGCCACAGATCACACTGGCAAGTTCAAGGAGGCCGTCAATGTTGACGAGGCCGCAACGGCCACCAAGAACAACTTGGAAGGCAAGGTGAAGAAGCTGGAAACAGATCTTGAGGACAACAACAATGAAATTATGACGCTCAAGGCCAATAAGGAGAAGTCAATCTACACCTTGGCGGAGCTGCAAACTTCCTTGTCTGACAAGAATCAAGATCTCACCAAAGCCAATGAGGCCATTGCTGATCTGAAATTGAAGCTAGAGACGCTTGAGAAGTCCCTTGAAGAGAGCAGAGCTCGAGAGAAGACCCTATCTAAAGATCTCCACAGAAAGAAGAATCAGCTTGCCAGTGCCGCCAACACGTTCAACAAGCACAAGGACAGCAGAGGATCTAGACTAAGCACCTTGTCGGAGCATCTCAAGACCTCACCACCCAGCTATCAGCTATGGGCCTGCAGAACTTCAACTTCTCCACTAACGAGAGGGACGCCGCCAGCGCTAGGCTGACCTTGTTCTTTGAGAGCATTGTTGACGTGCTCAAACTGCTCCACTCTGACCGAGCAACCCATCTGGCCAATAAGTCTTGCAAGATTTGCCGAGGCGTTCTCTTCAAAGTGATCATCAAGGTGGCATTCAGGAACCCTAGAATCAACTTCACCAATGTCCTCACCAGCTTGCCAAAGGATGCAGAGACCAAAGCAATCGAAGAGCTTGTCACGCCCATCGTCGACAAGGTTAGCTAGATCAAAAGAGTTGAAGGCCAGCGCAGGGACTAATCACCTTGCTCCATCTTGTCGCCAGCGGTTTACAAAAGACAACTTTTATCTTAAGTTAGAACTGCAGCAAACTAGTGATGTAATATAAACTTGCTATGTTTGGATGAATGTGTGTTGCTTCCCCTGTTCAATTTTGTTTATGCATGTCTTGTACCCTACACTTTGCCAGAAACTTGCCGGTGCGCGCACCCTTGCCGCGAGAGCTTTGAGGAACGGATCCTTAGCAGCCTGCCAGAGGTGTCACTGCCGGCAAGATACCTTGACGATCACAATGCAGCTACTTAGGCTGTTGAGCAGACTCAAAACAAAGTAAGAGCGCAACTGATCATGACAAGATTCCTTCGCATGCAGGTTTTCCATACGAAAGCCAAAACGTTCAAGGGAAAATAGCTCCATAACAAAGAATTTATTTAAAAGTTTTTAAACTTATCTTTTCTTTGATGTACTTCTTGCTGTAAAATGTTAACTTGTCATTGTCCATACATCACTCCCTCCGGTAAACTTGCATGCGAGGCAACCTTCTGTCCTTTGAGAAAAAGAAAGAAGAGAAAAGAGTGATATGGAACTTTGACGGTTCATTAACATTCATACAAGGCAAATGTAACACAACATCACATACAAGCATGCATAATTTAACATGTGAATTGACAAGAGTTGTGAAACATTTAGCTTTATTTCGCTATGCACACGGTCTGCGCCTGGCTTTATACAAAGGATTACATGCCTTGCACGCCGACTCATACAAAAGGTGGTTGCCTAGCGGTCCGGCAACCGCACCTTATGGATAGAACTTACGAAGATGCTCAATATTCCATGAGTTGTGCACATGAGTGCCATCCTCGGTCTCTAGAGGGACTGCACCAGGTCTGGTGACTCATACTACCCGATAAGGGCTTTCACACTTTGGTATCAACTTGTTTGAATTCTTGGCTGACTGGATCCATCGAAGGACAAGGTCGCCTTCCTCAAGGCTTTGGGCATGAACTTTGCGGCTATGGTAGTGGCGCAAAGCTTGCTGGTAACATGCAGCACGTACAGCAGCCTGAAGACGATCTTCCTCAAGGAGCATGGCATCATCTTGTTGCAGCTGCTCTTGCTCAAGCTCATCGTAAGCGAGCACTCAAGGTATCCCGTACATGCGTTCCGTGGGGAGCACCGCTTCTACACCATACACTAGGGAGAAGGGTGTCTGGCTAGTGGCTCTATTTAGTGTCGTCCTGAGTGGCCAAAGGACCATCGGCAACTCATCAATCTAGCGTCTTCCGCACTTGTGCAGCTTGTCGAAAGTTCTTGTTTTGAGGCCTTGCAACACTTCAACATTTTCCCTCTCCGACTAGCCGTTGCTTCTGGGATGAGCAACTGATGCAAAACAAATCTTGTTGCCAAGGTCTTGGATGTACTACATGAAGGTGCGGCTTATCAACTACGTGCCGTTATCGGTGATGACCCTGTTGGGCACAACAAAATGACAAACAAGTCCCTTGAAGAACTTGATGGCTCACTGTGTTGTCATCTTCCTTACTAGTTCTACCTCAGGCCACTTTGTGAACTTGTCGACTGCAACGTACAAGAACTCAAAGCCCCTGATAGCATGAGGGAAGGGCCCAGTATGTCGAGCCCCTAGACTGAGAAGGGCCAGGAGAGAATCGGTGCTCCGGGGACCCAAGAAGATTCGAACTCTGGTGTGCGCTCGCGGCCTACTGCCCTACTCTACCTCGCAACCTCGCGGTGATGCTCTGGCATGCTCGAACTAAGGAAGAAGACCAGTGGACATGACAGTTTACCCAGGGTCGGGCCACCTTGCGGTGTAAAACCCTACTCCTGCTTGGTTGGGATTGCTTGGGGAGATGGAGTACAAGTGCTCAGCCCTCGTTCTAGTTCTAGTTCCTCCTCTTCTCTCTTTTTCTTCTTCTCCCTCCTCCCCTTACTCTACGGTGGCACCCTGCCCTCCCCTTATACTGGCCTTGGTCCTCTTCCCCCGAAAACACTTGGCGGGAAGGGTTACCCACAACGGCCAGTTTGAAGGGGGACAGGGGCGCAGCTTATCCTAACCAAAGGTGCTCTTCACCTACAAAAGCATCCTGCCATGACGCGTAGGTGGGCTTGGTGAGCACCTCTGCCCTGGCGCGCCCGTCGTCTTGGTCTCCTTGCACCGAGCGGGTAACCTTTGGGGATTGCTATGGGAACCGGCGCGCTGTCCTTGCTCCCTTAGCTCGAAAGAGGAAAGCCTCCACATCCGCGCCTGTTGGCATAGCCTCTGGTGCTGCTTGTCGTAGCGCGCGTCACCCACGTGAAGACGCACTATCGCGCGACTCGCCAAGCTGCTCCTGGCTTGCCCATCTCCGCGAGGGGCCTCAGGAGATCGCCTCATGAGGGGGGGCTCGCGAGGCTGCTGATGACGCTTGACGACATGCGCCTCACGACGCAGGGGCCTCGCGTGGGTCTTTCTCATGAAGTCTGATGGTAGGCTGCGCGCTGGGCCCAAGTAGAGCACCACGCGATGGGCCGCAGGTAGACAGGCCTGGGTACCCCCAGTCCCACGGGCCTGACAGTAGCCGTCGGGCCCGCGGCATGCACATCACCACCATTGAGGGGGAGAAACGACGTGGGCCCTAACAGCCTGCGGGCTAGGCGCGGCGCGTGGTGCACGACGGGGCGTGGGACGGCCCCACTTCCCCCACGACGCCTTGGCAACCGCCCGTGCTGACATACAGCCTGCCCACGGGGCCGTCATTGCTCTTCTGTCTCACGTCTCCGAAGGCGAAGAGGCGTGGGGTGCCCCTCCTTCGGGTGCTACATAAGTGCGAGGGGAAGGACCCCCTGGCTCATCTTCTTCTCCTTGCTTCTCCATCTCTCTAGCCATTGTCGTAGCCATGGCACCTATGAGGAGGTTTTATGCCGCCGAGAAGGGGAAGGTGGCGAAGGAGGGGGCAGAGCTGCGGAAGGCGGTGAGGGGGAGGGGCCGCCCTCGCACATCTGCAGCCACGCCCGGGGCAACTCCCTGCAGACGCGGGTGCCCTCCTACGATGGCCTATGCCGGCTCAGGCAGCAGCGGGGGAAGCGCCGCCTATGGGAGGGGGCACGGAGGATGAGGGGGCGGCGGTCGAGGTGGCGCAATCGCTCTGCCTCCCCAGTCGTGGAGCCATGCTGCCGACGCGGCCCGTGATTTCATCGTGGGCATGCACCACCAGCCCTGCACCTAGCTTCAGCTTCCAGACTCCTTCGCGGAGGAGATGGCGAACCGCGCGCCCCTGGGCCTGTGGGTGCAATCGGACGGCTGCTACAATAGCCCAGGAGGGGGGCGACGGAGTTCTCCCCCACCGGCTTCATGTTCTTGAAACGGGGGTGGAAGTCGTTCGCCCTCGCTCGTTGCTTGAAGAAGGGGCATGTCCTCTACTTGAAGTATGACGGGGCCGCCACTCTCTTCATGAAGATCTTCGGGGTCACCGGTTGCCGCCTGAAGTGCTACATGGAGAGCGACAACAGCGACACCTCTGGCGACGATAGTGACACCTCTGGCGACGACGACGGCAACGCGTCCCCCTCCGACGAAAGCAGGAGCAGTGGCGGCTCCCCCAGCATCAAGAGCGAGGACAAGGACTCTGACCAGGGTGTGGTCGACACCCGAGCCGGCGCCCTGGGGGTTGCGGCCTCCATCCGGAGCTTTTCTTTTGTTTTCTTCTTTTCCCTGCGTCGGGATGATATGGGCCTCGTGGGGGCGTGTAAGGAACTGTGGCGCTGTCGCTTTAAATTTAATGCTTTTGTGGTTCGAAATCAAGTTCGTTCTTAGCACTCCTCGTTAGGCTTGCCCCCTTCTTCACGATCACCCTCACACTCTACGTCACTAGGACCCAGCCCCGAGCGGGCCTCGGGAATCGGTGGTATGTCAGGTTGCGATGCCTGGGACAAGGCCAGGAGGTGAGGGGCCCGAGGTCTGATAAGTACTCCTGAGACGCGGTGCTCAAGAGGTCCCCCTTAACGCGCAAGCGGCTTACGCGAGAGAAGAGGCTTCCACCCCAGACGAGGTCACAAAAAGAAGGAATGCTACCAAAGACCACTGAGCCGCGTGGGGCAGTTAACTTAGCTTGTTTTCGGGGCACGACGCGAGGCGGCCGCCGCTCGCGAGAATTTCACGCGGCGTCAGGATGCGTCTTCGTGATGTTTCTTCTTTATCCCATCTTCTATCTGTGATGGATCAATGTAAGCCCAGCAAGGGGTGCATGAAAAAATGTTGCCCTTTGCGTCTTAACCAATGCATTCGTAGTTTAAATAATAAGCCCCCCCTGAGATATCCTCGCGGGGTTCACCCCTTTTCCTTTGCTTGCCAAGGTGCTCTACATCATCGGGACCCAGCCCCCGAGCGAGCCTTAGCCATCACTGGTATGTCAGGTCGTTATGCCTGGGACAAGGCTAGGAGGTGAGCGGCTCCGGAGGCTAGTGAGGGTTCATGAGGCGCGATGCTCGGGGACCCCGCCCCCTGACGTGCAAGCGGCTTGCACGGAAAAGGAGAATAGTCTCCGCCTAGGTCATGAGAGGAGGGAACTCTAGAGGCGAAAGCGGTGCCTCGTGAGGCGGTTCGACTTAGCTTATGCACGGAGCGACGTTCGGTAGACCATGGCTCGATCCTTGGAGTTTTCGTCGTGCGGGGCTGTTCGGATAATCGGTCGGCCCCCCTAGAGCTTGGTTCCTACACATTTGCAAAACTTCAAGGCACTAGGAGGACGCACTCTTGCCGACCGACTCATGGCTGTTCCATGAGGAAATGAGGCATCAAGGACCTTGGTGAGGTGACGTGCATGGGAGTAGGCCCGCGAGCCAGAGCTTGATCGCTTGGATTTATTAGCGCTGCAGGGATGGACCCGAGTACAGGCACCGTGCCTAGCCCCCACTCATGGGACGGGCAGGAGAAGAGTTCTGAGGGCATGGCGCTCTCAATGGTGGTGAGGCACTGAACACAGGGTTAAGTAAGCAAGATAAACTCATTAAAGCATAACTAGATTCGCTACACGACCAAAAGTGAGGCGGCTGCAGGGACAGACCCTGACCAGCTTGAGGATGATGCAGCCTGAAAGGCGCCCTTAATTTGAACAAACCAAAAAGTCACCTGGCAATCATGCAGCTGCGGGAGCGTCGGGCTCCTTGACGAAGCATGCCGTGGAGGTTCGTCTCTAAGGGGCTGGTTGGCTCCTGAGACCTTGGGGTTCTCGAGGGGCGGAAGTCTTGTGAGGCACCATCATGAGCTATGCCAGCCTTTTGGAAGGTGGCGCCGGTGTTTTCTAGGCCGAAGGGCATGCAGATGTAGTTGGTGGCGATGCCCCAGCTCAGGCCGACGCGCGATGGCCAAAAGAGGTCCTGGGAGCTGGCCCGGTTGAGGCTCGCGATGCCGACGCATACGTGCACCTTGCTTCCCTCCTCGGGGGTGGCAGCTAAATTGATGGAACACGCAGGGCGATGCTCGCCGCGCATGGCCCGAGCTTCCCACAACTTGTAAATCCCCTGGGTGATGAACTCTTATGCCTTTGGCGCCTGACACCGTGCTCCTTGCTTGCGGGGGTGCACGTTGAAGCACGCCTCCAAGTGGTGCCAAGCACCTCCCTTGTCACACCGGTCAGGTCAGACGCTTTCCAGATGGAAGCCCCTTAGCCTGCCCAGGGGGAGGCTTCGGGCGTGGCTTCTTATGCGGGAGGGAGGCCAGTGCTGGCGACGAGGGCGGAGCCATCGACGCTGGCATCATCTGTCGCCTTCTTTTCCTTGGTGGGGCCTGGGGAGGGCAGCAGTTGCTTCTTCCTTGCGGGCGTGTCCTCGAGAGGACCAGCGCCATCCTTTCCGTTAGAGTGTTCGCCCATGGCTACTTTGTAGGCATGCTCGGGGGAGCAGACCACGTCTTTCTCATCGCAGGTGATGGTGGTGACACCGCTGCACCCAGGCATCTTGAGGACATTGTAGCCGTGGTGAGTTGCTGGCATGAACTTGGCGAGCACTGGGTACCCCAGGATTGCATTGTACGGGAGGCCAATGTGCATCATGTCGAAGTCGATGAGCTCATTGTGGTAGTTGCCGCGCTTGTCGAAGGTGACAGGAGGCGCACTTGCCCCAGGGGGATGGTGGAGCCATCGGTCACCCCAGAGAAGGGCCTGGTAGGCATCCGCTGGTCGTAGGGCACTTGGAGCATCTTGAAGGTCTCGATGGAGATCACATTGAGGCCAGCGCCCCCGTTGATGAGGGTCTTGGTCACCGGAACGTTACTGATGGTGGGGTACACATCATGGGGAGCATGCTCGCAGCAGCCGTGGACTTGAAGTAGTCCGAGGAGTCGAACGTGATGGCGTCCTGTGACCACTTGAGGGGCCGCGCGGCCTTCGGCCTTGGGAGTGCAGCGTTCACCTCGTGAGAGAACTGTTGAAGAGGAGGTTGGGCGCAGGGGCCTGGGCTCCCCCGAGGATGTAGGCTATCGCACGAGGCTCCTGATAGCCCCCACCCCCTCGTCAAGCAGATTTGTGTCATTTCTTCTGGGTGGCGGTGGTAGCGATGGAAGAGCAGTGTTGTCCTAAGGGCGCGCCTCACGAGGCTGATCATGCCAGGCGCCCTCACGAGGTTGGTCGCACCAGCCGCCCTTGCGAGGCTGGTCGTGCCAGCCCTGGCGAGGGTTGCCGTTGCGGTTGTCCCATCGGCCGCCACTGCGGTCGCATCCACGGCCGGTGCCGCGGTCATTGTGGTCCGGTCGTCAGCGAAAGCACTCGTCGTGGCAGGACTTGAGCACTTGGCAGTCTTCGGTGTTGTGGGTACGCACGTTGTGATAGACGCAGAATGGGCGGTGGTCCTTCACGGGCTCGTCACGGTCGAGGCCATGGTTTTGCTTGGGTTCTGCTGCCAGCACGACAGTTCCTTTGCGCTTAACCCTTTTCCCTTGGCCTTGCTGTCGTCAGGCGTCGCGTCAGGGTCGTTGTGGATGATAGGCAGTCCTCTTCAGCCTTGGTGCACTTGTTGGCGATATTGAACAGATCTAGCGCCGAGCTCAAATCATCGTTGATGCCGAGCTTCTCGCGCATCCTGATGTCCGTGACGCCATTGGAGAAAGCCAAGATGGTGGCCTCATCCGAGGTGCGCGGGATCTTGAGGCGCACTTGGCTGAAGCGCTGAATGTACTTGCGGAGGGTCTCACCAGGGCGCTGCTTCATGCGCCGCAAGTCGTTGACGGTGAGGGCGCGGTCGTGGGTGCCCTTGAAGTTGGCGACGAACTGCTCGCAGAGCTCGCTCCATGAAGAGATCGACTCCTCAGGCAGGTTCACGAGCCAGCAACGTGCGCCGTCCTTGAGGGCCATGGGGAGTCAGTTCGCCATGACCTTATCATCGCCATTCGCCGCCTCGATGCTCAGTGCGTAGAGCTGGAGGAACTCCGTGGGGTCGGGGATGCCATCGTAACATGGGGGAAGCTCCGGCTTGAACTTGATGGGCCACACCACCCGGTGCAGCTCGCGAGTGAAGGCCCTGCAACCCACGCTGCTCGAGGGGATGCCACGCGCGAGGGCGGCTCGGTTCTGGCGCCCAGCCGCCGTGACCTCTTGGACAATCCAGTCCTGGCGCTGGCACTGCTGCTCGAGGAGCACGCGTGCGTCAGGCATCGCACGATGGACGATCCGGCAGCTGGCTTCATCTCGGGCCGGCGGTGGCGCCTCACGTCGCTGGTCGCGCGGAGGCACGTTAGGCCGTGGTTCATCGAGGTCGCTGCGCAAGGGCCACACTGGATGTGCGTCGTACGCCATGTCCCTGGCGCGAGACGGCAGAGGACGAAGTGATTGGGAGGGCGTCGGGGCCTCTCTGGCGGCGTTGACGAGCTCGGTGATGCGGCCAAGCCAGCCGGCGTAGCCGGCGTCTATCGGGCGGTAGCGGAGTAGCACATGCACCATGAGCAGAGCGGCCTATGCATTCGACAGCCCGTGACGGCCGAGGGATGAGGAGGCCATGGCGGTGCAGCTGTCGGGCTGCACGGAAGGGTGCATGGAGGAGTCCCGCTGCTCGCGGGCAGTAGGGTCAGTGGCAGCGGCAGCTGCGCCCCCAGCAGAGTGGTGGTGACCGTCGCGGCCCACGGGCGCCGTCTGGGCGACCCAAGCTGCCTGGTGTTCGGTGCGCACACGGCGAGCATCAGCCTTGGAGTTGGCGAAGCAGAAGTCGGATGGGAACAGAAGAACGGCGGTGCACCCCTACCCGGCGCACCAAATGTTTGAATCGGGGCTCCGGGGACCCAAGAAGGTTCGAACTCTGGGGTGTGCTTGCTACCTACCGCCCTACTCTACCTCGCAACCTCGCGGCTATGCTCCGGCGTGCTTGAAATAAGGAAGAAGAACAGTGGACATGGCAGTTTACCGAGGTTCGGGACACCTTGCGGTGTAAAACCCTACTCCTGCTTGGTTGGGATTGCTTGGGGAGATGGAGTACAAGTGCTCAGCCCTCGTTCTAGTCCTAGTTCCACCTTTTCTCTCTTTCTCTTCTTCTCCCTCCTCCCCTTTCTCTATGGTGGCAATCTACCATCTTATACTGGCCTTGGTCCTCTTCCCCTGAAAACACTTGGCGGGAAGGGCTACCCACAACATCCAGTTTGAAGGGGGACAGGGGCGCATCTTATCCTTATCAAAGGTGGTCTTCGCCTGCAAAAGCCTCCTACCGTGACACATCGGTGGGCTCGGTGATGACCTCTTCCCTGGAGCGCCCGTTGTCTTGGTCTCCTTGCACCGAAGGCGTAACCTTTGGGGATTTTTTGGGAACCGGCAAGCTGTCCTTGCTCCCTTAGCACGAAAGACACATCCGCGCCTGCTGGCACGGCCTCTGGCGCCGCTCGTTGTCGTGCGCGTCACCCACATGAAGACGCTGTACCGCGTAACTCGCCAAGCCGCTCCTGGCTTGCCTATCTCCTTGAGGGGCCTTGGGAGATGGCCTCAGGAGATCACCTCATGATGGGGGACCTCGCGAGGCTCCTGATGACGCTTACCGATGTGTGCCTCATGAGGCAGGGGCCTCGTGTAGGTCTTGCTTGAGAAGTCCAATGGTGGGCCTCGTGCTGGGCCCAGGTAAAGCACCGCGCTGGGCCACAGACAGACGGCCCTTGGTACCCCCAGTCCCATGGGCCCGACATGGCTGATGTGATTTCTTTGAATGAAACTGGCATGCTTCACACTAGGTTACTAGTGCAGTTGCATCCTAGAGAGCAGTGGGCCAGTAGAAACCCTGCCAGAGCTCTTGATCCTATGTGAGAGGCACATGTGCTCCATGTATCTCCGCAAATAGCTTCTCTCATCTTCCCTCCAAAAGCACTTCAATTTCACCCATTTGGTTTCTTTCTGTGCAGAACATTGTCTACGAATTAGTACATATACTTGACTGACGGGCTACTCTTTCAGCTTCTTGCCCTTAGGGAAGTTCTCCTATTTGAAGGAACTGGAAAATCCATTTTGCCCATGCTGGAGCTTGTTGTCGGTGTACTAGAATAGGGGTACCCTAGTACCCCGTACTTGTGCACGGGCAGTAGTAGCATCCCGCGGCCAGGCTTGCGGGAGGACAACCAGAGAGAAGCTCAAGATTATTAAGCCATTCAAGGACAAAGTATACAAAGCAAGAGTTAAGGCCCCGGCAAGAGGAGCTTGCCGGGAGGGACAGCTGAGGCCCAGCCTGGGCATTGCTGAAGCAGAGTACTTGCCGCGGCAAGGTACTTGCCCCGGCAAGTCATTGGCTGCGGCAAAGTATTGGCTGCGGCAAGATAGCGGCTGCGGCAAGGTACTTGCCCCGGCAAGTTACCTTGCACGGCAAGCTATGGGTTGCGCCAAGCTGTCAGGTGCGGCAAGGTCTTGCCGCGGCAGGCGTTACTGTACCACTGTGCTACTGTGCTGCTCCGGTGCCTCTGCCAGCGTGGCGCTCTGGGTCCTTCCAAGCGTGCGTGGCAGGGCACTGTGTAGACGGCGGTGCACTGTAGATAGCGGTGCAGCAGCAGGTGGGATAGGCTTTTCCCACGTCCACGACGTCCGGGTACATGTATCTGGACAGCAAAGGCATGGGCATTTAATGCCCTTGTCCCCTGCCGTCAGTGGTAGGTAGGACATGTCATCCTGGTAATAGTGGCCTTACTGTAGCAGCTTTCCACCTCTACCTTTACTGTTTGCCACCTGTTGGTGACCCCTTTGTGCGTATAAAAGGAGGCCCATAGGCAACGTGAAAAAGGGGAGGAACTGGAAAAGGGAGAACTCCAGTATTGTACGCAGCTACTCAGTACTGTAGCGCTCCTGGAGCTAGAACAATCATACAGATAATAAACCAAAAAGCAGGAGTAGGGTTTTACGCATCCGTGCGGCCCGAACCTGGGTAAATCTCTCTCGTGCACTGTCGTGTTCTTTGCTAGATTTGCTCTTCGTGCGACCGTCTCTCCCTGCCGAACGTAAAGGGGTCCTTCCCTGGGTCCCATAGGTGATCGCGGATTCGTCCCCGACATCTTTGGCGCGCCAGATAGCGGGGAGGAGGTTGTGTGAACCTAATCTAGCGATTTGCGCGCTAGTTTTTGGGCCATTCTCCGTCTTATGGCTCCAAAAAAGAAGACTTCAGCCATCGGTGCGTCCACATCCAACCCGCCTGCTCCCGTGCAGGAGGGTGCCGACGTGATTGCGGCTGCTGGGGGGACTGGAGAGCGAGAGCTCCTATTACCTCCACCTGTCCAAAACCGGGCCAGCAACGCCAATCTTGGCGCTGCTGGGTCTAGGAACGCAGCGCTGCTCGCTGCTGCTGGCCCTGCAAGCTCCAGAAACGGTGCTGTGCGTTCTGGAACGCCTGCGCCGGTTCAGACGCCGCGGCCTTCGCAAGAAGCCCGTGACAGGCAGCGTCCTGACGCCCCAGGTGCCAGGCGCTCCCTGGATAATGAACTTGCACATCAATCTCGAGATGCGCGGGGTCACCATACGCAACAACACGTTGGCAGGGTCGAGGTGCGGTCGCCTGGGCGTGGAGATGCTCCTTCTAACACCGTTAGGAGTAAGAGCATCCCACAGTCCTCACGCCACTCGATACCTCCCTCACCAGCAGAAGCGTTGGCGCGTGCGCAGCTGCTCCTGAACTTCCCTCCACCAGCAGATAAGCTTGACGAGTGGAGGGCAACCATTCAGAGCCTTCTCAGCTTCGCTGATGCCGACCCGGTGCGCGCGGCCGACAAGAGAACTGGTGATGATGCTGTCACCAACAAGAACGGCGAGGGGGCAACAACCGTACACTCCCCACCCAGACGGCCTCGGTCGCCGACACGTCGAAACGACGCCCGTGGCGATGATTCCACGGCGTCGTCTGACCCGCGAGCTCGTCGTGACCAGCGCCTCGTTCTTCAGGAACACAGAGGAGAAGACGCTCGTACCACTATCGAGCGAAGGAGAGAAGCGCATCGTCAGTCCGACAGACGCGCAGGGCCCGCTGTTGACATGCATGCGCTAGGGGATCCTGGCGACTTGCCGTACGCGGTAAGTTGTCCAGCGTTCACCCGTGAGCTGCGGCAGGTCCAGTGGCCCAATCGCAAGGCTTTCAAGCCTGACGTGCCGGAGAAGTATGATGGCAAGACACACCCGTCGGAGTTCCTCAGCATTTACACCATTGCGGTGCAAGCTGCCAGGGGACGAGACGACAAGATTCTTGCTAATTACTTCCCGCTCGTGTTAAAGCGCAACGTCGTCTCATGGCTCATGCACTTGCCGGAGAACTCCATTTCTTCATGGGCGGACCTGTGCCATCAGTTTGTTGGTGCCTTTACTGGCGGTCATCAACCTCATGGCCAGGAGAGTGATCTTCATCTCATCCCCCAGAAGGAAGGAGAGCCCCTGCGCAAATACATTCAAAGGTTCAGCCGCGTACAGTACAACATCCCAGATGTTCACCCCGCTGCGGTTATTAGCCCGTTCCATCAGAACGTGCGTAACCGCAAGATGCGGGAGGAAATGGCGATGACCAAGGTCAGAGACATTGGCCAGCTATATGCTCTCGCCGACAAGTGTGCGCGCGCTGAAGAGGGAAGGAAACTTCCCGATGAAGGTGTTGGCGTAGGGGGGAGCTCTGACAGCGAAGGTACCGCCCCGGCAAAGAAGGGCCGGCGGCGGAACAACAGGAAGAAAAAGGGCAAAGCTGTGCTTGCCGTCGAGCAGTCCAGCGGCAACGGCAGCGCCGACAAGGCCAAAGTCGAGGGCTCCGGCAAGGAGATTGCCGCGTGCGCCAACTGTCAGGCCTTGGCGGCTGCCAACAAGCAGGACGGCTCCGACAAGCAATATTGCAAGATCCACCGCACCAAGGGACACGATCTCCAGAACTGTCGACGAGTCGAGCAGCTTGTCGAACAGTAGAAAGCTGAGTATGAGAGGCGCGACAAGGAGAAGGCCCCAGAAGGTGCTGGCGGGTCCGGCAAGAAGCGCACTGCCCGAGGAGGGCGTCGCGGCAAGGCCAAGCAGCAGCAGAGAGACAGGCCTCCTCGTGGCCGCGACAAAGATGATGATGATGATGATCCAGATGATGAAGAATCCAGTGAGCACGAATTTCAGAAAGCCGCAGAAGTCTTGTGTGTTGACGGTGGTGCTTCGTTGCATTCTTCTCACCGCCAACTTAAACAGTGGGCGCGAGAGATCAATGCGGCGGAACCATCTGTTGACACCAGAAAGCTTCTGAAGTGGTCCGACACGCCCATCGTCTTTGACATTGAGGACCACCCTGACCGCACAACGGCGGTCGGGTGCTTGCCGATGTTGGTTTCACCAACGATCCGCAACCTCAAGGTCACGAAGATGTTAGTTAACGGTGGGGCCGGCTTGAATCTGATTTCGCCCGCTGTGCTCCGGAAACTTCAAATCTCTGACGGCGAGCTTGAGGAAACTGGTACTTTCCAAGGAGTCAATCCAGGAAGGAGCAAGCCGAAAGGGAAGATCACGCTGCCAGTGACATTTGGCGGCGAGCTGAACTACCGGACCAAGAAGGTCACCTTTGATGTTGCCGATATTCCATTGCCTTATAATGGGATACTTGGCCGTCCAGCGCTCGCCAAGTTCATGGCAGCCTCTCATTATGCCTACAACGTGTTGAAGATGCCAGGTCCAGTAGGTGTTATCACAGTCCCCTGCGACAAGAAGGATGCGCTTATTTGCGCCGACAAGATCTACCGGGAAGCAGCTGCCGCAACTGCCGCCAAGGCACTTGCTGCTGAAGCTCTCGGGCGGGAGAACAAGAGGAAGTCCGGCAAGAGCTCCTGTGCCCACTCCGGCAAGCGCACCTCTTCGGAGTGCTGCGCTGCCGTCGAGGACGCACCAGAGAGCTCCACCGGCAAGTGTAAGAAGAACAAAGCCGCTCCGCCGGCGACAAAGAAGGTGCCCGCCAAGGAGGATGGCACTGGTGGTTCCTTCACCATCAGTGCCACACTTGACAACAAATAGGAAAACGCGCTCGTTGCTTTCCTGCGGGCGAATGTCGACGTATTTGCATGGCAACCGTCCGACATCCCCGGTGTTCCCAGGAAAGTAATTGAGCACCACCTTGCCGTTTGTCCCCACGCGAGGCCCGTCAAACAGAAAGCCAGAAAGCAAGCTGTGGAGCGGCAAGAGTTTATTGCGGAAGAAATCAAGAAGTTGGAAGCAGCAGGCCTCGTTAGAGGAGTGCTCCATCCCACGTGGTTGGCCAATCCTGTTGTCGTGCGCAAAGTGAATGGAAAATGGAGGCTTTGTATTGATTTCACTGATGTCAATAAAGCTTGTCCCAAAGACCCATTTCCCTTGCCCCGCATAGACCAGATTGTTGACTCCACGGCAGGATGTGATTTGCTTTCATTTCTTGACGCATATTCAGGGTATCATCAAATCTTCATGGCTGAGGAAGATGAGGAAAAGACCGCATTTATCACACCCTGTGGCACATACTGTTTCGTACGTATGCCATTTGGTTTGAAAAATGCTGGTTCGACATTTGCAAGAGCCATCCAGATTGCTTTTGAGCCTCAGCTGCACAGAAATGTGGAAGCCTATATGGATGATATAGTGGTCAAAAGCAAAGACAGGGCTACTTTGGTTCAAGATCTAGAAGAAACTTTTGTAAATCTGCGCAAGATCAACCTGAAGCTCAACCCCGAGAAGTGCGTGTTTGGAGTTCCCTCCGGCAAGCTTCTCGGGTTCTTTGTGTCTCAACGGGGAATTGAAGCCAATCCTGACAAGATCAAAGCCATTGAGCAAATTGAAGCACCGAAGCGCGTCAAGGATGTACGACAACTTGCCGGCTGTGTTGCTGCCCTCAGTAGGTTTATCTCCAAGTCAGCTGAGCGCGCCCTGCCATTTTTCAAAATCTTAAAAAAGGCAGGTCCATTGAAATGGACTCCGGAGGCGGAGGCGGCGCTGCAAGACTTGAAGAGATACCTCTCCTCTCCTCCAATACTTGCCGCGCCTAAACCACAAGAGAAGTTGTTGCTGTATCTAGCGGCAACCAATCAAGTGGTTAGTGCTGCGCTGGTAGCGGAGAGAGAGGTGGATGAGGAGGCAGTAACTGCGGCAAGCACGACCAGCGACAAGCTGGGGGCAACAAGTTTTGCTGCCGACAAGGATTCGTCTGCGCAGTCAGGCGAAGTGATACAAAAGAAGAAAATGGTGCAGCGCCCAGTCTACTTTGTGAGCTCTCTTATGCAGGGAGCTAGGTCAAGGTATTCTGGTGTGCAGAAGCTGCTTTTCGGCCTTCTCATGGCCTCGAGAAAGCTGCGCCATTACTTTCAAGCACATGAAGTTACCGTCGTCACTCGCTTCCCGCTGAAAAGGATTTTGCAAAATCCAGAAGCGACGGGCAGGATTGTCGAGTGGGCGTTGGAGTTGTCGAGCTTTGGTCTCAAGTTTGAGAGTACATCAACCATACAGAGCCGAGTTTTGGCAGAGTTTGTCGCAGAATGGACACCAACGCCAGACGAAGAAATCCCAGAGATGACTCTCCCCGGCAAGGAGACAAGCAAAGAGTGGCTTATGTACTTCGATGGTGCCTTTTCGCTGCAAGGCGCCGGTGCTGGCGTACTGCTTGTCGCACCCACCAGAGAGCACCTCAAGTACGTGGTCCAAATGCACTTTCCCAAGGAACAGGCGATGAACAATACTGCAGAATATGAGGGGTCGCTTGCCGGTCTCAGGATCGCGGCAGACCTTGGGATCAAGAAGCTTATTGTCAGGGGAGATTCGCAGCTTGTCGTCAGGCAAGTGAACAAGAACTACCAATGCCCATTGATGGCAGCTTATGTAGATGAGGTGAGGAAGTTGGAAGAACTCTTTGATGGCCTACAAATGGAGCACGTCCCACGTGCTGAGAATGACATTGCCGATGGTTTGTCAAAGCGCGCCGCACTCAAATTGCCTGTGGAGCCAGGCACTTTTGTGCTCCAACTAACTCAGCCATCCGTGACGCCATCAGTAGGGCAAGGCAGGAAGAGGAAGTTGGCTTCTGGCAACTACTTCCCGGCAGAGCTCCCCGAAGCCGCCGGCAAGAAGGCTGCCAAAGCCAGCGCCAAAGATGCAGAGGCGCAACTTGCTCCGACAAGGCCTCACGCTCTTGTCGTTGAAGCGGGTGCTCCTAGGCTAGAGGCAAAGGGGCAACTTGCTCCGACAAGACTTCGGGTCCTTGTCGTTGAAGCAGGCGCTCCTGATCGAAGCGCTGAGGAGCAAGACGCTCCGACGAGGCCTTGGGCTTCCGTCGTTGAAGCAACTGCTCCCGACAAGCTTGTTGAAGGACAGCACGCTCCAGCAGGGCCCCAGGCTCTTGTCGTTGAGGCGGCTGTTCCTGCCAAGCTCGTCGGGGAACGGCCGGCTCTGGTAGAGCGACGAGCTCTTGCCGTAGGGCCTGATGTTCCCGCAGCAGAAGAAATGCCTTTAGTCCTCGTTGTCGAGCCACAGGCTCCAGCGTGGGCGCAGCAGATCGTCCGTTTCCTTCAGACAGGAGAACTTCCCGAAGAGCAGGAAGAAGTGGAGAAAGTAGCCCGACGGTCCAATATGTATCAATTTGTCGATGACATGCTATGCAGAAAAAGACCAAACGGTGTGAAATTGAAGTGTATTCCCCGGGAAGAAGGACAGGAGCTGTTGGCGGAGATTCATGGAGGCATATGTGGTCACCACATAGGGTCAAGAGCCCTTGTTGGAAAGGCTTTCTGGCAAGGTTTCTTTTGGCCCACCGCCCTCCAGGATGCAACTGCACTAGTAACCAAGTGTGAAGCGTGCCAATTTCATTCCAAGCAGATTCATCAGCCAGCTCAAGCTCTCCAGACAATCCCTCTCTCCTGGCCATTTTCGGCCTGGGGGCTCGACATCCTCGGCCCCTTTCCCCGTGCCACCGGGGGCTTCGAGTACTTGTATGTGGCCATCGACAAGTTTACGAAGTGGCCAGAAGTGGAAGCAGTGAGGAAGGTGACAGCACAATCAGCCATCAAGCTCTTCAAGGGAATTGTTTGTCGCTTTGGTGTTCCTAACAGGATCATCACCGACAACGGTACCCAGTTCACGAGACACGCCTTCATGCAGTATGTCGAAGACCTTGGCGCCAAGGTCTGTTTCGCTTCTGTTGCTCACCCCCGAAGCAACGGTCAAGCTGAAAGGGCAAATGCTGAAGTGCTGCGTGGGCTCAAGACGAGAACTTTCGACAGGCTGCGCAAGTGCGGCAAAAACTGGATCGAGGAGCTGCCAGTGGTTCTTTGGTCGATCAGGACGACGCCAAATCGAGCTACTGGCCAGACGCCTTTTGCTCTAGTTTATGGAGCAGAGGCAGTTCTCCCCACGGAACTCGTATACGGGTCACCTCGAGTGCTCGCTTACGATGAGCTTGAGCAAGAGCAACTGCGGCAAGATGACGCTGTGCTCCTCGAGGAGGATCGTCTTCAGGCTGCTGTGAGAGCTGCTCGCTACCAGCAAGCTTTGCGTCGCTACCATAGCCGCAAAGTTAATGCCAGAAGTCTCGAGGAAGGCGACCTTGTTCTTCGGCGCGTTCAGTTGGCCAAGAATTCAAACAAGTTGACGCCGAAGTGGGAAGGCCCTTATCGGGTGAAACGAGTCACCAGGCCCGGCGCTGTCCGCCTGGAGACCGGGGATGGCATTCCAGTGATCAATTCCTGGAACATTGAGCATCTCCGTAAGTTTTTTCCATAAGGCGCGGTTGCCGGGCCCTTCCCCGGCAACCACCTTTTGTACAAGTCTTGCCGCTGTTGCATGTAATCCTTTGTACAAAGCCAGGCGCAGACCCTGTGCATAAATAAAGCTTTTGTATTTCGCAGTTTTTGACGATTTCATGTTTACTTTTGTTTTGCATGATTATCTGACATACTGTGCAGTACAGCCTCCCCGGTAAGCATTAACGAGCCGCCAAGCTCCTATATCTTTATTTTCTCTTCTTTCTTTTTCTCAAAAAGACAGAAGCTTCCCTCGCGCACAAGTTTGCCGGGGGGGGGGGATGGGATAATGATATGGACCAGGCGTCGTTCAAAGAAACTTTGCCTTGCCGGGTAGAAGGCAGCGGCAAGCAGTGACAAGACCTTGCCGCGGAGAGATCAGCGACAAAGCTAAGTGCCAAAGTTTGAATAACCAAATTCTTTTTTATTTTCAAGGTTATTTTCCTTGAACGATACTACTCTTTGTATGGAAAACCTGCGCGCGACGGAACCTAAGCGTAATCGGTCGCACCCTTACCTTGTTTCGAGTCCGCTCAACAACCTAAGTGGCCGCACTGAGCGCGACAAGGTTGCTTGCCGGCAGCGGCACCGCCAGCAGGCTGCTGGAGTCCCGCACCCAGCGTTCGCGGTGATGGTGCGCGCACCGGCAAGTTTCCTATAAGCGTAGGGCAAGTACACACAAAGAAAGAAATTGCTCAAGGGAGATGACATGCATTAACTTCAAAATATTGCATGTTATATTACAAGATAAGTTGCCGCGGCTTAAACAGATTGTTCTTTAACATGTCTAGCGGCGGCAAGGAGGGAGAAGAATGGGCTCTCTAATTGCGGTGCTCGCCTTCGACTCTCTGGATTTGGTCCACCCTCTCCACGATGAGCGCGACAAGGGCCTCTAGTGGTGCGGGGTCGTATCCCTTCGGCAAGCTTTTGAAGATGTTGCTGAAGTCGACGCCCGGGTTTCTGTATGCTATCTTCACCAACAACCTCCGGAGAACTCCCCGGCAAAGCCTGCGTGACTCGTCGGCCAGTTGAGCCTTGTGATTGACTTGGAGCTGTTGGAGTGCTTCTACTACTCCGTCGAAGAACTCGGCTAGCTCGACGCTAGCTTGCGTGTTCTTGTCGGTGGAGTACCCGAAGTCCGGCACCTTCAGGGCAGTCAGCTCCTTGTCGATGTCCTCGGCTGCACTGGCAAGCCTGTCTGTGAAGATCCCCACGTTATCCCTGAACTTCTTGTGGGTTGCAATAGCGTCTTGAAGCAGACCCTTTTCCTTCTGGAGCTCTGCCATTAGAAGCCCTTTGCGCTTTCTGGTGGTGTCGAGCGTCTCTTTCAGCGTGGTCAGTTTCAGCTTCAGGTCTGCTCTGGAGTCATTGGCGGCGGCAAGCAGATTGTTCTTCTTGGCTATGGTAACTTGCATCTCCGCCAAAGTGTGGGTCACCTTTGCCCTCTCACTTTCAAGCGTTGAGAGCTTGTCACCGTTTGCCTTGAGGGCGGCCTCTAGTCTTGCCACTTTCTCCTCCATTTCCTTCCTGTTCACTTCTGCAGCAGCAACAGCGTTGGTGGCCTCCACCAACTTGCTGGCGTACTCTTGGGCCAAGGCTTTGATTTCCTTCTGGTGTTTTTGTGCCTGCCCCTGGGTCCGCTCTGCGACAAGTCTTGCCACCTCCTCGTCTTTCTGTTGGAGGGTTTCGGCAAGTTTCCTCTTGCGCTCGGCAAGTTCTTCTTCGTGGGCATCAAGGTCCACTTTCCGCTGGTTCAGATCACCGGCCCGAGCAGACAACTCCTTGGCGGTCTCCTCCTGTTTTTGTTCAATATCTTGCTTCATCAGGAGGAGGGCCTGCCGTTCTTCGGCCAGCTGTGCCCGCTTGGCCTCTAACGCATTAAGAGATCGCGCGCGGACATCCGCCAAGATCTCCGCGCGCCTCAACATGTCAGCTTCGGCCTTCTCGATGAGCGCCTCCCTGGAAGCTAGTTTTTCCCGTCGGGCGCGATGAAGATTCAGCAGCTTTTGAAGCAGTTGCTCCTCTTCAGACGTGCTGCTACTGCTGGCGCCTGGCGCATCCACAAGCTGGAGCCCGGCCGCGGCAAGGATCTCCTCGTCCACAACATCCTCCTCGGTTGGCGCTCTGGAGCCCACTGTCCAGGGGAGGCTGACGTAGACGTTCTCGCCGACCCGGACGTATTTGCTTGGCGGAGGCGAGTTGGGCGCTGCCGCCTCGTCAGTGGTTGAAGGACCCGTGGTCGGAGTAGCGCCTGGCGCTCCTGAGGCCTCAGGGCCGTCAGTACGACCAGCGGCTCCCTCGCCGGCCTCCTCAGCAGCCTTCTGGGCGGCCTCAGCTTCAGCAGCCTTGGCGGCTTCATCGGTGGGCGCCTTGGCGGTATTATCCTCAGCGGCCTTGCCGGCCTCTTCGGCAGCATTGGCGGTTTCTTCGTCGGCAAGCTTGTCGGTTGCCAGCTTGTCGGCCTTGGCAGCGGCGGCCTTGGCGGCCTCGTCGTCGACGGCCCCTGTGGTGTTCTCCTCGGCAGAAGAGTCAATGTTCATTGGCTCCACCGAGGAGGGCTCTGCCAACCCGAGAAGTAAGGCAAAAAGAGCTTCAGGAAGAAATTCAAGAAGACAAAAGAAAGAAAGCAGAAAGAGTTTTGCAGCAAGTGGGTTTACCCGTGTTGAGCTCAAGAGCGGTGGGCTCCCCTCCCCCGTCAACATTTGTCATTGGGGTGGGGTCGCCAGCGCTGGTGCTTGGCACTTCGGCGCTTGCCGGCTCCTCTTCATGGCTCGGCTCGCTAGTGGGAGCCCTTACGGGAGATCTTCTCCTTGGCGGTGTGGTCGAGGGGGGTGGTACTTCTGGAGCACCTTCAGATGGCTCCACTTGCTGCTCCTCTCCTACACGCCCAAAGATGTCAGTAACAAAATGCTTGTTCCTCAGCGACCGCCAGCGAAAGGTAGTTGAAATACTAACGCTGGGGGCTGCAACGAGGGCTGGGCTCCGAGCTGGTCGGGACGGTCTCAGACGCTCTCCCGGTGGTTGCCGTGGGCTCATCTTCGATGACCACCACAGTCTTGCTCGTTGAGACCTTAGCTCTCTTCCTTGTCCTCTCCGCCAAAGTTTCCTCCCTGCGGAAGCAAGGCCGGAGCGCGACAAGTGAGGACAGGAACAAAACCTTACAAAGATTGAGGGTCGCGGCAAGTGAACTTACTCTTCCTCGTCGTCCTCTTCGCTGAGAGCGGAAAAATCAAAGTCCGCCTCCGTGTGAGGAGGGGGAGGAGGGGGAGCTGGGCTCCTTGGCCGCTTGGCGGGGGTAGTAGCAGTGGTCTTTGATGACCCTGCTCCAGTTGCCGGGGCCGCGTGAGACACTCCCGCAGCACCAGCCCTTGCCGCGGTCGAGCGCGTCGAACGGCGCTCCGGCGGTTGTTGAACTTCTTGCCGCTCAGCCACTTTGCCAAGCCTGCGAAGGCGTTTCCTCCTCAGAGGGGCTGGGGACCCTGACTGCGGTGGGCTTTCGGTGCTCTCCTCGGAAGAGGAGCCCTCATCCTCCGAGCTGCCTGACTCGTCGGCAGGCTGGCTTGGCCCGACATCCTTGCCGGGTGCGGCGAGCTCGCCCTTCCCGGCAAGCATCCCCTGCTCGGCAAGGCTCTCCTTTTGTGCCTCGTCGAGCTCCGCCAAAGTATAACCAAAATCGCCAGCTTCCCTGGCGAGCCTGTCCTCCTCCACTCTTCGAGCAATGAATTCTATTTCTTGCTCAGTGGTGTTGCGGACGAGCCACTCTTCCACCCGGACCTGCTTTTCGACCGTGGAGTCAAAGAATCGCCGCACGTCTTCTTCGAGCGGCACGTCCCAAATTGCTTCAACGCTGTGCACATTGCAGAGTGGCATCATAGCGATGATTGCACTCAATGCGGAGTTGTTGCAAAGGGGCACGATGTGCTTCGGCAGCGTGAACGCCTTGTCGCGCTTTTCTGGATCTGTCTCTTGCTTGAACAGTTCTCGCATGAAAAAGTCGTGCTGCAGAACTGTGAAGTTGTTGATCAGTCCAGGGCGCAGCCGCATGATATCGGCTGGGTTCTTCCAATCAGAGGCCGGCCTTCCTCTCTGCTGCAGAGGAGCAATGCGGCGGCGGAGGAAATCTGCGCCAACCATCCCTATGGTGAGCCCGGCCTCCCTGAGCCGTATGATCCTGGCAGCGGCAATCTCCAGCTTTTTGTCCTGGGGATCCAGATCGCTCCAGTCTGTGCCACGCACTGCTGGGGTCTTGCGAAGCTCACAGTATGGTGGCGGCTCGTCGTCAATGATCCAACACCATTCAGACCGGATTTCTCCCCATCTTGGGCGGAGATCCCCCTTCAGATAATGCTCCTTGGCGCCCAATCTTGAAACGAACGAGACACCAACAGTGAGAGGCTCCCCCTTTTCAGCACGGGGAGTGAAGTAATGCCTGAACAGCGCGGTGTTGGGTGCGACGCCGACGAAGTTCTCGCACAGATGCGCAAATATCGCCATGGTGGATACGGCATTCGGTGTGAGATCCAGCAGACGGAGGTTGAAGGTGTACATGACGTCGCTGAAGAAATCCGAGTACGGTGGGCAGAGCCCGCACCAAAAATAGCAAGCGAAGAAGGGGTACTTGCTCACTTCGCTCTCGTCGGTGGCTGGGCGAACGCGGGTGGCCGGATGCGCCTTGGTCCTCGCGGCCCACATGCCTTGGAACTTGGCCTTCAGATCCGCCCCCGTGAGCGTCGGAGCGAAGAGCGCGTACTTCTGCCTCTTCATCTGCGCCTGGGTCTCCGTCCATGAGGACTTCCCTGTCTTCCCCTTTTCTCCTTTGGGAGGCATGGCGAAGGCGGAGCTGAGGACCGAGGGAGATGCGGACGCGCGCGGTGGCGGAGGATTGGGAAACCGCTTTTGTTTTAGAGCGGAGGAAGAAGAAGGCGGAGATTTGGAGATCGAGAATGGTGAGAGGGGTGTGCGAGTGCTTCTGCAGGTCCCTCCTTTTATGGGGAAAGATGCGGAACCATCCGCCCCTTCGTCATTCGAGATGGCTGCGCACGCTTCCCACGCTCTGCGTTCAACGCGCGACGCGTGGGAGAGCGTGCAATTAAACAGCATAGGGACGTTTCGGCTTATCCTAGCCACGCGTGCCCGTGCACTGTTTGGGCCTGGCCCATCAACGCCCGGCACATTGTGTGGCCCAGGCCCGGGGGCTCCTGTCGGTGTACTAGAATAGGGGTACCCTAGTACCCCGTACTTGTGCACGGGCAGTAGTAGCATCCCGCGGCCAGGCTTGCGGGAGGACAGCCAGAGAGAAGCTCAAGATTATTAAGCCATTCAAGGACAAAGTATACAAAGCAAGAGTTAAGGCCCCGGCAAGAGGAGCTTGCCGGGAGGGACAGCTGAGGCCCAGCCTGGGCATTGCTGAAGCAGAGTACTTGCCGCGGCAAGGTACTTGCCCCGGCAAGTCATTGGCTGCGGCAAGGTATTGGCTGCGGCAAGATAGCGGCTGCGGCAAGGTACTTGCCCCGGCAAGTTACCTTGCACGGCAAGCTATGGGTTGCGCCAAGCTGTCAGGTGCGGCAAGGTCTTGCCGCGGCAAGCGTTACTGTACCACTGTGCTACTATGCTGCTCCGGTGCCTCTGCCAGCGTGGTGCTCTGGGTCCTTCCAAGCGTGCGTGGCAGGGCACTGTGTAGACGGCGGTGCACTGTAGATAGCGTTGCAGCAGCAGGTGGGATAGGCTTTTCCCACGTCCACGACGTCCGGGTACATGTATCTGGACAGCAAAGGCATGGGCATTTAATGCCCTTGTCCCCTGCCGTCAGTGGTAGGTAGGACATGTCATCCTGGTAATAGTGGCCTTACTATAGCAGCTTTCCACCTCTACCTTTACTGTTTGCCACCTGTTGGTGACCCCTTTGTGCGTATAAAAGGAGGCCCATAGGCAACGTGAAAAAGGGGAGGAACTGGAAAAGGGAGAACTCCAGTATTGTACGCAGCTACTCGGTACTGTAGCGCTCCTGGAGCTAGAACAATCATACAGATAATAAACCAAAAAGCAGGAGTAGGGTTTTACGCATCCGTGCGGCCCGAACCTGGGTAAATCTCTCTCGTGCACTGTCGTGTTCTTCGCTAGATTTGCTCTTCGTGCGACCGTCTCTCCCTGCCGAACGTAAAGGGGTCCTTCCCTAGGTCCCATAGGTGATCGCGGATTCGTCCCCGACACTTGTGGCTCCACAACAAGGACTAAAGGCATATCTTTAGTTGTAGGAGTGCTAGCGTCAACGACAAGGACTTTGGATCCTGCCGGAGCTTGTTGCTCACCGGCAAGCTTGGCGTTATCTCCGGCAACTTCCTTGCCGGAAGCTTCTGGGAGCTCTATGGGAAAGTACTTGCCGGTGTTCGACTTTCTTATTTTATTCTGCTGCATCAACGGTGATACAGATGGTTGAGTCAAATGAAGCAAAAAAGTTCCTGGATCCACAGGCAACTTAAGGGCGGCACATTTTGATAGATCATCAGCAATAATGATATTCTCCACACGTGAATGTGCTCTATTTGCAATCCATCAAAGTGCTCTTCCAATTTCCTCACTTCATCAATGTATGGTTCCATCAATGGACTCTAATAATCCTTGTGTACTTCCTTCACAACAAGCTGCGAGTCGCCCTTCATAATGAGCTTTCTAATTCCAAGGTCTACTGCGATCCTGAGACCGGCAAGCAGTCCTTCATACTCAGAAGTGTTGTTTTTTGCTTTCTCCCTCGGAAAGTGTATTTGAAGTACGTACTTGAGGTGCTCTCCAATGGGTGCGACAAGCAGCACTCCGGCACCGGCGCCTTCTAGCGAAAAAGCCCCGTCAAAGTACATAATCCAATCCTGAGTTGTTTCCTTGCTGGGGAGAGAAGTCTCCGGAATCTCTTCGTCTGGCGTTGGCGTCCATTCTGCAATTAACTCCACCAAGGCCCTGCTCTGAATTGTTGAAGTGCTTTCAAACTTGAGATCAAAGCTTGACAATTCCAATGCCCACTCCACAATCCTACCGGTCGCATCTGGATTTCTCAAAATTCTTTGCATCGGAAAGCGAGTGACGAAGGTAATGTGATGTGCTTGGAAGTAGTGGTGCAGCTTCCTTGAGGCCATGAGAAGACCAAAAAGCATTTTTTGCACACCAGAATATCTTGATCTAGCCCCTTGGAGAAGGGAACTGACAAAATAGTCTGTTCATTGCACCACCTTCTTCTTCTACACTACTTGTTGTTCTATTGCATCTGTTTGCTCTCCACTTGAATTGTCGGCACCAGGACTTGCCGGAGAAGATTTTGGCTTGTCACTTGATGGTTCTGCATCTATTTCTCCTTCGTCTTCAGCTTCCCTCTCAGCCACTAGTGCAACACTAACCACTTGATTTGCCGCCAAGTACAACAGCAATGACTCTTGTGGCTTTGGTGCAACGAGTGTTGGTGCAGAGGAGAGGTACTTCTTCAAGTCATGCAGCGCAGCTTCGCTTTTGAAGTCCATTTCATTGGACCTGCCTTTTTCAAAATTTTGAAAAATGGCAGGGCACGCTCTGCAGACTTGGAGATGAACCTGCTCAATATAGCAATGTAGCGGGCAAGACGGCGCACATCCTTGACGCGCTTCAGTCGTTCCATTTTCTCAATTGCTTTGTTCTTGTCCAGATTTGCTTCAATTCCATGTTGAGATGCAAAGAACCCGAGAAGCTTACCGGATGGAATACCAAACACACACTTCTCAGGATTGAGCTTCAAATTGATCTTGCACAGATTTGCAAACGTCTCTTCTAGATCTTGTATAAGTGTTGCCTTGTCCTTGGTTTTGACCACTATATCATCCATGTAAGCTTCCACATTCCTATGCAGCTGGGGCTCAAAACCAATTTGGACTGCTCTTGCAAAAGTCGAACCAACACTTTTCAATCTGAAAGGCATACGTATAAAGCAATACGTGCCACATGGAGTGATAAATGCGGTCTTCTCTTCATCCTCCTTGGACATGAAAATTTGGTGATACATAGAGTAGGCATCAAGAAATGACAGCTGATCACAGCCGGCTGTGGAGTCTACAACCTGGTCAATGCATGGCAAGGGAAAAGGATATTTTGGAAACACTTTATTGATATCAATGTAGTCAATACAAAGTCTCCATTTACCATTTGCTTTGCACACTACAACTGGATTAGCCAACCAAGATGGATGGAGAACTCCTCTGACCAGACATGCTGCTTCTAGCTTCTTAATCTCTTCGCCACTGAACTGTTGCCGTTCCAAAGCTTACTTCCTGACCTTCTGCTTGACGGGCCACGCATGAGCGCATACAACATGGTGGTGCTCAATTACCTCCCTGGGAACACCGGGGATGTCAGATGGTTGTCATGCAAACACATCGACATTTGCCCATAGGAAGGCAATGAGCGCCCTTCCGTATTTGTCATCAAGGGTGGAACCTATGGTGAAAGTTCCTCCCATGCCATCCTCCTTGGCGGGCACCTTCTCAGTTGCTGGTGGAGCTTCTTTGGATTTCTTGGTCTTGCCGGTAGAGCTCTCTGGCACGTCCTCAATGGGAGCGCGACACTCTGAAGAGGTGCACTTGCCAGAGTCCTTGACAGTGGTCTTGCCGGTCTTCTTCCTCCTCTCCCCCCCTGGGGAGCTTTGTCGGTAGGAGCAAGTGACTTGGCGGTGGATGCTAGAACTGCTTCCCGGTAGAGTAGATCAGCGCAAATGAGCGCATACCTCTTGTCAGAATTGATGGTGATAACGCTCATCGGCCGTGGCATCTTCAATGTGTTGTAAGCATAATGGGATGCTACCATGAACTTAGCTAGTGCCGGGCGGCCAAGGATCCCATTATACGGTAATGGAATCTTGACAACGTTGAAGATGATCTTCTCCGTCCTATGATTCAGCTCACTGCCAAATGTCACCGGCAGCGTGATCTTGCCCTTCGACTGGCTTCTTCCTGGATTGATCCCCTAAAATGTGCCTGTCTTCTGAGATCTTCATCAGAAATCTGCAGCCTCTTGATCACATCTGGTGAGATCAAGTTCAAGCCAACCCCACCATCAACCAGCATTTTTGTCAGTTTGAGGTTGGGTATTGTTGGTGAAACCAACAACGGCAAGCACCCGACCGCCATCATGCGATCAGGGTGGTCCTTAGCGTCAAAAATGATGGGCGTGTTGGACCATTTTAGTGGCTTCTAGGCGTTAACCGCTGGTTCTGCCACATTGAACTCATGCACCCACTGGTTGAGTTGGTGGTGAGAGGAGTGCAAGGATGAAAGAACAAGTGCTTCCTTGGTGGTTTTGGTAATTAATGACAACATATATTCTGTTGGACTAATAGTTCTATCTAGTATATTTTAGACAAGTTCAACAGTGGCGTGGCAAGGACAAGAGAATGTGGACCCCCTTCAAAATGATGAGGACATGGATTGGCAAAAGCTCAAGACTCTACATTTTTGATTAAGTGATCCAAGATCACATTGAGTGCGTAGGAAAGACAATACTATTAAAAGGGGATGAGGTTTTGATCATGATCTATTTGCTCAAGTGCTAAGTGATATTGCTCCAAAACACTCAGCCACTTTCTCTATCCTAATCTGTCCAAAACCCAACATTCCAACTCGGTCCCACCGAAACTTCCCTATCCGAACCCACAGAGTTCATCTGGATAATGCCACAGCCAAACCCTAACAAATCGAAGTCACCGATATGGTTCTCTGTCCCACCGGAATGGCTTGGCCAACTCTCTGTAACTTGTTGCAATTATTTCAGTCTCACCTAGTTTTGCAATTGGTCCAACCGAGATGGCCTGCCAAACCTTCTATAACTAGTTGCAATTATTTCGGTCTCATCAAGTTTTGTGATCGGTCCCACCGTGATGGCTTGCCAACCTTTCTATTTCCTTATTGCTTCACTTCGGTCCTACCGATTTGATGTAATCAGTGCCACCGAAATGAGGCTTGCCTTTGCCATTGCATATCGGTCCCTCCAAAATGTTTTCATCGGTCCCACCGAGATTCCTAACGTTCATATCTTTTACATAGGTCGGTGCCACCGAGATTTCTGATCAGTGCCACCGAGTTGGGTCAAAACTGTGTAACGGTTTGATTTTGTGTGGAGGCTATATATACCCCTCCACCCCCTCTTACTAAGTAAGAGATCCATCAGAATCTGCCTACACTTCCACTACTCATTTTCTGAGAGAGAACCACCTACTCATGTGTTGAGATCAAGAGATTCCATTCCTACCATTTGAATCTTGATTTCGAGCCTTCCCCAAGTTGCTTTCCACTCAAATCCTTCTTCCACCATTGCCAAATCTATGAGAGAGAGTTGAGTGTTGGGGAGACTATCATTTGAAGCACAAGAGCAAGGAGTTTATTGTCATCACATCGTCTATTACCTTTTGGAGAGTGGTGTCTCCTAGATTGATTGGGTGTCGCTTGGGAGCCTTCGACATGATGTGGAGTTGAACCAAGAAGTTTGTAACGGCAAGGAGATCGCCTGCTTCATGAAGATCTACCCGAGGGAGGCAAGTCCTTTGTGGGCGATGGCCATGGTGGGATAGAAAAGGTTGCTTCTTCATGGACCCCTCGTGGGCGGAGCCCTCCGTGGACTCGTGTAGCCATTACCCTTTGTGGGTTGAAGTCTCCATCAACGTGGATGTATGATAGCACCACCTATCGGAACCACGCCAAAAATCACAGTGTCTCCATTACGTTTGCACACTCCATTTCCCATCCCCTTTACATTCTTGCAAGTGCATGCTTTACCCTTTTCACTGCCTATACTCTTTCCATGCTTGTATGAAATGTATTGGGTGCCCTTTAACTTACGCTAAACTCAAACTTAACTTGAAGAATCCTAAAAACTGCCACTTGTGATTGTTAATGGTCTAATCACCCCCCTCTAGACCCCTCTTCTCGATCTTTCAATTGGTATCAGAGGTTTGGTCTCCCTTGCTTTGGTTTAATGGCCATTGGAGGAAGATGGATGAGTCTACGTTCAGGATTATTAGACATAGAGTGCCTATTCTTAATGGGGAGCTTTATGGTGCTTGGAAAATTGAAATGCTTGATATCTTCAATGAATATAATTTGAGCAAGTATATTCTTAGCCCTTATGTGCCTCCTATTGATCCTTCGCATCCACCCCCGATGAATATCTTGACATGGTTTGAAATCTTAGGACTATCAATCTTATCATTAGAGGATTACCTAGAAATGTCCTTGCATGCTTACCAAACTTTGAATGCGCATATACTATATGGAATTATCTTGAGGAACGCTTTCCAAATTATTCCTTGAAAAGTCACAATGTAATTCTTCAAAAGTCCATTGATTTTCATAAGATGAAGCCTAGTGATCCTAAGTTTGATAAATGTCTATTTGAGATCTGTGATCTTATCACCGGTACAGCGAGCTGCTATACAAACGGTTTTTAACCCCTTTCCGCGACGGCATTTTAAACCGTCGCCTAGCTAGTGTGTGCGATTAGGGGGGGGGGGTCCTTCCCACACGACCCAGAAACCATCGGGGATAGGGAGTAGCAATGCATACGTTTTGCATAACTAAGCGTATGCGTTGCCGGCATGTATCCCAAACGCTTGTCTTCAGACAACTATTTGTGATATCTCGCATATCCCAAACGCTCCATCCTTGCTACTCGTTTGTGCTCACATTACCATCGCAGTCGGTATTCTGTGGTGCAACGTTTATGATGCGTGCCACATCAGAAACAGTTCATGATTGTAAAGCGTGTATGATAAGGCGACTATCACAAACATTTATTTTTCTCGCACCATTCGTGATATTGTCTGACATCACACACACTTTGCAAATGGCAACTGTGTGCATGGTTACACACGTTTCCTCTCCGTGAACCATGTTGGATTATGATGTATATCACACATGTTCTGCTTTACAGACCGTGTGCGCCATAATGACCTGCAGAGCATATTTTTGCCCTAATTTAATTGCTGCTATTTAAATTTTTGCCGAATTTCAATTTGAAAGTAGGCTATAACTTCATTCATATCCGTCAGGTTCAACAACCAATGCATTTTTCGAGTCACAGGTACATATGTTCAAGAATTACAACAAAAAAAGAATTACATAAGTACCAAATAAGGAATGATGAACCAGGGTTGTATACTTGCACTATTAAAGATGGTAAAGAAAGAGGTGAAAGACATTCTGGTTGCTGAACAAGGTGAAGCGGAATGCCCCCATCGTGCTCTCCTCCATGTAGAAGGCATGCACGACTCTAGTCCAACCCCTTGTGATGGTCGGCCGCCAATCATGTAGTTTGAGAGGTAATCTTGAGTAAGCTGTGTTGGGAACCACTGCAAATGAAAAAGATTCAGACATTGTCATCTAACACAACTCATTACGGGCAGTAAAAAGAAGGCTACAGAGTTCTTACTTACCATGCTGCAGTTCACTGTTATCTTGGATAAAGTGTAAACAAGTAGTTTAATTGACATCTTTTGACCCATTTTACTAACAATCTTTATCAGTTTCCTCACTTGATGCTGATTCATGAATATCTCATTGCCCCATATGTAGAAAGGGTCGAAGCGCAGATCTTTACCAATGACAGATGTACCTAAAAGCACCAAGTTAATATTAGAAGCTAAACAATAATTGAACTATGATGTAGTACAACGCTCCCTCTATTCCATTATATAAGATCTTATTACATCCAATATACTCACATATTGGATGAATTAACATCTTATATTATGGGGCGGATGGAGTTTATTACATTGATACAAATATCAGCTGATTAACTGCAGTTAACTGCTGTTGTGTTGATGTTGTTCTTGTTGCTCCTGCTCTTCTATGTAGATCTAGACATCATCCGAACATTAAGGTAACACTCTTTCTTGTTTCTATATAGCCTAGGATTGCATATTTAGTCATTCAATACAATGCATGTTGCTATGTAGCCTCAAATATATTTGATATGGCCCTAGTTAACCTACTGATAAATGGGTTACAAATATATTCAGTGAAATGTCCGATTCGATGATTAATCCCTTATCGGCCCCAGCCTATATGGTACCAGCTACCAATATCCTGAACAGTGAGTATATATAAGCAATGGGATGAAACTAACCTTGATGGAAAACAGCAGTTGTTACCAATATTGTCATGTGTGAGTACATTTAAAGGCATGTTAAGCACAACAGGCTAAATATCAACCAAATATATCCATGGTAGACAACATAATCTCCAAATGATAGCTTCAGTGTGCAGGTTTAACCACGCTAGTTAAGCAAAATAAGAAGTGGAAAGGTGTGTTAACTGCAACAGACATAACATTTAAAAACAAGCAAATATAGTCTTTCAAACTGGTATTGTGCAGGTCTAAAGTACACTAGTTATTGTTAAAAAATGGAAAGGTGTGTTAAATACAACATCCTTAAGAGCAACCAAATATCGTCATTGATAGTGGTATTCTTGAAACTGTTATTGATGAAATTGGACTACACAGTAAATAGTTGCACATATAGAGAATCACATTGTGAATAACTGGAATAAACAAGGCATAAGGCCATCTCTAGGCGATCCCCAAAAAGTTAACAGAGTAAAACCCTTAGTGGAGTATATATACTCCAACAATTTTTGGCCGTTTCTAGTCGATCCCCTAAACTTAATGGAGTAAACTTCAATTTGATCAAGTTCAAAGCAGGTTCAACCAAAAGTAGCATCCATTCAAACATAAACATAGATAATTTTGCATAACCAAACATAAAACATAAATTTACACTAAACTAAACTACTTTCGGTTGAAGTGGAGGTCGAGCCAATCCTTCCTCGCCAGGTACGGTGTGCCGCGAGCCGGGTCCGAGCCGGTGCCGTCATCGGGGTCATTGGGGAAGACACTCCTCCACTCGTCGACGTCGATCTCCTCGTCCTCGCCGCCCTCGCATCGTTGTCCTCGTCGCCTTCGACCTCGTCATCATAGAAGAGCAAGATAACCTCGCCACCCTCTGCGCAGGCAAAGATCATCTGCTCCACCTCCATGAGCTCTGGGTGCTACCGGCAGAGCTCTTGCATGTAGGCCTCGTCGGCGGCCTCGGTCTCGAGGAGCTCCCTCGCCTCGCAGTCCTCCCACGCCCAAGCCGAGCTCACCAACCCCAGCTCCGGTGGGGCGAGGTCGACCAGACGTCTGCTGAAGGGGAAATTGAGCATAGCCGCCACGCCGTGGTAGCGGACCTGCCAGCGGTCATACTCCATGGCCACGAGCTCAGCCACGTGGAAGCTACCGAGCCACCGGTGGGTGTGGGTCTCCCGATCCGTAATCTCGATGACCAACGTCGCCCATCGCCACTGCCGGACCCTGAGATAGGACCTTGTCGGCAGCTGGGCCCGAGGGAGGACAGGGAGGTCCTCGAACTGGCATAGGGGCATGATACGTCTCCAACGTATCTATAATTTTTGCTTGTTCCATGCTGTTATATTATCATTCTTGGATGTTTTACAATCATTTTATAGAAACTTTATATCATTTATTGGGACTAACCTATTGACATAGTGCCCAGTGCCAGTTGCTGTTTTTTGCTTCTTTTTACTTCGTAGAATATCAGTACCAAATGGAGTTCAAACGCAGCGAAACTCTTTGGAGAATTTTTATGGACCAGAAGACACCCAGTGGGCCAAAGATGTAGCAGAGGGGAGGCCCGAGGTGGGCACAACCCACCAGGGCACGCCTGGGGGGCGGGGGTTGTGCCCCCCTCGGTGACCTCCCGCACCGCCTCTTCGCCGTATAAATTGCCAAATATTCTAGAAACCCTAGGGGAGTCGACGAAACAAAATTCCAGCCGCCGCAAGTTCCAGAACCACGAGATCCAATCTAGACACCATCACAGAGGGGTTCATCATCCTCATTGGTGCGTCTCTGGTGATGTGTGTGTAGTTCATCATAGACCTACGGGTCCATACACAGTAGCTAGATGGCTTCATCTCTCTCTTTTGATTCTCAATATAATGGTCTCTTGGAGATCTATTTGATGTAACTCTTTTTTTGCGGTGTGTTTGTTGGGATCCGATGAACTTTGAGTTTATGATCAGATCTATATCCATGAGTATTATTTGAGTCTTCTTTTGATCTCTTATATGCATGATTATTTATAGCCTCATATTTCTTCTTCGAATCTTTGGTTTAGGCGAATTAGATTGATTTTTCTTGCCATGGGATGAGGTGCTTTGTGATGGGTTCGATCGTGCGGTGTTCTTTCCCAGTGATAGAAGGGGAAGCAAGACACGCATGTATCATTGCTATTAAGGATAACAAGATGGGAGCTATTCCTATATGAATAGATATCGTCTACATCATGTCATCGTTCTTATTGCATTACTCCATTTCTCCATGAAATTAATACACTAGATGCATGCTGGATAGCGGTCGATGTGTATAGTAATAGTAGTAGATGTAGGCAGGAGTCGGTCTACTAATCTTGGACGTGATGCATATATATTGGTCATTGCCTTTGATATCGTCATAATTATTCGATCTTCTATCAATTGCCCAACAGTAATTTGTTTACCCACCGTGTGCTATTTTCTTGAGAGAAGCCACTACTGAAATCTACGGCCCCCGGGTCTATTCTTTATCATATTTGCTTTGAGATCTATTTTTATTCGCTTTTGTTTTCAGATCTATTATTCCAAAAACCCAAAAATACCTTGCTGCACTTTTTTATTACATACTTTATTTCACGTTTTATCGAGAGCTATCTATCCAATCTACCACAATTTTATCTATCTTACCGTGGAGGGATTGACAACCCCTCTTACACGTCAGGTTGCAAGTATATGTTCTTTGTGTGCAGGTACTATTTACATAGTGTTGCTTGGTTCTCCTACTGGAATGATACCTTGGTTTCAGAACTAAGGGAAATACATACCGTAGCTGTGTTGCATCATCCCTTCCTCTTTGGGGAAATACCGATGTAGTTCAAGCGACATCAAAAGGAATTTCTGGCGCCGTTGCCGGGGAGACATCATCAACATCTATCAGGTTTCCAATCACAAATCTCATCTCCTTGCAATTTACATTATTTTCCATTTTCCTCTCATTTTCATCTCCCCCACTTCACAAAAAAAATTCCGTTTTACTCGCCCTCTTTTTCGTTCACCGTTTTCTTGTCAGATCTCTTATTTGCTTGAACTTGTCACCATGAGTGACTTTGGTATGGCAGAAACAGATGATGGCCTAACTCCTAAAATTGGACGATCTGGCAATCTAGATGCTAAAACTTTTATTTTGGGGCAAGGGAACGTTATGGGAAAAGAACATATCCAAGAATTTTTCAATAGTGTTGGAAATTTGACTCTTGATGATACTCCTATACTTAAAAGAACTAAATCTTATGCGGAAGCTATTTCAGCACTAGTCCTGAAACTTGAAAATAGATTTATCTGTACCCACCCTACCTTGCAGAGATTGTTTTATGAGCTACCCATTATAAAGGATCCTAAAGCAAAAAAAAATAGCTACCCTTGTTCTTATGAATGAATTTGACTACATAGTACGGGAAGCTAGAGAAATCTTTAATTTTTATCGTATAAGCCATGAAAAACCGGTGGCAAATGAGATCCTTTATAATAGTGATTATATGTTGAGACATTTGCCTGGAAATAACCAATTTTTTATGAGAATCTTAAAAAGGAAATCCTCGTTTTAGATATAATCCAACAAGTTTTCATTGATGTTAATCAATAATGTTCTTGGATTGTTGCCAGAAATCAAAGGGGATACATAGACGGGCAACTTGATAATGCTAAACTTTCTATGGATAATGTGTTTCAAGTTATTTTTGCAAAACCTCCTGACAAGAACACATCTACGGAAAATAAGAAGAAATATGACAATACTTGAATCTATGCTTTATGCCTAGCTAGGGGCATAAAATGATAGCGCTTGTTGGGAGGCAACCCAATGAATAAAATTTATTTTTTCCTTTTTATTTCTGTTCTTGAGTGTTTGCACAATTATGCCTCTGTTATGATTGTGTTTTTTATGTTTTAATTAGTATTTGTACCAAGTAAAGCCTTTGGGATAGCTTTGGTGATAGTTGATTTGATCCTGTTGAAAAACAGAAACTTTTGCGTCCAGTAACAAACTTTTGCGACGAAAAATTCTGAATTTTTTACACAAGATTGATATACAAATTTCCTATTTTGTCCAAATGTGTCAGCATTTTTGGAGTTAAGGAAGTATGAGAACAATTCACATCTTTACAAACTGTTCTATTTTTGACAGATTCTATTTTCTTTGCATTATGTGCTTATTTTGATGAATCTATGGATTGTATCGAGGAGTATAAGCCATGGTAAAGTTAGCATACAGTAGATATAATGCAATAACAAAATTTGAATGGGTTTTCTATAGTACTTAAAGTAAAGATTGGTTTTCTTATACTAATGGATCTCACAAAGGTTTTGTTAAGTTTTGTGTGATTGAAGTTTTCAAGTTTTGGGTGAGATCGTGATGGATGAAGGAATAAGGAGTGAAAAGAGCCTATGCTTGGGGATGCCCCATGGCACCCAGAGTTAATATTCAAGGAGAACCAGGCAACTAAGCTTTGGGATGCCCCGGAAGGCATCCCCTCTTTCTTCTAACGACCATCGGTATTTTACTTGGAGCTATATTTTTATTCATCACATATCATGAGTTTTGCTTGGAACGTCTTGTATTATATGAGTCTTTGCTTGTTTTGCTTCCTATTTTTTCACAAGTATCCTTGCTGGACACACCTATTTGAGAGAGCCAAAATTATGCTATGATTTGTTAGAATTGCTCTATATGCTTCACTTAAATTGTTTGAGCTATGAAATTGCTCTAGTGCTTCACTTATATCTTTTTGAGCATGTTTTTCTTTAATATATTTGAAGAAATGCTCTCATGCTTCTCTTAGATTAATTTGAGAGTTATTAAAAAAAATTTGAAGAAATTCTCTCATGCTTCACTTATATTATTTTGAGAGACAGAAAATTTTATGCTCATGTTCTTCACTTAGATTTGTTTGAGCTTGTCAAAAGCAATTGCAATATATGAAACTAGTCCCAAAGTGATAGATATTCAAGAGGGATATAATAAAAAATTTCATGAAGATCATTGGACAAAATAAACTTGATTCTTTGTAATAGTTTCGAGATATGATGATAGTGATATGTGAGTCATGTTGGTGAGTAATTATGCTTTAGTAAGAATATTGGTGTTAAGGTTTGTGATTCCCTATGCTAGCACGAAAGTCAATAGTTATGAAATGAAATTACATCCTACTTTTGGTGCATTATTCTGTGTTAGTTATGCTTAATGCTCTCTTATGAGATTTTTTTGTTTCTTGGTTGGTTGCTTCTCAATCTTTTTGCTAGCCTCCACTGGTACTAAGTATAAATACTACTTGTGCATCCAAAATCCTTAAACCTAGTTTTGCCATATGAGTACACCATACCTACCTATATGAAGTATTTCCATGCCGTTCTAAGCAAATTTGTATGTGCCATCCCTAATTTTTAAAAATAAATTTCATTTTTGTGTGCCCGTACTGCTCATGAAGTGGCAGGGGGTGGCCAATATTTTCTATGCTAGATGTGTTATTCTCAAGATGAGTGTTTATTCACTTGTCATTGCACGAGAGTGCGGCAGTAATAGGGATGCCCAGACCTTAAATGAAAAAGAAATTTACTTTATGTTATCAAATTATTAATTCCTTGGAAAATGTTGGTATGGACGGTACCCGTGGATACGACTAGCCATGGAATGTGAAAGAATGGTAGAAAAAGGAATAAACTTTATTTTCTGTTTGGGAACCGCCTATGATATATCTAGCATTGAATGTGTTGGGAATTACTCGGTCGTTTTCGTTGACGGGAAAAGTATGCCTCTCAAAAAAAATTATCTCTCAATTTAAGCTTTGAGCTCTGGCACCTCTACAAATCCCTACCTCCCTCTGCGAAGGGCCTATCTATTTACTTTATGCAATTTTATTTTTATTTGAGTCTCCATCTTCTCTTATAAAGCACCAACTAAGGGGCACTATGATCGTACTTGAGCATTAGATGTAGCTAATATGCGAGTGTGTTTCATGAATGGATCAATGATTAAGCATGATGGGCTAGGGATAACTTTCTTTAGTGTTGATATTTTGAAACACATGGTTGCTTGTTGATAGGATTGAGTATTGAAATGTTCATGTCAAACCTAGACTATTGCTTTGAACCATATAAAAGTCCAAATGTCCATGCTACAAAAGAAAAGAATATGTCATGAACATGTTAGGCAGCATTCCACATCAAAAATTCTGTTTTTATCATTTACCTACTCGAGAAAGAGCAGGAGTTAAGCTTGGGGATGTTGATACGTCTCCAACGCATCTATAATTTTTGCTTGTTCCATGCTGTTATATTATCATTCTTGGATGTTTTACAATCATTTTATAGCAACTTTATATCATTTTTTGGACTAACCCATTGACATAGTGTCCAGTGCCAGTTGTAGTTTTTTGCTTGTTTTTTACTTCATAGAATATCAGTACCAAACGGAGTCCAAATGCATCAAAACTTTTTGGAGAATTTTTATGGACCAGAAGACACCCAGTGGGCCAAAGATGTACCAGAGGGGAGGCCCGAGGTGGGCACAACACACCAGGGCACACTTGGGGTCCTAGGCCTGCCCAGGGGGGTTGTGCCCCCCTCGGTGACCTTGTCGGATTCAGGGCTCTGCAGACCCAAGAAGGTTCAAACTCTGGGGCGTGTGTGAAGATCTCAACCTCGCAAGCCTTGAGCTCATCGCCCTATAGCCTAGCCTCGCCAGATACACGCTCGAACGGGGAAGAAGATGGACATGGCAGTTTACCCAGGTTCGAGCACCTTGCGCTGTAAAACCCTACTCCTGCTTTGTGGTGGATTGGCCTCACGAGGATGTTGAGGATGAACTAGTACAGTCGGTGAGCTGCCTCGTGAGGGCTCGGGGGTGAGAATGAGTCGACCCCTTCTACGGTGGTGGCTAACGTATATTTATAGTGGCCTTGGTCCTCTTCCCCCAAAACTTAGGCGGGAAGGGATTCCACAACGACCAATTTGAAAGGGGACAAGAGGTACATCCCATCCTGACTAAAGGTGGTCTTCTCCTGCAAAGCTTCTGGTCGTGACACAGCAGTGGGCTCGGCGATGACATCCATCCTGCTGAGCTCGTGGTCTTGGTCTCGTTGCACTGGAATGGAAACCTTTGGGGGATTCCTTGGGAACCCGCATCTATCCTTGCTCCCTTAGCACCGAAAGGGAAACTGTCTCCTCTGCGCCCGCTGGCACCCGCCTGGCCTTGGTCATCATGGCTCACATCATCGTAGCCTCGTGAGGCTGGGTACCTGCATAGAAATCTCCGCTCCTCGGGAGGCCGCCCCCTCTTGAGGTATTGGTGTCATCGGCCTCGCGAGGCCGGGGGGCCCTCGCGAGGGTCTTGTCTTGAAGGTCTTGCCGCTGGGCCATACTAGGCCATCGAGGAAGGCACGTCGTGGGCCGCAGGCAGGCAAGTCTGGGTACCCTGGTTCCCAGAACGCCGACAGTAGCCCCCGGGCCCAAGGCACGCTCGGGCTGGATTCGAGGCGAAGCCAAGGGGCAAGGGCGAAGTGCCGCGGTCCCCAACTGCCTGCGGGCCAGGCTGACGCGTGGCGCTTGACGGGACGAGGATGCCTCCACTTCCCCACATCGCCTCGGGCAACCACCCAGGCTGACAAAAGGCTGGCGCACACCCGCAGAGCCATCATTGCCCTGCTGCGCGCTTGCCTTCTGCCCCTCCTCCTCCTCGCAAGCTTGTGCCTCCTTTGCCGGATTCCGCGCCAGCTCCAATCCACCTCGCCGCCATGGCCCCCAAGAAGAAGAGAGGCAGGGCTCTGGCAATGACGGATCCCCCGATAGGGCTGGAGCCCACGCTGGGCCGGTCCACCGTGATCAACCACGAGGGGCTGGACAAGGTCCGGCCCGCGATTGCCACCGACTCCAATGAGTGGAGGGCGACGAAGATCTGGCAGGCCTCCCAGTCTTTGGCCGACATAGAGGCTACCAATATCCCTCTCCATCTTCATGCCCTTTTCTCCGGTCTGCTGCCGCCATTCTCCGACTTCTTCAACGTCGTGCTTACGCACTACCAAATCCACGCGCTGCCCCTGGATCCCGGGTCCATCGTCCTTCTCTCCGCCTTCGCGTTCATGTGCGAGGCCTTCATGGGGATCGCCCCATCCGTGGCACTGCTCCGCCACTTCTTCTCCCTCCAGATGGTCGTTGATGGGTAGCGCTCGGGGTGCGTGTCGCTTCGGGCGGTGGCGGTGACTGCGGGCGCCGGCATCGACCCCACTCTCCACCCGGAGGTGGCAGGATTCAGGAAGCAGTGGGTGTATGTTGATGCCACCATGTTCAGCACCTTGCTCCTGATCCCGACGGCCCCCGCGGAACCGAGCTCTGGCTGGGAGCACGCGGAGCTCATCGACCCACGACTCGCGCAGGTCATGGCCAGGTTGGTCATCTTGAGGTAGGCGGGCGTGACGATGGCGATGGTGGTGAAGGAGTTCGTCCGGCGGCGCATCGCCCCACTCCAGCTCCATTCTCGCCCAATGTGGGCCTTCACCAGTCCCGAAGATGCCATGAGGTTCCAGAAGCCTTCGCTTCACTCCAACACACTGCGCGGGGTGCTTCGCCTCCTGGCTGGCGGGGAGCCCGCCGATCTCCCGTCAGGAGGGTCCCCCCTGTATAATTACCTGAACGGGGGAGCCTTCGCCGGTAAGATGCCGCGCTTCGACAAATGGGGGCTGCTTCCCAAGGACCACGTGGGGCCCCGCGACAACCCCCTGGTGGTGACCCCGGGGTCCGGGGGTCCAAAGGTGTGCGCCGCCCTGACAGCCGCAGGGGGCTTCATGAGTCGCGCGCTCCTGAAGCATCAGTCCCCACTCCTCCGAGCGGTGGAGGAGATGCCTCGCCTGGGGACACGGCCTCCACCCCCGCAGTGGGAGGCCACATGCCAGGCTCTAGCGTGCTGCCCTTCGGTCCTTGCGCATCCCGGAGGAGGAAGGAGTCCAATGGCCGCCGCAGCCCTGCCCTGAGGGCCCTGAAGAGGAGGAGGTGGATTGCCGCGGACGAGTAAGCACCCTGCCTTCCTTGATCCTTGTGTATCATGTTTTTCTGACTCTTGTTCTTCAGGTTCTCCTCTGAAGAAGGAACGGGCGTGTCTTGGGTGCCGCCACCGGAGGGCACCGTTCCCGTCACGACCTCGTGCCTCATGAGCCGCGCGATCGTGCGCAAGGAGGCACCCGCACCCGAGTCGAGTCCAAACCTGGGGGGCCTCGGGCCAGCATTCCCAGCATCCATTCTCACGGGCGGCCTTCGGATTGCGGGGGCAGTGCCTACGGCTCCCCCGCTGATCCTTGCCGGCGGCCGGGCGACTCACGCCACGGCACCATCTTCAAGCAGTGGGGTGAGTCCGTGCCGGGCCTCACCTCGGACCGGAGGACCGGGTGAGGGAGCCCCAGCTCCCGGGCCCTTGCCGGGGGCGGGCGAGTCTTTGCGTGCCTCCTCTACCGACAGGGGCGCGGAGGAAGGCCCCGCCAGGCGTTGGAGCTCGTGCGCGGGCGCAGTGTCGTCCGGCACGGCCTTCTCCAGGAGGCGGTGAGCGCGCTCGGGCGCCTTGGGGTGGAGCTCAGCGACGTCGACACACGCCTTGAGGGGGAGCACTCGCGCCTGGCGCGCGAGTGGCGCCGGCTTGAGGTCTCCCTCAACTTCAGTCGCCTGCAGCTCGAGCACGCTCGCGGGGAAGTGGAGGAGTCCCTTGCGACGGCAAGGGTGGCTCACGATCGTGCCCTGAGGAGGCCCAAGCCGCGGATTGCCGGCGCGAGGCAGCTGAGAGGCACGAGAAGGAGCTTCAAGCTTCGAACGCCGCTCTCGAGCAACAAGTCTCGGTGCGCAAAGCCACGCTTGCCAGCTCGGCGGGCGGGCCTCCGAAGAGTGAAGCAAGGCTCCGCACGCTCGAGGACATGTTGACGCTGGAGGCGCTAGAGCAGAGCCTGGAGCGTGAGCAGCTGGAGGTGATGGAGCGCCAAGTGGCCACTACTGAGGATGCTCTCGCTTCTCAGGAGGCAACGATCCAGAGAGAGGCTGACGAGAAGGTTGCGGGGGTCCGCAAGGCTCTCACTGAGGAATACCGCCAGAAGCTGGAGCTTCAGGAGACTCGCTTCTGCACGCGGCGCAGTGAGCTGAAGGGCGGGGCCGACAACCACAAGGAGAAGCTAGCCGCGGCAGACACTCAGGCCGTGGCCGAGGCTGAGCTATCCTTCCTCTACAAGCAGGTGGAAGGCGTTTCCTCCCTCGTGGAGAAAGCTTCAGACAAGGCGAGCCGAGCCCGGGTGCTGCAGCGCGAGCGCTCCCAGATGTTCGAGGCCCTTGGGCATAGGGCCAACCGGGCTTTGAGCGGCATTTGTGACGAGAACGTCTCCAGCCCTCTTGTTACTAATGATGCCGGTTACCTCAGGTTCTTCACCAAGGTCGTGGAACGCCTCGAAGGTGGAGCTGAGAAGGCGTGCCAGCTCATCGAGGAGAAGAGCCGCAGCCTTCTCTCGCGTGCGTTCTCGTGCGTCTTCAGCCACCTTTTCCACTCCGATCCTGACTTCGACTTCAAGGCCGCGATAGCCCCCGTGCCCAGAGCGATCCAAGGCGCCCTGGCGGACTAGGTGGAAGATCATGTGGATGACCTAATCGCGGAGCTTGCCCCTGCTGACGATGTAGGTTCGCCTGTGATCGAGGAACGCGGGGCTGACGATGATGACAACGGCAGCGGCGACAGTGATGGCGCGTCTCCTTAGGCTGTTTTCTCCTATTTTCCTATTAAGACTTTGAATGTGACCCTGCGGGGGTGCGAAAGCATTTTTTGGAAGGAACTTCTCTATGATGTATTAAGTAACGCTGCACTCCCTTATGTCGCCTTCCCTCTGCTTTTCGTGCGCCCGCAGCCCCTGAGAAGTGGTGGGCTGTTATCGTTATGCCGGGCCATAGGCCCGGCCAAGGTCAGGAGGTGGATGCCTGCCGAAGACCTCGGGCACGCCTACCCATAGGCTAGCTCGAGAGCGCCGCATGAGGATCCGGACGCCAAAGTCTTGGGGAGGTGTGTGCACAAGAAGGTCCGCGGCTACTGTGGCCTGGGGCCTCAGGGCATCTTCAGCGCCGCTGGGCTGACCCAAGTGTGCGCATCGTGCCCAGCACCCGCTCGTGGGGCATGATGGAGGGAGCCACATGTGGCCCCCACCTTTGGCAAAGACGGAAATCAAGAGAGGAAGCACCACAAGAAGAAGAAAGAGAGTCCCCCCTTTTCCAAATAAAGACGCAAGAACTTCAAATTTATTCCAAGAAATGGCAAATTTGGTTACAACAGAAAGCAAAGAACAGCCGCGTCCGGCACCTAAACTAGTCTTCCCACTAGCGCGGAGCATGGGGCCTCCACTGGGCATGGGCATAGTCGTTGATTGACCGTGTCATCCGCCAGCGCGGAGCATGGGGCTTCCACTAGGCGTGGGCATAGTCGTTGTAAGACCGTGTCGTCCGCCAACGTGGAGCATGGGGCTTCCACTAGGCGTGGGCATAGTAATTGTAAGACTGTGTCGTCCGCCAGCGCGGAGCATGGGGTTCCACTTGGACGTGGGTGGGAGCCCCCGTGAGGATCGAGGGCAGCGCTCAGGAGACTCCGGGGCATATACAGCCCCACTCATTATTACGTGAGAGTGTCACGGGCGGAGATTGGAGGGGCGCAAGGCGGTCGCCTTCCTCTTCGGTGGGGACCCCACCCCTAGCCCTCGGATCGCGCACTGGCGAGTCCGAGGCGCTGGCGGCCATGGGCGGGGTCTCCGACCTGGCGGCCACTAGTGGCGGCGCGTTGCGCCTCCACGCCGGCCGCAGGCTTCGGACCCCTCCCGAGCCCTTGGGGTCTCGAGGCCGCCGGCGCCGCATGGTTGTGGCTTAGGGGACCCCAGGCCCTCATGAGGCGCCCTGACCTCGCGGGCTCCTCAGGTCCTCGGGCCCCCTGGGGCCCTGTCCTTACTCGGGGTGCCACCGCGCGCCTGGCGCTCCTCGGCGCGCTTAGTCCCGCTGCCGTTTCTCCGGCGTGCTGCGGAGACGTAGTTCACCTGCATCCCAAAATTAGCGTAACATGTTTCGAAAATATTTTTTGCAGCAGGGGGGCGCTTAACGACGCGGTCGAGGTCCTTGCGTGGGCCCGCTCGTGGCCTCCGGGCGTCGCGAGGTCTTGCCGGTCTCGAGGACCGGGCCAACGGAAGCCTGCCCTCTGTCAGCCCCCTGGCTCTTCGGCCTCGCCGATCGCCACACCTACCGACGGGTCATGATGGCCATGGGGTGGCTCGTCGCGGCGCCTCCCACGGGGGGCCATTTGTCCTGCCTAAGGCATGAGGGAGCGCTTCTTGGGCCGGAGGGGAGATCCCGCTCACCTTCTTTTCGCCGCACGGCCCACCAGGTCCTCCCCAGAAGAATGAGCAAACGCAGCAATGGCACACCTGGGTCCGTGGTGAGGGTCCCGGCATAGGCGGAGGGCACAGAGGCTCCGTACCCCAGCAGGCGACGTTGAGCAGCTCGGCGATCCGGTCGAGCCAAACGGCGTGGTCACCATTGGCGGGGCGGTAGCATAGTAATTCGCGCGCCGCGAGGAGCGCGGCCTGCGCGCTCGTCAGCCCCCGTCGGGCGCGAAGGGACGATGCCGTGGCGACGCTGGCGGAGGGGTCGTCAGCACACCTGCTGTGCCGGGCGGGGGTGATGGTGATGAATCCTGCCATTTGTGACGGCGTGCTGAGGGAGGCGGGGCACTGCGAGATACGCCGCGGCCAAATGACGCTGCCATATCAGAACGCGCGGCCCACCGCTTGACGCGGGCTCAGCTGGCCCTTGTCATTAGCGCGGCAAGGCCTGGGCAGAGCATGGCTGATGAGGAGGCGGGGCTTCGACACGCCCCTACCTGGCGCACCAAATGTCGGATTCAGGGCTACGCAGACCCAAGAAGGTTCAAACTCTAGGGCATGTGCAAAGATCTCAACCTCTCAAGCCTTGAGCTCATTGCCCTATAGCCTAGCCTCACCGGATACACGCTCGAGCGGGGAAGAAGATGGACACGATAGTTTACCCAGGTTCGGGCCACCTTGCGGTGTAAAACTCTACTCCTGCTTTGTGGTGGATTGGCCTCATGAGTAGGTTGAGGATGAACTAGTACAGTCGGTGAGCTGCCTCGTGAGGGCTCGGGGGTGAGAATGAGTCGACCCCTTCTACGATGGTGGCTAACGTATATTTATAGTGGCCTTGGTCCTCTTCCCCCAAAACTTAGGCAGGAAGGGATTCCACAACGGCCATTTTGAAAGGGGACAAGAGGTACATCCTATCCTGACTAAAGGTGGTCTTCTCCTGCAAAGCTTCTGGTCATGAAGCAGCAGTGGGCTCGGCGATGACATCCATCCTGCCGAGCTCATGGTCTTGGTCTTGTTGCACCGGAATGGAAACCTTTGGGGGATTCCTTGGGAACCCGCGTCTGTCCTTGCTCCCTTAGCACCAAAAGGGAAACTGTCTTCTCTGCGCCCGCTGGCGCCCGCCTGGCCTTGGTCGTCATGGCTCACGTCATCGCAACCTTGTGAGGCTGGGTACCTGCATAGAAATCTCCGCTCCTTAGGAGGCCGCCAGGGGAGGCCTCTCCCTCTGGAGGTCCTGGTGTCATCCGCCTCGCGAGGCCGGGGGGCCCTCGTGAGGGTCTTGTCTTGAAGGTCTTGCCGCGAGGCCGTACCAGGCCGTCGAGGAATCCACACCGTGGGCCGTAGGCAGGCAAGTCTGGGTACCCTGGTTCCCAGAACACTGACAGACGTCCCGCACCGCCTCTTCACCCTATAAATTTCCAAATATTCCAGAAACCCTAGGGGAGTCGACGAAACACAATTCCATCCGCCGCAAGTTCCAGAACCACGAGATCCGATCTAGACACCATCACGGAGGTGTTCATCATCCTCATTGGTGCCTCTTCGATGATGCGTGAGTAGTTCATCATAGACCTACAGGTCCGTAGGCAGTAGCTAGATAGCTTCTTCTCTCTCTTTTGATTCTCAATACAATGGTCTCTTGGAGATCTATTTGATGTAACTCTTTTTTTTGTGGTGTGTTTGTTGGGATCCGATGAACTTTGAGTTTATTATCAGATCTATATCCATTAATATTATTTGAGTCTTCTTTTGATCTCTTATATGCATGATTATTTATAGCCTCATATTTCTTCTTTGAATCTTTGGTTTAGTTAGGCCAACTAGATCGATTTTTCTTGCCATGGGAAGAGGTGCTTTGTGATGGGTTCGATCTTGCGGTGTTCTTTCCCAGTGACAGAAAGGGTAGCAAGACACGCATGTATCATTGCTATTAAGGATAACAAGATGGGGGCTATTCCTACATGAATAGATCTCGTCTACATCATGTCATCGTTCTTATTGCATTACTCCGTTTCTCCATGAACTTAATATACTAGATGCATGTTGGATAGCGGTCGATGTGTGGAGTAATAGTAGTAGATGCAGGCAGGAGTCGGTCTACTAATCTTGGATGTGATGCCTATATATTTATCATTGCCTTGGATATCGTCATAATTATTCGATCTTCTATCAATTTCCCAACAGTAATTTGTTTACCCACCGTGTGCTATTTTCTTGAGAGAAGTCACTAGTGAAATCTACGACCCCCGGGTCTATTCTTTATCATATTTGCTTTGAGGTCTATTTTTATTCGCTTTTGTTTTCAGATCTATTATTCCAAAAACCCAAAAATACCTTGCTGCACTTTTTTATTACTTACTGTATTTCACGTTTTATCGAGAGCTATCTATCCAATCTACCACAATTTTATCTATCTTTTTACCATGGAGGGATTGACAACCCCTATTACACGTTAGGTTGCAAGTAATGTTTACATAGTGTTGCTTGGTTCTCCTACTAGATTGATACCTTGGTTTCATAACTGAGGGAAATACCTACCGTAGCTGTGCTGCATCCTCCCTTCCTCTTTGGGGAAATACCGACGTAGTTCAGGCAACATCAGGGCACGGCGGCGGGCGGATCGGGCGACCGGCGACGGTGGCTCGATAAAGACCCCGTGGAGGATGACGGGGACACCTCGGCAGCCACCTCACCAATGTCGGGTGAAGAGGCCGCGGTAAACCTCTTTTGGGCCATTCGTCCCTTGAGCTCCCCGGCAGACATGCAGAGATTGACGATGGAGGCGGCACAGCAGTGGCGGCGGCGGTGGCGGTAACCTACCAATGGTTTTGAGCGAGGGGTGGGGTGGTGTGTATTTGTCTGAGCAGAGGTTTTGGGGGGTGTGTGTGTGTGTGGAGGGGGGCCAAGGTGGTGTTTGAGGAAATACCACGGCTACTGAAAATTTTACTAGGCAGGAGTAAAATGCCGCGGCTACTGAAAATTTGGATCAAGGGATTGAAGCAGAGCGGGCGGGAGTAACAGACATCGCACACGGTCAAAACATAATAATTGTGTGCTAGCTAATAGAAAAACCCTCGAGGCGAGCAAATATTTTTGAGATTGCGAGGGACGCAGGCGGGAGTAAAATGCTGGGGCTATTGAAAATTTCTTTCAAGGGATTGAAGCAGGGCTGGAGTAACAGACTGTCGTGCTTCAACACGATCACCTATGGGGCCATCGGCCCCTTGTGGTTCGGCAAGGGGGAAGGGCACGTTGTACAAAGAGCGGAGGCAGTAGGGCAGCACGGCAATGGTGCCGCGGGTGGTTTTTACCCAGGTTCGGGCCGCCGCGAGGCGTAAAAGCCTACTCCTGCTTTGGTGGATTGGATGGAGGACCATGACGAACACGCAGCGGTCAGCCCGGCAAGGTCGCCTCGGGGAGAGCAGCTACGCGCGTACGAGTGTACAAGGGTTCGAATCCTTTCTCAGGTTGCCATGGCCCTCCTTTTATAGGTCAAGGGGTTACCACAGTGGCAAAACAGTCATTATCCAGTGATTAGATAGCCACAGTGCTATCATACCTAACTCTGCAGACAGGACAAGGTGCATTAAATGCACAGCTTAGTGTCACGTCGTGGATGTAGCCCGGCAAGCCTTGCCGCGCCATTCAACCACCTTCTCATCTGCCTGCATGACACGCCCCTGGACGGGTGTCATTTAGGGGTGATCTTCCTCAGAAATGGCTGCCATGTGCCAAATGACAGCCACTTAATCACTTGGGGGCTCGACACCGCACCGATAAGTGACTTGCATTGCTGTGAGGTGGAGCGGTGGAGCCTTGGCGGGGAAGCAGGCCGTCGGCGCCCCGACAACCCTTGCTGGGGAGATCTTAGGACTTGCCCTCGGGGTGACCTCGACCTGACCAGGCTCGCCTGCCCAGTAAGGGAGGTTTTTCCCTTAATGATATCTTGCTCCTTTGGCTTGTCTTGGTCTTCTTGATCCGCCCTTTGATTTCTCAAAGAGCTATCTCTTCTTCTTGGCCTCGTCTTGTCGCTATAACCTTGCCCTTGAGCATGTGTACAGTCCGGGCAACATACACCAGGGTTTGTTGCACCGACAGGAGCCCTCGGGCCTGGCCCGAACGCACTGCCGAGCGTCATTGGGGAAGGCCCTATCTAGTACACAGGCGAAGAGTTTGTGGTAGCTCATTCCTTGAAATTTCCTTTGCTTCTTCATTAACCTGTGCTTGAGTTAGTTTCCGGTTTCTCCGTGCATCATGCAAGATGCCGAATGCTGTGGGGTCACCTCTACACTGGCACGTGAATGACTTTAACTCACGGGGAGGTAACTGCCATCCCACTCTTCCCACCGCGCTCACTTTTTCTGCCACATATGCCGCATGCATTGCGCGGGGTAGGTGATGGATGGCGCGGGGAAGGGCGTCGTGGAAAAAACCCAGCTGCTCTAGGTTGGTGTGAGTGGGCGGTGAACGGGCCCAGTTACTGCCAGTGACATGAGTGGGTCGGGTCCGAAGGAGCCCCCAGCTCTGGGCTTCTGCTTGTCTATAAAAGGGAGCGTGAGGGTGAATGGAGGCACCCATCCTCGCTCTCTCCCCTTCTTCTTGTTCGTCTTCTTCATGCCTAGGAAGAGAGACCGGGGCTAGACCCCGCACTTCCGTTCAGGGGTGATGATCTTGAATGTCCGTGTAGATACCCGGGGAGTGAGCTTGGTCCGCGATTGTAGGAAACGCGGCGGCTGTCATTGGAGCAGCCGTAGTTGGTGGCAACGCACCCACGGCGGTCGCACCGATATCGGTGTGAGGGGCGCCGTGCCTCTCCTTGATGGCGGAGCGCTCGTATCTTTCATACGAGTTATTCGTCCAGGGCTTCTGGCACCCGCCCGTGGGATCGCGCCCGGGATCTTTGATGCCCCCAGCGCTGCTCTATCTAGTGAGGTGAGGGGCGACGCCGGAGGTGGTGGTGCCTTTTTGCCCGCCGAAGTGGGGGACGGTGCTCTCAGCATGCCTTGGGCGCCACCACCATCATCAGCAGTCTCTCCGAGGAAGGCATCGGGCCCGACGCCTCCTCGGAGCGACAGTGACGAGGAGGAAACTGGCAAAGACGAGGAAGGCGGGTGGCAGGCCGTCAGGTCGGAGTACGATGGCACCGACGCCTTCGTCTCGTATTGTTGGCCTGCTGCTCCGTTTTTTGTCTCTTCCCCTGCCCCGGCACCATCATCACCAGCCTCTTCCGGATGGTTGCCGGGGGAGGCTCTCTTGGTGCCTTCTGCCAGGCGCACCCCGCGGTCCCAGTGGTGGCTAGGGCGTCGTCTGGCCACTCTATCCATTCGCCACCTTCGCAGCCTCACCATTCCCGATGTTATCAGGCTAGGCTTCTGCTCAAGCACTCCTTTTTCCCTCTTCACTTCCCACAGTAGTTCCTAGGAGGAGAGGGACAAGAAAGGGATTACGGGGCACTTATCTTTTTTTAGTCTAAAATACGCAGGCACTTGTCAAACTTTAGTCTTAAATGTGTAATCTTCTTTATCCATGTTTGTGCTCTGTAAGATCTTTACTTGTTTATCCGCATATTAATGAAAAAAGACAAGCCTTGCCGGGTACTTGCGCATGTATTACGTCCATGTAGAGGTGAAATGCCTCTATACGTTTAAGTAAACAAGTTTCCTCGGCAAGCTATCCTGCCGGCGCCTTCCGTTTGTTTTCGTGGGCTTGGCCTGCCGGGCTCAAAATTATGGAAGGGGACCAATACCCTGTCGAACCTTCTCCGTCAAAGGCCACTACAACCACCTTGACCGAAGCAATGTTCGGGTGAAAGGATGGGAGCACCGATGCTTCCAAGGTGACGAGGTTTCTATATGCACAAGTTTTCTCCTTACAGAACATGTATGGGTAAGAAGGAACTTATCTATTTGGCTTGTTGGGGACCGGTATGTAGGCTTGTTTCTGTTTCTTCCTTTCGGGACCGAGTCCGCAGCAAGAGCCCTGTAGTTTAGTGCAGAGGAAAACAAAGCTACATATGATCTTATCTACATGATCATGCCATGCTCATGTTATGTTGTGCATGCATGCAAGTTTTTGGGGCCCCCAGTGCTTCGTTTATTTATCTGTTGCTCAGGGTCTACGCCTGGCTTTGTACAAAGGGTTACATGCAGCATCGGCAAGGCTTGTACAAAAGGGTGGCTGCCGGGCAGGGCCCGACAGCTGCACCTTACAGGTAGAACTTACGAAGATGCTCAATGTTCCATAAGTTTTGCAATTGACTGCCATCTTTGGTCTCCAGACGGACTGCGCCGGGTCTGGAGGCTCGTACTACCCGGTAAGGGCCTTCCCAGTTTGGCGTCAACTTGTTTGCACCCTTGGCGGACTGAACGCGCCTAAGGCAAGGTCGCCTTCCTCAAGGCTTCGGGCATGAACCTTGTGGCTGTGGTAGCGATGCAGGGCTTGCTGATAGCGTGCAGCACACGTAGCAGCCCGGAGACGGTTCTCCTCAAGGAGCACGGCATTGTATGCTGGTGCTGCTCTTGCTCTACTTCATCGTAGCCAAATACTCGAGGTGACCCGTATATGAGTTCTGTGGGGATCACTGCTTCTTCCCCATAGACTAGGGAGAAGGGAGTCTGGCCAGTAGCTCAATTTGGTGTCGTACGGAGGGACCAAAGAACCACCGGCAACTCATCAATCCAGCGCCTGCCACAATTCTGTAGCCTATCAAATGTTCTTATCTTGAGTCCTCGCAGCACTTCAGTGTTCGCCCTCTCAGCTTTTCCGTTGCTTCTGGGATGGGCAACAGAGGCAAATGAGACCTTGCTTCCGAGGGCTTGAACGTATTGCATGAAGGCGTGACTTGTGAATTGGGTGCCGTTATCAGTGACGACTCTGGCGGGTACCCCGAAGCAGCACACCAATCCCTTTAAGAACTTGATAGCTGACTGTGCAGTTACCTTCCTCACGGGTTCCACCTCTGGCCACTTTGTAAACTTGTCGATGGCAATGTACAAGAATTCAAAGCCCACGGTAGCACGGGGAAAGGGGCCCAAGATGTCGAGCCCCCAGACCAAAAATGGCCATGACAAAGAATCATCTGGAGAGCTTGAGCAGGCTGATGGATATTCATGGAGTGGAACTGGCAGGCTTCACATCTGGTGACTAACTCAATTGCATCTTGGAGGGCCGTGGGCCATTAGAAACCTTGTCGGAAAGCTTTTCCAACCAAGGCTCTTGATCCAATATGGGAGCCGCACATGCCTTTGTGTATCTCTGCCAACAGTTCCTTCCCCTCTTCCCGGCCAATGCACTTCAATTTCACACCATTGGGTCTCCTTCTGTATAGCATGTTATCGACGAACTGATACATACTAGCCCTCCGGGCTACTCTTTCAGCTTCTTTTTGCTCTTCGGGAAGTTCTCCTGTTTGGAGGTAATGGACTATGTGCCACGCCCAAGTTGGAGCCTGAGGCTCAACAACAAGGATCAGCGGCACCTCCTTGTTCGTGGGAGCGCATGCCTCAACCACAAGGACTGGTAGTTCGGTGGGAGGGTGCTGCTCACCAAGCGAAGTGGAGTTGTTCCCGCCAACCTCTCTGCCGGGGGCTTCGGGAAGCTCTGTCGGGAGAGGCTTGCCAGAGCCTGGTTTCCTCCTCTTTCTGGCCATTGTTGCCGGGGATATGGAGGGTTGAGTCAGGTGAAGAACAAAAGTCCTTGGTTCCGCATGAAGCTTTTGCGCAGCGCACTTTGACAGATGATCAGCAATGCTATTTTCCGCACGCGGCACGTGCTCTGTTTGCAATGCATCAAAGTGTTCCTCTAGCTTTCTCACTTCCTCCACATATGCCTCCATCAATGGACTCTGATAATCCTTGTTCACTTGCCTCACCACGAGTTGTGAGTCTGCTTGAATGATTAACTTCTTAATCCCCAACTCTGTCACGATTCTGAGTCCGGCGAGGAGTCCTTCATATTTTGCAGTGTTGTTGGTAGCCTTCTCCCGGGGGAAATGCATCTAGACCACATACTTGAGGTGCTCTCCAGTGGGTGCGACGAGGAGCACGCCAGCTCTTGCACCTTGTAGTGAGAAGGCACCATCAAAGTACATGATCCATTCTTGAGGCGCTTCCTTGCCAGGGATAACTATTTCCAGTGCCTCTTCGTCTGGGGTAGGTGTTCACTCCACAATAAACTTCGCCAGTGCTCTACTCTGAATGGTTGATGTGCTCTCAAACTTCAAACCAATGCTTGATAACTCCAAAGCCCATTCCACTATTCTGCCAGTGGCCTCCGGGTTCCTCAGTATGCGTTGCAAAGGGAATCGGGTGACAACTGTGATCTCGTGGGCTTGGAAGTAGTGGCGCAGTTTCCTTGAGGCCATGACGAGGCCGAAGATCAACTTTTGCACGCCAGAGTACCTTGATCTAGCACCTGCAACAGGGAGCTGACAAAGTAAACTGGTCGCTTCACCACCTTCTTCCTCGCCGCAGTCTTGGGATTGCCTTCACCTCTCTGCTCTTCTTTCTCTTGATCTGCACTCAGCCCTGCCGTGACTGGTTCATTACCTTCTCTGGGGAGGACAGTAGCTGCCGCTCCTCCTTCTTCCACTTCCCGTTGTGCCACCAGTGCTGCACTAACCACTTGATTGGTTGCCGCCAGAGACAGCAGCAGCGGCACTTGTGGTTTAGGAGCGACCTGGTTGGGAACTGAGGAAAGGTAAGATTTTAAATCCTGCAGCGCTGCTTCTGCCTCCGGGGTCCAACTCACAGGCCCTGCCTTCTTCGAGATTTTGAAGAACGGTAGGGCGCGCTCGGTGGACTTGGAAATGAACCTACTCAGCGCGGCAACACATCCAGTTAATCGCCTCACGTCCTTGACTGACTTGGGTGCTTGAGTCTGTTCGATTGCCCTGATCTTGCCGGGGTTGGCCTCTATCCCCCGGTGAGACACAAAGAAGCCAAGTAGCTTGCCGGAGGGAATGCCAAACACTTACTTCTCTGGGTTCAGCTTCAAGTTGATCTTGCGCAAGTTTGTAAAGGTTTCTTCCAAGTCCTGAATGAGCATTGATCTTTCCCTGGTCTTGACCACTATGTCATCCATGTAAGCTTCAATATTCCTATGCAGCTGGGATTCAAACCCCATTTGCACTGCTCTTGCGAAAGTGGACCCAGCTCTTTTAAACCCAAAGGGCATCCGTATGAAGCAGCACGTGCCACACGGGGTTATGAACGTTGTCTTCTCCTCGTCTTCCTTGGACATGAATATCTGGTGGTACCCGAAGTAGGCATCCAAGAAGGAAAGCAGATCACACTCGGAGGTGGAATCCACGATCTGGTTGATGCGCGGCAAGGGGAATGGGTCCTTCGGGCATGCTTTATTCAGATCTGTGAAATCTATGCAAAGCCTCCATTTCCCATTTGCCTTGCGCACTACCACTGGATTTGCCAACCATGTTGGGTGCAATACTCCTCTGACCAAACCAGCTGCCTCAAGTTTCTTGATCTCTTCGGCAATGAACTACTGCTGTTCCAAGGCTTGCTTCCGGACCTTCTGCTTGACGGGCTGGGCATGAGGGCAGACAGCAAGGTGGTTCTCGATTACCTCCCTGGGAACACCGGGGATGTCAGATGGTTGCCAAGCAAACACATCGACATTCGCCCATAGGAAGGCAACGAGCGGGCTTTCCTATTTGTCGTCAAGGGTGGAGCTGATAGTGAATGTACCATCAGTGCCAACCAGCCCTGCTGGGACCTTCTTCACAGTAGGTGCAGCAACCTTGGATCTCTTGCTAGTGGAACTCTCTGGCAAGTCATCGACAGGTGCAGCGTACTCCGAAGAGGCGCGCTTCCCAGATTCCTTGTTGGTATCCTTGCTAGCTTTTCTCCCTTGTTTGTTTTCCTTGGCAGGGACTGCGGCTTCCGCGGCCTCGGTAGTGGCCGCATCCTGGTACATCTTGTCCACGCATATAATTGCGTCCTTCTTGTCTGATGGGATAGAAATAATGCCCATCGGTCCTGGCATCTTATGGGTGTTGTAGGCATAGTGGGATGCCGCCATGAACTTTGCCAGGGTAGGTCGTCCAAGTATCCCATTGTACGGCAATGGAAGCTCGACCACATCGATCACAATCTTCTCAGTCCGGTAGCTCAATTCTCCTCCAAATGTCACCGGCAGCGTGATCTTCCCCTTTGGACGACTCCTGCCAGGGTTGATCCCTTGGAACGTGCCAGTAACCTTGAGCTCTTCATCTGTTATCTGTAGCTTGCTGATTACCTTGGGAGAAATCAGATTCAATCCGGCCCCACCGTCAACAAACATCTTTGTGACCTTGAGGTTGCGGATTGTTGGTGTTGGTGTCAAAACCGGCAGACCTTGGGGTAGGGGGTCCCTTGCTTTGGACCTAGGATCAATGGGTGACAGGGGACGACGAACACAGTGTTTACCCAGGTTCAGGCCCTCTCGAAGAGGTAAAACCCTACACCCTGCTTGATTGTATTGAATATATGATGAAGTTTAAAGAGTAGATCTACCTCGAGATCAGCATGAGCTAAACCCTAAGGCTATGAGGTGATGAATATATATCTAACCCTAATGACTACAACCCTCGGTTTATATAGACACCGATAGGGTTAGGGTTACCAAAGACATATTACAACAAGAGGGAAAGAGATGTCATCCACCCTTAACTTGGAGGGTACACCACGGCTTCACAGGTCTCCGGTCACCACACGGCTTCACCAGTCCGGCCCATGTACAATGGGCCGTCGCCCCGAGGACCCCTTAGTCCATGACTCCCTCAGTAGCCCCCGAACTTGCCTCCAACGCCAGGGATCATCTTCTGGATTCTTCACATCATCGGCTTGCGAGGCGAGTTCCTTTATTCCGTTTGAAGCCGTGTCAATGTCGCCAAACATTATTCCGGAGCCACTCTAATGCACTTGGGTCCGGACAGTCTCAAGATTCAAGAATCCGAAGACATCTCAAGATCGAGGTGGGACCATCGGAGGTTAATGCCGTTCCTCGGGGCAAGGGCTTCGCACACCTTTCCAGAGGGTGTGCGGCCCAAAGCCATCTTTCCATGCACCCGTCCTTTCGGCTTCACGATAAGACGCTTATTTATAGATCCAAAGGTGCTGAGAACAGTTATCTTCCCCTTCGCCAAGAATGAAACCGAAAAAATTCCCCCAAAGCCGACACCCCAGGTTCTTCCTCGCGCCCCCACGGCCCGCTCCCAGGTGATTGGTTCAGCTGCTCGGTCTCGCATATCTAGCTGAGTCGCTTGCAAATGCAGCGCTTCCTCCCCTTGGCCGATCTGGTTCCAGTCCGCGCCGGCCTCATCTCCATCGATGGCAGTGCCCTTGCCGAGAATTCCCCTGCCCCAAACAAGGAGGAGAGGGTATGTCTCGTGCCCTTCCTTCTAAGAGGTTTGGGCTTTCCCATTCATCCTTTCCTACGGGGTCTATTAGAGTTCTATGGGATCCAACTCCACAACCTCACCCCGGGGTCGATATTGCACATTTCTGGCTTTGTGGCCTTGTGCGAGATATTTCTAAGTTGCGAGCCCCACTTTGACTTGTGGAGGAAGTATTTCTGTCTTGTCCCCCGCCTCCGGGAGGGATCTATATTTGAAGTAGGCGGCACCGAAGTATGGCGGATAGCGGGGACAGGGTAACCAATTGGGACCCCACAGAAAGATCCCGAAGGATGAACTTTGGAGTGGTTTTATATCGAAGACATTCCCCTCACCGACCCAATTCGGCAAGGTCTACCTGAATATTCAAATGATCTGCCTATAAAGCGGTACAATTGGTGGCCCAGAGGCACCTCTCATCAGGACAGCGAAGAAGTGAGTGCTCTGTCGGCCAAGATCAGGCTGCTAACTAGCTGCAAGCTGACCATGATCGAAGTCATGGCCATCGCCATTACCCGATGCGTGCAACCTCTCCAACAGCGGGGTCACCCTCTATACTGCTATAATGGGACCAACGATGTGACACGTCACCAGCGGCAAGGACCAGACAACAAGGCGGTCCTGGCCAAAATACTGGCCGATCTCTTTAAGGGAGATGAAGCAGAGTTCGCTCGTATGAGTATTCGAGAAGGCTGCTCCGGATACAATCCGGCGGACCGGGTAAGTCACAATTCATTACTTTGGGCCCACGGATAACACCGAATTCTTATCGGTTGCCACTTGAACAGGGATGGAGGCGTCAGGTAGCGTCCATTAGTTGTCCTTCTCCTCAACCAGAGAATCACTCCTGAGATGGCGATCCGGGGTATCACGACGACCCAGAAACATCAATCGAATTTGAAGATGGGGAGTTTTATCAGGAGGGCCTTGATGGCAGCAAAGTGACCGTAACGGCCGATCACCCCGGGGCTCTTCCTTCTTCCATAGTAAGTGAAAAGAAGAACCTCTCCCGAACAGGACGCTCGTCTCACGCTACCCCCCACGTGCTGGCTTCTACTCCCAAGGGTCGCCGCACTATGCGTAAGAATGCCTCTAGAGGAGCACGGACCACGCCGGCTCACGCACTTGACGGGGGATCAAAGCGAAAAGCCTCCACCGAAGCGGAGGCACCTGCCTCCTTGGCCCAGAGGTAACGTGTCGCGGAATCACAGCATGGGTCGCTGCTGGCATTCTTTTTATTAAGGCTTGCTCAATTTTGCAGAAGGTGCATGCCCCTACGCCGATCAGAAGATCATCCGAATGCGCCAAACCGTAGTTCCGGTTGCAAGTCTTCGGCACAAGCTAGAGTATCCTCCGAACATGCGGCGGCTGGCGTACCCCCAGCGGATTCCAACGATGTTTCGGTCACTAATTCCTAAGTTGAGAGCGTAATGAACCATCGCCACCGGAGAGAGACTTTACGTCATACCGCTTTTGCCGAACAGGATTTCAATGCTTTAAGTTCGGTGGACGCGTACCTTGGAGCAGCCCGAAAAGGTTTGGACGGGATTGCTGGTCTATTTGCCGCCAAGATGCAGGTATGTATAGTTTAAAAGCAGATCGTGTTCCCTAACCAACTAGCCCCCAAGCCTTAATTCGGGTGGGATGGCCGGGTTAAGGGTGTGTAATGATATTATTTTTGCAGGCCGCAAGGGATCAGAACAAAAAGCTATCCGAGGACCTTGACGTGAACCAGACACAATTGGTCGAAGCCAAGGCCGAACTAGATGCGTCTCAAAAAGCCAGTAGCGAATTGTCCGGTGAGTATTAAAAACTGTTTTGCTAAGTATACATTGTATGCCAAGCATTAACACCGTATTCTCCGTATAGCCGTGAAAACTTTAAGCGAGTTGCGGAGGGAGCTGGATGCTGGTAAAAGAGTGCTGACATGGAGCCAGAATGATAAAAATGAGCTCAAGGCAGAGAATCAGCGGCAAGCCAAGGAGATTAAGAGCTTGATAGCTCAGCTGACCCAAGCCGCGGAGGAAAACCAGAAGCTGAAAGGTGGCATATTCGGTAAGTGCTGACTGTACCGCGCTGTCGACAATTGTCATTGATGTTTAATGACAATGGGTGACACCTGCTTGTTATGTCTCCTGACTGGGCAGCCTGAGGAAGAAGCGAGCGCTTACGATGTGAACCTTCTGAAGGAACTATCGAAGACCTATGAAAAGGCCCGGAAAGCCATGAAGAGCATGGCGAAGGCATTATGGCCGTCGGATGCGCCACCAGACAGCATGGCCGAACTAGCCAGCCATTTAAAAGGGGCTCGGCGACGGTTTGAGTTGTGGAAGATCTCGGCCTGCCGGGAAGGGGCACGCGAGGCATGGGCTATGGTAAAGACCCGCTTCACCAAGCTAGACCCGGTGCATATGGCCCGGGTTGGTCCCGTGGGCCCTGACGGTCAAGAGATACTGCTAAGCTTGGTGTATGAGGAAGTTATGCAGGCCGCTCGCTATTCGCAAAAGAATTGTGCTTTAGAACAATTGATAGACAATGTCGAGAATGAGTAGTTTTGTCAATTCTATATATCTATGTACTTTATGTTGACCGTGCTCCATCCGCGCTCTTATATTTTTTTTTGAAAGAATGTTGTCTTGACCAGCCATCGGCTTCTGCCTCGCCGATCAGAGACCGGGGAGTGTTCCGTACTGTGTGCCATGGGAAACAAGGCAAGAATTCGGGAACCAGGCAATCCGGCCTTCTGGTTTGAACAGAAGAAACATATGCGGAGAGCAATGTTATATTACTTTTTAACGTAAGAAACATCTTCCGACGAAAATAGTTCCTCCAAGAGTTCCTTTCGTCGGGTAGAATTATAGTCCAGACTCGTAGGATCAACGGACACCAATGGCTGTAAAAAAAAACTTGGTAGTAAGCTCAAGGCTATATTCACTTCCCTTGGGCCGACTTATTATATTCTGTAAGAACTCTAGCTTTTGGCTTCTCCCGTCTAAGGTACAGTCCCGGGTGACCCGGTCGTAACAATCGCAGAGGTGCTCCCTTTACTCCATAGCCGAAAAATCGGGAACGTAGGGGTAATCATAGGAGCCAGGCAACCCAGCTTGGCAAAGATCTTAAGTCAAACAAGTGCATATGTTGGCTTAACATGTATGAGATGGATGCAATCATAACGAATGCGATTTAAGCATTTATGTGGCTCGTCTAAGGGAGCCCCCAAGCAAAGCTGGGTATTACATTTAATGGTGTACATAGTATGAGTTCGGTATGGTTCGGTTAAGCCAAACTAGTACCATGGCGAGGGAGAAAGGAAAAAAATAAAAGAAGAAAAAGGAAAGAAAGTTCTGTCGGACTCAGGCGTAAAAACGCCGTAGCCGTGCTGCATTCCACGGGTTCGGCTCGAGGCCATCATCGGTCGGACGGTGAAGTCGATATGCTCCTCCTACGAGTACTTCATCGATGATGTACGGTCCCTCCCATTTAGGTGAGAGTTTATTCTTCTGTTTTTCAGGGAGACGGAGGACGAGGTCGCCCACGTTGTACGTCTTTGTTCGGACTTCGCGATTGTGGTAACATCGTGCTTGCTGCTGATAGGACGCGGACCGAGCTCGAGCTATGTCTCGCTCTTCTTCCAGAGCATCCAGATTATCCTGCCGATCGAGTTCGGCTTCCCTTTCTTCGCACATGCACACTCTAGGTGCGTCATGGATCAGTTCGCATGGGAGGACTGCTTCCGCCCCGTGTACCATAAAAAATGGTGTGTATCCGATGGACCGGTTAGGAGTTGTGCGCAGCCCCCATAGTATGGAATCGTGTTCCTCGACCCAATGGCAGTCTGATTGTTTAAGGGAGCGAACTAGGCGAGGCTTGATGCCAATCATAATGAGTCCGTTCGCTCGTTCGACCTGCCATTGGTCTGTGGGCGATATACCAAGGCGTAATCGAGCTTGATGCTCATTTTGCCGCACCAGTCTTTAACTTCCTGAGCAGTGAAATTGGTACCATTATCGGTGATGATGCTGTGGGGGACACCGTAACGGTGTACGACATCTGATAAGAAGTCGACGACGGGTCCAGATTCTGCCGAAGTGACAGGTCTTGCCTCAATCCACTTGGTGAATTTGTCGACCATGACCAATAGGTACTTCTTTTTGTTTGTCCCCCCTTTGAGTGGCCCGACCATGTCGAGACCCCAGACCGCAAAAGGCCACGTAATCGGTATCGTCCGGAGAGCTGTGGGGGGCATGTGGCTTTGATTTGTGAATAGCTCGCATCCAAGGCAGTGTTGGACTAAAGTCCGGGCATCCTCACGGGCGGTGGGCCAGAAAAACCCTGCTTGGAAAGCTTTGTTGACCAAAGCCCGAGCTGTCGCGTGGTGTCCGCCCATGCCCGCGTGTATTTCTACCAAAAGCTGCCGTCCCTATTCTTCGGAAATGCACCTTTGTAAAACTCCTGTGGTGCTCTTCTTATAGAGTTCACCTTCATGGACCTTATATGATTTAGAGCGGCGAACGGTACATCGTGCTTCGATTTGATCCTCCGGAAGCTGATGTTGTGTGAGGTAGGCTAGCAAGGGTTCTGTCCAAGGTGGGATTATGGCCATTACCTCATGTGCGGAGGGTGTTTCCTCGAGTGCGGAACTGCCAATGACTTGATCGTCTTTTTTGTTTTCGGGCGAGGCATTGTGAGCGGGCCCGTCGGGTGGTGCACCGGAGACATCGTCCTGCCAGACCACAGAGGGCTTAAAGAGCCGCTTGAGGAATGTGTTTTTAGGAACCAGGTCGCGCTTGGCGCCCATGTGAGCGAGGACGTCGGTTGCTTGATTGCTGTCTCTAGCGACATGGTGAAATTCAAGGCCCTCAAATCGAGCAGATATTCGGAGGACCGCGTTTCTATATGCCGCCATCTTGGGGTCTTTGGCGTCGAACTCACCATTTACTTGAGAGATCGCCAGATTTGAGTCCCCCCTTACCTCGGGGCGCTGTACGCCCATTGTGGTGGCCATGCGAAAACCATGCAGTAATGCTTCATTCTTGGCTACATTGTTCGAGTCCGTATACATTATTTGGAGGACATACCGAACAATGTCGCCCGTGGGGAAGATGAGGATGACCCCAGCCCCTAGTCCGGCCAACATCTTTGAGCCGTCGAAGTACATTGTCCAGTGCGAGTATGTGGAGTACTCCCTGGGTAGTTCGGCTTCGGTCCATTCGGCTATGAAATCGGCCAGCACCTGAGATTTAATGGCTCAGCGTGGCTTGTATGTTATCTCGTAGGGGAGAAGCTCGATGACCCATTTGGCGATGCGGCCTGTAGCGTCCTTGTTATTGATTATATCATTCAAGGGGACTTATGATGCTACTGTGACCAAACATTCTTGAAAGTAATGTCGAAGCTTTCGGGACGCCATGAAGACTGTGTAAGCTATCTTTTGATAGTGTGGGTCCCGTGTTTTGCATGGTGTTAGCACTTCAGACACGTAATAGACCGGCTTCTGGACCTGAGATTTGTGGCCCTCAGATTCCCATTCCACCACAAGCACCGTGCTGACCACCTGATTGGTGGCTGAAACATATAGCAACATGGGCTCGCAAATACTAGGTGTGGTTAGGATAGGATTGCTGGCTAGGAGTGTTTTAATCTCCTTGAGCGTTACGGTTGCTTCGTCTGTCCATTGGAAATTCTTGGTCTTTTTGAGCAGCTTGTAGAGTGGTAATGCTTTTTCTCCGAGGTGGGATATGAAGCGGCTCAAGGCTGCCACACATCCTGCCAGCTTCTGAACATGCTTGAGCTCTGTTGGTATTGCGAGCTGAGATAGCGCTCTAATTTTGGCCGGATTGGCCTCGATTCCTCTATGGGAAATGATAAATCCGAGCAGCTTTCCAGCGGGGACCTCGAAGATACATTTTTCCGGGTTGAGCCGTAAGTCATAAGCTCGCAAGTTGTCAAAGGTTTGGTATAGGTCGTCTACCAGTTGGTCTATGTGTTTGGTTTTGACAACCACATCATCCACGTATGCCTTGACAGTTTTGCCAATTTGATTTTTGAGGCATGCTTGAATCATGCGTTCGTATGTGGCTCCTGTGTTTTTCAATCCGAACGGCATGGTGTTGAAGCAGAAAGGGCCATAAGGGGTAATGAATGCGGTTGCCGCCTGGTCGGACTATTTCATCTTGATCTGGTGGTATCCAGAGTATGCGTCAAGGAAACATAGTGAGTCATGTCAGGCGGTGGCGTCGATGATCTGGTCTATCCTTGGCAGGGGGAAAGGATCCTTAGGGCAGGCCTTGTTAAGGTCTTTGAAATCGACACAGAGCCACCAGGACTTATCCTTCTTTGGTACTATTACTAGGTTTGCTAACCACTCGGGGTGTTTGATCTCACGGATAATTCAGGCCTCCAACATTTTTGCGAGTTCTTCGCCCATGGCTTGTCGTTTGGGCTCGGAAAACCGACGCGGAGTCTGCTTCACTGGCTTAAAGCCTTTTAGGATGTTGAGGCTGTGCACTGCTTTCCTGCGTGAGATTGCTGGCATGTCCGAGGGGTGCCAGGCAAATATGTCCCAATTTTCACATAGGAATGTCCTTAATGCCTCGTCGACTGCGGGGTCCAGTTGTGCTCCTATGGACGCCGTTTTGTTGGGATCTGTTGGATGCACTTGAAATTTTGCTATTTCATCTGCTGGCTTGAATGACATGGATTTTTGTCTTTTACTGAGAACCACATCGTCCCTATCGACAGTAGTGCGTAAAGCTATTAATTCTTCGGCCGCGAGGGCTTCGGATAGTGCCTCTAGGGCAAGGGATGCCGTTTGGTTTTTGGCTCTCAAGGATCTGCTTGGGTCGCTTTTAAGTGAAATTACCCCATTGGGTCCTGGCATTTTGAGTTTCACATACCCGTAATGTGGTATGGCTTGAAATTTCGGGGATGCCTCACGTCCTAGAAGGGCGTGGTATCCGCTGCGAAAGAGTACAATGTGGAATAGCAAGGGTTCGGATCTGTAGTTATCGGATGTGCCGAACACAACATCAAGGGTTATGCGCCCCGAGCAATGTGCCTCCCTACCAGGTATTATACCTCGGAATGTGGTGTTACTGCATTTGATGCGAGACCTGCTGAATTGCATCTTATCGAGCGTATCCTCGTAAATGAGATTGAGGCCCCTGCCTCCGTCCATTAGTACTTTCGTCAGCCGGAAACCATCGATGATGGGTTCAAGGACCAGTGCGGCTGGTGCGTGGCTGATACGGGTGCCTGGCTCATCCTTCTCGTCAAAGGTGATACGAGTATTTGCCCATGGGTGTGCGGCTGTCACTTGATATATCTGGCTAAGCTCCCGAAGAGCCTTTTTCCTTTTGTTGTTTGAGCTGAACGTCTCGTATAATGTAAGGACATTGTGGTCCCGTGGTGAAGCTGAGGACTGTTTATCTGGGGGTGTAAGGCCCAAGATTGGTTCACCATGTTTGGCCACTTATCTTACCACCCAGCAGGCTCGAAGTCTGTGGGTTAGGTTTGCGTCTAGCAAGATCGAATGTATTAGGCATGGTTTATCCAGCAACTCATCTAACATCGATCTGGGCATGCCTTTCTTTCCATTGGGCTCGTGCTCTGGTGACCAATTTGTATCGGTTCGTTTAAGGCGAGGCATTCCGTGATGGGCGGTGGGATGTAGTCCCATGCTCAGCTGTTGTGCCCTCCATGTGTCCTCCATGGTGCAATATTTGCGCACCATGTCTGATAGTTTGGTGAAGCTTTGAATTCGGTGGCGCGCGAGGGCGTTTAAGAGGCCCTCATCCCTGCAGTTGAACTGGAAGGCTTTAACTATTTCTTTGTCACAGCAAGGTGCCATCCTGTTTTTTACCAGGAGGAATCTAGCCCAATAATGGTGGACTGTTTCGCTTGGCAGCTGTTTGACATACATGAGGTCCCATATGTCTGGGCTTCTCAAATCCGGAGAGTATTCTGCGTGGTGGGTGGGTGGGAATATTTTGAGAATTCCCCCTGCTGCGGATCCGGACTATCCTTGATGGGAGATTGAGACATGTCCGGTTCTGACCGCATAGGACTCGGATCCGAACTGATGTGCGGCCGGATAGGCTCAAGGCCGGGACTTGTGTCAGGTGTTGTGTCCGGACGTACATGCGGGCTGGTGTCTGACTCCGAGCTAGAGATTCGAGTGTACACCGTCTTTAGCTTACATGGTTGTTGCCCCTCCTGGGCCTCTTCGACTGTGGCGACGAGGTGCGTGACTGGAGGGGTGTTTATTTCTCGGTCATTGGGTTTAAGCCCGACCCGGTCATAGGCCGTGGGCCTGATAACAGAAATTCCCATTGCACGGAACAGATCTGCCAACTGATCTGACGACTGGGCACATAGGGGTGCCGAACGCTCCGGTGACTCGACGGGAGGCCGTGAGGGCGGCCCGTCGGGGTTGGGCTTAGGGGCCGGACTTTGAAAAATACCTGACTTTTGTGAGTTTGCTAGTCCTGGGGTCGATGCCCCTGAACTGACGAATCCTTCTATAGAGGTGAGGCCTCTGATCTGGTTGAGACGATCAGTGGGGTCGGCGCGCACTAATATGCCGCCAAAGACGAGGAGGTGACCAGGGGCAGTAAAGCCCTCGGTATGGGTGCGGTCTCCATCGACCGGTTGAGCCATCGATCCTACCGGCGATCGCACAGCGGAACTCTCAATGAAAGCACCAATGTTGGTGTCAAAACTGGCAGACCTCGGGGTAGGGGGTCCCGAGGTGTGGACCATGGATCAGTGGGTAACAGGGGACGACGAACACAGTGTTTACCCAGGTTCAGGCCCTCTCGAAGAGGTAAAACCCTACGTCCTGCTTGATTGTATTGAATGTATGATGAAGTTTACAGAGTAGATCTACCTCGAGATCAGCATGAGCTAAACACTAAGGCTATGAGGTGATGAATATGTATCTAACCCTAATAACTACAACCCTCGGTTTATATAGACACCGATAGGTTTAGGGTTACCGAAGAAAGATTACAACAAGAGGGAAAGAGATCTCGTCCACCCTTAACTTGGAGGGCACACCACAGCTTCACAGGTCTCCGGCCACCACACGGCTCCACCAGTCTGGCCCATGTACAATGGGCCGTCGCCCCGAGGACCCCTTAGTCCATGACTCCCTCAGTTGGTGATACCAACAATAGCAAGCACCCTACCGTGGTGGTGCGGTCAGGGTGATCCTCTACGTCAAAGATGATGGGCGTGCGAGACCATTTGAGGGGTTTCCGGGAATTTGCCGATGGCTCCACAGCATTGACCTCACGCGCCCATTGTTTCAGCTGGCGGTGAGAGGAGTGCAAGGATGCGCCCCCAGTAATGCACAGGGCGTCAGTGGCTTTCTGAAACTCTTGCTCGCTGGTTTCCTCTTCATCCCCTTCATTGCTTTTGTCACCACATTCCTTCTTCTCATGGCCTTTAATAGGTTTCCCTTGATGTTGAGGGACCTTGCCGGGGCGGCCGCCTCGGCCCTTTGCACCAATGCCATCTTGGTCTCTCTCCTTGTCACGCTTCTCGTACTCAGCTTTCTGCTTCTCAACGAGTTGCTCAACTTGATGACACTCTTGGAGATCATGGCCCTTCGTTCGATGGATCTTGCAGTACGACCCGTCAGCCTTCCCAGCCTTCTTAACCACCGTAGCTTCCCGGCAGTCGGTGCATGCGACAACTACCTTGCCGGGGGCTTCGTTCTTGTCCTTCTTGCCGGTACTAGGAGTGCCTGATCCCTCGGCAGCCAGCACTGCTTTCTCCTTGCTCTTCTTGTTGCGTTTCTTGTTCTTCTTCTTCTGGTTGGCAGCATCGTCATCATCTTCTGACACAACGTCGACGCCATCCTCTTCCCCGGGGAGTCGGCTCCCCTCCTCCGTATGGGCACACTTATTTGCCAAGGTGTAAAGCTCATTCACAGTTTTGGGCAACCGGACGTTCATCTTGGAACGTATCCTGCGGTTGCGTACATTGGACTGGAACACGGCAATCATAGCTGCCGGGTGGATATCTGGAATGTTCCTGTGCACCCGGCTGAACCTCTGCATGTACTGCCGCAAACTCTCCCCTTCCTTTAGTGGAAGTAGCTGCAAATCGCTGGGCCGCCCTGGTTCTTGATGGCCGCCCGTGAAGGCACCAACAAACTCGTGGCAGAGGTCGGCCCAAGTCGAGATGGAGTTCTCCGGCAAGTGCATCAGCCACGACCTCACATTTGGCTTGAGAGCCAAAGGGAAGTAGTTGGCGAATACCTTTTCATCTCTTCCTCCGGCGGCTTGAACGGCGATGGTGTAGATGCTCAAGAACTCTGCCGGGTTTAGTCTTCCATCATATTTTTCTGGTATCTCTGGCTTGAACGTATGGGCAGATGGCCAACGGACTTGCTGCAGCTCGCGAGTGAAGGCAGGTATCCACCTCCACTGGGTGCAGGCTCGTCGACGTCGGGGCCATTGCGCCTGTCAGGATGGCGGCGAGTTTCGCGATGCCGTTCTATGGTGATGCGCGCATCTTCCCTCCGCCTGTCTTCCAGGACCTACCGCTGATCTCGACGGGCTCGAGGATCAGATGAAGCCATCGACACCTCGTCGGGTTCTTGGTCGCGCAGCTCTGGCTGCAGCCCCTGCGCTGGTTGCCGTGGGGAGGAGTGCACTGTAAGATTGGCCCATTCGGCACGGCCAGCGGCATGGGCCGTTGTCGCCGCCTGTGGATGCCGTGGTGAACCTGCCCGTTGTGATCCCCCCGCCTCAGCGAAACTAATCAAACTTTGAATGGTGGCTCTCCATTCATCCATTTGATCGGCCACTGGTGGGAATCTCACCAGGAGCTGGGCTCGCGCCATGGCTTCCGAAGCAGTGCTTGGCATGGACGATGATGCAGATCGCGATGTTGCCCGACTTCTGACGGTACCGGTAGTGGCGACGTTGCGTTCTTCTTGTTGTGAGCCCGCCGCAAGGGTGGCGTGACGATGAGAAGGATGCGTTTGGGGGTTGACGACCCCATTCGGCGCTTCGTCTTCATTGCCTTTCCCTGGGGAAGGTATGTGCCCTGTAGCTGTGCCCGCAGTAGGGGCAGCTAGGGGGTTATGATTCGCGCCGGTGTGGGTGCCATCGCTGCGGCTGCGTCCTCCAGTGAGGTGGAGAGGCGGAGATTGAATATTCTCCCCACCCGCATCTTTTGGAGCATGGCCGCTAGGGTGCTGCTGATGTTGTCCTCCTCCGGCGCCTCCCGCCCCCACCTCATTGCTCTATAATACCCCAATATTCCATAAACCCTAGGGGAGTCAACGAAAATCAATTCCAGCCGCCGCAATTTCCAGAAACCACAGATCCAATCTAGACACCATCACGGAGGGGTTCATCATCCTCATTGGTGCCTCTCCGATGATGTGTGAGTAGTCCATTGTAGACCTACGGGTCCGTAGGCAGTAGCTAGATGGCTTGCTCTCTCTCTCTTGATTCTCAATACAATGGTCTCTTAGAGATCTATTTGATGTATCTCTTTTTTGCGGTGTGTTTGTTGGGATACGATGAACTTTGAGTTTATGATCAGATCTATGTTTTAGTCCATGAAAGTTATTTGAGTCTTTTGATCTCTTATATGCATGATTGCTTATAGCCTCATATTTCTTCTTCGAATCTTTGGTTTAGTTAGGCCAACTAGATCGATTTTTCTTGCCATGGGAAGAGGTGCTTTCTGATGGGTTTGATCTTACGGTGCTTGATCCCAGTGACAGAAGGGGAACCGATACGTATGTATCATTGCTATTAAGGATAACAAGATGGGATCTATTTCTACATAAATAGATCTTGTCTACATCATGTCATCATTCTTATTGCATTACTCCATTTCTCCATGAACTTAATACACTAGATGCATGCTGGATAGCGGTCGATGTGTGGAGTAATAGTAGTAGATGCAGGCAGGAGTCGGTCTACTAATCTTGGACGTGATGCCTATATAATGATCATTGCCTAGATATCGTCATAATTATTTGAAGTTCTATCAATTCCCAACAGTAATTTGTTTACCCACCGTATGCTATTTTTCTCGAGAGAAGCCTCTAGTGAAATCTACGGCTCCCGAGTCTATTTTCTCATCATATATTTTCAGATCTATTTTGCTATTTGCCTTTTTATTTATTTGCCACTTTTATTTTCAGATCTATATTTCTAAAAACCCAAAAATATTTTTGCTTCACTTTATTTTATTCGCGATCTATTTATCCAATCTACTACAATTTATCTCCCGTACGTTTGCCAATTTCTGGCGCCGTTACCCGAAAGGGATTGACAACCCCTTTAACACGTCGGGTTGCAAGTATTTGTTCTTTGTGTGCAGGTGTTGTTTACGTAGTGTTGCTTGGTTCTCCTACAGGTTTGATAACCTTGGTCTCATCACTAAGGGAAATACCTACCGTTGCTGTGCTGCATCATCCCTTCCTCTTTGGGGAAATACCGACGTAGTTCAAGCCAACATCAAAAAGAATTTCTGGCGCCATTGCCGGGGAGACATGATCAACATCTACCAGGTTCCTAATCACACATCTCATCTCCTTCTAATTTACATTATTTGTCATTTGCCTCTCGTTTTCCTCTCCCCCACTTCACAAAAATTTGTCGTTTCATTCGCCCTCTTTTTCGTTCGCCGTTATCTCATCAGACATGTTTATGAGTGTGATCTTGCTTGCCCACTTTAACACTATGTCTAGCACGACCCCTCCTCTATCTCCAGATTTTGAAGTTCTATACTTCAAGCAGAGACAAGGAGAAAATTTGAAAGATGCTTGCTATAGACTAATGGAATCTTATCATATTAGCAATCTTAAAGGAGACGCAAGGGTTTTGCTTCGAAACTTTTATATAGGATTAGCCTTGCACCATAGACAACTTTTGGATTTTGCTGATAAAGGAAATTTTATTGAACTTGATGCTAATACTGCTTATGAAATCTTAGAGGGAATTTTGGGAATTCCACCAACCAAAAAGGGGATTAGCTTTACTCAAGAAGGAGTTCAAATTTTAGACAAGTTAAGTGATTTGCATAAACATATGGTCGAGTTGCAAAAATATAATGAACCCCTCAAACATATTAGTGGAAATCTCAATCGCATGAATACTTTGATTACCCTTTGCAATAAGCGATTGGATATTTTTGAGAATTTAGGGAAGCGGAAAGAGCCTCCCGGGTTTGAGAAAGCCGTTAAAAAGTTGCCAAAACTACGAATGACAACACTTAGATCTTTGCATTATGCCTAGCTAAGGGCGTAAAACGATAGCGCTTGTTGGGAGGCAACCCAATGAATAAAATTTATTTTTGTCTTTTTCTTTCTGTTCTTGAGTGTTTGAACAATTATGCTACTACTATGATTGTGTTCTTTATGTTTTAATTAGTTTTTGTGCCAAGCAAAGCCTTTGGGATAGCTTTGGTGATAGTTGATTTGATCCTGTTGGAAAACAGAAACTTTTGCATCCAGTAAAACAATTTGGAAAATTCACAGAAGCAAAGAAAAATTCTGAAGTTTTTACACAAGATTTATATACAAATTTCCTCTGTTGTCTTAATTTTTCAGAATTTTTGGAGTTACAGAAGTGTGAGAACAATTCACATCTTTACAGACTTTTCTGTTTTTGACAGATTCTGTTTTCTTTGCATTGTGTGCTTATTTTGATGAATCTATGGTTTGTATTGGAGGTTATAAGCCATGGTAAAGTTAGAGTAAAGTAGATATAATGCAAGAACAAAATTTTAATGGGTTTTCTACAGTACTTAAAGTAAAGATTGGTTTTCTTATACTAACGGATCTCACGAAGGTTTTGTTAAGTTTTGTGTGATTGAAGTTTTCAAGTTTTGGGTGAGATCACGATGGATGAAGGAATAAGGAGTAAGAAGAGCCTAAGCTTGGGGATGCCCCATGGCACCCCAAGCCATTATCCAAAGATAATCAAGCAACTAAGCTTGGGGATGCCCGAGTGGCATCCCCTCTTTCTTCTAACGACCATCGGTATTTTACTTGGAGCTATATTTTTATTCGTCACATATCATGAGTTTTGTTTGGAGCGTCTTGTATGATATGAGTCTTTGCTTGTTTTTTTATTTTTAGTCATGAATCCTTGCTGGACACACCTATTTGAGAGAGCCAAAATTATGCTATGACTTGTTACAATTGCTCTCTATGCTTCACTTAAATCTTTATGAGCTACGGAATTGCTCTAGTGCTTCACTTATATCTTTTTGAGCATGGTGTGCTTTAGTATATTTGAAGAAATGCTCTCATTCTTCACTTAGATTTATTTGAGAGTTAGAATTTTTTTAAGAAATTCTCTCTTGCTTCAATTAAATTATTTTGAGAGAAGAAATTTTTTATGCTCATGTTCTTCACTTAGATTTGTTTGAGCTATCAAAAGCAACAAATGAAATTAGTCCCAAAGTGATAGATATCCAAGAGGGATATAATAAAAACTTTCATGAAGATCATTGGACAAAATAAACTTGATTCCTTGTAATAGTTTTGCGATATGTTGATATAATATGTGAGTCATGTTGATGAGTAATTATGCTTTAGTAAGAATATTGGTGTTAAGGTTTGTGATTCCCTATGCAAGACGAAAGTCAATAGTTATGCAATGAAATTACATCCTACTTGTGGTGCATTATTAGGTGTTAGTTATGCTTAATGCTCGCTTATGAGATTTTTCGTTTCATGGTTGGATGCTTCTCAATCTTTTGCTAGCCTTCATTTGCACTAAGTATGATCACTACTTGTGCATCCAAAATCCTTAAAGCAGTTTGCCATATGAGTCCACCATACCTACCTATATGCGGTATTTCCGTGCCATTCTAAGCAAATTTGTATGTGCCATCTCTAATTTCAAAATAAATTTCTCTTTTGTGTGCTCGTACCGCTCATGAAACGGTAGGGGGTGGCTGATATATTTCCATGCTAGATGTGTTATTCTCAAGATGAGTGTTTATTCACTTGTCATTGCACGAGAGTACGGCAAAGGTATTAGGGATGCCCAGTCCCGAAATGAAAAAATGAATTTACTTTATGTTGTCAAATAATAAATTCCTTGGAAAATGTTGGTATGGAGGGCACCCGTGGATACGGCTAGCCATGGAAAGTGAAAGTATGGTGGAAAAAGGAATAAAATTTATTTTCTGTTTGGGAACCGCCTATGATATATCTATCATGGAAAGTATTGGGAACTACTCGATCGTTTTCATTGACAGGAAAAGCATGCCACCCAAAATGTTTTATCTCTACTTTTTTTCGCTTTGAGCTCTCGCACCTCTACAAATCCCTACTTCCCTCTGCGAAGGGCCTTTCTTTTACTTTATGCAATTTTTATTTTATTTTGAGTCTCCATCTTCTCTTATAAAGCACCAACCTAGGGGCACTATGATCGTACTTTTGCATTGGGTGTAGCTAATATGCGAGTATGTTTCATGAATGGATCAATGATTGAGCATAATGGGCTAGGGATAACTTGCTTTAGTGTTGATATTTTGAAAGACATGGTTGCTGTTGATATGCTTGAGTATTGAAATCATCATGTCAAAACTAGACTATTGCTTTGAATCATATAAAAGTCCAAATGTCCATGCTACAAAGAAAAGAATATGTGATGAACATGTTAGGCACAGGAATTAAGCTTGGGGATGCTGATACGTCTCCAACGTATCTATAATTTATGTTTGTTCCATGCTGTTATATTATCATTCTTGGATGTTTTACAATCATTTTATAGCAACTTTATATCATTTTTTGGGACTAACCTATTGACATAGTGCCCAGTGCCAGTTGCTGTTTTTTGCTTGTTTTTTACATCGCAAGAAATCAAAACTAAACGGAGTCCAAACGCAGTGAAACTTTTTGGTGATTTTTCTGGACCAGAAGACACAAGTTGGGCCAAGAAAGTAACTGAGGGGGGCTCCGAGGGGAGCACAACCCACCAGGGCGCGCCTGGGGGTCCAGGCGCGCCCAGGTTGGTTGTGCCCACCTCGGCCACCTCCTGCACCGCCTCATTGCTCTATAATACCCCAATATTCCAGAAACCCTAGGGGAGTCAACGAAAATCAATTCCAGCCGCCGCAATTTCCAGAAACCACAGATCCAATCTAGACACCATCACGGAGGGGTTCATCATCCTCATTGGTGCCTCTCCGATGATGTGTGAGTAGTCCATTGTAGACCTACGGGTCCGTAGGCAGTAGCTAGATGGCTTCCTCTACCTCTTTTGATTCTCAATACAATGGTCTCTTGGAGATCTATTTGATGTAACTCTTTTTTGCGGTGTGTTTGTTGGGATCCGATGAACTTTGAGTTTATGATCACATCTATGTTTTTATCCATGAAAGTTATTTGAGTCTTTTGATCTCTTATATGCATGATTGCTTATAGCCTCATATTTCTTCTTTGAATCTTTGGTTTAGTTAGGCCAACTAGATCAATTTTTCTTGCCATGGGAAGAGGTGCTTTGTGATGGGTTCGATCTTATGGTGCTTGATCCTAGTGATAGAAGGGGAACTGGCACGTATGTATCGTTGCTATTAAGGATAACAAGATGGGGTCTATTTCTACATAAATAGATCTTGTCTACATCATGTCATCGTTCTTATTGCATTACTCCGTTTCTCCATGAACTTAATACACTAGATGCATGCTGGATAGCGGTCGATGTGTGGAGTAATAGTAGTAGATGCAGGCAGGAGTCGTTCTACTAATCTTGGACGTGATGCCTATATAATGATCATTGCTTGGATATCGTCATAATTATTTGAAGTTCTATCAATTGCCCAAAGTAATTTGTTTACCCACCATATCCTATTTTTCTCGAGAGAAGCCACTAGTGAAATCTACGGCCCCCGGGTCTATTTTCTCATCATATATTTTCAGATCTATTTTGCTATTTGCCTTTTTATTTATTTGCCACTTTTATTTTTAGATCTATATTTCTAAAAACCCAAAAATATTTTTGCTTCACTTTATTTTATTCGTGATCTATTTATCCAATCTACTACAATTTATCTCCCGTCCGTTTGCCAATTTCTGGCACCGTTACCCGAAAGGGATTGACAACCCCTTTAACACGTCGTGTTGCAAGTATTTGTTCTTTGTGTGCAGCTGCTGTTTACGTAGTGTTGCTTGGTTCTCCTGCTGGTTCGATAACCTTGATCTCATCACTGATGGAAATACTACCGTTGCTGTGCTGCATCGTCCCTTCCTCTTTGGGGAAATACCGACGTAGTTCAAGCCAACATCAACATTGGAATTCATTTTGAAGGACAGGAGCTCATCATCGAAGATGCCCCTTCACTTCAAAGGTTGCTCCTTCATTCTTGTTATGCACCTTGGCAAATAACTATGGTCTCTGCGCCCAAACTGGAGACCTTGGGTGCAATTCGTGATCCATTTAAATCGTTGAAAGTGGTGTATGGATCCACTCTTATTCAGGTACTGTATATTATCCATGTACACTATTGTAATCTGCATTTTTCATTTGTGCGAATAAGTTCAATATCATCTTGGAGTACACTTTCTGTGCTAATATTATGTTCTGCACTGAATGACGAGCTTTTCCATGGATGGCCTATCAGTGGTGCTGGATTCTGTCAAGACCTTATATATCAGTATATGGTGTCTCGATCTGAACACGATTATTGGCTTGCTGTGATGCTTTCCATGTCTAGAGAATTTGTATATAAAGGTGATGATTTCATGCACATTGAAAGCCCATATATAATGTACTAGAAATAATCGTTCAGCTGTCGCTCCTTCAACATACTTTATTTTAGACATTAATTGTTTTCAATCTTCATGTCTATTTAGGTACTAACACATGGAGATAAAGGTATAACCAATCGATGGCTGAGGAAGCACAAGGATTTTCTCAGATCTCATGACATTCATTTGACGACAATAACGCTGCAAGGATATGCATCCAACCATGCAAACACTAGCTTTGTCACATTCTTCATGTTGAATGCGAGGGAACTATTGTCCATGAGGATTAAGTTTTTTGAGAAAAACTTACTCACGGGTGCACATGTTGAACAACATAAAAAGAAGTTTCAGTTGGACAAAAGGGCTTCTGAACGTGCTCGGCTTCTATGTACAACAACTTGTCATCATCATGGACCAGTAGAATTTTTATCCTCGGATCTTGATTTTATGGATCAGAACGATCCATTTGAGTGTGACTGCCCAAAACTTTGGTGTAGTTAGATGTTACTGCCTTGTTCAATGTTGGTTTTGTCTAAACCTGATGAACAATTAACCCTCGTCGTTTTGTACCTTTGTAAGCTGGAGTTAGATATTGTCAACCTTTTCAACTCGGCTTTGACACATATTTTGTTTCATATAGGGCCAATGGCTTTCCATTTCTTTAATTAAGACATAAATATTATAAGCAATCACAACATAGGGAAAGAACATCACTCTCGCAGGATCGTTGAGATCATTGTTCATTAGAGAACCCGCAAGTTCTTAGCGCCCGCCAGCAGCCACAAACTTATTTTCAGCTAGCGCACCAAATGGGCTATAATTCTTAATAAGTAAAGCTGCATGGTAGTGATAAATTTGAATTCTGACATCTGGGACCGACAAGGAAAAAGCCTATCGAAGGCGGTGTCGACTCGACAGTAAACAGTGAGAAACCTGGTTTTAAAATTACTGTAAATCCAAAACTCGCCTGAAAATCATGAAACTTGGCATGGTGTTATGACATGGCACCAACATGTTGTGGTAAAAATTAGTCTAATTTGGGACAAGTTTTGGTATAAACTTCTTACAAACCGGAGCTTCTTTCAAGAAGCCTCATGGTTCCGAGAGGGAACTTGTCACCTATGTGTGCGAAACGACATACGATGTCTCTTCCCGCCATGATTTAATTTACAGAGGCAACATGAAACTATAGGAGCGTTGTCCTAAAAATATGAAATTATTCAGGGTTGATTTTGCTTTTTTATACATTATTTGAGTTTTCTAGGCATTTTGGAACATACTTTGGTGTGTGGAAATGTCATGTGTGTACTAGCCACCTATGTAATTGGATGTTCAATTTGGTTATGGCATCAAGTCCTTATAAGTTATAAGTACATATATTGTTGTTCTGGATGCAAAGACATCGCACACGGACCATACTAGGGAACCCGTCGGTGATGAATTCATCAAATGCTGAAAATTGTATACCAGCAGGCGTTTGCCCACAACACACATGGCTCATTAGCAGAAATCGTCTGTGTTATTATCGGTCTTCGCACACATTTCTGATTACTATAACGCCCGAATAATTAAGCTACAGTAATCCCCTGCTAATGATGCCATGTCGCCACTGTTACTGTGGCTAATATCACGTTGATTAGAATCCCGTTCAAATTCTAATTTAAAATAAAGTCAAACAATAAAGTTTTCAAATGTTAAAAACAAAAATGTTCTAAATGTGACAAATAATTCATAGGTAATTATAGTGGAGAAACCACATTTTTCTAAAATGTATAATGCTCAAAAATAAATAAATCAGCAGCTAAAACCATTAATTAAATGCCTTTTATAATTTATAAAATATTAAACTATTTTATTTGGGTGACAAATTTATTGTGGCAGTTGTATAATTAGTATTACTAATTTAGGTGCTAATTATATATTTTACAAACTAAAACAATTTAGGAAAATAAAAAAACAGTAAAAGAAAAAGAATAAATAAAAAGAAAATAAATAAAACAAAATGAAAAAGAAAGGAACCCCCCCCCCCCAACTAGGCCTTGTCCCAGCTGGGCACTCCAGCCGGCCGGCCGAGCCGGCCACCTCTTGACCTATATGGCATCCCACCATCGAAACCCTAGCCTAATCCCCCACTCTCCAGATTCGCTCCCCCGATCTCGATCGAGGATGCAGTGCCCCGACCCCATCGCCATTCGCCGTCGCCAGTGGACCTCGCTGGCGTCGCCTCCTCGCCTCTCCCCGACTCGCGCCCTCAAGCCTCGCCGCGCCCGAATCCCTGCAAACGGGGGTGAGCAAACCCCCCTTTGCCTCCTTCTTTCTTCGCCGACGCCTTCACCACTGGCCGCGCCGCACGCGCCCCGGCCTTCATGCCGCGCAGGCTCACCGACGTTTCCCCTTCCCGCTCGTTGTGCCGCGGCTCTCGCCTCTGCTCGCCGCTGCCGCGTTCCGCCTTGCCGCGACCCTCCCCGTCGCCCCCAGCGTGTGCCTGCGCTGTGCCCGCCTCCCTTGTCCTCGCGCTGGCCGCCCCCTGCACATGTACGCGCTACGCCCGTAGCCCCCTACGGCCACCACCACTGCTGCCACTACTCCTGCTCTCTGTTGTCGTTCACGCCGCCCTAGCTCCCGCGCGCCCTGCCCTCCGCCGGTGCCGCCCACCGCCAGCCGCCTCGCCTCCGCTCGCTGCAGCCCCTACCGCCGCTCTGTTCCGCCCCATGCACCCTGGCCCCCTCCCGCACCGGCACACGCTCCCGCCACGGCCTCCTGCTCCCATCGGCGCCCGACAGCGCCCATCTGGGCCGCTACCCAGGGTTGTGCCGCTCACCCGCATCTGCCGCTGCCTTTCGCTCGCCGCCCCGGCCTGGCCATCGACGCCCATGCCCGCGCCGACTGCCACCCGCGCCGTGCTCCCGGGGCTCCGTTAGCCTGTACCCGGCCGCCCGTTAGCCCCGCGACTGGCCTGGGTCACTGACGAATAGGCACAACCCCCTGTGAACGAAAAGAAAATGAAAAATAAAAAAATAGAAATAGAAATATAATATAAAATGATTAATTAATTAAGTAATTAATTAACTTCATTAACTTTGTTTAATTACCTAGTTAACTAAACAATTCACTAATCAATTAAAACACAAAATGATAGGGGCCCCACCCCCTATTGATTAGTCAAAGTTTGACTGGTCAACTGGGCCTCCCTGGCACACATGTTAGCCTCTCTGTACACTACTGTAATTATGATCTATTTTTGAATTAATAATAATTTCAAAAATTGATTAAAACTTTGAAAATTAATATAAAATAATCCGTAACTCGAATGAAAATGTTTTATACATGAAAGTTGCTCAGAAAAATATGATGATCTCGAATACGCACTCCGTTCATCTGTCACGTGCCCCTAGCATAGTGAACATGGAACCGTCCCCCTCAGTTTCATTTGTCCGAAAATGCCTAACACCGGGAATACTTTCCCAGATGTTTTCCCCCTTCGCCAGTATCACCTAGTACTGCGTTAGGTCACCTCTAGCACCGCTTATTGCCATGTCATGCATCATTGTGCATCTGTTTGCATTGTATTTACTGTTTCTTGCCCCTCTTCTCTTTGTTAGACATCGAGACTGATGCCGCTGTTCCTGACATCGACTACACTCCTGATGACCCTTCTTTCTCAACAGAGCTTCCAGGCAAGCAAAACCTCCTTGATCATCCCGATACCGCCAACTTCTTCTCTCTACTACTTGCATTAGAGTAGTGTAGCTATTACTACTTATCAGTTGATCCCATACTGCTGCGTAGACTGTCCTTGTTGCTACTGTTGTTGATACTTTACGTGCTATCCTAATTGCTTAGTATAGGATGCTAGCATTTCCTCTGCATTTCTTTTGCTATAGTGTTTATCTTTTATCAAAAAAGACTTCATCTAGATTCTTTTCTATTTTCTGTATTTCTTTTTCACTTTCCCTAAATCAAATTCCTTGCAAATCTTATTCAAATTCCTTGAATATCTTTTTAAAAATTCAATTGCAAGTGAGCTGAGTTGACAAAATTTTCCTTCTACGCTGAACTCGGTCACTCCGATTAAAAGCTTCTCGGACGGACCGAAGTGCAAATCAACTCTGTAAACACTTCATCGGTTCCACCGAAATGGACTAATTCGGCTCCACCGATATGCTCTATCTGTGACTTCACCATTCTATCTGTGACTTCACCATCTTGGGGTCACCGATCGAGACAAATCGGAGCTACTGTTTCCCTGCTGAGAGAACATTTTGGCAAAATTTCCTTTTTATTCTTTTCAGTTCCACTCAATGATTCTTTCCCTCTATCTACATCTCATGTTGCATTCTACCTAGTTGTGCCTCTCCAGGACCACACTCACTTGACTCATATCCTTGAAACATACCCCTCTTGGAAATTGATGTCAAAGGGGGAGAGAGAGATGCACATCAAAGCTTATCTTCATAGAGAGATGCACTATCATAAGAGGAGAGAATTCACATGTCTCTAAGAGGGGAGAGACATGTTAATTATGTTATTTGAGCCTACTTCTGCTCTGAATTTATTTTGCTCTGATTTTATCTCACCCTACCTACTCCCATTATCCTATGCTAGATTCAGGGGGAGAGGAAGTTTAAGTTTAGGGGAGAAAAATCCTTGGACATTCATTGCAAATCTATAATTCTTTAGGGACATGTCTATACTCAAAGGAGTACTCACTCTGTGATACTCACAAATTACATGTCATCCTAATCTTGGTATTCTTGTGGATCTTGAGGTCTCTTTCTTGATTGAACTTTCTTGTGTTATCTAACCCTGTTTTCTCAAGCTTGCTTCCTCAAGAATCAGTTAAGGACCACAAGGTAAGTATATGCATCTCACTCATGTGCATGATGATCTCTTGCTATGCACATATTGTTTGCAAGAGGGAATCATAAACATGAGGTACATCTTTCATAATTCTTTTTGCTCTGATGCATATAGCCAAGATACATGTAACTCATTACTCATTCTGTCATGTTGTGCATTCACATGTCTTCAGTTCTTATCGTTTACATGACTTTCACACATGTAGGGGGAGCTTATGGAAGTTACATGTTTCTCCAAAGCTTTTAATATACTACTCATCATATCATTTGTTGAAGCTTTGATGTATGTTGTCCTCAATTACCAAAAAAGGGGAGATTGAAAGCACAAGTGCTCCCTTGGTGGGTTTGGTAATTAATGACAACATATCTTTTGTTGGACTAATAGTTCTATCTAGTATATTTCAGACAAGTTCAACAGTGGCGTGGCAAGGACAAGAGAATGTGGACCCCCTTCAAAATGCTGAGGACATGGATTCGCAAAAGCTCAAGACTCTACAATTTTGGTTAAGTGATCCAAGATCACATTGAGTCCATAGGAAAGCCAATACTATTAAAAGTGGATGAGGTTTTGATCATGATCTATTTACTCAAATGCTTAGTGGTATTGCTCCCAAACCCTTAGCTACTTTCTCTATCCAAATATGTCCAAAACCCTACATTCCAGCTCGGCCCCACCGAAACTTCCCTATCCGGACCCACCGAGTTCCTATGGACTCTGCCACAGCCAAACCCTAACAAATCGGAATCACCGATATGGTTCTCGGTCCCACTAGAATGGCTTGGCCAACTTTTTGTAACTTGTTGCAATTATTTTGGTCTCACCGAGTTTTGCAATCGGTCCCACTGAGATGGCCTGCTGTCATGGGTGGACACGAATACCTATGGGGCCATCGTGTGACACCATGGTGTTTGCTCTTTTTCTTTTTCTGGACTTCATTGCTTTTTATTTGAATTTGGAGTTTTGAATCAACTCAGTTGGACTAAACCACTTGGGCATTCCCTTGATTTTCACCCAAGTGACTCACCTCCCTCTCAAACACCTCATTTTCTCTCTGATATATCATAAACTGGCCAAGGGAATATTTTTCTTAAATGAAAAATATTCATTTTCCCTCTGAAATAGTACTTCAGCCACTTATGCTCCAAAGCAACCCTCATTTTTCTTGCCCACAAAAATCTGAGAAAATTCCTGAATATTCTTTAGACCTTGGCACACCTCCTTATGCAAAAATATTGCCTAGTTATTTGGAATATTTTTGCTATAGAAAACCTTTTCTGTTCTGGCTAGAAAATGCACTTTGTACATGAAGTGTATTTTTCCTTGATCCAATGGAGCTGAAATTTTTAGGACTTCATTACCCTCCTAAGAAACTCTTAACCTCCAAAAATCAGCTCCTAACTCCTTCTAGATTCTTCTCTATTAAGCTCACAAGTTTCTGTCCAGAAACTTGCCAAGATGCTACAACCTCATTCATTCAACCTGTGCTTTAACTCAAGTCTGTGGATCGACCTAGCCTTGCACGAACAACACCCCAGACATGATTTTAATGCGCTGCATGGCGTGATGCCAGAGTTCACGTGGTGACCACGCGTGGACACGGTGCCAGGCAGCTAGTCGACGCGCTCTGGATGCCGCCAATGCCTCTGTTGAGCTCGTGCTCGCTTCCCCACTCGCCGTAGCATGCCGCACCTCGCCACCATCCTCGTCCCGACGCCCTTAATTTCTCCCTGCCGCTCGCCGACGCTGGAGCTCGCCGCAGCGAGCACGGGCATGACATGGCCAAGCGCACAGTGCGCCCATGCCCCTGTGCTCGTCTCCACTTGCGTCCTGTGCTCGTCCGCGTCTCCCCACAGTGGCCGCGTGAGCCGTGGAGCTTCTACCCCCTCTCACTGATGCCCCTCGTCGCCGAGCGCCGCTTCCAGAGAACTCTGGCGGAGCTCGAGACCCCCTCCCCTCTGCCTATAAATAGAGCTCCCCCTGGCCTCTCCGAGCACCTCAACCCACTCAACCAATCACCACAATGCAGTAGATAAGCCGCAGCCCAGCCGGGCAGGCCTCTGGCCGCCATCCCCAACCCGAGCTCGCCGGCGATCCCCTCTGCTGCTCCCTACCTCTCCAGTGACCCTCAAGCTCCATCTTCTTCTTTGGCGACTCCCTGGTGCTTCACTGGTGCTCACTGACCCCATTGGAGCCCCTCGAACCGCCCTCCCTCGCCGTCTTCCTCATCTCCAGCGAACTCCGTCCGCAGCCGCCGCTGGAGATGTCATTTCCGAGCTACTCCGCCACCCCTCGCCAAGCTACGGGTATAGGTAGGTGCGCCAGAGCCTCCTTTACCGTCCCTCCCTCTCAGAACGGCCGTCGAGCCCTCCTCGCCGGAGAGAGCCCCGGCGAAGTGCCGCCGTCCTCTGTTTCTCTCCCCCTCCACTCAAAACCCGACAGGTAGGGCCCGCTGTCAGCCACCCAGCCGCTCCCGAAGCGGTATGAGTGGAGGCGCCCCGCGGGTTTACGTCTTCGACGTCACCCCCCTAGTTTTTCTTTTATTTAAATTTAATTCAAATTTTGACCAAAAGCTTTGACCAACCACAACTCCTAATCTATAAATACAAATGAGTTGATTCTTTTTGCATTGTGTTTGTATTGAAAAATTCTAGCAGCACACCAAATTTGAGATTTTTCCTTGCTTTCTAGAATTTCTGGTGAATTTCAGAGTGGTTCTTGATATTTTCTTTTTGCTGTTTTAATTATTTTCAGAAGGAGAAGCTTGCCTAGAGGAGAACCAGGAGGAGTGTGACCCTCCCCTGTACTAAGGTAAGCCACACAAAAATTTGCATGGTGTCATTTTAGTAACTATGATTTTTTCAACTTGAATATGAATTATTTCATGCATTTAAATCATTTAAATAACTTTGCTTAAGTTATTTCATATGTCTTGTTTGATATGCTTAGCTTGCTGTAGTATTTGATTGCATGAACTAGTTGGATGCAGTAGTGATACTTTGGTAGCATGACTATGGTTTGAGAATAACCGGAGTTATTTTCATATGATGCTTTATTATTCATATACTCATCATGCTATTGTCATAACTAAAAAATGATGAAGTTAAAACCAGTGCTTCAAGATGATTAGTGGTGCATGCCTAGTGATTTTATGATGTTGATCCGCTCCAGTTCGGTGATATGTGCTTACGGTTGCACGTCTTATAGTTGCATGATCATGGCATACTATGGCTCGAGTTCTTTTATTTTCAAGTTAAACCAGATGATAATCCAACTTGAACATAATTGTTGATCGAGTCATGGTGCCACCGAATCGAGCTTCCCTGTGCAACCACATTTGCCTTTATGGGAAGGACCTTATTCGGTCCGTTATCATGCCTCTGGTCGGTGCCTCCAACGAGGGAAGGTTATGGGCGTGCAGTACCCTGGCCCGGTAAGCAGACATAACCTTGTGTGCCCGTTGTTGTTATGGTACCTTGTCCCCATTTGGGACCGTTGATTGTTTTGCCACGACGGTGGCCGTTGGATGTCATTGGTTGACATCGGGGCCACCCAAGACTTAGCCCAGAGGGGAGTTGGTCGGAGTGGCCGAGAGAGTGTCATGGCAATGGGTTGGTTCTGTCGGAATGCCGTTGGTCCACCCGAATGGGAGTGCGAGGCCATGGGTTCCGTGGTGTGGGTACAGTGTACTAACCTCTGCAGAGTGTTTATTAAATCTATTGATAGCCGCGTCCTCGGTTACGGACACAGCTCGCAAGTAGGTCACACCATGGATCAACATAATTAAGTTAATCTTGCACACTAAAGTTATATGGTTGGCACTAGTCATGTGATGAGATTGTTGAGACCATGAAGGTGGTCGTTGTTGTCGGAACCAAAGTGTTGGTTTCGTTTGTGATCTGGGAGTGATCACCTTATTGATGATGTTGGTTACGAGGTAACCCGTTTGGTAAGAGAGTCCGAGGGACTCGGTGCACAAGCATGATCCACTTCATGAGTAGTCTTTTGTAGACTTGCATTTTACCTGCTTAATAATCATGTTATTGTTTGCCATTATGCTTTTACTTGTTGTGAGCTTGCAAGTACATTCAATGTACTGACCTGGCGTGTCATGCCAGATTTTAGGAAAGTCTTATCGGATCGGAGTGCTTCTCGTGTCTAGACCGTGTCCACATTGGTGTCCCTGTGCTATGGAGTTCCGCTTCGTCGTCGTTCCGCTGCCGCGTAGTTGTCGTGATCGAGGCCCCCTTCAGGTTCATTAAATAATGTACATAATGTTCAGCCGCACTGTGTGTGCCGCTTGGCCTCGCTATCTAATGTAATATCAAACTATGTTTTCGCTAGCATCAATAAAGCGGTTGTTTTCTGTACCAAGTTGTTATGTGTTGCCAGAAGACTAGATCTCTGGGCTGGCAATGCAAGGTAAACCGGTCGCTCTGAGCCGGGGTGCCACAACGCTTGGTATCAGAGCCGCGCTAACTATAGGACACGCTAGACAGCCGACGCGTTAGTTGAACGGTAGCTAGATGGTTTTTGAGTGCCGGTAGTGTTTGCATCTGCTTACTGCATTGCATGCATTTAATGTATTGTTATTGCTAACCGACTAATGGTTGTGAGTGTAGATGGCGCCAGTGCCGTATGCGTGTCAGGTGGAGCTGGCCCCATACACTTCACTGCACCTTCTTCGGCATGTATGACATCGACTCTACCCTCACGGTGACGACCCGGTGTATCGGGTGTACCAGGAGCGCCTAGCAGATTCAGTATACGAGTATCACGCGGTGGTTACCCTGCCCTACAGTACGACAGCTAGCACTCGGCTACCCTCGCCGTCCCCCATCTCCAGTGGCGAACGCCGCCACTAGCCCCGCGGGGCATGAGCAGCAAGCTTCGTCGCTGCACCCTTCCGTGCAGCGGGATGAGCGCACCGCCACCCTGTCACCGACTCCGGCTGGTTCGTCGTCTCATTCTCGTCGCGGGCCGGCGAATGAGTAGGCTGCGTTGCTCATGGCGCGCGAGCTCCTGCGCTACCGCCCCGTCAACGACCTCTATGAAGACTGGATGGCCCGCATCGCTGAGCTTGTCAGCGCCGCCGGGGACTCTCCTGCACCGTCTCGCTCGCTGCCTCACCCGCCGCCTGCTGCGGGTGACGTGGCCCACGGAGCACCTCCTCCACCTCCCCGTCAAGACATCACCCTCGGGCCAAGGTGCGAGGCCCCGCGGCGCGACCCGCCGCACAGGGCGTCGACGCGTGAAGATGAAAGCTGCCAAGTGGTGCAGCGGCCGCAAGAAGATGCTCGTGCACCCCCAGCACCGCCACATCAAGACCGCGCGCCGCCTGCAGCGGTGGCGTGCGAGCGCCAAGACTAGGATCCACCCCCACGATGAGCTCCCGTGACCACAGCGGGTTGCCGCGCATTCACTCTGGAGCTTCGCAGCGTTGTCTGGCCGGGGAGGTTCAAGCCCGACCTGTCTCCGCGCTACGACGGCACCCCCGACCCTGCCGAGTTCCTGCAGCTCTCCGAGCTGAGCATTGGGGCAGCCAACGGTGATGAGAAGGTTATGGCGAACTGGTTTCCCATGGCCCTCAAGGATGGTGCGCGCTCGTGGCTCCTGAACCTGCCCGCGGGATCGATGTCCTCCTGGGACGAAATGCGCCAACTTCCAGGGCACTCGCAACTGTCCACCGGCTGCGGGTGACCTGCGGCGCATCAAGCAGCAGCCAGGAGAGACCTTGTAGAAGTACATCCAGTGCTTCAACAGCGTTCGCCTCAAGATCCCCAAGGTGTCGGACAAGACCATCATCTCGGCGTTCACTGATTGCGTCCGCGACGTCAAGATGAAGGAGGAGCTCGCCATACATGAGGACCTGTGCACGGCTCTGGAGATGTTCAACATGGCAACCAAGTGTGCGAGAGCTGAGGAAGGTCGCCTCTCTCTCCTGGAGCTCCCAGGGGCTGACCCAGAATACAAGAAGTCCAAAGCCAAGGACGTGAAGCACAAGGGACCGGCCGTGCTCGCGGCCGAACCAGAGATAAAGCACGGCTACGACCACCAAGAGTCATCCAAGGGCAGTCGCCTGTTCTGTGTCTTCCACAACGTGCACAGCCACAACACCAACGACTGCCAGGAGCTCAGGGCCATCCGCGACGGGTGCCTTGGTCGACGCCCCGAGCTCAGCGATTGAGGCTACGGCCGCGGAGGAGGCCGAGGTGGAGGACGCTGGGACGGCCGCGACCCCCGCCAAGAATGGCGCGATCAGCCTCGTGAGGACCGCTGGCAGGGCCAGCCTCGCGAGGGCCCCTGGAGAGACCAGCCTCGTGAGGACCGTCCTCAGGGCAACGCTAGCCTTCCTCCGCTGCCACCACCACCAAGAAGGAATGACGACCACCACCAGGACGAGGGGGCTGCGGGCTTCCAGGAGCCTCGTGCCATCGCCTGCATCCTGGGCGGCGCTCAGGCCCCTGCCTCTCATCGCATCTTCAAGCAGTTTGCCTGTGAGGTGAACGCGGCCCTCCCCAAGCTCGAGGCAATGCGTCCGCTCAGGTGGTCCAAGTGCACCATCACCTTCAGCCCATCCGATCAGCTCAAGTGCGTGGCAACTGCCAACGCTCTCCCGATGCTCTGCTCGCCTACCATCAGCAACATGCTCGTCAACGAGGCTCTCATCGATGGTGGTGCGGGGCTCAATGTTCTCTCCATCGAGACATTCGACCGACTCCCGGTGACCTATGACCAGCTGCAGCCTACCAAGCCTTTCTCAGGAGTGACCGACGGCTCCACCACCCCAATAGGGCAGATCCGCCTCCCTGTCACCTTCGGCAAGCGCGACAACTACCGCACCGAGCTCATCGACTTCGATGTCGCCCACATTCGCCTTCCATACAATGCCATCCTTGGGTATCCGGCCCTGGCCAAGTTCATGGCGGTGACTCATCATGGTTACAATGTCCTCAAGATGCTAGGGAGCTGCGGTGTCATCACGATCGCCTGCGAGGAGAAGGACGTGGTGTGCTCTCTCGAGCGCGCCTACCAGGCTGCGGCAGTCGAGAACCCAGACGATGAATGCGACGTCTACCCTCCTGAGGCTGTCCCCAAGAAGAAGAAGCAGCTGCTCCGCCAAGGACCTCAGGAGAGCGGGGTGTCCAGGGGCACCACCTCAGGCCATGCGCCCACTGACGGGGCGGCTCCCTCTCTCACATAGGAAGGCGTGCCCGGTGCCCCTCTCAGGCTGGGCTCGGGGGCTCTCCTCTGGAGGGCCTCTGACCTGGCCAACGTCACGAAGGAGGCGCTCGGGCACCATGTGGAGGTGTGCTTCAGCGCGCGCTTCCGCCAGGAGGGTGCAGGGCGCGAGGTGCCAGGTGCTCAAGAGTTCATCACCAAGGCAATCGAGGAGCTTCAGGAGGCAAGAGCTATGCGAGGCGACCATCGCCCACCACTCGGCGTAGCTCCTTGTCCCGGCGAGGACAGCGAGCTACGCGTCTGCGTCAACATCCGAGGGCTCAACAGGGCCGCATCTCAAGAGCGCTTCTGGCCGTCCCGTGCTGGCCGGTGCGAGGGCCCCCCTCACAGCTATGTTCGCATGCCTTTGGGCTTGTCGAGCGCAGCTGCTGCATTCCAGCGCCACATGCGGGGCGTCCTAGCGGCTCATGAGGCCAGAAGCCAGGTGATCCTGTCAGAGGAGGAGATGGATCCTCGTGAGCCCCCCGGGCCCCCAGAGCCTCCCGAGGTTCAGGGCCTGGGCGGTTCATGAGGAATGACTTCTGCAGCACGCGTCTTCAGCTACTCCAACATCTCTTCAGCAACGGTGCTAGGAGACATTTTCTGGTTTGTTCAGTGGGGGCGCCCCTCGGGCTGCATTATCCCCAAGCCGCGTGGGTCTGTCCCTGCGGCATGTATCATTTTGCATCTATCAGAACTAGCTCTACCTTACCTATGGGTTGATTTATGTTATCACCTGCTTGCCTGGTGTTCTATCGCCTCCGCGGCCTCCCGCATTGCTGACCAGCCTCTTGCTCATCCCGCAACGGGGGCTACACATGCTGGCACGGAGCTTGTGCTCGGGTCCGTCCCTGCAACGCTGACAAATCTGAGAGATCGCGCTCTGGCTCGCGGCCTGCCCCGCGCACGTCACCTCACCAGATCCTCAGTGCCTTCATCTTCTTGTGGAAAGATCAGAGGTAGGACAGCAAGCGTGATTATGAGTTATACTCTTCTCTCGGACTAACCCGCAGGAATGCATGGAGTTTAGCCATGGGTGGCCCCGCCGGCTATCCCTTTTTCACGCAATTCACTTGCACGTTAAAGGGGGGGCTCCTGAGCATCGCGCCTCAGGTGCTCTTACTGACTCTCCAGCCCTCACCCCCTGGCCTTGACCATGGCATCGCGACCTGGCATACCAGCGGCGGCTGAGCCTCGCTCGAGGGTCGGGACCCGAGGACGTAGAGCACCTAGATGAGCGGGGAAAAGGGGAGGTCGGCGTGAGCCCTACCTGGAAGCATCACTGCCAATTTACAATCAGCCGCTGCGCAAAGGAATCACTTCAGGCTTACTAAGATAAGTCACCCATGCATATCAGAGTGAACCTCATCGTCCGGTATTTTGATTCTCGCAATCTCGCTTCTGCAATGCCGCTTCCCTTTTCGGCCTCCAGGGAGCTGCTTGCACGCCAAAGGGGACCTCTTGAGCATCGCGCCTCAGGAGCTCTTACCGGACCTCGGGCCGCCCACCTCCTGGCCTTGACCATGGCATCGCGACCTGGCATACCAGCGACGGCTGAAGCCTGCCTGGGGACTGGGACCTGCTGGCGTAGAGCACTAAGCTACCGCGAGAACGAAAAGGGGGAACCGTGCCGAAGCAAGATGGGCGGCTGCAACATCATACTAGGAATAATAAACATTGGAGCAAAAGCATTACAGTTTTTTACAAACCCCCACGGGGTTTGTCACAATTCCGCGTAGGGAAACAAAAGAAGGAAACGTCAAGGGACCCCGGCTGTTGGGCATCACCGACGATGCCGAGCGGATGCCGCTGCCGCGCTCCGGGCACGGCGAGAGCTCGGCGGCATGTAGCTGTCGTCACTGGACTCCGGAGAATCGCTGGGCTCGGGAGAGTTGCTGGATTCCCAAGAGTCGTCGCTGCTGCTGGAGGAGCTGCCGGCGAGGCTGGGGGCGGGCTCGATGTCCGCGGCCGCGCCACATGGACTGCTTCCCCCGCGGCAGCACTCCAGACGCTGGCCCTCCTCATCGAAAACCTTGAAGAACAACGTAGAGGCGCCATCGTAGTCAAGGTGGATGGCAAGGGCCCCCTCTGGACGGCAGGCGCGGGCGACCTCGCCCCATCCTCGGGTCATGAAGATGTCGCCCGGGGGGACGACCTCGACCTCCGCCCTCATGGCTAGGCCGTAGCCCCCGGCGTGCTGCAACCACAGCTCAAGCGGCCCCCTCGGCGGCATCTCCTCGGCGAAGAACCTCGGGAGAATGATCCACGTGCGCGGTGGCATTGCCGCCCACACCACGAACTCGCGTGAGGTCCCCTCGCCATGGGTTCACCGGCCTGCTAGCCGCGCAGCCTCGGTCAGTCCGCCGAGACCCCGGCCCGCGCAGCGCTGCGCATTACCGCCCTGTCCGGAGCCCTGCGCGCGGGCGTACAGAAGAAGCGGGAAGCCAGGCGGAGGTCGCTCGTACCAAGGCCGCATCACCTCTTGCCTTTCACCGGCGTTGTGAGGACGGCCGAGCCTCTTCTTCGGCGGAAGTGGCCCTGGCCCCTCATGAGGGGTTTTTCCCTTCTCCACTATGGAGAATCTCCTGATCGGCGCCATGGATGCTGCTGCAAGACGGCAAGACAAAGAAGAAGAAGAAGGAGCGGGCAGCAAGAAGATGGAGATGAGTGAGGGGGGCTCTGCCCCTCCCCTCATTTATAGCCGGAGGGAGGCCAACCGCCGGCCTCCACGATCCCACGCAATGATGGTTCTTCTCTGCATGCAGCGGAGTCTCGTCAAGTCGAACGGTTGTCGAGGCAGCGTGGGGAAGCGGAGATGCCCACGTCCCATCAATCGCCACGCGTCGACCAAGGCCGCAGGCGGTTAGGGCCCGCGGTGCTCCGCACTTGCCCCTTGGCTTCGCCTCGAAGCCAAGTTCGAGCGCGCCTTGGGCCCGGGGGCTACTGTCGGCATTCTGGGAACGAGGGTACCCAGACTTGCCTGCCTGCGGCCCATGGCATGGCTCCATCGATGGCCTGGTACGGCCCAGCTTCAGCGACAACAACTCAAGACCCTCGCGAGGGGCCAAGCCTCGCGAGGCGGACGACACCAAGACCTCCACGAGGAGCGGCCTCCTCAGGCTGGCTCCCGAGGAGCGGAGATCTCTATGCAAGCCTCACCTCGTGATGTCCGGATGACGTGAGCCATGACGACCAAGGCCAGGCGGGCTCCAGCGGGCGCAGTGTACCAGTTTCCTCTTCGGTGCTAAAGAGGCAAGCGCAGGCGCGGAGTCCCGAGGAATCAGCCAAAGGTTTCCATTCCCATGCAACAAGACCAAGACCGCCAGGACGACAGGACGGAGGTCACCACCAAGCCCAGCATAGCGTCATGACCAGAGGCTTTTGCAGGCGAAGACTACTTTTGTCAGGATAGCATGTACTAGTTGTCTCCCTTCAAATTTGGCCATTGTGGGATCCCTTCCCGCCTTTCATTTGGGAAGAGGACCAAGGCCACTATAAATAGGACTTAGCCACCACCATAGAGGGGGACGGATCATTGAGATCACCCTCACTCCACTAGCTCGCTCGAGCTCAAGAACACCTCTCCTCCTGAGGCTGTTCGCCACAGTACTGGTTCATCCTCAGCCCCTCGAGGCCAATCCACCACAAAGCAGGAGTAGGGTTTTACACCGCAAGGTGGCCCGAACCTGGGTAAACTGTTGTGTCTCTTTTCCTTGCAGTTCGTCGAGCTAGGCTGTGAGATTAGCGAGTAGGCAGACTGGGGAGGACGAGTTCTTCGCACGCACCCCAGAGTTCGAACCTCTCAAGGGTTTGCGGAACCCGAAATCCGACACGCATCAACAGAACTTACCATTTGGATGGTCAGTGGGGCCATAAACTCGATAACCAGCACCGTGTTGTCAAGAAATTCAACTAAATAGAATCCTAAAACAATCTTATTCGAGCACACAAGGGACCCACAGCAATGAAATTCACACAAGTGGCAATCAGTCGAGCAGAGAATGGAGAAGGGAAATATACTTGAAATTGTTTTTTTCCAAATGAGAAAGCCTTTGGCAAACTCCTTGCAAATCTGTTTTTGCCGGGCAGAATAGACATATCTGCTCAGTCACAACATAAGGAACCCCCAATGTTCCTCAAACCTACCCGGCCTGATAGCTTTAGTTGAATGATCTGATCCCGAAGCAAGCTTTCTACTTAAATTTCTATGACTGTCCAACTAATGATAGGACTACCTATCTTGATGCTTTGAATCTGTATTCAGAGCTTTTTTCCAACTACCGGGACTACTAATTATATATATCTTGCATATAAGTAAGCAAGTAGTTGGCCATTATGTAGCTCAATTAAAGTCTTAGGGAGCATAATGAAGAGCAGATGGATTCATACAAACCTACTACAGCAAGCAAAACTATGCAATCATTAGCCTCGTATAAACTAGATTGTGAGCCTCATGCAGTAATAGTTGGTTAATAGACTTCAAAGCTTCAGGCACACTTTGCCAGAGTAATTAAATGGTAAGGCCTTTAATTATGTCAACTAATAGTTATACAAGTACCCAACATCAGGCATCATTGTTTGGGCATCTCATTAACTGAGGACAAATAAAGCAATTGAAAAGAGCAATTTAACTATGCCTGAAACAAACAAGCAATTGAACTGTTGAGTTGGCAGCATGCATACATGCACGCCTCAATAACATCCATGGCCCCTAGCTACATTTACTATATAAAGGAACAAGTAATGTAATATTGTTTGCCCCCTATGAAGTATTTTGACTAGTATGTAATCAATATCCTAGTAATGATAGGGAGGCTAATGATGTGAATATACGTTTGGTTATGACATTTATGACATCGCCAACTCTACCATGGCAGGAAGCAGTTTCACACTGTTCACTACTATAAGATGTTTTAGATATTTAAAAGTAGACTACATCCATAATGAGTGAACAGACACATTAAAATGTGTTTACATACATCTAATTTACAAAAAATTAGAACATCATATAGTACTGAGCGGAGGGGTTTTTAATCAATGGCCCAATGACTGGGTTACAGGTGAAGAACCCTACGCAAGCACAATGTCAGACAAATAGGATGTCCTGGTAATTTTAATACAGTGACTTACCATAACTGGTTGAACAGGCTCAGCGCTGCTCCTCCTTCTCTTGCAAGGCTCCTTCCTAACATCTTGTACTTGGAAATCCTCAATCTTATCTTCATTGCACCCCCTTTGCAAGGTGAAACAAAACTAGTTATTGGTCTCCTTGGAAGATAAATATGCATACTTTCCAGTCTGTGAACAACACAAAAGGATGAGTTTATAACAAAACAACACCACATAATGAAACATGCCACATCTCTTGCACACAATGAAATGAGCATTTACTATGTGTGCACTATGTAAAAACTAGGCATACCTTCGAACTGGATCTCCAGGTACTCTTGGAGAGCCTACTTTAGTGTACAGCCAAACCTTTATGTCACCTATGAGTTATACAAGCCCCCACTACAGCAGCCCTTAGTGTTTAAATCATTGACAAGCTCTGTTAGGTCATGAACAACAAGTAATCAAAGCAAACAGTCCTAGTATGGCTGGCTGATACAAACAAGCAATTGAACAGATGTGTGAGCAAATCTTACATATCAAGAAAAGAAGCATAGAAGCAGGCTTAAAGACCATCACTTGACTGACCAGATTTAAGGGGCATTTAAACATCATGTGCAACGTATGAACTAACATAAACATTGCATATTTTAGATTCTATAATGAAATGCACATGTATTAGGTTATGCCATGTATGATGCCTAAATGTACACTATAGCAGGCAGGAGTGATTCATCATTGCACGCATAATTGAATTGCAGGTTAAGGGCCAGTTCTATTCCACCTTTTCAGAGCTTATTATCAAAATAAGCCATAAAAGATGTAAAGAAGTCATCTTTGAGTTATGGGCTTGGGCTTAACTTATTTTGCTTTGGAGGGGGTGCTTTGGGTAGAAGCTCACTAAAAATTGAAGGGAAAGGGAATAGTGAAATGACTCTGTTGTCTGCCTATATTACACTCAAAATGCCACTGCTCACGCCCGTGTCACACCTGACCCTCAAGTAAAAACAAACATGCAAGCATTCATTGCCCTTCCCTCTTGCATCTCTTCTCCCCTTTCCCTCTACCGTGATCCCTTGCCTGCACCGCTAGGGTTCCTCCAGTGAGTCATCGCCACTGGTCCCATCTGGCCTGGTCCTCGATGATGCTCTGTCCAGCTAGGCTACATGGCCGGCGGGTAGGGCCAAATCTCCCCGGCTACTCCTCCCTCTGGCACCGCCCCTCATTCTCATGGTCTCCATTAGCTGCTCCGCTGTGGTCTGTCCAACGCACTACTCCCGTGGTCGCCGCACAACTACGATCAATGCCCCACTCCGGCAGAAGGCACCTCGTTCCCCCTCCCCTCCTCCCAGGCCGTGTCCTTGAGGTGCTGTTGAAGGATGAGCTCATCCAATAAGGTGAGGATCTCCTCTGATTTTTTGCCAAATTTTCATTCTGATCTGCTATATGATGAATTGTTATGAGCAGCTACTGCTATATAATGCATTGCTATGAGCTGCTCCTGTTGCTGCTATATGATGAATTGCTATGAGCTGCTGCTGCTGCTATATGACAAATTGCTATGAGCTGCTGCTGCTGCTATATGATGAGTTGCTATAAACTGCTCCTGCTTCTGCTATATGATGAATTGCTATGAGCTGCTCCTGCTGCTGCTATATGATGAATTGCTATGAGCTGCTGCTAGTATATGATGAATTGCAAGCTGCTGCTGCTGTATGATGAGTTGCTATGAGCTGCTGCTGCTATATGATGCTTTTAGGTGGTCCTGCTATATGATAATAACCAGTCACTTGGACCATCAAATTTCAATAAATAATGGTTCTTCATTTAAATTTAGGTCATGTGTTCTTCATTTAAATTAGGCAATGGGATCTCTATGGAAGACATTGACCAAAGTAGATTGTGGCAAGTAGATGGTATCTTTGTATTTGCATTTTGAACAAATATTGATGGTCTATTTTCCTATCATATTAATTACTGCACTGGGTTCAATTTGTGATGTTTGCAAGTCAAATTAATTTTCATATGGGCAGCAAAATGACAAAATATAATGCAATATAGACTTTTCACTAATCATACCACAGATAAGCTGAAAAGGCAGGCAAAGAAAAGAACTGGTTGGCTTATTATCTGGAGCTTATATTCAAAGGTGCTTATTTTCTTAGGATAACTCGAAATAACTGTCCCTAAGAAACTTGGCCAATAGAACTGACATACAAATAACATGCCACGATGATTGCAATGGAGGCCCAGTTCTTTTGCCAGATTCTCCCAGAATCTGACCCCTACCCAGATTCTCCCAGAATCTTTGAGCCCCATTTGTTTTACAATCCTATCTAGTTAGGGTCTAATTAGTTAGGATTGTAAAACAAATGGGGGTCAAAGATTCTAGGAGAAGCTAGAGAGGGGCAGATTCTGGGAGAATCCTGCAAAAGAACTGGGCCGGAGTAAACTACCATAGCACACTGTATAGGCTCACCGCCGCCTCTCCTTTTTTTGCGATGTTCCATGAAATTGCCACATACATCTTGTACTTTTTCATTGCGTAACCCTATCTGCAAGTTGACACGGCTAATTTCAGATATCTCTACATGATAATACAATGCATATCCCTTGCGCATATTTAAACCACCAACTAACGATTGTGTACGTAGCATAAACTAGCCATGACTCTGTGTACTGGACTAGCAGACACTCTAAGGGAGCCTAATGTAGTGCACTGGAATTCCTACATGCCACCTACGATTTTGTGTAATGTACTAACTCCGTTCCTAAATATATGTCTTTGTAGAGATTCCAGTATGGACCACATACAGATGTATATAGATGCATTTTCGAGTGTAGATTCACTCATTTTGCTCTGTAAGTAGTCTATAGTGGAATCTCTAGAAAGACTTATATTTAGGAACGGAGGGAGTATCATGTATGACATCTACATCTCTCATTTAGCAGCTAGTAGTGGAAATCATTGTCTGCACAAAGGGATTACTGGTCGAAAATCCTTGCAAAGCATGCTGGCAGGCACACAACAATACAAGAGAGAGACGCACTTACAAGGTCATAGCAATGCCTCAGTCCAGGATCTTGGTTGGCCAAGCTGTTAGATCCAGAAGAAACATCGTCCTTGTAGTTTTTGCCAGCTGCATAACATGTAACAGTGACCTGTTAGTATATTTGAAGTACATCGGGCAGGTGATGCTGGATGGGTTTAAAGGTGACAAGTACCTAGGCCGTGGCGGGTGCTTGGCATCTTGCCAGACGGTGGGAATCAGGTTAGAAAAGTCAAGGGTGATGACGCTGCGCTGGCTGTTAGGGTCCGGTAAGGAGATCTAGAACCGTCGAGTAGGGTGTTTGTGGAGTGGCTCCGGTAGGGTGGACTACGGTGTGGGCGAAGCGGATCTGAGACCGTGGACGAGGGCGTCGGTGAAGCTGCTCCGGTGGTTGGGTTCAGGATGGTGTCGACGATGCGGATCTGCGGCCGTGGATGGGGCGTCAGAAGCTGCTCCGGTAGGTTGGATGAGGGTGCGACGAAGTGGATCTGAGGCCGTGGACTTGTGCGTTGGCAAAGCGGCCCCGGTAGGGTTGAGAATGGGATAGGCGAAGCTACTCCGGTAGGGTTGAGGATGGTGTCGGCAAAGCGGCTCCGGTAGGGTTGAGGATGGTGTCGGTGAAGAGGATCAGAGGCCGTCGACGGGGGCGTCGGTGGGGCGGCTCCGGGGGTGTGGACGAAGCGTCTCCGGTGGGGAGTACGAAGGAGCCGTTGCAGATGCGATGCGGTTGACGAGAGTACCGATGAAGCAGATCCGGTGCCGTGTGTAACACCCCTGTGTAATAGCCACTTTGATCAGCTGCTAATAATGCCAGGTCATATCATTTGCAGTGCCTAAACATAGTGGTTAATCAAAGCAAGTCAAATTCAATTCTGAAAATCAACTCAAATTCATGAGTGAAATGTGAAGTTGATCAAACACTGTTGGGAAAAAGTTCATTAATTGGCAAATAATCCAGGAACATTTGAAAAACCCTCATACATAAAGTTGGAGTTAGGCAAATGACTCAAACAACGTGAAACAGCACCAAAACAGGATATTTAAATCCATTTAAAATCATTTCAATTTCAAACAAAATCCTGTTTTGCCCAAACCACTTTTTGGTGAGAGCTAATAATGCACTGCAATATTTGGGCCTAGTACCATGTTTTATAAAATAGCAAAAGGGGCCTAACCATTTCAAAAACAGAAAAATAAGGTAAGAAAAAGAAGAATGCCACTATGCACTGGGCCCAAGTGCATAGTGCCTGAGGCCAGCCCACTGGGCCCCTTTCTCCCTCTGCTACCTCTCTCTCCTGTGCGTGTCGGCGCGTGCCTAGTCGCGCCGGCGAACGCCGCCCGAACACCGACAGCGCGACGCCGCGGATGCCGCGAGGAGATAAGGGCGAGGCCATGCGTTCCCCCTGGCCTCATCAGTCGTTTCTCCCCCTCTCCCCTCGGACGCTCCACCTCTCTTCCCCTCTCCAGATCCGTCGTCTGAGCGCCACCGTCACCGCGATCCGCCGCTGCCTTGGCCAACGGCCTCCCCACCTCGTCTGCGTGCACCTGGAAGAAGTGCCACGGTCGACTGCGCCTTCTGGAGTGACTGGAGGGAGCTGAGGAGCCTGGCGTCGCCCGAACGCGTCGTCTTCCTCCTCCGGACGCCGGCGTACAACTTCTTCCCTGGCGACGTCCTGCAGCTACTAACCTGTCAATGGTCTTTCGTGACCACTCGGTGATCCTTCACCCTCGCCTCTCTCTTCCTCTCGAGCTCTCTCACGCGCCCCTGCAATTGCAGCCATGGCCACCCGAGCCGAGCTCCGTCCGCGAGCTCGCCGCCGTCGCAGCAGTGGCCGTCGTGGTCCATTGAGCTCGCCATCGTGCTTGCGGCGACGAGTAGAGGCTGTAGGGGTAAAGAGCCGCTCGTTTTGGCCTTCGTTCTAACGCACGCGAGTTCGCCGGGGATCGGCCTCCGCCAAACCTCGCCGTCCGGCCAGCTCCGGCCATCCCCTGGTCCGGCAAGTGCCACCACTCGACGTGCGAGTTCACTGGCTTTCGAACGCACCCAGCCGCAGCTCGAACCAAGCCCCCTAGCGCGAATCCGAACCTCTCCGGCGAGGTAGCCGCTGCGAGGGGCTCACCAGAGCCATTCCGGCGCCGGCGCTGAGCTGGCTGCCCACGTGGCGCCTCTGGGTCGCTGGCAGCTGGGTCCCGTAGGGCCCAGTTGACCTGGTCAACTTTGATGACGTGGCACCCACAGCCACTGACTAGTGGGCCCGTGTGGTTAATTAAGCTAATAATGATTTAATTAAATAAAAACTAATTAGTTAACTAATTGAGCCACTGACATACGGAGCCCACACCCCTAATTAACTCTGATAATTAGTTTAATTCGCTGTTAAAGTCACAGAGGCTGACATGTGGGACCCACTGGACCCACATGTCAGGTTTGACCTGTACAGCCGCTGTTGACTTGCTGATGTCAGCATTACCTCATGCTGATGTCATAAATCCTTTTCTGTTAAATAGAAATAATTTCAGAAAATATTTAAATCTTTGTAAATTAATAACTCTTAAACCGTAGCTCGGATCGAAAAACTTTCTACATGAAAGTTGCTCAGAACGACAAGACGAATCCGAATACGCAATTCGTTCGTCCGCCACACGTCCCTAACTATCCGAACATGGAACCAACCCCCCTCCGGTCATCTGTCTGATAAATGTCCGGAACCGGGAAAACATTCCCCGATGGATTCCTCCTTCCTTGGTGACGTGCAACCTTACGTTAGGACACACCCGGCACTACATATTGCCATGCCATACATTGTATAGCACTTGTTTGCTCTGTATTTACTGTTTCCTCCCCCTCTTCTCTCTGGGTAGATCTCGGTACCGGCGTAGTCTCCAAGACCGACGCAGCTCCGGTGATTGGCTACACCACCGACGACCTTGCCTTTGCCGCCGAGCAACCAGGCAAGCCCCCCCCCCCTTTGATCATCTCGATATCACCCATTCTAATATCCCCTGCTTGCATTAGATTTTGCTACTGTTACTGTTTTACCTATTTCTGCTGCATAGCCTGTTTATTGCAACCTGCTATTGATACCTTACTGTTTTCCTAAACTGTTTAGAATAGACTGGGTAGAGACCCATCAGAGACCCCCACTTGTCCTGACTGCCCTGCTGGATTCTCAGAAGACCCGATCAACGGGATCGAAGACCAGACCCCGGCACCGCACCTCACTTTCCCCTTAGTTGCTCGACACTACTGGGTTACTATCGAGTGCCGAGGGTGATACCTCATCAGCACTTCTGATGATAACCTTGTAGGTTAGTTGATCGGTCATGGTAAGCGAGGGTGATTCCTCCTACACCACCCCCGATAATGACGAAGTCATGCAACACCTCAAGCGTGGACCTCGAGGGTGATTCCTCCTACGTCCACCTTGATTTTACATCAGGTGGGAGTCCAACGAGGGTGATGCCTCGGATTCCCCTTGATATGGTAGCCTCACGGATGCCTTACATTACTGTTGATACTCATATTTGGAAAGGCGGGTCGACCCTGAGGGATACCCGCGAATGATGGATAGTTACCCGTGAGTTATTCTACGAGGCGCGGCCGGGCATTCTTAGCCCTTGCAGCAAGTCCTCGAGACGGGGCAACGGGGTCACATCTTTCGTGAGTCTCTGCTCGTTTCCGCAAGCCCCTAGTCCTAACGATTTGGATATTTGATCCGAGCAGGCCTCTGGCCTGATAGCACTAACCATCACGTGGGCATAGTATGGGCGTTCTACATCGTAACATCAGCCGAAAGCTCTGTCAGACGTCCAGTTCAGCATTATGGCACGGTCAGATCATACCGGCCTTTCGAGGCGGTGCTGGTATCCACCCTGCACACAACGACCCGGAGGGCGAGGGGCAATGGCCCAAGTCCCCCTTGCGCTTAGGAGGTAGACCGGCGGGGACCTCTCTGCTGAGCTGTAGGTAGGGTTCGGTGTATCGTTTGGCCGAGGCCGGGCATGACCCAGGAAAGTGTGTCCGGCCGGAGTTAATCGAGCGTGGTGGGTAAGTTGGTGCACCCCTGTAGGGAAGAACACATCTATCGATAGCTGGTCCTACGGTAAAGGACACTCGGAGTTGTATCCCGATCGATACAGCTAGAACTTGAGATGATACCTGGATATGTGGCTCTGGGATCGCTTTCTCGCAGGGAGTCGAGGAAGGATCTCTGGGCGAGAGTGTTACCTGATTCTACTACTACTTACATTATGCTATTCTGTACCTCTACATGTTGCAAGACGCTCGAAGATGCTAGTCTTAGCTAGGACTAGGTTTTCCCCCTCTATTCTGGTATTTCTGCAGCCCAGTCCACATATGCAGCCCCCCTTTGATAATGTTGCATATGTAGTGTAGATCCTTGGCTTGCTGAGTACTTTGGATGAGTACTCACGGTAGCTTTACTTTCTTTTTCCCCCATTTTCATTTGATGCGACCAGCTGACGGAGCCCCTGAGACAGCTACCCCGCCGACGACTTCCACTACTTCCTCGAGGGTGGATCCTTCTACAAGTTGGCCGACGTCCAGGAGTAGGAACGGAGGGTCCCAGGCAGGAGGCCTGCGCCTTTCGATCATAGTGTTTTATTTTTGTCCCGCCTTTCTAAAGGCTTCTCTGTTTTCTATTTTATATCTGTACACAGATATCTAATGCTTCCGCTAATGCTTGTTGTCATCAAGCTTTGTATTCGAGCCTTCGAGGCCCTGGCTTGTAATAAATGCTTGTATGATTTTGTTTATGTTTTAGAGTTGTGTTGTGATATCTTCAAGTGAGTCCTTAGGCTTGATCGTGTGCATTTGCGTGTATGATTAGTGCACGATTAAGCCGGGGGCGCCACAGGTTGGTATCAGAGCCGACTGCCTCTAGGAACCCCCTTCCAACTCCTTGGCCGAAGTTGAGTCTAGTGGTCCGAAAACTGTTTTACTAACTTGGCTGTGTGGCTTACGGGCCAACGTCGCCGAATGGGTGGTATTAGGATCTTTTATTCCTCGTCTTTAATCTGGGACTCTGTTCTCTCTTCCTTTCGGGTTAAAATTTTTACTAACTCTGACATTAGGATCTCGTGATCACATCCACCCAGAGTTATGAAGTTATCCCCCCTTGCTTCAAGATTGAGGGCCAGGTTCTGCTTACAGGATCCTTTTGTCGAGGGCACCCTGTGTTGTCACTTGCAGATTCCTCGCTCCAACAGTTTTCTCCGACGTTGATGTAGCCTTTGCTATGTCTCGTCGTGTATTTCCTTACCGCATGCCTGCGCGCCGCCTAGTTGTCTAGCCTTCCCCTTTCAGCTGTCGTGATGACAGTTGTTAACCGAGGCTATGTGTGGATTTGAGTGTCTGGTGTGAGTATTATGAAGTATTTATCGCACTTCCTTCTGTTGTGCACCTTACTTCATGAATCATTCCATACACCTGCAGTTTTTCTTGCTAAACTGCCCCTGTTGATTTGGCAGGATGGCCGACGATCCTCCACATCCATCTTATATTGCTGAAATGAGGCAATAGTTCTAACTCAACCGTCAGTTTATGACCGGAGTATTGGCTCAGTTCCCAACTCAGAATGTTCAGCAACAGACTGCTCCAATAGCTCTGCCAGAATTTGTGCGCCTCAACCCGTCTGTTTTCCGCAGCTCCACCAATCCTATGGATGCTGATGATTGGCTTCGTGACATCATGTTTGAGATGGAGTCAGCTAACGTTGCCCCTGCTAGTTACGTCGCCTTTGCGACATTTCACTTGAAGGGTCCCGCTGCTCAATGGTGGGAAAGCCACAAGGATATGTTGCCTGCAGAAACTTTAGCCACGTGGCAGGAATTTCAGTCAGCTTTTCGTGCACGGTACATTCCTCGAGGTCTAATCGACCAGAAGAAACAGGAGTTCCGTAAGCTCACCCAGGGCACGATGACTGTGGATGAATATCAGAGGAAATTTCTCGAATTATCCCGCTATGCTAAAGATGATGTCGACACTGACGCACGTAAGCAGGAGAAATTTCGTGAAGGACTACGTTTCGATATACAGCTCGCACTTCTTGTCCATGATTGTGAGGACTTTACGATGCTTCTCAGTCAAGCCTACCAAGTTGAAACTGGTCTGGCTAAATATCAGGAGTCGCTCAAACGCACTCGTGATGTAGGCTCATCCTCGGGTCAGCCTGTTCAGAAACGTCGGGTTTGGATTCCACACAATATTCATCACCGACCTGCCCCAACACCAAGACCGTCTTATGTTGCACCTCATCTGCCTCCGCCGCCGAGGTAGCAAATGACTCAGAGTGGACAGTTCAATACCATGGCTCCCCCCCAAAATGATGGTTTATGGCGCAAGTGTGGACAATCAGGACACCTTACCCTTGATTGCCTCCAGGGTCAGCCGCAGAATGCTTCTTGTCCTCCTATTGGTTGTAAGAAGAGCTGCCGAAACCGCCGATTCAGAAACCGTAATGTCATACCGTCTGCTGTTGCACTTGGCCATGCCAATCACGTCGATGCAGAAAAGGCTCAGAAGGAACCGACTATCGTGTTGGGAACACTCTCTGTGAATTCAGTACCAGCCTCTGTTCTCTTTGATTCTGGAGCATCGCATGCTTTTGTGTCACAACAATTTGCTCAGTCACATGAGATATACCTGGAAAAATTACCCACTCCTCTAATGATTCAGTCCCCGAGATCCAAGTGGCAAACCACAATGGTAAGCCCTCACAACCACATCGAGATTGGAGGTCTACTTTTTCCGGTTTCTCTCATTGTACTTGGACCTTCCGACATAAACGTCATTCTTGGTATGGATTGGTTGACAGCCCATAATGCTTTGATTGACTGTGCTGCTAAGACAGTCCAGCTCACTCATCCTTCCGGCCAGACAGTCAGATACTCAGCTCGGATAGCTCAGGATGCCGAGAATCAGATATATGTTCTGAATGCATTGAACGCTTCACCTCTCGAGGGAATCGAAAACATTCCAGTCGTTCGTGATTTCCAGGATGTCTTTCCGAAAGAACTTCCCGGAATTCCCCTTGCTAGAGCTGTCGAGTTTGTCATCGACTTGAAGCCTGGCACTACTCCTATTGCAAAGCGTCCGTATAAGATGCCTCCGCATCACCTTATTGAACTTAAGGAAGAAATCGACAAGTCACTTAAGAAGGGTTTCATCCATCCCAGCTCCTCTGCCTGGGGAGCACCGTCTCTCTTTGTCAAGAAGAAAGATGGTATGAATAGGTTGGTTCAAGACTACCGTCCTATCAACCAAGCAACAATTCAGAACAAGTATCCGCTTCCCAGAATCAACGATCTGTATGATCAACTTGCTGGTTCCTCAGTGTTCTCTAAGCTTGATTTGAGATTGGGATACCACCAGATCCGAGTTCGTGAAGAGGATATTCCGAAGACAGCATTCGTTACTCGCTATGGTTCTTATGAGTACACTGTCATGTCCTTCGGCTTGACTAATGCTCCAGCAACCTTCTCCCGGTTAATGAACTACATCTGCATGGATTATCTCAACAAATTCGTCATGGTATATCTGGATGATATTCTGGTATATTTGAAGAATGAAGAAGAACATGCCGAACATCTTCGGCTTGTACTGGAGAAGCTGCGTGAACATCAACTGTATGCCAAGTATTCCAAGTGCGAGTTCTGGTTATTTGAAGTGACATATCTCGGCCATGTGATTTCGAAAGAAGGCATTGTCGTTAACCCAGAACAAGTTCGGGCTATTCTTGAATGGACTCCACCGAAGAATGTCAAGCAAGTCAGAAGTTTTCTCGGCCTTGCAAGCTATTGTCGTCGCTTTGTCGAGAATTTCTCAAAGATTGCTAAGCCTCTGACTGATCTGCTTCACAAAGGTGTTAAGTTTGAATGGACAGAAAAATGTCAGGAAAGTTTTCAAACACTCAAAGACAAGCTGACATCTGCCCCAGTACTTGCTCCTCCAGATTCTCGCAAAGATTTTGTGATCTATTGTGACACATCCCGTGAAGGACTAGGCTGTGTCCTAATGCAAGAGCGTAAAGTGATTGCCTATGGCTCTCGTCAGTTGCGCCCGCATGAAGAGAATTATCTGGTACATGATCTGGAACTAGCTGCTGTCATCTATGCACTGCAGTTGTGGCGACATTACCTCCTCGGTAATCGTTGCGAGATATACACGGATCATAAGAGTTTGAAGTACCTATTCACTCAGCCATCTTTAAACCTTCGTCAGCAAAGATGGATGGAGACTATTGCGGACTATGATTTGGGTATTTCTTATACCCCTGGCTAGGCTAATGTAATGGCTGATGCATTGAGCCGTAAATCTTATTGCTGTGAACTTGAAGTCCAGCTAGAGCAGCCACTCCTGTATGAAGAGCTTCGGAAGCTAAATCTCGAGATAGTTCCTCAAGGTTACTTAAAAACCTTGGTTGTTGAACCAGACCTTGAGAAGGCCGTTAAGAGTGCGCAAGCTAAAGATGCTAAAATTGATCTCATGAAGAAAGATCTTCACCTGGAAAAGTACAGGGATTTCTCGCTACCTGAAGATGGAACTTTATATTTCCGAGACCGCATTGTCATACCTCGCTTCGAGCTTATGACTGATAAGGTCATGAAGGAGGCACATGATACACCGCTGTCTATCCATCCGGGTAGCACCAAGATGTATCGCGATCTTTGACAGAGGTACTGGTGGTCCAAAATGAAGCAGGACATTGCTTGATATGTTGCTGAATGTGACGTATGCCGTCGCGTGAGAGCAGAACATCAGAAGCCTGCTATAATTCTGCAACCGCTCCCTATTCCTTTGTGGAAGTGGGATAAAGTGCAGATGGATTTCATTACTGGTCTTCCCAAGTCTCAGAAAGGTCACGATGCTATTCTTGTCATCGTCGATCAACTTTCCAAGGTTGCTCATTTCCTACCTGTCAAGGAGACTATCACTGCTAGCCAGCTAGCAGAGCTATATATCTCCAGAATTGTTTCACTCCATGGCATTCCGAAGGTGATCAGTTCGGACCGTGGCGGTCTTTTCACGTCCAAGTTCTGGGAAAGTTTCCAAGAAGCTATGGGAACTCACATTACATGGAGTTCAGCTTATCATCCCCAATCCCAAGGCCAAGTTGAGGGCGTTAATCAAGTGCTTGAAGACATGCTGCGAGCTTGTGTTATTTCTTTCGGTAAGAAGTGAGAAGAATCTCTCCCATATGCCGAGTTCTCTTATAACAACAGCTATCAAGCCAGCTTGAAAATGGCCCCCTTTGAAGTTCTATATGGACATAGGTGTCGAACCCCTCTGAATTGGTCAGAAACTGGGGAACGACCTCTTGTTGGACCGGACATTATTCAACACGCGGAAGAGCAAGTCCACATTGTCCGAGAAAATCTCAAGGCGGCTCAGGACCGCCAGAAGAGCAACTATGATCACAAACGATGGGGTTTGACTTATCAACCTAGTGATCACGCTTATCTGCGAGTCACTCCTATGAAGGGCACTCACCATTTCGGGATCAAGGGCAAGCTAGCTCCTCGCTATATTGGTCCCTTTCGCATTGTTGCCAGACATGGACAGGTGGCTTATAAATTGGAGTTGCCGCCACAATTCTCTCATATTCATGATGTCTTCCACGTGTCGCAACTTCGCAAATGCTTCAAGGAATCTCCGCACCGCGCAATGGATCACGAGATGCTTCAGTTGCAAGATGACTTATCTTATAAGGAGCATCCAATCCACATCCTTGATGAAGCTGAACGTCGAACTCATCAGAAGGTTACCAAGTTCCTAAAAGTACAGTGGTCGAATCATACTGAAGATGAAGCCACTTGGGAATGCGAGGATCATCTTCGGAAAGAATATCCCGACCTCTTTCCTTCTACCTCCTAAATTCTCGGGACGAGAATTTCTTTTAGAGCAGGAGAACTTGTAACACCCCTGTGTAATAGCCACTTTGATCAGCTGCTAATAATGCCAGGTCATATCATTTGCAGTGCCTAAACATAGTGGTTAATCAAAGCAAGTCAAATTCAATTCTGAAAATCAACTCAAATTCATGAGTGAAATGTGAAGTTGATCAAACACTATTGGGAAAATGTTCATTAATTGGCAAATAATCCAGGAACATTTGAAAAACCCTCATACTTAAAGTTGGAGTTAGGCAAATGACTCAAACAAGGTGAAACAGCACCAAAACAGGATATTTAATTCCATTTAAAATCATTTCAATTCCAAACAAAGTCCTGGTTTGCCCAAACCACTTTTTGGTGAGAGCTAATAATGCATTGCAATATTTGGGCCTAGTACCATGTTTTATAAAATAGCAAAAGAGGCCTAACCATTTCGAAAACAGGAAAATAAGATAAGAAAAAGAAGAAGGCCACTGTGCACTGGGCCCAAGTGCACAGTGCCTGAGGCCAGCCCACTGGGCCCCTTTCTCCCTCCGCTACCTCTCTCTCCTGTGCGTGTCGGTGCGCGCCTGGTCGCGCCGGCGAACGCCGCCCGAACGCCGACAACGTGACGCCGTGGGCGCCGCGAGGAGATAAGGGTGAGGCCATGCGTTCCCCTTGGCCTCCTCAGTCACTTCTCCCCCTCTCCCCTCGGACGCTCCACCTCTCTTCCCCTCTCCAGATCCGTCGTCCGAGCGCCACCGTCGCCGCGATCCGCCGCTGCCTTGGCCAATGGCCTCCCCACCTCGTCTGCGTGCACCTGGAAGAAGCGCCACGGTCGACTGCGCCTTTCTGGAGTGACTGGAGGGAGCTGAGGAGCCTGGCGTCGCCCGAACGCGTCGTCTTCCTCCTCCGGACGCCGGCGAACCACTTCTTCCCCGGCGACGTCCTGCAGCTACTAACCTGTCAATGGTCTTTCGTGACCCCTCGGTGATCCTTCACCCTCGCCTCTCTCTTCCTCTCGAGCTCTCTCACACGCCCCTGCAATTGCAGCCATGGCCACCCGAGCCGAGCTCCGTCCGCGAGCTCGCCGCCGTCGCAGCAGTGGCCGTCGTGGTCCATTGAGCTCGCCATCGTGCTTGCGGCGACGAGTAGAGGCTGTAGGGGTAAAGAGCCGCTTGTTTTGGCCTTTGTTCTAACGCGCGCGAGTTCGCCGGGGATCGGCCTCCGCCAAGCCTCGCCGTCTGGCCAGCTCCGGCCATCCCCTGGTCCGGCAAGTGCCACCACTCGACGCGCGAGTTCACTGGCTTTCGAACGCACCCAGCCGCAGCTCGAACCAAGCCCCCTAGCGCGAATCCGAACCTCTCCGGCGAGGTAGCCGCCGCGAGGGGCTCGCCGGAGCCATTCCAGCGCCGGCGCTGAGTTGGCTGCCCATGTGGCGCCTCTGGGTCACTGGCAGCTGGGTCCCGCAGGGCCCTGTTGACCAGTTGACCTGGTCAACTTTGATGACGTGGCAACCACAGCCACTGACTAGTGGGCCCGCGTGGTTAATTAAGCTATTAATGATTTAATTAAATAAATACTAATTAGTTAACTAATTGAGCCACTGACATATGGGGCCCACACCCCTAATTAACTTTGATAATTAGTTTAATTCGTTGTTAAAGTCACAGAGGCTGACATGTGGGACCCACTGGACCCACATGTTAGGTTTGACCTGTATAGCCCCTGTTGACTTGCTAATGTCAGCATTACCTCATGCTGACGTCATAAATCCTTTTCTGTTAAATAGAAATAATTTCAGAAAATATTTAAATCTTTGTAAATTAATAACTCTTAAATCGTAGCTCGGATCGAAAAACTTTCTACATGAAAGTTGCTCAGAACGACGAGACGAATCCAAATACGCAATCCATTTGTCCGCCACATGTCCCTAACTATCCGAACATGGAACCGACCCCCCTCAGGTCATCTGTTTGACAAATGTCCGGAATCGGGAAAACATTCCCGGATGGATTCCTCCTTCCTCGGTGACGTGCAACCTTACGTTAGGACACACCCGGCACTACATATTGCCATGCCATACATTGTATAGCACTTGTTTGCTCTGTATTTACTGTTTCCTCCCCCTCTTCTCTCTCGGTAGATCTCGGTACCGGCGTAGTCTCCAAGACCGACGCAGCTCCGGTGATTGGCTACACCACCGACGACCTTGCCTTTGCCGCCGAGCAACCAGGCAAGCCCCCCCCCCCTGATCATCTCGATATCACCCATTCTAATATCCCCTGCTTGCATTAGATTTTGCTACTGTTACTGTTTTACCTATTTCTGTTGCATAGCATGTTTATTGTAACCTGCTGTTGATACCTTACTGTTTTCCTAAACTGTTTAGAATAGACTGAGTAGAGACCCATCAGAGACCCCCACTTGTCCTGACTGCCCTGCTGGATTCTCAGAAGACCCGATCAACGGGATCGAAGACCAGACCCCAGCACCGCACCTCACTTTCCCCTTAGTTGCTCGACACTACTGGGTTACTATCGAGTGTCGAGGGTGATACCTCGTTAGCACTTCTGATGATAACCTTGTAGGTTAGTTGATCGGTTGTGGTAAGCGAGGGTGATTCCTCCTACACCACCCCCGATAATGACGAAGTTGTGCAACACCTCAAGCGTGGACCTCGAGGGTGATTCCTCCTACGTCCACCTTGATTTTACATCAGGTGGGAGTCCAACGAGGGTGATGCCTCGAACTCCCCTTGATATGGTAGCCTCACGGATGCCTTACATTACTGTTGATACTCATATTTGGAAAGGCGGGTCGACCCTGAGGGGTATCCGCGAATGATGGATAGTTACCCGTGAGTTATTCTATGAGGCGCGGCCGGGCATTCTTAGCCCTTGCAGCAAGTCCTCGAGACGGGGCGACGGGGTCACATCTTTCGTGAGTCTCTGCTCGTTTCCGCAAGCCCCTAGTCCTAACGATTTGGATATTTGATAGCACTAACCATCACGTGGGCATAGTATGGGCGTTCTACATCGTAACATCAGCCGAAAGCTCTGTCAGACGTCCAGTTCAGCATTGTGGCACGGTCGGATCGTACCGGCCTTTCGAGGCGGTGTTGGTATCCACCCTGCACACAACGACCCGGAGGACGAGGGGCGATGGCCCAAGACCACCTTGCGCTTAGGAGGTAGACCGGCGGGGACCTCTCTGCTGAGCTGTAGGTAGGGTTGCAGTGTATCGTTTGGCCGAGCCCGGGCATGACCCAGGAAAGTGTGTCCGGCCGGAGTTAATCGAGCGTGGTGGGTAAGTTGGTGCACCCCTGCAGGGAAGAACACATCTATCGATAGCCGGTCCTACGGTAAAGGACACTCGGAGTTGTATCCCGATCGATACAGCTAGAACTTGAGATGATACCTGGATATGTGGCTCTGGGATCGCTTTCTCGCAGGGAGTCGAGGAAGGATCTTTGGGCGAGACTGTTACCTGATTCTACTACTACTTACATTATGCTATTTTGTACCTCTACATGCTGCAAGACGCTCGAAGATGCTTGAAGATGCTAGTCTTAGCTAGGACTAGGTTTTCCCCCTCTATTCTGGCATTTCTGCAGCCCAGTCCACATATACAGCCCCCCTTTGATAATGTTGCATATGTAGTGTAGATCATTGGCTTGCTGAGTACTTCGGATGAGTACTCACGGTTGCTTTACTTTCTTTTTCCCCCATTTTCATTTGATGCGACCAGCTGACGGAGCCCCTGAGACCGCTGCCCCGCCGACGACTTCCACTACTTCCCCGAGGGTGGATCCTTCTACAAGTTGGCCGACGTCCAGGAGTAGGAACGGAGGGTCCCAGGCAGGAGGCCTGCGCCTTTCGATCATAGTGTTTTATTTTTGTCCCGCCTTTCTAAAGGCTTCTCTGTTTTCTATTTTATATCTGTACACAGATATCTAACGCTTCCGCTAATGCTTGTTGTCATCAAGCTTTGTATTCAAGCCTTCGAGGCCCTGGCTTGTAATAAATGCTTGTATGATTTTGTTTATGTTTTAGAGTTGTGTTGTGATATCTTCAAGTGAGTCCTTAGGCTTGATCGTGTGCATTTGCGTGTATGATTAGCGCACGATTAAGCCGGGGGCGTCACACCGAGGACAAGGCTGGCACTGAATGGGCTGTGGTACAGTGGTGGATGAGTAGTCTACTTATTTCTAGGGGAGGTGGGAGGGGTAGATGCGGTCGCAGAAGTAGATCTGGTGAGGTGGATGCCGCTGGCAGTGAATGGGCTCTGGTACGCCGGTGGATGAGCAGTCTAGGGTTTCGAGAGGGGAGGGGTAGAAAGGCTCATGAAGTACGGACGGCATGATGTAAGATGCTCTGGTGCTGTGGAGTAGTCGTTTTTGCGGGAGGGGGAGAGGAAATGGGGGTGCCGTGTGGTGGGGGGAACCGGAAGTTACCAAAGCAGCCCCGACCTATTATGTAAATGAGGGCCGTATTGTAACTATTGTTCTCCATGCACCAAGGACAAAAGGGGAATTTCGCATGCTAAAGACTAGGTGGCGGAAGTTTTAGAAGGAGGCGGGAGATTTTGCCGCCCGCGGGATCGTTCGTATCCAGTTTCAACAAATTTTGGACAGTGCTAGCGGGAAGGTCATGCGAGACTGTGTACACGGGGCACACATCAGCAGTTAATAACTGGTATGAAGTCCACCCCAGAAAAAAAGACAGTAACTCAGGATGATGCACCGAAAACTTGGACGTTCACACGGGCGCGACCAATCGTACGGGTGTAGAGGCACGTTCACAAAAAAACGGATCAAACGCTCAGCCTATGTATTTCTCGTGTTAATACATAATTTAGTGCCATTGGTTATTTACTTTAAACATAATGCAATGACGTGTTATTGTAGAGGCGCACAAAAAGAAATGGATATTGTAGTCCCACAAAAGAAATGGATATTGTAGTCCGCTACTTAAAAGTGTTACCTCATATGATTACATGGCCTCCATTTCATAAATTGCGTACCCGTTGAATTCATATATGAATATTACATATATTACTTCATAATAGAACCTTAAATCATCCAAGACTCATGAATTTGAATGCAAAACTAACAATGGTGCATGTACATGATAGCTACAGTTGTTGTTTGAAGAAACATCACTATAACTTTGGCATGTACAATTGAAAAGGATTATTTGGAAAAAAATGCAATATGTGAGTGTCCAATCTTTATAGCGTTGAATCGATATTGTATCTTTGGCCACTATATGAAGTAGATATTGATTTATGTTCAAGTGGTGCACATCCATGATCGCTAGATAGTGATACGTGAATGAATTGTGCAATCTATCTCACACGCATACATATCTCATTTGTCTGTGGGCATCAGAATCACACGCACAAGCACTTCGTGTATTTCTCTCCCTCCATGTTAGAATTCGTCTTTCTACCCCGTCCTACAAGTCTCTCACACAGAAACACACACGCTCTCTCTCTCTAACACGTCCACCCCTTTAATTCTGCCCACCCACCACCACTAATGTCTCAAAGTATAACTATGTCTCGCACACATATGCCTAATGTTAACTCGAGTCCCGGAACCATATGAATACGTACAATGGGATTCCAGCAGAGCAACTTTTGTTTTGAGATTTCGCGCGCTCTCTCTCTCTCTCTCTCTCTCTCACACACACACACGCGCGCGCGCGCATAGACATTGTTTCTCTCTTCATTTTTTTCCGGCACTTGCATGCACACCGCTTGTTTATCTCCGTGATGCTTTAAGTATGCCTCACACACATGCTATCTACCTATCCCTTAATATAGATATGTATCACACAAACTCCTTCTCCCTATATCTAAGTGTCACTGCCCCTCCCCCCACACCCACACACACGCACACTTCCCGACACCGAAGGAGTAGGGTGACACCTCGATCTTGATACTAATCTATCTACTGGCTTCTCTCTCAAACACACACCCACACACACTACCCGACACAGAAGGAGTAGGGTGGCACCTTGATCTTGATAGTAATCTATCTACTGGCTTCTCTCTCAAACACACACGCACACTCGCTAGTTGTGCCTCTGTGCCTACCGCGCGCACACTCTTGATACATCTTTCTCTCCCTCCCCCTCCCCACCACCCCAACAATGACAACAGAAGGGTGACAACTCGATCTTGATCTTAATCTATCAATTGGCATCTCTCTCAAACACACACACACACACGCTAGTTGTGTCTCTGTGCCTTGCTCACACACACTCGATACGTCTTTCTCTCCGTAGCCCCCTCGATATGTAGACTTCTCGCGCGCGCACAGCTGTAGTGACGATGATGCTGAACCCAGTGTGCCTTGTTTTTACCGGCCTTATGTGATAATTTTCACCCTATTTTCTATTAATTAACAAGGCAACCTCTTCTTTGTTACTACTTGTGAATTTGAGATCATTCGGGGCAGACATAAAATATATCACTTCAACCCAATTATCGAAGTAACTATTTAAAAAGAAACTAGCAAGATGCCGTGCGTTGCACGGAACATCAAGATGCATTTGTATGAGTAGTTTATCTTGTGAGAGAAAAGGATGAACGAGGGAAGGCCTTATTTGCAAATGTGGAGAGGGGTGTGGGTATCTTTTTGCAAAATTGCCATAGTTTCCTTCCTATCTGTCAGATATAAATCGGACGACCTATATTGCTGGATGGCAGGCACACCATCATCACCAACTCTGTTTTCTACTATAAGAGTAGACATAGAGATATATCTCCAGCATCGTCCACAACGAACATCTGCTAGACTGGTTAGCGTCGGATGCTCGCAACGCGATGACCTGAGTTCGAATTCTGTCCTAAACTTTAGATTTTTATATTATATTTTTTAAATATATACTTCTTTCGCTGCTGTACTGACAGTGGAACCCATAGAGTACTTAGAATACAAGATTAAGGATGGATTTGTTTCTTTTTAACTTTCTGTACGAATCTGTAGCCACCCTGCAAGTCATGTACACTGTACATGCAATTAACTTTTTATAGAGGGAGAATCATACACGCAATTAACTCAAATGGATTGGATGTGACTCTATTATTTCCAGCATAAGAGCATCTCCAACAACAACCGGAAATTTCCTCCCGCTCCCTTCCGTGGAGGACGACATCCAATGCCAGCGGCATACATTTTCATAACTCTAACCAACCAAAGGAAATTCATGCAAACATGGACTGATTTCATATAAGCATGAAGGATTTCGTATAAAAACGCCGGATCTTCATATAAACATGACGGATATCATTACATTTACATGAACTAAGTGGTGCTAATCCGGCTCTCGTGGTATAATTAATATGTAATCTAAATGGCCGCCTGCAGATCCCTTTGTCTTCCTTATGTCCGACAGACAATTGCAGGGTCGACGAAGGTCCTTGCAAGAGAAGAAGCAGCCAAGAAACCACCTGTATACACAGTCGTCGCCTAGGCAGTGGCCTTCATGGGACCCAAGCAGCGCAGCCTCCCGTGTTCTACTTCTCCTCAATGATTGCGGCGGACACGGAGAAGCTGGCCACCGACTCGTCACTCTCCGCGCACCCAGCTTCTGTCTCTGACTGCATGGCGCTACCGCAGGCACAGGTGGCTCGCCCACAGACACGGGAGGCACAACCGAAGACACTGGTGGCGCGCTACGACGCGGTAGCGACGACGCCCGTGCCGCCGTGCCGGCGTGGAGCAACTCGCCACTCCTCATCGAGCTGAACTGGAGCGGCGAGTTGCTGAACCACGCGCCGGCTTGGGGCGGCAATGTAATGACCCGAGACCAACGCTCCATATGCCTTCCATGTTTTTGTTGTATCCGGTTAATTTATTTTTTGCTTGTTGCATTTCATCATGTCATCATGCGCATTGCATCCACATGTTTTCATAAAACCCATAGTCATTCGCAGTTGCCGCTTCTTCCTCGTCTCCGTTGACCTTTGTTAGGCCCCTTTGTCTTTGTCGACCTCTCTCAGAACCCCTCTCGTGCGCGTCCGAAAACTGCTCCGAACCCGACCCGGGCAATCGTGACCGATGTGTCCGGATCATCCCCAAACATCCCTAAAATATCTTCGGTTTTTTATTTGCACTCCCTAACCTATTTATTCTCGACCGTTCAATCTAATCTGATGGTCCAAAATTTGTCCCCCTACCTACTTAAACAGGCTAACCCTAGCCCTAGCTGTCCCATCCATCAAATCCTCCGAGCCGCCGCCCACTGTCTCCTCCATCCTTGGGATCTTCCTCGATCCATTCGATCCACCTCTCCAACCAGCCTCCGACCAACTCCCTGGTTTTCTGCGCCACCCAAATCGCAGCAGCCGACCACCATCCTCCGCCCGAGACCCTGGCCGTCGCTCCCAAGCTCCTCTGCCTGAGCTCTCTCCACAGCCAGTGCTCGACCGCGCAGCCGCCCGAGGACGCGCCTCCTTGTCCCCGCACAGCCCGCGAGGCACCGGCCTCCTCTGCTCCTCTGGCCCTGCAGCAACCGCGCCGGAGCACCGAATCTGGCCGTGCCTTCTCCCTTCCCTCCCGTTCTCCTGTCTCATCCCGTAGCTCTCGCTCATGTCGTCTCTCTCTTCCTTTATTTTCACTTCAGGAGGCTCCCGCACCATGGCCTCCCGATGCAGCGCTAGGAGGATGCCAAGTTGGTGGCGCACCTCCCCAATCCTCTGCCTTGCCCAGTCCGGCCAACCCCATTGTTCCCGCGCCTGCAGGCCCACTCGCCAAGTCCCTCTGCTGGAGCCGCGCCTGTCCGCTATTGCTCCTCTTCATCGAGCCGCCAAGTCCCGCCGCCGCACCCCTGTTCGTCTGCTACTTCCAGTTCCGCAGCTCCATCACCGGCGAGCCCCTGCCGCGCCGGCCATCTTCTCCCTCGACTCAATTCGCTCGTCTGCAGAGGACGCGAGGCATCTATGCCGCTGCTGGTTTCCATCTCCAGCGCACCTTGTTGACCTCCTCCAGTTCACCGCCGCCTCACCAGCCTCACTCGCGCCCAGATCCAGGACCCGCGCGTCAAGTCCGCCGCCCATTGCCATCTTCCCGGTGAACCTCGCTCGACCCCCTGCCTCGTCCTTGTCTGCGAGCGACCGAAGCCGCGTCCAACCCCTCTGCATCGCGCCAAGTCCCGCTCGATCCCCTGCTTTGTTGACCACGCGCCAAGTCCTGCTGCGGCCTCTATTGTTCTGCGACGAGCAGCAGCCGCTCGTCCGAGCGCATTGACTACGCGAGCCTCGTCAGCGCCTCCCTACCTCGCTCGTGGACTGGCTCCAACGCCCCTCGCCAAGGCCTAGCAAGGCGCTGCAGCCCAGCCGCTCCCCCCTGCGTGGGCTGAGCCCTCTGGTGAGAAGCCCAGTCTTCTCAAGATTCAGCCCGTAGTATTTTTTCCCTGAGCTGCGAATTTGGCTAATTTTCCAGGAACTACAGTTTTATAGAAAAACCCTCAACTTCATGCATTAATAACTTCATAACCGTGCATCGTATTAAAACAAACTTAATATGTAAAATGCTTAGAATTTCATCTAGTTTCATAATATGCAACTTTCATCCATGTTTGAAATGTTTAAATTGCTGTGTGCATTTAATATGCTAAATGACATGTTAAAATGGTTTATTTCGTAACTAATTAACCGTAGCTCGGAATTAAATAAAACTAGAAGAATGCCCATGCGTTGCCACGGGGCCACATTAACTTTAAGAGTTCAATATTAATCATGTTAATATTACATTTAATATTCTCATACATATCAAGTGACATTGGCGACCTTTTTTACCATCAAATCCTCACACACACACTCTCTCCCTCCCTCTTCCTCACTCTCTCTCCCCCTCTCCCTCTCTCTCTCTCTCTCTGGTAATTGCCCGTGCATTGCAACGGGGCCGGGGTATACCTAGTCTAGTGGTCCACTATTTTATTTCTCCGCCTCCCCAATCCAAGCTCGCCACCTCTGTCATGACACATCCAGTTGACAATCCCTCCCTCCACTTCCACTCAAACACATACTTAAATTATCTAGGGATGACAATGCCTCATATTTGGTTTCTATTATTGGGCATTCAACCGATTCACATCCCCGTTTTATCAATGATCATATGCACATTATATTTGCTGCCACAACGGAGGGAAACAATGTCATGGAAATGGGTCAACCACAATCACAGCACTCAAGATATTCAAATACAATGTTGGGATGTTGCCTATAGCTTCATTTAATCGCCATTTTTTTGAATAGTATAGTTTATCCAAAATTATTCTTCAATGGAATCCTATTGCATATCGTTATTGTTAAAAAAAATTACTAAAAATTTGAACCAAATAAATGCAGTCAACTTACAGAACTGGTAAATAGACTGCATTGGTAAAGAAGGAAATTATGAATTAAACGTTTCTTACAGATTTACGAGTACACTAAAAAGCTCCCTCTGATCACGAAGTCGCCGTACCATCCAAGCTCCTCCACTCTCAGACTTCATTTTTAGAGAAAAGGCTACTGATGATACATCCACACTCGGACTCACCGATGATGATCCATATCCCTCTGTTCATATTTCATAAAAAATTTAAAATAAGTACAGAGAGATCATGTTTAGCTTCTTCAAATGCTTGCATTAAATAGAAATGATTTTTTTAACAAATGTCAAAGTCTAGATTTAACCATGCTACATGCACAAAAGAATAAAATTTCTCTCTCTAATACAAATGAATCATACATGCATATGTTTCTCAATAAAAAACAAAAAAAATTTATCTTGCTGCCAAAGGTGAATTGTTGTTTCCTGATGATTGCTAGAGTGGAATTCCATACAATTGCAGGGGAAAAAACATGAGATTTTTCACTGTGAAACTCATGAGCTAGTTGTGCAGCAGTTCTAGCAGGATTCTATATGGTAGACAATTCTTAATAGTACGCAAAGCATAGTGACTAATTTTCTATTGACCAGGCGTAGTGAACGGCATCCCAGTGTGAGGAGGGAGAATGGGATGAGTGTAACAGGGAGAAGATTTTTACTGCATGCAGCATGAGATCCTGGTAGACATCGCTGTTGTCGATGCTTTCGCCTTGTCACAACCTCGGACTGCCGGCCACGAGTGCCCATGTTCTGAGACTATGTCCATTGTCCGCCTAAACTACAGAACAGGCCTGCTTCCTTGGTAGGTGACGAACAGCGAGTACGGTCGATCATGGAGAGAAGAACGAAAGTGCTAGACGGCGGCGAGGGAAGGAGAATTGGCAAGGAAGATGATCGGCTGCTTTGGGCACGGAATTGATTACCATATTGAATTGATTGCGTGATTGATGCGTTACCAAATAAGAGGATGATTACCATAGGTGAATTAATTGTGTTGCCAAAGATTAAGTGGGTTTGTCCGGCCAGATGAAAACTATTATAAATAGAAAAACCAGGAGGGGAGGAAAACTGGGGTAGGGAGAGGAAAATCGTGGAGGGGTGGGGCTACCGTAAGGGCAGGGAAGGACGAAAGGGTGGGAAGAAGTTTTGACGTAAGATGGGAAACCGACGCAAAAAAACCAACAAAACTGGGAGGTGGGAGGGAGGACGAAAAAAAACCAGGGGAGGTGGGACGAAAATTAACCACAGAGACTACCAACTGAGACATTAGGAGTAGAGATAGTTGTGCAGCAGTTCTAGTAGGAGTCTATATGGTAGACAATTCTTAATAGTATGCAAAGCATAGTGACTAATTTTCTATTGACCAGGCGCAGTGAACGGCATCCCAGTGTGAGGAGGGAGATTGGGATGAGTGTAACAGGGAGAAGATTTTTACTGCATGCAGCATGAGATCCTGGTAGACATCGCTGTTGTCGATGCTTTCGCCGTGTCACAACCTCGGACTGCCGGCCACGAGCGCCCATGTTCTGAGACTATGTCCATTGTCCGCCTAAACTACAGAACAGGCCTGCTTCCTTGGTAGGTGACGAACAGCGAGTACGGTCGATCATGGAGAGAAGAACGAAAGTGCTAGACGGTGGCGAGGGAAGGAGAATTGGCGAGGAATATGATCGGCTGCTTTGGGCACGGAATTGATTACCATATTGAATTGATTGCCTGATTGATGCGTTACCAAATAAGAGGATGATTACCATAGGTGAATTAATTGTGTTGCCAAAGATTAAGTGGGTTTGTCCGGCCAGATGAAAACTATTATAAATAGAAAAACCAGGAGGGGAGGAAAACCGGGGTAGGGAGAGGAAAATCGGGGAGGGTGGGGCTACCATAAGGGGGGGGAAGGACGAAAGGGTGGGACGAAGTTTTGACGTAAGATGGGAAACCGACGCAAAAAAACCGACGAAACTGGGAGATGGGAGGGAGGATGAAAAAAAACCAGGGGAGGTGGAACGAAAATTAACCGCGGAGACTACCAACTGAGACATTAGGAGTAGAGATTTATATGTAAATGGGGTAGAAAAATGCATAAATTAACATGGTGCACTAACTTTGCATGTTTAACAACTTTAAAATATGGTTTAGGGCAGAACAGTATCAAATTCGAAATATGCATATGGGGATTTTCCGGAATTGTTGTTTGTTATTTCCGGCCTCATTTAAACTTGCCTAGATAGGTAGATTAATTATGCTTCATCTCTTGCCATGTTAACCAACATTTAATGTTTTGAACGGTAGAGAACTAAATTAATGAATGTGGTGTTTCGTCAATATGCAATTCATTGCATATTGAGCTCCACTTAACTTGTAGTATTGTTTGTTGCATTTTGCCATGCCATGAATCATTAAAACGGACATTCATCATACTTGGTTGCGCATCATGTCATGTTTATGTGATGGTTGTTTACTATGTTGTTTGCTTCTTTTCGGTTGTGCTTCTTCTCGATAGTTCCGGTTACGTTGCGATTGTGAGGATTCGTTCGACTACGTTGGTTCGTCTACTTCATGAATTTGGTCTTCTTCCTAGCGGGATTTCAGGCAAGATACCATTACCCTGGATATCACAACTATCTTTGCTTTGCTAGTTGTCTTGATGCTATCGCTATGTCGCGCTACCTACCACTTGTTTATCAAGCCTCCTAAATTGCCATGACAGCCTCTAACCTTTTCCACCATCCTAGCGAACCATTGTTTGGCTATGTTACCGCTTTGCTCAGCCCCTCTTATAGCATTGCTAGTTGCAGGTGCAGTTGCAGGTTGTTCCAGGTAGGGACATGGATATCATGGGATATCACAATATCTCTTATTTAATTAATGCATCTATATACTTGGTAAAGGGTGGAAGGCTTGGCCTTTTGCCTGGTGTTTTGTTCCACTCTTGCCGCCCTAGTTTCCGTCATACCGGTGTTATGTTCCTTGATTTTGCGTTCCTAACACGGTTGGGGTTTATGGGCCCCCCTTGACAGTTCGTTTTGAATAAAACTCTTCCAGCAAGGCCCAACTTTGGTTTTACCATTTGCCTAATAACAACTAAAACTTGCATAGGGACTTTCCGGACCCCGAGGATATTTAATCAACAACCCGGGCCAGTGCTCCTCATGAGTGTTGGTCCAAACTAGAGCACCTTGCGGCGCCCCCTCGACAACTTGGGTCTCAGCGACCATAAGCTTAGCTCATCCGTCGTGGCCTGAGACGAGATACGCCCGGCTACTATCAGTGTGTCAGCACGTCGGGAGGTCTTGCTAGTTTTGTTTTACGATTGTCGAAATGTCTTGTGCACCGGGATTCCGAGTTTGATCGGGTTGTCCCCAAGATGGAGATTTGCCTCCGCTGATTGTGAGAGTTTGTCATGGACTAAGTTGGGACACCCCTACAGGGTTTGATCTATCGAAAGCCGTGCCCGCGGTTATGTGGCAGATGAGAATTCTTAATATCCGGTTGTAGAGAACTTGACACCAGATCAGAAATAAAATACACCAACCGCGTGCGTAACCGTGACCATCTCTTTTCAAGTGAGTTCGAGAAGAGAACATGGTGGGGTCATGTTTGATTCGTAAGTAGTTCAGGATCACTTATTGATCATTACTAGTTTGTGACCGTTATGCGTAGTTGCTCTTCTTACTCTTGTACTCATAAGTTAGCCACCATACAATGCTTAGTATTCTTGCAACCTCACCACTTATCCATTCCATCCCCATTAAGCTTGGCTAATCTTGATACCCATGGTAATGGGATTGCTGAGTCCTCGTGGCTCACAGTTTACTACAACTACAGGTGCAGGTACAGGTAAAGCGATGTTTTGACGTGAGAGCGATGCATGCTTGCTTTTGGAGTTCTTCTGCTTCTTCTTCGATCAAGGGATAGGTTCCGGGTCAGGAGCCTGGGATTAGCAGGGTGGATGTCGTTCTTCTTTTTCGTTTGGTTTCATCCGTAGTCGGATCCTGCTCTTCTGTATGATGATTGCTATGTATTGATGAACTGTTGTATTCGTGTTGTAGCTTGTGGCGAGTGTAAGCCTTTATCTTGTATTCTCATCTATTCAGTACGTGGTATGTTGTAATGATATCCACCTTGCTATGCCCTCAAAATGCGATTGTGCCCCAATCATGAATTCATCACGTGATTGGGATAGAATCGCATCTTGGGCGCTACAAGTTGGTATCAGAGCCTTACCAACCGCAGGAGCCCCTTTGATTGATCGAACCGCTGCCATTGTCGAGTCTAGAAAAAAAACTATTTTGAGTCTAGCTATATATAAGGGAGAGTTGGAATTCTTTTTTTTACTCCTCATCCCCTTTGTCGCTCTGGTGAGGACTCGTAACGTAGGTGTTTTGGATCCATCACTCTCCTTTTTTACTCAAATTTTTTTTAGGAGCATGCGGGTATTTTGGAATCGGTCTGATATCATTGTGACGGGGATTCTGTCTTGGTGCCTCCTGACATTTAGGGGTTGTGGCAATGACCCGGGGAGTTGAGCTCCAAGGTGTTTTTGTCACAGTGCTTATCGTTTCAGTTCCGGAATACCAGAGGACGCCGACATCGAAAACGCTTCTATACTCTTTGTGGTGAGAGTAGTTTAACGCCACCCAGTACTGGGGAGAGAGATCAGATGTATTGTCACAGCTAGTATAGCAGATGTTTTTCGAAGGTCTGAGGTACATGATTTCTGAGGTTTTCTTGGTTATGTGTTGATGGATGGATACAGTTGGAGTGTAGGATTTGTTAGTTGTGTGAGATACTTGTGCCTCCCTGTATCCCCAACACCAGATTGCATAACCAGAAAGTTTCGGGAGTTTTCAGGTGGGAATTCAAGTAGTTACCCAGGATTTCTTTCGACAAATATATGCGCTGAGATTGGGGTCCAACGTCTAGTGGTTCGTTTTTCACGGTCGATTTACAGTGGTCGCGAGACATCTTAAAGAATCCTTGGCTATGCTGATTCGGGGACGTCTCATTTGTCATTCATGATGTCCGCTCTACGTCGTGCCCATGGGGCCTCATCGCGAAAACTTTGTGCGAAATCTCTATCATATGTTTGTTTCCGGCTTATTCTACAAGCCAATTCTTTTGTTTTGTTTTGGTAGTGGTATTCGAGTTGCTTTAATGTCAAGTGTTGATTCCATATCTTCCCTAAGCGGTGTTCTCATACTTCTATGTGAATACAAATCCTTCTTGATCATCGAGTTTGTCATGTCAATCCTTTTTCAACCGGTGTGCTTCTCTTCAAGTTATCCCATACGAGCGTCGTTGAGAAGTCTGAGGATTCGTCTGTTTCATCCGTCCCAAGTTGCCTTTATTTTTCCCACCATCCCACCCTTTTCTTCAAGGACTCAGATTTCTCAATCAAGTATCCATTTTATTGATGTGAGGTCTCTTCATCCTTTTCTTTCAAGTTTCAATCCGGTGAATTCTCGTGAAGATTCTCGGGAGTTTCAAGTTCATCATTCTTTCATCTTCAAATTCTTCCGATGGATTAAATCCAATCTTTCAGCGTTGATCATATTCTTTTCCTTGGTTCAGATGTTTTCCCATGCTGGTGTACCTCTCAATCATTCACCTCTCGCTTTTCATATCCGGAGTGCCGAAGATATCTCAGAAGGCTCGTCTTTTCATTCAAGATCCGGTCCTTCTATTTCGTGTTTCTTATCTCATTCAAGCCACTTAAATCAATCGGTGCAATCTCTCTTTCAGGCAACCATTTCCAATGGTGTTTCTTTTGAGTGGGCCCTAACCCACAGGTCTTTTCCCAGGAACTTACTTGACTCTTCTAATTTTTCTGGAGTTCTTCTCAAATTCTTTCAAAGTTTGATGTAAGAATGAATTTTCATCAGTCATGTGCCTTCTCCAAGATCGCTTTCAAATTCTTTTCATGTTTGGTTCAACCTTTCCTCTTTTCATTCTTCCGGAGTATCTCACAAATTCTTCAAGGTGTTCCTCGTCATCATTCTCAACATTTGAAGACGAAGATGAGTTTCTCTTAAATCTTGACTGTTCTCTCGAAGATTCATAGTTCAAGCTTGATGTCATCCTCTCAAATCGTTTTCGATCGCGAGAAATTCTTTTCATACCCTTCCGAAGCATTTCATGAGTTCTTTTCATTCTTGATTCTCCGGAGGCCATCATTTCAGAAGATTTATTCGTTCTCAATGTTCAGCTCTTTTTCCCCAAATCTTACCGGTGCATCGTTCAAGTATTCTCTAATTCAACTCGTGATCTCTTCGCTCTCTAATATTTTAATTCCCTCAAGAATCTTCATTCGCTTTCTAATTCTTCCCGGTTATTCATTCATTTTCAATTCTACCGTTGGTACGTTGAAGACTTTCCCAAGTTTGCGCTATATCTCTCCTTAATCCTTTTCAATGAGAATGAGTAGTATGCCAAATCCATTGTGGGTCATCAATTTAATTGATGAAGGAGAAGCATAACGTAATTCTTATTCTTGTTTCATTGAGTAAATTCAATTCCTTATTCCGGAGGTTCATCAAAATTCTTGGTTTCAATTGTTTCATCTTTCTTTTTCCGGAGTTCCAAGTTTTCTCGGTTATATCATCGCGAAGCTCCATCCAATCATTGCAAGGATTCAATCTTATTCTTTTCAACCTTCATTTCTTTCTAGCATCATTTTGTACCGAAGTTCTTCATGCAGGCTCAACATGGTGGTTCATCAAGGATTTCTTTCATTCTCGAAGTGTTTGTCAAGATTCTTGTTGGAGGAGCACAAGTATTCTTCATTGTGCATTCCGAAGTGCAATTCCTTCTACCTTATCTTTTGGGGTGGTCTTATATCATTCTTGACAATTTCCCTTTGTGTTCATGATTCACAACTTGTCAAGAATGAGATATTCAAATCCATCAATCTCTTCGCTGGAGTTATCTTGGTAAAGATTTCACCTAAAGTATTCCCTAAGGAATGTTGCTAATTGTGGTGCTTAACAATGATCCAAGTTATCTCTTTATCATCTTGGTGGAAGAAGTTTTTCATCTCTTTGGTATTCTCAATCAAATTAATTGATTCCATTAGTGGCTGGTCTTCACCTCATAATTTTGGGATGTTTTCCATAAGACCATTGGAAATCATATCTTTTGTTGTTGATTTTCCAACAACTCCATTCAACCCTTCTTCGTAGGAAGGCTCCTTCATGATCATTCATGGTGGAAGTTGTTGTTCTTTCCTCCGTTCTGTTCATTTCATCCTTTCATTTCTTCCGGAAGCATTGTGTTGTTGCTCTCGTCAAGTATCATCTTGTTTGTCAAGATCATGTTCTTTTCCTTGCTTATCCATTTAACGGGAGTGTTGTGTCCTATATTTTAGTTCTTTTCAACTTATCAAGTTTTCCTTCCCTTTTCTACCGGAGAGCTGTCCAAATTCTGTCATTCTTGTTCCTTGGCTATCTCATTATACCGGTGTGGTCATATTCTTTTGGTTCATGAAGCTCTTATTTCATGTCCTTTAACCTACAAGGTTCTCGTAATGTTCCTTGTTCCTCTTTGCTAACGGAGTGTTTGCAATCTCGTTCATCTCCATTGTATTTTTTCTTTCAATTTGTTCAACCTCTCAAGGTTCGTGGTTTCACTCGTTTGTCAAAGAAGCAACTTTGTTTTACCTCTTCCTCTTCCGCTTATCTCCGGTGCCATCCTTAGATCTCGGGATGAGATCTCTTGTAAGTGGGGGAGAGTTAATGACCCGAGACCGACGCTCCAGACGCCTTCCATGTTTTTGTTGTATCCGCTTTATTTATTTTTTGCTTGTTGCATTTCATCATGTCATCATGCGCATTGCATCCGCATGTTTTCATAAAACTAGTAGTCGTTCGTAGTTGCCGCTTCTTCCTCGTCTCCGTTGACCTTTGTCAGGCCCCTTTGTCTTTGTCGACCTCTCTCAGACCCCCTCTCGTGCGCGTCCGAAAACTGCTCCGAACCTGACCCGGGCAGTCGTGATCGATGTGTCCGGATCATCCCCAAACATCCCTAAAATATCTTCAGTTTCTTATTTGGACTCCCTAACATATTTATTCTCGACCGTCCGATCTAATCCGAGGGTCCAAAATTTGTCCCCTACCTACTTAAACAGGTTAACCCTAGCCCTAGCTGTCCCATCCATCAAATCCTCCGCGCCGCCGTCGCCCACTGTCTCCTCCATCCTACGGATCTTGGCTGATCCATTCGATCCACCTCTCCAACCAGCCTCCGACCACCTCCCTGGTTTTTCGCGCCGCCCAAATCGCAGCAGCCAACCACCATCCTCCGCCCGAGACCCTGGCCATCGCTCCTAGGCTCCTCTGCCTGAGCTCTCTCCGCAGCCAGTGCTCGACCGCGCAGCCGCCCGAGGACGCACCTCCTCGTCCCCGCAAAGCCCGCGAGGCACCGGCCTCCTCAGCTCCTCCGGCCCTGCAGCAACCTCGCCGGAGCACCGAATCAGGCCGTGCCTTCTCCCTTCCTTCTCGTTCTCCCGTCTCCTCCCATAGCTATCGCTCATGCCGTCTCTCTCTCCCTTTCTTTTCACTGCAGGATGATCCCGAGCCATGGCCTCCCGATGCAGCGCTAGGAGGATGCCAAGTTGCCGGCGCACCTCCCCAATCCTCCGCCTTGCCCAGTCCGGCCAACCCCGCTGTTCAAGCGCCTGCTGGCCCACTCGCCAAGTCCCTCTGCTGGAGCCGCGCCTGTCCACTACTGCTCCTCTTCATCGAGCCACCAAGTCCCGCCGCTGCGCCCCTGTTTGTCTACTGTTTCCAGTTCCGCAGCTCCATCACCGGTGAGCCCCTGCCGCGCCGGCCATTGTCGGTGTACTAAGTATTGGGCCACTAGTACCCCGTACTTGTGCATAGGCAGTTGTAGTCATCCTCGCGGCAAGGCTTGTCGGGAACAGTTCGAATCGACTCAAGCCACCAAAGAAATTATCAAGTCAGAGATCTGAGGATCAGCAAATAAGCAGAGCGTGAATCTGAAGGCCAGCTTCCCCGGCAAGATCCTTGCCGGGGTGGCCTGCGGAGCCCGGCAAGGCTTGGCGGTGCCCGGCAAGCTTCGGCGCCCGGCAAGGTTTTGCCACTTTGCCACTACTCTAGCACAGCGACAAAACTGACATTCTGGGTCCTTCTTTGGACGCGTGGCGACGCGCCAGAGGAGGAGAGCTTAAGCGGTGCTGATGGGATGGCCCCTTTTTCCATCCCCAAGAAAGTGAGGACACCTAAACGGACACCTCACGGTGCATTAAATGCGCTTGTCCTAATCCGTTAGGGGTTAGGTATGGTACCCTGTAGCTACTTTACACCTCAATGTATGTACATTTTGCCACTGTGGTGACCCCTTTGAGCAGATAAAAGGAGGCCCAAGGCAACTGCTACAGAGGAGGAGAACTTTCGGCCCATTCTGCATGCATAGCTGCTCTTTGAACGTGCTGTTCAAAGTGAGCGCTCCTGAAGGCTGGGCTCAAGAACATTAATAAGAACACAAAGCAGGAGTAGGGTTTTACGCTGATTAGCGGCCCGAACCTGGGTAAAAACTTCCCGTGTCGATCATTGGTTCTGCTCTTTGCGTATACCTCTCCCCCCGCCGAATTGTAAAGGGGTCTCTCGGGATCCCATAGGTGTCGTACCCCGACATCTTTGGCGCACCAGGTAGGGGGATTGAAGGTTGCATGAACCTGATCTAGTGATCGGGGCCTCAGTTTCTTCATCATCATGCCGCCCAAGAAGAAGAGCGCTGTAACGGCGCAACCGTCCACGTCCGTTTTGCCTACGCCTTCGCGTACGGGCGACGGCGTGGGTGCAGAAGGAAGAGGATTAGAACCCCCGCGGCGTTCTGGTGATCCGAGCCACGCGAGCGGCATCGTTCGCAGTGGCAGTGGTAACTTGCACGCCGCAGGATCTAGAGACGACGCTGTGTTGCCTACGAGTGGCACAACGAACTCCAGAGATCGGAGGGCGCCTGCTGGAGCTCCCGCGCCGGCGCAAGCCTCACGACCTACCCAGGTCGTGCATGACGAGCGATGTCATGGCGCTGGTGGTTCAGGGTGTCCCCATGAAAAGATTTCCGTGCATCGATCCCAAGATGCGTGGGACCAGCATGCACACCGAGCTGCTGGCGGAGGTGGCACGCGGTCGCGTGACCGTGGTGGTGCTCCTTCTAATATGGTTAGGAGTCAGAGCACCTAACGTACCTCACACCTGTCGCTGCCGCCTACGCCAGCGGAAGCCTTGGCACGTGCGCAGCTGCTCCTCGATTTTCCTCCTGCCCCGGAGAAGATGGAGTGGCGAGCTACTATCTAGAGCCTTATTGGCTTCGCCAACAAGGATGGACCGCAAGAGGCAGGGCCCTCGCAGCGAAGGCCCATCGATCCGGCGCGAGCCGATGTGGAGAAAACCAGAGGTGGTGCAACCACAGTGCACTCCCCTCCGCGGCACCAGCGGCGGCCGACAACTCAGCAGGTCGACCACCGTGAAGAAGTTTCCACGGCGTCATCCGGTCCACGGATGCACCGCGATCAGTGTCAAGTTCTCCAGGAACGAGGCAAGGAGGACGCTCGAACTACCATCGAGCGGCGACGGGAAGCGCGCTATCAGTCTGATAAGCGCGCGAGGCCGGCTATCGACGAGCCTGCACCAGGGGACGTAGGAGACTTGCCTTATGAGGTAGGGACTCCAACGTTTACCCGTGAGCTGCGGCAAGTCCGGTGGCCCAATTCCCGAACCTTCAAGCCGGAGGTCCCGGAGAAATATGACAGTAAGACCCATCCCTCGGAGTTCCTGAGCACCTACACCATTGCGGTGCAGGCTGCCGGGGGCCGAGATGACAAGATACTTGCCAACTACTTCCCGTTGGTGCTCAAACCCAACGTCAGGTCGTGGTTGATGCATCTGCCGGAGAATTCTATTTCTTCCTGGTCAGATCTGTGCCATCAGTTTGTTGGCGCCTTTATTGGAGGCCACCAAGCTCCTGGCCAAGAGAGTGATTTGCATATCATCCCCCAGAAGGAGGGCGAGTCCCTGCGCAAGTTTATCCAGAGATTTAGCCGGGTGCAGTACAATATTCCTGACATTCACCCTGCCGCTGTCGTTAGCGCGTTTCACCAGAACGTGCGTAACCGCAAAATGCGGGAAGAGCTGGCAATGAACAAAGTCAGGAGTTTTGCCGAGCTTTACGCTCTAGCTGATAAGTGCGCTCGAGCTGAAGAGGGGAGGGAACTCCCTGGCAAGGCTGTTGGCGCGGCGGGCGAATCGGAAGATGAAGATGCCGCGGCCCCTTCAAGGAAAGGCCGGCGGCGGAACAGGAAACGCGGAGGCAAGGCCGTGCTTGCTGTCGAGGAGTCCGACAACCCCGGCGCCGCAAAGAAGGCCAAGGTTGCTAACCCCGGCAAGGATCTTGCCGGGTGCCCTTCCTGCCAGGCCTTGGCGGCTGCCGACAAGTCGGAGAACTCCGGCAAGAAGTATTGCAAGATCCATCGCACCAAGGGCCACGATCTCGAGAACTGCCGGCAAGTTGAACAGCTTGCCGAGAAACAGAGGGGCGAATATGAGAGGCGAGATAAGGAGAAGGCCCAAGATGGTGCTGACGGATTTGGCAAGAAGCACGATGGCCGAGGGGGTCGCCGCGGCAAGGCCAAGCAACAAAAAGATAGGCCCGCTCGGGGCCGAGACAAAGAAGAAGATGATGATGAGGAAGATGATGAGTCCAGTGAGCAAGAATTCCAGAAGGCTACGGAGGCCATGTGTATCGATGGAGGTGCCTTGCTGCATTCTTGCCACCGTCAACTTAAACAGTGGGTGCGGGAAGTCAATGCAGCAGAGCCATCCCCAGATGCATGTAGGCCCCTGAAGTGGTCCAGCACGCCTATCATTTTCGACGCCGAGGATCACCCTGATCGTACAACTGCAGTCGGGTGCTTGCCATTGTTGGTCTCGCCAATGATTCGCAACCTCAAGGTGACGAAAATGTTAGTTGACGGTGGGGCCGGCCTAAACTTAATCTCACCGGATGTGCTCAAAAAGCTCCAAATTCCTGACGAAGACCTTGAAGAAACGGGTACGTTTCAAGGGGTCAATCTGGGAAGAACCCAGCCTAAGGGCAAGATCACGCTACCGGTAACATTTGGTAGCGAGCTCAACTTCAGGACTGAGAAGGTGGTGTTTGATGTCGCCAAGATCCCCATGTCATACAATGGGATCCTTGGTCGGCCAGCACTGGCTAAGTTTATGGCGGCATCACACTACGCGTACAACGTTCTGAAGATGCCTGGGCCGTTGGGCATCATCACTATCCATTCCGATAAGAAGGATGCGCTCATCTGTGCCGACCAACTTTACCGGGAAGCAGTTGCAGCATCTGCCATCAAGGCACCTGCTCCTGCCGCTGGAACTCCCAGGGGGAAGAAGAAGACCGGCAAGAACCTTGGCGCGAACTCCGGCAAGCGCACCTCCTCGGAGTGCTGCGCTTCCGTCGAGGACGCACCAGAGAGTTCCACCGGCAAGAACAAGAAAACCAAGGCTGCTCCACCGGAAACCAAGAGGGTGCCCGTCAGAGAGGATGGAACGGGGGGAACTTTCACCATAAGTTCCACCCTAGATGACAAATAGGAAAGCGCGCTCGTTGCTTTCCTGTGGGCGAATGTCGACATGTTTGCATGGCAACCGTCTGACATCCCCGGTGTTCCCAGGAAGGTAATTGAGCACCACCTTGCTGTCTGTCCTCATGCGCGGCCCGTCAAGCAAAAGGTCAGGAAGCAAGCCTTTGAGCTGCAAGAATTCATTGTCGAAGAAATCAGAAAGCTGGAGGCGGCAGGATTGGTCAAGGGAGTGCTTCATCCAACCTGGTTGGCCAATCCGGTTGTAGTGCGGAAAGCAAATGGGAAATGGAGGCTTTGTATCGATTATACAGATATCAATAAAGCCTGTCCAAAAGATCCCTTTCCCTTGCCGCGCAACGACCAGATTGTGGATGCCACCGCTGGTTGTGATCTCCTATCCTTCCTTGATGCCTATTCAGGGTATCATCAGATTTTTATGGAAAAGAAGATGAAGAGAAGACCGCATTTATCACCCCATGTGGTACGTATTGTTTTATACGAATGCCTTTCGGGTTGAAAAGTGCCGGTTCGACATTTGTGAGAGCAATCCAAATTGGTTTTGAGCCTCAACTCCATAGAAATATGGAGGCGTATATGGATGATATAGTGGTCAAAACCAAAGACAAAGCGACACTCATTCAAGATTTAGAAGAAACATTCGCAAATCTGCGCAAGATCAACTTGAAGCTCAATCCTGAGAAGTGCGTGTTCGGTGTTCCTTCCGGCAAGCTCCTCGGATTCTTTGTATCTTGCCGGGGAATCGAAGCGAACCCCGACAAGATCAAAGCTATTGAGCAAATTGAAGCGCCGAGACGCGTCAAAGATGTGCGTCGTCTTGCCGGCTGTGTTGCTGCTCTAAGCAGGTTTATTTCCAAATCTGCTGAGTGCGCCCTCCCCTTTTTCAAAAATTTGAAGAAGGCAGGTCCAATGAAATGGACTCCAGAGGCGGAGGCTACGCTGCAAGATTTGAAGAAATACCTTTCCTCTCCGCCGACGCTTGTCGCGCCTAAACCACAAGAGCCGTTGCTGCTGTATCTGGCAGCAACAAATCAAGTGGTTAGTGCTGCGCTAGTGGCGCAGAGAGAGGCTGATGAGGAAGCAACACCAGCGGCAGGACCGCCAGGTGACGCGGCAAGATCTTCCCCGGCAAGGGTTGATCCCGGCAAGACAGGATTTGCGCAAACAGAAGAACCGGTGCAGAAGAAGAAAGTGGTGCAGCGCCCAGTTTATTTTGTTAGCTCTCTTTTACAAGGAGCTTGGTCAAGATATTCTGGTGTGCAGAAGTTGTTTTTCGGCCTTCTTATGGCCTCGAGGAAGCTGCGCCATTATTTTCAAGCACATGAAATCACCGTCGTCACTCGCTTTCCGTTGCAACGGATTTTGCAAAATCCGGAAGCAACTGGCAGGATCGTGGAGTGGTCGTTGGAGTTGTCAAGCTTTGGCCTTAAGTTTGAAAGCACTTCGACGGTTCAGAGCAGGGCCTTAGCGGAGTTCATTGCCAAATGGACCCCAACGCCGGACGAAGAGATTCAGGAAACCACTCTCCCCGGCAAGGAAATCGATCAGCAATGGGTTATCTACTTTGATGGGGCTTTCTCGCTGCAAGGCGCCGGTGCTGGCGTGCTGCTTGTCGCACCCACCGGAGAGCACCTCAAGTACGTAGTCCAAATGCATTTTCCCCGGGAGAGTTCGACCAACAACACTGCAGAATACGAGGGTTTGCTTGCCGGTCTCAGGATCGCGGTAGACCTTGGTATCAAAAAGCTCGTCATCAAAGGCGATTCACAGCTTGTCATCAGGCAAGTTAACAAGAGTTATCAAAGTCCATTGATGCAAGCCTACGTGGATGAAGTGAGGAAAATGGAAGAGCGCTTTGACGGTCTGCAAATGGAGCACATTCCTCGTGCCGAGAACAGTGTTGCTGACGACCTGTCAAAGCGTGCTGCCCTCAAGTTGCCTGTGGAACCAGGAACTTTTGTGCTCCAATTGACTCAACCATCCGTGGCGCCATCGATGTGGCAAGAAAAGAGAAGAAAGTTGAACTCTGGCCAGTACTTCCCGGCAGAGCTCCCCGGAGCCGCCGGCAAGAAAGTTGCCGGGATCGACATGCCTGCCGGGGAACAACAGGCTCCGGCAGGGCCTCAGGCCCTTGCTGTCGAGACAAACGTTCCCCTGGCGGAGGAGATGCCTTTAGTTCTAGCTGTCGAGCCTCAGGCTCCAGCATGGGCGCAACACATTGTCCATTTCCTTCAGATAGGAGAACTCCCCGAGGAACAGGAAGAAGCAGAGAGAGTAGCCCGTCGGTCTGTTATGTACAAGTTCGTCGATGACGTCCTGTACAGAAAGAGACCAAACGGTGTGAAATTGAAGTGTATCCCTCGGGAAGATGGACTAGAGCTGTTGGCAGAGATACATGGAGGCATATGTGGCACTCACATAGGGTCAAGAGCACTTGCCGGGAAAGCATTCCGGCAAGGTTTATTTTGGCCCACCGCTCTCCAGGATGCAACTGCACTAGTCACCAAGTGTGAAGCGTGCCAGTTTCATTCGAAGAAATCACATCAGCCAGCTCAAGCTCTTCAGACGATCCCTCTCTCCTGGCCATTTTTGGTCTGGGGGCTCGACATACTGGTCCCTTTCCCCCGTGCTACCGGGGGCTTTGAGTACTTGTACGTTGCTATCGACAAGTTCACAAAGTGGCCGGAGGTGGAAGCAGTGAGGAAGGTGACAGCACAATCAGCCGTCAAGTTCTTTAAAGGGATAGTTTGCCGTTTCGGTGTACCCACCAGGATCATCACCGACAACGGCACGCAGTTCACAAGTCGCACCTTCATGCAGCACGTCCAAGACCTTGGCGGCAAGATTTGTTTTGCCTCTGTTGCTCACCCGAGAAGCAACGGCCAAGCGGAGAGGGCCAATGCTGTAGTGCTGCGCGGTCTCAGGACCAGAACCTTTGACAGGCTGAAAAAGTGCGGAAGACGCTAGATTGATGAGTTGCCGGCGGTTCTTTGGTCAATCAGAACGACACCAAATTGAGCCACCGGCCAGACACCATTCGCTCTGGTCTACGGAGCGGAAGCAGTTCTCCCCACGGAATTCATATACGGATCACCTCGAGTGCTCGCTTATGATGAGCTTGAGCAAGAGCAACTGCGGCAAGATGACGCTGTGCTCCTTGAGGAGAATCGTCTTCAGGCTGCTGTGCGAGCTGCACGCTACCAGCAAGCTTTGCGCCACTATCATAGCCGCAAAGTTCATGCCCGAAGTCTTGAGGAAGGCGACCTTGTTCTTTGTCGGATTCAGTCCGCCAAGAATTCAAACAAGTTGACGCCAAAGTGGGAAGGCCCTTATCGGGTAGTACGAGTCACCAGGCCCGGCGCTGTCCGCCTGGAGACCGAAGATGGCGTTCCAGTGAGCAATTCCTGGAATATCTAACATCTTCGCAAATTCTACCCATAAGGCGCGGTCGCCGGGGGCCCCCGGCAACCTCCCTTTTGTACAAGTCTTGCCGGCAAGGCATGTGATCCTTTGTACAAAGCCAGGCGCAGACCCTGAGCGTAGATGAATAAATTTAATTGTTGTACATTCCCTTATTGATTCCCATGTTCATATTTATATATGCATGTTTGTCTAAGATGTTGCATGACACCTACTCCCGGTAAGTTCTAACGAACCGCCAAGGTTTCATGTCTTTATTTTCTCTTCTTTGTTTTTAAAATACAGATGGATTCCTCGCGTGCACATTTGCCGGGGGGGGGGGGGGGGAAAAAAAAAAAAGGGAAGATATGAATATCAGTTGGCGACGTTCGGAATCGACGCTTGCCGGAGGAAGGACAAAGATAGAAAGCTAAGTCCTAAAAACTCAGAGCAAGTTTTTCTTTTGTTACAAAGTTATTTCGTTGGACGATTCCGACTCTTGTATGGAAAATCTGCACGCGAAGGAACCCTTGTTGTAATCGGTCGCGCCCTTATTTTGTTTCGAGCCCGCTCAACAATTTAAGTGGCTGCACTGAGAACGCCAAGGAGTCTTGCCGGCCGCTGCATCTCCAGCAGGCTGCTGAAGTCCCGCACCCAGCGCTCGCGGCAGGTTGCGCGCCGGCAAGTTTTTCAGTAAGTGTAGGGTGAACTCCATACATAAAGGAATCAGACAAGGAAAATAGCAAGCATGAACCTAAACATAGGCGAGTTATATTACATTCATGAGTTGCCGCAATTCTAACTTGAGACTTAATTTTCTTTTACATGGAATGACGACGGCAAGAAAAGGGGGAGCACTCAATCCCTGCGCTTGCCTTCGATCCTTTTGATGGAGTCCACCTTCTCAAGGATAGGCGCGATGCATTCTTCAAGCGCCTCAACATTTGCGTCCCTTGGCAGATGGCCGAGCGCGTTGGAGAGGTCGATGCCGGGATTGCTGTGCACCACTTTGATAAGCACCTTGCGGAGGATGGCCCGGCAAAGCCGGCGAGTCTCGTTGGCCAATTGGGTCGCCCGGCTAGACTGGAGCACCCTCAAGGCGTTGATGATGCTTTCAAAGAACATCGTCAACCTGGCACTTGGAGATATTCTTTCCTCGGAAGAATAGTCGAAGTTCGACAGGCCCATGGTTGACAGTTCTGCCGTAAGCTTCTCCGCGGTGGCGACGAGACGTCCAGTCCAGATCTCCACTCCCGTTTCGTAATCAGCTTGGGCGTCGGCGGCGCTCTTGAGCAGGTTCCTCTCTCCTTGGAGATCCTTGAGTAGAGCCTTCTCACGGGCCTTGCCGGCCTCGAGAGATTTCTGCAACGTGGTCACCTTCAATTCCAAGACTGCGATGCCATCAGCCGCAGAGGAGAGCTGCTTGGTTTTGTTTGACGGGGCAACTTGCATCTCCGCCAAGCAGTGGAGGGCTTTTTCCCTGTCACCCTTGAGCGTCAAGAGCTCCTTGCCGTGCTCTTCGAGATCTGTTTCCAGCCTCTTCACCTTGTCGCTCAGCTCGTTCTTGGCGGCCTCTGCAGCTTCGGCAGCATCGACGGCCTCCTTGAGCTTGCCGGCGTGACTTGCAGTCAGAGCTTCGAGCGCCTCCTTATGTTTTTGCTCCAGCTCCTAGGTCCACCGCGCGACAAGATTCTCGATATCTTGATCTTTGCTGCAAAGCTTGGCGGCGAGCGCCTACTCATGTGCGGTGAGATCCTCCTCATGAGCATCAAGAGCAACGCGGCGCCCCGTCAGGAGGGCATCTTCGGCAGCAATCCTTTGAGTAGCTTCATCATGCGCCTTCTCCATATCGGATTGCTTTAGGAGGATCTCTGTCCACTGCTGGCTCACTTGTTCCCGGCCGGCAACCATCTCTTGAAGGGCCTCGGCGTGCCAGACTTGCATTTGTTCGACACGCCTTTGAAAATCTGCTTCGGCCGCCTCAACAACTGCCATTCTGGAGTCCGCCTTATCTTTCCGGGCGCGGTGGAGAGCCTGGAGCTTGCGGAAATTCTCGCCCATGGCCTGAAGGGGCTGATCCTCTTCAGATTTGCTGCTCCTAGTGCTGGGGTCGTCAACAACTTCAAGCCCGGCAGCAGCGATGATTTCTTCGTCAAAAACTTCTCCTTCGGCTGGTGCCCCAGTGCTTGCCGTCCCCGGCAAGTTGACGAACAGGTTCTCGCCAACCTTGAGGTATTTGCTGGATGAGGGGCCTTCAGATGTTGACGGTTGGTCTTCAGCGACCGCCTCACCAGTGGCAGGGGGCTCCGTGGCCGGTGCAGCGCCTGGCGCTCCTGCGGCAGGAATGCCGTCAGTATGGTCATCGGCCTCCCTGTCACCCCCTTCAGTAGGCTCCTTGGCGCGTTCCTCTTGTGCAGTCTTGGCGGCCTCCTCGTCAAGAGCACCACCAGCCTCGATAGTGTCATCTTTGGTGGCCTCGCTGGCAGCGATCCTGTCTGCTTCGACAGCGGCGTCCCTGGCGGTCTCCTCGATGACAACGTTGACGTCCATGCGTTCCATCACAGGGAACTCTGAAGGACGAAGGAGGAAAACAGAATAAGATCGAGATTGAAGTTGGAAGCGACTAAAGATAGAGAGATAAGGGAAAGAGTAACAAGCACTCTGAGGCAATCAAGTACCTGTGTCGAGCTGTTGAGAGGTGGCCTCGCCCTTCCCGGCAACTTCGGTTGCCGGGGGAGGGTTGCCGGTGTCCATGCTTGCCGGCTCCCCCTCAGTTAGGATGGGCTCGTCGGTGGGATCTCTTGCCGGGGACGTGCTTGTGGGCGGCGTGGTCGATGAAGGTGGCACAACGGGGATGTCTTCCGACAATTCTCCTTGTTGCCGTTCTTCTCCTGCAAGCCCAAGAATATCAGCGGCAAGAATGGAAGCCTCAGCACCCGCCAGCGGAAAAAGAACAGTGAACTTACGCTGGGGGCTATGCTGGGGGCTGCGTTGAGGACTGGGCTCCGGGCTGACGACGATGGTTTCTGGCGCGCTCGTAGAGCCTGCCGGGGGCTCGTCGCCCATAGAAGTCTTTGACCTCTTCGCCATCCTCTCCAGCAATGTTTCTGTGTCGCTGCAGAGATAATACGAGCAAGTTAGTAAGATCGATCCAAGATTGAAATATAAAAGCTGTGGCGAAATACTCACTCTTCTTCTTCCCGCTCCGGACTAAAGCTGGAGATGTCGAAATTGACCTCCGCTGCAATGTCTGAGTGGGGAGGCGGAGGAGGGGTCCTAGGCCACTTGGCTGTGGTAGGCACCGGGGCAGCTTCCGGCGCGGTAGTCCGAGACACACCTCCCGCCCCAACAGTGGCCGCTCGTGTGGGTCTCGTGCGCCGCGCAGGTTGTTGACGAGCCCCTTGCCGCGGTCCAGTCTTGCCGGCCACTTTCTTGCCGGGAGCCTCGCTGCTCGAAGAAGGCTGGCTTGCCGGGATGCCAGACGCAGCCTTCCGAAGAACACGCTTCGTCTTCTTCGGGGCTGGGAGCTCTTCTTGGGTTTCTTCTTCGGCCGTGTCCTCGCCGGACGAGCTCTCAGCAGCTGTGCCGCTCTGTTCCCCGGCAGCTCTCTCCTTCCCAGCAGGTTTTATTTCCACTACTACCTCTGCGTCGCTCGCTTCCCATTCTGTGAAGCCAACGCTGCCGGCCTCCGCGGCAAGATTTGCCTCCTCGACCCTAGTAGCAATGTAAGCTACTTCTTGGTCGGTGGTGGCTCGGATGAAATCTGCCTCTTGCCGGACGGGTCTCTCCGTCAAGTTATCAAAAAACTTCTGTGCTTCCTCCTCGGTTGGCTCGGCCCAGGTCTGGTCAAGACCGTGGGCGTTGAACATTGGCATGAAGGCGATGATTGACCCCAGGGCGGAGTTGTTGCACAAAGGGACAATCCTTGCTGGCAGCCGATGCTTGTCTTCGCGCTGGAATAGTTTCTGACGGAGAGCGCCAAGCTGCATAGTGGTCAGATTATTATTCAGCCCGGGGTGCAATCTCATGATATCTGCCGTGTTTCTATATTCCCCAACTGGCCTTCCCCTGTTCTACAAGGGGGCGATGCGGCGGCGGATAAAGTCGAAGCCGATCATCTCCATTGTCAACCCGACAGCCTTCAGGCTAAGGATTCTGGTGGTGGCAATTGTGAGCCTCTCGTCCTCCGCGGCGAGATCGCTCCAGTCCTTGCCGCGGACCACCTTCTGTTGCCGGGGAAGACAAAACGGATGGGGATCTGCTTCCTTGACCCAGCACCATTCAGCCCGCCATTCGTCCCACTTTTCACGGTAAACTCCTTCTGGATATATCTCCTTATTCCAAGCCCTTGGAATCCAGGCGATAGAACCAGAGAGGGCCTCTCCTTTTTGGATGCGGGGGAAGAAGTAATGGCGAAAAAGAGCAGAATTGGGAATCACGCCGGCGAAGTTTTCACAGAGATGGGCAAAGATGGACATGCATAGAACCGCATTCGGCGTAAAATCGAGAAGGTGAAAGCCGTATGTGTACATGATATCATTGAAGAAGTCGGAAAAAGGGGGACAGAGCCCACAATAGAAATATGCAGCGAAGAAAGGATATCTGTCCGATCCACTTTTGGAACAAGCACCTGGGATTACGCGTGTGGCGGGGTGAGCTTGCGTCTCCTTCACCCACATGCACTGGTACCGCCCCTTCAGAGCTTCAGCATCGAGCGATGGGGGGAAGACAACATACTTCTTCCGCATCTTCACCAGTTCGCTCTCTGGGACGTCGGCTTTCGCTTCCTTGCCCTTGCCTTTGCTGGCCTTGGGCGGCATGGCGGCTGTGAGGGCAGAAGCCGGGGGTGGAGCGAGCGTGGAAGCGGTGTGCAGAAGAGGAAAAAGCTTCGCTCTGAGCTCGAGAAGAGGAAGGCAATGGCGACGGCCAGATAGAGAAGAAGAGGGGGGTAAATAGGCTTGTGCCTCTGCGGCTTCTCCTTTTTATGGGGAAGGAGCGGGGCCGCCTCTTTTATTCCCCAATGTGAATGTGCCTCTATAGGCGCGAGGCAGTTGCAGCCTTTCGTGCATGCTTCCCACGTCGCGCGCTCGGTGCGTGTAGTGGGGGGGCACAGTAAAACGAGATATTTACAAGCAGTTAATCCCCTGCCACGCGTGCCCGTGCACTGTTTGGGCCTAGCCCAACAACGCCTCGCACTCGTGTATGGCCTAGGCCTGGGGGCTCCTGTCGGTGTACTAAGTATTGGGCCACTAGTACCCCGTACTTGTGCACGGGCAGTTGTAGTCATCCTCGCGGCAAGGCTTGTCGGGAATAGTTCGAGGTCGACTCAAGCCACCAAAGAAATCATCAAGTCAGAGATCTGAGGATCAATAGATAAGCAGAGCTGGAATCCGAAGGCCAGCTTCCCCGGCAAGATCCTTGCCGGGGTGGCCTGCGGAGCCCGGCAAGGTTTGGCGCCCGGCAAGGCTTGGCGCCCGGCAAGGCTAGGTGCCCGGCAAGCTTCGGCTCCCGGCAAGGTTTTGTCGCTTTGCCACTACTCTAGCACAGCGACAAACCTAACATTCTGGGTCCTTCTTTGGACGCGTGGCGACGCGCCAGAGGAGAGCTTAAGCGGTGCTGATGGGATGGCCCCTTTTTCCATCCCCAAGAAAGTGAGGACACCTAAACGGACACCTCACGGTGCATTAAATGCGCTTGTCCTAATCCGTCAGGGGTTAGGTATGCTACCCTGTAGCTACTTTACACCTCAATGTATGTACATTTTGCCACTGTGGTGACCCCTTTGAGCATATAAAAGGAGGCCCAAGGCAACTGCTACAGAGGAGGAGAACTTTCGGCCCATTCTGCATGCGTAGCTGCTCTTTGAACGTACTGTTCATAGCGAGCGCTCCTGAATGCTGGGCTCAAGAACATTAATAAGAACACAAAGCAGGAGTAGGGTTTTACGCTGATTAGCGGCCCGAACCTGGGTAAAAACTTCCCGTGTCGATCATTGGTTCTGCTCTTTGCGTATACCTCTCCCCCCGCCGAATCGTAAAGGGGTCTCTCGGGATCCCATAGGTGTCGTACCCCGACATCTTTGGCGCGCCAGGTAGGGGGATTGAAGGTTGCGTGAACCTGATCTAGTGATCGGTGCCTCAGTTTCTTCATCATCATGCCGCCCAAGAAGTAGAGCGCTGTAACGGCGCAACCGTCCACGTCCGTTTTGCCTACGCCTTCGCGTACGGGCGATGGCGTGGGTGCAGAAGGAAGAGGATTAGAACCCCCGCAGCGTTCTGGTGATCCGAGCCAGGCGAGCGGCATCGTTCGCAGTGGCAGTGGTAACTTGCACGCCGCTGGATCTAGAGACGACGCTGTGTTGCCTACGGGTGGCACAACGAACTCCAGAGATCGGAGGGCGCCTGCTGGAGCTCCCGCGCCGGCGCAACCCTAACGACCTACCCAGGTCATGCATGACTAGTGACGTCATGGCGCTGGTGGTTCAGGGCGTCCCCATGAAAAGGTTTCCGCGCATCAATCCCAAGATGCGCGGGACGAGCGGGCACACCGAGCTGCTGGCAGAGGTGGCGCGCGGTCGCGTGACCGTGGTGGTGCTCCTTCTAATATGGTTAGGAGTCAGAGCACCTCACGTACCTCGCACCTTGTTGACCTGCTCCAGTTCGCCGCCTCCTCGCCAGCCTCGCTCGCGCCCGGATCTGGGACTCGCGCGTCAAGTCCGCCGCCCGCTGCCGTCTTCCTGGCGAACCTCGCTCGTCCCCCTGCCTCGACCTCATCTGCGAGCGACCGAAGCCGCGCCCAGCTCCTCTACATCGCGCCAAGTCCCGCTCGATCCCCTGCTTTGTTGAGCATGCGCCGAGTCCTGCTGCGGCCTCTATTGTTCTGCGACGAGCAGTAGCCGCTCGTTCGAGCGCGTTGATCGCGTGAGCCTCGTCAGCGCCTCCCTGCCTCGCTCGTGGATTGGCTCCAACGTCCCTCGCCAAGGCCTAGCAAGGCGCTGGAGCCCAGCCGCTCCCCCCTGCGTGGGCTGAGCCCTCTGGTGAGAAGCCCAGTCCGCTCAAGATTCAGCCCGTAGTATTTTTTGCTTGCGCTGCGAATTTGGCTAATATTCCAGGAACTGCAGTTTTACAGAAAAACCCTCAACTTCATGCATTAATAACTTCATAACCATGCATCGTATTAAAACAAACTTAATATGTAAAATGCTTAGAATTTCATCTAGTTTCATAATATGCAACTTTCATCCATGTTTGAAATGTCTAAATTGCTGTTTGCATTTAATATGCTAAATGACATGTTAAAATGGTTTATTTCGTAACTAATTAACCGTAGCTCGGAATTAAATAAAATTTATATGTAAATGGGGTAGAAAAATGCATAAATTGACATGGTGCACTTACTTTGCATGTTTAACAACTTTAAAAATATGGTTTAGGGCAGAACAGTACCAAATTCGAAATATGCATATGGGGATTTTCCGGAATTGTTGTTTGTTATTTCCGGCCTCATTTAAACTTGCCTAGATAGGTAGATTAATTATACTTCATCTCTTGCCATGTTAACCAACATTTAATGTTTTAAACGGTAGTGAACTAAATAAATGAATGTGGTGTTTCGTCAATATGCAATTCGTTGCATATTGAGCTCCACTTAACTTGTAGTATTGTTTGTTGCACTTTGCCATGCCATGAATCATTAAACCGGACATGCATCATACTTGGTTGCGCATCATGTCATGTTTATGTGATGGTTGTTTACCATGTTTTTTGCTTCTTTCCGGTTGTGCTTCTTCTTGATAGTTATGGTTACGTTGCAATTGTGAGGATTCGTTCGACTACGTTGGTTCGTCTACTTCATGGATTTGGTCTTCATCCTAGCGGGATTTCAGGCAAGATACCATTACCCTGGATATCACTACTATCTTTGCTTTGCTAGTTGTCTCGATGCTATCGCTATGTCGTGCTACCTACCACTTGTTTATCAAGCCTCCTTAATTGCCATGATAGCCTCTAACCTTTTTCACCATCCTAGCGAACCGTTGTTTGGCTATGTTACTGCCTTGCTCAGCACCTCTTATAGCGTTGCTAGTTGCAGGTGCAGTCTCAGGTTGTTCCATGTTGGGACATGGATATCATGGGATATCACAATATCTCTTATTTAATTAATGCATCTATATACTTGGTAAAGGGTGGAAGGCTTGGCCTTTTTCCTGGTGTTTTGTTCCACTCTTGCCGCCCTAGTTTCCGTCATACCAGTGTTATGTTCCTTGATTTTGCGTTCCTAACACGGTCGGGGTTTATGGGCCCTCCTTGACAGTTCACTTTGAATAAAACTCTTCCAGCAAGGCCCAACTTTGGTTTTACCATTTGCCTAATAACAACTAAAACTTGCATAGGGACTTTCCGGACCCCGAGGATAATTAATAAACAACCCAGGCCAGTGCTCCTCATGAGTGTTGGTCCAAACTAGAGCTCCTTGCGGCGCCGCTTGGGCAACTTGGGTCTCAGCGACCATAAGCTTAGCTCATCCGTCGTGGCCTGAGACGAGATACGCGCGGCTACTATCAGGGTGTCGGCACGTCGCGAGGTCTTGCTGGTTTTGTTTTACCATTGTCGAAATGTCTTGTGCACTAGGATTCCGAGTTTGATCGGGTTGTCCCCAAGATGGAGATTTGCCTCCACTGATTGTGAGAGTTTGTCATGGACTAAGTTGGGACACCCCTGCAGAGTTTGATCTTTCGAATGCCGTGCCCGTGGTTATGTGGCAGATGGGAATTTTTAATATCCGGTTGTAGAGAACTTGACACCAGATCCGAAATAAAATACACCAACCGCGTGCTTAATCATGACCATCTCTTTTCCAGTGAGTTCGAGAAGAGAACACGGTGGGGTCATGTTTGATTCGTAAGTAGTTCAGGATCACTTATTGAGCATTACTAGTTTGCGACCGTTATGCGTAGTTGCTCTTCTTACTCTTGTACTCATAAGTTAGCCACCATACAATGCTTAGTGTTGCTGCAACCTCACCACTTATCCATTCCATACCCATTAAGCTTTGCTAGTCTTGATACCCATGGTAATGGGATTGCTGAGTCCTCGTGGCTCATAGTTTTCTACAACAATAGGTGCAGGTATAGGTAAAGCGATGTTTTGACGTGAGAGTGATGCATGCTTGCTTTTGGAGTTCTTCTGCTTCTTCTTCGATCAAGGGATAGGTTCCGGGTCAGGAGCCTGGGATTAGCAGGGTGGATGTCGTTCTTCTTTTTCATTTGGTTTCATCCGTAGTCGGATCCTGCTCTTCTGTATGATAATTGCTATGTATTGATGAACTATTGTATTCATGTTGTAGCTTGTGACGAGTGTAAGCCTTTATCTTGTATTCTCATCTATTCAGTACATGGTATGTTGTAATGATATCCACCTTGCTATGCCCTCGAAATGCGATTGTGCCCCAATCATGAATTCATCACGTGATTGGGATAGAATCGCATCTTGGGCGCTACAGGTAACTGGCTCTGTCGGGCTAGGCAAGGTAGGTGAAGCACCGAGAAGCGTCGCTCGTATCCGAAGGGCTCGGCGGGCCACCCAGCCAGGTAATATGCCGGAGAACGGCTCCTCGGAAGCCATCGGAAGAGTGGATAAAATGGTGAAGGAGGAGATGGCGGAGCGACGGAGGGGTGCGATTCTTGTTTGCTGTCTGGCCTCGTTTAAATAGAGGGCAGACAGTAGGAGCTTCACCGACGTCCGGCCTTGTTTAAACTGAGGGCGGACGGGAGGAGCTCGGCCGGCATTGCGTTTGATTCCGGCCCACTCATGAACGGACGTGTGGCCAGAGTAGGTTTCTTGGTTTGCATGCGGGTTTAACGAAGGCGTTTGATGGAGGCGAGGAGGCGTGTTCAGCCGGGCATGCAGCGAGCGGTGCAATACTATTCAATTTGACAGCTACTAGTAAACCAGGACAGTTCCCGATACGGCTTTAATGCAGACGAGGGAGAGGGTAGTGGTTCCCGAAATGTTGAATGGCCAATGATGCATCCTCCTTCAATTAGCATCCTGAATGCATGAGGGAAGTAATGGGAGGAGGACGGGGAAAAGAGGCAGCACGATGTGAATGCTACGCAGTTTGCAATCATATAAAGGCGCCCCTCCATTCCAATGCATCTACCACATCGTACGCACCTAAGCACCTACAGTAAGCGCAAAAGTGCTCACTCCAGACCCATGGCGGCGATGTGCCCGAGCGGCCAGCGGCTGTGCCAGATGGTCCACGACGCCGGCCTGCGGCATGGCACCGAGGATCGTCTCCAGACGGTGTTGGTGACCGGCTAGTTCATGGCCATCGTCGATGGCAGCTATGACTCTCAGTTGGACAAGATGATCATTGCCACCATCAACAAGTTCACCGTCGTCAAGATGCTCGCAGACGACATCACCGTACTCCTCCATCCCGCGCGCCCGGGCTCCTCATTGCCTGCCACCCTAATCGGTCTCGATGGCGAGAACCTCTTTCAAGCACTGGTGGCCCTGCGACTGCCCGCCGACACAACGAAGAATGTCCAGCTGGAGGTCGTGCTCGCCGCGAGGCGCCTCGCCATGCAAGAATTCGTCGACCTACACATCCACGTGTACGAGGAAGTCGTGTACATAGGTATCTACAAGGCCGGTGAGGACGCTACGACATTGGCCTTCGTCAACCGGCTGGAAGCCTTGGACGCCTTTGTTGAGAAGAACCTTGACCTCGCCACAAAAGCCGCCGCTCCTAAGTCGCCGGTCGGTGGCCCGGCGCACTGAGTCGAGGACAAGGAGGTCGTACGTTGATGGATGCATCTTTCTTCTTGCCTCCTGTAACCACCACTGCGATCGCATCATCATGGCCTTAATTCTTATTGTGCTATTGCATTCTCGTTCCAGTCAGTACAGACATGTGCGATCCCTTTGCTCACATTTGGAGGCAATAATATGCATCACTGTAACTACCGTCAATTTATAAGTTGTGCTTACCTTTTCCATCAACTTCGTAATTTACGTTCGATGCTTGACCCGACCTATGAACTACTCCTAAATTCAAAAACTGAGACCGAACCTATAAATTCAAAACTACTCGTGCAGCACGCCTGTCACGTTCTCAAGTTCAAAACAAGAAACTGGAACACGTACATGAAGCATGTCCCTTCCTGTCGCATACCACACTGTCGTTCCACCCCCCGGTCAATGCGCATTGGCTAGGCTTTATATCACTACAACATGTGGGACCGCATGTGACCAAACCGATGATGCACCAACCTAGCTACTACCCTGCTTATCTGGCGGGAAAAGCCCCACCCTAGCATTTCCAATCGTTATTTCTATCTATCGATCGTGCCAAGGAGCAGAACCAAATGTTACAATTTATACATGTTTCTATACTCCCATAAAAGACTCAGTTGGTGATGGTGGTGTGTATGCTATTTGTCATTTCTGGCCATTAGATCTGCATCTAACGGCTGTGAGGTAAGTTGTGGCATTTTTGCAACAATAGCCCACTTTTCTGCTCCAATGTGCAGAAAACCCCTTCTTATCTTGAAAGCAGCCACATCCCTCCCTCACCTCATCAAAACAGCCTGAGAAATATATTTTGAGTGAAAAGTAATATATTTTTAGTGGTATATATGTATATCAAAACAAGAGTGTTTTCTTTCAAGTTTGTGAACAAGTACTATTCTACTTTGGATCCGTTGCAATGCACGGGCACATTGCTAGTAAAAGGAAAAGGCCTGCCGTGTTCGCGTCGCACCCCCACACACCCGGGAATCAGGAGTACTTCATGGCCCGTCCGGCACGCCACATACCTAGGGAAGGCGTGTTGCCTAGCATTTTCACTTTGATGTGGGACCGCAATTGAGCAAACCGACTATCGGCAAACCGCACCCCGCCCGCCACGTTGGAAAACAGAAACAAGGAGGGGAAGATCTAGTTGTAGCACGGAAGCCAAGAAATTTGGTGTCAGATGGGACTTGTTGATAGAGTAGGAGCACTCCGTACTACACCTACTACGAAGTTTGTACTACTACTACTACCACCACTATACAACTAGGTACGTGCACGGCACAGCATCGTAGGAACAAAAAATGGGAAGATCTTGTATTGGGGGCACCCATGAAGCCACGTGGCACGTCTGGAGGTCTTATTTAGAGCTTCTTGTGTGGATCGATCACACTGTCATGCTGGTCGTTCGAGAAGAACGTGTATGGGTACTTATAGTAGATCCGAATCACAGCCACCTGGACCATTGGATCAACATCAATCAATGGTTTATATCGTGTACGTGCAAATACACACATTGACACCGCATATTGGGTTTCTCTAAAGTCAAACTTTGTATACTTTCAACAATTTGTAGGAAAAAGTATTAACATATACACCACCAAATATATATCATTTGATTCATCATTGCTTTTATTTTCACGTCGTGTAAATTTGTTAGTGTAAATGTTCATATTGTTTTCACCAAATTCGGTCAAGCTTTATAAAATTTGGATGCAGTCAAAGCTATATATATGCTGAGTAAATTACAAACGGAGGGAGTGGAATAGATATAGATATAACTATACAAATAAAAAATATAGTAATATAGTCCATAGATATAAATAAGGCTACTACCCTTTTTCTTTATTTAGAACTCGCGTTGTTGTGTACACATTGTTTTGTTTTCGCTATAATTTGCATTTGCGGGGTGTGTGTAGGACTACCGCCTTTTGTTCAGTACCAGCAACCCCACCATTATCCTTAATTACTTCATATTGGCAATTACGATTGCATTATCTTAGTTCTAGCCGATTCTTCGGTTGCTTGGAGGAACTCCATCTCGTTATTCAGGTTGATTTTGTGCATACGACAAGATCATCGTCCATCCGAGATTTGTTTAGTAACGATTGTCGATTTGTATCACCGGGTATGATATAGCTGGATCATCAACGTCAAAATCCACCAAGTCGATACTTATCCCCACTCTCATTGAAAGATTGGGTCGCCATCATAAGACTACCACCTAGACAATTCCTTCCCTATAACATACACATGAGCACCCATCTCATTATTCAGGTCCACGCCTCCCTCTCTCTCTGGAAACACACACACCTCTCCACATGATGTGTGTCTCTTGGTCTCTCTTCCATCCCATGACAAAAAGGCACACCGCCATTCTCTTCTTCTTGCTACCCCCGTCTATGTAGTTAGGTCATCTTGCAACAAACAAGCATTCATCTGTCTCTCTACTATCTGTTTCTACCACACATAACTTTCCACCCCTAGCCAGCCGTGCTGTCGAGGTCTATCCAGCTCTCACACGCAAACAGACGCTGTCTGTGTGCCCCTTCATCGCACACACACTATCGCTCTCCCATATCCACAACCTCGTAACCTTGTCGATCATGACGTTACACGCACCTCTCTCTCTCTCTCTCCAACACACACACACACCCTCTCTCTCCCTTTCGGACACTCCTCTCTCTACGACACATAGTCTTTCGAACACGCATATGCCCCTCTCTCGTTAGGTATCGCTGCCCCCGCCCCCCTATTTGTCACACAAATATTCTCTATATATATATCTCTCGCAATAATACATGCATAGTCTAAATTGTAACCAAGTACAAAAATGAGCTCCGATTACAAAAATCAAATCCAATCCCAAACAGAATAAGAAAATAGGGTGAAATCATGCACACAAATGTTTATTGCGTGCATGAATGTCAATGATATGGATGTACTACTCGTACATCACACAGACCCATTCACACAAATTACATTAAACCCTTCTCAAAATATGGTGCGCATGTGATGTTTGTTGTACTGCTCCTGCCAGCCTTCCTCCGACACGTTCCAACATACTGTGCTACTTCTGATTCTATTTTTCTCCTCAGACCATGTGAAACCACGAAAAGGTCACCCCCCGGCCCCACTGGTACTGTAGCTCGAAGCTCCCATACGGACACAACACCCACCGGAGCACGCAGTCGTTGCCAAAGTGGACGGCGCCGCGGCCTGGGAAGAGGACGGAGTCTCCGACATCGCCGAGGTGGAGCATGCCCTCAACGGCCGCGAGTAGCGTGCGCTGACTGTCCACGTGGCGGACAGTGTGATCTAGCGGCTCGCCCTTGTCGGTCACGAGGGGTAGCTGTGCTCCAGCAGCACGCCCTAGTCAGTCACGAGGAGGTGCATTGCGTCCTCGCTGCTCACAATGTGGACGAGCGCGTTCTCCAGTAGCATGCCCACGAGCATCGCATCATCGAGAGCACGCCCACGAACATCGCAACATCGCCGCTCTCGACGTGGACGAGCGCGTGCTCCGGCAGCACGCCCGTGAACATCGCATCCTCACCGCTCACAATGTGGACGAGCGCGTTCTCCAGCAGCATGCCTGCGAGCATCGCATCATTGCCGCCCGCGAACATCGCATCGTCGCTGCTCTCGGCATGGACGAGCGCGTGCTCCTGAGCGTGTCCTCCTCGCCGCTCAGGCGCATGAGCGTGTGCTCCAACAGCACGGCTATGAGCATGGCATCCTCGCGGCTGATGAGGTGGTTGAGCGGGTGCTCCAGACAGTACCCCAAGAGTCAGGACGCGAGCACCGCGCCCCCGGCTACGAGGAGTAATTCATGGTGCCCATCATGGTTTAGGAAAATCCCGTGACTCTGCCGCTCCCTGGAGGAGCGTGAGCTCCAGTGGGCGCTCGAGGAGTCCCGCGCCGATATGCAGGTGGTGGCGGACATGCAAGATTATCCTTCGAGCTCTCCTCGTCTTATGAAGACGCCTCCACTGCCCCCTTCGTACGTCCTCTGCCTCGGCTCTAGCGGACATTTGGAGTTTAGTTTTATGGAACATTAATATTTGGACTAATGGAAAAAGCAACCTATGACTAACAAGCATAAATAGATGATGTGGCGGCATTGCATGCTGGAGTATATTGCAATTTATGGATTGCATGCATGACTAGCTTATGTGGCTTGGTTGCATGGCTAGGAAAGGCTAGAGAAAAATAAATAGATAATGTGTTTAGAGTGCACTGCACTAAATGGGAGCATGTAAATATCTTTAGAGTGCACTCCACTTTTTTTTCAGACGCTTAGGTGCACCGGATGCCGTGCCATGCTACAAAATGTTAGAAAAAATTCTGCTCCAATGTTTTAAAAATCTATTATTATCTTGAAACCAGCCACACCCGCCCCTCGCCTCATCAAACCAGCCCGAGGAATATGTCTTCAGTGAAGCATAATTTATTTTTACTGATATATGTATATCAAAACTAGAGTGTTTATATTTCAAGTTTGTGAACAAGTATTATTCTATTACTTTGGATCCATTGCAACACACGGGCCAGCACATTGGTAGTAGTAAGAAACAAATTCCGGGTTTGGCACGAGTTTGTACTGCGGGAGCACCACAAGGCCTGGCGCAGGAGTTACATTTCCCTCTCGGGGCCCTCGGGACCGAGCTTCAGCGGCTATTGCACCTGCCTTTGAGTCAATGATATGTGGACCCTAAATGGGGCTGGCCCGCATGTCATTCTGATAAAAGCAGAGGGGCGGTGGGACCGAGAGGGGTGAGGCGCAGGTTCGCGGACGTGTGGTGTCATGGGTTCGAGCGGCGTCATGGGAATCGAGTGGGACGAGGCTTGCCTACTCCCCTCCCATGCTCCGATCCGTACTCCCACACCACTAATATTCATCCAACGGTTATACTGTAAAAGATTTCCTCGTGTGGGTCATCTATAGCCTCAAAAATAGGTAAAGAAAGGCCGTATTTCCAGGAAATAATTTCCTGCATGAATCTGTACACGCATGCAAGACCCTTTGCTTTCCTACTCGTCCTACGAGCGTGGCAACAGGTGCCTGCCTAACCCATGTAGGACGCTGCGCCGCCAGCGAGTAGCACCTCCTCCACGCCAACATCGGCGTCTGGGCCATGCACATGCAGTTGCTCCCGTAGTATTTTACCCGCATGTTCGACTGTAGTACCACACCGATCTTGGACGAGACCATGGAGCTTGTGGCCAAGAAAAGTCTCTACCCGGCTGACGCATGTCGAGGTGCTTGTCTGTTGTGACATGCCGCACGATGTTTACTAGCTCGCGCTTCGGATGTGCTCGGGCGGGAGCCAGTGATCTACCCGGGGCACATAGCTCGACATGGGCTTGAGATTCTGACTGCTTGCACCGTCCCGAGGATGTACCACTCAACGGCGAGGCTGGAATGTTGGATACGTATAGGCGTGTGCTCGTGGGCGGGAGCAACCTGCTCAACGGATACCAGTTTGCGAATGTGATGTACTCGACGTAGTTGAGCCAGCAAGCCTGGAGCCGTTCCTGCCGTCGTACATTGACGCGCGGCTCAACGGCGTGCGGCCATGGGCCAGCGTAGGTCGGCTATGGGGAAGCGGCATCGGTGTGGTTCAAGATGCCCAGCTGGCCGTTGTCGCGGTGGCGTTCATGACTCAATCGTTCGAGATGAACCGGCCGGTGGTGACCTGGCCGTGGCGAGGGTGCCACAGCTGGACGTCGGGGTGTTACGAGGCGTAGATGGCCACACCAGCGGGTACTACCTATATTACAGAAGTAGAAGGCAAAGACGGGCCTTTATTTTATTTATTATATTTGTGGCTGAGGAGCCATGCCCGGGACAAAATGTGTCACAACCACTGGATGAAAATTGGATGGTGCGGTAGTACGGATCGGAGCCAGGAGCAGAGCATGCAAGCCGCGTCCAATCGCGTGTGGCTGTGGTAGAAACTTGATGGTCGCCACAGTTCAGCTGGCCCACATGTCATGCACACAATGGCAGAGGAGCGGTGGGGCCGAGAGGGGTGAGGCGCATGTCGTGGGACGTGGTGCCGTGGGTTGGAGCAGCGTCGTGGGAATCCCGTGTGGTAGTGGTAGAAACGTGATGGTCGCTGTGGTTCAACTTCCATGGACAAGCTGTCATGTCTACTGACACATGCATTGCGGTAGACATGACACATGCATTGCATACCGTTCACTTCAAGCAGTAGTAGTAGAGAAAACTAGGTGGATAAATAGTTCATTATAGTCAAGCGGACCTATATCAATGTACACAGAGTACACTTGTTCCAAAGACATGCACACCAGCGAAATAGTTCATCTATATCAATGTACATAGAGAGGAAATATAATTTTTACAAAAGAAGAAATAGTTCATCCATCTATAATGCCCTGCTGCTGGTGCAGCTTCTTCTTCTTCTTCTTCTTCTTCTTCTTCTTCTTCTTCTTCTTCTTCTTCTTTTTCTCATTTTCTGTGGGAGACGGCTTCACAACAAGCTCTTTCGACATTGCAGCTATCTCGAAACTCACACGGGCATCGAGGGCAGCATATTTTATCCGCTCGTAGGTTAAGGGATAATTTTCCCATCCAGACGACCATAATCCCAGCATCTCGTCACCCTTCTCAAGATTTGTTCCGAGCACAGGATTTGCTACGTCGAACAGGGATGGTGTTTTTTATCACAATCGTCTATAGGAATTCTGGTTTGTTGGTCAGTGATGTTTTTCAAGTCAAGGTTGTACGGCGCCAGCTTCTCTTTGTCCACTTCGATGGCTGCCCCACAGAAGTATATGTCCTCCTGAGACATGAAATCATGGAGCTCACCTAGTATGGAGGGCGCGTGTATGATGTGATACACCAAAATTTCATCTTTGAGGCACAGCTGAAGGACGGCGGCGTGTTGGTTCTTCCCAGTGGCACGCTCCATGTACTCTGCGTCGAGACCGACGACCTTCATCTCCACCTTTTGGAGGGAGTTGGATACATTGTTGATCCACTCCCGAACAACCCTTGGGTGGTCGGTGACGGTGGCAACTATTCTCAACGAGCCTTCGATGAGGACATGTTTGACGCTAAAAACCTGCATAGGGATCTCTTTCGCCATTTGGAACCGCTGAACCGGAGGGCTATGGTTTGGAGAATTAGGATTAAGATGGCTAGTCTAACTGAAGAAGATGATTATTTAAAGGGGCTTCGGAATTACTCAAGGAGGATGTGAATCCAGTCTAGTGGGGTTTGAACGCAAATGAAGGAGAGGTGAAGAAGTCGAGGAAAATTGGTTCCTGATGGAGAAGTAAATGGGAGAAGTGGCATGCAGGCAGCTGATTAGACGGCTAGGTAGACCAACCTGCAAAACGAAAAGGCTATGTGGGTAGTGTACTGAAGAGTGGTCCATGTCCGTGTACGTGCCCATCCTTCTATCGCTACATGTGCCACTGGTTAGTTGAGGTTACTCTTTCGAATCACCGTGGCGAAACATTTTATGATTACTTTTTATTTCTGGACCCCTCCTGACAGGTGGGATCTACGCAAAACCCACTTGGGTGGACGAACAGATATACAAACATATCCATCTCTTTGCACAAAAAAATATGTCATAGCTGGTTCGGATTGATATTGGCGCGTGCCTGCGAGACACAACCTTTTCTAGTTAAGGAATATATGCGGTTATCCTAAAAAAAGAAAAAGCCCTTCTTCGCGCTTCCGCATGCACGAGAATTTGGTTCTGCTCGTAATATGGATGCTACCTAGAGGATGAAGTGAACCCAGAGGCATGCTAGCATGGGAGACCTATTTCCACTATACAGTACTACTCCGTATGTTACTACTAGTAGTAGTACAACTATGGTACACTTGATGGTCAAAATATTATTCATCCGGTCCTCACAGTGAAGTGATAAGACCCTGTGCCCGAGGTGACACTAGTCTAGGCGGTGTGTTCGGGTTACCAAAGTCAGCCTCACCTTGTGCACTGTGCAGTCACTGTCACCGCCGCTGTATAGCATGCCTTGCCTCATCTTCCTCTCCCCGCCTAGCACCAATCCATCTCCATCTTTGTCTCGCCGGAGATCCTGAGGTCACTCTTCATCATCTCACTTCGCCCCCGCGTACCCTTGCCTCGCTCACCTCCCCAGTACCATTATTCCCTCGCTAGCCACTCCAGCACCGAGAGCCTTCTCCCCCGTAAATCAAGCCCCCCAAAACCCCACCTTCCAAACTCCACCATGGCCGAACGCGAACCGCGCAGCATCCATATGAGCCGAGATTGGAGCAAACTCCCCAGTGACATCCTCGACCTCTGTTGTTCGTGTATGGATATATTGAGCGCCGTGCGGCTGGCTGCATGCTCGAGGGACATGCACATGGCCATCGTCGAAGCGAGGCCTGAGCTTTTCAAGACACCCTGCTTGCTGCTATCTGGTCTTGCAAGATTTGCTCACCATGATACGGAGGCGTACATGATGCCCCTCGACTTCAATCCGAACTCCATTAGCTGAAACTTCTTTGCAGGTATGTAGTGGGTCGCCGTACATCATGCCCCTCGACTTCGATCCTCACCATCGCCCGAAACTTCTTGGCAGGTATGTACTGGGTCGGCATGAACTCGCACTGGATGGCTGCCATCAGAGAAGACCGGAAAAAGTTGGTGCTCGTGAACTTCCACACCTCACATGAGATTATCCTTCCTACGTTGGATTATATAGGGTTTTACCGTCGTGGTCCAAGTCATCTAGATTATGTCGTCAATTGGACGCACCTTGTTTTGCAGAAGATTGTAATCTGCCAAGTGCCCACACGATATGTGAATTACGCAGACTTCAAGCTAATTGCCTTGTTCGACCGTGGACTCGCCTATCTTTCCGCTGGTGCCTTCTTTAGCTGGAGACAACTCACCTCGTAGTGGATCGTCAAAGCTGATTCACACTTTTCTGATGCTATTGAACACAATGGCATCATCTACGTGATCGACAAAGCAGATGGCACCACGTATTGCTGGGACAGCGCGTGTAAGTTGTTTTCGTATGATGTTAATGATAACGCCATGACACTGTTTGAACTTTTTGTGATGATTGGCATATCCCTGTTTGAGCAGAATTTGAGTAGAACTATGGCAACGTATTAGAGACGTTGTAAATTAGCTATATTTGGAATGAGTTAATTCATGCGATTGTGACCATGTCATTACAACCAATTTGTACCCTTGAATAATCAAACGGTTAGGAAGATATGGATATTCTCCTTACTTTATAGTAATCTATATACTACTAAATATGAGTGTGTATCAATAGCCATGTTAGTTTCCTCATTTTCATGATTTAGAAACATGCATCACACTGTTGGTTTCATCTAACCATACATTAGGGAAGTAAATGTGCATATGGAGAACTCTATATTTGGAAGTAGTGAAATCCTGTAATGCTTACCATGTGTACATACCTATATTCGCCCTTTAGCAATCAATGGCTAGAATAATATCCTCACAAAAATTTTGCCCACAGAACATGAGTATATAACAATGCATGCTTTGTTAGTTTCCTTGAAGAATTTGTTTGTGAGGACAGAACATGATTACATAACATGCATGACTTGGTAGTTTCCTATGAAGAATCGATTGTGAGATAACATGAGTATAACCATGCATGGCACTTCTATATTTTTGAACCCAGTATACATTTCCCTGTATTTTCCTCTCAGTTCCAACAGGGACAGATCAATGCTGTTTCTTGCATTATCCTACTCATACTATGAACAATGCTGATCTTACATTAACAATGCATGTCCTTTATGATATGATGCAGTGTCCCTATAGTTATTGCCCTTTGTAATCACACCACCTTTGCCAAAAACAGGGAAGCACAACTGGTTCCTCGCTCGATCAGACGATGGCAAAAGACTGATGATCATTCGTACACATGAGCCGAAAAAGTTATATTGCAATAACCCCACTGTGTACAAGCACCGTGAAATACGTGAGTATCCAGACAGTGGTTGTTATGTCTATGAGCAGGATACCAACTTGTTGGGGCCTTCAGGATTTTTGAGTTGGAGGCGGTTAAACAACCTTGGTTCACACTCTCTTTTTCTCGGACTCAATTATCCGATTAACCAGGACATCACCGTTGGCAAGGACCTTGATGGCAGAGAGGCTCTGTTTGCTAGGGAAAACTGTGTCTACACAGTGAGCCCTAGGACTTCGAGAGCAGACTTCCCTGATTTTCAACGATACAGCCTACAGCCAAAAGAAGGTGAGAATGACAAAGGCATCTGGATTAACTTTGATCCTTGGATGTCTCAAGTCCGACAGGAAGTGATGTGGTTCAAGCCTTCAGGTAATTGGGCTATTGCGTCGGAAGGGTGGAGTACTGGTGTCTCCAAATCACTGGTGGCTGAAGCGGGGCTGCAAATTATGATGGTGTTGGATCATCCCTCTTAGAATGACTTGTTGTCTTTGCTGCTTGTTCTGGATGGGTAGTTCTCTCTTTTGTTATGCATATTGATTCCTTGTCATTTGGTCATCCTCGTCTATGTCACTCTTACTATGTAATAGTTGCCTCTATTTAGAATGTCATTCTCGTCTGGATCACGAGAGTTTGAGCGCTGCAGATGGGTGTGTTTTGGTGGTGTAGCAAGACTTCTTATGAACTATCATGTCTTGCTGTTTATGTCAGTAGTAGTCACTAGTCAGTGTTTGAATGTTGTATATATCGTTGTTTCAAACTATTTATTGTCTCGAACTGCTGGTGGGCTAAATGAGGGCATCACCATTCTCCAGTGTTCAGAGTATATCTCCTTTTTTCAAGTTATAATTTGAGCTCAGTGTCTTTTCGATGATGTACACTTGTTTGGACCAGTGAGGTGTCGTTGAATATGGGCCGAGTAGTAACGCAATGCCAAATAGGTCAATTATGACTCTCAGGCTGGGCTCTCAATAAAAGAAAGAAAAAGGACTCTTAGGCCGACATGTGGGCGCCACAGGTGTTTTCGTGCGCTTGCGCGCCGAGACCATATTGGCGCGTGTTCGAAATTCATGCTACCTTTTCATCCCCAATCTCCTGCCCCTCCCCCACCCTTGGAATCTCGATTCCTACTCCAGTTCCCCCAAATCCCCCTCCTGTACTCCCTGTACTCAAGCGCACTATCATGTCGCCGGTCAACGCGGATCTCCGAGCCGGAGATCCTGAGGTCCATCCTGCCTTCAGGCGCTGCGTGCTATCGCTCAATAGTGGCATGGCGGCGCTTGACGACCAGTTTGCTGGCAAAGTGCTGATGGTAACCATCAACGGCGACCAGCCTCCCGTCTCGCCGAACGACCTTGTCAAAGCTCTTGGCATTGAGCACGGCATCCAAATAAGTGACTTGCTCGTCGAAGTCTGTCCGCCACCGGCTGATTTCTTCGTCAGGTTCTGGACAACTTTCGACTGCAGTCGTGTGTTCGAATCTTCCTGGCGTTTTTTCTGTGATGGCACGCTGGTGAGCTTTGATCGGTGGCACCAAGGATGGGGCTCGGTGCCCTATGAGCTTGAGTTTTTAACAAAGCTTACCTTCCACGGCATGCCTTGACGTGCTTGGAATAGCGAGTCCATGAATGAGCTTATCAACGACCTTGGATGTGAGCTCGTAAGTATGTTTGTTCCTCCAGACAGCTGGGCTCTGACGGTTATGGCATGGATGAAGAAGCCGTCCACCATACCGAAGGTGATTGCTGTTGAGATACCGATGTAGGAACCGGGGTTGTACTATTCGTCGCCACCAAGGCCGCCGCGGACCACGTTAGGGATGTACCTATATCGAGTGTTCGTGCATGTCGAAGAAGTTGTCAATCCATCAATCGAAGTCCTGCCGCCGCTGCTGGTGCAAGGGTCCGTCGACGACGTCCATTAGAGGAGTCAACGTCAGACTTTCCCTGTGTTGCCCGGAACGATGGATGGCATAGGGCCTACTCCATCATGCGGCGGAGGCCGCTGCTTCTTTGGGAGAAGAGGCAGGGCTGGCTGCCTGGATGTGCTCTAATTTGAGGTAACAACTGAATCTTCTCAAATACTAGTTAAATCCGAGCTATCGATGTGACCACTGATGTGCCAGTACATTTGATTGTGACCTATTCTTTTTTTGTACCTGAACTTTTTTTAGAAAGGGGTGTACGTCAACTTAATGTGCTAGCAGAACTTATTGTGTTGTCTATCTATTTTCTTTGCACAACATTCAAGATATTTCCCCGTCATTGATAAAGATGATGAACCATTATGTACGAGTTCGTTGGTTTCAACATAGCCCTACCCGTAGCGATCCACTGCTTCCACCCTGATTGTGCCGCCTGCGTGAAATTTTTGTATGCAAGTTCAGTGTGCTATGATGTTCTATATGATTGTGTCAACTATATAAGTTTTTACTGAGCATCAGCAATGCATATGGCTGAAAGATGTATTTACGAGCATCGACCGATGGGTCTCTCTCTCTCTCACACACACTTGCGTACACACACACACATACACACACACACACACAAGTGGGAGCCGTTGAATTATTTCTTCGCTTGTGACAGCTTTTAATTAGGTTCCACTATACTCTAACTTTTTTCTTAAGTTATTAATTGAGCTCAATGACTTCAAAATGTTATACAGAAGCCTTGTTTGGGCCTTTTCAGGCGTCGCTGAATATGGGCTGAGTAGCCACGAAAAGTTGTACTGTACTACACATGCCTTTTTTGTTGAACATCAGCAATGCAATTGGGCCGGCAGTTGTACACAAGATCCTAAAATAAGCGTAGCCTAGCCTATGTTTCTTTTAACAAAATGCACAGCCCAGTTCATTTTTTATATAATAAGATTACGAAGCCCAACTTAATTTTTTAATAGTATTCGTATCTCAATATTATTTTTTATAATAAATCCTCAGTCCAGACCATCATTGTTTTTTCACCCATCCCAGAAAATGGGTCCATTTCTACTGAAATTAAATGGCTTGTAAATTATCAGAAATGATAAATGCGCTGCATGTACGCAATATTATTTTTCACCCAGCTTAGTAAATAGGTGTATTCGAATAAATAATCAAATGCGCTATAAATTATCATAAATAGTAAATCGGCTATTATTATTTTTACCCAGCCCAGGAAATAGATTATTTTTTGAGTCAAAGCCCAGGAAATAGATGTATTGGCAAAAAAAATGAAATGGGCTGTAAAACCTGAATAAATGGGCTGCATTCCGCCACAGCTTTCGAAGCTAACTTTGGTGGCCCACTAGACGAAGCCTGCGCAAGGTGTTGTCCATTTAGTGAACAAAATGATTTAATGGTCTAAAACAAAAAGTCAACAAATTATTCTGACATATGTAGTCGTTGGATTGACATCCAACAGCGATCCTGCTTCTTCAATCTCTGATCTAGTTGCTCTTGCTCCAGCCGCCAAAACCATCGCCGGCTGGAGCGCCGGCATCTGCCTCCCGTGGCCGGCTATGCTGCCGCACATACCTCGCCGCCCACCCCTCTTCCCAACGGTGGCCAGGTCATACCTGTATTCACCCACACCTTCTGTTATTCTCCGGCAAAGACAGCCTCACCCGGCAGCTGAACCAGTCCCTCGTACTCCCCTCCGCCAGGGACTCCAGTGCCCTTGTTCCACGACTCCATATCATTCCCATCTTAGGCCTCGCCATTGTCCACTGCCTTGGTGCTCTCGGCGCGGCGTGGTCAACGTGGTCAAGGAACGACTTCCATCGGAAGAGGACTGTACATGGAGAGGCTGACAGCTGGGTCCACGGCCGCAGCAAGGAAGTGCCTCCTTATTACGCGCATAATAATGATTCCTCCACCTGACAGCGGGACCTACCGGAAGGGCCTCAAAAAAAATGTTCCCCCCTGACAGCTGGGACCCACCAGCTACATCTTCACACGCAAGGAAGTGCGTCCATATTATGGGCAATAAAATGATTCTTCCCCCTAACAGCTGGGACCCACCAGCAATATCTTCGCACACAAGGAAGTGCCTCCTTATCCCCCCTGACAGCTGGGACCCACCGGGTCGAACCGTAGGTAGGGTTGTCTGTCTCGTGGTGAACGTGTACGTACATACTAGTCGATCGGTCTCTTTGCAGCGATGAACCATGGCCAAGTAAGGAGATGCATGTGTCGTAGTAGAGGCGCAGACGTAGCATGTCACACAGTCCCGTCTATATATATCGTGTACATGTACGTACGGCCACACTGCAAGAAAGTAAATACGGCTACATACGTACATAAAGGCGGGGTCTCGAATGCGTACTCGCGCATACGTACGGCCAGGGCTCGTGTACATGGAGAGGCAACGGATGATAGCGACGTCGTCCTGTTCATCGGCAGCTAACCGGCTGGGTCGGAACGGAGGAAACAGCATCGTGTTCACCGAGAGCCAAGTGACTGGGTCGGAACGCGTCATGTTCATTGGGAGCGAAGCCACTGGGTCGGAACGCGTCCTGTTCATCGGGAGCCAAGCCACTAGGTCGGAACGCCTCCTGTTCATCGGGAGCCAACCGGCTTGGACGGAACAGCCGGAACGGGGTCTGGCATACTGCAAAACAAAGGAAAACGGCCTTCGGTTCGACCGCATACAGTCGAAATGGGGTCCTGTTCATCGGGAAGGGTCTGGCGTATCGTAGAACGGAGGAAATGGCCTTCTGTTCGAGTGCCTATGGTCGAAACGGGGTGCGGCGTACCGCAAAATGGAGGAAACAGACTTGTGTTGGAGCGGCTACGGTCGAAACGGGGTTATGTTCATCGGGAGGGGTGTGGCGTACCGCAAAACGAGACTCCAAGGGCTACTGTTCATCCACCATCTACTGCCTCGCTCCAGCCTCCACGGGCTACTGTTCATCTACCATCGACTTCCTCCAGCCTCCACCTGCTACTGTTCATCCATCGTCGACTTCCTCCAGCCTCCACCAGCTACTGTTCACCACGGGGTCCTGTTCATCCAGCCTCCACCGTCTACTGTTCAACCAGCCCTCCACACGAGGTCCTGTTCAACCAGGCCTCCACGGGGTCATGTTCATCCACCCCCAATCGGCTCGGTTCATGTTCATCCTCTCGATCGGAGTCCTGTTCATCCAGTGGCAACGACCTCTACTACCATGGGGTCCTATTCATCCAACCCCCACCGGGAACTGTTTATCCAACCCCCAACAACGCTCACTGTTCATCAAGAGGCAGCAGGTTCGATCGGCTTCAGTTAGCAGTAGTAGCAAAGGAATCGCTCGATCGGGTTCAGTTACCAGCCAGGGATCAGTCGATCGCTCGGGTTCAGTAACACGTAGCCAGTGCAATCGCTCGGGTTTAGTAAGCAAATGCCTCGCTTGGGTTCAGTTAGAGCCCAACGTCTCGCGCACATGTGTGTACGTGTACAAGAGAAACGCGCAATCCCTCCGTGCATTGCTCGGCCCCGACGACCCACCGTAACCGGGAACTCCCCGAAATTTTCCTCGCCCTCGCTTCTACCATGATTATTTCCGTCATGGACGGCCCAAAGAATGTCATGCAGGTGCGTCCCCGGCCCGCCCATGACGAAAAGCCCATTTTCTTTCATGATTTTTTGTCATTGAAGTAGGAGCCCACCACATCTATGATGATACGTGCTTTTGTCACAATTATCATCATAGAAGTGTCATAAGCATGACAGAAAAAAAATTCGTTCGGCCCAAAATGTCACGGATGTGTCTTTTTTTTGTAGTGTCTCCTGCCCGGCAAGGGAGGCCTTCCCAAGGTGATGCCTTGTTGTCTTGCTTGTCTTGGTCTTCTTGATCCGCTCCTTGATCTCACGAAGAGCGGTTCTTCTGACTTGGTCTTGTTTCTGTAGTTTGGTGTACGACATGCAATGCCAGCATGCCTGTGTATAAGTCCGGGCAACCAAACGCGAATGTTTGTTGCACCGACACCTGCCAAACCTTCTGTAACCAGTTGCAATTATTTTTGTCTCACCGAGTTTTGCGATTGGTCCCATCAAGATGGCTTGCCAACATTTCTGTTGCCTTATTGCTTCACTTTGGTCCTTCCGAGTTGATGCAATCGGTGCCACCGAAACGAGGCCTGCCTTTGCCATTGCACATCGGTCCCTCCGAAACATTTTTGTCGGTCCTACCGAGATTCCTAATGTTCTTATCTTTTACACAGGTCGGTGCCACCGAGATTTCTGATTGGTGCCACCGAGTTGGGTCAAAAGTGTGTAACGGTTGGATTTTGTGTGGAGGCTATATATACCCCTCCACCCCCTATTACTAAGTATGAGAGCCATCAGAACGTGCCTACACTTACACTACTCATTTTCTAAGAGAGAACCACCTACTCATGGAGATCAAGAGATTCCATTCCTACCATTTGAACCTTGATTTCTAGCCTTCTCCAAGTTGCTTTCCACTCAAATCTTTCTTCCACCATATCCAAATCTGTGAGAGAGAGTTTAGTGTGGGGGAGACTATCATTTGAAGCACAAGAGCAAGGAGTTCATCATCATCACACCGTTTATTACCTTTCGTAGAGTGGTGTCTCCTAGATTGGTTAGGTGTCACTTGGGAGCCTTCGACATGATGTGGAGTCGAACAAAGAAGTTTGTAAGGGCAAGGAGATCGCCTACTTCATGAAGATCTACCCGAGTGAGGCAAGTCCTTCATGGGGAATGGCCATGGTGGGATAGACAAGGTTGCTTCTTCGTGGACCCTTTGTGGGTGGAGCCCTCCATGGACTCGCGCAGTCGTTACCCTTTGTGGGTTGAAGTCTCCATCAACGTGGATATACGATAGGAGCACCTATCGGAACCACGCCTAAAATCTCCGCGTCTCCATTGCGTTTGCACACTCCATTTCCCATCCCCTTTACATTCTTGCAGTTGCATGCTTTACCCTTTCTGTTGCCTATACTCTTGCCATGCTTGTATGAAATGTATTTGGTGCCCTTCAACTTGTGCTAAATTCAACCTTAACTTGAAGAATCCTAAAAACTGCCACTTGTGATTGGTGATTGTTAAGGGTCTAATCACCCCCCTCCTCTAGACCCCTCTTCTTGATCTTTCAAAAGATGCACCTCTGTCAGTGCACATGGCTTTTGTTGCCTTCTGGAGTTCATGCTCACTTGAGTCGTCGTCACCCTCTTTGTCCTCCTCCTCATCATCTCCTTCTTTCTTGTCGTGGACCCTATCAGGCTTATCTTTCTATTGCTTGGCCTTGCCGCGGCGATCTCCTCGGCCACCATGCTTCTTGCCAGATCCCCCGGCACCATCTTGGGCTTTCACCTTATCTCGCTTCTCGTACTCAGCCTTCTGCTTCTCGGCAAGCTGCTCAACATGTCAGCAGTCTTGGAGGTCATGGCCCTTGGTACGGTTAATCTTGCAATACTGCTTGCCGGAGCCTTCCGTCTTGTCAGCAGCCGCCAAGGCTTGACATGAGGCGGACCAGGCAACCTCCTTGCTGGGGCTCTTAGTCTTGGCTTTCTTGGCGATTTCAATGTTGCCATAGCCCTCAACAGCTAGCACTGCCTTGCCCTTGCGCTTCTTGTTGGGCTTGTGGCCCTTCTTCTTCGAGATGGTTGTAGCGTCATGGTCTTCAGAGTCAACCTCTATGCCAGCCTCCTCCCTTCTTCATCATGCGCGCACTTGTCGGCTAGAGCGTAAAGCTCGGCGACGTCCTTCACCTTGTTCATCACCAGTTCTTCCCGCATCTTGCGATTACGCACATTCATGTGGAACGCGGTAATCACAGCGACAGGGTGTGGATATTGCACTGGACATGGCGGAACCTCTGAATGGACTTGTGAGGTATTCACCCTCTCTTTGTGGGATCACATGCAAGTCACTAGGCTGACCGGGAACCTTGTGACCCCTAGTAAAAGCACCAACAAATTCATGGCATACATCTGACCACGAAGAAATGGAATCCTCCTACAAGTTCATCAACCATGACCTTATGTTGAGCTTGAGCACCAATGGGAAGTATTTGGCCAGGATCTTGTTGTCACATCCCCCGGCAGCCTGCAACACAATGGTGTAGATGCTTAGGAACTCTGACGGGTGATTCTTGTCATCGAATTTCTCCAGCACCTCTGGTTTAAAGTTCTGAGAATTGGGCCACTGAACTTGCCGCACCTCATGAGTAAACGCTGGGCAACCCACCTCGTAAGGTAGGCCGCCAGGATATCCTGGCGCAGGCTCATCTATAGTGGGTCCTGCGTGCCTGTCAGATTGACGGTGCACTTCCCGTCGGCGCTCGATGGTGGTGCAAGCGTCTTCTCCGCACCATTCTTGAAGAACTTGGTGCTGATCATGGTGAGCTCGCGGATCAGACAACGCCATGGATACATCATCATGGGTGTTGAAATGCCGACACTGTTGCTTCTGTTGTTGACATGGAGGGGACTGCACCTTGGCTCACCGCCTCTAGTCCTCTCGCTAGTAGCACGCAACGGCGCAGTGGGCTGCTCCTGCGAAGGCCCTACCAGCGCGGCTTGTCGTTGTAAGCGAAGCTGAGGAGGCTTTGAATAGCAGCTCTCCACTCCTCCTTGTTCGAAGCAGGAGGAAAGTCCAGAAGCAGCTGTGCTCGTGTCAAAGCTTCTGTTGGCGTAGATGTCATGGAATGATGAGAAGAACGAGAGGTGTTCTTACTTTTGACAGAGCCAGAAGGAGCTCCACCTCGATCTTGCAACCGTAGCCCAATTCCGCCAGCATCCTGGCATGCATGCTAGCCATGCACATCCTGAGAATGATGCACAGGGGCTTTGCCGTGGGGACGCCCGTAGCCACCGACTTCGTGGCGTTGTTCACCACGCGCGACCTGTGATGGCCGTGGTGTGTGCACCGGCGTGGGTGTCTTGGATGGCACCATATCATCTTTGGAGTTTGCCGCAACACTCGCAGGCAGTACAACTCCATCCTTGGACCTAGTGGCGTGTGGGTTGTTGTTGTTGTTCCCATCCTGAATGATGCCACTCGCCTGGCTCTGATCGCTAGAACGTCGCAGAAGCTGCTCGCCGCCTCGGCCTCCTCCGTCGCCACCTGCGCCGTCGCCTGTCTGTGTGGGCATTGGTAGCTTGGACGTAGACGAACTGGCTGCCATGGCACCCTTCTTCTTGGGATCCATGGCGATGAAGATGATGAAAGTGACGCGCTGACTCCTAAATTAGATTCACGCAAGTGATCCCCCTATCTGCCACGCCAAAGATGTCGTGTTTACAATTATCTATGGGACCAGCAAAGGCCCCTTTGTGGTTCAACTGGGGAGATCAACATGCACAAAGAGTAGATCTAGCTATCAATGCAAGGATTTACCCAGGTTCGGGCCGCTGTGAAGCGTAAAACCCTGCTCCTGCTTTGTTGTATTCGATATGTGAAGCTCAAGTACAAGGAGCAAAACTTGCCGGCAAGGTTGCGAGGGAAGTGAAACTACGCGTGTAAATGAGAAAAATTCCGACCTTTATAAAGGTAGCCATGGGCCTCCTTCTATAGAGAAAGGGGTCACCACAGTGGCAAAATGGTCTTTACATGAGGTAAATAGTGGCTACAGTGCCAAATACCTAATTCTGATGGGTTAGGACAAACGCATTAAATGCACCATGAGGTGTCACGCTGGTGAAAGTCCCCGGCAAGAATTGTCTCTCCTTCTGTGCCGTTAACCCAGCTACCTTGTATTTTCTTGACACACTCCTGGCACGGGTGTCATTGAAGTTGTGTCTTCTGGCATTAAGCTGACACATGCCGAGACAAAGCTCACCTAACTACCTGCCCTCTCGACACCTATTGACAAGCGACAAGCTAGTCGCTGAGGTGGAGCGGTGGTAAGGTAGTCGGATCTTGCTGGGCATGGAGCTTGCCGGGTCTTCCCTAGCTTGCCATCAAGTATCTTGCTGGCAACTCCAGCCTTGATCTCCCGTACTTTCCTTAGTACTTTTAGACCACTTGCTTGGATGTCTTCTTTGTTGTTTTATTATCTTGTCTTGTGCTTGTTCTTAGTTGCCATACGGCAAGCCCTGCCATTGGGAAGGCCTCCACTGCCTGTGCACAAGTCTGGGGTTCTAAAGGACCCAAACTTTAGTACACCGACATAGTCATTATGGACTGGGGTCATAAGGGGAATTTCATAGGGCTGGAATTTTGGCCGCCAGATATTTCGATTCGAAACGCGGAGGCTTGAGTGGAGGCGCAAAGTTTTCATCACGGTTTTTGGTTGGGGTTGGCTAATGTGCATACCACGCATGCCACCACCACGACACGAGCCCGGTCTAGCTGGTACGCCGTCAGGTGCTACCATTCGAGAATGCGAAAGGAATCTTTTATAAAATTAGGAACAAATCTATATGTATTACAATGCCCGTATTTTCCTTGCAAATAATTTGTCATTCCAAAAGGGACAGTAATTGATTTATGTTGAGTTCTTGAATTAGAGTGAGTTTGTGATATAGTGATCTCAACATGGATTTCACATTTCATGGTATCCACACTAAGTTTTTGAATGCAAATTCAAATTTAAAAGATGAATGGTATGGTGGTGAGAAAACTTTCATGGTATCTACTTTTCCAAGCCATGCATGTATGGTATGAATTCAAAAATAAAATGTAAGCCATGCATGGTCCTCAATTCAATGTTTACAATGTACACTAAACTAAAGCGTGAATATTAAGTCTACTACTATGTACACTCAAATGTTTTGTTTAGGTGTCTATCGACCACCCCCCGCCCTCAGCACACATACTTCCTCTATCGATCGATCTTCATCTCTTTGTTAATAGAGCTATTGGTATCCGACAGACGCTCATTCTTTCTCTTCGTGTTTCGATCTCCATTAATCTCACACCTGCCCTCACGCTCTCAACAAATGTATTTCTCACATACAACCTCGTCATGCCCTCCATGATGAGCTCTCTCTCTCTCCCCTTCTCTCTCTATATCTTTCTCCCCCTAGACACATACGTCGCCTCTGTAAAAAAACCTCCATGCCACACGCACACACACACACACACAAAGTCTATCTAGGCCACTCTCTTGGTAACTATCTCCCTCTAGCCCTCATTACAGCATCGTTGCAGAATATCTCTCTATATCGACTTTCACATTCGAGTGGACACTAGCCCACACTCACTTGATCTCTCCTTCTACATATGACTCGATTGACCTCACTTTCTCGCGCCGTCTCTCGCACACATAGATGCTCCCTCTACATCTCTTGCATAGGTGGAGCTATGTAGATTATCGAGGGGTAACCCCCCCAACCTTTGTGAAGGTCTTTTTTAGGAGATTTTAGATTATATTTTTAAAACATTTGGCCCCACCCTCCCAAACACCGATGGGTTGCCCCTCGGGAGAATATCTGGTGCTCCCACACCTTAGATGCTATATGGTGATATGAGTTCTTGGGAGCCGTTAGATCTGAGATCCAGCGGCTCACAGGAAGTCTGAATATTTTTGCAAAAAAACCTTAATGAGTTTGGAAATTGCACACAATTAGCACAAAAACTAATCAAATGCACGCAATTGCAAACAATCCTAGATCCAATGGCCTCGAAGCTCGTATCACCGTACCATACCAATATCACGTGCTACCACACCTTAGATGCTATGGTGATCCGAGCTCCTCAGAGCCCTCGGAGCCATTGGATCTGAGATCCAACAGCTCCTAGGATGTCCGAATGGTTTTTGCAAAAAAGTCCTCAAAGAGTTTGGGTACTGCTCATAACTACGAAGACTACCTAGATGCCATTGGATCTCAGATCAAACGGCCTTGAAGCTCGTATCATCGTAGCATCCAAGCTGCGAGAGCACCTGATGTTCTCTCGCCCGGGAGAATATGAGGTGCTCCCACACCTTAGATACTACGGTGATACGAGCTCCTGGGAGATCTAACGGCTCCCAGTAGGAGGTCTGAATGTTTTTGCAATATAGGCCACAAAGAGTTTGGGAATTGCGCAGAAGTACAAATACTACGTACATGGCATTGGATCTCAGATCCAACAGCCAAGAAGCTCGTATCAACGTAGCGGCTAAGCTGCGGGGAGCACCTTATATTCTCTCGTATGTTAGAATATCGGGTGCTCCCACACCTTAGATGCTACGGTGATACGAACTCCTAAGAGCCGTTGGATCCAAGATCCAGCAGCTCATAGGAGGTCTGAATGCTTTTTGCAAAAAAGCCCTTGAAGAGTTTGGGAATTGCACATAAGTACGAAGTCTACTCACATGCCATTGGATCTCGGATCCAACGACGTAGAATCTCATATCACCGTAGCATCTAAGCTGCGGGGAGCACATGATATTCTCCGGCACTGTCACTTTTGTTCCCAAACTTGTAAAATACATGTAACTGGTGTCGTAACTTGTCTAACCATGCAAAGTGTTTGTGCAAAAAATCCCTCGTACACAGAAAGATCGAAACAACACACGGGGGTCCCACTTGTCATGGAACAAATTTGGACCTAAAAATAATAAAACTCAGAAGGACGAGATTTGAACCAGCAACCTGGACTACAAAGCGTACATCAATAGCCAGAAATAGCAACGGTTGTTGGCTTTGTTGCATAACTTGATTTTATAATGTATTACATTAAGTAGAGTAGAGGTAGTGGCTTTTCAGCACGTGCATGAACATTGACTCACTTACTGGCGGGTCCCATGTCTGCGATCTCTCTCCTCTCCATCTACAACCTTTAGATGCATGGGCAAACACGAAGAGCGGCATGAGCTAGCCGTGGTGTTATTATAACTAAAAATGCATGGAAAATACATGAATTGCCTAGAACAAGAGACCTCATGGCTGGTCGAGACGAAGCTAACAGCACCTATCCTCCGTGCCATGTTAGCATGATGAAGTTGTGTGGCTAGTGGGGTGTTTTCGACCGACTGGCTGGGTCCCGAGTTCGAACCATAGCTACATCTGATACAGAATATTTTTACACGCACATTTTCCTATGACCTGAGATGTGGCACACCCTACCGCGCGGTTTCTGGGTCCTCCCGGGTGGTGCACACATAGTTTATTCCTTGCTGAGATGTGGGATGCCCTACCGCATGGTTTCTAGGTCCTCCTCGGTCGTAGCGCCAAAGTAAGTAATGAGTCGTCAAATCACAAAACCCCACCTTTCCCGCCGAGTACAGCAGTGAAGCACGGTGGCTAGCTAGTTGGGCTAATGCGACTGATCAGCTAGGCCGCAACCACAAATGTTTTTTCATGCATTTTTTCCCTCCTTGCCACTAGGTAAAATAAAATATCCACCGCTATGTTGCTTTGGTCTTTGGGCGCGGCAGGATTTTTTTGGCGGGAGTAGGCGTGGCAGGAATTAATCATAATGACTCCGTTAGTAAAACCCACTGCTCCCTGATGTGAAAAGGCATCGAGTGGGGTTTCCCGTGTTGAAAACCAAAAGATTTACCCTACTCCTCCGCTATTCCCCTCCGCCTTCCCGCAGATTGCATTGCCTTTCAGCCATTTCGCCCCATTTGCTTCCTTTCCCCATTGCTTCTACCAGGTTCCATGGCGGCGCACCAGATCACGGAGTCTGAGGTGAGCCGCCTGACATACGAGCTCCAGGCCAAGGATGTGGAGCTCAGGGCTAAGGACGTGGATCTCCGTGAGCTCGGGGAGGAGAAGAGTGCCATGCGCCTCTGTTATGAGCGGGAGTTCACGGAACTTCAAAATCAGCAGGAGTCCACCAGAAAGATGCTTGTGGCGTCGACGGCGTTGTTGAAGAAAGTGGGAGATACGCTGGGCGGAGAGGTTGCCATGATAGCGAGTCAGCTGGAGCGCGAGCGGACCGATCGTGGCGAGGTCCAGGATCTCCTCAACCACTTGCTGGACCATGTTGCCACGCATGTGTTGCGGCTGTGCGATGCCTACTGTCGTGCCAGTGCGACCATGCCAGCCGTCAGGCTAAACCCGTTCGACCACCCCATCGACTTCAATGAGTTGCGGCTTCCTAACCTAGTCTCCTTCTTGACCTATATCTCAAAGGAGCTGAACTGTCTCTGTGCGGTGGTGGGGTGGCACTGGACAAGGAGGGGATGTGGGCGGTCGTCGCCGTTGCCGGGCGAATCCTCTCCGGGCTTTGTCACCAGAATCCATTTGTGACACTGGCCGCCGTCTTCGACGATTTGGCTCATGTCGACTAGGAGTGGGCTCTGCGGGCGGTGGCACCCTGCATCACCACTGTCGTGCGGCTGGAGAAGTATAGGGACTTTGGTGCTGTTTAGGCATCCTCTGCATGGGCATGTCACGGCGTAACATGACCATTGGATCAAACTCAGACGGTCCAGATCTGTCACTATAGCACAAAGCACTATAGAGGCGTGCTTCATATGGTTCCTGTTCGGTCGAGTACTGTATGAGCGTACTCTTCATGCATTGTAGCCCGAGTACTATTGACATTGATCTCACTGTTCATTCTCGATCGGATGGTCAATAAAAGGGGCATGTTACACTATTGTTCATAGTTGACATGCGCATAGCATGTCAACTGGATATCAATTCTCCGGTGACACCCTTCCGGAGCGGCTGCCGCCTCCATTCCTTGATTCTACTTCTCCGGTTGCCTTGTCTTCTAACAATAATAAGTAAACCACATGTCGCTTGTATGCCCGCCGTGGTAGCACGGGATGGAGGTACGTACACGCATGGGATCGACCCAGGACCGTATTCGCGATAGCCACGATGTAAACCAAAAATATGTTGAAACACTCGCAACAATATCCCTCACCCAAGAATTATTTATAATCAATTACTTTTCTTCGGGTGGGTATAATCAGTTTACTATACATCATGTTTTATCATCATATCTTACTACACTAGCAACAATATAAGACTGCCGTATAAACCACTGCACATGCCTAATAGTAGGAGTACTAGTAGTGTAAGTTCAAGTGGCTGTCGTGTTTCGCACTCCTCCGTCGTAAGAGTGGAAACGCTTGCTATAATCCAAAAATATATATTTTTTAAGAAATAGTGAAGACACTCTACCGCGCGGATCCTCCTCCACGGTCGCCGGGAACCTTGCTACTCACTTTCGCTGACGTGTGGGACAGCCAGCATCGGGGTCCACTTGCCATGCACCAAATTACTCCATACTAGAGTGCACCACTACAGGGTAGACTTACCCTTGTCGTAGCGCCGTAATAATGCTCAATGAGCCGTCAAATCACAAAACCACACCTTTCCAGCAGTAGCAGTAAGCTGGACGGACGAAGCAACCATCATTTAACTCTTCTCCCTCATCTTCCTCTCTTGAAGAAAAGCCCATCTCGCTTCTCCCTTATCTTGTTCCTCATTTCTTCGAGAAAACCCCAACTCGCTTTTGCCATTGTTCGTCTCTCCCAAAGAAGGAAAGGTGAGCGCATTAATGGTGTTGCTATACTTCCACTCCCGTCATCTTTTACAACCCCGCGACCGATCCTAACTCCCTCTTTGTTCTTCTTTTGGGTTTAGTGATTATGGTTTTCATTCCTTTTATTTCTCTTTGACAGTTTTTTGATGGACCGTGGAGCACCGGCCAAAGTGATGTCTATGTGTCTGGCCAAAATAGCCGGGGATCAGATATCAAAGAAGCGCAAGCACCTAACCGAGAGGACTACAGACAAGCTCAAGGCCATCGCCATGGCCAAGGTCACCTCTCTGGGATCCCTCGTTAAGTCGGTCGAGGTAATATCTCATGTTGACGATCTTTTTGGCGATCTTGATCATGTTTTTTGATTTAACTTGCAAAGGGCTTGCTAATATGCGAGCTTTGTGTAATGTACATGTAGTACTAGTAGTATAACTTTCTGGGCGATCTTGCATGTGATTTTTGTGTGCCAAATGACGGTTCTAAATGTCTCTTCTGACCAAAACATGCGAGAGGTTGACATGCATATGATTTTTGCACATAACACTGATTTCTTATAGATTACTTTCAACTACTTGATGAACATCAACGCTAGCTGTAGGAAATGCCAGATTTTAGCTCTCATGCCTTGTAAGAGAATATAGCAGCCTTGGTAACTTGTGTTATGGATATTGTAAGTAGTCCTTCTGTTCACAAATATAAGATGTTCTAACTTTTTTGTATATCTGATGTAGACATGTTTTAGTGCCTTTGTTCACTCATTTCTTTGCGTATATGTAGCCTTATATGGAGTAAAATATCACGAATCATCTTATATTTGTAAACGAAGGCAGTAATAAAATATTGGGATAATTAGATTTATGCCCCTAGTTGTGTCCCACTCGGCTGTTTTACCCCTAATTTCCAAAAGTCATCGGTTCTGTCCAAGTCACTTCGCTCCTATTACGCTTTTGCCCTTTGACCGTTTGACCGTCAGTTTGAAAAATTCATAACTAATTCATACTAAATCAGAAAATGGAAATAAGATACCAAAATGTTCAGAAAAACATCACCTATATGTCAGTGTCATTTGCATTCATGAAAAAATTGTTGGAAAGTGCCCATCCGAGTTTTAGCTCTTATGATACCACCATGAATAGTAAAATCTAAAAAAATTCAAAAAATTCAAAAAAAAATTGGTGGCAAAGAATGACAAAAGTTTTAAGTGCTTGCCAAGTTTCATCAGGGAATGCCATTCGTGGATGTTGTGGCAAAAAAACAATCAACACTCCAAAATAGATTATTTTTTTGCCATGACTTCCACGAATGTCGTTCCCTGATGAAACTTGGCAAGCACTTAAAACATTTGTCATTCTTTGCCACCAATTTTTTTTAATTTTTTAGATTTTACTATTCACGGTGGTATCGTAAGAGCTAAAACTCGGACATGCACTTTCCAACACTTTTTTCATGAATGCAAATGACATTGACATATAGGTGATGTTTTTCTGAACATTTTGATATCTTATTTGCATTTTTCTGATTTAGTATGAATTAGTTATGAAGTTTTCAAACTGACGGTCAAACGGTCAAAGGGCAAAAGCATAAGAGGAGCGAAGTGACTTGGACAGAACCGGTGACTTTTGGAAATTAGGGGTAAAACAGCCGAGTGGGACACAACTAAGGGCATAAATCTAATTATCCCTAAAATATTGGTTTCTGTTTGAATTCGAACCAGGTCCGCTGTGGAGATGAAGTTCTCAAAGTCATGCCATGTGAACTGGAAGACCTGAGGATGTGCACTACTAAACTATCTAGCTGCCATGTCCTTGTAGCCGCATGTTGTGAACAAGTGTTTTCATGTAGCATTTTTGTCAGGTGTGTCCTCGACGGTGTACTTCACCACGACAATTTCATAGATGTGCCTGCGTTTATGAAGGGTGTGGTTCTTGTAAAGCTTCCCCACAAATCTGATGCAGCCTATCTTCATCATCGTGTTTATGAGTGGAAAGACCACACTGTTAAGTTCTCCAATGTTGATGAGATGGCGAAGGTGCCGATAGACATCTCTCATGATATCCATGGCCTAGTCAGTTTTGTGCGGCACACCCCGTAGGCCGGTGGCAAGAAATCGTCTACAGAGTTTAATTAGTGCAAATTTGCTTGTCTGTAGTAACTAATATTGTTCACTGCTTGATTTGTGTGTGTGAACCCTGTATGGGTTAGTACTGCTGCTTATGTTTTGTGGTGAATCCTGAGAACACTATGTTAATGTTTTAGAAATGGTGAACCTACAATACTATTTTTGGTTGTCTGATATCTGTGTTTTTTCATCCCAGTATAGTACTCCCTCTGTTCATAGACATAAGATGTTTACATTTTTTGTGACTTACATGTATATTGAGTTAGACACATTTTGGTGTGTTCATCCACTCAATCCAGTCCGTATATTTTGAAATATCCAGATCATCTTGTTTTTGTGGATGGAGGGAGTATATATCAGTTATGGTTACACTCCTTGTCGGTGCAACAAATAGGTGTGTTTGCCGACCTGACTTATGCACCGGAGTACGACCGACCATATATCAAGAACCAAGCCATGGCACTGATTATAAGCCAAAGAAACTGCTCTTCGTGAGATCAAGGAGCGCATTAAGAAGACCAAAGTGACCAGAAGATATCCCAGTAAGGCCTCCCTCACCGGGCAGGTGAGCCCGGCAGGGTCGAGGCTACGCCTGTGGCCAAGTCCAAACCACCCCGGCAAGGTCTTCGGGGCCACCAAGACCACAAGACAGAGTATCGGCAGGCTCCGTCCCGGCAAGCCTCCACCAAGATGCCACTGCTCCACCTCATCATATGCTAGTCACTAATTAGTGCGGTGTCGAGCTCCCAAGTGGCTAGGTGGATCCTGCCGAGCATGTGGCAACCTGTTGGAGAAAAGATTAACTGTATTGACACCCGTCCTGATGGTGTGTCACGCTAATAAGAGATAGACGGATAAGTGGCGTGGCAAGCTTGCCGGGCTTCAACCTCAGCATGACACCTAGCAGTGCATTTAATGCACTTTGTCCTAACTGCCAGAGTTAGGTATGATAACACTGTTAGCTATCTAATCATACCATAATGACTATTTTGCCACTGTGGTCGCCCCTTAAACTATAAAAGGAGGCCCAAGGCAACCGAGCAAAGGTTTCAAATCTTTGATCCCTCAACACTTGTACACGCATAGCTGCTCTCCTCGAGGCACACTTGCCAGGCTTGAGCGCTCCGTGTCTTCGTGTTCCTCCATATCAATCCAACATAGCAGGAGTAGGGTTTTACACTGCAAAGTGGCCTGAACCTGGGTAAAGAAAGTAGTCCATCATCATGCTGCTCTGTTGTTTCTGCTCTTTGTGCAATGTGACCATCCCCCCACTGAACTACAAAGGGGAAACTCTGCCCCATAGGTGATCGTGCACCCCACCACGACATCTTTGGCACGTGGTGGGATGCACGTGTGGACCAGACCCGGGGGCTCCTGTCGGTGCAACAAACAGGTGTGTTTGCCAACCAGACTTATGCACTGGTGTAGGACTGACCATACATCATGTACCAAGCCATGGCAATGATTATAAGCCAGAGAAACCGCTCTTTGTGAGATCAAGGAGCGAATTAAGAAGACTAAAGTGACCAGAAGATATCCTAGGAAGGCCTCCCTCGCTGGGCAGGTGAGCCTGGCAGGGTCGAGGCTACGCCTGGGGCCAAGTCCAAACCGCCCCGGCAAGGTCTCCTGGGCCGCCAAGGCCACAAGACAGAGTCCCGGCAGGCTTCGTGCTGGCAAGCCTCTGCCAACACGCCACCGCTCCACGTCATCATACGCCAGTCACTAATCAGTGCGGTGTCGAGCTCCCAAGTGGCTAGGTGGATCCTGCCGAGCACGGGGCAACCTGCTGGAGAAGAGGTTAACTTTATTGACACCTATCATGATGGCGTGTCATGCTACTAAGAGGTAGATGGATAAGCGGTGCGGCAAGCTTGCCGGGCTTCAACCTCAGCATGACACCTAGAAGTGCATTTAATGCAACTTTGTCCTAACTGCCAGTGTTAGGTATGATAATACCGTTAGCTATCTAATCATACCATAGTCACTATTTTGCCACTTTGGTCGCCCCTTAAACTATAAAAGCAGGCCCGACGAAACCGAGCAAAGGGTTCGAATCTTTGATCCCTCAACACTTGTACGCACGTAGCTGCTCTCCCTGAGGCACACTCGCCGAGCTTGAGCGCTCTGTGTCTTGGTGTTCCTCCATATCAATCCACCATTGCAGGAGTAGGGTTTTACACTACAAAGCGGCCTGAACCTAGGTAAAAGAGAGTAGTCCATCGCCGTGCTGCTCTATTGTTTCTGCTCTTTGTGCAATGTGACCATCTCCCCGCCGAACCACAAAGGGGCAACCCTGCCCCATAGGTGACCGTGCATCCCACCACGACACTCCTATATATGTGCGCATTGCAGGGTTTATCGCACCCACCGGGATTTCCCATGCTGCGGATGTTCGCTGCATACGAGTTGTCTCGAGCTTTGGACTGTCCGGCATGTGGGAGTAAGGAGGTGCCCTGCATGCCACCCGTAATTGGACGAACAACCTTCAATTTAGAACTTGATAGTGATTTCCTGGTAAGGATTCAGTCGTATCACATAAAGTAAATATCATTGATTAACTGTCATGTTTTCTTAATTTTGTTGCAATTCTACGATGCAGGTTTTACCATGTCACATTCGTTACAGAATAAACAGTTTGGTTTTGTCGGTATATTAAACATTGGCGTGTAATACCCAACTTATGGACAGACAAGTAGTAGCTCCCCTGCCAAGTTAGAACCTTGGTGAAAGCCTTCAAGTTCACGAAAACAGCTCCTCGTCAGATCAAGGACCGCATCAAGAAGACCATGACAACTTACAGGTTCAACGTGCTAGAAGAAGGTTCTTGCCGGCGAGGCAAGACCGGCAAGATGAAGGGCCGACAGGCGGTGATCCCGGCAAGGCTTCGCCTACCACCAGCGCTCCACCTCACCGAGTAGGTAATCACCCATCGGTGAGGTGTCTAGCCCACAAGCGGTTTGGTGAGGCTTGTTGGGCACGTGGCGGCCCGCTGGACGAAGAATTACCTTTATTGACACCCATCCTAATGGCATGTCAAGTTAATAGGAGGTAGATGAGCAAGCGGTGCGGCAACCTTGCCGGGGCTCCTCCTCCTTGTGACACCTAGCGATGCATTTAATGCATTTTGTCCTGACTAGCAGAGTTAGGTATGATAGTTCTGTATCAATCTAATCACCCTATAATGACCCTTTTGCCACTGTGGTAACCCCTTGAGCTATAAAAGGAGGGCCAGGGTAACCTTTACAAGGGTTCGAACCCTCTCCTTACGACTTGCCGGGGAAGAGCGCTCCGTGTACCTTTGCATACACCCATCAATACACCAAAAGCAGGAGTAGGGTTTTACTCTTCTCAGCAGCCCAAACCTGGGTAAAAACCGTCGCGCCCCCCGTTGTTCCTGCTCTTTGCGCCTGGTGCACCCCCCTTGCCGAACCATCAAAGGGGCTGCAATGCCCCATAGATCGCCGGCTACGACACCAATAGGTTTGTTATATGATGGTTATTTTAGCTGGTTTCACTGCCTATGATGTGTCAATAATGAAGGCACTGTCCATCAGTTATATTAATGGACACAATTGGATCCATCTGTTGTCTGAGTACAATCTCAAGATCTCTGATCAACTACAGTTTACTTTAACAAACATGCCAGAATTAGTCCTTGTCGTCTTTAAAAGAAGGAAAGCAATAGACTGGATCCGGGTCATGGAGCCGGAGGAAGTTCGAACTGCTCACATGCACTCTCGCTTAAGAAGGATGCGTAGCACAACTAAAATTTGCAGTCTGATATCAAAGCGGACCAGAGACGAGTGGTACTGTCTCGCACATCGGTACCGCCTCCAGCATCGGCAGCCGCAGCGGATCAAGCACCGGCACCTACTTCGACACCAGCACTAACTCTATCATTGATAGCAGTAGCGGCTCAGTCTAATCCACTAGAGGATTGGGCACCGAACGCGTCAGTAGATCAGGCTGATCTACCAGAGGATCGGGCACCGACACTGGCACCTGCTCTAACACCGGCACCAGCTCTAGAACGAGCACCATCTCCGGCAGCAGCAGCAGCACTACCAGTCATACCACCGCGGGCACCAGCAACAGCTCTGGTACTTGCACCAACACTTGAACTTGCACTTGCATCTGCTCCGGCCCGTGCTGCGGCAACATAACCAACACTTGCACCGACAACAGACTATGTTGTAGTTCGCACTGCATATACCAAAGTCCTTACAAAACCGACATCTCAACCTTTTTGGTAAGCATTGGCAGCCCAAGTGCTTCGTTCTTTTGTCTTTCCATGTTGTTCACATGATTCACTGTGTTGATCTAACTGTTTGTGTATGTCTTCTTGTTTGGAAACAGAAAATTCCTAGAGCAATGAGGGAGTTGTTCAATAATCCGAGCGACCGTGGACAAGTTTCTCTTACCATGTGCAGCCTTGTTGTGAATGAACATGCGCAATATACCGTAAGTAGAAAGGATGGTCTCATGATGAATGATGTTAAAGGATGGTCAAGGATCAAAGCTCAAACAAATCTTGTGGTTGGGGATGATGTCAGAATCGAAGTTTCTCTGCAAGGAGAGCTGGTCCAAATCACTTTGAAATTCTTCAGTAGCAGCACGCAACTGCCGAACTGAGCTATCCTTCGAGAGATTTTGTTGTAATATGACATGGTGAAACAAGTGTCCTGTGTGTATAAGTAGTACTAGTATATATCACGTAGGACATCCTGAAAGAATTGCAACTCTGATTGCTGGTTAGGAACTGTCGTCCGATTTTAGTCACCGTGCTTTATTCAATTTTCTATCTTCTCCTTGCGACAGCATCTAAACCAGCGCCTCCCGATCGCATGCAATATTTATCGGATGAAATGCCCTGACTTAGAACACATGGGCCCCCAAACATGCAGGCCCACCGGCCTATGGCCCAAAGTCAAGAGCCGTTAGCCTATCTAAGTATTTTATTCTGAAAAACACACACACACGCACACACACACACACACACACACACACATATATATATATATCTGAACCCCATATTTGTGTATAAATATTCCCCTCAATTTTTCTTTTGTATAAAGTAGTGATATAAAATATTTTAATATATCTTTACAGAGGGAGTATCTCTCTCTCAAAAAATATTTACGTGTAACTAGTTACACCTGCCTTTCTACTTCCTTTCCCTGGTATGCGGGGCATCCAGCAATGGGGTCCACAAGCCATGCACCAAATTAGAGGCACAACTGCATGGTAGACTCACCCCAGCCGTAGCGCCGCAGTAATGCCCAATGAGCCGTCAAATCACGAAACCCTACCTTTCCAGCAGTAGAAGTAAGCTGGACGGATGAAGCAGTGATATATCACTCGACCTGAATCCCCTTCTCCCCCGTATGCTTGTTCAGAGAAAACCACCCTCGGCGATTGCTGAGGGTTTTCTCATGGAGAACCAAGTACGAATTCTTCATCCAGCAGTAGCAGTTAGGGTTGTTATGTACTCCTGCTTCTTGTGTAGTCTATCCTGTTTCTTCAGTCTCTTCTTCCTCCAGCCTCCAAAACCAACCCAGCACCAGCGGGGCCACCTAGTCCCACCTCCCACAGCTGGCTACACCTTCGCGCATGCATCACCGCCCCACCATCTCCTAAAATGTTAACGGCGATGTTAGCACCACCCCGCACCCGAACCAGTCCAGCCTCATAATCCCTTCGCCCATGACTTCACTGCTACATCTTCCTCGAATCCTGTTCATTCTCGTTCGAGGACTCACCGTCGTCCTCCGGGCGCCTTGGTGCGCTCTCCGTGGCGCCGCCGTCTGGCATTGTCAACATGGCCAACAAATGAGATGAATCACGAGAGGACTGTACATGGAGAGGATGACAGTAGGGACCCACCATGTCCATGGTCGTACGCAAGCAAGTGCCTCATTGTTATAGGCAAAAAATAAATTCCTTCCTCTTTGTGGTTTGCTGACATCTAGGACCCACGACATTGTCAGCATATAGTCTATAGACAAGAGAACTGCACAAGAGCAGCTGACACCTGGGACCTAGAAGCTCGAGCAATTTTCTTTTGTTATTGTTGGGACGGAGTAGGGTATTGCTACTTGTGAGCTGCGTTGGGATTTCCCCGAAGAGGAGAGGATGAAGCAATACAGTAGATATAAGTATTTCCCTCAGTTAAGAACCAATGTTATCAATCCAGTAGGAGAATCACACAAAGCCTCGTTAGCAGTACCTGCACACACAAAAGAAAATACTTGCACCCAACACAAAGAAGAGGTTGTCAATCCGCTCGGCGGTTACTTGCAAGGATTAAATCTCATAGTGGTAGGTAATTAGATAAATTGCAAAAAAAAAAATTAAAAGAAATAAAATTACAGCAAGGTATTTTGTGTTTTTATATATAATAAAAGTAGTCCTGGGGGCCATAGTTTTCACTAGAAGCTTCTCTCTGGAGCACATAACATACGGTGGGTGAACAAATTACCGTTGGGCAATTGATAGAAAAGTGCATAGTTATGACCATATTCAAGGCAATGATCATGTATATTGGCATCACGTCCGAGACAAGTAGACCAACTCCTGCTTGCATCTACTACTATTACTCCACCCATCGACCGCTATCCAGCATGCATCTAGGGTATTAAGTATAAAACAGAGTAACACCTTAAGCAAGATGACATGATGTAGACAAAGTAAACCCAATCAATATGAATAAACCCCGTCATTTTGTACTTCATGGCAATAATACAAATATGTGTCTTGTCCCCTACTTTGTCACTGGGATAAAGCACCGCAAGATTGAACCCATCACAAAGCACCTCTCCCATTGCAAGATAAATCAATCTAGTTGTTCAAACCAAATGGATAGATCGGAGAGAAATACAAAGCTATAACAATCATGCAAAATAAAGTTTAGAAACTACTCAATTAATATTCATGAATAATAGGATCATAAACACACAATCCATTGGATCCCAACAAACACACAGCAAAAGAAGATTACATCAAATAGAACTCCAAGAACATCAAGGAGAACATTGTATTGAAGATCAAAGTGCGAGAAGAAGACATCTAGCTACTAGCTATGGACCCGTAGGTTTGTGGTGAACTACTCACACATCATTGGAAGGGCGACAAGGATGATGTAGAAGCCCTCTGTGATCGATTCCTCCTCTGGCAGAGTACTGGAAAAGGTCTCCAGATGGGATCATGGAAGAATAGAGGCTTGCGGTGGCTGAAAAAGTGTTTCGGGTGGCTCTATGGTATATTGGGAATATTTGGGAATTTATAGAGGCGGAATTAGGTCAAGAGGTGCCATGAGGGGGCCACAAGCTCAAGAGGAGTCCCCTGGGGCGCGCTTGGTGAGCTTGTCGCTCCCTCATGCATCGTCTGGTCTTCTCCCGAGCTTTCGTGGGTCCCTTCTGGTCCAGAGAAAATCACCGTAAAGTTTAATCGTGTTTAGACTCCATTTCATATTGATTTTTTGTATAGCCAAAAACAAGCAAAAACAACAATTGGCATTGGGCACTAGGTTAATAGGTTAAACCCCAAAATGATATAAAAGAGCATATAAATGCACAAAAAACATCCAAGATTAATACTATAATAGCATGGAACAATAAAAAATTATAGATCCATTGGAGACGTATCAAGGATCCCCAAGCTTAATTCCTGTTCATCCTCGAGTAGGTAAATAATAAAAATATGATTTTTTATGTGGAATATATAAAAAATACTGGAGCCAAGACCCAGAGGAGGGGAGCCACTGGTGGCTCACGAGCCACCAGGGCGCGGCCACCCCCCAGGTGTGCCCCGGTGACTGGTGGGGTACACGTGGCTCCGCTGACCCCAATCTCAAGCCTATAAATTCCTATTTCCCGACAAAAAAATAGGGGAGGAAGTTTCCTTCCGTTTTACGATACGAAGCCGCCGACACCACATGTTCTTCATCGAGAGGGCAGATCTAGAGTCTGTTCTGGGCTCCGGAGAGGGGGATTCATCACCATCGTCATCATCAACCATCCTCCATCACCAATTTCATGATGCTCACCACCGGGAGTGAGTAATTCCTTCGTAGGCTTGCTGGACGGTGATGGTTTGGGTGAAATTTATCATGTAATTGAGTTAGTTTTATTAGGGCTTGATCCCTAGTATCGACTATGTCCTGAGATTGATGTTGCTATGACTTTGCTATGCTTCATGCTTGTCACTAGGGCCCAAGTGCCATGATTTCAGATCTGAACCGTTTATGTTTTCAGCAATATATTTTTGTTCTTGATCCTACCATGCAAGTTATATGCACCTATTACATGTTATGATCGGCATACCCCAAGGTGACAATAATTGGGATTCTTTTCGGTGATTACCATAATTTGAGGAGTTCATGTATTCACTATGTGTTAATGCTTTGTTCCGGTTCTCTATTAAAAGGAGGCCTTAATATCCCTTAGTTTCCTAATGGAACCCACTGCCACGGGAGGGTAGAACAAAATATGCCATGCAAGTTCTTATTATAAGCATGTATGACTATATACGAAATACATGCCTACACTACATTGATGAATTGGAGCTAGTATTGTGTCGCCCTAGGTAATAACTGTTACATGATGAATGTTATCCAACATAGTCACTGATTCAATGGCTACGAGCTTTTCACATATTGATCTTTGCTAAGTTACTACTATTGCTACTACTATCACAATTGCTACAAAACTACTGCTACTACTGTTACCGTTACTATTGCTACTATTGCCACTGCTTTCAAATTATCATACTACTGTGCTACTCATCACTCTGCTATAGATATTTAGTCTCCAGCTGTGGTTGAATTGACAACTCAACTGCTAATACTTGCAAATATTCTTTGGCTCCCCTTGTGTCGAATCAATAAATTTGGGTTGAATACTCTACCCACGTAAACTGTTGTGATCCGCTATACTTGTGGGTTATCAAGACCTTTTTCTGGCGCTGTTGCCGGGGAGCACAACTCTATTTGCTGAATCACTTGGGATTATAGTTGTTCATCACTATGAAGAATCTTAAGGATGATAGAACCAAGATCGTTCCCTCTAAGACAAGGGGAGGTAAGGAATTGTTATCTAGCTCTGCACTTGATTCACCTTCTGTTTGGAGTAAGCTTGCAACACCACCACCAGTTAATTCTGATATGTCGCAAGTAAATTATGATGCTAATTCTGCTATGAATGATGCTTATGATGATGCTAGTACTTTGCTTGATAAGACTATGCCACTAGGTGAATTTCTTGATGAACAACTTCCTAAAGCTAAAGAATTTGAGAATACTGAAACTGATGAAATTATTGAACCTAAAAATTATGGAACACCTCTTATACCTAGCTCTCCTAGATATGAATTGCCTAAGATACCTGAGGGATATGTTATGGAAGGAGAGTTTGCTAGGGAATTTCTTACTTATAATGATAGAGATGATCTCAAGAAATTATTAGTCAAGTTGAAAGAAAAATCTTTGAATACTAGAATGAAATGTGATCCTAAGTTTGCTACTTCACCTATCTTTGTAACTGAGAAGGATTATGAATTCTTTGTCGATCCAAAGTTAATTACTTTGGTGGAATATGATCCTTTCCATGGTTATGAAACTAAAACCATTGTGGCACATCTTACTAAATTAAATGATATAGCCACCCTATTTGCTCATGAGGAAAAAATTCGCTATTCCTATATCCTCAAGTTATTTTCTTTCTCATCAAAGGGTGATGCTAAGATATGGTTTAATACTCTTGCTCCTGGTTGTGTGTGTAGTCCCTAGGATATGATTTATTACTTCTCTGAAGAATATTTTCCTGCTCATAAGAAACACGCTGCCTTACAGGATATATTTAACTTTGTGCAAATTGAAGAAGAGAGTCTCCCTCAAGCTTGGGGGAGGCTTCTCCAATTGCTTAATGCTTTGCCTGATCATCCTCTTAAGAAAAATGAAATACTTGATATCTTCTATAATGGAGTAATCGATGCTTCTAGGGACTACATAGATAGTTGTGGTGGTTGTGTTTTCAGGGAACGAACTATTGAACAAGATGAAGAATTATTGAATAATATATTGAAGAATGATAATGATCGGACTCTTCCTGAACCACCATCTAAACCAAGTCCGAAGAAGAGAGGTATTATATTTCTAAGTCCTGAAGATATGCAAGAGGCACAAAAGTCTATGAAAGAAAAAGGTATTAAAGTTGAAGATGTTAAGAATTTATCACCTATTGAATAAATAGATGGTCTTGACATACCACACATGTAGTAGAGGTAAATTCTCTTATAAAGTTTGATGAAGGAGATATTCCTAATAATAAACCTCCTAGTCAATGCTTGTATGAATTTGACAATTACATTATCAAGCAAGATCATTTCAATGCGTATGTTATGAAACAATTGAATCGTAATTCCTACATGATTGATCGCTTGAGTGACTTGTTGTTTAGAATTGCTAATGATGTTAAAGGTGTAGATAAACATGCTTCCATGGTCCAAACCCAGTTAGAACAAGTTGCTAAATCTCAAAATGATTTTCTCAATGAAATGAATAATAATATGAATGATCATGTTGTTAGAGCAATGACTAGGGCGGGGGGTAGAATGACTCAGGAGCCACTTTATCCTAAAGGTCACCCTAAAAGAATTGAAAAAGACTCTCAAAGAATTAATGTTGATGCACCTAGTCCATCTAAAAAGAAAACTAAAAAGAAAAATGATAGGACTTTGCATACTTCTAGTAAACCTGAGGTGGAAAAACCATCTGAGATTGATAATGATGTTTCTATTTTTGATGCTGAAACACAATCTAGTAATGAACATTCACCTAGTGATAATGATAATGACAATGATGATGTTCTTGTAGATGCTCAACCAGACAACACTAAAGAACAAGATAATGATGTTGAAATAGAACCTGCAGTTGATCTTGATAACCCACCGCCTAAAAACAAACGTTATGATAAAAGAGACTTTGTTGCTAGAAAACATGGTAAAGAAAGAGAACCATGGGTTCAGAAACCCATGCCCTTTCCTCCTAAACCATCTAAGAATAAGGATGAGGAAAAATTTGAACACTTTGCTGAAATACTTAGGCTGGTCTTTTTGCGTACTCGTTTGACTGATATTTTAAAGATGGCCCCTTATGCTAAATATGTGAAAGATATTGTCACTAATAAAACAAGAATACCTGAAGCTAAAATCTCCACCATGCTTTCAAACTATTCTTTTAAGGATGGAGTACCTAGGAAACCAGGAGATCCAGGAATACCAACTATACCATGCTCCGTTAGAGGAAATTATGTCAAAACTGCTTTATGTGTTTTAGGAGCCGGTGTTAGCATTATGCCTTTCTCCTTATATAAAAGACTTGATTCAAATAAACTCACTCCCACTGAAATATAACTACAAATGGCTGACAAATCAACAGCCATACCTATCGGTGTTTGGGAGGATGTGCTCGTTGTAGTTGCAAATGTTACTATCTTAACAGACTTTGTAATACTTCATATGCCCGAGGACGACAACATGTCGATTATCCTTCGTAGAACCCTTTTGAATACTGCAGGGTTGTTATTGATTGCAACAAAAGCAAGGTCACTTTTCATATAAATGGCAATGAGCATATGGTGCACTTTCCGAAGAAATAATTTCAAGTGAATGGTATTAATGTTATTGAAAAGACGCCGACAATCACTATTGGAAGTTTTCAACTCCCTCTTCCTACTGTTAAAAAGAAATATGAAACACCTATAATTGGGGAGATGCATATCCCCATTGAGGTAACCTACTGTTATAAGATGATTCTTCGGTTTCATGTTAATCGAAATAGTTTGTTAATAAGACCTGATCAACCTTATTAATGGATTCTTTTTGAGAGGCATGTGGTCGATGAATTTAGTAAGCACAACCTTTTGTACCCACTTCTTGCTCTCTGTTATTTTTAGTTAAATGCAATAAATTGCCATGATTATCCTGTTTTCTGAATTATCCGTGCAATAAAAAATAGCCAATTAATGAAAGTGCTTAAAATGATGTGAAATTTTTACATGATCTTTTATAGAATATTTAAGAATTTTTGGCACTGAAAACACCCAGGGGGATGCCCCAGGTGCCCATGAGGCACTAGGGCGTGCCCACCCCTAGGCGCGCACTGGTGGCTTGTGGGCCCCACAGGGACCCTCTCCCTTATTCCTTCAGCCCACATCGTCTCTTACCTCTACCAAAAATTTCTGGTAGCTCTCTCTCTCTCTCTCTCTCTCTCTCTCTCTCTCGTGTTCTTGCTCCCAAACCTATGATTTTCGATCTCTTTGCTCGTAGCTCCATTTCTGAAACTATATTGGGGGATTGCTACTTGGTATGTGACTCCTCCATTGCTCCAATTAGTTTTGCTCTAGTGGGTTATATTTTGCATAATTAGCTGCTCTTGGTGCTACTGAAAATAAGCTTGCATGTTGAATTCTTTGAGTTCCAAGAAGTTTGAATGCTTGATATAGCATCTAGACATTCTTATGAGTAGTTGCTATCAATCTTGTGAAGTTTTGTTGATATCATTTTGTGGCCCAAAAATTTTAGAAATCTGCTCATAGGAAATTGAACCTCTTGAGGAGGAGTAGTTCGAGGAGGAGGTCCTCAGAGGGATCATTGAGCGATAGCTCGGTCCGGCAAGCATATGTTGAACCAAGGGCAAGTTTAGCGTGGGTTACTGATATGAAATCATGCCGTTGGCCGTGTGATGAGTTCATGATAGGTGCTGGAATTAAGGAGGAATTTTTTCAATATATTCAAAACACTGAGCTTGCCCCTTTCCTCGTAGATAAGTGTATTAAACACTACAATCTCACTCAGTCGCTTACCAAAAGTTTGAGCACCACTCTCGTGATTCTAGGGTTTTGTTTCATCTTTATGATAGAGCTTATGGTATGCCTCTAGTAGAATTCTCTGAAGCGTGCAAAATTCCATTTTAGGGTTCACTTGATAAACCGCAAAAATCTGATTATCATATGTTCTTGAGTAGCATTTGAAGTGGCGAGGATAGAGGAGTCACCGAGGCTAGAATAAAAAGTATTCAATTCCCCGTTGTTCGTTATTTTGCACTGTTTAAAGGTAAATGCATCGCTGGAAAACTAGACTGTAGTGCATTATGTGCTCTTGACTTGAGCATTATTCACACTGCTCGAATGGGTGATAAAATTTATAATTTTGGGGCAGTTATTGCACGGAGACTGCAGCGCAATGCTGATAGTGGTCATTTGTATGGGAGAAGTTATGCCTCTCGCATAGCTGCAAAGCTAGGAGTCTCACCTAGGCCAAATGATCCTATCTTACCAGATAAATATTTAGACATTGAGCAATGCAACCCCACGAATTTATTTAATACGGAGCTCAAAACTATGAATATAACCTAGTATTCGATAAAAATCATAGTGTCTATGTTATTTTGCTTGCACCTGCCGTCTTTTATTTTTAGAGTACACAAAGGCATTACATTTGTGAGAGCGAGGCGCTTCTACAATGACGCAGCAGAAGCCGCTCGTCTGGCTGGGGAGGCTGCACCTAGAGCCTCCACGAGCTACCACTTTGACTATTACCCAGACCAGCGATGGTGAATACCAAGCTATGCAAAAGCCTAAGCTTGGGGGAGTATGTTTTCTCACCGACATTACATTCATGTTCTCACACTTCCTTCCAGTTGTTGGTATTCATCCTCTTTCATTCTATAATCCATGTTAGATAATTTTCTCGCTTTCTTCTTGTGTGTTTGAAAAACTTTAAGAAAACCCAAAAATATTTCTCACTTCTTTTCGGTTTTTCTTTCTACTTTAATTAGTTGTAGTATTAAAATAAAACCCAAAAATATTTCTCGTTTATTCTTTTACTTGTTAATTTTCTTTCTTCTGAAAAACTAAAAATTCTAAAATTATTTTAGTGTGTTTCTCTGAAATTCTTTTCTTTTGTTGAGTTGTACTAAAGGGAAGACCATGATGAAAATGTTGTGTGGCTCTCATATGCATTATTGTTGACCTAACAATGAGCCATATTATTTTGTCTTCTCCTTTGAATAAAATGTCTGCAGATTCCAGCTTAGTCCACGGCACTCTTGCACTATTATTATTTTCATATCATTCAGTCGTGCAAGTGAAAGGCAATAATGACAATAATTTGATGAAGTGACTATGGCAAGGAAAAGCGGCACATTCTGATTAAACATTTTTATGATGACAATTAGAGATTATAGTTGCTCAGGCCATGCTGAAGTAGCTAGGAGTGGATAATGATTTATCTTGTGTGTCAACATGCATTAAAATGATAGTGATGTAGTATGATGATATGGTATCCTCCTCTGAATGTTTCAAGTGGCTTGACTTGGCACATGTTCACACATGTAGTTGATTCAAAACCAACACAGCCTTCATGATATTTATATTCATGGTGTTTATATCCTACTCATGCTAGTATTCAATGTTAATTATTCACAATGCATGTTTATGACCGTTTTCGCTCTCTAGTTGGTCGCTTCTCAACCTATTTGCTAGCCTTCGCCTGTACTAAGCGGGAATACTGCTTGTGCATCCAAATCCTTAAACCAAAGTTATTCCAGATGAGTCCACTATATCTACCTATAAGTGGTATTACTCTGCCGTTCTAAGTAAATTTGCATGTGCCACCTCTAAATATTGAAATGAACATCTGTTTTGTGTGCCCGTGCCGCTCATGAAGCGGTAGGGTGTGGTCAGTACCTTCCATGCTAAGTGGGTTATTCTCATGATGAGTGTTTATTCAGTTGTCCTTGCACGAGAGGATGGTAATCGGGATGCCAAGTCACATGCTTAAAATTGCAAAATAATAAAACAAACTCCCCCGAAAAGTTGTTGGTATGGAGGGCACCCGAGGATTTGGCTAGCCATGGCTTGTGTTTGATGGTGGAGGGGGAGTAAACTTTACTTTACCGCTTGGGAACCGCTGCTAATCTCTTTAGCATGGAAGATATTGAAAACACTCGGTCATGACATTGACAGGAAAGGTATACCTCCCAAAATTATATTTATCTCTGATTTAAGCTTTGAGCTCTGGCACCTCTGCAAATCCCTGCTTCCCTCTACGAAGGGCCTATCTCTTTACTTTTATGCTATTTTACTTTTATTGTTGATTCATCACCTTCTCAAACAAGCACCAGACCTAAGAGTACTATTGTCATTCTCATGCATTGTGTATAGTTAATGTTGTGTGTGTCATGACTGGATCTCTTCAACCATGAATTACAATGTTTAGTCGTTGCTTGAACTTTGGAGGTTCTCTGTGTTCATGTTTTGCGGTCTCAGAAAGGGCTAGCGAGATACCATGTTGTCATATTATATCATGATTGTTTTGACAAAATGTTGGCATTTGAGATATTTTATTATTGCTCGCTAGTTGATTATGCCATTGATATGAGTGAATATAATTTCTAAGAGTTATCATTTGCATGGTTAGTTATGATCTTTGCTGAAACCTGGGTATTATTTAAGCATGTATATGGACACAAGAACAAAAGAGTTCGTAAACCTGGGTATTATTTAGGCATGTATATGGACACAAGAACAAAAGAGTTCGTAAACCTGGGTATTATTTAAGCATGTATATGTGAACTGAATTGCATGAGGACAAGCAATGAGTTAAGCTTGGGGGTGTTGATACGTCTCCGTCATATATACTTTTCCAAACACTTTTGCTCTTGTTTTGGACTCTATTTTGCATTATTTGAATGAAACTAACCCAGACTGACGCTGTTTTCAGCTGGTGTTGTTTTTGTGCAGAAAAAAAAGTTCTCGGAATTGGACGAAACTTTTTGGAGATTTTTTATGGAATATATAAAAAATACTAGAGCCAAGACCCATAGGAGGGGAGCCACTAGTGGCGCATGAGCCACTAGGGTGCGGCCACCCCCCAGGGCACGCCCTGGTGCCTCATGGGGCCCACGTGGCTCTGCTGACCCTAATCTCAAGCCTATAATTTTCTATAGCCCGGGAAAAAATAGGGGAGGAAGTTTCATCATGTTTTACGATACGGAGCAGCCGCCACCACCTGTTCTTCATCGGCAGGGCAGATCTGGAGTCTGTTTTGTGCTCTGGAGAGGGGGATTCGTTGATATCGTCATCATCAACCATCCTCCATCAACAATTCCATGAGGTCACCATCGGGAGTGAGTAATTCCTTCGTAGGCTTGCTGGACGGTGATGGGTTGGATGAGATTTATCATGTAATCGAGTTAGTTTTGTCAGGGTTTGATCCCTAGTATCCACTATGCTCTGAGATTGATGTTGCTATGCCTTTGTTATGCTTAATGCTTGTCACTAGGGCCCGAGTGGGATGATTTCAGATCTGAACCATTTATGTTTTCACCAATAATTTGTGTTCTTGATCCTACCATACAAGTTATACGCACCTACTATGTGTTATGATCCCATACCCCAAGGTGACAATAATTGGGATTCTTTCCGGTGATTATCGTAATTTGAGGAGTTCATGTATTCACAATGTGTTAATGCATTGTTATGGTTCTCTATTAAATGGAGGCCTTAATATCCCTTAGTTTCCTTATGGACCCCGCTGCCACGGGATGGTAGGACAAAAGATGTCATGCAAGTTCTTATTATAAGCAGGTATGACTACATACAGAATACATGCCTACATTACATTGATGAATAGGAGCTAGTTCTATGTCGCCCTAGGTTATAACTGTTACATGATGAATGTTATTCAAGGCAGTCACCGATCCAATGCCTACGAGCTTTTCACATATTGATCTTTGCTAAGTTACTATTGTTGCTGCTACTGTCACAATTGCTACAAAACTACTGCTACTACTGTTACCGTTACTATTGCTACTATTACCACTGCTATCAAATTATCATACTACTATGCTACTGATCACTCTGCTGCAGATATTTAGTCTCCAGGTGAGGTTGAATTGACAACTCAACTGCTAATACTTGCAATAGGCTTTGGCTCCCCTTGTGTCGAAACAATAAATTTGGGTTGAATACTCTACCCTAAAAAACTGTTGCGATCCCCTATACTTGTGGTTCATCACCTTGTCATGCTCCATCTTCTTAACAGAAAATATAAATCATGTACAACACCGGCGCCAGCCAAGCAATTGGTTCATACTTTTTAACACGCTTTAGATTTTTCAACCCCCACGCAATACATGAGCGCAAGCCACGGACATAGCACTATGGGTGGAATAGAATGTGGTGGTAGAGATTAATGAGGGGGAGATAAAAAAGGAAGATAGTCTCACATCAACGCGGCTAATCAATGGGCTATGGAGATGCCCATCAATTGATGTCAATGAGAGGAGTAGGGATTGCCATGCAATAGATGCACTAAGAGCTATAAGTGTATGAAAGCTCAAACTGAAAACTAAGTGGGTGTGCATCCAACTTGCTTGCTCATGAAGACCTTGGGCATTTCAGGAATCCCATCATCAGGATATACAAGCCAAGTTCTATAATGAAAAATTCCCACTAGTATATGAAAGTGACAACATAGGATACTCTCTATATGAAAATCATGGTGCTAGTTTGAAGCACAAGTGTGGAAAGGGATAGTAACATTGCCCCTTCTCTCTTTTTCTCTCATTTTTTTCCTTTTTTTGTTGGGCTCTTGTTGGCCTCTCTTTTTTCTTTGTCCATCTTTTTTTCCTCACCGGGACAATGCTCTAGTAATGATGATCATCACACTTCTATTTACTTACAACTCGATAAAACTGAAACATATGACTCTATATGAATGCCTCTCACATTATACCAGGATGTGCAATGATGCTAGAGTAACACGTATGATAATGGTGAACGGTGGCTAAGACACAAAAACTATGTCAGTTATATGATCATGCAAAGCAATATGACAATGATGATGTGTGTCATAATGAATGGAACGGTGGAAGTTGCATGGCAATATATCTCGAAATGGCTATGGAAATGCCATGAAAGGAGCCTTATGTGTGATAGAGCATGTCATATCATGGGGTTTGGATGCACCAGCGAAGTTTGCACCGACTCTCGAGGTGATAAAGGGCAACGCACGGTACCGAAGAGGCTAGCAAATTGCAGAAAGGTGAGAGTGCATATAATCCATGAACTCACATTATTCATAAAGAACTCGCATACTTATTGCGGAAGTTTGTTAGCCACTAGTACAGCGAGCTGCTATACAAAAGGTTTTTAACCCCTTTCCGCGACGGCATTTTAAACCATCACCTAGTGAGTGTGTGCGATATGGGGTCTTTCCCACACGACCCAAAAAACATCGCGGATAGGGAGCCATGATGCAGACGCCTCGCCAAATGTAATTGTATGCAATGCAGCACACACCAAATTCTGTCACACGTGTGGGCTTGGTGATTAAACGTTTCTAATGACGAAGTGAAACCAAACGGTGTTTCATACTGAACCGTTTGGGAAACAGTATCTAAGGCACACGGGCCAACATATGAACTGTGTGCGATATGTGCCCCATCGCACACGAGTTTTTTGCAGAACTCGTCTGCCATGCATGACTCCATCGCACATGTTTCCGAACAATTACTGTGTGGGATAATGTTCTATCACAAATGGTACAAGAGCCCCTTCGCACACATACGAGTGTTGCAGATTGTTTGTGATTTGTTGTGTATCACTGATGGTTGCGGTATGAGTGATGTGTGCTTTTCATTTGGGATCCCACACATTTCCTGAAAAATTTACGAGTGGGATTGTATTTTACATTGGGCACGGTTTACTCTGAGCTCTCGTGTGCGATAATGTGGTATCACAAACGGTTCTGGAGCCCCTACGCACACGTAGTAGTGGTGCAAATCTTCTACAATCTGCTGTGTAACACCGACAGTTCCGCTACAATTGACATATGCTTTCCGATGTGGATCACACATAGTCATTTAGTTGAACCGTGTGCGCAGCAATTGCCAGGTTAAAGCAAAAATATCCCATTTGAATCGGCATGCAAAAAGCAAATTCGCCACAATATGCAATTGAACAAATAGTGTCCACAAGAAGAACATTCATCAGATTTCGCAACAATTGCAATTGAACAAATGGTAGCTAAACTCCAATGATTTGTTGACAAATATATGCATTACATAATTAATCATAGTGTATGAAATACGAAGACCTCATCACATGGAAAACAATGGACCCATGTGTATATGTTTAGCGGCTAACTCTTACTCATTGTTTCAGGAGAAGGCATGCTGCAATCTCCCTTATCACTAGTGGGATTGATGTAGTGATTCAGGAAGAAGTTGCTGATAAATCTCCAAACCATCAGTAATTCACCAGTAGGGAGCGGTTCTGGGGTCCTCGGTTCTAAGATGAGCTGCAGTATTTTTAAGATCAGAATCTGCCATATGAGTGGAGTAGAAGATATTAATTAAGATAGACTTACTGGTACTAATTCGCGAGCATCTTCATAAGTATCAGCAGATTTGCAGATGGAGATCATGTGTCTGCAAACATAGTAGCCACAAAGGTTGGTCCCTTCTTGTTGCTGAGGACACTGAAATTTTTTGTACCGAATTAGTCATGTATTTGTCCTATTAGGAACAACCTAACCAGTGTTACATGTATTTTTTTCTTTGGACAGAAATAGAAAGAGGTTTATTTAGAAGCTTGAACATTTGACTAGCGTAAGAAAATGTATTTGCAGACTATTGGATACATTTTCCGAAAATAACAAATTTCGTTGTGTTACCAGAGAAACGATCTCGTGCTGCGGAGGTAGTTCCCTCTTGAACAGGTTCCCTGGTTTAGTTTTCCACGATGCGAACACACTGTAAATGAAGATCAATTTTCACAACATCAATTCTTGAACCAGATATGAATGCAAATTAATTTCAACATCATAGAATTCAATACCTATCCATGAATTGCTGAAGATGCGTCAGATCCTGAGCCTGTATTGATTCTCTGAGAGAATCCATGTAGTAAACTATGTTCTTGTTTGGAACAATGAATACCAAGATCCATTGATTGCTACATATTAAGAAAACCATGAACTTATGAATTATGTCGAAATCTGAAAGACAATCAGTGTATGCATGGTTGTTTATTTGACTTACCATTCATGATATGGCCAGAGAAATGATTTTGCATGGGACATGTTTTCGAAGATACGGGCGACCGTGTTAATGGCCCACTCCTGTTCATCCTTACCATGTAATGTTGTGCCATTTGCTAATGCAGGATATATGAAATACACACTCTCCCTTTTTCTTTTCTGCGTGGTCAATCCCCCGAGAGGAATAAAATGCATTTAGATGTTTATCATTTACAGCCTTGTATGGAGAAGTTGATCAGAATTTGTTAAGTACTTACAAAATCAGGCACATTGAAGTTGAAGAGGAGATGTAAGTCCTCGAAATCCACACTGATGGAACCAGGATCGTGTCGGAAATGATCTCTATTGTAGTAGACTAGCAGAACATGATGACCTGCTAACATTAGATCCATGCAATATTTATGTAACTCGCGGTAACTGGAACTGCACTCATCAAAGTATTAGCCAACAAGAAATGGCTGGCCATGGACGTAATCGCGTGCTTCAAGTACGTCTGCTTTATTTTTAGCAAGCACCAATTCTATTTGTGCATCATTCATGCCGTAAAAAATAATATTACTCTCCGATTCGAACAACTTGCTGTTAATTTGGTTTTGGGCGATGCGTGCCTTAAGTAAGAGGCAATCATTCTCATTCCTCTTCACTCTCGGGGGGCGCTTCCTCACGGGTGCAACCTTTTTGCCTGCTTCCTTCTTGGTACTTGAAGCACTTCTGGTGCAAGGTCTGGATGGCTGAAAGGCGGACTGCCGAGGAGATGGTAAAGCTTCGATGGACTGCTTAGCAGACATTTTAGCTATGTCGGACTGCTGAGCTGGCGGTGCTACTGTGATGGACTGCTGGGCTGTAGGAGCAGAGGCATCGGATTGCTGACCATGCATTGAAGCTATGTCAGGTTTCTGCGCAGGTGGTGCCAACTTGTCGGTGTGCTGAGGAGGTTGTTCCAACACGTTGGTTTGCTGAGCAGGAAGTGCTGACGCATTGGTACGCTGATCACGTGGCTGCAGACCGACGGACAGATGAGCAGTCGGTTCTGGACCTACAGACTGCTTAGCAAGCAGTTCTGAAACATCAGACTGCTTAGCAGTCCGTTCCACCAGGTTGGTCTGCTGAGCATGTGGTGCAGCTTAGTCTCCCCCCGCTGCTTCAGCGACCGGCATCTGAACCGGTGGTGCATCTTCAGTAGTTGTATGCCTTGCCACTAGCTGCTCTGGGGCGGACGATGACATGGCCTGTACAGCACAAAGTCAGACGGGCTAATCACAGGTTGATGCATCAGCCGTCGGATTACGAGTACTAGGTTTCTTGGGGGAAGCACGCGAGAGCTACTGTGGCAAGGAGAGTGTCACCGGTTGAGGGGAGACATTGGTTGCTCTTGGCGGGGCTTCAAGGATCTCATACATGAAGTCTATTTCCTTTCGTGGCCACTGGATGTGATGTAACAGTGTTTCCCCCAAGGTCCTCTACTCATCAAAGTCCCCTAGGACATTCTTCAGGGCAAATTCATTGAATCCAGGCTTACTTCAGTCACGTAGCACTTCACACAGCCAGGCTTCAATGGCACAATGTCCAACAAGAGGACCTCTTCCAAGAAGGGTGGGCAAACCCAGGATGTTGCACATTTTAATGTACCTTCATAAAGTGTAAGCACACCCTTCAGTCTGTCTTTCATTCCAGATAGATCAGATATAGCATCATCATGAGCAGCTACAATCTTAGTGTCGCTGGGGTCAGCTGATGCACAGCTACTCTTGTGCGGTGTTGTTGCGCAATAACCAACATCCTCAATGCCCGCCGCCCCTCCCATCTGCTGCCTATCTGTCAGTGTTAGAGTCTTCTGCATGATCATTGAACCTCAATTTCCTATCGAAAAGTTGGATACATGTCCTTCCTCAACAGATCATACAATTCATTCTACTTCATTTCACTCCTCACTTTTTTCATGCCGAGCCTCTCTTCTTTACTGTGTGTGAAAGCCCTCTTGTGCGTGACATTGACACCTATACCCCTTGCACGGCCAAGGGGCTCTCTTCTTTCCAGAGCATCGGACGGAATGTCACATGGCCCTGATTTCCTGTAGAACCTTCCAGGGTTCTTGGAAGGCTTTAACATCACGCATACATTTCTTCATCATGTGAGTTTTCAAAGTAATAAGTTCTATCGTCATGCCTCCTTGCACGTGCCCGCAAGTAGTCTCTAGCGCGTTCGCCCATGATTTCACTAAAGGCCGATTCCCCACCCGCAGCTACTGCTACTTTGTCCTCCAGGTTCCATATCGGTTTCATGCCGTAGTATCCTATCACACCCATACGATGGGGGTGTGTGTTCCTCTTCTGAAGTTTCGATTGCTTAGCACTCTTCTCAGTATACTCTGTAGTTGCCCTGACCCTTTTGAACTCTGTCTAGTCTGCCTTTGTAATTTGGGGGTATGCGGGGATTGGGTCCTTGCCTTCACTCAAGTACTTCTTGTACAACACATGCTTCCAGTTTCTCCAAGCATCCCTAGCCTTCTTCAGTGCCGCGTATTTCACCTGCATTCTCCACTGCTCTGGAGCGTTGAAGTGATCCATGATCTCTCGGACTATCCTTTGCTGTGTTTCTGTGTCAGCCTTCCGAAACCCCGCCAGATTAATGATGAGCCTTGCCCAGCCAACAAATCCACACACAATCCTGAACCTTGTGCATGCTTTATCTAGTTTAGTTGGAGCCCAAGACTTTAAATCGATATCGGTTACTTCATATACACCTTTAGGATGGTGTGTGGGCTTCCTTGGAGCATTCCTCTGTGTCCTGACCGAAAGGTATTTGCTGCAGCTCTATCCCGTTCCGGATTACCTGATCCCTGGCCATCTGTCGGAGACCTAGGGTTGTCAGACTCAGATGAAGATACATCGCCTGAAGCATGAGCGTTGTCGCTGCTACTCGGCATCTACAGAGAACACATGCGAAACTCAGGAAAGGAGGATAAGCATAAAGCTAGCAACTTGGTATCAAGCTATGTAAACATGTCATGCAATACTTTAGAAAATGTACGGCTAATTTGTTATGTTTGTGTGACTCGGGCGCCCACGATCTGTAAATCGATAATAACTAATTGGAACAAATACAACTTATATGTACTAGTTAGGAAGGTAGATAATGAACATACATACGCTCTCTATTATTTTATAGCCAATTTGGGAACATACCGAACGAAATAGGAGGAGGGATTGCCAGGAAATATGCCTCACCGCGATGGAGATCAGTAACTAATAGGTTTCTTGTGCAAATCCGGCAGGACCACAGGAGAGGCGAGGGTTACAGGATCGATATGCTCGAGGGTGGTTGCCGAGCAAATGAAGACGGCGAGGCACGGGCTACCGCGTGTTGGGAACGACAGTGGAGGTAGGATTGACGCCGAAGAGCGGTCACACGGCCGCGTTGAGCACGCCGGCGCCGGAGAGGGTTCTGTTGTGGATCTGGAGGAGGGGGGAGCTAGCGATGGAGATTGGGTGGACTGTTGAGTGAAACGAGGGCGGGCGGTGGGGGTGTTGGTGGCCTAGGTGAAAAGGGTGAAAAAAGATCCCCGGTCGCCGCGTGGATAGGCCTATGCAAACGGTTGCCTCTAAGCGCCCTTGTGCACAAACAACATAATTTCGTTTGAAATGAAGACGTGCTAATTTTGAAATGAAGACGTGAGTTCATCGTATCGCCTCAATTTTTTTTCCTCGGTAAGTAATCACCATTATACCACAGGTCTGATTTTCTGGCGCTTTCATGTGCCGTGTGCTATATTTAAGCCATTTTTGGCCTTTACCGTGCATTTTGGCATATAAATCAAAACCTAGCCGGAACTGCTTGTGCTGATGAAAGGGATGAGGATTTCCGTTCGATCTAGGAGCATCCAACGATGCAGAAATATGATCCGTGGGGTTTGGGTTCTGGCCAATCAGAACGCACGGATCACATCGCGCGCGCAGCAGGGGGCATCGGACACGGTAGGCACACGGCTTTTGTGAATGAACTGTGTACTATTTGAAAACATTTACATCAACTAACAGCATATTTTCATTTGAATGAAAACATGAGTTCATCGTTTTGCCTAAATTTTTTTTCCACGGTAAGCAATCACCGTTGTACCCTAAGGTTCGATTTTCTAGTGCATTTGATATCTCGTTTGCTATATTTGAGCCATTTTTTGCATTTACCATGCATATATATACACATACATACATATATATATATATATAACAATCACCGATATACCCTAGGTTTAATTTTCTGGCCCATTTCAGGTCTCGTCTGCTATATTTAAGCCATTTTTTGCATTTGCCTAGCATTTAGTGCATATAAAATTAAAATCCTACTACAACTACATGTGGTTGTTAGTTAGCAAAGAAGGTACACAACTCATTTGTGTGTTGCTTTGCGAGTTTTCATCCATTGTCCGAGAAGTGGGGAGAAGTTTCAAACATTTCGGCTGCGAGGTGCGGCCACCGGCATAGGCCTAGTTGGTATTTTAATTACAGGAAATTCAAATGTAGTCCGGACATCATGAAAATTGGTGTGTGGCCGTGCTGTGCTCTCACGACCTAGTGGAAAATTTTTGGTAATGTTTGGCACAAGTTTTGATGATTGCTCCTTGGAAGGCGGAGCATCTCATAAGAAGGATCATGGTTTCCAAAAGGAGATGTGTCAATTCAAACTCCAGTGGCCGGTGACTTCATCGTTTGGCCTCATAAAAATTTCCACGGTATGCAATCACCATTATACCACGTGTTTGATTTTCTGGCGAATTTCAGGTATCGTTTGCTATATTTAAGACATTTTTTTGAATTTAACGTGCATTTTGTGCATATAAATCAAATCCCAACCGCAAATGGATGTGCTGTTGAAAGGGATGAGGATTGTCGTTCGATCTGGGAGCATCCAACGGTGCAGACGGATGATCCTTGGGGTTTGGGTTCGGGCCTATCAGAAAGCACGACTCACATCGCGCGCGTGGTTTGGTCAGCACACGACTTTCATGAATGAACCGTGTGCCATTCGCCAACCAGATTGCATATCTTCTGTTCATACATACTGGAGTGAGATCAATTGAGTGTGCTACCTCTAGGTTATAATAATAATAAACAGTTCAAATTCGTTGCCTGAGCTTACAGCATATCAAGGTCATCATATTAACGGTTCTTACATTAACACAAGACCGGGCATAACTCACAAATTTAGTACACACAACAGTTCTAAACTGAATGAATTAAGTTGCAGGTTAGGCATAAAAACTAGTCTTACGACTTAATTTCCATGTACATGGGGGAACTGGGATCATTAGGTTGACCCCGAATGAACTTAGGTTTTCTGATGATTTTACGCTTCTCTGTTTGTAAGGTGCGTGATCCCTTGGCTAGCAACTCAGCAAATTCATCATACTCGTCCTCATCAGCAACATCCTCGACGCCTAGTACCCTCCTCTTCCCATGCATCACTACATGGCAGTTCTTCTCCAAGGGGTCTTTCACATAGAAAATCTGGGTAGCATCACTGGCAAGAATGAACGGGTCCACGTGATATGCCATCGCTCTCTTGTTAACACAGGTCTTCCTGCAATGATCAACCTTTAAGTGACGAAGAGGGATCCATGTGCACCTGAATTATGCCACCTTAACTTTCACATAGTTAAGCTCCCAAATCTCTTTGATGGTTCCATAGTATATTCTTTTATCAGCTTCATCTACTGTCATGCATTCTATTCGAACAGAGCTGTTCTGATATGAGGTCTTCTCATCATGTTCCTCAGTGTAGAACGTGTAGCCGTTTATGTCATATGCTTGGCACATCAACACCGTGGGTGATGGCTTTTGTGCCAACCATGTAGCAATGTCATCCATGGATCCTTGTGCCAAACGATTCTTCAGCCATCTAGCGTAGTCCTTATTGTGCTCCTTCGTCTCCACATCTAGTGGATACACCATTGGTAAGAAGCTTTGGCGTATCTCCGCCAAGTGTTCCTCAGCATAAGCACTGAGAACTGGGCTGTTAAGCAGTACCATCAAATGGGCTTTGTCGACCAAATCTCCAGGTGCAGCCTTTTGCGTGCTAGCAAGGACCGACTTACCTTTCAGCCTTCCCTCATGTCGAGAGAGGGGCAAACCTATAGGTCTTTGTTTCATGTATTCGGTGCAAAACTCAACCACCTCCTCCGCGGTATAACCTTGTAGGATTCTTGGCTCTAGATGGCTTCGGTTCCAACAATAGCGCTTCAGTATTCCCATGAACCGCTTGAAGGGATACATGTTGCAAAGAAACACAGGACCATAATACTTTATCTCGTCGACAAGGTGCACAGTGAGATGGACCATGACATCAAAGAATGACGATGGGAAAAACATCTCTAGGCTAGACAATATTCTTGCAATATCCTCTTGCATATAATCCCAACTCTTCAGGATCTACAACTTTCTTCCATAGTTTGTTGAAGAAATCACAGAGCTCAATGAGTGTGTTTCTTATATCTGTGTCCATCAGATTCCTGATGGCCACCAGGAGGATTTGTGTCAACATTACGTGGCAATCATGTGACTTCATGTGTCCCAACATCATTTTACCTGAGCTCACATCCACGAGACTTTTGATGTTTGCAGAGTAGGAAGAGGGTGTCTTAACTGACAACAAATAGTTGAAGAACTCTATTGCTTCTTTTGTGCTGAAATTGTAACTTTGGTGAGCGTGGAGGAATTTGTTATCATCTTCTTCTTCACTCTTGCATTTTGATTGATCACCAAGCATATCGAGTCGTGCACTGTCACCATCCTTTGCTTTACCTTTAATCTTGAGCAGAGTACCAAGGATGCTTTCACATACGTTCTTCTCAGCGTGCATGACATCGATGCAGTGACGTACACATAGAATCTCCCAGTAAGGTAATTCCTAGAACACTTATTTCTTCTTAAACACTCGATTTGTGGGTGTTTGTTTCACCGTCAAAGCATGGTTCTTCCCAAGCACAACATTAATTTGTTTAGGCATGTTGTGGACCACCTCCCTAGCATAAGATCTTGGGCCCAAACCTACCTCTATCATACCATCAAATTCAACTTTCATCTTTCGGTATGGGTGATCTTTCTGTAACAACCTACAATGACGCAAATTCATGGTTTTGTGCGAGTTGGGAAGAAATCTGCTAGCTGTCCTATCCATGCATGTGACACACCCTACATCTCCCTTTGTTTTCTGTCCCGATGTGTTGCCTAATGCCGGCATATGTTGAATTGTGTGCATTAGCATCACATGTAGATTGAAAAACTCCTTTTTGTAAGCATCATAACATTTTACAGCAGGCTTTTCTACCCACAATGTCAGCAGTTCTTCTACCAGTAGCTGAAAGTAAATGTCGATGTCATTTCTAGGTTGCTTCGGGCCTTGGATAATCATTAACATTATGATGTATTTTTTCTTCCTACACAACCAAGGAGCAAGGTTATATATGCACAAAAGCACCGGCCATGTGCTGTGTTTGGTGCTCATATCGCCAAAAGGATTCATCCCGTGAGCACACTCCCCGAGCCTTATACTTCTAGAATCCTTGGCAATGTCATCAAACTTGTTGTTGATTAATTCCCACCGAGCCCCATCTTTCAGGTGCCTAATATATTTATCTATAGTTCGCTCATCATGATGCCACCGCAACCTCTTTGCCTCTCTAGGGTTTGCAAACAAATGCCTCAACCTTGGAATTAAAGGCAAGTACCAAACAACCTTGAATGGGATTCCTGTCTTGATCTCGTCATCCAATTTGTACTTGTCCTTTGCTCTCCTGTGCTTGTATCACGCATGCTTGCATGTGGGACATGCACACAAATGTTTGTACACACCACGGTACAATATACAATCATTCACACAAGCATGTATCTTCTGTACTTCAAGTTCCAATGGGCAAACAATTCTTTTAGCTTCGTTCGTGCTTTTGGGGAGCACATTATCTTCCGGAAGAATTTCTTTGAAAAGACCTAACAACTCTGTGAAGCCCTTGTTTGATAGACCATTTGCTGCTTTAAATCTGAGAAGCACCAGTGTGGCACACAACTTGGTATATTTCTTTTTGCAACATGGATACAAATCTTTCTTGGAGTCCGCATCAATGGTTGGCAGATCCTTGTACTGAATCATATCTTTTTTTGGCCTTTGAAATCTGCAATCATAGCAGCAAAACCTGGCATATCAAGGTCATCGTCGTCGCCTGCGTCGCTGTCTTGGTTTTCTGCTGGGGTTTTCGGCTTTCCGGTGTTCCACTGGTAGCTTGATGCCGCATCCATGATGTTAGATTCAACATCCATGTGACTCTGACCGGGGTTTGGCATCTCGCAGCCCTGGGTAAATTCATCCATGACCTGCTCTTCACCGTGTCTCGTGCAACGTGTATATCCATCCATGAATCCCCGAGTGACTAAGTGGAACTCGACAACTGTAATTTTATGTGACTCTGTATTGGCACAACGACTGCATGGACACAGGATGTAATCCTCATTACCAATTCTCTTCTTTGTACTTTCAGCCAAATTGATGAACTCTATCATGCCACTGATAAAATCTGAGCTTCTCTGATTCTTCATCCATTCAGATCGTTCCATCTGCACCACTTGAAGGGTAATTAAAAATAAAACAACAACATTAATACATGGATTAACTGATGCCCAAAGATGCGTACATGAATCACAAGATTTCATTTTCATAATTACTGAGGGCGCTCCGTATTGTTATCCAGCCGTGCGATGAAAAAAATTAATGGCCAGTCAATTTATACGCAGCGTACTACAACACTACCCTTATGAATTGAATACCTTAATTAAGCCACTAAACAAAAAGAATACCTTAATTAATTAGCCGCGCGGCGACCTCCACCCAGCAGACAGAGAAGCGCGATGCGGCGGCATGCCAAGACAGCACGGTCGAGGAACAAAGCTTAGTTGGGCTACCGCCTGAAGTTCGACCTCCACTATCCCGCCATCGACCATGATGGATGTGCTCCAATCACGCCGCCGCCGACCTCGATGGTTGGGCTCCTCCTATCTCCCATCGCAGACCGAGGATTGACCTCCTATGACGCCGCCACCGCCCACCGACGGAGGAATGACTCCTTATCCGGTAGTCGTGCTGCCTCATCCGCCGCCGCCATCTCTATCTGCAGAGTGGCTATTTTTATTTTTTGACGGGTATCCGCAGAGCGGCTGTTTACCCTAAGTATCGCTGTAAGTCAATTATTGCAGCCCCATATATACAGGGTAGTACATCACATACAGTTCTGTCACGGCAACCGTGTCTCACCTATGTTTTCTTCTCACACGGTTTGGTAAGGAAATCGTGTGTGAAGTTGTAATACCTAACACAAACGACATGTATAAACCATGTGCCATATACAACATAGTGCGATAAGTAGTTCCTGACCGTTAGCATATCCCCATAGTTTCCCCATAGTTTCCCCATTTCCCCCAAATCCCTAGATAGTCTCCAAATTCCCTCCCGTGGCGCTGACATTGGGGGAATGGAAACGAATGGTGCTGATGGTTTTGGCGCCGCTGTTCCTGCTCGTATCGCCGCTCTCGGCAGCTCCGCCACGACGGCAGTCACCGCCGAGCACTTGCCTAAGGTCATCAGAAGGTAGGTGTACTACGGATCCGAATCGTCCTATCAGGTTCCAATCTATCCCGATCTTTTTTAGCATGTCCAAAGTAGCTCCCTACTAAATCCGTCCTGAATGACCCCCCCCCCCACAGGAAAGCGATCAGCCGTCGGATCCGGAGTATGAGTCCAGACTCCCGCAACATGAGTTCGACTTCAAGTTTTTCGCCACCGAGAAGTACCAAAAGCTGAGTTGTGTGCATGGGCACACTGCCGCTCGATGTGTATGCATGGAGGGATTCGACATTGGCAGATGGTTCCGCAGTTGCCCCTTAGAGGTTAGTGCTAAGTTCATCATTTTAGTTGAGTTAATGCCACCACTCATCCTGAATACTATTTAACATTGGCAGGGATATGAGGCTTGTGCCTTTGTTAACTGGCTGGATGAAGAATGGCATGGCAGGGCTCGGAGTGTTATCACCAAGCTAGCAGAAGATAACGTAAAGCTGAAGAAGACACTGACTGATCTGGAGAGTATAATCAGTATGATGAAGCAAGAAAGAATCAACCACAGCCAACAGATGAAAACAAGAGACAAGAAGGAACTAGCATGTGTAGTTTTGGTTGTCGCATTAGCCATCTTCTATGCACTATTTGCAATGATGATTAGGGGTTTTGTCTGATTATTACTGGCTTCATCAATAATAAGAGCTCAATGTATTGCTTGCCAACTGTCCTACTCTGTTCGTACCGGTGCATAAGTCACATTACGAAAACCAAATAATCCAAAAACTCATTCCCTGTTTTTTGTCCTGAAAAAAGAAACCAGCCAATAGGATTCGTGGGGCTTGTATGCATTCAATGACTTCAGAGTACTTAGCAGTTAGCATAGCATGCAATGGTCAATTCTCTGCACAAAATGGTATTGATTAGCAAATAATCATCAAGTTCTCTCGTTTTCCCCCACCTAAGTCGCCGGTACGGAGGGAGTAGTATGAAAAATGCTTGTTTCATATTTGGATGCTCCAATGCGTGTGTGTAATTATAACATTGAGAACTGCGCAACCCCAGGAATTTGGAGTGGCTGGGTACAAATAATTGCGGTTGATATATCAGCGGTTACATAATACGTCAATCCCCCGCTTCAATTGACATTCCTCTTCTCTGTATACCCCGCTTAAGTGTCCACCATCTTCATCGTCCCCGTCCGGCCGCGCTACACACTTGCACACACTCTGCAATCTCACTCTCTCACGGCTTGTATATGTACCGCAGCCATGTCGAGCGACATCAAGGATGACACTTCCGCCAGCAGTCTGGCGCCCGATGATAGGTCAACATTGGATCATCCCTCTCGTCTTCCATGATTCCGGTATTGAGCCCAGACCTTGATTTTATCCGGATCATGGAAGGGACACCACCTCCGAAGTCGTCAGACAACAACCAGACGGACGAGGAGCCGTCGGAGGACGAAGAAGAGGACAACGATGAGGATCAGGAGGAATGGTCAAACGAGGAGGAGGACGACGATGACAGCAACGACGATGACGACGGCGGCGGCGATGAAAAGCCAACGGTCAGCGGCAAGAAGCGTCCTCGCCAAGACGATGTCGCGGGGCCATCCAATAATAACAAGAAGAAGGACTAAATTAAGCAGACTGTATATATCTTTGTTTCTATTCTCTCATATTAATTCGTTATCTCTGTTTCCCCCGTCAATCTGTGTGGGAAACGGGGCTCCAGGGACCCAAGAAATGTTTGAACTCTGGGGTGTGCTCACAGTACCTCACTAAGCCTGGCCTGTCATCTCACTATCTCACGGCGATGCTCCGGCGTGCTCGAGCGGGAGGAAGGAAGAACACAGACAGGGCAGTTTACCTAGGTTCGGGCTACCTTGCGGTGTAAGACCCTACTCCTGCTTTGTGGATGGATCGCCTCATGAGGGAGGATGAATATGGGAATACAAAGGGATGCGTGAGGCCTTCGGGGAGTCTAGATTGGGATCCTCTCTAAGGTCGTGCCCTATCTATACTTATACTGACCTCGGTCCTCTTCCCCCCAAAACACTAGCCAGGAAGGGTTGCCACAACGGCCTATTTTGAAGGGGGACAGCAGGGCAACTTATCCTGACTAAAGGTGGTCTTCGCCTACTAAAGCTTTCTGCCATGACGCGTCGGTGGGCTCGGTGATCACCTCCGTCCTGGCGAGCCCGCTGTCCTGGGCTTCTAGCATAAAAGTGGCAACCTTTGGGGATTGCTTCGGGAACCCGCGTGCTGGCTCTGCCTCCTTAGCACGAAAGAGGAAAACATCCTTATCCGCGCCCGCTGGCATGGTTCCTGGCGCCGCTCGTCATGGCTCGCGTCACCCAAGTACAGCGCGAGGCGGGGCTTCGCGAGCCTAGACATATTCGCCCCGCGAGGGGCCTCGGGAGGCTGCTTCGGGAGGCTGCCCTACGTGAGGTGCTAGGGGTGCTCTGGATAACGTTTGCTGACATACACCTCGTGAGGCGGGGCCCTCGCGATGGTCCTATTCATGAAGCCTTGAAGATGGGTCGCGCTGGGCCCACGGCACGCGCCGCGTCTAGGGCCACAGGCATACGGGCCTGGGTACCCCTAGTCCTACGGGCTTGACAGTAGCCCCAGGCCCATGGCGTGCACGACTCCGCCCGTTGAGGAAGGGGGCGAAACAACGCCCCCACTTCCCCAAGACACCTCGGCAACCGCCCAGGCTGACATAAAGCTTGCATGCAGCGCGGGGCCATCATTGCTCTGAAGGCGAAGGGGCACGGACCAGCCTCCTTCGAGTTCTATATAAGGACAAGGGGTCGGACCCCTTGGCCCATCTCCATCTTCTCACCTCTTCACCTCCATCTGTCGTTGTCGTAGCCATGGCGCCTTTGAGGAGGTACTCCGCCAATGAGAAAGGGAAGGCTACACTGGAGGAAGCGGAGCTGCCGAAGCCAACAAGGGGGTAAGGCCGCCCTCGCAAGTCCACCGCCATGCCCGGGGTGCCTCCTCGATGACGCGGGCATCCTCCATTGGCGGCCTACACCGGCACGGGCAGCCGCGGGAAGAATTCAGCCCGCGAGCGCGGGCGCGAGGGCCGAGGTGGCCGCGACCGAGGGAGAAGGGACGGTGCAGCCGCCCGGCCACCCCGGGTGTGGAGCCACTCCACCGACTCAGCCCGCCAGTTCATCGTGGGGATGGACTTCAAGCCCCGGACCTGGCTTCGGCTCCTAGACTCCTTTGTGGAGTTGATGGTGAACCACGTGCCCCTGGGCTTGTGGCTGCAGTTGGATGGCTGCTGCAACGGCGCCTCCTGGGTGGCGACCGAGTTTACCTCCCCGGGGTTCATGTACCTTAAGCGGGGGTGGAAGTCGTTCGCCCTTGCCAGCGGCTTAAAGGAGGGGAATGTGCTCCACTTCAAGTATGATGGGACCGCCATGCTCTTCACGAAGACGTTCGGGGAGGCCGGCACCCGCCTGGACTGCTGCAGCAGTGGCCACTCCTCCGGTGACAGCGGCAGCACCTCCTCTGAGGGAAGTGGGAGCGGTGACGACTCTGACAATCCCCCACGCCCCCGCATCAAGAAAGAGGACTCTGACTAGGAGCAGGGGGCGCCGGAGTGGGTGCCTTGAGGGCGGCGGCCTCCGCGAGGAGGTTTCCTTTTGTTTGTTTTTCTCTTTCCCTTCACTAGACGACATGGGCCCCGAGGGTGTGTGTAAGGAACCACGGTGCTTGCGCCTTTATCTTAATACTTTTGCGGTCAGAATTTAAGTTCAATCTCAATGCCCTTTGTTAGGTTTGCCCTATTCTTCGTGATTGCCTTAACGCTCTACGTAACTTGGACCCAACCCCGAGCAAGCCTCAGCTGTCGCTAGGATTCCTGGGACAAGGCCAGGAGGTGAGGGGCCCGGGGTCTAGTAAGATATCCTGAGGCGCGATGCTTAGGAGGTCCCCCTTGACGCGCAAGCGGCCCTCGCGAGAGAAGAGGTTTCTGCCCCGAACGAGGTCACGAAGAGAGGGAACGCTACCAAAAGCCTTCGAGACGCGTGGGGTGGTTAACTTAGCTTTTTGAGGCTTGACGCGAGGCGGCCTCCGCTCATGAGTTAACGCGACGCTAGGACGCGTTCCTCCTAAGTGCCTTTTATGCCCACCTTCTATCTGTGATAGATTAATATAAGCCCCGCGGGGGGTGTGTGAAAAATTGGTATTCTTTGCATTTCAACCAATGCTTTTGCAATTAAGTTGTGTATCTCCTCCCCGTATTTCCTTGCAGGGCTCGCCCCTCTTTTTCTTGCTTGCCAAGGTTCTCTATGTTTTCAGGGCCCGGCCCTCGCGTAGGCCTCAGCTGCCGCTGGTATGTTGGGTCACGATGATCGGAACAAGGCCAGGGGATGAGGGGCACCGAGAACCAGTGAGATCCCCCGAGGCGTGATGCTCTGGGGCCCCCCTTTCGACGTGCAAGCAACTCGTGTGAAAAAGAGGCGATGCACGTCGCCAAGGTTGCATGAAGAAGGAGTTCCAACGATGGCGGTACACCGCATGAGGTGGTTAACTTAGCTTTTTGGCAAACATAGTGCCGACCGAATCGTCGCCCGCGGCGGGGCCGCTCGAAATGTGCCGTCCGAGGCTGGGCCTCCTGAGGCAGAGCGAAGCGTTATTCGAGCGACGTCCGGGCGTCTAGCTCCTGAAGCTGCATGCTGACAAGTTACAAGGTACAGGGGTGACGCGCGCCCGCTGCCTACTCGCGATCGTTCCATGAGGAAATAAGGCACCAATGACCTCGTGAGGTGATGTGCATGGGGCAGGTCCTTGAGTCAGAGCTTGATCGCTTGGGTTTATCAATGCTGCAGGGATGGACCCGAGCACAGGCGCTGTGCTAATAGCCCCCACTCATGGGACGGTCAGGGGTAGAGTTGCAGCGCGCGGTGCTCGTGGTGGCGAAGCACCAAAATTGCAGTTATACAACCTAGGCCGCGCCCTTACTTGCCTGCTCGTGAAGGTCCCATGAGGGGAAAGGACACCAAGGACCCCTGGATGTGACGTGCACGGGACCTGGCAAACGAAATAGAGCTCAGTCGCTTGGGTTTATCAGCGCTGCAGGGACGAACCCGAGCACAGACGCCCTGTCCAACCCCCGCCCATGAAACGGTCAAGAGCAGGGTCGCGAGAATGCGGCGTCTCTGATGGTGTTGAGGCACCAATCACGTAATTTAAGCCAAAGAGAAAATTTCACCAAAGCATAAGCAAATCCGGTACATGGCCAAAAACGATGTGGCTGCAGGGACGGACCCTAACCAGCCCAAGGATGATGCAGCCCGAGGGGCGGCCTCAATTGAACAAACCAAAAAGTCACCTGGCAATCATGCTGTTGTGGGAGCCTTGTGGTGGATGGAAAAGCATGCCACGAAAGGTCGTCCCTCAGGGGCCGAGTGACTCCTGCGACCTTGGAGGCTCACGAGGGGCCGAATCCTCGTGAGACGCCAACGCGAGTCGCACGAACCGCTGGTAGGTAGCGCCCACATTCAGTAGACCGAAGGGCATGCGGATGCCCCCGCTCTGCTCGATGCGCGATGGCCAGAAGATGTCCTGGGAGCTGGCCCTATTGAGGCCCGCGATGTCGACGCACACGTGCAGCTCACTGCCCACATCAGGAGTGGTAGCTGAGTCGATGGGCCACGCGGGGCAGCACTCACCGCGCATGGCCTGCGCTTCCTGTAGCTTCTGGATTTTCTGCGTGATGAACTCATGTGTCCCTGGCACCTGGCGCCGTATTCCTCGCTGTATATTGGGAATATTTGGGAATTTATAGAGGCGGAATTAGGTCCAGAGGTGCCACGAGGGGCCCACAAGCTCAAGAGGAGCCCCCCGGGGGCACGCTTGGTGAGTTTGTCGCTCCCTAGTGCCTCGTCCGGTCTTCTCCCGAGCCTTCGTGGGTCCCTTCTAGTCCAGAGAAAATCACCATAAAGTTTCATCGTGTTTAGACTCTGTTTGATATTGATTTTTCGTAAAGCCAAAAACAAGTAAAAAAACAGCAACTGGCACTGGGCACAAGGTTAATAGGTTAGTCCCAAAAAATGATATAAAATAGCATATAAATGCACATAAAACATCCAAGATTGATACTATAATAGCATGGACCAATCAAAAATTATAGATACGTTGGAGACGTATCAAGCATCCCCAAGCTTAATTCATGCTCGTCCTCGAGTAGGTAAATAATAAAAACAGGATTTTTGATGTGGACTATATAAAAAATACTGGAGCCAAGACACAGAGGATGTGAGCCACTAGAGGCCCACGAGCCACCGGGGCACGGCTACCCCTAGGGTGCGCCCTGGTGCCTCGTGGGGCACATGTGGCTCCGCTGACCCTAATCTCAAGCCTATAAATTCCTATTTCCTGAGAAAAAATAGGGGAGGTAGTTTCCTTCCATTTTACGATACGGAGCCGCCACCACCACCTATTCTTCATCGGGAGGGCAGATCTGGAGTCCGTTCTAGGCTCCGGAGAGGGAGATTCGTCGCCATTGTCATCATCAACCATCCTCCATCACCAATTTGATGATGCTCACCACCGGAAGTGAGTAATTCCTTTGTAGGCTTGCTGGACGGTGATGGGTTGGATGAGATTTATCATGTAATCACGTTAGTTTTGTTAGGTATTGATCCCTAGTATCAACTATGTTCTGAAATTGATGTTGCTATGACTTTGTTATGCTTAATGCTTGTCACTAGGGCCTGAGTGCCCTGATTTTAGATCTTAACCGTTTATGTTTTCACCAATATATTTGTGTTCTTGATCCTACCATGCAAGTTATACGCACCTATTACATGTTATGATCCGCATACCCTAAGGTGACAATAATTGATATTCTTTCCGGTGATTACCGCAATTTGAGGAATTCATGTATTCACTATGTGTTACTGCTTTGTTCCGGTTCTCTATTAAAAGGAGGCCTTAATATCCCTTAGTTTCCTTATGGACCCCGCTACCATGGGAGGGTAGGACACAAGATGTCATGCAAGTTCTTATTATAAGCATGTATGACTATATACGAAATACATGCCTACATTACATTGATGAATTGGAGCTAGTATAGTGTCGCCCTAGGTTATAACCATTACATGATGAATGTTATCCAACATAGTCACTGATCCAATGCCTATGAGCTTTTCACATATTGATCTTTGCTAGAATGCCCATGCGTGCCCTGGTGGGTAGTGGGGCTGATGGGAGGCTTCTCCACTGACTATCAGCTCTATAAATACTCTAAAATCCTACAAACCCTAGGGAAATCGAGAGAAAACTGTTTTCGCCACCGCAAGTTCCAGAACCACGAGACACAATCTAGAGGCCTTTTCTGGCACTCTGCCGGAGGGGTCAACGATCACGGAGGGGTTATTCTCATCACCCTTACCCCTCCGATGATGCATGAGTAGTTCACCACAGACCTACGGGTCCGTAGGCACTAGCTAGATGGCTTCTTCTTTCCTTTTGATCTTCACTACAATGTTCTCCTCGATGTTCTTGGAGATCTATTTGATGTAATGACTTTTTGCGGTGTGTTTGTTGGGATCTGATGAATTGTGAGTTTATGATCTATTCTATCCATGAATATTATTTGAGTCTTTGTTAAACTCTCTTATGCATGATTGTTAAAGCCTCGTATTTCTTCTCTGAAACTTTGGCTTGGTTTGGTCAACCAGATTGATTTTTCTTACCATGGGAAGAGGTGCTTTGTGATGGGTTCGATCTTGCAGTGCTCAATCTCAGTGACAGAAGGAGACATGACATGCATGTATCGGTGCCATTAAAGAAAAAAGATGGGGTCTAGTCCTACATGAATAGATCTTGTCTACAACATGTCATCGTTCTTATTGCATTACTCCGTTTTTCCATGAACTTAACACACTAGATGGATGCTGGATAGCGGTCGATGTGTGGAGTAATAGTAGTAGATGCAGGTAGGAGTCGGCCTACTAATCTTGGACGTGATGCCTATATACATGATCATTGCCTTGGATATCATCATGATTATTCGCTTTTTCTATCAATTGCCCAATAGTAATTTGTTACCCACCGTATGCTATTTTCTCGAGAGAAGCCTCTAGTGAAATCTACGGCCCCCTGGTCTATTTCCTATCATATTATTTTCAGATCTATTAATCTAAAAATCCAAAAATACCTTGCTGCAGTTTTTCTTTATTTATTTTATTTTGTGTTTTTGCTAGATCTATTTATCCTATCTCATACAATTTAATCTATCTCAATACCGAGGAGGGATTGACAACCCCTCTTACGTGTTGGGTTGCAAGTTTTTGTGGTTTGTGTGTAGGTGTTGTTTACATAGTGTTGCTTGGTTCTCCTACTGGATTGATAACCTTGGTTTCATAACTGAGGGAAATACTTATCATTGCTGTGCTGCATCATCCACTCCTCTTCGAGGAATTACCAACGTAGATACAAGCAATCAGTCACCGATCCAATGCCTATGAGCTTTTCATATATTGATCTTTGCTAAGTTACTACTGTTGCCGGTACTGTCACAATTCCTACAAAACTACTGCTACTACTGTTACCGTTACTATTGCTACTATTACCACTTCTTTCAAATTATCATACTACTTACTGATCACTCTCCTGTAGATATTTAGTCTCCAGGTGTGGTTGAATTGACAACTCAACTGCTAATACTTGCAAATACTCTTTGGCTCCCCTTGTGTCGAATCAATAAATTTGGGTTGAATACTCTACCCTCAAAAATTGTTGCGATCCCTATACTTGTGGGTTATCAAGACCTTTTTCTGGCGCCGTTGCCGAGGAGCATAACTCTATTTGCTGAGTCACTTGGGATTTATATCTATTGATCACTATGAAGAACCTTAAGGATGATAGAACCAAGATCGTTCCCTCTAAGACGAGGGGAGGTAAGGAACTGTTATCTAGCTCTGCACTTGATTCACCTTCTGTTTGGAGTAAGCTTGCGACACCACCACCTGCTATCAATTCTGATATATCGTAAGTAACTGATGATGCTACTTCTACTATGAATGATGCTAATGATGATGCTAGTACTTTGCTTGATAAGATTGTGCCACTAGGTGTATTTCTTGATGAACAACTTGCTAAAGCTAAAGAATTTGAGAATACTGAAACTGATGAAATTATTGAAACTAAAAATTATGAAACACCTCTTAGACCTAGCTCTGCTAGATATGAATTGCCTAAGATACCTGAGGGATATGTTATGGAAGTAGAGGTTGCTAGGGAATTTCTTGCTTGTAATGATAGAGATGACCTCAAGAAATTATTAGTCAAGTTCAAAGAAAAATCTTTGAATGCTAGAATGAAATGTGATCCTAAGTTTGCTACTTCACCTATTTTTGTAACTGAGAAGGATTATGAATTCTCTGTCGATTCGGAGTTAATTACTTTGGTTGAATCTGATCCTTTCCATGGTTATGAAACTGAAACCATTGCGGCACATCTTACTAAATTAAATGATATAGCCACCCTATTTGCTCATGAGGAAAAAATTCACTATTACTATATCCTCAAGTTATTTCCTTTCTCATCAAAGTGTGATGCTAAGATATGCTTTAATACTCTTGCTCCTGGTTGTGTGCATAGTCCCCAGGATATGATTTATTACTTCTTTGAAAAATATTTTCCTGCTCATAAGAAACACGCTGCCTTAGAGGAAATACTTAACTTTGTGCAAATTGAAGAAGAGAGTCTCCCTCAAGCTTGGGGGAGGCTTCTCCAATTGCTTAATGCTTTGCTTAATCATCCTCTTTAGAACAATGAAATACTTGATATCTTCTATAATGGACTAATCGATGCTTCTAGGAACTACCTAGATAGTTGTGCTGGTTGTGTTTTCAGGGAATGAACTACTGAACAAGCTGAAGAATGATTGAATAATATATTGAAGAATGATAATGATTGGACTCTTCCTGAACCACAACCTGAACCAATTCTGAAGAAGAGAGGTATTCTATTTCTAAGTCCTGAAGATATGCAAGAGGCAAAGAAGTCTATGAAAGAAAAAATGTATTAAAGCTGAAGATGTTAAGAATTTACCACCTATTGAAGAAATAGATGGTCTTGACATACCACACAGGCGGTAGAGGTAAATTCTCTTATAAAGTTTGACGAATGTGATATTCCTTATAATAAACCTCCTAGTCAATGCTTGTATGAATTTGACAATTACATTATTAAGCAAGATCATTTCAATGCGTATGTTATGAAACAATTGAATCATAATGCCTACATGATTGATCGCTTGAGTGACTTGTTGTTTAGAATTGCTAATGATGTTAAAGGTGTAGGTAAACATGCTTCCATGGTCCAAACCCAGTTAGAACAAGTTGCTAAATCTCAAAATGATTTGCTCAATGAAATTAATAATAATATGAATGATCATGTTGTTACAGTAATGACTAGAGGGGGTAGAATGACTTAGGAGCCACTTTATCCTGAAGGTCACCCTAATAGAATTGAACAAGACTCTCAAATAATTAATGTTGATGCACCTAGTCCATCTAAAAAGAAAAAGAAAAAGAAAAATGATAGGACGTTGCATACTTCTAGTAAACCATAGGTGGAAAGACCTTCTGATAATGATAATGATGTTTCTATTTCTGATGCTGAAACACAATCTGGTAATGAACATTCACCTAGTGACAACGATAATGACAATGATGATGTGCATGTAGATGCTCAACCAGAAAACATTAAAGAACCAAATAATGATGTTGAAATAGAACCTGTTGTTGATCTTGATAACCCACTGCCTAAAAACAAACGTTATGATAAAAGAGACTTTGTTGCTAGAAAACATGTTAAGGAAAGAGAACCATGAGTTCAGAAACCCATGCCCTTTCCTCCTAAACCATCTAAGAATAAGGATGAGGAAAATTTTGAACGTTTTGCTGAAATGCTTAGGCCGGTCTTTTTGTGTACTCGTTTGACTGATATTTTAAAGATGTCCCCTTATGCTAAACATGTGAAAGATATTGTCACTAATAAAACAAGAATACCAGAAGCTGATATCTCCACCATGCGTGCAAACTATTATTTTAAGGATGGAGTACCTAAGAAACCAGGAGATCCAGGAATACCAACTATACCATGCTCCGTTAAAAGAAATTATGTCAAAACTACTTTATGTGATTTAGGAGCCGGTGTCAGCATTATGCCTTTCTCCTTATATAAAAGACTTGATTTGAATAAACTCACTCCCACTAAAATATCATTGCAAATGGCTGACAAATTAACCACCATACCTATCAGTGTTTGTGAGGATGTGCTCGTCGTGGTTGCAAATGTTACTATCTTAACAGACTTTGTTATACTTCATATGCCCGAGGACGACAACATGTCGATTATCCTTGGTAGACCCTTTTTGAATATTGTAGGGCTATTATTGATTGCAACAAAAGCAAGGTCACTTTTCATATAAATGGCAATGAGCATATGGTGCACTTTCCGAATCAAAAATTTCAAGTGAATGGTATTAATGTTATTGAAAAGACTCCGACAATCACTATTGGAAGTTTTCAACTCCCTCTTCCTACTGTTAAAAAGAAATATGAAACACTTATAATTGGGGAGATGCATATCCCCGTTGAGGTAACCTAGTGTTATACGAAGATTCTTCGGTTTCATGTTAATCAAAAATAGTTTGTTAATTAGACCTGATCAACCTTATTGATGGATTCTTTTTGATAGGCATGTGCTCGATGAATTTAGTAAGAACAACCTTCTGTACCCACTTTTTTCTCTCTGTTATTTTTAGTAAAAGACAATAAAATGCCATGATATCCTGTTTTTTGAATTATCCATGCAATAAAAAATAACCCAAAAATGGAAGTGCTCAGAATGATGTGAAATTTTTACATGTTTTTTATAGAATATTTAAGAATTTTTGGAACTGAAAACACCCAAGGGGGATGCCCCAGGTGCCCACGAGGCACCAGGGCGCGCCCAACCCTAGGCGCGCCTTGGTGGCTTGTGGTCCCCACAGGGACCCTCTCCCTTATTCCTTCAGCCCACATCGTCTCTTACCTCTACCAAAAATTCCTGGTAGCTCTCTCTCTCTCTCTCATTTTCATGCTCCCAAACCTATGATTTTCGATCTCTTTGCTCAGAGCTTCATTTCTGAAAATGTTTTGGGGGATTGCTACTTGGTATGTGACTCCTCCATTGCTCCAATTAGTTTTGCTCTAGTGGGTTATATTTTGCATAATTAGCTTCTCTTGGTGCTACTGAAAATGAGCTTGCATGTTGAATTCTTTGAGTTCCAAGAAGTTTGAATGCTTGATATAGCCTCTAGACATTATTATGAGTAGTTGCTATCAATCTTGTGAAGTTTTGTTGATATCATTTTGTGGCCCAAATATTTCAGAAATTTGTTCATAGGAAAATGAACCTCTTTAGGAGGAGTTGTTCGAGGAGGAGGTCCTCAGTGGGATCAATGAGCGAGAGCTTGGTCCGGTAGGCTTATGTTGATCCAAGGGCAAGTTCAACATGGGTTACTGATATCAAATCATGTCATTAGCCGTGCGATGAGTTCATGATAGGTGCTGGAATTAAGGAGGAATTTTGTCAATATATTCAAAACACTGAGCTCGCTCCTTTCATCGTAGATAAGTGTATTCAGCACTACAATCACACTCAATCGTTTACCAAAAGTTTGAGTACCACTCTTGTGATTCTAGGGTTTTATTTCATCTTTATGATAGAGCTTATGGTATGCCTCTAGTAGAATTTTGTGAAGTGCAAGAACCTGATTATCATATGTTCTTGAGTAGCCTTTGTAGTGGCGACGATAGAGGAGTCACCCAGGCTAGAATAAAAAGTATTCAATTCCGCATTGTTCGTTATTTTGCACTGTTTAATGGCAAATGCATCGCTAGAAAACAAGCCTGTAGTGCATTATGTGCTCCTGACTTGAGCATTATTCACACTGCTCTAACGGGCCATAAAGTTTATAATCTTGGGGCCATATTGCACAGAGACTGCAGCGCAACGCTGATAGTGGTCATTTATATGGGAGAAGTTATGCCTGTCGTGTAGCTGCAATGCTAGGAGTGTCACCTAGGCCTAATGATCCTATCTTACCCGATAAATATTTAGACTTTGATGCAATGAAACCCCACGAATATATTAAATATGAAGCTCAAAACTATGAATATAACCTAGTATTCGATAAAAATCGTAGTGTCTATGTTATTTTGTCTGCACCTGCCCTCTTTGATTTTTAGAGTAAACAAAGGCATTACATTTATGAGAGCGAGGCGCACGAGTACAACAACGCAGCAGAAGCCGCTCGTCTGGCTGAGTAGGCTGCATGTAGAGCCTCCACGAGCTACCACTTTGACTATTACCTAGACCAGTGATGGTGAATACCAAGCTATGCAAAAGCCTAAGCTTGGGGGAGTATGTTTTCTCACCAACATTACATTCATGTTCACACACTTCATTCCAGTTGTCGGTATTCATCCTCTTTCATTCTATAATCCATGTTAGATAATTTTCTCGGTTTCTTCTTGTGTGTTTGCAAAACTTTGAGAAAATCCAAAAATATTTCTCGCTTCTTTTCGGTTTTTCTCTCTAGTTTAATTAGTTGTAGTATTAAAATAAAACCAAAAAAGATTTCTCGTTTATTCTTTTACTTGTTAGGAGCTTTCCCGTGTATATAGTTTTTCTCATTTTTTTTCCTTGTTAATTTTCTTTCTTCTGAAAAACTAAAAACTCCAAAAATATTTCAGTGTGTTTCTATGAAATTCTTTTCTTTTGTTGATTCGTACTAAAGGAAAGACCATGATGAAAATGTTGAGTGGCTCTCATATGCGTTATTGTTGACCTAACAATGAGCCATATTATTTTGTCTTCTCCTTTGAATAAAATGTTTGCAGATTCCAGCTTAGTCCACTACACTGTTGCACTATTATTATTTTCATACCATTTGGTCATGCAAGTAAACGGCAATAATGACGATAATTTGATGAAGTGACTGTGGCAAGGAAAAGCGGCATGTTATGATTAAACATGTTTATGATGACAATTAGAGATTATAGTTGCTCATCCATGCTTAAGTAGCTAGGAGTGGATAATGATTTATCTTGGGTGTCAACATGCATTAAAATGATAGTGATGTAGTATCATGATATGGTATCCTCCTCTAAATGTTTCAAGTGGCTTGACTTGGCATATGTTCACGCATGTAGTAGATTCAAAACCAACATAGCCTCCACGATATTTATATTCATGATGTTTATATCCTACTCATGCTAGTATTCATTGTTAATTATTCACAATGCATGTTTATGACCGTTTTCGCTCTCTAGTTGGTTGCTTCTCAACCTATTTGCTAGCCTTCGCCTGTACTAAGCGGGAATACTGCTTGTGCATCCAAATCCTTAAACCAAAGTTATTCCAGATGAGTCCACTATATCTACCTATAAGTGGTATTACTCTGCCGTTCTAAGTAAATTTGCATGTGCCACCTCTAAATATTCAAATGAACATCTGTTTTGTGTGCCCGTACCGCTCATGAAGCGGCAGGGGGTGGTCAGTACCTTCCATGCTCAGTGGGTTATTCTCATGATGAGTGTTTATTCACTTGTCCTTTCACGAGGGACTGGTAATCGGGATGCCCAGTCCCATGATTAAAATTGCAAAATAATAAAACAAACTCCCCGAAAAGTTGTTGGTATGGTGGGCACCCGAGGATTCGGCTAGCCATGGCTTGTGTTCGATGGTGGAGGGGTAGTAAACTTTACTTCACTACTTGCGAACCACCGCTAATCTGTTTAGCTTGGAAGATATTGAAAACACTCGGTCGTGAGGTTGACAGGAAAGGTATACCTCCCAAAATTATATTTATCTCTGTTTTAAGCTTTGAGCTTTGGCAGCTCTGCAAATCCCTGCTTCCCTCTTCGAAGGGCCTATACATTTACTTTTATGCTATTTTACTTTTATTGTTGAGTCATCACCTTCTCAAACAAGCACCAGTCCTGAGAGCACTATTGTCATTATCATGTATTGTGTATAGTTAATGTTGTGTGCATAATGACTAGATCTCTTCAACCACGAATTACAATGTTTATTCATTGCTTAAACTTTGGAGGTGCTCTGCATTTATGTTTTGCGGTTTCAAAAAGGGCTAGCGAGATACCATGTTGTCATATTATATCATGATTGTTTTGACAAAATGTTGGCATTTGGGATATTTTATTATTGCTCGCTAGTTGATTATGCCATTGATATGAGTGAATATAATTTTTAAGAGTTATCATTTGCATGGTTAGTTATGATCTTTGCTGAAACCTGGGTATTATTTAAGCATATATATGGACACAAGAACAAAAGAGTTCGTAAAAGTTTTTCTTGATCACTTTCAGTTTGTGAACTGAATTGCTTGAGGACAAGCAATGAGTTAAGCTTGGGGGAGTTGATATGTCTCTGTCGTATCTACTTTTCCAAACACTTTTTCTCTTGTTTTGGACTCTATTTTGCATGATTTGAATGAAACTAACCCGGACTGACGCTGTTTTCAGCAGAACAACCTTGGTGTTATTTTTGTGCAGAAATAAAAGTTCTCAGAATTGGACGAAACTTTTTGGAGATTTTTTATGGAATATATAAAAAATACTGGAGCCAAGACCCATAGGATGGGAGCCACTAGTGGCCCACAAGCCACTAGGGTGTGGCCACCCCCCAGGGCACGCCCTGGTACCTCGTGGGGCCCATGTGGCTCCGCTGACCCTATTCTCAAGCCTATAAATTCCTATTTCCCGAGAAAAAAATATGGGAGGAAGTTTCATCATGTTTTACGATACGGAGCCGCCGCCACCACCTGTTCCTCATCGGGAGGGCAGATCTCGAGTCCATTTTTTGGTCCGAAGAGGGGGATTCATCACCATCGTCATCATTAACCATCCTCCATCACCAATATCATGACGCTCACCACCGGAGTGAGTAATTCCTTCGTAGGCTTGCTGGACGGTGATGGGTTGGATGAGATTTGTCATGTAATCAAGTTAGTTTTGTCAGGGCTTGATCCCTAGTATCCACTATGTTCTGAGATTGATGTTGCTATGAGTTTGCTATGCTTAATGCTTGTCACTAGGGACCGAGTGCCATAATTTCAGATCTGAACCGTTTATATTTTCACCAATAATTTGTGTTCTTGATCCTACCATGCAAGTTATACGCACCTATTACATGTTATGATCCGCATACCCCAAGGTGACACTAATTGGGATTCTTTCCAGTGATTACTGTAATTTGAGGAGTTCATGTATTCACTATGTGTTAATGCTTTGTTCCGCTTCTCTATTAAAAGAAGGCCTTAATATCCTTTAGTTTTGTTAGGACCGAGAGTATATCGACCAGAGGGGGGTGAATGGGACATTCAAAATTTCTTTCGAAAGTATTGAAACTGATCCCAATCACAGCAGCAGAATAAAGTAACGAAGGAAATGAACTGAATCAATCTTCTTCATCAGAAGCATATTCCTCAATGAAAGATGTGATAACAATACGAGCATGGGAAATGACAGGTTTAACTACGATGAGAGTAATGCAACATGCAAACAGATGCAGTAGAATGAGATACAACATGATGTGGATGGTGAACAATATGCAGGAAGGTATACAGAGGAAAATTGAGAATAGCTAAACAGGATGATGAAAATGAAATGAAATGAGATACGATGATAAACTCGAGTGAACAACACAGATACAGATATGATAGAAAAACTACGATGAGTGATAATGATTAGATAATCTATCGACACAGAGCACGATTGAAAACTGTTGAAGGAATTTGTAGTAATGTAGAATGAACCAGTGGTGCTCGATGGCGACAGTGAGATTTGGTAGACCAGTTCACCCTTCTGCCAAAGGGCTACGTCTGGTTGGAGGGGCTATGACTTAACATGGAAGATAAACTCTCTTCACCCTATTCTCCTTCAACTCGAAGCTGATCAGACTTCAGTTGATTTCACTCATGGTAGATCCTTGTCGGCGATCTCCAAACCTTCGGTCGACCTTCATGAACCACAATTACCATTGGTTGCTGAAGATCTAGCTCAGTGAAGACAACAACTCTTCAACACTCGAGCGGAAACCTATCCGTCTAGAGAGTGTGCGGCTCTCAAGAGTAATAGGTACAAGAACTCTGACTCAGAACTACTGTGATGCTAAACCACTGTCTAAGTTTGGGCTCTTGATTTTCTCTCGGTGGATCTTAAACTCAAATCACTCGGAGAGGGGTTGCTCAAATCAATCTTCTCTGAAATCTGAAGCGGAGCAGCCAACGGACAAAGTTGGAGCAGGGTAGCTATTTATAGCCGCAACCTTCCCTGATGGGAAAAGACCAAATTGGACATCGAGAGCAGCCAATGGCCGAATGACACGAGTCCAACGGTCGGATTTGAGCACAAGGATAACATTACTTGCGGAGCAAGTAATGCTAACTCCTCGGTCTGAGACAAATCTCTCGTTGCAAAGAAGATCTTAGCCTCTTGCTGGCAAGTATTTGCTCATAACACAAAGAGATTTCTCTCGCAACTTTCATAGGTTTTGGCTAAGCATCATAGCGGATCTAAGCTTCGAGAACCTATACCCCTCTTAATAGTACGGAGGTCCTATGACTCAAATAAATGAAAGAAGAACAACGAAATGAATACTACGTCTTCACTTTGTCTTTGACTTCCATTCACTGCAGTCAATTTCTTCGGATGATCATACCGAACAATATGCTTCGCTTCAGTAGTAAATCTTCGAGCGGTTAATTCCTTCATATCAAACATCTCGTCTATATAACTTCATCAGATTTGGCTCAATCTTCTCTGCAACGCAGATGTACTTCGGTGAAGTTCCTCGAACTTACCATCGGAGACAACATTCTCTTTGGTTCTGTATAGACTATTTCTCTCTGTATGCACTAGCAAACAAATTATTCCATACCTGTCTTTGTCAACAATCTCCAAAACACAAGGTAGGCAGATATTGTACCTACAATCTCCCCCTTTTTGGATGATTGTTGACAAAACAGATCACATCAAAGGATAGATAAAGAATGGAATGATATGCGAAGGATAATAAAAGACGAGAGATAATTACGAAGATAAAACATGCTCCCCCTGAAGATATGCATCAGAGCATAAAATAAACCGGAGGGCGGCGAGGTAATTCTTTGTATGATTGTCATTGACAAATGATCTTATACTTGACTTCTTTCAATGCACTCGATGGTGTCTGAGGTGATTCCTGTCACAAAATCTTCGAAAAGAATTAGATATAAGATAAACTGTGAAAGATTTGTGACAAAGGATATAACATGAAGGTTTTCTCAGAACACAATTTGAATCCACACAAGATGTAATTTTCCTGCATGTTAGATATTCGAGTATGATCAGAGCAAAAAAATAAGCATGAGTGAAGTTGCTCGGAGTGGATAAACTTCAGATGTAGTTTTCCTGCAATAGTGATGATACAACGAATACATGCAAGGAAAAAACACTTTGTCAGTTATAAGGATAGCTTTCAAGTCACTGACTTCATTTTCCTGCAAGGTTGGATAATCGAAGGATAATCATTATAGCATATCCAACCATGATAGATATAAGTCATGTAGTATTCAATGTACTTCTCACCATTTGTACTATCGCTCGATGATTTTTCTATTCTTGTAGAACAAACACTTTCCCTGCACGATAGAAACATAGTGAGGATAATCAAAAAAATTCGATTATACCTGCAAACAGATAGTGCGAAGCAAATAACATTGCAGGGGGGTTTATTAACATTACATGGTGACCGAGTATTTCAACACCACAAGCGGTGCGTTAAGTTCATCAAGCAAATTGTTCGAGGCAAAACCAAAAGGCGAATGAAAACACCCTGCAAATACCCTGATAAACTATCACTCGATGTAATTCTCCCCCTTTTGGTCAACAAGTGTCAAAAAGGAATGAGAAAACATACGAGGAACTACTCTGTGGGAGAATCCTCAGAATCAGAATTAAAACCACTCGACGAATCAGAATCCGAAGAGCGAGGAATGGTCGAGGCAGAAGCAGGAGTGGCAGCATGGGCTCTGGATCACTTGGAGCGATGAACATCTTGCTTGTAGATGAGTGTACTGGCCGTATCTTCAATTTCATCATCATGACCGACATACAATAGGTCCGTGGAAGCAAAACGATGTGGGAGCATAGGAGTTTGCCTTCGGATGCGAGGAACAGCAAGTAAGCCCAGATACTCATAATCCTTCTTGTGAGAATAATGTTGTCTCAGTAGAGTCCAGGAGTGGTTCTTTGCTTCCTTCTCGTATAGAAGAATTTGGCGAGTATGATTATCAAGTAAATTCAGCTCAGTCATCAATTCCATCTTTTCCTTTTGATCTAGCTTGATGTGGCTCTCCAATGCCTGCTGTGTGTGAATGCAAATCTCATAACGAGATGGATTTTCCTCATGAGGGATTACAACCCTGGCTTTCTTGACCTTAGGAGCATTTTTAGACGCAGACATAGTGGCAGCAGCATCAATAGGTTCCTGCCCTTTTCCAATATCCTTCACCATATGGAGAGTATCACGTACTGGTGGCATGAAAACTTTCGGAATATAAGCCCAGAAGAATTTCTCACTGATGAGCTGCTCGAATGCAAACATGATCCATGGAGCATATGGCTTCAATGATTGAGGGTTGTCAGTTGCACAAGCCAAGTTTTGAATGAAAAGGTCAGGAATATCGAACTTAATTCCTTGAGACATGGCCAGAAGTGCATTTCCCACTATGCCATTGATGGAATTTGGTATGTTCGTTGGCGTGAGAGTATTGCACAGAATGTGAAATAACACTTTGTTGTCATAGGCCAACTTCTTGGGATCAACATCAATGCATTCATCACCAACCAAGTTTGGATCCATCAACAAGTGGACTTTTGCTTCGGATACTTCCCAATACTGCAGCCTGTGCTCTCTATCCTTTTCAAACTCACACCGAGGAAGATTTATCATGGCCAAAAACTGATCTGCTGAGCATTTGATCTTTTCTCTGCCAGTCATCCATTTAAGAGTCCTGGGTGAGGTGTTTCCAAGCTTTCCTGAGATATATAAAGTGGCATAGAACTGAAGGATAATTTTTCTGTTCCAGCCATGATTGAAGCGCATGAATCCTTTTAGGAGGGCATGTTCAATATGCTTGATTGCATGGAGGAAACATGGCATTTCTTCGAGCTCAGTGAAGTTTAATATCTTGTGATTGAAAAATCTATTCTTGCCAAACAAGATCTGAGCATAATATATAGCTTTTTATTTAGTCCAAAACCTCGGTGATAGTGAAGTTCTTTCTCCTTCGCAAGGGCTTATCCCGAAGAATGCTAGCTTCGAGAGATGAAGCTATTCATTAAATGCAGGACCATTGGGGCCATACTCAGCTGCAAACAAAGGAAATGATTCCTGGGGATTTTTCCGATTCTCTTCATCGCTAATTTCCATCAGCTGAACATCCTCAAAAGCTGGCACATTTTCATCGATCGGCTTTAGTGGAGCAAGAGGTCTTTTCACTTTCTCTGGAGCTGATGGCATTGGGGCACTGGTCTGACCTTCAATTTCTTTCGTTGGAACTCCTTTAGCGGCTTTTTGGTTCTTAGGCACTAGGGCCTTTTCTTTCGGTGAACTCTCAATAGTGGGAGGCATGACAAATCCTTCAGTCACTTGGGTCACAATAGCTTCTCCTTCAGTCTCCTGGGGCACAACTGGTGGTGCAACTGGTTCATGTGCCATGGGCTCTTCAACTGTCTTTTCTCCCTGTTCTGGCTGTGAAGCCGAAGAACCAGTGGCAAGATCAACCTCCATCTGGGTGGGAACACCAGATGAGGTGACCAGGGTGGTATTTCCTCAGGAAGCATCTTGCTCCCCCTCAACCTTATCTTCCTCCTTGGTGGATCCGGAGGGCTCAACTTGCATATCCTTTGGAGGTGATGAAACTGCCTTCTCAACCTCTATCTCTTCGTCAACTTCCTCTTCAGGGGCTTGCTGCTCTGGCACGATATTTTTTTCATCATTCTGGTTCAGAAAGATATCCACCACATCAGGTTCTTGAGCAGCTGTGGTAGGAATGATAACTATTGCAGGCTCAGCTCATTGCATGGTGTCCTCCTCGTGACGAGGAGATGGTGGTATCTATTGCAGTGGAGCACTTGTGTCGACAAGAGCATCAGTTGCTATAGTTTGAATATGGTGATCTGAGATTGCCTTCGGCTTATTGACTCTTGCCTTAGCTTTCTGACGCTTCTCTTCTTTTTCTCTTCGTCGAGCAAGATCTGCTTGACGTCTAATCTCATTATTTCTTCGATGACAAAGCTGAGAAACATCCATCTTCAGCCTTGAGTGCCACTCAATCTTGTTATTCCTCATAACAGTGAGGGCTTTGGTAATCTCAAGAATCTCCTTATTCATCTCTTTCCTTTCAGAATCAGTGCTGGCATCCTTCCTCATTTGCTCGAGGAGTTTCTTGTCCTCGACAGCTTGGTTCAGCTCCTTCGTAATCACTCCAGCTCAGCGAAGTGTTTTGCTACAATCTTGGTAACATCATCAGGAATACCCAAACTGCTCAGATCAGCTGGTTTTGCATCATAGGCAGCACCTTCAATGATATCAATGATAAGATCATAGTCATACTTCAGTTCCTCTGTGCGACCAGGAACGCTTGATTTGGCTTTCTTAATAGAAGCAGAAGCTTTATCTTTGGGCAAAAGCTTTCTCTTCCTAGACGGGGCAGCAGAACCCAAAGGTTTATCAGAGACTGGAGCAGCTGCAAGCCTTGGTGACATCCTCAACGGAGGTGAAAGTTTTGCTGGCAAGGGAGTTTGATACAACTTGTGCAGAAGAGCTCGTTGATCATACATAGGAATCTCTTTAGCAACATTATCATCGGAAGAATCATCAGATGAGGCAGAAGCTACCTTCTTGGATTTACTAGCGACATATTTCTTTCTTGAAGCTCGAGGGGAGATAGACTTCCTCTTCTTCCTTTCCTTTCGGGCAGAAGTTCGTTCCTTCTTTTCTTGCACATCTTGTTGAGTCAACTCAACATTTCTTTGTTCCACTTGATTTTTCTTCGAGGCCTTTGCTTCACGCTTTGCCTTGGACTTTGCTCTCTTTTCCACCTCTTCGGGAAAATTGGCAATGGTCTTCATTGAATCAGCATGAGCATTCACAGGAGGAGGTGGCCTGACTTTTTCGTCACCTGGACCAAGGCAGCCTTCAGCTATGCAGTCATTCCAGGGTAGAGTGAAAGTGAATAAGATTTGTATTTCCTTCGGACATTTTCATGATTGAACCACTTCTTCGCCCACTAAGAGCGAATCCTTTGCAACCTGTTATTTCTTTCAGTGGCTATTTCAACTCCAGGTGGAGTTTTGTAAGGCTCGGGATCAGACATCTCAGCGGCGGTGTTCCTTTCTCTACCGCGGCCACCCTTGTTGGGATTTCCATCAGAGAACAGGGTCTTAGAATCTGCGATTTGCTCATCCTCACGCTCACGGTGAGTCGATGGAATATCATCTTCTTCTTCTTCGTCTTCAGACTCGGATTCAGGTTTCTTCTTCGGAATCTTTGGCGGCTTAGTTGCTTTTCTTTCACCATCCAACTTTGCTCTTTCACCCGCATGTGACAGCTGAGGTATTTCTTCCTCGGACCTAGACTACTCTTCTGAACTATGAGCCATGACCACTCCTGAGAGATAAACAAGAATGCAAGGGAAAATAGGAAGGGGTCATAAACATGCACAGAAGCGTTTTGACTGAAAATGACAAGTTTTTCGGAAGCAGAGAAGGAATCCATGGTATGTATATTTGAAAGATATCATCGATAGAATTGCAGATCACCATAAGGCAGAGTAACAACTTATCTAATCTTTCAGAAAGATACACATGAACCCTAGATCTCAAAAGACTGGTACGAGGGAAAAGCTACAAACTGTACAAGCCATAAATTAGAGAGCCCTAAAGACCTACCGCAAGAAAATAAATCAGGTGAAATTGTGTCGGTAAGAACAACCCTAGAATAGAGGAATAGATAGGGCTAGCTCCAGATCTGTGCGCCCTAACTTGGCAGCAAAGATCGACTATGGCAATGCGGAGTAGAAGAAGTACCAAAGTGGCACGACCAACAACGGCGAAGCTTCATCGGAGTTGTACGGCAAGACGTGATGATGGCACTGCTTCGAGCTCGGGCTCGGGCAGAGAGCGGGAGGGGGGTTGAGGACGAAATGAGAAAGAACAAAGGAAGAAGATGCCTGGAGGGGGGTTTATATAGCCCGAAGGCGAAACTGCTTACTCCGAAATCTATGGCCGAGAAACAAGGGACGCTCCGCATTCAACGAATGAGATCATGATCGTGAGATCGTGGGCACATGTCAGCCGTTTCCTGCGAGAATCTCGGTAACTGAACGAAAGGCCGAAGGGTTTGAAGAAGGGCAAGCGCCAAAACAGATAAATGTTCGAAGTTGATTTCATTCGCGACCAAGGACGCCGAATTGAAATCTTCTTCAGATCAAGTTGCATGTTTATGATGAAAAACAGGGCTTGACGAGAAAGAGTAGAGTCCGAATGAAAACACTCAGCCAAACGAAAGATAACACAAAACCAAAGAGCTCTGAGTGAATTGACATACGGACAGAATGCAAACGCAAATGAATAGAAAGATACAAAAGAAAACACAATGAACTAGCACCAACAATGGATCTCAGGTCAATAGATGGACGATGAAAATCCCTGAGGTAACACCTGCAAGAAGGGGTTAGTTCTTTTTTGCAACCCCCACTTGCGTGGGCAACGAGTATCTGATTTTCTTCATTTGAGCAGTAGCATTCTTTTGGCGAGATCTGTGAGACACCTGTGCACTTCGAGAGTAATCATATGAATAAGCATTAAAGTTGTTTCCAGAGACATGAGTATAATGATTTGAATAGGAACGGATATACTCCTTCTGTGGAAGGTTTGATCGATACCCATTCGAAACTTTTCTTGACCCATTCTGCAAATGATAATCATTGTCTTGAAGAGAATTACTCTGCATGTTCAAGTTAGCAGTGACAGACAGATTATCAATGATGCATTTCTTTACTCAGATTTGCTTCTTGGGTGAACCAGACTTGCAGTTAGTCCCAATATATCGAGCGAAAACCTTAACATTCTATTGTTGGAACAGTTTGTAATTAGAGTCATCAGACTCATCAGAAATGGTAGGAATGGAAGAATCATATCCTGACAGAATTGCAGGTTTGAGAGTTTTGCTTGTAGCAAGAACCCAACTTGTTCGAGGATATTGCTCGGGAGTCCAGTAAGTTCCATCAACGTTGAGTTTCCTTTTGAAACCCAATCCTTCCTTTTGAGGATTTCTATGCAGTATTGACTTCTTGAGCACATCACATAGGGTTTGATGCCCTTTTAGGCTTCTTAGCATTCCTGTCTCAAGCAAATCCTTTAGTCTGCAATTTTCATCAGCAACAACAGCATATTCCTCGGAGGAAGGGTTAGAGTTATCATTCATAACTGCTGCAATTTTCTCGATGATAGCATTAGTGGTTTCAGCATGTGAATCAGCATTACTACGCTCTAGGCATCTTAAGCAAGGAGGATCAAGATCACCAGGAAGACGATTGTCGGAATCGGGGCTTCGCGGACCCAATAAGGTTCGAACTCTGGCGCGTGTGCGAAGATCTAACCTAGCCGTAGCCTCCAGCTCATCACTCCATGGCTTGGCCTCGTCGAGTTCGTGCGAGTGGGGAAAGGAAGAACACAACAGTTTACCCAGGTTCGGGCCACCTTGCGGTTTAAGACCCTACTGCTGCTTTGTGGTGGATAGGCCTCACGAGGAGGTTGAGGATGAACTAGTACAGTGGGTGAGCTGCCTCGTGAGGGCTCTGTGGGTGAGCATGGTTCTCTCTAGAGGACCAGAATCAGATCCCCCTCTACGATGGAGGCTAGCCTATATTTATACTAGGCCTTGGTCCTCTTCCCTCATAGCTTAGGCGGGAAGGGATTCCACAACGACCAATTTGAAAGGGGACAGGAAGTACGTCTTATCTGACAAAAGGTGGTCTTCGTCTGCAAAGCTTCTGGTCATGACGCAGTGGTGGGCTTGGTGATGGCATCTGTCCTGCCGAGCTCATCGTCTTGGTCTTGTTGCACCAGAATGGGAACCTTTGGGGGATCCCTCGGGAACCCGCATTGGTCCTTGCCTCCTTAGCACCAAAGAGGAAACTATCTTCCTCTGCGCTCGCTGGTGCCCGCCTGGCCTTGGTTGTCTTGGCTCACGTCACTGCGAGCCTCGTGAGGCGGGGTACCTGCATAGAAATCTCCGCTCCTTGGGAGGCAGGCTCGGAGAGCTGCCCCTCGGGAGGTCTTGGTGTCGTTCACCTCGCGAGGCCGAGGGGCCCTCGCGAGGGTCTTGCTCGTGGAGTCCTGTAGCTGGGCCGTACTAGGCCATCGACGAGGCCATGTGCTGGGCCGTAGGCTGGCAAGTCTGGGTACCCCTGATCCTAGACCGTCGACAGTAGTCCCCGGGCCCAAGGCGCGCTCGCCCTGGCTTCGAAGCAAAGGCAAGGAGCGAAGGGCGAAGCGCCGCGGCCCCAACCGCCTGCAGGGCAGGCTTGACGCGTGGCACGCGATGGGATGCGGGTGCCTCCGCTTCCCCACGTCGCCTCGGCAACTGCCCAGGCTGACAAAAAGCATGGCGCATGCTGTGGAGCCATCATTGCTTCTTCTTCCTTGCGCCTTTCCTCCATTGCCGAGATCCACTTTCCCTCATGAGAGGTTCCACCAGATCCAGGCGAAGCGCCGTCCTTCCTCCTGGTCTCGCATCACCAAGGTCTCCGCGCATGGCGCCCGCCGAGAAATCAAAGCCGGAGGCCCAGGCCACGGCCTCCTCATCCCCTCCACCAGTGCTCGAAACCTCTTCCATCGCCAAGGAGGGGGACCTCGCCCCCATGCTCCCACTAATGGCGGGCGATACAAATGAGTGGGGCGAGACCCTGATCTGGGCCGGTTCTACAGAGCGGAGCACCTTGGCGAAGATGGTGTTCCCCTTCTTCCTCCATAGTGTCTACTCAGGGCTTGTCCCGCCCCTTTCGGACTTCTTCTGTGCTATCCTCTAGCACTACAAGGTCCACGCCCTCCATCTCCAGCCTAACTCCATACTCCTCTTGTCCATCTCCGCCTTCTACTATGAGGCCTTTGTGGGCGTGAGGCCCTCAGTGGCTCTCTTCCGCCATTACTTCAGCTTGCGGTTCCACGACCGGGAGCAGTGTTCCGCATGTGTCTCCCTCATTGTGGTCCAGAACGGGAATGTGCTCCTGAAGGTCGGGAAGAACGTGGAAGGGTTCTGGTACCGCTGGGTCTTCCTGGACGTCCAGGGTCTCAATCCTCTCCTCGAGCCCACGACGGAGCTGCCCGAGCGGACCCCAGAGTGGGGGTCCATGAAGTTTACCGACCTGCAGGCGCAGCCCATCCTAGAGAGGATAGCCACAGACATGGAGGCCAAGCTGCTGACAGGGGCAATGATCGTGAAGGAGTTCCTGACGCAGCGCCTGGTGCCACTCGAGTCGCACTCGTAGCCCCTGTGGGAGTTCCAGGGCGCGAGGGACGGCACAAGGCTGCGCTCTGGCAGCCTGACATGTGAGGAGCTAGACGCGGACCTGATCGCCCTGCTTGGCTGCATCCCGGATGACATCCCCGAGGCCTACACCCTGTTGTACCGCCACGGCGACAGGGAGGCTTTGGTCGCCGCCATGCCCGCCTTCAACGAGCTGGGGCTCGAGCCATCTGAGCACCCCAACTCCCCCGTGCCGGGGTCCTCCGATGACATCGGCGACGAAGAGGACTCGGAGGGGACTGAGGACAACGACCTGGAGGAGGTGTCCCCGCTGTCGCAATGCGAGCTCCTCCGCAGGCATGAAGACGACGATGATGCCGACGAGCTTCCGATCGCGGACTCCCTGTGCTTCGTCAGGGCCCCCAGGTGGCCGGGGCCCGCCCCCCGGATGACGCGAGCATCTGGCCGTGCGGCCTTGGGCAGAGGCGCGGTAGCGCCTTCTTTGGTGGGCTCCCCATGCCTCAGCGCAACGGCCAAGGAGTCAGGCCCATCCTCAATAGGCACCGAGTCGAAGGACAGGGCGGCCTCTGCCGGGGCGGACACGGCCTCCTCGGCCATGGCCCCTCAGGCTGGCCTTCTCACCCCTCCGAGCGGCAATGCCGCTATGGGGCCCGTCAACGGCCAGCCCAACAGCCCCCGGGACGCGACCAAGGCCACGCCGGAGAAGAGCGGGGAGGCGTCGGCCTCCGCCGAGGAGGAGAAGATGAGGAAGTGGGTCGTGCCTGATGAGTAAGTGACCTACCTTGCTTCCTGCCCAGGCATAGGCCACATGTGGTCACATCCCTTCCCCTCTTGATGTCTAGAAGAGGCGGCACGACAAAGAAGAAGAAGAAGGTGAACATTGTGCCGAAGGGGCCCTCCGTCCTGGGGGCGCCCTCAGTTCTCGGTCGCGGCATGGGCGGCCGAGGGGGCATCCAGCCTCGCCCTGGCGCTGTGCCTAGGCGTTCGGGCGTTGCCTTGCTCGGGCACTCGATCACGCCGGCCCCGCCAAGCACCTCATCCGACCACTAAAGGGGGCAGGCCATAGAGGCCGCAGCGATTCGGCCTCCGAAGCCGCTTGCCACAGTCGTGGCGCCTTCGTCCTCTAGAGAGGGGGCGGCAACCTCGACCCCTCCTGCCGCTCCGGTCTCCGCCTCTGGGTGGAACGACGTGCACCCCGCAACGCAGGCTCAGGTGACCCCGTCACCTATGGCCATGGTGCTTGACTCGATGCCCTCTAGCAGCGTGGCGTAAGAGTTGGCCACGAAGAGTGGCCAGGAGCCCCCTGTTCCTCCAGCGGCGGACGACCTGCATCTCCCAACCGTGACGGTGCCAGCAAAGGATGTTGCAGCCGTTCCTCCACGGCCAACCCTCGAGCTCATGGCCTATGATCCTCTAATCAGGGGCGAGGCCCTGACTGATGCCCGCGCTGTGCTCGCCTAGCTCATGACAGACCTACAGGACTCTGACGAGCACCTAAAGCTCGCCGTAGGGTGGCGCGATCTGTCCTCGGCCGGTAAGGCAACCCAGGACCGGGCCGATGCCCTCACCGCCGAGAGCAAGAAGGAAGCCAACGAGGAAAGGTCGACCTGTGATGCGGCCATTGCTGAGGCGAGGGTGGCCACCAAGCGTTGCGATGAAGCAGAAGCCGCCCTGAAGGTTCTCCAAGAAGAACAGGCCACGCACACGCAGCAGCTCTAGCAGAGGGAGGACGACCTTAAGGTTCGCGAGGTGAGGCTTGCGGATCGCGACTACGCACTGTCGAAGGTGACCGCTAATCAGGCTGCGGAGCGAGACCACCTGGCCAAGCTGAAGGAGGAGGTGGTCGAGGCCCAGAAATCCCATGCCGAGCATGTCTCCGAGGCGACGGCCCAGCTGGACGCCAGGGAGAAAACTCTTGCCGCCACCGAAGGGAAGGCGGCCGTGGAGCGCGACGCCTTCTCCTCCCTCGAGCTCAGGGCTCGTCAAGCGCTGTGATCCATCTGGAGGGGAGGGTTCAAGGAACGGCTTGCGACCCCTGAGGGCGGCTAGACTAGGCTCTCCTCCAAGCTTGCTGAGGAGCTCGAAGGCGCCGCCGCCAAGGTGGACTCCATCCTGGAGTACGAGTGCCGCGACCTCTTCTCCACGGCCGCGACGCGTGTCTTCAACTGCCTTTTCCTTCGCGACCCCGCCTTCGATTTTGGTGTGGTGATCAGCCCGGTTGCTCTCGTGTGCCGCGCCACTGCGGCGGTGGCCATGAAGGACCATGTGGATGCGTTGCTGAAGAAGTTCACCTGCACCGCTGACGCCGAGCCCCCGATGGCCGGGGCAAGCGGCAGCGACAGCGACGACGGTGGCGACAGTGACGTTGAGGACGATCCCGCCGCGGCCGAGGCAAGTGGCGGCGATGGCCATGGCGATGATAATCCTTCCTCCTAGAACTTATCATGTGCGGAGCATGGGGCTTCCACTTGGGCATGGGCATAGTCACTGCTCGACCGTTTCGTTCGCCAGCGCAGAGCATGGGGCTTCCACTGGCCATGGGCATAGTCACTGTTCAACCGTTTCTGTCAGCGTTCTGGGAACCAGGGTACCCAAACTTGCCTGCCTGCGGCCCACGTTATGGCTCCATTGCCGGCCTGGTACGGCCCACCTCCAAGGCCATCCGGACAAGACCCTCGCTAGGGGCCAAGCCTCGCGAGGCGGACGACATCAAGACCTCCCGAGGGAGCGGCCTCCCCAGGCGGCCTCCCAAGGAGCGGAGATTTCTATGCAGGTACCCGGCCTCATGAGGCTACCATGACGCAAGCCATGACGATCGATGCAGGTGGGCGCCAGCGGGCGCAGAGAAGGTAGTTTCCTCTTTGGTGCTAAGGAGGCAAGGACAGACGTGGGTTCCCAAGGAATCTGGGAAATGTTTCCATTCCGGTGCAATGAGACCAAGTCCACCGGCACGGCAGGATGGATGTCATCGCCGAGCCCACCGCTACGTCACAGCCAGAAGCTTTGCAGGCGAAGACAACCTTTCGTCAGGATAAGATGTACTACTTGTCCCCTTTCAAATTGGCCACTATGGGATCCCTTCCTGCCTACGTTTTGAGGGAAGAGGACCGAGGCCACTATAAATATAGGTTAGCCACCACCTTAGAAGGGATCCAATCCCTAGTCGACTCATTCCGTCACCCCTAGACCTCGTGAGGTTGTTCATCCCTTGTATTAGTTCATCCTCAGCTCCTCGTGAGGCCAATCCACCACAAAGCAGGAGTAGGGTCTTACACCTCAAGGTGGCGCGAACCTGGGTAAACTGCCATGTTCATCTTCTTCTTTGTTTGTGTGCATTGAGCTAGGCCATGGGGCGATGAGCTGGTTGGCTGGATACATTGATTTCTTTGCACACGCCCCAGAGTTCAAACCTTTCTTGGGTCTGCGGAGCCCGGAATCCGACATTTGGCACGCCAGGTAGGGGCATGTCGAAGCTTTTTTCCACCGTTCGTTCCGCCGCCGTTCCATCGTTCCTATGGCCGGCCCTCGCCGTGTCCGTGACAAGCGCCGGGCTGCTCGTGTCGCTCAAACGACACCTGTGGGCAACGGCGCTCCCCGCCGCTCTACCTCCCCGGTAGCTAACGCCGCCACCGACTCTGCTGCTCGCGAATAGCAGGATTCGTCGCTGCCACCATCCGTGCGGCGCAACGGCCTCACCGCAACTCCATCACCCACTCCAGCCACGGCGTCGTCTTCTCATGTTCGTCGAGGGCCAGCGAACGCGCAGGCTGCGTTGCTCATGGCGCGTGAGCTTCTGCGCTTCCGTCCGGCCAACGACCTCTACGACGACTGGCTCGGCTGCATAACCGAGCTCGTCAATGCCGCTGGGGAGGCCCCCGCACCATCCCGTTAGCCTCATCCTCTGCCGTCCCTGGTGGGCGACGTGGCTCACGGCGCGCCTCCTCCTCCTCCTCTGCACGGCACGGGCCCTGAGCCCAGGCATGAGGCGCACCAACGCGACCTGCCGCGCAGGGTGCCGACGCGCGATGAAGAAAGCTGCCAGGTGGTGCAGCGGCCGCAGGCCGGTGCGCGCGTGCTTCCAGCGCCGCCCGTCAAGACCACGTGCCGCCAGAGGCGGTGGTGCGCGAGTGACAAGATCAAGCTCCCCCCATGCGACCGGCGGCGGTGAGTGCGGTAGGCTACCGTGCTTTCACCCCGGAGCTGCGCCGCGTCGTCTGGCTCGGCAAGTTCAAGCCGGATCTGCCTCCATGCTACGATGGCACCCCTGACCCCGCTGAGTTCCTCCAACTCTACGAGCCGAGCATGAAGGAGGCGAACGGCAATGACAAGGTCATGGCGAACTAGTTTCCCATGGCCCTCAAGGATGGCGCGCGTTCTTGGCTCCTTAACCTTCCGGTGGGGTCGATCTCCTCCTGGGACGAGCTACGCGAGCGCTTTGTCACTAACTTCCAGGACACTCATGATCGTGCTCCTGTAGCAGGCGACCTACAGCGCATAAAGCAGCAGCCGGGCGAAACCTTGCACAAGTACATACAGTGCTTCATGAACGTTCGCCTCAAGATCCCAAATGTGTCGAACAAGGCCATCATTTCGGCGTTCTCTGAGGGTGTCCGGGATGTCAAGATGAAGGAGGAGCTCACCATACACGAGGACTTGTGCTCGGCTCTGGAGATGTTCAACATGGCCGCCAGGTGCGCAAGGGCAGAGGAAGGTCGCCTCTCCCTCCTGGAGCTTCCGGAGGTCAATCCCAAAGACAAGAAGGCCAAGGCTAAGGAGGTAAAGTGCAAGGGCCCCGCTGTGCTTGCGGCTAAACCTAAGATGAAGCGCGGCTGCGACCACCCCGAATCCTCCAGGGGCAACCGCCCGTTCTGCGTCTTTCACAACGTCCACAGCCACAACACTAATGACTGTCAGGAGCTCAGGGAAATCCGCGATGGGCGCCTTGGCCGCCGTCCTGCATGCAGCGACCACGGCTGCGGCCGTAGAGGTGGCCACTGGGACAACCGTGACCCCCGCCAGGACTGGCGCGACCAACCTCGTGAGGACCGCTGGCAGGGCCAGCCTCGTGATGGCCCCTGGAGAGACTAGCCTCGTGAGGACCGTCCTCAGGTCAATGCCAGCCTCCCTCCGCTGCCGCCACCGCGAAGGAGAGACAACGACAACCGCCAAGATGATGGGGCTGGGGGCTTCCAAGAGCCTCGTGCGATTCTCTGCATCTTGGGTGATGCTCAAGCTCCCGCCTCTCATCGCATCTTCAAGCAGTTCGCTCGTGAGGTGAACGCGGCCCTTCCCAAGCTCGAGGCGTCGCGCCCTCTCAGATGGTCCAAGCATGCCATCAGCTTTGACTCCATGGACTAGCTGAAGTGTTCAGCTGCCGACGGCGCGCTCTCGATGCTCTGCACGCCCACCATCAGCAACGTCCTCGTCACCCAAACCCTCATCGATGGTGGCATGGGGCTCAATGTTCTTTCCGTCGAGACGTTTGAGACGCTCCAAGTGCCCTACGACCAGCTTCTGCCCACCAAGCCTTTCTCAGGGGTGACCGATGGCTCCATCGTCCCCATAGGGCAGATCCGCCTCACTGTCACCTTCGACAAGTGCGACAACTACCACGCCGAGCTCATCGACTTCGACATTGCCCACATCTGCCTCCCGTACAATGTCATCCTCAGGAATCCGGCCCTTGCCAAGTTCATGGCAGCAACACAACACGGCTACAATGTCCTCAAGATGCCAGGAAGTGACGGCATCATCACGGTCGCCTGTGATAAAAAGGATGCGGTGTGCTCCCTCGAGCGCGCCTACCAGGCTGCAGTGGTCGAGAACTCTGGCGACGAGGGTGCCGTCTTGCCTCCTGAGGCCGTCCCCAAGAAGAAGAAGAAGCAGCTCCTCCCTAGGGGCCAGCAAGAGGCTGAGGCGCCTGCCGACCGTACCTCAGGCCCCGCACCCACTGCTGGGGCGCCTTCCCCTCTTGCATAGGAAGGCGCGCCCAGCGCCCCTCTCAGGACAGGCTCAGGGGCTCTCATCTGGAGGGCCTCTGACCTGACCAACGACACGAGGGAGGCGTTCGGGCACCACGTGGGGGCGTGCTTCAATGCGCGCCTTGGTGAGCAAGGTGCAAGGCATGGGGCGCCAGGCGCTCAGGAGTTCATCACCAAGGCGATCGAGGAGTTTCAGGAGGTATGAGCCATGCATGGCGAGCGTCGCCCTGCACCATCCAGTGCAGCTGCCACCCATGACATGGGTAGCGAGCTGCGCGTCTGCGTCAACATCCCAGGCCTCAACAGGGCTGCTTCTCAGGAGCTCTTCTGGCCTTCCCGCATCGGCCGGAGTGGGGGTTACCCCTGCAGCCACGTCCGCATGCCGTTTGGCCTGCTGAACGCGGATGCCTCGTACCAACGCCTCATGTAGGGAGTCTTGGCGGCCTGCGAAGCAAGGCGCCAGGCGGTCCTGGCAGAGGTGGTGCCGGACCCTTGCGAGCTCCCCGGACCTCCGGGGCCTCCCGGGCACCAGGAGCCGGCTGGCCCGTGAGGACCAATCTCTGCAGCGCGCGCCTTCAGCTACTCCAACGCTTCTACAATGATCGTGCTAGGTGACTTTTTGGTTTGTTCAATTGAGGGCGCCCCTCAGGCTGCATTATCCTCAAGCTGTCAGGGCCCGCCCTGCAGCCTGTATCGTTTTGTGCATGTATCAGAACTGGCTTCGCCTTTTATGAATTTCTTGAATATTGCAACTTGCATGTCCGGTGCTTCGCCACCAGGAATGTTGTGCGCCCTCACAAATCCGCCCGCGACCGCCTCATGATTAAGGACAGGCATGACATTTGTGCTCGGGTCCGTCCTTGCAGCATCGCTAAACCCAAGTGGCTGAGCTCTGTCTCGCGGGCCAGCTCCCGTGCACGTTACCTTCCGTGGTCCTTGGTGCCTTGTTCTGGCATGAGCTAATTGAGGGTGGATGAGTCAGGACGCGCGACCCGGTGCCTCGCCGCCGCGGGAGCCACGCGTTGATTGTCTTTCTTTAGGATTATTGCATGAGAAGACTGGGCACGGCGTCTGTGCTCGGGTCCGTCCCTGCAGTGTCGATGAACCCAACGGCTGAGCTCTGTCTGGCGGCTGGACCCATTCACGTCACCTCCTGGGGTCGTTTGTGTTTGGCCTTCTCATGCGATGTCCTCCGGAGATTCACTCGGCACAGGCCACCTCAACATCTCACAGATTTCTTATAAGTGCCTCGCGCTAAAAATCCAGGTGCAACCCGCCTTGAGGTAGGGCCTCATGAGTCCCGCGCTGGCTTACGAGTGCCCAGATACACCTCCTCCAGTTCTGCCGTGCTAGCCATGCGTACAAACGGGGCTATACACGCCCCGGAGTCTCCCCCAGAGGGAACTCCCACCCACGCACCAGTGGAAGCCCCATGCTCCGCGCTGGCGGATGACACGGTCGAGGCGTGACTATGCCCACGCACCAGTGGAAGCCCCATGCTCCGCGCTGGCGGATGACACGGTCGAGGAGCGGCTATGCCCACAACAACGTGGAAGCACCATGCTCCGCGCTGGTGAATAAACAACTGAGGGCGCCTTCGTGGCCGCATCAACCCCAGGATAGCCTCTCGGCTCTTCGTTTGGTAACACCCTGCAGCTTTCTCCTCAGGAGGGCCACGCTAGGGGGATGGACACGGGGGATGTGCTCATGCCGCGCCTGGCATACGCCACCCTACCAGGTATAGGCACCTGGTCTTCTCGCGTTCCCCCCTAGATGAAAGCTAGTGAGCAAAGGTATGGAGGACTCCGGATTAGCTTGGACGACTGCTTGCTTTCCTACACGAGGGCCGTTCGTACATCAAGGGGGACTCCTGAGCATCGCGACTCAGGAGCCTCACTGGTCTCGTAGCCCCTCGCCCCTTGGTCTCATCTTGGTGATCCGAACACCCCAATGGGGGATGAGGTACGCGCGGGACTGGGCCCTACCGACGCAGAACATTGAGGTTGTTCGGACGTCAAGGGGGGCCCCTGAGCATCACGACTCACGGGCCTCACTAGTCACATAGCCCCTTGCCGCTTGGTCTCATCCTGGTGATCCGGATGCCCCAATGGTGGTCGAGGTATGCGCGGCGCTGGGCCCTGCCGACGCAGAACGCTAAGGCAAATACGAAGGAAACCAAGCACAAAAAGGAAATCATGGAGCTCTAGCAATTATTACAAAACACTCAGTGTTTCACAAATTCAAGAAGAAAGTTTACGCCTCCACAAGGCATGGTAAATGGATGTAGGAATAAAAGTCAGGAGGAAGCGCCACCACCGCCTTGGCCATCGCCATCACTTGCCCCAGCCGCTGGAAGCCCGTCGTCGACGTTGCTGCCGCCATCATCACCGCCACTCCCAGCTTCCGCAGGATCGGGGACGCAGAGAAACTTCTTGAGAAGGGCGTTTACGTGATCCTTCACACCCTCTGCAGCAGCGTCGCGGGACTCGGGAGCTACCGAGTGGATCAGCGCACCGAGGTCGAAGCTTGGGTCCTGGAGGTCGAGATGGCTGAAGACGTGCGTTGTGGCCGCGGTGATGAGCGAGCGACACTCCACCTCCAGGAAGGAGTACACCACAGCGGCAGCACCCTTGAGCTCTTTGGCTAGCTTGGGAAGGAGCCATGCTAAGCCATCCTCAGGGGTCACTAGCGGCTCTGCGTATCCTTCCCTGCAAATGGAACGCAACGCCTCACGGAACCCGAGCTCGAGGACAAGGAAGGTCTCGCGGTCCATGGCTGCCCTCTGCTCGGTGCCAACGAGGGCCTTCTCCCTGGTCTCTAGCCGGGCTGTTCCCTCGGAGACATGCCAGGCATGGGACGCCTAGGCTTCATCTGCCTCCGCCTTTAGTTTGGCCAGGCGGTCACGCTCCGTCGCCTGGTCGGCAGTCACCTGGGCCAGCTTGGCGTCTTGATCGGCAAGCTTCACCTCACGGGCCTTGAGGCCCTCCTCCTGTTGGCGGAGCCGCGACATAGCCACGGCTTGCTCCTCCTGAAGGGCCTTCAAGCTCTCCTCCGCCTTCCTGCAGTGCTTCGCTGCAGACGCAGCCTCAGCCTGTGTCGTGTCGCGAGATGCCCTGGCATCGGCAGCCTCCTTCCTGCTCTCGGCGTTGGTGGCTTCAGCCCGGCTCCAGGCCTTCTCAATGGAGGAGTTGGCCTGGGCCCACACCGAGAGAAGCCCTAGGTGCTCCCTCATGAAGCACATGTTGGCATCTTGAAGATCCACCTGAAGACGACGAAGTGCAACGTAGGCTTCATCTAGGGCCCCGGGCCTGACCAGGGGGCCACAGTTCGCAAGCACAAGGGTTGGAGGAGAAGGCGGCGCGAGCGCGGTAAGATGCTCCGTGGCTCCGGAGGTGCTGGCGAGGTTGGCTCTGGCTGCCGTGGGCTCAAAGCCTTGCCAGGGCGCGACGGGCACCGGCAGCTCCGTGACCTGCTGGCCCGCAGGGACCAGCTCCTCCAGAGGCGACACCACCACGTCCCGAGAGGCCGGCTCCATCGCGAGGGGGCGAGGAACGTCCTCCCCCGCATGCGCCAGAGTCACTGCGCTTGCGGCAAGAGACGACGTCTCCATAGCCTGAGCTTCCTCCTTCCTCTTCTTCACAAAGATGCCCACCCTGGTCGTCAGGGAAGGAGCTCTGTGAGCACGGTGAGAATATGTGCTAAACAGAAACAAGGTAAAATGCTTACTCGTTGGGATCGATGTACGCCCTCCTCTTCTCCCTCTTGGCCAGGGCAGGGGCACCCCCGCTCTTCATTGGCGCAGCCTTGGTCGGGCTGGGGGAGTTGGGAAGGCGCTCTTCGGCCGGCCTCGGGGCGGCGCTGCCTGACATGGCAGAGGAGTCGCCCTGAGGGGCCGCAGCATGCAGGACCACGTCCACTCCGGCAGCAAGCGGGGCGCTCCGCAAAGGAGGTGCTGCCCGGCCTTTCTTTGGCGTCGCCTGGCTCAGCCTACCGAGGGCCCGAGGCATGGCCCCTCGACCTCATGAGGACCCCAGTGGAGCGCAAGGATTTCACGGCCGGGGGCTCGTCGGCGTCATCGTCAAAGAAGCCACGAAGGAGTTCGCCACGTGACGGGGAGAGATCTCCGCTACATCATCCTTGGTCGCCTCTGAGTCCTCCTTGCCTTCTTCGCCGACGCTGTCGCTGGAGGACACCAGCACCAGGGCATTGGGGAGCTCAGGCGGCACGAGCCCCAGCTCGTTGAAGACAGGCATGGCGGCGACTAGCGCCTCCCTGTCGGCACGGCGGTACAACGGGGCGTAGGCCTCCAGAAGGTTGCCCGGCTCGACCTCGAGCAGGGTGTTCATGGCCTTGTCCAGCTCCTCGCCCGTCAAGCCCTCCAAGCATGGCCTGATGTCATTCGTCGTGCTCTGGTACTCCCACATGGCGCGCGTGTGCGATTGGAGTGGGGCCAGGCGAGGCAACAGGAACTCCTTCACGAGCATACCCCCCGTCAGCGCCTTGGCGTCCAGATCTACGGTCATCCTCTTCAGGACAGGCGCCGCCCGGGGGTCGGAGTACTTCTCGTGACCCCACCCATCAAGCTTCTCCGGCAGCTCGGTCAGCAGTTCCAGCCGCGCGTTGAGACCCTTGGCGTCCATGAAGACCCACCGACGCCGAAAGTTCTCCACCTTCTTCCCGGTCCTCATGAGCATGTTGTTCTTGTGGACCGCGACAAAGGACACGCAGCCGGAGCGCTGTGCCGGATCATGCTGCCACAGGTAGAAGAAGTGCCGAAGGAGAGGTACGGAAGGCTTGACGCCCGCGAATGCCTCATGGTAGAAGGCAAAGATGGACATGAGAAGGATGGAGTTGGGTTGAAGATGCAGGGCCTGAACCTGGCAGTGGTCGAGGACGGCGGTGCAGAACTCGGAGAAAGGTGGGACAAGCCCCGCGAAGACGCTGTGGAGGAAGAAGGGGTAGAACGTCTCCGCCAAGACCCTTTGCTCGGCGGAGCTGGCCAGGTGCATGGTGTACTTCCACTCGTTGTGATCGCTCGCCGTCAATGGGAGAGGAGCAGCAAGGTGCCTCTCCTCAGTGATGGAGGACGTGCCGATGGCTGGCGCAGGAGAGGAGGAAGGGCTTGCGGCCTGTGCGGCCAGCTTCATCTTCCCGGACGCCATTCGCGAGATCTCAAAGGAAAAGGGAGGAGCACGGCCGGATCTGGAGATGTTCTCGGCTGAGAGAAAGGGGATCTGGAGCAAGGTGAAAGGGAAGCAAAGATGGCACAGTTGTCCGCGTTCTGGGAACGGGGGTACCCAGACTTGCCTGCCTGCGGCCCACGGCGTGGCTCCATCGATGACCTGGTACAGCCCAGCTTCAGCGACAACAACTCAAGACCCTTGCGAGGGGCCAAGCCTCGCGAGGCGGATGATACCAAGACCCCCCCCCCCCCCCGAGGAGCGGCCTCCTCAGGCTGGCTCCTGAGGAGCGGAGAGTTCCATGCAAGCCTCACCTCGTGAGGTCCAAATGACGTGAGCCATGACGACCAAGGCCAGGCGGGCGCTAGCGGGCGCAGTGTACCAGTTTCCTCTTTGGTGCCAAGGAGGCAAGTGCAGGCGCGGAGTCCTGAGGAATCAGCCAAAGGTTTCCATTCCCGTGCAACAAGACCGAGACCGCCAGGACGGCAGGACGGAGGTCATCACTGAGCCCACCACGGCTTCACGACCAGAGGCTTTTGCAGGCGAAGACTACTTTTGTCAGGATAGCATGTACTAGTTGTCCCCCTTTGAATTTGGCCGTTGTGGGATCCCTTCCCACCTTTCATTTGGGAAGAGGACCAAGGCCACTATAAATAGGACTTAGCCACCACCATAGAGGGGGATGGATCATTCAGATCACCCTCACTCCACCAGCTCACTCGAGCTCAAGAACACCTCTCCTCCTGAGGCTATTCGCCACTGTACTAGTTCATACTCAGCCCCTCGAGGCCAATCCACCACAAAGCAGGAGTAGGGTTTTACACCGCAAGGTGGCCCGAACGTGGGTAAACTGTTGTGTCTCTTTTCCTTACATTTCGTCGAGTTAGGCTGTGAGATTAGCGAGTAGGCAGACTGGGGAGGACGAGTTCTTCGCATGCACCCCAGAGTTCGAACCTCTCAAGGGTTTGCGGAACCCAAAATCCGACATTTGGCGCGCCATGTAGGGGTGCGTCGGAGCCTCTCTTCCGCCGGTCGATCCACCACCGCTCCACCGCTTCCATGGCTGACGCTCGTCGGGCTCGTGCTGAGCGCCGGGCCGCCCTTGCCGCCCGCGTCGCTCAGACAGCGCCTGCGGGTGATGGCTCCCCTCGCCGTCCCCCGTCTCCAGTGGCGAACGCCACCACCAGCCCCGCGGGGCACGAGCAGCAAGCTTCGTCGCTGCACCCTTTTGTGCGGCGGGATGGGCGCACCGCCACCCCATCGCTGACTCCGGCTGGTTCGTCGTCTCATGCTCCTCGCGGGCTGGCGAACGCACAGGCTACGTTGCTCATGGCACGCGAGCTCCTGCACTACCGCCCCATCGACGACCTCTACGAAGACTGGCTGGACCGCATCGCCGAGCTTGTCAGCGCTGCGGGGGACTCTCCTGCACCGTCTCACTCGCTGCCTCACCCGCCGCTTGCTGCAGGTGATGTGGCCCATGGAGCACCTCCTCCACCACCCCATCAAGGTTGTCTCAGCTTACCCTCTGGAGAGGGTGCTCCGGAGCCCCAACGCTGTGGTAAGGGTCGCCGAATGGAACATTGAGTTGCAAGCGTTCCAGTTGGAGTTCAGTACCACCAGGATCATCAGGGGTGTGGCCCTCGCTGACTTCGTGGTGGAATGGACTGACATCCCTGACCGTGAAGTGTGCGAGGACCGCTCCCTCATACCCAGCGACGAGGCACCAAATGGTTGGATCATGTACTTCGACGGCGCGTTCTCACGCCAGGGCACGGGGGCTGGAGCTGTGCTTATTTCGCCCACCACAGACAAGCTGTACTACGCCGTGTAACTCTGCTTCCAACACGGCGGGAAGGTCTCCAACAACATTGCGGATTATGAAGGCCTGATCGTGGGACTCAAGGCCGCCGCAACACTGGGGGTCAGGTGCCTCACCATCAGGGGCGACTCGCAGCTCCTCGTCAACTTCTCCAACAAGGAGTACACCCCGAAGGATGAGCACATGGAAGCATACCTCGAGGCACAAACAAGGAGGCAGATGACATCGCCAAGAGTGCGTCCCAGGGTCTGCCTCAGGAGCCTGGCATCTTCGAAGAGTAGCTCTTCAAGCCATCGGCAGCTCCACCCACCGCAGAACCAGCATCGCCTCACGAGGACCTCCCCCAGGCTCCTCCGTCGGGTGCCCCAACTTGTGGCCCGACCTCCAGAGCTCGCCTCCTCCTCGTGATGGAACCTTAGGAGGGGTGTTGGACCGAGGAGTTCAAGGCGTACCTACTTTGGGGCATCCTGCCGGAGAAGGAGGAAGACGTGGAGCGTGTGGCCCACCAGGCCACAGCATACTGCATCCAGGACGGTGAGCTCTATCGGAGGCGTCCAAACAACATTTCTCTATGGTGCATCTCCAGGGAGTAGGGATGCGAGCTGCTGGCCGATATACATGGTGGAGACTGTGGGCATCACTCTTCATCGCGCACACTCGTGGGCAAGGCATTCGGCAGCGGGTTCTACTGGCCCACGACGCTCGACGATGCTACCGAGCTGGTGAAGTCCTGTGAAGCCTGCCAGTTCCACGCCAAGCAGATCCACCAGCCCACATAGGGCCTCCAGACCATCCTGCTCACATGGCTCTTCGTGGTCTGGGGGCTGGACATCTTGGGGCCATTCCCACGGGCGCCCTGGGGCTACCGCTACCTCTACGTCGCCATCGACAAGTTCACCAAGTGGGCGGAGGTGGAAGCCGTCCGCACCATCCCGACCGTCTCGGCTGTCAAGTTCATCAAAGGCCTCGTGAGCCGGTTCGGGGTTCCTAACCGCATCATCACCGATAATGGCTCACAGTTCACCAGCAACCTTTTCAAAACATACTGTGCTAACCTTGGAACGCAGATATGCTACACTTCGGTGGCACACCCCAGGAGCAATGGCCAGGCCGAGCGCGCCAACACAGAAGTCCTGAGAGGCCTTAAGACAAGGACCTTCAAGAAGAAGCTCGAGGCCTAAGGCAGGGGCTGGCTTGACGAGCTTTAGTCCGTGCTGTGGTCCATCCGCACCACCGCAACCAAGCCAACGGGCGAGACTCCATTCTTCCTCGTCTACGGAGCCGAAGCGGTTCTCCCTCACGAGGTCAAGCATTGCTCCACGCGGGTCTTGGCGTTTGACGAGGCACGCCAGGACGCCACGCGGGGGATGGACCTCGTGCTGGGGGAGGAACGCCGCCGACAAGCCTCGCTCTGAGCGGCAAGGTGCTAGCAGGCGCTGCGGTGGTACCACTGCCGCAGTGTCCGCTCCAGGATGCTCGAGGTGGGTGATCTCGTCCTGAGGCGGGTGCTCTCAAGGGAGGGGTTGCATAAGCTCTCACCCATGTGGGAGGGCCCGTTCAGGGTCGCCCGTGTCTCCAGGCCTGGCGCCGCTCGCCTGGAGACGCAGGACGGGATCCCTATCCAGAACGCCTGGAACATCCAACACCTTCGGAAGTTCTACCCATGAAGCAAGGCCCCGTGCCTATGAAGGTCTCCGCTCGTGACACTCTCACGTAATAATGAGTGGGGCTGTACATGCCCCGGAGTCTCCTGAGTGTCGTCCGCGGGCCTCATGGGGGCTCCCTCCCACATCCTAGTGGCAGCACTTAGCTTCGCGCTGGTGAGAAGACTAGACTAGGTGCCGGACGCGGCTGTTCTTTTGCTTGCTTTCTGTAGTTGGTTTGCAACTTCTTAATGGAATTTGGAGTTTTCGCATTTCTCGTTTGCTAGAGCTGGAATTTTCTTTTCCTCTTGTTCGTTCGCCTCTCCAGCCTTGTCCCGGGAAGAACGGCAGTTGCCCGTCGCTCCTCCTCGCGTGTCCCGCGCGCAGGGGCTAGGTAGGTGTGTGCGCTTGGCGCTCACCGCGACCACACCTCACCGAAGCCCTGTCGCCACAGAGCTTCGATCCTTAAATCCTTGCGAGACGCTCTCAAACGAGCTCGTGGGCACGCGTACCTCCTCAAGTCCGTGCCTCCGGGCATCGCGACGCGGTGCACCAGCCACAACCAACCCACGCTCGGGGGCTCGCGCAAGGAAGGGCATGACACCCTGTGAAGTTTTCTAATAATTCTACAGCTGCACAATGCCTCCTGAGGCCCGATGGCTCCTGAGTCATTAAGAAGCAAACTTCGCCAGATGTTGCTGGAGAGGCGCACCCTTGCGAGGCGGGAAACTACAGCAAGCATATCAAGCTAAGTTGTTCTAACCGCACCTGATCAGAATATCGGTATCACGGCACAATATCTGAATAACAAACATAGCATAATGGCACGAGTGCCTTGGTTCATTACACGCCCCAGTGGGGCCCTCTACTTTTTTCAAGTGTAGGAGAAAGGAAAGGTTAAACAAAAGTGGCCCGCACGACCGTAGCAGCTCCCGAGGCCAGGCTCCGGCAGCCCCCGGGCTCAGTCAGAGTCTTCCTCCCGCTTCACCGGAGCGCGGCGATGATATGACCCGTTGCCTTCCCCGATGCGAGCCCGGCGACATGGTGGCTGGTCGTAGCCGCCGCTGCTGGTGCTCTCGCCGGAGGAGGAGCCGTCGCTGCTGAAGGAAGCGCGACCGTCGCCAAGGGCAAGCTAACCCTCGTCGTCGTCGCGGCCATCATCAAGGCCAGGCTCATCGTCGCCGCTGCCGTCTTCTAGGCAGCACCCCGCGTGATGGCCGTCCTCCCCAAACACCTTCATGTAGAGGGTCACGAGGCCGTCGTACCTGAAATGAAGGGTGTGCCTCCCGCTCAGGCCCCGCGCGCGGGCAAACGCCTGCCAACCGCGGGTCAAGGACACGCTGCCCGTCGCGGTGACTTCGACCCCAACCCAGGAAGCCTTGCGGCAACAGCCGTCAGCCTGCAGCCAGAGGCCGTCAAGCCCCGCGACCGGCAGCTCACTCACGAACAAGTGCAGGAGTGGGAGCCAGGTGCCGGCAGGTCTCTCCGACCACACGACGAACTCCGGGAGCACATCCGCCAAGTGGAAGCGCGGCCGAGGAGGCCGGGCAGCCACGGCGCGCCGCCCCTCGTCAGAGGGGCTGCCTCGCCCTTGGCGGCCCCCGCCTCGAGAAGAAGCACCGCCGCGGCCGCCCAAAGTGATGCCGGCCCCCGAAGGAGTGCGCCCGCGCCCCCGAGGAGCTACCGCCGGGGTCGCAGCATGCTTGCGGGGGCGGCCACGCCCTCTCTTGGGTGGCGGCGAACCCGGCCCCTCCTTGGGGGCCTTCCCTTTCTCGGCGGCAGAGAACCTCCTCGTCGGTGCCAAGGATGCTACAGCAAGATGGGGAGGTGAAGAAGAAGAAGGAGCGAGCAGCGAGAAGATGGAGATGATTGAGTGGGGCTCTGCACCTCCCCTCATTTATAGCCGGAGGGAGGCTAACCACCGGCCTCCACGATCCCACGCAGTGATGGTTTTTCTCTGCATGCAGCAGAGTCTCGTCAAGTCGAACGGTTGCCGAGGCGGCGTGGGGAAGCGGAGACGCCCACGTCCTATCAATCGCCATGCGTCGACCAAGGCCGCAGGCGGTTAGGGCCCGCGGCGCTCCGCACTTGCCCCTTGGCTTCGCCTCGAAGCCATGTTCGAGTGCGCCTTGGGCCCGGGGGCTACTGTCGGCGTTCTGGGAATGAGGGTACCCAAACTTGCCTGCCTATGGCCCATGGCATGGCTCCATCGACGACCTGGTATAGCCTAGCTTTAGCGACAACAACTCAAGACCCTCGCGATGGGCCAAGCCTCGCGAGGCGGACGACACCAAGACCCCCCCGAGGAGCGGCCTCCTCAGGCTGGCTCCTGAGGAGCGGAGAGTTCCATGCAAGCCTCACCTCATGAGGTCCGGATGACGTGAGCCATGACGACCAAGGCCAGGCGGGCGCCAGTGGGCACAGTGTACCAGTTTAATCTTTGGTGCCAAGGAGGCAAGCGCAGGCGCGGAGTCCAGAGGAATCAGCCAAGGGTTTCCATTCCCGTGCAACAAGACCGAGACTGCCAGGACGGCAGGACGGAGGTCATCACCGAGCCCACCACGGCGTCACGACCAGAGGCTTTCGCAGGCGAAGACTACTTTTGTCAGGATAGCATGTACTAGTTGTCCCCCTTTGAATTTTGCCGTTGTGGGATCCCTTCCCGCCTTTCATTTGGGAAGAGGACCAAGGCCACTATAAATAGGACTTAGGCACCACCATAGAGGGGGACGGATAATTCAGATCACCCTCACTCCAACAGCTCACTCGATCTCAAGAACACCTCTACTCCTGAGGCTGTTCGCCACTGTACTAGTTCATCCTCAGCCCCTTGAGGCCAATCCACCACAAAGCAGGAGTAGGGTTTTACGCCGCAAGGTGGCCCAATCCTGGGTAAACTGCTGTGTCTATTTTCCTTACAGTTCATCGAGCGAGGCTGTGAGATTAGCGAGTAGGAAGACTGGGGAGGACGAGTTCTTCGCAAGCATCCCTAGAGTTCAAACCTATAAAGGGTTTGCGGAACCCAAAATCTGACAACGGTAGCAGGCGCCAGTCTTTTGTCAAGTCGGACAGTTGCCGAGGCGACGTGGGGCAGCAGAGATGCCCACGTCCCATCAAGCGCCACGCGTCAGCCTGGCCCGCAGGCGATTAGGGCCTGCGGCGCTTCGCCTCGAAGCCAAGTCCGAGCGCGCCTTGGGCCCGGGGGCTACTGTCGACGTTCTGGGAACCAGGGTACCGAGACTTTCCTGCCTATGGCCCACGGCGTGGCTCCATCAGCGGCCTGGTACGTCCCACCTCCAAGGCCATCCAGACAAGACCCTCGTGAGGGGCCAAGCCTCGCGGGGCGGACGACATCAAGACCTCCCGAGGGAGCGGCCTCCCGAGGAGCAGAGATTTCTATGCAGGTACCCGGCCTCATGAGGCTACCATAACGCAAGCTATGACGACCGAGGCAGGCGGGCGCCAGCGGGCACAAAGAAGGTAGTTTCCTCTTTGGTGCTAAGGAGGCAAGGACAGACATGGGTTCCCAAGGAATCTGGCAAAGGTTTCCATTCCGTTGCAACGAGACAAAGGCCACCGGCGCGGCAGGACGGATGTCATCGCCGAGCCCACCGCTATGTCACGGCCAGAAGCTTTGCAGGCGAAGACCACCTTTCGTCAGGATAAGATGTACTACTTGTCCTCTTTCAAATTGGTCACTGTGGGATCCCTTCCCGCCTACTTTTAGGGGGAAGAGGACCCAGGCGACGATAAATATAGGTTAGCCACCACCGTAGAAGGTATCCGATCCCTGGTCGACTCATTCCCTCACCCCTAGACCTCGTGAGGTTGTTCATCCCTTGTATTAGTTCATCCTCAGCCCCTCGTGAGGCCAATCCACCACAAAGCAGGAGTAGGGTCTTACACCGCAAGCTGGCCCGAACCTAGGTAAACTGCCGTGTTCATCTTCTTGTTTGTTCATGTGCATCGAGCTAGGCCATGGGGCGACGAGCTGGTTTGCTGGATAGGTTGAGTTCTTCTCACACGCCCCAGAGTTCGAACCTTTCTTGGGTCTGCGGAGCCCGAAATCCGACAGTTTCGTCCACCAGCACGGAACATGGGGCTTCCACTGGACGTGGATAGGGAGCTCCGTATTAGAGTCTCCGGGCGTGTACAACCCTATGTCATTCGTACGCGTGACCGACATGGCAGAACTTTGAGGAGGTGTATCTGGGCACTCATGAGCCAGCGCGGGACTCAGGAGGCCCTACCTCAAGGCGGGTTGCACCTGAACTTTTGGCGCGAAACGTGCTTATGAACCTGAGTGATGAGGGCAACCTGCACCGAGTGAACCTCCGGAGGCCATCGCATGAGAAGGCCGAACACCAAGGACCCATAGGAGGTGACATGAATGGGGCCGGCCTGCCAGACATAGCTCGGTCGCTTGAGTTTATCAACGATGCAGGGACGAACCCGACCATAGACGCCGTGCTAAGTCTTCTCACGCAACAACCCGAGGAAGGACATCCGATGCGCGGCTCCCGCGACGGCGAAGCACCGGACTATGGTCAAACGAACCGGGTTGCGCGCCCTAACTCACCCACTCACGATTAGCTCATGTGAGCACAAGGCACCAAGGACCCCGGGAGGTGACATGCATGAGAGCTGGCCCACGAGACAGAGCTCGGTCGCTTGGATTTGGCAATGCTGCAGGGACGAACCCGAGCACAGACGCCATGCCCGCCCTTAACCATGAGGTGGTCGAGGGTGGGGTCGTGAGGGCGCGGCGATATTCATGGCAACAAAGCGCCGGGCATGCAGGTTGGAATATTAAGGAAATTTTATCAAAGGCAAAGCCAGTTCTGATACATGCAAAACGATACAGCTACCGGGGCGGGCCCCGACAGCTTGAGGATAATGTAGCTCGAGGGGGGCCCTCAACTGAACAAACCAAAAAGTCACCTGGCACCAGTGTTGTAGAAGTGTCGAGGTAGCTGATGATGCGTGCTGTGGAGATTGCTCCTCATCAACCGGGCGGCTCCGGAGGCCTGTGAGACCCGCGAGGCCTGGGGGGCTCACGAGGGTCCGGGACCTCCTGAGACGCGACCGACGAGCGCCTGGCCTCGTGAGACGCCATAGCACGCTGCGCCAAGCGCTAGTATGAGGCGCCCATGTTCAGCAGTCTGAAAGACATGTGGACGTAGTTGCAGGGGTAGCCCCCACTCCGGCCAACGCGTGACGGCCAGAGGAGATACTGCGAAGCAGCCCTGTTGACGCTCGGGATGTTGACGCAGACGTGCAGTTCGCCAGCCGCGTCGAGGGCGGCAACTGCACTGGCGGGCCGTGCGGGGCGACGCTCGCCGCGCATGGCTTGCGCCTCCTAAATCTCCTCGATCGCCTTGTTGATGAATTCTCGTGCTCCTCGCTCGTGGGGGCGCGCATCGAAGCACGCCTCCAAGTGGTGCCCGAACACCTCCCTCGTTGCGTCGGTAAGGTCAGAGGCTCTCCGGATGGAAGCCCCCGAGCCCATCCTGAGGGAGGCACCCGTCACGCCTTCCTATGCGGGAGGAAGAGGCACCCCAGCAGCGGGCGCAGAAGCTGAGGCGATGCTAGCGGGGTTCTTGGTCTCCGGTCGTCTCTTGGAGAGGAGCTGCTTCTTCTTCGCGGGGGTTGCCTTGGGAGGCAGGATGCCACCCTCGTCATCAGAGTTCTCGGCCGCCGCGACACGGTAGGCATGCTCAAGAGAACAGACCGCGTCCTTCTCGTCGTAGGTGGTCGTGATGATGCCGTTGCACCCTGGCATCTATAGGATGTTGTAGCCATGGTGGGTTGCCGCCATGAACTTGGCGAGAGCAGGGTACCCGAGGATGGCATTGTATGGGACACCGATGTGGGCGACGTCGAAGTCGATGAGCTTGGTGTGGTAGTTGTCGTGCTTGCCGAAGGTGACAGGGAGACGCACCTACCCCAGGGGGACGGTGGAACCATCGGTTACCCCAGAGAATGGCCTGGTGGGCAGGAGCTGGTCATAGGGCACCTGAAGCATCTCGAAGGTCTCGACAGAGAGCACGTTGAGACCAGCGCCGCCGTTGATGAGGGTCTTGGTGACCTGGACATTACTGATGGTGGGCATGCAGAGCATGGGGAGCACGCCAGTAGTGGCCGCACAATTGAGGTAATCCTTGGAGTCGAAGGTGATGGTGTACTGTGACCACCTGAGGGGGCGCGCGACATCAAGCCTCGGGAGGGCCGTGTTCACCTCACAGGAGAACTGCTTGAAGATGTGGTTAGAGGCAAGTGCCTGGGCACCGCCAGGGATGCAGGCAATCGCGCGAGGTTCTTGAAAGCCCCCAGCCCCATCTTCTTGATGGTTGTCATCGTTTCTTCTTGGTGGTGGTTGCAGCGGAGGGAGGCCGGCGTTGCCCTGAGGACAGGCCTCAAGAAGCCGATCACGCCAGGGGCCATCGCGAGGCTGATCACAGCAGCGATCCTCACGGGACTGGTCGCGCCAGTCCTGACGAGGGTTGCGGTTGTCCTAGCGGCCTCCATCGCGGCCTCCTCCACGGCCGTAGCCGTGGTTGGGGCAGCGGCCCAGGCGCTCGTCCCAGATCGCCCTGAGCCTCTGGCAGTCATTGGTGTTGTGGGTGTAAACATTGTGGAAGACGCAGAAAGGGCAGTTATCCTTGGCTGGGTCATCGCGGTCGCGGCCATGCTTCAACTCAGGCTCCGCTGCCAGCATGGTGGGGCCCTTGCGCTTTGCCTCGTTGGCCTTGGCCTTCTTTTCCTCGGGATCGATGTCAGGGAGCTTGAGAAGGGAGAGGCGGCCTTCTTCTGCTCTAGGCCACCTGTCCGCCAGGTTGAATATCTCCAGCGCCGTGCAGAGGTCATCATGGATGGCGAGCTCCTCGCTCATCTTGACGTCCGTGATGCCCTCGATGAACACCGAGATGATGGCTTCGTCCGAGGCATTCGGGATCTTGAGGCGAATGCTGGTGAAGCATTGAATGTACTTGCGGAGGGTTTCGCCCGGCTGCTGCTTCACGCGCCGCAGGTCATTGACAGTGAGAGCACGGTCATGGGTGCCCTGGAAGTTGGCGATGAAACGCTCGCGAAGCTCATCCCAAGAGGAGATCGACCCCTCAAGGAGGTGCAAGAGCCAGGAACGTGCGCCATCCTTGAGAGCCATGGGGAACCAGTTCGCCATGACCTTTTCGTCGCCATTCGCCGCCTCGATGCTCAGCGACTAGAGCTAGAGGAACTCTACAGGATCTGGGGTGCCATCATAGCGCGGGGGAAAGTCTGGCTTGAACTTGCCAGGCCAAACGACACGGAGCAGCTCTGGCGTGAAGGCGCGGCAACCTGCCGCGCTTACGGGTGCAACCCGTGTGAGGGGAGCATGATCCTGATGCCCATGCGCCACAGCCCCCAGAGCTGCCTGGTCTTGGTGCTGTCGTGGCGGTGCGGGGAGCGCACGCGTGTTGTACTGTGGCTGTTGCACCACCTGGCAGTTGGCTTCGTCTCTCGCTGGCGCAGGTGCCTCGCGCGGACACACATCGTGCCTGGGCTCGATGTCTCACCGCGCACAGGAGGAGGCGGAGGAGCGCCATGAGCTATGTCGCCCGCACGGGAGTACGGGGGACCGAGCGAGTGGGACGGCGGCGGGGCCTCGCCGACGGTGTTGACGAGCTCGGTGATGTGGCCCAGCCAGGCGTCGTAGCCCTCATCAGTGGGGCGATAACGCAGCCACTCGCACGCCATGAGCAACGCAGCCTGCGTGTTTGCCAGCCTGCGACGAGCGTGGGAAGACAACGCCGTGATGGGGGTGAGGGAAGGAGTGGCGGTGCGGCCATCACGCTGCATCGAGGGTGGCAGCGAAGAATCCTACCTCTCATGAGCAGCAGGGTCGGTGGCAGCTTTAGCTGCAGGAGAAGCGAAGCGGCATGGAACACCGCAGCCCACGGGTGCTGTCTGGGCGATGCGAGCGGCCCGACGCTCGGCGCGAACTCGGCAGGCGTCGGCCATGGAGGCGACGAAGCAGAGACGAAGCGAAGCGAATGAGAGTTTCGAGACGCCCCTACCTGGCGTGCCAAATGTCGGAATCGGGGCTCCGCGCACCCAATAAGGTTCGAACTCTGGGGCGTGTGCGAAGATCTAACCTAGCCGCAGCCTCCAGCTCATCACTCCATGGCTTGGCCTCGTCGAGTTCGTGCAAACGGGGAAAGGAAGAACACAACAGTTTACCCAGGTTCGGGCCACCTTGCGGTGTAAGACCCTACTCTTGTTTTGTGGTGGATTGACCTCACGAGGAGGTTGAGGATGAACTAGTAAAGTGGGTGAGCTACCTCGCGAGGGCTCGGTGGGTGAGGATGGTTCTCTCTAGAGGACCAGAATCGGATCCCCCTCTATGGTGGAGGCTAGCCTATATTTATACTAGGCCTTGGTCCTCTGCCCTCATAGCTTAGGCGGGAAGGGATTCCACAATGGCCAATTTGAAAGGGAATAGGAGGTACATCTTATCCTGACGAAAGGTGGTCTTCTCCTGCAAAGCTTCTAGTCATGATGCAGTGGTGGGCTCGGTGATGGTATCCGTCCTGCCGAGCTTGTCGTCTTGGTCTTGTTGCACCAGAATGGAAAACTTTGGGGGATCCCTCGGGAACCCATGCTGGTCCTTGCCTCCTTAGCACCAAAGTGGAAACTGTCTTCCTCTGTGCCCGCTGGCGCCCGCCTGGACTTGGTCGTCATGGCTCACGTCACTGCGAGCCTCATGAGGCGGAGTACATGCATAGAAATCTCCACTCCTCGGGAGGCAGTCTCGGAGAGCTGCCCCTCGGGAGGTCTTGGTGTCATTCGCCTCGCGAGGCCCGGGGGCCCACACGAGGGTCTTGCTCGCGGAGTCTTATAGCTGGGCCATACCGGGCCGTCGGCGGTGCCATGCGCTGGGCCGTAGGCAGGCAAGTCTGGTTACCCTCGATCCCAGAACACCGGCAATGATTAGATTGCTCGGCGAAGAGAGAAGCTTTGTCTAACACCAGCTAGTTATGAGATTCTTTCAGTGACTTGAGTTCTTGATTCCTGTTAAGGAGTTCATCTAATAAACTCTCGTAGTCAACTGTAAGGGAATCATATCGATTGATATGATCATCAAAAGTTGAGGAAAAAGCATCTTGCTCTTCGATCAACTTTTGATTCTTCTCCATCTCTTCGACCATCAATCCTTCGGTTTTCCTAAGATTTCTCTCCAGCATTTCAAGTTCATCTTGTTGAGATTTAGCCATCTTAACTGGTTTAGCATAGGCAATGTATTTAGGAGAATATCCATTCATGGATTTTTGGTGTTTTGCTGATACCTGATCCTTAAATGATTTTGCCATGAGACAGAATGCAATTGGTTCATCATCACTTGAAACATCATCATCATTATCTGAATCAAATGGGTCTTCTGATGATTCATAGGCAATGAAGGCATTACTCCTTCCTATTCTTCTTTGAAATTCTTCATTGTCAGATTTAGAGTCTGTTGCCTCATCTTTAGAGTCAAGGGTTATATCAGCACATGCTCTATTCAGCTGTGATATTCTCTTCATATTTGATTTGATGACTGCTCTTGCTTTTATGTCAGCGACTGGTCTCGTCGAAGAAGATGAGGATGGTTCATATTTCTTCGAGAGCTTGGTATGACGATCCATTTGTGTGAATCCACTGCAATGAAGGCATTTCCATCTGTTCCTAGGTTTTCCTTCCCAGCATGGACAGTCTGCAATGAGATGACTGAGTTGTTTGCACTTGAAGCACTTCATTTCTTTCAGAGGCAATCTTCTTCTTGATGATTCAGGCACGTCAAACTCGTCATCATTTGTGAGGCAGAGATATTGCCTTTTGAGATCACTTAGCCTTTGTGTGAGCATTTCAAGTTCCCTTGTGATAGTGTGTGGATTTTCAATGTCTTCTTCTTCTTCTTGTTCGCTACTATAGTGAGAAAGGATTTCTCCTTCACTTTCTAAAGAAGACTCTTGATCTACATTTTCAAGCTGCATCTTTTCTTCATGAATTGATAACAGCGTCATGACCTCTACATAGTGAAGTTCTTCATAGTCTGGTCTTTTCTTGATTTTTGCTATGATGGAATTGAAGGATGGATCAAGAGCGTTCAGCAGCTTGCCAACAACATCTCTATCGGTGATATCAGTCACTCCTCATTGATGAAGTCTTTCGACAATGTTTGTCAATCGATCAGTCAGTTCCATAGCACTCTCCTTTTGCAGACTTCTAAAACCAGCAAACATGAATTCCTCGTCAACATTTTTAATGGCATCCTAGAGTTCCTTTGCAGTGTCAAGCTTTCAGAACCAAATAAAAACGTTCTTAGAGATACTTTCACAGATAATGGATTTTGCTTGAGCTTCCAACTGCAGTTTTGCTTTATCATCAGTGTTGGGATTGATCGGCTGCTGAATAGTGTATCCATCTTCCACAATCTGCCATAGATCATAGTTGATAGCTTGAATTCTGATTCTCATTCGTTCCTTCCAGTACAGATAGTCATTTCCATCGAAGATGGGAAATCTCTCAGAGTGCGAGGATCTACCTGCATACGACATACTCAAAACTCCAAGGACGTTAGACCTTTAATAAACAGAGATAGGGAGTACCTGCTCTGATACCAATTGTTAGGACCGAGAGTATATCGACCATAGGGGGGTGAATGGGAGATTCAAAATTTCTTTCAAAAGTATTGAAACTAATCCCAATCATAGCAGTAGAATAAAGTAACGAAGGAAATGAACTGAATCAATCTTCTTCCTCAGAAGGATATTCCTCGATGAAAGATGTGATAACAATATTAGCATGGGAAATGACAGGTTTAACTACGATGAGAGTAATGCAACATGCAAACAGATGCAGTAGAATGAGATACAACATGATGCGGATGGTGAAGTATACGTAGGAATGTATACAGAGGAGAATTGAGAAAAGCTAAACAGGATGATGAAAATGCAATGAAATGAGATACGATGATAAACTCGAGTGAACAACACAAATACAGATATGATAGAAAAACTACTATGAGTGATAACGATCTGATAATCTATCGACACAGGGCACGAATGAAAACTGCTGAAGGAATTTGCAGTATAGTAGAATGAACTAGTGGTGCTCGATGGCGACTGTGAGATTTGGTAGACTAGTTCACCCTTCTTCCAAAGGGCTACGTCTGGTTGGAGGGGCTGTGACTTAACACGGAAGATGAACTCTCTTCACCCTATTCTCCTTCAACTCAAAGCTGATCAGACATCAGTTTATTTCACTCGTGGTAGATCCTTGTCGGTGATCTCCAAACCTTCAGTCGACCTTCGTGAACCACAATTACTCTTGGTTGCTGAAGATCTAGCTCGGTGAAGACAATAAGTCTTCAACACTCGAGCGGAAACCTATCTGTCTAGAGAGTGCGCAGCTCTCAAGAGTAATAGGAATAAGAACTCTGACTCAGAACTAGTGTGATGCTAAACCACTGTCTAAGTTTGGGCTCTTGATTTTCTCTAAGTGGATCTTAAACTCAAATCACCCGGAGAGGGGTTGCTCAAATAAATCTTCTATGAAAGCTCAAGCGGAGCACCAACGGACAAAGTTGGACCGGGGTGGCTATTTATAGCCGCAACCTTCCCTGATGGGAAAAGACCAAGTTGGACATCGAGAGCAGCCAATGGCCGAATGACATGAGTCCAACGGTCGGATTTGAGCACAACAGTAACATTACTTGCGGAGCAAGTAATGCTAACTCCTCGGTCTGAGAGAAATCTCTCACAGTGAAGAAGATCTCAGTCTCTTGCTGGCAAGTATTTGCTTGGAACACCAAGAGATTTCTCTCGCAACTTCCATTGGTTTGGGCTAAGCATCACAGCGGATCTAAGCTTCGAGAACCTATACCCCTCTTAATAGTACGGAGGTCCTACGACTCAAATAAATGAAGGAAGAACAATGAAATGAATACTACGTCTTCACTTTGTCTTTGACTTCCATTCGTTGCAGTCAATTTCTTCGGACGATCATACCGAACCATATGCTTAGCTTCAGCAGTAAACCTTCGAGGGGTTAATTCCTTCACATCAAACATCTCGTCTATATAACTTCATCTGATTTGGCTCGATCTTCTCTGCAACACAGATATACTTTGGTGAAGTTCCTCAAACTTAGCACCGGAGACAACAATCTCTTCGGTTCTGTATGGACTATTTCTCTCTGTATGCACTAGCAAACAAATCAGTCTATACCTGTCTCTGTCAACAATCTCCAAAACACAAAGTAGGCAGATATTGCACTAACAAGTTTCCTTATGGACCCTGCTACCACGGGAGGGTAGGACAAAAGATGTCATGCAAGTTCTTATTATAAGCAGGTATGACTACATAAGGAATACATGGCTACATTACATTGATGAATTGGAGCTAGTTTTGTGTCACCCTATGTTACAGCTATTACATGATGAGTGTTAGTCAACATAGTCACCGATCCAATGCCTACGAGCTTTTCACATATTGATCTTTGCTAAGTTACTATTGTTGCTGTTACTGTCACAATTGCTACAAAACTACTGCTACTACTGTTACTGTTAGTCTTGCACTATTACCACTGCTATCAAATTATCATACTACTGTGCTACTAATCACTCTGCTGCAGATATGTAGTCTCCAGGTGTGGTTGAATTGACAACTCAGCTGCTAATACTTGCAAATATTCTTTGGCTCCCCTTGTGTCGAATCAATAAATTTGGGTTGAATACTCTAGCCTCAAAAACTGTTGTGATCCCCTATACTTGTGGGTCATCACCTTGTCATGCTCCATCTTCTTAACACAAAATATAAATCATGTACAACCCCGGCGCCAGCCAAGCAATTGGTTAATACTTTTTAACGCGCTTTAGATTTTTCAACCCCCACACAATAAATGAGCGCAAGCCATGGACATGGCACTATGGGTGGAATAGAATGTGGTGCTAGAGATTAATGAGGGGGAGATAAAAAAGGAAGATAGTCTCACATCAACGCGGATAATCAACGGGCTATGGAGATGCCCATCAATTGATATCAGTGAAAGGAGTAGGGATTGCCATGCAACAGATGCACTAAGAGCTATAAGTGTATGAAAGCTCAAACTGAAAACTAAGTGGGTGTGCATCCAACTTTCTTGCACATGAAGACCTCGAGCATTTCAGGAAACCCGTCATCGAAATATACAAGCCAAGTTCTATAATGAAAAATTCCCACTAGTATATGAAAGTGACAACATAGGAGACTCCCTATATGAAAATCATGGTGCTAATTTGGAGCACAAGTGTGGAAAATGATAGTAACATTGCCCCTTCTCTCTTTTTCTCTCATTTTTTTCTTTTTTTGTTGGGCTCTTGTCGGCCTCTCTTTTTTCTTTGTCTCTTTTTTTCCCTCACTGGGACAATGCTCTAGTAATGATGATCATCAGACTTCTATTTACTTACAACTCGATAAAACTGAAACATATGAATCTATATGAATGCCTCTCGCATTGTACCAAGATGTGCAATGATGCTAGAGTAACACATATGATTATGGTGAACGGTGGCTAAGACACAAATACTATGTCATCTATATGATCATGCAAAGCAATATGACAATGTTTATATGTGTCATAATAAATGGAACGGTGGAAGTTGCATGGCAATATATCTCGAAATTGCTATGGAAATGCCATGATAGGTAGGTATGGTGGCTGTTTTGAGGATGATATAAGGAGGCTTATGTGTGATAGAGCGTATCATATCATGGGGTTTGGATGCACCGGCGAAGTTTGCACCGACTCCCGAGGTGAGAAAGGGCAATGCATGGTACCAAAGAGGCTAGCAAATTGCAGAAAGGTGAGAGTGCGTATAATCCATGGACTCACATTAGTCATAAAGAACTTGCATACTTATTTCCGAAGTCTATTAGCCACTGGTACAGGGAGCTGCTATACAAACGGGTTTTAACACCTTTTCACGATGGCATTTTAAACCGTCGCCTAGTGAGTGTGTGCGATAGGGGAGTCCTTCCCACATGACCCAAAAAACCTCAGGGATAGGTAGCCATGATGTAGACGCCTTGCGAAATGTAATCATATGCGATGCAGCACACATCAAATTCTGTCACACGTGTGGGATTGGTGATTAAATGTTTCTAATGACGCAGTGAAACCAAATGGTGTTTCATACTGAACCATTTGGGAAACAGTATCTAAGGCACACGGGCCAACATATGAACTGTGTGCGATATTTGCCCCATCACACACGAGTTTTCTGCGGAACTTGTCTGCCATGCATGACTCCATCGCACACGTTTCCGAACAATTACTGTGTGCGATAATGTTCTATCACAAACGGTTCAAGAGCCCCTTCGCACACATACAAGTGCTGTAGATCATTTGTGATTTGTTGTGTATCACTGACGGTTCGGTATGAGTGACGTGTAATTTTTGTTTGGGATCCCACACGTTTCCTGAAAAATTTATGAGTGGGATTCTATTTTACATTGGGCATGGTTTACTCTGAGCTCTCGTGTGCGATAATGTGTTATCGCAAATGGTTCCGGGGCCCCTACGCACATGTAGCAGTGCTGCAAATCTTCTGCAATCTATTGTGTATCACCGACGGTTCCGCTACAATTGACGTATGCTTTCCGATGTGGATCGCACATAGTCATTTAGTTGAACCGTGTGTGCAGCAATTGCCAGGTTAAAGCAAAAATATCCCATTTGAATCGGCATGCAAAAAGCAAATTTGCCACAATATGCAATTGAATAAATAGTGTCCACGGGAAGAACATTCATTAGGTTTCGCAACAATTGCAATTGAACAAATGGTAGCTAAATTCCAATGATTTGTCGACATATATATATATATATGCATTACATAATTAATCATAGTGTACGAAATATGAAGACCTCATCACATGGAAAAGAATGGATCCATGCGTATATGTTTAGCAGTTATCTCTTACTCAATGTTTCAGGAGAAGGCATGCTGAAATCTTGATTATCACCAGTGGGATTGATGTAGTGATTCATGAAGAAGTTGCTAAGAAATCTCCGAACCATCAGCAATTCACCAGCGGGGAGCGGTTCACGGGTCCTCGGTTCTAAGATGAGCTGCAGTATTTTTAAGATCAGAATGTGCCATATGAGTAGAGTAGAAGATATTAATTAAGATAGACTTACTTATACTAATACACGAGCATCTTCACAACTATCAACAGATTTACAGGTGGAGTTTATGTGTCTGCAAATATAGTATCCACAAAGGTTGGTCCCTGTTTGTTGCTGAGGACACTAATTTTTTTTGTACAGAATTAGTCATGTATTTGTCGTGTTAGGAACAACCTAACCTGTGTTAGATGTATTTTTTTCTTTGGACAGAAATAGAAAGAGATTTATTTAGAAGCTTGAACATTTGACTAGCATAAGAAAAGGTATCTGTAGACTATTGGATACATTTTCCGAAAATAACAGATTTTGGTGTGTTACCGGAGAAATGATCTCGTGCTGCAGAGGTAGTTCCCTCTTGAACAAGTTCCCTGGTTTAGTTTTCCACAATGCGAACACACTACAAATGAAGATGAATTTTCACAACATCAATTCTTGAACTAGATATGAATGCAAATTAATTTCAACATCATAGAATTCAATACCTATCCATGAATTGCTGAAGATGCGTTAGATCCTGAGCCTTTATTGACTCTCTGAGAGAATCCGTGTAGTAAACTATGTTCTTGTTTGGAGTAATGAATACCAAGATCTAGTGGTTGCTACATATTAAGAAAACAAAGAACTTATGAATTATGTCGAAATCTGAAAGACAATCAGTGTATGCGTGGTTGTTTATTTGACTTACCGTTCATGATATGGCCAGAAAAATGATTTTGCATGGGATGTGTTTTCTAAGATACGGGCGACCGTGTTAATGGCCCACTCCCATTCATCCTTACCATGTAATGTTGTGCCATTTGGTAATGCAGGATCTATGAAATACACACTCTCCCCTCTCCCTTTTTCTTCTCTGCACGGTCAATCCCCTAAGAGGAATAAAATGCAGTTAGCTATTTATCATTTACAGCCTTGTATGTAGACGTTGATCAGGGTTTGTTAAGTACTTACAAAATCAGGCATCTAACAAGAGTGGCATCGAGCGCGTTGAAGTTGAATCGGAGATGTAAGTCCTCAAAATCCACACTGATGGAACCAGGATCATGTCGGAAATGATCTCTGTTGTAGTAGACTAGCAGAACATGATGACCTGCTAACATTAGATCCATGCAATATTTTTGTAACTTGCGGCAATTGGAACTGCACTCATCAAAGTATTCGCCAACAAGAAATGGTTGGCCATGGACGTAATTGCGTGCTTCAAGTACGTCTGTTTTATTTTTAGCAAGCACCAATTCTATTTGTGCATCATTCATTCCGTCAGAAATAATATTACTCTCCCATTCGAACAACTTGCTGTTAATTTGGTTCTCGGCGATGAGTGCCTTGAGTAAGAGGTAATCGTTCTCATCCCTCTTCACTCTCGTGGGGCGCTTCCTCATGGGTCCAGCCCTTTTGCCCGCTTCCTTCTTGGTACTTGAAGCACTTCTGGTCCAAGGTCTGGATGGCTGAAAGTCGGACTGCCGAGCAGACGGTAAAGCTTCGATGGACTGCTTAGTAGATGGTTTAGTTACGCTGGACTGCTTACCTAGCGGTGCTACTGTGACGGACTGCTGGGCTATAGGAGCAGAGGCATCGGACTCCTGACCATGCGTTGAAGTTATGTCGGGTTTCTGCACAGGTTGTGTCAACTTGTCGGTGTGCGGAGGAGGTCGTGCCAACGCATTGGTTTGCTGAGCAGGTAGTGCTGACGCATTGGTATGCTGATCACATGGCTGCAGACCAACGGACTGATGAGCAGTTGGTTCTGGACATACAGACTACTTAATAGGCGGTTTTGAAGCATCAGACTGTTTACCAGTCCGTTCCACCAGGTTGATTTGCTGAGCATGTGGTGCAGCTGACTCTCCCCACGCTGCTTCAGCGGCCGCCATCTGAACTGGTGGTGCGTCTTCAGCAGTTGTAGGCCTTGCCACTGGCCGCTCTGGGGTGGACGATGACATGTCCTATACGACACAAAGTCGGGCGGGTTGATCACAGGTTGATGCATTAGGCGTTGGATTAGGAGTATTAGGTTCCTTGGGGGAAGCACGCGAGATCTGCTATGGCAAGGAGAGCGTCACTGGTTGAGGGGCGACATTGGTTGCTCTTGGCGGGGCTTCAGGGGTCTCATCCGTGAAATCTATTTACTTTCGTGGCCACTAGTTGTGATGTAGCAGTGTTTCTCCCAAGGTCCTCTGCTCATCAAAGTCCCCTAGGACATTTTCAGGGCAAATTCATTGAATCCAGGCTTTACTTCAGTCACGTAGCACTTCACACAGCCTGGATTCAATGGTGAGGGAGTCCTGGACTAGGGGGTCCTCGGGCTGCCAGCTATCTCTCATGGACCAGACAGTTGGGCCGCCGTATATCCGGACCGAAGACCTTCTTTGTGCCTTGGCATACACCCCAAGTCAAGATGTAAGATTCAGCGTTCCTGTTTCCCTGATGGAACTGACTATCTGTTACCCTAGTACCCTCAGTATCTATATAAGCCGGAGGGTTTAGTCCGTAGAGGCTAAGAGAACAATCGCCATCCTACTAGTTTAGGGTTTAGTTCATCTGATCTCGTGGTAGATCAACTTTGTAATCCCCATATAAACAAGCAATATAATCAAGCAAGATGTAGGGTATTACCTCTTAGAGACGGCCCGAACCTGGGTAAATATCGTGTCCCACGTCCCCTATTCCCCATCAATCCAAGATCCACAGTTCGGGACCCCCTACCCGAGATTCGCCGGTTTTGACACCGACATTGGTGCTTTCATTGAGAGTTCCGCTGTCGGATCGCCAACGGATCGATGGCCCACCTGATCATTAGAGACGGCATCAACACCAGAGATGTCTTCGTCGCCGGTCAACTTTTCGCGTTCGGCAGCATTGTTCTGCATGCCAATTCGGCCGGTCATCTCAACCAGGTCGACAACTTCGCCCCTGAGCATCACACCAGGTTCGGCAACCTGCAATACATCGCCAATGCTCAAGGCGGTCTGATCTTCACCGACTTCTTGGCCTTGTCCGAGACGCCCGATAATCCCAGGGCCTCGCCTCCCGGATCCCCTGTTGGTCTGATCATCGGATCGGCCGTCGACACGCACCTGCATTCGATCCCGGAAGCGAACCGAAGACCCGGAGGTAACTCTGGCCGGACACACCCTCCTCGCCTTGGGTCAGGCTACGAACCTTGATGCCTGCTCAGCATTCGAAGACCAGGAGACGGTCCCGGCCGGACTCTCGCCCCTCGACACTGGGCTAGTTTCAAGCCCTAGCGATTGTTCTGCATCCGGAGACCAAGAGTTAATCTAGGCCGGATTCACTCCTATCCATACCAGCACGCCGGAGGACTACCCCGAAGGGATCCTACACACCAACCCAACCAGCCTCGCCTTGATCAACGAGGCGTGATACGTCTCCAACGTATCTATAATTTTTTATTGTTCCATTATGTTATATTATCATTCTTGGATGTTTTATAATCATTTTATAGCAACTTTATATCATTTTATGGGACTAACCTATTGAGATAGTGCCTAGTGCTAGTTATTGTTTTTTGCTTGTTTTTTACTTTGCAGAATATCAGTACCAAACGGAGTCCAAATGCAGTCAAACTTTTTGGAGATTTTTTTTACCAGAAGACACCTTGGGGGCCAAGAAAGCACCTGGGAGGAGGCCCGTGGGGCCCATGCTACACCAGGGTGCGCCAGACGCCCCTGGCGCGCCCTGATGTATCGTGGGGCCCACGGAGATCTCCTGCACTGCCTCTTCTCCCTATAAATTCCCAAATATTCCAGAAACCCCAAGAGAGCAGACGAAACACAATTCCAGCCGCCGGAAGTTCCGGAACCATGACATCCAATCTAACACGATCACGAAGGGGTTCATCATCTGCATCGGTGCCTCTCCGATGATGCGTGAGTAGTCCACCATAGACCTAAGGGTCTGTAGGCAGTAGCTAGATGGCTTCTTCTCTCTTTTTGATTCTCAATACAATGGTCTCTTGGAGATCTATCTGATGTAAACCTTTTTGCGGTGTGTTTGTTGGAATCCGATGAACTTTGAGTTTATGATCAGATCTATATCCATGAATATTATTTGAATTTATTTGACCCCTTATATGCATGATTATTTATAGCCTCGTATTTCTTCTTCGATTCTTTGGTTTAGTTAGGCCAACTAGATCAATTTTTCTTGCCATGGGAAGAGGTGCTTTGTGATGGGTTCGATCTTATGGTGTCCTCACCCAGTGACCGAAGGGGTAGCGAGGCACGTATGTATCGTTGCTATTAAGGATAACAAGATGGGGTCTATCCCTACATGAATAGATCTTGTCTACATCATGCCATCTTTCTTATTGCATTACTTCGTTTCTCCATGAACTTAACACACTAGATGGATGCTGGATAGCGGTCGATGTGTGGAGTAATAGTAGTAGATGCAGTCAGGAGTCGGTCTACTAATCTTGGACGTGATGCCTATATATTGATCATTGCCTTGCATATCATCATAATTATTCGATCTTGTATCAATTGCCCAACAGTAATTTGTTTACCCACCGTATGCTATTTTCTCGAGAGAAGCCACTAGTGAAATCTATGGCCCCCGGGTCTATCTTTTATCATATTGCTTTCCGATCTATTTTTCATCGCATTAGTTTTTAGATCTATTATTCCAAAAACCTAAAAATACTTTGTCGCACTTTTTATTTGCATCTTTTATTTTGCGTTTTATTAAGATCTATTTATCCAAACACATACAAACCAATCTACCTTTTCACTGAGGAGGGATTGACAACACCGCTTACACGTTGGATTGCGAGGATTTGTTCTTTGTGTGCAGGTACCATTTACATAGTGTTGCTTGGTTCTCCTACTGGATTGATACCTTGGTTTCATTACTGAGGGAAATACCTACCGTAGTTGTACTGCATCATCCCTTCCTCTTTGGGGAAATACCGACGCAGTTTCAAGCCGCATCAAAAGGAATTTCTAGCGCCGTTGCCGGGGAGACATCAACAACATCTATCAGGTTCCTAATCAAAAATCTCATCTCCTTGCAATTTAAATTATTTGCCATTTGCCTCTCGTTTTCATCTCGCCCACTTCACAAAAATTTGCCGTTTTATTCGCCTACTTTTTCGTTCGCCTTTTTCTCGTCAGATCTCTTGCTTGACTACTTTGTTGCTATGGCTAGTTCTTCCTCTATTGCGTGTACCCCTGAGAATGAGGTTTTTAATTTTAAACAAAGGGGAGGGGATAATCTAAAAGATGCTTGGTATAGAATTTGCAATGCTCATAATAGATCTATTCGTAAGCAATCTACCGTTGTTCTTCTTCGTAGTTTTTATGTGGGTCTTACCAGTTGGTATAGATTCATCCTTGATATGCTTACCGGTGGGAATTTCTTGATGTGTCCATCTTTGGATGCTTTTAATGCTATGGGAGATCTAGCGGGTGCACCACCTCTCACTATCAATGAAACTGTTTTAACACTTGAGCATGTTATGCAAAGGCTTGATGCTATTGAAAAGAAAATGCTCGCCGAAGAACATATTGAAAACTTAGATAAAAGAATATATAATCTTGCTAATAAAATTGGGTCAAAAGCAGGAGATGTTTTTAAGTTACTAAGGGAAAAGGAAACCGTAGTTAACGAAAGAATAGAAGAAAGTCCTTCTCGGATTGATAAGTTGGAAGAAATTTTTAGTAACTTAAGCACGGCCTTTTCTTCTATTAAAACTATTGAAAAAACTCCCGTCAAAATTTGAAAGTCTACACAAATTACTAATAACAAGGGTGTCACTTCTAATAGCAACAAGGAGGATCTTAAAATGATTAGTATTCATCCCAATTTTGTTGTAGTGATAAAAGACCCTACTTGCAAGAATGAATTCTTCAATCTTATTCCTAGGAGTATTATTATTGAAAATATGTATGCTAAATCCTTGAAGAATTCTAGGTGCTTGATTGAGGAGTTGAAAACTAAAGATGACAATACTTGAATCTATGCATTATTCCTAGCTAGGGGCATAAAACGATAGCGCTTGTTGGGAGGCAATCCAATGAATAAAATTTATTTTTTTCTTTTTCTTTCTGTTCTTGAGTGTTTGCATAATTATGCCTCTTTTATGATTGTGTTTTCTATGTTTTAATAAGTATTTGTGCCAAATAAAGCCTTTGGGATAGCTTTGGGTGATAGTTGATTTGATCCAGTTGAAAAGTAGAAACTTTTGCGTCCAGTAACAGAATTATTTAAATTCACAGAAGCGACCAAAAATTCTGAATTGTTTACACAATATTAATATACAAATTTCCTATGTTTTCTTATTTTTCCAAAAAAATTGGAGTTACAAAAGTATGAGAACAATTCGCATCTTTAGAGACTGTTCTATTTTTGACAGATTCTGTTTCTTTGCATTATGTGCTTATTTTGATGAATCTATGCATTGTTCCGGGGGTATAAGCCATGGTAAAGTTAGAATACAGTATATATAATGTAATAACAAAATTTTAATGGGTTTGCAACAATACTTAAAGTAAAGATTGGTTTTCTTATACTAACGGATCTCATGAAGGTTTTGTTAAGTTTTGTGTGATTGAAGTTTTCATGTTTTGGGTGAGATCACGATGGATGAAGGAATAAGGAGTGTAAAGAGCCTAAGCTTGGGGATTCCCCATGTCACCCCAAGTTAATATTCAAGGAGAACCAAGCAACTAAGCTTGGGGATGCCCCGAAAGGCATCCCCTCTTTCTTCTAACGACCATCGATATTTTACTTGGAACTATATTTTTATTCGTCACATATCATGAGTTTTGCTTGGAGCGTCTTGTATTATATGAGTCTTTGCTTGATTTTCTTTTTAGTTTGTCACAAGTATCCTTGCTGGACACATCTATTTGAGAGAGCCAAAATTATGATATGATTTGTTAGAATTGCTCTATATGCTTCACTTACATTTTTTGAGCTATGGAATTGCTCTAGTGCTTCACTTATATCTTTTTGAGCACGGTGTGATTTAATATTTTTGAAGAAATACTCTCATTCTTCACTTAGATGAGAGTTAGTAAATTTTTGAATAAATTCTCTCATGCTTCACTTATATTATTTTGAGAGATGAAATTTTTATGCTCATGTTCTTCACTTAAATTTATTTGAGCTTGTCAAAAGCAATTGCAACTTATGAAATTAGTCCCAAAGTGATAGATATTCAAGAGGGATATAAAAAAAACTTTCATGAAGATCATTGGAAAAAATAAACTTGATTCTTTGTAATAGTTTTGAGATATGATGATAGTAATATATGTGTCATGTTGGTGAGTAATTATGTTTTAGGAAGAATATTGGTGTTAAGGTATGTGATTCCCTATGCAAGCACGAAAGTCAATAGTTATGCAATGAAATTACATTTTACTTGTGGTGCCTTATTCGGTGTTAGTTATGCTCAATGCTCGCTTATGTGAATTTTCGTTTCTTGGTTGGTTGCTTCTCAATCTTTTTGCTAGCCTCCACTTGTACTAAGTAGAAATACTACTTGTGCATCCAAAATCTTAAACCCAGTTTTACCATATGAGTTCACCATACCTACCTATATGCAGTATTTCCATGCCGTTCTAAGCAAATTTGTATGTGCCAACTCTAATTTTCAAAATGAATTTCCTTTTTGTGTGCCCATACTGCTCATGAAGCGGCAGGGGGTGGTCAATATTTTCCATGCTAGATGTGTTATTCTCAAGATGAGTGTTTATTTTCTTGTCATTGCACAAGAGTATGGTGGTAATAGGGATGTTCGGTCCTGAAATGAAAAAGAAATTTACTTTATGTTGTCAAATAATAAATTCCTTGGAAAGTGTTGGTATCGACGGTACCCGTTGACACAGCTAGCCGTGGAGTGTGAAAGTATGGTGAAAAAAGGAATAAACTTTATTTTATGTTTGGGAACCGCCTATGATATACCTAGCATGGAAAGTGTTGGGAATTACTCGGTCATTTTTGTTGACGGGAAAAGCATGCCTCTCAATTTTTTTTATCTCTCAATTTAAGCTTTGAGCTCTGGCACCTCTAAAATCCAAACTTCCCTCTGCGAAGGGCCTATCTATTTACTTTATGCAATTTTTATTTTTATTTGAGTCTCCATCTTCTCCTATAAAGCACCAACTAGGGAGCACTATGATCATACTTGAGCATTGGATGTAGCTAATATTCGAGTGTGTTTCATGAATGGATCAATGATTGAGCATGATGGGCTAGGGTTAACATTCTTTAGTGTTGATTTTTTGAAAGACATGGTTGCTTATTGATATGCTTGAGTATTGAAGTTATCATGTCAAATATAGACTATTCCTTTGAACCATCTAAAAGTCCAAATGTCCATGCTACAAAATAAAAAGAATATGTAATGAACATGTTAGGCAGCATTCCACATCAAAAAATTTGTTTTTATCATTTACCTACTCGAGGACGAGCAGGAATTAAGCTTGGGGATGCTGATATGTCTCCAACGCATCTATAATTTTTTATTGTTCCATGATGTTATATTATCATTCTTGGAAGTTTTACAGTCATTTTTAGCAACTTTATATCAATTTTTGGGACTAACCTATTAACATAGTGCCCAATGCCAGTTGCTATTTTTGCTTGTTTTTTACTTCGCAGAATATCAGTACCAAACGGAGTCCAAACGCAATGAAACTTTTTGGAAAAAAAATTTGACCAGAAGACACCTTGGGGGCCAAGAAAGCACCTAGGAGGAGGCCCTGGCGCGCCCTGATGTATCATGGGGCCCACAGAGGTCTCCTGCACCGCCTCTTCGCCCTATAAATTCCCAAATATCTCAGAAACCCTAGGAGAGCAGAAGAAACACAATTCCAGCAGCCACAAGTTCCAGAACCATGAGATCCAATCTAACACCATCATGGAGGGGTTCATCATCCTCATTGGTGCCTCTCCGATGATGCGTGAGTAGTCCACCATAGACCTAAGGGTCCGTAGGCAGTAGCTAGATGGCTTATTCTCTCCTTTTGCTTCTCAATACAATGGTCTCTTGGAGATCTATTTGATGTAAACCTTTTTGCGGTGTGTTTGATGGGATCCAATGAACTTTGAGTCTATGATCAGATCTATATACATGAATATTATTTGAGTTTCTTTGATCCCTTATATGGATGATTATTTATAGCCTCGTATTTCTTCTTTGAATCTTTGGTTTAGTTAGGCCAACCAGATCGATTTTTCTTGCCATGGGAAGAGGTGCTTTGTGATGGGTTCGATCTTACGGTATCCTCACCCAGTGAAAGAAAGGGTAGCGAGGCACGTATGTATCGTTGCTATTAAGGATTATAAGATGGGGTCTATTCCTACATGAATTGATCTTGTCTACATCATGTCATCGTTCTTATTGCATTACTCCGTTTCTCCATGAACTTAATACACTAGATGCATGCTGGATAGCGGTGGATGTGTGGAGTAATAGTAGTAGATGCAAGCAGGAGTAGGTCTACTAATCTTGGACGTGATGCCTATATATTGACCATTGCCTTGGATATCGTCATAATTGTTTGATCTTCTATCAATTGCCCAACAGTAATTTGTTTACCCACCGTATGCTATTTTCTCGAGAGAAGCCACTAGTGAAATCTACGGCCCCCGGGTCTATCTTTTATCATATTGCTTTTCGATCTATTTTTCATCGCATTTGTTTCCAGATCTAGTATTCCAAAAACCCAAAAATACTTTGCTGCACTTTTTGTTTACATCTTTTATTTCGCGTTCTATTTAGATTTGTTTATCCAAACACATACAAACCAATCTATCTTTTCACCGAGGAGGGATTGACAACCCATCTTACGCATTGGGTTGCGAGGATTTGTTCTTTATGTGCAGGTACCGTTTACATAGTGTTGCTTGGTTCTCCTACTAGATTGAGGGAAATACCTACCGTAGCTGTACTGCATCATCCCTTCCTCTTTGGGGAAATATCGACACAGTTTCAAGCAACATCAAGGCCCTGGATCGGATTGAAAGAATGAGCATCTCCGACGAACTGTCCCCGGCCCGCGTCCGGTAGAACCTTGAGATAGCCCATGGGGAATTTTGCGCCCCACCCACCACCCACTTGATAGCCACTATCAAAGACTTAACCGATATGCTGGACTACGCCTCTGGGGAGGCCGAGGACATGGACGATGACATCAAATCGACAGTCCACATCGACACCAACCCCCTGCCACCAGCCGATGGATGGCCACCTCCACCTATGATGTGTATATGGTGGATACCCCCGAGGACAGTGGCGATGGTGCCAACAATGGCGATGGCACCCCCAGGAGAGACAGCAACAAGCCAGACGAGGAGCCTCCTAAGCACCGACGACAGCGCTGACGATCCATGGGACCAAGGAGCTGGGAAAACAATACGGACACCGGGGAGGAGCACAACTCGGACAACATCGAGGACCTCGGTGGCCCAGCCCCCGATCAGCAGCCTGATGACTCGGAAGAGCGTGAGGGCGAATTTAATCCCGAGGACCTCAACGACTCCCAGGACAGTAACTACCTCCCTCTCTCCAAGGAAGAGGTCAGCCTCGGAGCTGAGGACTTTATAGTCCCAGAAGACCTGCTCAATCAGGAGCGGTTCAAGAGGCAGCTTATTGCCACTGCACGTAGTCTAAAGAAGAAGCAGCTGCAGCTCAAGGCCGAACAGGACACCGTCAACAACAGATGGACAAAGGTCCTGGCAGCCGAAGAAGGGTACGGTTATGAGAAACAAAAAAAAGTTACCCAAAGCGGAAGCTGCTGCTAGAGTTCAACAACGAGGCCATCGAGCCTATACCATCGAAATGGACCCAAGCAACCAGCCAGACTGCCCCCCTCGAGGCCAGGATAGGCCAGCTGGAGAAGCTGAACTCCCACCTGTCCCCCTTCGCCTTAAAGGCAAGGAAAAACTGCAGCCAGATTATCAATACAATCTGTGACATGACCTGGCTGCTAGAGCAGGTCAGTCAAGGTCCATCTATGGATCAACAGTTTATCCTCCCAATAGAGGGGACAGATACCAAGCATGACTCGACCGAAATTGGGAGCAATGTTGGGCCAGGATGGAATCCGAGGTTCGACGCAATGTGGCCCGAGTAAGGGGCGCCTCTCACCCAATGTGCTTCACCGATGAGGTGATGCAGCACCAATTCCCTGAAGGGTTTAAACCTGTAAACATCGAGCCATACGACGAAACCACAGACCTGGCCGTGTGGATTGAGGATTTCCTTCTCCACATTCATATGGCACGGGGAGATGATCTCCATGCCATCAAATATCTTCCATTAAAGCTCAAAGGACCAGCCCGGCATTGGTTGAACAGCCTCCCCGAAGACTCCATTTGGAGCTGGGAGGAGCTCGAGGACGCTTTTCGAGCCAAGTTTCAAGGCACCTATGTTCGGCCTCTGGATGCCGATGACCTGAGCCACGTGGTCCAACAGCCCGGTGAGTCAGCCCCGCCGTTTTGGAATCAGTTTTTGACCAAAAAGAACTAGATAGTCGATTGCCCGGATGCCGAAGCCATAGCCACGTTCAGACACAGTATCCGGGACAAATGGCTCGCATGATAGCTCGGCCAAGATGACCAATTTGCTCCTGCTCCTCTTCTTCGGAGCCGGGGAAGGGTGCTCTCTTTCGGCTTCGGCCGACGCCACTCTTTTTCTGGTGCAGGAGGAGTTGCTCTCCTCCTCCTCCTCATCTTCATCCTGCTCTCCCTCGTGTGTATAGGGGGCGTGGGTGTCCCCAGATTTGGTGTCCAGAGGAACTCGTGAACGGAGGCCCTCTTGGGCATCCCTCATGGGGTTCGTCTTCTTCTTCTCCCTTTTCTCTGGCGCCTTGTAAGGCACCATGGTCAGCATCTCTTCCAGCTGAGCCGACCTAGGGTCTTCAGGTAGTGGGGTCGGACTGTTAATCCAATGGCCCTCTTAAGCTAGCCCTGTGGAAACAAGAAAAAGGAGTTAAGGACCATAGCAGGGATGCCAATATCCGAACATAAAGTGAATAAAACTACATTACCTCCTTAGGGGGATTCTCGGCGTCGAGGCCGATGTCCTCCCCTTCGGCCGGCCATGTCTTCTGCGGCTTGAACAACACCTTCCACGGCTTCTCGTGGGTGGTCCCATAGAAGTGAAGCACGGTGCGGGGGTCTTTGGGCTTCCAGGACCACATTGGGGTGGCCCGAAGTTGGCAAGGTAGGAGGCGGCGGTGGAGCATGATCTGGACCACGCTGGTCAGCGTGGCTCCTATCTTTATCATATTGGAGACGCGTGTTTGCATTGCCTCCGCCTCAGTAGTAGACCCCCAGTCAAGGCCTTTCTTGGTCCACGAGGTTAACCTTGCAGGGTTTCTGGATCTGAACTCCGGAGCAGCCGCCCAAGCCGCGCCATGAGGTCTGTGATGTAGAACCATTCTTTTTGCCAGATCATGACCGTGTGTATGAACACGCCCTCTGGCCATCCGAGGCGGGTGAGCCTGCTCACCATCGAACCCCCTGCAATCCGCGTGCTGACCATCAATGATGTTTGGCTTGACATTGAAAACCTTCAGCCATAAGCCGAAGTGTGGCGGGATCTGAAAAAAAGCTTCCCAGACGGTTATGGAAGCCGATATGTGGAGGATGGAATTCAGAGCCAGGTTGTGGAAGTCGAGCCTGTAGTAGAACATTAACCCTCGAATGGATGGGTGTAGTGGGAAGCCCAGTCCCCGGATAAAGTGGGGAATGAACACCACCCGCTCGCCGGCATGGGGCGTCGGCACGACCTGGCCCTCCTCAGGGGCCCGATGAGCAATGTTGGGGAAGGTAGCCCGCTCGGTTCAGGTCCTCAATGTCGTTGTTGGAAACGCTTGAGGCCTCCCACTTACCCTTTGCTCCGGATCTGGCCATGGTCATGTGCGGGGGAGGGAGATCTTTTGAGGGAAGTTGAGCTGGGGTGCTGGTGCTTTTGCTGAAGGCTATGGTGAAAGGAAGAGGAAGGAGTGAAGGGATAACTATGGCTTGTCCCTTTTTATAAGCGGCCGTGATACCAAGAGTCTTTTAAACCCGCCGCTGGTCTCGCCACTTCCTGATATACTCACAGTGTTATGCGCGAGTGGGATACTAGGAATCATTTATTAAATCCCTTACAAAGTGGGATACGATCTCCACCTCGATGGGGCGTTCCAATAAAGGGGCGGCCTCGGGCCATGCATCGAGTTCTTGTGATGGTTCGATGTTTATAATTGGCCGCGACCCTTCGTCGAAAAATGTCAGTTGCGGGTACTAAGTACATTTGAATGGTTGGCCTTCAAGGTTAAGAAAAATCGATAGTTCGGATGCCGGATACGGCATGACTATGCATGTGGGCCGGATACTCTCTAAAATCTCGGCTGGAAAGGATTATTTTGAATACACAGGATGAACTCACCTACAAGCCGGATACTGCAGGTGCAGGAGTTACGAGAAGCTGGCATTGAAGGCTAGTTTGGGGGCTACTGAGGGAGTCCTGGACTAGGGAGTCCTCGGCTCCCGGCCTATCTCTCATGGGCCAGACAGTTGGGCTGCACTATATCTGGACCGAAGACCATCTTTGTGCCTTGGCGTACACCCCAAGTCAAGATGGAAGATTCGGCGTTCCTGTTTCCCTGATGTAACCGACTATGTGTAACCCTAGTACCCCCGGTGTCTATATAAACAGGAGGGTTTAGTCCGTAGAGGCTAAGAGAACAATCGCCATCCTACTAGTTTAGTGTTTAGTTCATCTCATCTCATGGTAGATCAACTCTGTAATCCCCATATACACAAGCAATATAATCAAGCAGGACGTTGGTTATTACCTCTTAGAGAGGGCCCGAACCTGGGTAAATATCGTGTCCCATGTCCCCTATACCCCATCGATCCAAGATCCACAGTTCGGGACCCCCTACCTGAGATCCGCAGTGTCGGTGCAACAAACCCTGGGTCCGTTGCCCAGACTATGCACAGGCCCAAGAACAAGATTATGAACTCAAGATCAGATCAATGCATGAGAGACCTATTCTTTGAAGGACCAAAGTGTAGATCAAGAAGACCAAGATGAGCCAAAGAAGCAAGATATCGCTAAAGGAAGAACCTCCTCTGCCGGGCAGGCGAGCCTGGCAAAGGTTGGGTTTGCTCTGGAAGCAAGTCTCCAGAACGTCCCGGCAGGCCTGGCGAGGCTTACGGAGGCAAACCACTCCACCGCACCACCTCATCACGATGCACATCGTCGATCGATGCGGTGCCAAGCTCCAAAGTGACTAAGTGGCTGTTGTTTGCCACATGGCAGCCACTTCCTACAGAAAATACCCCCAGGTGACACCCGCCTGAGATATGTCAAGCAAGCAGGCGCGAAGCTGGCAAAACAGCCCGGCAGGGCCTGCCGGGCAAGCTGAGATGTGACGTTGAGCGGCGCATTTAATGCGCTCTATCAGCCTCCAAAGTTAGGTATGATAGCACTGTTTGCTATCTAATCAATATGTAATGACTGATTTGCCACTGTGGTGACCCCTTGATCTATAAAAGGAGGCATGGCGACCGTAGAAAGGGTTGGCTGATCCGGACCCTTACACACTCATACGCGCGTAGCTGCTCTCGCCCTGAGGCGACCTTGCCGGGCAAGAGCGCTGCGTTCATCCACCATTTTTCCACCATTAATCCACCAAAGCAGGAGTAGGGTTTTACGCCTCACGGCAGCTCGAACCTAGGTAAAAACTGCCCGTGTGATCTCTGCCGCGCTGTGTGACGCTTCTCCGCTCTTTGTGCAACGTGCCCATCCCCCCACTGAACCAAAAGGGGCTCATGGCCCCATAGGTGACCGTGGTTTCCCACAACATCTTTGGCGTGCCAGGTAGGGGGATCACTTGCGCGAACCCGAGAGTATCAATAGCGCGTCATCTTCATCGCCATTCTCTTCAATGATGGCATCATCAACTATGGCGCCCAAGAAGAAGTCCGGAGCCGCAAATCACCCGTCCACCTCGAAGGCTCCGCCGCCCGCTACCGCCGATGTCGTGGGTAATGCGGGGACGCGCGAGGATGTTGATGCTGCGGGGGATGTGGTTGGCGCAGGTGGCGTTGTCACCACCTCCCCCACGGCCAAAGCAGGGACGGGAGGCACTGGGGAAGGACAGCATCAGCAACATCCCGGCGGCCATGCTCCACGAGGTACGAGTGGAGAGCTTATTCCGCCTGCACCTCTTCTCCTCGCCGAAGGGCACATCCGTAGTGGTGGCGCTCGTTCTGGGGCCAATCGCAACCCTCCGGCCGCCCCCGCCCTTGGCGCGACCGCAGGGCGTGCGCCGCCTCCGGAACGAGCTGACCCAGTTACTATGCCCAACGGGGCCGCTGGCCTTCAAGCGCCCCCACCGCGTCACTATGCCATCAAAACGGCTGGTTCGCAACAACGAGGGCATGGCACGGTCGCTGCCAGCACCATCAGGAGCCGAGCGACACCGCGATCTACATCATCATCACCTATGCCGAGCACTGCCTCAGAGGCCATGGCACGGGCTCAACTACTGTTGAGATTCCCGCCGAAAGCCGATCAGATGGATGAGTGGTGAGCCACCATCCAAAGCCTGATTGGCTTCGCCGAGGCGGGAGGATCACAGCGAGCTGGCCCGCCACGGCCTCCCCAAGTAGCGACAACGGCCCGTGCTGCTGGCCGTACGGAAGGGGCCACTGCCACGGTGCAATCCCCACCACGCCAACCAGCGCAGGAGCCGCGAGACCAAGAACCAGATGATGTCTCGATGGCCTCTTCTGACCCCCGAGCATGTCAAGGCCAACGACGAGCCCGGTGGACGGGCGGAGGGAAGGCGCGCGCGTCGTCGTCGAGCGACGCCGCGACAACCACCGCCGGTCCAATTGGTGCGATGGCCTCGATGTTGACGAACCCGCACTCGGAGATGGTGGGTGCCTACCTTTCGAGGTTGGGTGCCCTGCTTTCATCCGTGAGCTGCGGCAAGTCCGTTGGCCATCCGCTCGCACGTTCAAGAAAGAGATTCCAGAGAAGTATGATGGCAGGCTGAACCCGGCAGAGTTCTTGAGCATCTACACCATCGCTGTTCAAGCTGCCGGGGGAAGAGATGAGAAGGTATTCGCCTATTACTTCCCGTATTCGACAATTACTTCCCTTTGGCACTCAAGTCAAATGTGAGGTCTTGGCTGATGCACCTGTCGGAGAACTCCATTTCAACCTGGGCTAACCTGTGCCATGAGTTCATTGGCGCCTTCACGGGTGGCCATCAAGAACCAGGGCGGCCCAGCGATTTGTAGCTTCTCCAGCAGAAAGAAGGAGAGACTCTGCGAAAGTACTTGCAGAGATTCAGCCAAGTGCACAGAAATATCCCAGATATCCACTCGGCAGCTGTGATAGCCACTTTCCAATCCAACGTGTGCAACCGCAGGATACGTTCCAAAATGAATGTTCAGCTGCCCAAGACTGTGAAGGAGCTTTACACCTTGGTGGACAAATGTGCTCGGGTGGAGGAAGGGAGGAAACTCCCTGGAGAGGAAGATTGCGTCGACATCGACTCAGAGGATGACGACGAGTCCACCAGTCAGGAGAAGAAGAACAAGAAGCACAACAAGAAGCGCAAGGATAAGGCAGTGATGATCGTTGAGAGATCAGGCACGCCTAGTACCGGCAAGAAGGCTAAGACCGAAGTCTCTGGCAAGGCAGTTGCCGTGTGCACTGACTTCCTGGAGGCAGCGGCTGCCGAGAAGGCTGGGAAAGGCGATGGGCCGTATTGCAAGATTCATCAGACCAAGGGCCACGATCTCCAAAAGTGTCACCAGGTTGAGCAGCTCATCAAGAAGCAGAGGGCTGAGTATGAGAAGCGTGATAAGGAAAAAGGTCAGAATGGTACTGGCGGGAAGGGCCGGGGTGGTGAAGCAAATCACCCCGGCAAGGCTCCTCGGAACCAAGGAAAACCCACCAGGGGCCGAGAGAAGGATGATTGCAATGCTGAGAGTGATGGAGGAGATGAAGAGGAATCTAGCGAGCAGGAATTCCAGAAGGCCACTGACGCCCTGTGTATTGACGGGCGTGCATCTTTGCACTCCACTCACCGCCAACTTAAACAGTGGGCGCATGAGGTTAATTCCATGGAGCCAGCGGCAGATTCTCGGAAGCCGCTCAAGCGGTCACGCACGCCCATCATCTTTGATGAAGAGGACCATCCTGACCGCACCACTGCGGTATGGTGCTTGCCGTTATTGGTCTCACCAACAATTTGCAACCTCAAAGTCACAAAGATGTTGGTTGACGGCGGGGCCGGGTTGAATCTGATTTCCCCAATGGTTATCAGCAAACTCCAGATAGCCGAGGAAGAGCTTAAGGTTACTGGCACATTTCAAGGATTCAATCCTGGCAGGAGTCATCCTAAGGGAAAGATCACGTTGCCAGTGACATTTGGGGGGGATTTGAACTAGCGGACTGAGAAGGTTGTGTTTGATGTGGTCGACCTCCCCCTGCCATATAATGGAATCCTTGGACGCTCAACTTTGGCAAAATTCATGGCGGCATCCCACTATGCCTACAACACTTTGAAGATGCCAGGGCCAGTGGGTGTCATTTCCATCCCATCAGACAAGAAGGATGCAATTATTTGCGTGGATAAGATGTACCGGGACGCAGTCACGGCAGAGGCCATAGAAGCCGCAGTTCCCGCCAAGGAAATCAAAGGAAAAAAGAAGGCTAGCAGAGACACCAGCAACGAGTCTGGGAAGCGTACCTCTTCGGGGTATGCTATGCCTGTTGATGACGTGCCGGAAAGTTCCAACAGCAAGAAGTCCAAGGCTGCTGCACCCCATGCAAAAAAGGTCCCGGCAGGGCTGGCTGGCACTGATGGTACTTTTACTATCAGTGCCACCCTTGATGACAAATAGGAAAGTGCGCTCGTTGCCTTCCTGTGGGCTAATATCGATGTGTTTGCCTAGCAACCATCTGATATCCCCGGTGTTCCCAGGGAGGTAATCGAGCACCACCTTGCTGTCTGCCCACATGCCCGACCCGTCAAGCAGAAGGTCCGGAAGCAGACCTTGGAGCGGCAACAGTTCATTGCCGAGGAAATCAAGAAACTTGAGGTAGCTGGTCTGGTCGGAGGAGTACTACATCCAACATGGTTAGCAAGCCCAGTGGTTGTGCACAAGGCTAATGGGAAATGGAGGCTTTGCATAGATTTCACAGATCTGAACAAGGCATGCCCGAAGGACCCATTCCCCTTGCCACGCATCAACCAGATTGTGGATTCCACTTTCGGGTGTGATTTGCTATCCTTTCTGGATGCATACTCTGGGTATCATCAGATCTTTATGTCCAAGGAAGATGAAGAAAAGACCTCATTCATCACCCCATGCGGCACGTACTGCTTTGTGCGCATGCCTTTCGGGTTGAAGAGTGCCGGGTCCACTTTTGCAAGAGCAGTCCAGATTGGTTTTGAACCACAGTTGCAGAAGAACATTGAACCTTATATGGATGATATTGTGGTCAAGACCAAGGACAGATCAACCCTCATCCAAGATTTGGAAGAGACATTTGCTAATCTGCGCAAGATCAACTTGAAGCTGAACCCGGAGAAGTGTGTGTTTGGTGTTCCCTCTGGCAAGCTTCTTGGTTTCTTTGTGTCCCACCGCGGGATCAAAGCCAACCCAGATAAAATCAAGGCTATCGAGCAGATTCAAGCACCCAAGACAGTTAAGGATGTGAGGCGTTTGACGGGGTGCGTTGCCACGCTTAGCAGATTCATCTCCAAGTCTGCCGAACGCGCCTTGCCGTTCTTCAAAATTTTGAAGAAGGCAGGACCCATAAAGTGGACCCCGGAAGCAGACGCAGCACTGTGAGATTTGAAGGCCTACTTGTCCTCTGTGCCCACTTTGGTTGCTCCTAGACCACAAGAGCCGTTGCTACTATATCTGGCGGCCACCAATCAAGTGGTTAGTGCAGCACTAGTGGCGCAGTGGAAAGTAGAGGAAGCAGCAACCTCAGCTAGTGTCCCATCCAGGAAAGAGAGAGAGAACAGCCCGGCAAGGTCAGATATGGATCAGGATAAAGAAGAGCACGGCAGCGAAGGCAACCCCAAGGACACGGCAAGGAAGAAAGTAGTGCAGCGCCTAGTGTACTTCATCAGCTCCCTATTATAGGGGGCTAGATCAAGGTATTCTGGTGTGCAAAAATTGATTTTTGGCCTTATCATGGCCTCAAGGAAACTGCGCCACTACTTCCAAGCCCATGAGATCATGGTTGTCACTCGCTTCCCATTACAAAGGATACTCCGAAACCCAGAGGCTACCGGCAGGATAGTGGAATGGGAATTGGAGTTATCCAGCGTTGGCCTGAAGTTTGAAAGCACATCAATGATTCAGAGAAGGGCATTAGCAGAGTTTATTGCAGAATGGACGCCAACCCCTGATGAAGAAGTGCTTGAAATAGTTATCCCCGGCAAGGAAGCGCCCCAAGAATGGATCATCTATTTCGATGGTGTCTTCTCCCTACAAGGTGCGGGGGCTGGTGTGCTTATCGTTGCTCCCACAGGAGAGCACTTGAAGTACGTCGTCCAGATGCATTTTCCCTAGGAGGAGGTGACCAACAATACAGCAGAGTATGAAGGGCCCCTTGCCGGGCTCAGGATTGCCACTGAATTGGGAATCAAGAAGCTAATCATTCGAGGAGACTCACAACTTGTGGTGAGACAACTCAACAAGGATTACCAAAGCCCATTGATGGATGCATACGTTGAGGAAGTGAGGAGATTAGAGGAGCACTTTGACGGATGGCAAACAGAGCATGTACCCCGTGCGGAAAACAGCATCGCTGATCATCTGTCAAAGTGTGCTACGCAAAAGCTTCCTATGGAACCAGGAACTTTTGTTCTCCATCTTACTCAGCCCTCTGTATCCCCGACAACAATGGACCGAAAGAGGAGGAAATTGGACTCCGGTAAGCCTTTCCCGATAGAGCCCCTCGGGGCTCCTGGCAGGGACCTAGCCGGAAACAACTCCCCTTCGATTGCCAGGATACGCCCTCCTGCCGGGCCACTGGTCCCCGCGGTCGAGGAACGCGCTCCCGCCGATGAGGAGGTGTCGCTAGTCCTTGTTGCTGAGCCCCAGGCTCCAACTTGGGCAAGGCACATAGTCCATTTCCTCCAAACCGGAGAATTTCCCGAAGAGCAAGAAGAAGCTGAAAGAGTAGCCCGGAGGGCCAGTATGTATCAGTTTGTCGATGGCACACTATACAGAAGAAGGCCCAATGGTGTGAAATTGAGGTGCATTTGCCAGGAAGGAGGAAAGGAACTGCTGGCGGAAATACAAAAAGGCATGTGCGGCTCCCACATTGGATTAAGGGCTTTACTTGGGAAAGCATTCCGGCAAGGATTCTATTGGCCCACAGCCCTCCAAGATGTGGTCGAGCTAGTCACCAAGTGTGAAGCCTGCTAGTTCCATTCCAAGAACATCCATCTGCTTGCCCAAGCTCTTCAGACAATCCCTTTGTCATGGCCGTTTTTGGTATGGGGGCTCGATATCCTCGGCCCTTTCCCCCGAGCTGCCGGGGGCTTTGAATTCTTGTTCGTTGCAATCGACAAGTTTACAAAGTGACCGGAAGTAGATGCCATCAGAAAGGTGACTGCTCAGTCAGCTATCAAGTTCTTGAAAGGATTGGTGTGCCGCTTCAGGGTCCCTGCCCGGATCATCACCGATAACGGCACCCAGTTCACGAGCCGTGCCTTCATGCAATATGTTCATGCCCTCGAAAGCAAGATATCATTTGCCTCTGTTGCACATCCCAGAAGCAATGGACAAGCTGAGAGGGCGAACACTGAAGTGTTGCGAGGACTCAAGACAAGAACATTTGATAAGCTGCAGAAGTGCAGCAGGCGATGGATTGACGAGTTGCCGGTGGTTCTTTGGTCCCTCAGAACGACACCAAATCGAGCTACCGGGCAGACTCCCTTCTCCCTAGTCTATGGGGCAGAAGCAGTTATCCCCATGGAACTCATTTATGGGTCGCCTTGAGTGCTTGCCTACGATGAAGTAGCGCAGGATCAGCACCGGTATGACAATGCTGTGCTTCTCGAGGATAACCGTCTCCGGGCTGCTACGTGTGCTGCACGCTATTAGCAAGCCTTGTGCCGCTATCACAGCCGCAGGGTTCATGCCCATTGTTTTGAGGAAGGCGACCTTGTCCTTATGCGCGTTCAGTCTGCCAAGGGTACAAACAAGTTGATGCCGAAGTGGGAAGGCCCTTACCGGGTAGTACGAGTCACCAGACCTGGCGCAGTCCGTCTGGAGATCGGAGATGGCATTCAATTCCAAAACTCATGCAACATTGAGCATCTCCACAAGTTCTACCTGTAAGGCCAGGCTGTCGGGCCCTGCCCAGCAGCCACCCTGTTGTACAGGCCTTGCCTCAGTTGCATGTAACCCCTTGTACAAAGCTAGGTGCAGACCCTGAGCAACAGAGAAATAAATGAAGCGCTGGGGGCCCCCGACAAGTTGCATGCATGCATAAGCATATCATGAGCATCGCATGTTCATGTAGATAAGATTGCATCTGGCATCATTTTCATCTGCATAAACTGCAGGCTCCTATAGTGGATCCATCCCAAGAGGAGATGAGAAGATGAGCCTACGCTATGATCTCCAGCAAGCCAAACATATAAGTTCTTCCTTGTATCCATACATGTTTTGTAAGTAAAGACTTGTGCATGAGAAAACCCTGCTACCCTTTGAAACTTAGGTGCTCCCGCCCTTTGACTTGAACGTTGCTTCAGTCAGGGTGCTCGCAGTGGCCTTTGTTGAAAAAGGACTGGCGGGGGGCTGGTCCCTCTTCACGATTTGTGCCTGGTAGGCCTAACTCCCCGGCAACAAAACAGAGGGTACCGGCAGGATAGCCTGCCGGGAGAAACTCGTTTATTTATAAATATAGAGGCATCCCACCTCTGCATGGACATATACATGCACGAGTCCCCGGCAAGGTTTATCTTTTTCATTAATATGCTTCAAACAAGTACAGACCTTACCGGACACAAACATGGATTCAAGAGAATACATTATTTGAACTAAAATTTCGCAAGTGCCTACAGATTTAAGATTGAAAAAAGATAAGTGCCCCGTAATCTTCTCTTTTCGTTTTCCCTCCGCCAGGTATTGGGGTGGGAAGAGAAGAGGATTGAAAAGGGGGCACCAAAGTAGGAGCCCACCTCGATCCCGTCAGGGCCTGCCGGGCATAGCCTGACAAGATCGAGAGTGGCGAGGCTGTGAAGGAGGGGCACACAGAGTAGCTCGGCGGTGCCCTGGTCACCGCCTCCAGGACCAGCAAGAAGCCCCAGCTCGAGTACCGGTGGAGTCATCCACCAAAGCTCAGCTGGAAGACCGCTGGAGGGGGACGAAGGCACCAAGGGAACATCCCTCCCTGGCTATCACCTAAAGAGACTGGTGATAGCCGTGCCGGGGAGGGAGGGGAAGAGCAGAAAGATGAGGCGGCAGGTCGCCAGAAGGAGACGAAGGCGTCGATGCCATCATACTCCGACCTAACGCCATGCCTCCCACTTTCTCCGTCTTCCCTTGTTTTTCCTCCATCACCACCGCTCCAGAAAGATGCTGGGCCCCCGGCCCGACACCTTCTCTGGAGAAGCAGCCGATGGCCAAGATGGCCAGGGGGTTCAGGGTACGCCGCTCCCCACTAGACGACCGGCCAAGACAGAAGAGACAAGCATTCCACCACAATGGGAAAGCTTGATATCTCCTGCACCACGGATGGTTCGCCCACTGCGCCACCTCTGGACCCGAACCAGACTCACTCCCCAAGCATCAGCCCGAGCATTTAGCATCACCAGCTCTAAGCTAGGACCCGGGACCTGGCCCCGGGCTCTCCCTTTCGGCATAACAAGAAGAAATCAGGAATGGAGGAGGAAAGGAGTGTGGACGATGCCTCCGCTCCTCCCTCGCTCTTCCTTTTATAGGCAAGCTGGGGTTGGAGGCTGATTCGCCGGCGAGTAATCACCGTCCTCCCCCACCAATCCAAGAAGACCGGGCCCCTGCCTTGATGCTCTCCCGCACAACACGCGTCTATTACCTACCCCATTTGATGCATGCAGCATACGTGGCTACGGATAAGGGCGTGGTGGGAAGAGTGAATTGGCAGTTACTCGACCGTGCGTTAAAGTCATTCACGGGCCATTACCAGAGTGGCCCCACCACAATTGGCATTACACGTCACGCGGGAAAATCGGAAACTGACCCAAGCTCGGGTTAGTGAAGAAGCAAAGAAGATCTCAAAGGGCGAAGCCACCTTTGCACTCCTGCCTGTGCACTGGTTAGGGCCTACCCCAAGGACGCCCAGCAGCCCGTTTGTGCCAGGCCCGGGGGCTCCTGTCGGTGCAACAAACCCTGGGTCCATTGCCCAGACTGTGCACAGGCCCAAGAACAAGATTACGAACTCAAGATCAGATCAAGGCATGAGAGACCTGTTCTTTGAAGGACCAAAGTGCAGATCAAGAAGACCAAGATGAGCCAGAGAAGCAAGATATCGCTAAGGGAAGAACCTCCTCTGCCGGGCAAGCGAGCCTGGCAAAGGTTGGGTTTGCTCCGGAAGCAAGTCTCCAGATCGTCCCAGCAGGCCTGCCGGGGCTTTTGGAGGCAAACCACTCCACCGCACCACCTCATCACGACGCACGTCGTCGATCAATGCGGTGTCATGCTCCAAAGTGACTAAGTGGCTGCTGTTTGCCACATGGTAGCCACTTCCTACAGAAAATACCCCCAGGCGACACCTGTCCTGAGATGTGTCAAGCATGTAGGCGCAAAGCTGGCAAAACAGCCCGGCAGGGCCTGCCGGGCAAGCTGAGATGTGACGTTGAGCAGCGCATTTAATGCGCTCTGTCAGCCTGCAGAGTTAGGTATGATAGCACTGTTTGCTATCTAATTAGTATGAAATGATTGATTTGCCACTATGGTGACCCCTTGTTCTATAAAAGGAGGCCCATGGCGACCGTAGAAAGGGTTGGCTGATCCGGACCCTTACACACTCATACGCGCGTAGCTGCTCTCGCCCCGAGGCGACCTTGCCTGGCAAGAGCGCTGCGTTCATCCACCATTTTTCCACCATCAATCCACCAAACCAGGAGTAGGGTTTTACGCCTCATGGCGGCCCAAACCTGGGTAAAAACTGTCTGTGTGATCTCTGCCGCACTGTGTGACGCTTCTCCGCTCTTTGTGCAACGTGCCCATCCCCCCACCGAACCAAAAGGGGCTCATGGCCCCATAGGTGGCTGTGGTTTCCCACGACACGCCGGTTTTGCTACCAACAAATGGCACATTATCCAAGAAGAGGCCCTCTTCCAAGAAGGGTGGGCAAACCCAGGATGTTGCACATTTTAATGTACCTTCATAATGTGTAAGCACGCCCTTTAGTCTGTATTTCATTCCAGATAGATCGGATATAGCATCATCATGATGAGCTGCAGTCTCAGTGTTGCTGGGGTCAGCTGATGCACAACTACTCTTGTGCGGTGTTGTCACACAATAACCAGCATCCTCCATGGCCTCCTCCCTCCCGTCTGCTGGCTATCTGTCAGTGTTAGAGTCTTCTGGATCATCATTCACTCCTCAATTTCCTTTCGAACAGTCAGATACATGTCCTTCCTCAACCTGTCATACAATTCAGTCTGCTTCATTTCACTCCCTGCTTTTTTCTTGTTGAGCCTCTCTTCTTTGCTGAGTGTGAAAGCCCTGTTGTGCGGGACATTGACACCTATACCCCTTGCATGGCTAGGGGGCTCTCTTATTTCCAGAGCATTGGACAGAATGTCACATGGCCCTGAGTTCCTGTGGAACCTTCCAGGGATCTTGGAAGACTTTAACATCACATGATACAGTTCTTCGTCATGTGAGTTTTCAAAGTAATAAGTTCTGTCGTCACGCCTCCTTGCACATGCCCGCAAGTAGTCTCTAGCGCGTTCGCCCTTGATTTCACTAAAGGCCGATTTCCCACCCACAGCTACTGCTTCTTTGTCCTCCTGGTCCCATATCGGTTTCATGCCGTAGTATCCTGCCACACCCATACGGTGGGTGTGTGTGTTCCTCTTCTGAAGTTCCGATTGCTTGGCACTCTTCTCTATAAACTCTATAGTAGCCCTGACCCTTTTAAATTCTGCCCAGTCTGCCTTTGTAATTTGGGGGTATGCGGGGATTGGGTCCTTGGCTTCACTCAAGTACTTCTTGTACAACATGTGCTTCTAGTTTCTCCAAGCATCCCTAACCTTCTTCAGTGCAGCGTGTTCCACCTACATTCTCCACTGGTCTGGAACGTTGAAGTGATCCATGATCTCCCGGACTATCCTTTGCCGTGTTTCTGTGTCATCCTTCCGAAACCCCGGCAGGTTAATGTTGAGCCTTGCCCTGCCAACAAATCCACACACACTCCTGAACCTTGTGTGTGCTTTATCTAGTTTAGTTGGAGCCCAAGACTTTAAATCATTGTCGGTTACATCATATACACCTTTAGGCTAGTGTGTGGGCTTCCTTGGAGCGTTCCTCCATGTCCTAATCGGAAGGGTAATTACTGCAGCTCTATCCCGTTCCAGATTACTTGTTCCCTGACCATCTGCTGGAGACCTAGGGTTGTCGGACTCAGATGAAGATACTTCCTGAAGCATGAGTGATGCCGCTGCTACTCGGGATCTACAAAGAACACATGCAAAACTCAGGAAAGGAGGATAAGCATAAATCTAACAACTTGGTATCAAACTATCTAAACATTCATGTAATAATTTAGAAAATGTATAGCTAATTTGTGAAGTTTGTGTGACTCGGGCGCCCAAGATCTGTAAATCGACAATAACTAATTGGAACAAATACAACTTATATGTACTAGTTAGGAAGGTAGATAATGAACATACATACGCTCTCCATTATTTTATAGCCAATTTGGGAACATACCGAACAAAATAGGAAGAGGGATTGCAAGGAAATATGCCTCACCACGATGGAGAGTAGTAACTAATAGGTTTCTTGTGCAAACCCGGCAGGACGACAGGAGAGGCGAGGGTTATAGGATCGATATGTTCGAGGGTGGCTGGCGAGCAAACGAAGATGGCGAGGTGCGGGCAGCCGCGTGTTGGGAACGGCAGTGGAGGTAGGGTTGATGCCGAAGAGCGGGCACACGGCCGGGTTGAGCACGCCGGCGCCGGAGAGGGTTCTACTGTGGATCTGGGGGAGGGGGAGCTAGCGATGGAGATTGGGTGGACTATTGAGTGAAACGGTGGCGGGCTGTGGGCGGGGGGTGTTGGCGGCCTAGGTGAAAAGGGTGAAAAAAGATCCCCGGTCACCGCGCGGAAAGGCCTATGCAAACGGTTGCCTCTAAGCGCCCGCGTGCACAAACAGCATAATTTCGTTTTAAATGAAGACGTGCTAATTTTGAAATGAAGACATGAGTTCATCATATCGCCTCAATTTTTTCCATGGTAAGCAATCACCATTATACCACAGGTTTGATTTTCTGGCGCCTTTCAGGTGTTGTGTGTTATGGTTAAGCCATTATTGGCATTTACCATGTATTTTGGCATATAAATTAAATCCTAGCCGGAACTGCATGTGCTGATTAAAGGGATGAGGATTTCCGTTCGATCTGGGAGCATCCAATGATGCATAAGTACGATCCATGGGGTTTGGTTCTGGCCAATCCGAATGCACGACTTACATCACGCGCAGCAGGTGGGGCATCGGCCACGGTTTGGTAGGCACACGACTTTCGTGAATGAACCGTGTGCTATTTGAAAACATTTATATCAACTAACAGCATATTTTCGTTTGAATGAAAACATGAGTTCATTGTTTCGCCTCGAATTCTTTTCCACGGTAAGCAATCACCGTTGTACCCTAGGGTTTGATTTTCTGGTGCATTTGAGATCTCGTTTGCTATATCTGAGCCATTTTTTGCATTTACCGTGTCGCAGCTACACGTGGGTGTTAGTAATATCATTTTGTGTGTCGCTTTGTGAGTTTTCATTCATTGTCCGAGGAACGGGAATTTTTTTCAAACATTTCGGCCGCAGGGTGCAGCCAGAGGCATAGGCCTTGCTGGTATTTTAATTACAAGAAATAAATATAGAGTCGCGAAATAACGAAAATCGATGTTCCACTGTGGCATGCTCTCATGACCCCATGGAAATTTTTTGATAAAGTTTGGCACAAGTTTTGATGCTCTCACTTTCGAAACCGGAGCATCTCACAAGAAGGATCATAGTTTCCATAAGGAGACGTGGCACTTCGGACTCCAATCGTCGGTGACTTCTTCGTTCCCCCTCGAATTTTTTTCATGGTACCAATCACTGATATACCCTAGGTTTGATTTTCTGGCCCATTTCAGGTCTCGTCTGCTATATTTAAGCCATTGTTTTGCATTTACCTTGCATTTAGTGCATATAAAATCAAAACCCTGCTACAACTACATGTGGGTGTTAGTTAGCAAAGAAGGTGTACAAATCATTTGTGTGTCGCTTTGCGAGTTTACATACATTGTCCGAGAAGCGGGGAGAAGTTTCAAACATTTCGGCTGCGAGGTGCGGCCACCGGTGTAGGCCTAGTTGGTATTTTAATTACAGGAAATTCAGATGGACTCCGGACATCATGAAAATCGGTGTGTGACCGTGGCGTGCTCTCACGACCCCGTGGAAAAAAATGGTAAAGTTTGGCACAAGTTTTGATGATTGCAACGTGTTTGATTTTCTGGCACATTTCAGGTATCGTTTGCTATATTTAAGACATTTTTTGAATTTAGCTTGCATTTTGTGCATATAAATCAAATCCCAACCGCAACTGCATGTGCTGTTGAAAGGGATGAGGATTGCCGTTCGATCTGGGAGCATCCAACAGTGCAGACGTACGATCCGTGGGGTTTGGGTTCTTGCCAATCAGAACACATGACTCACATCACACGCGCGGTTTGGTCGGCCCAGGGCTTTCATGAATGAACCGTGTGCTATTCGCAAACCAGATTGCATATCTTCTGTTCAGACATATAGGAGTGAGATCAATTGAGTGTGGTACCTCTAGGGTATAATAATAATAATAATAATAAACTATTCAAATTCATTGTTTGAGCTGACAGCATATCAAGGTCAACATATTAACGGTTCTTACATCAACAGAAGACCGAGCATAACTCACAAATTCAGTACACACGACAGTTCTAAATTGAACGAATTAAGTTGTAGGTTAGGCATAAAAACTAGTCTTACGGCTTAATTCCAATGTACATGGAGGAACTGGGATCATTAGGTTGACCCCGAATGAACTTAGGTTTTCTAATGATTTTATGCTTCTCGGTTTGTAAGGTGCGTTATCCCTTTGCTGGCAACTCAACAAATTCATCGTACTCGTCCTCATCAGCAACATCCTCGACGCGCAGTACCCTCCTCTTCCCATGCATCACTACATGGCAGTTCTTATGCAAGGGGTCTTTCACATAGAAATCTGGGTAGCATCGCTGGCAAGAATGAATGGGTCCGCATGATATGCCATCATTGTCTTGTTAACACATGTCTTCATGCAATCATCAACCTTTACCTGACTAAGAGGGATCAATGTGCACCTGAATAATGCCACCTTAACTTTCACATAGTTAAGCTCCCAAATCTCTTTGATGGTTCCATAATATACCCTTTTATCAGCTTCATCTATAGTCATGCATTCTATTCGAACAAAGCTATTCTGATATGAGGTCTTCCCATCATGTTCCTCAGTGTAGAACATGTACCCATTTATGTCATACGCTTGGTACATAAACACCGTTGGTGATGGCTTCATCTACAGCCAACCACGTAGTAATGTCATCCACGGATCCTTTTGCCAAACGATTCTTCAGCCATCTGGCGTAGCCCTTATTGTGCTCCTTCGTCTCCACATCTAAGGATACACAACTGGTAAGAAGCTTTGGCGTATCTCCACCAAGTGTTCCTCAGCATAAGCACTGAGAACTGGGTTGTTAAGCAGTACCGTCAAATGGGCTTTGTCGGCCAAATCTCCAGCTGCAGCCTTTTGCGTGCCAGCAAGGATCGGCTTACATTTAAGACTTCCCTTGTGGCAAGAGAGGGGCAAAACTATAGGTCTTTGTTTCATGTATTCGGTGCAAAACTAAACCACCTATTCCGTGGTATAACCTTGTAGGATTCTTACCTCTGGATGGCTTCGGTTCCGACAATAGCGCTTCATTATTCCCATGAACCGCTCGAAGGGATACATGTTGCGAAGAAACACAGGACCACAATACTTTATCTCGTCGACAAGGTGCACAGTGAGATGGACCATGGCATCAGAGAATGACAATGGGAAACACATCTCTAGGATGGGCAATATTCTTGCAATATCCTCTTGCATCTAATCCAACTCTTCAGGATCTACAACTTTCTGCCATAGTTTGTTGAAGAAATCACAGAGCTCAATGAGTGTGTTTCTTATATCTGTGTCCATCAGATTCCTGATGGCCACCAGGAGGATTTGTGTCAACATTACGTGGCAATCATGTGATTTCATGTGTCCCAACTTCATTTTAACTGAGATCACATCCACGAGACTTCTCATGTTTGCGGAGTAGGAAGAGGGTGTCTTAATTGACAATAAATAGTTGAAGAACTCTGTTGCTTCTTTTGTATAGAGATTGTAACTCTGGTGAGCGTGGAGGAATTTGTTATCATCTTCTGCTTCACTCTTGCGTTTTGATTGATCACCAAGCATATCGAGTCGTGCACCATCACCATCCTTTGTTTTACCTTTAATCTTGAGCAGAGTACGAAGGATACTTTCACATACGTTCTTCTCTATGTGCATGACATCGATGAAGTGATGTACACGTAGAATCTCCCAGTAAGGTAATTCGCAGAGCACCGATTTCTTCTTAAATACTTGATCCCCGGGTGTTTGTTTCACCGTCAAAGCATGGTTCTTCCCAAGCACAACATAAATTTGTTTAGCCATGTTGTGGATCACCTCCCCAGCATAAGGTCTTGGGCCCAAACCTACCTTTGCCGTACCATCAAATTCAGCTTTCATCTTTTGGTATGGGTGATCTTTGCATAAGAACCTACGGTGACGCAAATACACGGTTTTGTGCGAGTTGGGAAGAAATCTGCCAGCTGTCCTATCCATGCATGTGACACACCCTAGATCTCCCTTTGTTTTCTACCCCGATGTGTTGCCTAATGCCGGCATATGTTGAATGGTGTGCAACAGCATTGCATGTAGATCAAAAAACTCCTTTTTGTAAGCATCATAACATTTTATAGCATGTTTTTCTACCCACAATGGTAGTAGTTCTTCTACTAGTAGCTGAAAGTAAATGCCGATGTCATTTCCAGGTTGCTTTAGGCATTGGATAATCATTAACATCATGATGTATTTTTTCTTCATACACAACCAAGGAGCAAGGTTATATATGCACAGAAGCACTGACCATGTGCTGTGTTTGGTGCTCATATCGCCAAAAGGATTCATCCTGTGAGTACACTCCCCGATCCTTATACTTCTAGGATACTTGGCAAAGTCATCAAACTTGTTGTCAATTAATTTCCACTGAGCCCCATATTTCGGGTGCCTGATATATTTATCCGCAGTTCGCTCATCATGATGCCACCGCAACCTCTTTGCCTCTCTAGGGTTTGCAAACAAACACCTTAACCTTGGAATTAAAGGCAAGTACCAAACAAACTTGAATGGGATTCCTGTCTTGATCTCGTTGTCCAATTTGTACTTGTCCTTTGCTCTCCTGCACTTGTATCGTGCATGCTTGCATGTGGGACATTTACGTAAATCTTTGTACTCACCATGGTACAATATACAATCATTCACACAAGCGTGTATCTTCTGTACTTCAAGTTCCAATGGACAAACAATTTTCTTAGCTTCGTTCGTGCTTTTGGGGAGCACATTATCTTCTGGAAGAATTTCTTTAAAAAGACCTAACAACTCTATGAAGCCTTTGTTTGATAGACTGTTTGCTGCTTTAAATGTGAGAAGCGCCAGTGTGGCACTCAACTTGGAATATTTCTTTTTGCAATAGGGATACAAATCTTTCTTGGAGTCCGCATCAATGGTTCACAGATCCTTGTACACAATCATATCTTTTATTGGGCCCCTGAAATCTGCAATCAGAGAAGCAAAATCTGGCATATCAAGGTCGTCGTCGTCGCCTCCATCGCCGTCTTGTTTTTCCAGTGGGGTTTTCGGCTATTCGGTGTTCCATTGGTAGCTTGACGCCTCAACCACGATGTTAGATCCAACATCCATGTGACTCTGACCGGGGTTTGGCATCTTGCAACCCTGGGTAAATTCATCCATGATCTACTCTTCATCGTGTCTGGTCCAACGGTATATCCATCCATGAACCCTCGAGTGACTAAGTGGACACATGATGTAATCCTCATTACCAATTATCTTCTTTGTACTTTCAGCCAAATTGATGAACTCTATCACGCCACTAATAAAATCTAAGCTTCTCCGATTCTGCATCCATTTAGATCGTTCCATGTGCACCACACGAAGGGTAATTAAAAACAAAAGAACAACATTAATACACGGATTAACTGATGCCCAGAGATGCGTTCCTAAATCACAAGATTTTATTTCCATAATTACTGAGGGCACTCCATATTGTTATCCAGTCGTACGATGAAAAAAATTAATGGCCAGTCAATTTACACATAGATTACTACAGCACTACCCTTATGAATTGAATACCTTAATTAAGCCACTCAACAAAAATAATACCTTAATTAATTAGCCGTGCGGTGACCTCCACCCAGCAGACAGAGAAGCGCGATCCGGCGGCACACCGCGACAGCAAGGTCGAGGAGCAAAGATTAGTGGGGCTACCGCCTGAAGTTTGACCTCCACTATCCCGCCATCGACCGCGATGGATCTGCTCCAATCACGCCGCCGCCAACCTCGATGATTGAGCTCCTCCTATCTCCTGCCGCAGACTGAGGATTGACCTCCTATGATGCTGCCACCGCCCATCGACCGAGGATTGACCTCTTGTCCGGAAGTCGCGCTGCCTTGGTCGCCGTCACTGCCGCCATCTCTATCTACAGAGCGGATGTTTTTATTTTTTGACGGGTATCCACAGAGCGGTTGTTTACCCTTAGTATTACTGTAAGTCAATTATTGCAGCCCCATATGTACAAGGTAGTACATCACATACGGTTATGTCACAACAACCGTGTCTCACCTATGTTGCCTTCTCACACGGTTTGGTAAGGAAATCGTGTGTGAAGTTGTAATACCTAACACAAACGACATGTATAAACCGTGTGCCGTATACAACATAGTGCGATAAGTAGTTCCCGACCGTTAGCATATCCCCACAGTTTCCCCATTTCCCCCAAATCCCTAGATTGCCTCCAAATTCACTCATGTGGCGCTGACATTGGGGGAATGCGGACGAGTGGTGCTGATGATTTCGGTGCAGCTGTGCCTGCTCATATCGCCACTCTCGGTAGCTCGGCCACAACGGTAGTCACCGCCGAGCACTTGCCTAAGGTGATCAGAAGGCAGGTGTACTACGGATCTGAATCGTCCTGTCAGGTTCCAATCTATCTTGATCTTTTTTAGCATGTCCAAAGTAGCTCCCTACTGAATCCATCCTAAATGACCCCCCCCCCAAGGAAAGCGATCAGCCGCCGGATCCAGAGTATGACTCTAGACTCCCGCAACATGAGTTTGACTCCGAGTTTTGCGCCACCGACAAGTACCAAAAGCTGAGTTGTGTGCACGAGCACACTCCCGCTTGACGTGTTTGCACGGAGGGATTCAACATTGGCAGACAGTTTCTCAGTTGCCCCTTAGAGGTTAGTGCTAAGTTCATCATTTTAGTTGAGTTAATGCCACCGCTCATCCTGAATACTATTTAACATTGGCGGGGATATGAGGCTTGTGCCTTTGTTAATTGGCTAGATGAAGAATGTCATGGCAAGGCTTGGAATGTTATCACTAAGCTCGAAGAAGATAACATAAAGGTGAAGAAGAAACTGACTGATCTGGATTGTACAATCAGTACGATGAAGCAAGAAAGAATCAATCACAGGCAACAGATGAAAGCAAGAGACAAGAAGGAACTAGCATGTGTAGTTGTGGTTGTCACATTAGCCATCTTCTATGTGATGTTTGCAATGATGATTAGGGGTTTTGTTTGATTATTCCTGGATTCATCAATAAGAAGAGCTCAATGTATTTCTTGCCAACTGTCCTACTCCGTTCGTACCGGTGCATAAGTCATAGTACGAAAACCAAATAATCCCAAAACTCGTTCCCTGTTTTTTTTCCTGAAAAAAGAAACCAGCCAATAGGATTTGTGGGGCTTGTATGCATTCAATGACTTCAGACTACTTAGCATAGCATGCAATGGTCAATTCTCTACACGCAATGGTATTGATTAGCAAATAATCATCAAGTTCTCTCATTTTTTCCCCACCTAGGTCGCCGGTACAGAGGGAGTAGTATGAAAAATGCTTGTTTCATATTTGGACGCTCCAACGCGTGTGCGTAAATATCACATTGAGAACTGTGCAACCCTGGGAATTTGGAGCGACTTGGTACAAATAATTGCGGTTGATTATATGAGCGGTTAGATAATACGTCAATCCCCCGCTTCAATTGACATTCCTCTTCTCTGCATACCCCGATTAAGTGTCCACCATCTTCATCGTCCTCGGCCGGCCGCGCTACACACTTGCACACACTCTGCAATCTCTCTATCGCAGTTTGTATATGTACAGCAGCCAGGTCGAGCGACAGCAAGGATGACAGTTCCGCCAGCAGTCTGGCGCCTGATGATAGGTCAACATCGAAATCATCCTGCTCGTCTTCCATGATTCTGGTGTCGAGCCGACACCTCGATTTTGTCCGGATCATGGAAGGGATGCCACCTCCGGAGTCGTCAGATGACAACCAGACGGGCGAGGAGCTGTCAGACGATGAAGATGAGGACGACAGTGATGAGGAGGAGGAATGGTCGAACAGAGAGGAGGAGGATGACGACAGCAACGACGGCAGCGGCGATGAAAAGCCAACGGTCAGCGGCAAGAAGCGTCCTCGCCAAGACGATGTCGTGGGGCCATCCAACAACAACAACAACACGAACAAGGACTAAATTAAGCACACTATATATATCTCTATTTCTGTTCGCTCATATTAACTCGTTATCTCTGTTTCCCCTGTCAATCTCTGTCGAAAACGGGGCTCCGGGGACCCAAGAAAGGTTCGAACTCTAGGGTGTGCTCATAGTACCTCACTAAGCCCGGCCTCTTAGCTCACTATCTCACGGCGATGCTCCGGCGTGCTCGAGCGGGAGGAAGGAAGAACATAGAGACGACAATTTACCCAGGTTCAGGCCACCTTGCGGTGTAAGACCCTACTCCTGCTTTGTGGATGGATTGCCTCGCGAGGGATGATGAATATGGGAGTACAAGGGGAAGTGTGAGGCCTCCGGGCAGTCTGGATGAGGAAACTCTCTAAGGTGGTGCCGTATCTATACATATACTGGCCTCGGTCCTCTTTCCCCCAAAACACTAGGCGGGAAGGGTTGCCACAGCGGCCAATTTCGAAGGGGGACGGCAGTACAACTTATCCTGACTAAAGGTGTTCTTCGCCTGCTAAAGCTTCCTGCCATGACGCATCGGTGGGCTTAGTGATGACCTCCGTCCTGGCGAGCCCGCCGTCCAGGTCTTTTAGCACCAAAGTGGCAACCTTTGGGGATTGCTTCGGGAACCCGCATGCTGGCCCTGCCTCCTTAGCACGAAAGAGGAAAACATCCTTATCCGCGCCCGCTGGCACGACTCCTGGCGCCACTCCTCGTGGCTCGCGTCACCCACGTGCAGCACGAGGTGGGGCTTGGCAAGCCTAGACATATCTGCCCTGTGAGGGGCCTCGGGAGGGAGCTTCAGAAGGCTGCCCTGCATGAGGCCCTCGGGGAGCTCTTGCTGACGTACACCTCGTGAGGCGTGGGCCCTCGCGAGGGACCTTCTCGTGAAGCCTTGAAGATGGGCCGCGCTGGGCCCACTGCATGCATCCCGTCTTGGGCAGCAGGCAGACGGGCCTGGGTACCCCCAGTCCCACGGGACCGACAGTAGCCCCCAGGCCAGCGGCATGCATGACTCCGCCCGTTGAGGAAGGGGGGCGAAACGGCGCGGGCCCTAACCGCATGCGGGTCAGGTGCGATGTGTGGCGCATGACGGGGCGCGGGACACCCCAACTTCACCACGACGCCTCGGCAACTGCCCAGGCTGACATAAAGCCTGCATGCAGTGCGGGGCCATCATTGCTCCGAAGGCGAAGGGGCATGGACCGGCATCCTTCTAGTGCTGTATAAGGGCAAGGGGTTGAACCCCTTGGCACATCTCCATCTTCTCACCTCTCCACCTCCATCCGTCGTTGCTGTAGCCATGGCGCCTTTGAGGAGGTTCTCCGCCGCTATGAAAGGGAAGGCAGCGCTGGAGGAAGCGGAGCTGCCGAAGCCAGCGAGGGGGCGAGGCCGCCCTCGCAAGTCCACCGCCGTGCCCGGGGCGCCTGCACTAAAAAAAACCACTTTCGTGATGATACGTGTTTGTCACAGTAGGTCATGTTTTCTTTCATGCATGTACATCCATGACTATTTTATGACAGAATCAAGATAGTCATACCTGTGTTGTCATAGAAGTGTTCCATGACAATACCAAAATTATCATCACGGAAGTGTCCACTTCCATGACGATAAATGGCGCGTCATGGAAGCGCTTTCGTCAAGGGTAACCGACACATGGCATCCACCATAACGGGTCGCCGTTAAGCTATCGTGTTCCGGTTTGGATCCGATAACCCGTTAACAGCCCGGACCAATGGGGATTTTCCACGTGTAAAATTCTCATTCGCCGGCGGATCCACGTGTCGGCTCAGCGTTGGGGCAGTTGTCATCCAGCGAATGGACGGGACGCGCCTATGATACGTTGACACGTGGCTCGGCCCAACAGTGGCCCATTCAGGTCAAAAGGTCGGGCCGTTTGACCTGGTTAAAAGGTATGGCCGGCCCATTGAAAGCCTGTTAACGGCATGTTCGCATATAGCCCATTTACAGCCCGCTAACTCACGGCCCATTATGGCCTATCCGAATTAGGCCCAGTAGCGTCATCTGGGCTATCCAATATGATTCCAGCCCATTGTAATTTCCGGCCCATGTATGGCCCATGAAGTCTTTCGGCCCATATGAGGCCCTTTGTAACTCTTGGCCCATTAATGGCCCGTGGTGAAACTGGCCCGTAATGAACAGTGTATCGCTTTATACCCATTAAAGGCCCATTATTCCATTGGGCCGTTTCCAGCCCGTGTTATCTTTCGGCCTTCTAAGGGCCCATTTATTCTTGGGCTGATTTGCAGCATTCAATTACTTATAGTCCGTTACTGGCCCATTCCTGTTGTGGGCCAAATTCAGCCCGTGGTTAAAGTCGGCCCGTTTGTGCCCCATTAATCCGTTGGGCCGTTTCCATAGCGTCATCAAATACGGCCCATTAACGACCCGTTATGCCTATCGATAGAATCAAGCCCGTTATACTCATCGGCCTATTAACGGCCCGTTATGGTCGGCCCATGAACGGACGATTCCCACTCTAGCCTGTTTACGGCCATAATGCGGTCCGTTATTGGCCCATGTTTGGCCAATCGATCATACGGCCCGTAGAAGGCCCGTAGGATGCCCATGGTCACTACAGCAGATAGCAGGACCATGGTTATTGTGGCCTAGTTATAAAAAATAGGTTATTGTGGCCACTAGAAAAACGCGGAAAAAGAACTGGAATGACTACAAGCAAACCACTAAACAAGACAATAAGGAAATAAATAAGCAAGCAACTTATGCTAGGCTATTATGGCTATTACACATATTACATCCATTGGGCATCAAAGTTCACCACCAGTGCAAATATGGGGAACAAAGCAGCATATTACATACACTGGTTGTCAAAGTTGGTGATCAGTGCAAACAAACGCCGCAACAAAACAAGTCCAGCACTAAAACCACTTCACAAGAGCTCAAGAAACAATATCTTGGGCATCCACCATGCTGGTAGGATGCTTAGCAAGCTTATTAGCTTTCTCTTGTTTGGCGCTTAAATCCTCCAGCGCTTGCTGTTGCACCATAAAGTATGCATCTGAATTCTGCAGGGACTTCCTCAGTCCTTCAGCTTCCTGTCGTAGCACATCTGATCGATGTATTTCAACTTGAAGTTGAGACTCAAGAAGCCGAACTGATTCAGGCAGGGAGTTCGAAGAGCTGGTGCTAGCAGTAGTGGCCAATAACTTGAACACTACATCAAGACAGGACTTTGGGGTTGTCTCACTGTCTTCAAGATAGTTTTTATCAGCTTTCTTGGAGACCAACAGGGATGTCTCACTATCTTGAACCTTATCTGCATTACTTCCTTTACCATTGCATAACGGGGTACTCTTCTCCAATATTTTGTCCGCATTATAAAAGAGAAACAAGAAGACACATCACAGGTTTACCATGTTGCATATGAAACTCATTTTGGTAAACTAGTTCAGTAGTAAGGTGGACAAGATAACAGCATGAAACAAACATATATTTATGTAGTATGGTCACTGTATGGTCTATATCATTCTAGTTTATGTTGCCAAATCAAGATAGAGACAGTTCAAATCATATCTGTTTAAGACAAAGCAGCTTAGACAGAATATAAGTGTGGGAAACTACACAACACTAACAACACTTGTAATGTGCGTGGCATGAGAACATAATTGTTTATTTAATTGAAACTGAAATCAACATAGAGCAAGTTACAACAGCAAACACGTTAAAGAAATAGGTTTAAAACATACCTGTTGCGCCATTGGAGTTTCAATTGCATCCTTCAAATTTGAAATTAGTTGGTATGAGTAAATACAATGATGCAAGAGCAAAGGAGTATGAACCATAGCTACGGAACCTGACCTGAGAACAATTCTTCTTCTGCTTTAAGCGTTGACTTGGGGTTTGGAGTGGTGGTCCTCGTGCTTTGGGCACTGCAGTTGCCTTACTAACTGCTAGTGTTTGTGTGCTCTGTGGTGGAGACGGTCCTGTGTCAACTAGAACTGGGTTACTATCTGCTTGGGTTTGGGTTAGAAGGGGTGTAGCTGGTTCTCTGTCCAACTGGGTAGGGGTACATTCTGCGTGAGTCTGGGTTATGTGTGGTGGGGCTGGTTCTTGGGCAAGTACAACCGTGGTTCTTTCTGCATCGACATGTAGCACAATCTTTTCTGAAGACCGTGTTTTTACTCCCATAGATACTACCATCACCCCCTCCAATTCAAATGGCTGATAAACAAGAAAAATAATTGAATATACAGACATTGTATGATAGACAGGTGCAATGGATAGTTGGGAAGAAAACAGGGCATGAAATAATTCACATTTATGTTGTCTAACCAAACAGGATAGCATGACATAATTTCACATATATGATGGCTAATTAAACAGGATAGCATGACACAATTTCACATATATGATGGCTAACTAAACAGGATAGAATGACATACTTCAAAATATGATGACTATGTAAACAGGATGACATGATATAACTATACGATGTGTCTATTAAAGTGGTTGGCATGCCATAATTCACATACAATATGCCGTCGATGGAAACATGATGGCATGATATAATTCACGGATAGAATGACATAATTCAAAATATGATGACTATGTAAATAGGATGAGATGACATAACTATATTATGTCTTTAGAAAATGGGTTGGCATGCCATAATTCAGATACATGCTGTCTATCTAAACATCATGGCAAGATATAATTCAAATATATAATTTATACTAAGCAAGGGAGCAGAGGGCAATCGCATATATGATGTGTCAACTAAGGAGATGTCATTCAATATTGTGTATATAATGTAAAAACTAAGCATTGCAAGACAACATATGCATGATATGAGTAATATAACCCTGCCAAGTTTGAGCATACACCTCAGGGGGGAAATAGGACTGGTCATATGTCTCTGAATCCTCCTCTCAGGAGCTATCTGTAACCAGCAAGATATCTGCTTCAGCAGGTAGCATTGTCTGCTCTGAAGACCTTGTTTTCACTCCAGATTTTTCCGTCACCAATTCAAATGGCTGATGCACAGGAAGAGTAGTTGAATATACAAACATTGTCGACAAATGGAATACGTAATACAAAAAAAGGATGGCCTGATATAATTCACATATATGACGCTTGGCTAAACAGCATGGCATTGCATAATTCACATACATAATGCCTTGCCACAAGATAGCATTGCATAATTCACATATATAATGTCTTGCAACAAGATGGCATTGCATAATTCACATATATGGTAATTAGACACTAAACAGGTGGCATTCACACAAAGCATGTCTAAACTAAGCAAATGACATGCCAATGCAAGACACCATATGCACGATATGAGCAATATAACGCTGCCAAGTTAGAGCATGCACCTTGGGCGGGGGGGGGGGGGGAATAGGACTGGTCATCTGTCTCTGAATCCTCCTCTGAGGAGTTATCCTTAACCAGCAAGACATGCGCTTCGTCAGATAGCATTGTCTGCTCTGAAGACCTTGTTTTCACTCCAGATTTTTCTAGGACCGTGTCGAATGGCTGATGCACAGGAAGAGTAATTGAATGTACTAACATTGTTTACAAATTTAATACGTAATAAAAAAAGGATGGCATGATATAATTCACATATAAGATGACTGGCTAACCAGGATGGCATTGCAAAATTCACATATATGATGCCTGGCTAAACAAGATGGTATTGCATGATTCACATATATGATATAGAAGCTAAACAGATGGCATTCACACAATGCATGTCTAAACTAAGCAGATGACATATTTGATGTATAAAGTAAGCAATGCAAGGCACCATATGCATGATATGACCAACATCAGCATGCCAAGTTAGAGCAAAAGACCTCAGGGGATAAATAGGAGTGGTCCGCTCCCTCTAAACCCCCCTCTGAACAGTTATCTTCCTCTTGATTACAGTCTGGAATGGGGAAGGGGTTGCTTTTGCGCCCACCATGGAGCAACGTCTGCATGAAATTTTATTGCCACGCAAGGCTCATCTCTTTTGCTCTACATGTTCAGTACCATTGTGTACAATAACTGACATGCATAGGAATAAAACATAGTGAGATTATGTAAGGAGTGCATGCACAAATCCAGAGTGATGGTAGCAAACTGTGGATAGACCCACAACCAATGGTAGTAGGCAGATAATATCTTAAGTTAAAAAACACCGATAATGGCTCCTTTAATGTTTGTTTCCACCCAACATGAAACTCATAGTAGACACCCGAGATTAACCAGATAGTAGACAAATAGTATTGATTACTGCCCCAATATGTACCCCACAACCATTTAAAAACTCAAGTTTGAGCATTAGTTTGGACCTGACTCAAAGTCTAATCAGTGAACAGGACGATAAAGTAGCATGTCATCGTATTAAGCGATGCCTAACATAAGCAGACACGAAAGAGTGCGACCTCTCTTGCGGACCCATGTAGTCCTCAAGGTCATCTGCTCAGTTGATGATGGTAATGCAGTTGTCGTGGCTGCCGGCGGCGGGGAAGAAGATCTGAGGTGGCAAAAGATAGTCTGGAGGGCGGATCCCTGCTGTGGTGAACCCTTCGGTCGTTGGTGCAGTTGAGCTGGGGTGGACCACAGTGTAGCAGGAGCGGGACAAACCACACAAGGATTTCTTTGACACATATTTGTAACAGAAGTAATTCTGTAAGGGCTTGTGTCAGCATTCTGGGAACCAGGGTACCCAGACTTGCCTACGTGCGGCCCACGGCATGGCTCCATCGATGGCCGGGTACGGCCCATCTGTGACACCAACAAGACAAGACCCTTGCGAGGCGGACGACGCCAAGACCTCCGGAGGGAGCGGCCACCCCAGGGCTGCTCCTGAGGAGCGGAGTTTCCTATGGAAGCGCCCAACCTCATGAGCTTGCGGTAATGCAAGCCATGACGACCAAGGCCAGGCGGGCGCCAGCGGGTGCAGAGAAGACAGTTTCCTCTTTGGTGCAAAGGAGGCAAGCACAGGCGCGGGTCCTCGAGGAATCCGCCCAAGGTTTCCATTCCCGTGCAACGAGACCAAGACTGCCAGGACGGCAGGAAGGATGTCATCGTCGAGCCCACCGCAGCGTCACAACCAGGAGCTTTGCAGGAGAAGACCACCTTTCGTCAGGATAAGATGTACTACTTGTCCCCTTTCAAATTGGCCATTGTGGGATCCCTTCCCGCCTACATTTTGGAGGAAGAGGACCAAGCCCACTATATATAGGTTAGCCACCACCGTAGGGAGGGGGATCCGATCCAACCGAAGGATAGCTCATCCACACCCAAGAGCAGGCCTCGCAAGCTTGTTCATCCCATGTAGTTGTTCATCCACAGCCACTCATGAGGCAAATCCACCACAAAGTAGGAGTAGGGTCTCACACTGCAAGGTGGCCCGAACCTGGGTAAACTGCCGTGTCCATCTTCTTCCTCGATTCATCGAGCTAGGCTGTAGGGCGGCGAGTTGGTTGGCTGGATAGGTTGAGTTCTTCGCACACGCCCCAGAGTTCGAACCTTTCTTGGGTCTGCGGAGCCCTGAATCCGATATTTGGCGCGCCAGGTAGGGGCGTGTCGAAGCTTCTCTCCCACCGCTTGCTACGCTACCGTTCCGCCGTTCCTATGGCTGACGCTCGCCGTGTTCGCGTCGAGTGCCGGGCCACTCATGTCGCCCAGACGGCACCCGCGGGCAATGGTGTTCCTCGCTGCTCGGCCTCCCCGGTGGCTAACACGTCCACCGACCCTGCTGCATGCGAGCAGCAGGACTCATCGCTGCCACCGTCCGTGTGTCGCAACGGCCGCACTGCGACTCCGTCACCCACTCCAGCCACGGCGTCGTCTTCTCACGTTCCTCATGGGCCGGCGAATGCGTAGTCTGCACTGCTCATGGCGCGCGAGCTTCTGCGCTATCTGTGGCACCCTAGCTCAGAGAAGACCGGAACGCCCCGTATTCCAGCCCAGGGACAAGTCCTCTGGAATACGGCACTGTTGGCATAGAACAAATCAGCTCTTTATTACAATGGATATGGTTACAAAGGGTACAAGGTTTACATCGGCACGGAGACACTATGCCTGCCCGGGGTAGCTCTATGCTAACAGCGGAGTAACTCTCTCGGCAGCGGAACAACGACGGCGGTGATGGACTCCACTCCACAGGGACTCTGGCTAGAACGAATATCCTTGCTCGCAAACTCAGGATCCTCGACAAGCAAGCAATCCTGGCATGACCTGCAAACTGGCATGACACGCTAGGTGAGTACTTGGAATGTACTCGCAAGCTCACAGCAAACATCAGCATTAAGGCAAGACAACATCATAGCAAGATAGCTACTGAAGTAAATGTAGTAAGGTAAAGCATATTCAGTCCATACTCCGAATAATCTTAGGATCCAATCCGAATCTGTTCCAAGTCCAATCATGTGGTCATGCGACCACTCATCCCATTGCTATCCCATGGCTAACATATCATATACCTGATTCCATCTACACAACAAGTCTGACCAACTTAGTCTCCTCCGGGTAGCCTGACAACCCTCAGAATACTCACGATCCACTGAGTACTTCCGATCTTACGACGAGTTCTTCCATCATTATCACTACTATGGTTGACCAACTAGTGAGGTCTGGACGGACTGTCCAATACCGTGGACACGGCTATTCGAATAGATTTTACACTCTGCAGAGGTTGCGCACTTTACCCACACCATGGAGCACCTGACCTCGTGATCCCATTCGGGTGGACCAGCGTTGCTCCAATGAAACCCGCCTGACCCGTGACTCTCCCATCGTACCACCGGCGATCATCCTCCCCCGGAGTCCTGCCCTGGGTGGCCCCTGTGTCACCGCGTGACACCTGCCACCGTCGTGGCTAACAAACTGTCCCAAATGGGGACCTGGTACCATATAACTCAACTGGGCTCACAAGATTATCGCTGCCTACCGGGCCAGGGTAGCGCACACGCATAACCTTCCCTATCGGGCGGTACCGGTGATAGAGCACGCGATCAGACCAAGTCAAGGCCGTCCCATATCGACAAATGTGGCTGCACGGATAAGTCCAGACAGGTGACTCTGGATCAACCATGAAGTATCTAATCTCCGAAAAATCCCTGTCATGGCTGACACTCTGATATCATAGCAATCCAAGTCAAAACGATGTCTGGCTAGAAATCCGGTAACCAGTATGCTTAAGCCACTGCTACTAACTCATCTCCACGAACTGCCGAATGAAATCCAGAATAATCATAGACGGTAATCTCAACATCATGGCATCAGCGAGTGGGTAAACTACTAGTCACTACAATCCGGTACTCAACATGGTAGTCACCTATCCAAGAATTTACTCAAGCCTTGTATGATCCAATCCACTTCACAAATAACTCATACTTGTTGTTAAAGTAAATGGTTAAACTATAATATTGCAATGCAATTATGCAGAGGAGAGTTGTGGCTTGCCTGGGGATGAAGGAACCATCGGGAAGGAGTGCGGAATGGTCGTGGAAGGAGTTGCCGGAAACAGTTCTCTCTCGGAGGGGGCTGTTTACGAACAAGGGAAAAATGGTCATTTCTACAGTGGGACCACATAGTTAAAATTATACCAACATGTCGGGCTCAAAGAGACGAAGAAGTGGGCTTTGGAATCACCTCGATCGGAGTTACGGTTAGAAAGATGTAATGGTTTTTCTGCCAGGGACCTATCTATAAATAAAACTCTCACAAACTGGGCCCCTGACTTGAAAAACAGACCGCGCCTTTTCCGAGAATAAGCTTCCCTGCAGGGAAAACATATTTCTGCCCGAAGCAGCAGTGGAGTACGCTTTCATTATCAGAAAGCGCATTTTTGGAAAACCGTCTCCACTTAAACTGACAGCGGGCCCGGGCTGGTCAACGCCTGTGAGGCTTACAGGTAGGCCCCGCCGTGCATTCTCTCTCTCCACCCTGGTCATCTACTTCCCCCCGACAGGAGGCAGAGGAGGGGCAGGGGAGGGCGCGCGGCCGGCTCCGGCCGTCCCTGGGCGAGGCGAGGGCACCGGCTGCCTCGGGCGAAGGCGCCGCACCCGTTCAGGGGAGAGGCACGGCTGGAGAGGGGCTGGGACGGTGGCGGCTCTCGGCAACAGAGAGCAGGGGTGGCGGCAACCGGACAAGGGGACGGCAGCCACAACAGCTCCAGCGACTCGCTGAGGTGCTGGGGAAGACCACCGGCGTGTGGGGAAGCTCGTGGGGAGTGCTAGGGGAAGAGAAGGGGTTCGGTGGTTCTAATTTGAGCGGGCTTCGCGGCGGGCATGGCGATGGTGGACTGCGAGGAAGACCTTCGGGGCTCGGGCGAGAGGTTGGGGAGGGCCAGAGGAGCACAGGGAGGGCGATGGTGAGCTCGAACAGGCTCGGGAGAGGCTATATATAGCCGGACGGCGCGGGTGGCCGAGCACGGCCATAGCGACGCATGCGCCGTGTGCTGGAGCTTCGGGAACACACTTGGAGGAGGGGAGAGGCATCCAGAGAGGTCAAGGAGGAGCATAGGAAGCTCGGGCGTGCTCGGGAGGGTTCGGGAGGGCTTCGGTAACCGGACGTGGCGGCGGCAGAGACGGCCACGTCGCGGGCGCGGCTGCCGCACCGCGTAGGAGGTTACCTGAGAGGGGAAGACTTATCCGGGGCCAAGGCGACGACGAGGGGAAGCTCCTGGACACGGCTAGGTGTCGAGGGAGCGAGGAAATGGACGAGGGCCCCAATGCACAGAGCGCGTGCATGGCATGCCAAACGCATGGTCACCGCGTGCACTGGCACACGCTGTTCACCCTGACCGGCCAAATCATGTCCAGTGGGTAGTCCCTCCAAGATACAGTCTCTGGGAGGTGATGGCTCGATGAGGGGAATTGTGGTTAGATGGGAGTGGTCACCAGAAGTTTGCTGTAGCAAACTTGACCACGCCACTGTGATGAACAGAGAAGTGATAAGGGGAAAATAAGATGTCTGGGAGGTTTGGGATAAGAAGGACTACAATCATGGGAAGTTTGAGAAGAAATGGACCAAGATTTAATAGGGCTGCCTTGCAGCTGACCAATCTGGTCCAGAAACTTGATTAGGATGGAGCACTCACTTGGAGTAGCCACTTGAGCTATAATTTGGTATAACATGATGATTTGTTCATATGGGAGTTCCATAAAAATTTCATGCCATTTGGACAAGCCAAAATGGTACTTCCTTCACAGATATCCTCTCTGACCAAAATCTTAGAAAAATTCTAGGGAATTATTGGAAAGATGAAATGAGACCAATTTTTGTGGATATAGGTTATATGGGTAGGAGAATGTTCTGGTAAATTTTCAGCAATTCTGGAGCAATATAAAATATAGTTGCTTCACAATGTGAAAATCTGACCAGAAGCCAAGATTTGAGGCTGTTCTCACATAGATGATTGGATAGGGATGAAACTTGGTGGAGAGTCATGATTTGATCAAATGAAGATTCTTGCAAAATTTCAACTCATTTGGATACTCCTAGGTGGCACTTGCTTCACAAAGCTTCCAGTTGACCAAAAACTTTGAAAATTAGCCAAGGGAGATTTATTAGCCAAATGAAGTTGAATTTTGCCATGTGGCAATGATATGGATAGGAAAGAATGCACAAAAAGTTTGAGACCAAGAAAGAAAATATAAAGAGTACTTGCTTCTTAACCTGGCAGCTAGGGCAGAATCAGAAAAGGAATATTTGTGAAATATTTTGGAACATGGCAAGGAAGTATTTTGACATATTTGTGGAAGATCTGACCCAAACAATTTATGAGAATTATTTGGGAGTCTTGGGAATGATAGAAATGTGGGTTGCTTCACAACCCAGGACAGACAGGGTTATTCCTTTAATGGAAAAAGGAATATTCCCAAGAAAAAGAATATTGGGGTTGGTCCAAGATGGAAATGACATGGTCTTCGGATGGTTTTGAAGTTGGCAAGCCACTTGGGAAGAGGAAATCAAGGGTGATCCCTCCAGGTTGCAAGACTACTAAGCCACAGAAAGGCAAGTCCACACCAAAATCAAAAGGAAAAAAAATGGGCAAAATCCAGGGTGTTACAAACCTACCCCCCTTAAAGAAATCTCGTCATCGAGATTTGGTTGCTCAGGGATCAAACATGAATATTTCCACTTGAGGAAACCGTTTCCAACTCAGGTTTCCTTTTTACCTTTGTATAATGTTCCCACTGAATTTTGTATGACTGACTGCCTTGCTTTGGGGTGGTTTGCTTCACTGGAACCTTTTTCTGGCAAATCTTACCTCATATGTTACTCTGACTCCAATCCTTTTGTGTCTACTATCTTGTCTATGGCAATAAATTATCCTGACCAAACTATGTGCCCTGCTTGTAAGCCTGAGGGTGGTTCCTCATGGACGTGTCGTGACGAGGTCCAATACGAACGACCGTTCACTGAGTTGTGAGCAGATCTTCTTGGTGAACACAAAAATCTTTTACTCATTGCATTGGGTGGCTTCAAATGGCTGTGTCCTCTGGCTCAAAACAGTACTGTGAATCATACCGTTCTCCTGGCGGAATCTGACTTCTCGCACGGATTGCTGGGTCATCTTGCGTATCTCCACTGTTTTGGGTGTAAGGCTCCTACCAAATATTTGACTATCACCTGTCGTGACCAGCATAAAGGTGTACGGTCTTATTGTGATATTATCCATAGAATTGACTGACAATGGTCCTGGTAGTAGAATCTTGTTCATGGCAGGTTAGTCTTTAACTGATTCCCATCTGTGAGGACACATGCTTCAAGACTGTTGTCAACTTTCTGATCATTCCGTCTGTCGGCATCTCTATATGGATGGTAGGCCGTGTAATGCTTTAACATGGTTGCTGAATTTGAACTGCTGAGTTAATCTTTCGGCTAACCTGACCAGCTTGGTTGCCCTCTTCTGACAATTTTGCGCATACCTGGTTGACTAGGCGGGTTGTCTCGATATGGGGTCCTTGCAGATGGAATAGACCCCGTGGGTGTGTACCCATGGTGACTGGTACCGAGCCAGGCTGTCCGGAGTATTTGTACCATTACCATGCCTGTATGGACAACCTTACTCTTTCATTATGGTTCTCTTTGCCTGGATCCTTTGCTGAAAGAACTTGGCGTTATGTGTTCTTGATTCTCCATGTGACCATAGGTGTTGTCAGGTGCAATATTCCGGCAGGCATATTACTTTACAAGTTGTAGCTGTAGGGTAACGATCGTCTGAACCCTTGAATAAAACCGGCAAATAAACCAGTAGCCACCAGAACGGTCTTTACAACTCAGATCTGGGACATTACTGGAGTAACTCAACCCCGACTCAAGACGGCTGAAAAGCAGCTCAGAGCATGAGACGGTGTCGATAAGAAGAAACTAGCAGTTCCCTAAGACAGCCGAAGAACAGCTCAGAGCATAGGGTCACTGCTACGAAGAGAAATTCAACAGCTGCCCCAGACGGCCGAAAAGCAGCTCAGAACACGGGCCAGTTGTTGACAAGAGAAATAAAAATTGGCATCCACCCCGGACGGCCGGAAACAGCTCATAACACAGGCGTGGTGCCGTCACCAAAGAAAGACGGGCAAGGGTTCATTCGCGTCCCAAACAGCTCTCTATTATGCATACAGGGTATTCGGCTATCCTTCTTGCTGAACACTAAGTTCATAGCACATTCTGGCTTGCTTTCAAGACATAGCAGGGTTCAAATTGTACTCATAGCAGAGTCAAACCTTGTATATGAATCATACCTTTGGCACGGAATGCACTGTGGGTCATGTACACAATTTGCCTTCTTGCTGATGCGATTATTATTGCTGTGAAAGTTGCACTGATGTATACTTGATGCTGATAACCAATCCGGCCAGGATATCATTTGTATTCAGGCCCGATATTCCCGATATAACACAGTCTGCTGAAAATTCCATATTGTTGAGCTGAGCTTCCAAATGGCTGTCTCTTCACTGATTCTTTGGGTTTAGGGTCGGTGAGCAACTTCCATAAGGGGAAAATAAGGTAACACCAAGGGCCCAAATAAAGAAGCACAAGAAACGACTAAAACAAAAGCACACGAAGTAGCAAGATCACACACAAAAGCAATATCACATTCTATAGCTATTCACAGCAATAATATGCATTCCTACTTGAGCACACAAATCTCGCAAGAACTCCGGTATTACGGTCTAACATGCTGTGGCGATGTGCATGAAAATGAATCAATGTGTGGAAGAAAATTTGTGTAAACAAGGCTACACCAATTATGAGCTTAACACTGGTTCCAACTGGATGGACACGGTGGCGAGGACGAACTTGGTGATCGGGGGTCGGAACACAGAAGTTACAACGACATCATCATCAAGCGTACGGAAGAAAACCGTACACGTCCAAAGAATAGGTGGCAGAATGAGATAGTGGTGGAGAGAAAGGCTTGCAGGCATTGCCCTTTTCTGATAACAAGGATCAGTAAGGGTTGCTGAAGAGGCTAGTGGAATGGCACGATCCGGGATAGAACTTGTCTATCACCGAAACGATAGGGGTGGCTGAAGAAAATAAGTTGGTGTGGTACCGGTGCATCAATCCAACAAGGGATCGACACCACCAAGCACCTTGGCATCACTCCGCTGGGACGAAGATGACACCACACCAAGGAGCAAATATGCAACTGGGGGGGGCTGCAGGTAGTGGGTCGAAAACGATGCCTCCTACACTCACCAGATCCATCGTTAGTGATAAATAATCTATATGCATGCTATGCACAAACAAATGCAACAAACAAGTGCAGCAACCCAACTGGATCATATACTACCGGTTACTAACGCACGCGCGGTCTAGGGCCTAGGACACCCTATAGCCAGACCTGCTCTGATATCAACGCCTGTGGAACCCCGTCTCAGAGAAGACCGGAACGCCCCGTATTTCAGCCCAGGGACAAGTCCTCTGGAATACGGCACTGTTGGCATAGAACAAATCAGCTCTTTATTACAATGGATATGGTTACAAAGGGTACAAGGTTTACATCGGCACGGAGACACTACGCCTGCCCGGGGTAGCTCTATGATAACAGCAAAGTAACTCTCTCGGCAGCGGAACAGCGACGGCGGTGATGGACTCCACTCCGCAGGGACTCTGGCTAGAACGCATATCCTTGCTCGCAAACTCAGGATCCTCGACAAGCAAACAATCATGGCATGACCTGCAAACTGGATGACACACCAGGTGAGTACTTGGAATGTACTCGCAAGCTCACAGCAAACATCAGCATTACGGCAAGATAATATCATAGCAAGATAGCTACTGAAGTAAATGCAGTAAGGTAAAGCATATTCAATCCATACTCCGAAAAATCTTAGGATCCAATCCGAATCTGTTCCAAGTCCAATCATTTGGTCATGCGACCACTCATCCTATTGCGATCCCATGGCTGACATATCATATACCTGATTCCATCTGCACAACAAGTCTGACCAACTTACTCTCCTCCGGGTTGCCTCACAACCCTCAGAATACTCACGATCCACCGAGTACTTCCGATCTTACGATGAGTTCTTCCATCATTATCACTACTATGGTTGACCACCTAGTGAGGTCTGGACAGACTGTCCAATACCGTGGACACGGCTATTCGAATAGATTTTACACTCTGCAGAGGTTGCACACTTTACCCACACCATGGAGCACCTGACCTCGTGATCCCATTCGTGTGGACCAGCATTGCTCCAATGAAACCCGCCTGACCCGTGACTCTCCCATCGTACCACCGACGATCATCCTCCCCCGGAGTCCTGCCCTTGGTGGCCCCTGTGTCACCGCATGACAAATGCCACCGTCATGGCTAACAAACTGTCCCAAATGGGGACCTGGTACCATATAACTCAACTGGGCTCACAAGGTTATCGCTGCCTACCGGGCCAGGGTAGCGCGCACGCATAACCTTCCCTGTCGGGCGGTACCGGTGATAGAGCACGCGATCAGACCAAGTCAAGGCCGTCCCATACCGGCAAATGTGGCTGCACGGATAAGTCCGGACAGGTGACTTTGGATCAACCATGAAGTATCTAATCTCCGAACAATCCCTGTCATGGCTGACACTCTGATATCATAGCAATCCACAAAACGATATCAGGCTAGACATCCGGTAACCAATATGCTTAAGCCACTGCTACTAACTTATCTCCATGAACTGCCGGATGAAATCCAGAATAATCATAGACAGTAATCTCAACATCATGGCATCAGCGAGTGGGTAAACTACTAGTCACTATAATCTGGTACTCACACATGGTACTCACCTATCCAAGAATTTACTCAAGCCTTGTACGATCCAATCCACTTCACAAATAACTCATAGTTGCTGTTAAATTAAATGGTTAGACTATGATATTGCAATGCAATTATGCAGATGAGAGTTGTGGCTTGCCTGGGGATAAAGGAACCATCGGGAAGGAGTGCGGAATGGTCGCGGAAGGAGTTGCCGGAAACAATTCTCTCTCGGAGGGGGCGGTTTACGGACAAGGGCAAAATGGTCATTTCCATAGTGGGACCACATAGTGAAAATAATACGAACATGTCGGTCTCGAAGAGACGAAGAAGTGGGCTTTGGAATCACCTCGATCGGAGTAACGGTTAAAAAGATGTAATGGTTTTTCTGCCAGGGACCTATCTATAAATAAAACTCTCACAAACTGGCCCCTGACTTGAAAAACATACCGCGCCTTTTCCGAGAATACGCTTCCCTGTGGGGAAAACGTATTTCAGCCCGAAGCAGCAGTGGAGTACACTTTCGTTATCAGAAAGCGCGTTTTCAGAAAACCGTCTCCACTTAAACTGACAGCGGGCCCGGGCTGGTCAATGCTTGTGAGGCTTACAGGCGGGCCTCGTCGTGCCTTCTCTCTCTCCACCCTGGTCGTCTTCTTCCCCCTGACAGGAGGCAGAGGAGGGGCAGGGGAGGGCGCACGGCCGGCGATGGCCCGGCCGACTCCGGCTGTCCCCGGCGGAGGCGAGGGCACCGGCGGCCTCGGGCGAAGGCGCCGCACCCGTTCAGGGGAGAGTCACGGCTGGAGAGGGGCTGAGACGGCGATGGCTCTCGACAACAGAGAGCAGGGGCGGCAGTGACCGGACAAGGGGACGGCGGCCACAGCAGCTCCGGCGACTCGCTGAGGTGCTGGGGAAGACCACCGGCGTGTGGGGAAGCTCGTGGGGAGTGCTAGGGGAAGACAAGGGGTTCGGGTGGTTCTAATTTGAGCAGGCTCGGCGGCGGGCATGGCGATGGTGGACAGCAAGGAAGAGCTCCGGGGCTCAGGTGAGAGGTTGGGGAAGGCCAGAGGACCGCGGGAAGGGCGATGGTGAGCTCAAACGTGCTCGGGAGAGGCTATATATAGCCGGACGGCGCGGGTGGCCGAGCACGGCCATGGCGACGCGTGCGCCACGCGCCGGAGCTTCGGGAACACACTTGGAGGAGGGGAGAGGCATCCAGAGAGGTCAAGGAGGAGCAGAGGAAGTTAGGCGTGCTCGGGAGGGTTCGGGAGGGCTCCGGCCACCGGACGAGGCGCCGGCAGAGACGGCCACGTCGCGGGCGCGGCTACCGCACCATGTAGGAGGTGACCTGAGAGGGGAAGACTTATCCAGGGCCTAGGCGACAACGAGGGGAAGCTCCTGGACACGGCTAGGTGTCGAGGGAGCGAGGAAACAGACGAGACCGAGGGCCCCAATGCACAGAGCGCGTGCATGGCATGCCAAATGCGTGGTCACCGCGTGCACTGGCACACGCTGTGCACCCTGACCAGCCAAATCAAGTCTAGTGGGTAGTCCCTCCAAGATACAATCTCAGGGAGGTGATGGCTCAATGAGGGGAACTGTGGTTAGATGGGAGTGGTCACCTGAAGTTTGCTGTAGCAAACTTGACCACACCACTGTGATGAACAGAGAAGTGATAAGGGGAAAATAAGATGTCTGGGAGGTTTGGGATAAGAAGGACTACAATCATGGGAAGTTTGAGAAGAAATGGACCAAGATTTAACAGGGTTGCCTTGCAACTGACCAATCTGGTCCAGAACCTTGATTAGGATGTAGCACTCACTTGGAGTAGCCACTTGAGCTGGAATTTGGTATAACATGATGATTTGGTCATATGGGAGTTCCATAAAAATTTCATGCCATTTGGAAAAGCCAAAATGGTACTTCCTTCACAGATATCCTCTCTGACTAGAATCTTAGAAAAATTCTAGGGAATTATTTGTATGATTAAATGAGACCAATTTTTGTGGAGATAGGTTATATGGGTAGTAGAATGTTTTGATAAATTTTCAGCAATTATGGAGTAATATAAAATATAGTTGCTTCACAATGTGAAAATCTGACCAGAAGCCAAGATTTGAAGCTGTGCTCACATATATGATTGGATAGGGATGAAACTTGGTGGAGAGTCATGATTTGATCATATGAATATGCTTGCAAAATTTTAACTCATTTGGATACACCTAGGTGGCACTTGCTTCACAAAGCTTCCAGTTGACCAGAAACTTTGAAAATTAGCCAAGGGAGATTTAGTAGCCAAATGAAGTTGAATTTTTCCATGTGGCAATGATATGGATAGGAAAGAATGCAAAAAAAGTTTGAGACCAAGAAAGCAAATATAAAGAGTACTTGCTTCTTAACCTGGCAGCTAGGGCAGAATCAGAAAAGGAATATTTGTGAAATATTTTTGACCATGGCAAGGACGTATTTTGACATATTTGTGGAAGATCTGACCCAAACAATTTATGAGAATTATTTGGGAGTCTTGGGAATGATAGAAATGTGGGTTGCTTCACAACCCAGGAGAGACAGGGTTATTCCTTCAATGGAAAAAGGAATATTCCCAAGAAAAAGAATATTGGGGTTGGTCCAAGATGGAAATGACATGGTCTTGGGATGGTTTTGAAGTTGGCAAGCCACTTGGGAAGAGGAAATCATGGGTGATCCCTCCAGGTTGCAAGACTACAAAGCCACAGAAAGGTAAGTCCACACCAAAATCAAAAGGAAAAAAATGGCCAAAATCCAGGGTGTTACACTATCGTCCGGTCAACGACCTCTACGACGACTGGCTCGGCTGCATCGCCAAGCTCATCAACGCTGCTAGCGAGGCCCCTGCACCGTCTCATTCGCTTCATCCTCCACCACTAGCGGGCGATGTGGCACACGGTGCGCCTCCTCCTCCTCCTCTGCACGGCACGGGTCCCGAGCCCAGGCGTGAGGCACCCCAGCGCGACCCACCGCGCAGGGCGCCGATGCGTGATGAAGAAAGCTGCCAGGTGGTGCAGCGGCCTCAAGGAGAGGCGCGTGCGCTTCCAGCGCTGCCGCGTCAAGACCACGCGCCGCTAGAGGCGGCAGCGCGCGGGCGCCAGGACCAAGCTCCCCCCATGCGACCGGCCCCGGTGAGTGCCGCAGGTTGCCATGCTTTCACCCATGAGCTGCACCGTGTCGTCTGGCCCAGCAAGTTCAAGCCAGATCTGCCTCCGCGCTATGACTGCACTCCTGATCCTGCTGAGTTCCTTCAGCTCTACGAGCTAAGCATGGAGGCGGCAAACAGCGACGAGAAAGTCATGGCGAACTGGTTCCCCAAGGCCCTCAAGGTCGGCGCGCGCTCTTGGCTCCTGAACCTCCCAGTGGGGTCGATCTTCTCCTGGGACGTGCTGCGTGAGCGCTTCATCGCCAACTTCCAAGGCACTCACGACCGCGCTCCCGCGGCTGGTGACCTGCGACGCATAAAACAGCAGCTGGGCGAGACCCTGCACAAGTACATACAGCGCTTCACGAACGTCCGCCTCAAGATCCCAAAGGTGTCGGACGAAGCCATCATCTCGGCGTTCTCTGAAGGCGTTCGGGATGTCAAGAAGAAGGAGGAGCTCTCCATGCACGAGGATCTGTGCTCGGCACTGGAGATGTTCAACATGGCGACCAGATGCGTGAGGGCAGAAGAAGGTCGCCTATCCCTCTTGGAGCTCCCAGAGGTTGACCCTAAAGACAAGAAGGCCAAGGCCAAGGAAGTGAAGTGCAAGGGCCCCACCGTGCTGGTCGCAGAGGCCGAGATGAAGTGCGGCTGTGACCATAGCGAATCCTCCAGGGGCAACCGCCTGTTCTGCGTCTTCCACAACGTCCACAGCCACAACACCAACGACTGCCAGGAGCTCAGGGCAATCCGCGACGGGCGCCTTGGCCGCCGCCTTGAGTGCAATGACCGTGGCCACAGCCGCGGAGGAGGCTGCGGTGGTGGCCGCTGGGACAACCACGACCCCCGCTAGGACTGGCGCGATCAGCCTCGTGAGGACCGCTGGTAGGGCCAGCCTTGCGACGGCCCCTGGCGTGACCAGCCTCGCGAGGACCATCCTCAGGGAAACGCTGGCCTTCCTCCGCTGCCGCCGCCACCAAGGAGAAACAACGACAACCGCCAGGATGATGGGGCTGGGGGCTTCCAGGAGCCACGTGGGATCGCCTGCATCCTGGGTGGTGCTCAGGCCCCCGCCTCTCATCGCATCTTCAAGCAGTTCGCTCACGAGGTGAATGCGGCCCTTCCCAAGCTTGAGGCATCTCGTCCCCTCAGATGGTCCAAGTACGCCATCACCTTTGACTCCATGGACAAGCTCAAGTGCTCAGCTGCCACTGGCACGCTCCCCATGCTCTGCTCGCCGGCCATCAGCAACGTCCTCGTCACCAAAATGCTCATCGATGGTGGCGCAGGGCTCAACGTTCTCTCCGTCGAAACATTTGAGACGCTCCAAGTGCCGTATGACAAACTCCTCCCCACCATGCCCTTCTCAAGGGTAACTGATGGTTCCACCGTCCCTATAGGGCAGATCCGCCTCCCTGTCACCTTCGGCCAGTGAGACAACTACCACACCGAGCTCATCGACTTCGACGTCGCCCACATTCGCCTCCCATACAATGCCATCCTCGGGTATCCGACCCTCGCCAAGTTCATGACGGCGACGCACCACTGCTATAATGTCCTCAAGATGCCAAGGAGTGGCGGCATCATCATGGTCGCCTGCGATGAAAAGGCTATGGTGTGCTCCCTTGAGCGCGCCTACCAGGATGCAGTGGTCGAGAACTCTGACGACGAGGGTGCCGTTCGGCCTCCTGAAGCCGTCGCCAAGAAGAAGAAGTAGCTCGTCCCCAAGGGACGTCAGGAGGCTGGCACGCCCATTGACCGTTCCTCAGGCCCCGCGCCCATGGCCGGGGCGCCATTCCCTCTTGCATAGGAAGGCGCGCCCGGCACCCCTCTCAGGACGGGCTCGGGGACTCTCTTCTGGAGGGCCTCCGACCTGGCCAGTGTCACGAGGGAGGTGTTCGGGCACCACATGGGGGCGTGCTTTGATGCGCGCCTCCGTGAGCAAGGCGCAAGGCGCGAGGCACCTGGCGCTCAGGAGTTCATCACCAAGGCAACCGAGGAGCTTTAGGAGGTGTGAGCCATGTGTGGCGAGCGTTGTCCCGCATCATCTGGTGCAACTTCCGCCCCTGATGTGAGTGGCAAGCTACGTGTCTGCGTCAACATCCCATGCCTCAACAGAGCTGCTGCTCAAGAGCTCTTCTGGTCGTCTCGCGCTGGACAGTGTGGGGGCTGCCCCCGCAGTTGCGCCCGCATGCTGTTCGGCCTGCTAAACGCGGCTGCCTCGCACTAGTGCTACATGCAGGGCGTCTTGGCGGCTCGCGAGGCCAGGCGTCAGGCGGTCCTGCTGGAGGAGGTGCCGGACCATCGTGAGCTTCCCGGGCCTCCAAAGCCCCTCGAGACTCAGGAGCCAGCCGGCTCGTGAGGAGCGACTTCTGCAGCACACGTCTTCAGCTACCTCGACACTTCTATGACAACGGCGCCAGGTGACGTTTTGGTTTGTTCAGTTGAGGGCGCCCCTCGGGCTGCATTATCCTCAAGCTGCTAGGGCCCATCCCTGCAGCGTGTATCATTTTGCGCATGTATCAGAACTAGCCTCGCCTTTCATAAGTTTCTTAAAAATTGCCACCTGCATGACCGGTGCTTCGCCACCATGAATGTCGTGTGCCCTCACAAACCCGCCCACGGCCGCCTCATGATTAAGGACTAGCACAACGTCTGTGCTCCGGTCTATCCCTGCAGTGTCGCTAAACCCAAGTGGCCGACCTCTGTCTCGCGGGCCAGCTCCCGTGCACACCACCTTCCGTGGTCCTTGGTGCCTTGTTCTCGCATGAGCTAATCGATAGTGGATGAGTTAGGGTGCACGACCCGGTGCCTCGCCGCCGCGGGAACCGCGCACCGGTTGTCTTTCTTTAGGATTGTTGCATGAGAAGGCTGGGCACGGCGTCTGTGCTCGGGCCCGTCCCTGCAGCGTCGAGAAACCCAACGACTGAGCTCTGTCTGGCAGGCCGGCCCCATTCACATCACCTCCTGGGGTGGTTGGTGTTCGGCCTTCTCATGCGATGCCCTCCAGAGATTCACTCGGCGCAGGCCACCCCAACATCTCTCATGATTCTTACAGGCACCCTGCAACTAAATTCAGGCGCAACCCACCTTGAGGTAGGGCCTCGTGAGTCCCACGCTGGCTCACGAGTGCCCATATACACCTCCTCCAGTTTGTCGTGCTAACCACGCATACGGACGGGGCTGTACATGCCCCAGAGTCTCCCCCCGAGGGAACTCCCACCCAAGCACCAGTGGAAGCCCCATGCTCTGCGCTGGCAGACGATACTGTCGAGGAGCGACTATGCCCATGCACCAGTGGAAGCCCCATGCCCCGCGCTGGCAGACGACACTGTCGAGGAGCAACTATGCCCATGCACCAGTGGAAGCCCCATGCTCCGCGTTGGCGGACGACACTGTCGAGGAGCGGCTATGCCCACGCTAGAGTGGAAGCACCATGCTCCGCGCTGGTGAATAAACAACTGAGGGCACCCTAGCTGCTGCAGCAACCTCAGGAGGGCTAAAGGATCGCCGCTCGGCCCCACCGCGCAGCTTTCCTACGTGAGGGTCGCGCGAGGGGGCTGGGCATGGGGGCTACGCTCAGGGCACGCCTGACGCACGCCACCTCACCAGTTCTCTCGCACCTAGTTTTCTCGCGTCCCTCCTAGGCAAAAGCTATCGTGGAAAGGTATGAAGGGCTCCAGATTAACCCAAACGCTATTCACGTTTCCTTCATGTGGGCCGTTTGTACGTCAAGGGGGACCCCTGAGCATCGCGACTCAGGGGCCTCACTAGTCACGTAGCCCCTCACCCCTTGGCCTCATCCTGGTGATCCGGACACTCCAATGGCGGCAGAGGTATGAGCGGGGCCGGGCCCTGCCGATGCTGAACGCTAAGGAAAACAGGAAGGAAATTGAGCACAAAAAGGAAATCACGGAGTCCTAGCAAGTTATTACAAAAGCATAATGTTCCACAAGTTCAAATAGAAGTTCTCATGCCTCCGCGAGGCATGATGAATGTTGCAGGTTCAACTTGGAAGAAGCACCGCCTTGGATACCACCATCGCCCGCCTTGGGAAGCCCATCGTCGATGACGCTGCCATCATCTTCGCCCCTGGCTCCTACCACCACAGCTGCGGGGTCGGGGACGCAGAGGAAGTTCCCCAACAGGTCCTCCACCTGCTTCTTCACGGCTTCGGCGGCGGCGGTACAAGACTCAAGGGCCACCAGCTCGATCAGCGGGCTGAGGTTGAAGCTTGGGTCCCAGAGGTGGAGGTGGCTGAAGACGCGTGTTGTGGCCGAGGTGAAGAGCACGTGGCACTCTTCCTCCACCGCGGACTCTACCCCGGCGGCGATGCCCTCAAGCTTGGGGAGAAGCCCAGCAGGGCCATCCTCTGGAGTCACCAGTGGTTTCTCGTACCCTCCTCCATAAAGGGAGCGCAGCGCCTTGCGAGACCAGAGCTCGAGGGAGACTAAGGCTTCGTGTTCCACGACCGCCTTTTTATTGGCGGCGGTGAGGGTCTTCTCCCCGGCCTCCAGCTGGGCTGTCGCCTCAGAGACAAGTTGGGCATGGGATGTCTGCGCCTTGTCCACCTCTTCCTTCAGCTTGCCCAGGCGATCCCGCTCCACGGCTTGGTCCTTGGTTGCCTGGGCCAGCTTGGCATCGCGGTCGGTGACCGCCGCTTCGCGGGCCTTGAGCTCCTCCTCTTGCTGGCGGAGCCGTTGAGTATGGGCGGCCTATGCATCACGGAGAGCTTTCAGCTCAGTCTCCACCTTGCCGCAGCGCTCCTTTTCAGACGATGCGTCAGCCAGTGCCGCGTTGCGGGCCCTCACGGGTTCGTCGGCCTCCTTCCTGCTATCCGCGGTGGCGTCCTCGGCTCGGCTCCAGACCGCCCTCGCAGACTCGTCAGCCTGGAGCCACCTGGAGATCAGCCACATGCGCTCCCTCACCCCACGTTTGTCGGAGTCCTGGTGGTCGGTCCGGAGTTGGTCCAGCGTGGTGAAGGCTTCCTCCAGGGCCCCAGGCCTGACAAGGGGGCCGCAGTCCGCCAGCGCATGGGCTTGGGGAGGCGGCAGCACAAGCACGTGGGCTGGTGTCGCCGCAGCAGCAAGGCCAGCTTGGAGATCTGGAGCCTCCGAACCCCCCTCGGACACGACGGGGATGGGCGGCTCCGGAGCCTGCTGGCCCACAGAGGCAGGCTCCACCACCGTACCTTTGGGGGCCCGCTCTGTCGCGGGGGAGCGCGAGGCGACCTCCTCCGCCTGAGTTAGGGCCACCCCGGCCGTGGCGAGCGGTGGCGCCTCCAAGGTCCCGGCTCCATCTTTTCTCTTCTTCACCGCGATGTCCATCCTAGCCACCAGGAAGGGAGCATTGTGGGCACGGTATCAAAGGTAACAAGCAAAAACAAGGGAGGATGCTTACTCGTCAGAGGCGATGTACGCCCTCTTCCGAACCGGGGCTAGGGCTCCCCCAATCTTCTTGGGCGTAGACCTCGCCGCGTCCTGAGGGTTGAAGGGGTGCACGATGGCTGGCTTTGGCTCGGCATGAACGGCCAGCAAAGCGGAGGTGTCACCTCGAGGAGGGGGCGCCGCCACACCCTTCTTCGGGGTCGCTTGGCCTAGCCTCCACAAGGGAGTGACCCCGGACCTCGTGACGACCCCGGCGGAGCGCGGGGATTCCACGACCGGGGGCTCGGCGGCATCATCATCATCGAAGAGGCCGCAGAGAAGCTCGCTCTGTGATGGAGGAGAGGTCTCCGCCATGTCATCCACAGTCGCCTCCGAGTCCTCCTCCCCCTTTTCCCCGGTGTCGTCACCGGAAGACACCAGCACCGGGGAGTTGGGGAGCTCGGGCTGCACGAGCCCTAGCTCGTTGAAGATGGGCATGGCGACGATCAGAGCCTCCCTGTTGGCGTGGCGATACAGCGGGACGTAGGCCATTGGGAGGCTGCCCGGATCCTTCTCAAGCAGGGTGTGCATGGCCTTATCTAGCTGCTCACCCGTCAAGCTCCCTGGGCGCAGCCGGTTGTCGTCTTCCGCGCCCTTAAACTCCCACATGGGGCGCGAGTGTGCCTGAAGCGGGGCCAGGCGCTGCGTCAGGAACACCTTGATGAGCATCACCCCCGTCAGCACCCCGGCCTCCATGTCCATCGTCATCTTCCTCAGGACCAGCGTCGCACGGGGGTCGGTGAGCTTCTCATGAACCCACCAATTGAGCTTCTCCCGCAGCTCAGTCGGCAACTTCAGCCGCGCATGAAGGCCCCTGGCGTCCATGAAGACCCATTTGCGCCGAAAGTTCTCCACCTTCTTCCCAGCCCTCATGAGCGTGTTACCACTATGGACCGCGGCAAAGGAGACGCGGCCAGAATGCTGGGCTGGGTCGTGCATCTGAAGGTAGAAGAAATGGCGGAGGAGTGCAAGGAGGGCATCACGCCCACGAACGCCTCACAGTAAAAAGCGAAGATCGACAGGAGAAGGATGGAGTTGGGCTGAAGACGCAGAGCTTGAACCTGGTAATGGTCGAGGATGACGTCGAAGAACTCGAAGAAGGGCGGGATGAGCCCCTCAAAGACACTATGGAGGAAGAAGGGATAGAACGTCCCTGCCAGGGTCCTTTGGTCAGCGGAGCCTGCCAGCAGCATCGTCTCCTTCCACTCATTGTCATTGCTCACCGTCAGCGGAAGCGCGGCAGCGAGGTGCCTCTCCTCGGTAATGGAGGACGCACTGAGGGCCGGCGCAGTAGAAGAGGAGGAGCTCGCGGCCTATGCAGCCGGCTTCGCCTTACCGGACGCCATTTGCAGGAGCTTGGGAGAAGAGATGCGGAGAGGAGGAGGACTTCGACCGGATCTGGAGACGCGCTCGCCAGGAGGAAAGGGGATCTGGAGCAAGGTGAAGAGGATGTAATGATGGCTCGGTGTGGGCACCAGTCTTTTGTTAGCCGGGGCAGTTGCCGAGGCGGCGTGGGGAAGTGGAGACGCCCACGTCCCATCAAGCGCCACACATTGGCTCGGTCCGCGGGCGATTGGGGCCCACGGCGCTTTGCCCTTGCCCTTTGGCTTCACCCCGAAGCCAAGTCCAAGCGCACCTTGGGCCTGGGGGCTACTGTCGGCGTTCTGGGAACCAGGGTACCCAGACTTGCCTGCCTGTGGCCCACGGCGTGGCTCCATCGACGGCCTGGTATGGCCCATCTGCGACACCAACAAGACAAGACCCTCGCGAGGGGCCAAGCCTTGCGAGGCAGACGACGCCAAGACCATCGGAGGGAGCGGCCACCCCAGGGCTCCTCCTGAGGAGCGGAGTTTCCTATGCAAGCGCCCAACCTCATGAGGTTGCGATGACGCAAGCCATGACGACCAAGGCCAGGCGGGCGCCAGCGGGCACAGAGAAGACAGTTTCCTATTTGGTGCAAAGGAGGCAAGCGCAGGCGCGGGGTCCCGAGAAATCGGCCAAAGATTTCCATTCCTGTGCAACGAGACCAAGACTGCCAGGACGGCAGGAAGGATGTCATCGTCAAGCCCACCGCAGCGTCACAACCAGGAGCTTTGCAGGAGAAGACCACCTTTCGTCAGGATAAGATGTATTACTTGTCCCCTTCCAAATTGGCCGTTGTGGGATCCCTTCCCGCCTACATTTTGGAGGAAGAGGACCAAGGCCACTATATATAGGTTAGCCACCACCGTAGAGAGGGGGATCCGATCCAACCAAAGGATAGTTCATCCACACCCAGGAGCAGGCCTCGCGAGCTTGTTCATCCCTTGTACTTGTTCATCCACAGCCTCTCATGAGGCAAATCCACCACAAAGCAGGAGTAGGGTCTTACACCACAAGGTGGCCCGAACCTGGGTAAACTGCCATGTCCATCTTCTTCCTCGATTCATCGAGCTAGGCTGTAGGGCGGCGAGTTGGTTGGCTGGATAGGTTGAGTTCTTCGCACACGCCCCAGAGTTCGAACTTTTCTTGGGTCTGCGGAGCCCTGAATCCGACAACTTGTTTGAATTGGAGGATTCTAACAATGGAGGGATAGGAAATACACAGGAATAGGATAGGAATGCACGTGCAAAATAGAGAATTTAAAAACACAGGATTTCTGCCAATCTGGGTGTTTGGTTCACAAAAATTGGAAGATCATAGGAATGCAAAGAAGCATGGTGAAATTAAGTCAAAACACAAGAAAATGTATGGTTATAATGCTATTATGCTACTATCTCTTGGTCTTGTCCTTCATGAATAGGAATTTGAAAAGGAGGCCAAGTGGATATTAAAATTCCTACAGTTTTTTCTTTTAAGGAGACACTAAAGAAACAAATCCTATAGTTTTCCTTTGCTCCATTCCTTTGAACCAAATGCATGGATAGTAGTACCATAGGAAACTTTCCAATTCCTATGTTTTTCCTTCACTTTTCCTTTCAAGTACCGGTGATTCTAGTAGGCAGGCTTGAACAGAAAAGCCTACACTCCAAAAATGTTTTTGTGCTACTTCTACTACTTTGGACCCAGGCCACTGCCCTACTAGCTCAACTCCCAGGCCCATCTACAAATGCACAGCTCAAACGCGCAGAAATAAATAATGATGGCGTTCGAGAGAGTCCATCACGGATAGGTAAGTTGCCTGGTACCTCACTGCTTGTCATATAGTAGGAGAAACTAATCATATTTCACATTACTACGCGTGTTCAGTGGACAGTATATATAACATGTAGAGTAAAAAAGCGATGCAACAAGTGTACAACCTCTTTGGTGAAGCCATGTCGATCTCAGCATCATTGGGTTGGTCGGTGAGGATGCTCTGGTTGATGTGGCTGTGGGAGGAGGGGAAGAAGATCTTAGGCGTCTGGAGATGGAGCCGAGGGTACTGCTCCGCTGTGATGGAGGGTTTTGTCGTTGGAGCAGCTCCGGTGAGTTGTACGACGGCGAGGCTGAAGTCGGACAAGAGAGACAACGTTAACCTGAGTGGAATTCTAATAGCATCTCCAATAGATGATGTAAAATACAAAACCACAAAGTGCTAGATGTAAAATACATGAGCCGCTCATCTCTGAACTTAACTGTCGAAACTGAATTTAACTGTCGAAACTGAATCTTACTGTCAACACTGAATTTTGTTGTCGAAACTGAATTTTACTGTCGAAACTGAATGCACTAGTAGCAGAAAAGCAGCAGTAGCACGTGCTAGAGTCGGGGCAGCTGGTCGTGTAGCAGCATCTCGGGTAGCAGCTGCAGGGGCTAGAGCGAGAGCAGGATATGTTGCTCGTGCAGCAGTAGCGCGAGCAAGAATAGAGCAGCAGCGCAAGCAAGAGCAAGAGCAAGAGCAGCAGTGTGAGCAAGAGTGGAGCAGCAGCGCAAGCAAGAGCAAGAGCAAGAGCAGCAGCGCGAGCAAGAGCAAGAGCAAGAGCAAGAGCAAGAGCAAGAGCAAGAGTAGACCAGGCAGGGGACCGAGAGCAAGAGTAGAGTAGCAGCGCAAGTGAGAGCCAAAGCAGTTGCAGCTCCTACTGATGTGGACATCGCCGCCAAGGGAGCGACGCCGTAAAGGAAGTGGCTGGCGATGCCACCGTAGATGGAGCCGTGCCATGGCGGCTCGGGACCGAGCACTGGCAGCACCGTGAGATCGAATCAAGAAGAAAAAGCAGCGATTAGTGTAGAACTTTTTTGGTGGCACGGATTAGGCCTCAGCTTCATCCGAGGAATTGGTGATGGTGCTGCTCTTCCGGTGGTGTAGGTGAAGACGGCGCTATGGGAATGGAGGTGGCGCGAAAGACAAGGTGAACGTCGGGGCAGCTCCTTGGAGGTGGAGGATGTGGTGGCTGAACCGGCAGGACGACGAGATCGACAACGGATCCTCATCCGGTGCGGTGGATGAGGGACGTCAAGGTGTTGCTGTGGACAACATCGTCGGGGAAGAGGCTTCGGCTGGGTGGCGGATGGAGGTGGGTGTGGTGCTTCGCGGGTTTTCGCGGCCTCGATGTAAGAATGGGGGGGCGGATGAAATAGGAGGGGGAGCCATGGCTTAGGGACGCGCTTGTCCGAAATGTGGGGTAAGTTACGAAACTACCCCCACCGATTTGAGCTAGGCGGTTCTTTCGGTTCAGGGGTATCACGGGAATTTCACGTGTCGGGATTTCGCAGGAGGTGGGAGTTTTCGCGCGCGTTGTAATTTTGGGATAGCAAGGCGCGGGTTGAGATGGAGGGAGTTTTCGAAGCACAATGAGACAAAGAGATATCTTAAAATTTCGGGGTAACAAGGTGCGGGTTGAAGAGGCAGGAGTTTCGCAACACGATAGACGGAGATGCTAGCTTAAAATTTCGGCATAACAAGGCGCGGCTTGAAATTTCAGGAGAACAAGCTTAACGTGTACAAAAAAACAAAACAAAAAAGACAATTTGCACCCCACTAGAAAGAGCCATGTCCAGTTTTACTATATTACTAGAAATGCCATTCAAATACAACAACAAAAAACTAAAAAAATCGGGACAACAAGCTTAACGTGTATAGTACCAAATCAATTTGCACTTAACTCAACAATGAGAAAGCAATTCGTGTTGTCTAGCATATGGACTAAATTTGAGTACATTTTCCCTGTTTGAATGGGATTGTACTCGGGTTAGTTATACAACCATCTAAATATTATCTTCACAACACATGACATGAATATAGGAGCAGTAAATTCCCATATAAATATGAACTACATGTACATACGATCTCGAATTCAAATATATGTATCCATTTTATGTTGAATTAAAATCATAGTACATGTATGCTCTAGCTAGATGTTCGGAATCTAAACCATGTATGATACTATGTACAATGTGTTTAACACGCACAACACACACACACACACACACACCATTTATACTAGTAAGGTACACATGCATTGCACGCATGAGATTTGGCAACCAAATTATGAATAAATACCACACTATAGCATGTAAGCTTTGAGTCATATATGCATGATGTAGATGTTCATTTAATTCTTATAGTTCATCTCATTCAAAATCAATTAGTTTTTATAAATAAGTTAATCTATTTTAAGATTCATGGAATTGTGCGTTGTAAAGCATAAAGTAAAAACAAATAATGGCAATTCATATAGAAAAAAATTGGGCATTTATGATACGGAAGATTCTAGAACAAAGGAGAAGTGCTTCTGTTTTGAGGTTTGTGCATTATGCTTAAGTTCAACCATGCAGTCTTCTAGATTGTACATGTGGCAGAATCTGGTGGAATGTAGATGATATCCAACGGCCAGTAGTGCTCGGATTTGCCTCCTCTACACCGTCGGATTGGCTTCATCCAACGACCATCTTTCAAAGTTATTCGCAAACTATATAGGGGTATAGATATGTGATGCGAAAGCCACCCATCATCTCCAATTTGAATAGTGTGTCCATGCATGGATGCTATGTGGCCAAACGATGCCTGGCATCGGTATCTCAAATTTAAATCAGTCTGAACTCTTATTCAATATGTATACAGTATAGCATGCTCGTTTCCAAACCACACCATGCATATCTCAGTTATATTCATGCATGCATGGGTTTCAAACATCATGATCTCTTATTCAAATATTTGAATTCAACTTTACATTGATTATGACCTCACCTAGTCTTTTACACCTACACTGTTATCTTCTCTTTATAGTTGTACCACTTTCTCTCGTGCATGCATGCACACACACTACCACTCGGCATTATCCATCGCACACACGTAATCTTTTTCTTCAGGTTGGTCTCCCATGCATGCACACAAACACACCTCCCCCTCTTCATCACTTCGGGCATTCTTTATCTCTCACATGCATGCGCAACAATCGATGTTCCTCTATGTGTGTATATATAGCTAGGTCTTTCCCAGTTTTCCACACAAACCGGTCGATCTATATATCTAGTTAGGTCTCACCCTCTTTCCCACGTACACATCGATCAATCTACCTCTCTATATAGGACTACATAGCTAATACACACACATTATCTATCCATTGTCTCCCTCTCATCATCCATGCCTTCCGCTTCATCTCTCAGACGTGCGCAAAGTGGCAAAGACAGGGGGCAGCAAGGGCCCTGGCCCCCCCTAACATCACTATATTGAGGCTAATATGAATGCGATCAGTAGATCAATTGTTGGTAAAATTGTTTAAGTTGATGATTTGGCTCTCCCCATAAAGGATTAGCAATGCTTGGCCCCCAAGCTCATTTAATTTTCATGGCTCCGCCACTGCGCGCAACCGCGCACGTTCTCACCCCCTCTCTTTAAATATCGACCTCGCACTTGTGCAGTCCTTCACAGTCTCCCTCCACTTAGCCCCTCGCACCATCTTCCAGCCCCCCCCCCATATCTAAGTGCTTGTATGCTCATAGAGCTCTTTCCTCTATCTGTCTCTATCGATATCTCATGCAGTCGACCCCTCCCCTCCCTTCTCGTATATCACCCCGACCCCATGCACATACATATATGTATATAGGCCTCTCCTTCACACAAATTGCATTGACACATATTCCCTCACCATATCTTAGTATCTCTCACACACACGGACTACGTGTGTGAAAGAGAAGAGGTGCACACACGCACTCGTTCCCACATACAAACGCGCGGGTGCATGGTGGAGCACATTTGTACAAAAAATGAGCTTGTAGAAATGCTTTAGATGATGTGCCACTAGTCTATATCTATACCTCTATATCTATATCTATATTTATACCCCTATATAGTGTGCGAATAACTTTGAAAGATGGTCATTGGATGACGCCAATCCGACGGTGCAGAGATGGCAAATCCGAGCAATACTGGCCGTTGGATATCATCTCCATTCCACCAGATTCTGCCACATGTACAATCTAGAAGACTCCATGGTTGAACTTAAGCATAATGCACAAACCTCAAAACACAAGCACTTCTCCTTTGTTCTAGAATCTTCCGTATCATAATTGCCCAAACTTTTTTTTCTAGATGAATTGCCATTAGCTCTACTCTTATAAAAAGCAGAGTTGGTGATGATGGGTGCATGCCATCCTGCAATATAGGCCGTCTGATCTATATCTGATGGATAGGAAGGAAACTATGACAATTTACCCGCACTCCTCTCCACATTTGTGGATAAGGCCTTCCCTCATTCATCCTTTTCTCCCATAAGATAAACTACTCGTACAAATGCATCTTGATGTTCCGTGCAACGCACGGGCATCTTGCTAGTTTGTTTTTACTTTATGCTTTACAACGCACAATTCCACGAATCTTAAAATAGATTAACTTTTTTATAAAAACTAATTGATTTTGAATGATATGAACTATAGAATTAAACGAACGTCTATATCATGCATATATGACTCAAAGCTTACATGCTATAGTGTGGTATTTATTCATAATTTGGTAGCCAAATCTCATGCGTGCAATGCACATGCACCTTACTAGTACTTCCAGTATGTGCAAAACACATAAATTAGAATTCCAATGGCACGCTACATAGTGTCTCTCCCTTTTTCAGTTAATATATTATGACTAAAATGACGTGGAGGCATCCATGAAGCCACGTGGCACATGTGGAGGCGTTGTCGCGACCTTATTGTGTGGATTGATCACAGTGACATGCTGCTCGTTCTAGAAGAATGTACTCATCCTCTCTCACGCACACTGGCAGTACGTGCATGAAGCAAAGATGTGCACGCATGCACTAATTCCCTCGCTGCACACGCGGGTACACGGTGGGACGTATTTTTGTATGAAGATCCACCCCATGTGATAATTTGATGCGTGTAAAGTCGTTCACTTAATTGATTGTCAATTAATACAGCGCATGCAAATTGAATGGACGTGAGGGAGGAAGTAGTTGAGAATGACATTACTACTCCACTGCGTGCATGCGAGTAGTTGACTCATGGGTTGCTACTTCCATTGATCTCCTTCATATTTTGTGCCAATTTTTTACCATAATTTTAAGTAACATAATATTTATGCATGTCATAAAAAGTAATATCATCGAAAACTATGTTCAAATGCGATTCCAATGATATAATTTTTGGTGACATGCATTAACATTTTCTTAGTTAAATTTTTGGTCAAAAATTGGCACAAAATAAAAAGGGGGCCAATAAACCAGGACGCAGGCAACATGATCAATTTTTGCCTGGGCTACTGTTGGTGGCCTTTGTATTTAAATATGGACGGAGTGGAGTAGTACTATCTTTATCTTAGCCTCGTAGGGCTCTCCAAGCGCCTACGCTCGCCTCCCCATCTCGCCCACTGGATCCCGCTATGGAGGAACCCGCCATGGATAATCCCTTGGATCCCAGGATCCCGTGGGCTGCCCTCTCACTACGGCCCGCAACACTGCCGCCTTTGAGCGAAACCCACATGTGTTTCAGAGGGGATCCATTCCTCTGGAATCACAGATCGGTGGCGCCGGAGGACATGCCAGGCTGCGTTTCAGGTGGTGGGCAGCAAGGGCAAATCGGATCGAGGAAGCATCGCATCGATTGGAGACAAGTTTGAAGGATCTGCACCTGGCGAATCACAAGGCGGAGGCACAAGTCGATCTCAGGGGAGAGATGCTGAGGGATGTCAGCATCTGGCAGCGTCGCGTTGATTTCGAGCTGGGGCTAATGGCAGAGATCATATTCACGGAGTCGACTGCGGAGGAAAGAACGTGCATGCCTGCGGGATGGGGTGAGCAGCCAGTGGAACTATTCAAATGGGCGGTAGGAGAAGCAAAATCATGGAGCCAGCTGCGGCGACGGCGCTAGGCATGCATCGTATGCGAGGTGAGCTGCCCTCCTTCCCCGCCAGCGATGCAGTGACCTACTCGGTTGCTGCTACACTGAACTTGCGGTGCCATGGCGGTTTGCCATAGTGACAATCATTCCATCTATATGTATTGTATTCCTGTGAAAATACTTGGTCATTTGGAAAAAGATGGTAATTGATTTATCACTAGTTTTTGAATGCTTGGTCGTGACAATCACCCGAAGCCACAACCACAAGTCTCCATTGTGTAATACTTACGGTCGGTCGCACCAACAGACGGTCGGTCGGACCCGCGTCTCACCGAAGGGACACGCATCAGCTTGGTGTGACATGTACGACTAGTTACATCGTCACTGACTTGTGCGACCGCATTTGAGCAGTAGTAGTTGAAATTTGTGTTTCCAGAAACTCGTCGAGAGCCGTTTCGGGCCTCGAAACCAAAACCATCAATTAATCTTTAGCTTGTTCCCATCACATTCCAAAGTAGTATCAAACCTGAACGTGTTCCCACTATGCAGGTTTTAGTACTAGTGCTAGTACTAGGTTATAAAAAGGGGAACTACCTAGCCAAAAATTACTCTACCTTCCTCCTCATAAGTCTTTCTTGTTCGTCCTTCCCTGCCATGGCTGGTGTGTAGAGCTCTAGGTCGAGAACTACTAGTAAGAAGGGAGCGGCGACCAAGGCAGCAGAAAAAAAAGAGAGGGCTCGCCGCCTCGCGGGGGGCTCGAAAGATCTCTCACGAGTAGGCAAGGGCTCCCAGGAGCGCCCTAGCCGCGGAGGCGAACATGCCGAGCTGGCGGTGCTGGAGTCGTTATCCATCGACGACATGCCCGATCAGCTCAATAAGCAGAAGGTGTTGATGGATGGCTTGGTGGAGCTGCTGAAGGAGAGCCTCGACGACATGCCCGCTGAGCTCAATAAGCAGGAGGAGTTGACCGCCGGCTTGGTGATGCTGCTGAAGGAGAGCATTGCCTCGGGTAAGAAGGCGATCGACAAAATCCTGCAACTTCAGGAGGAGAAGGCGAGGCTCCGCCATGAGCTCGACCTGCTGAAGGAGGAGAACGCCAGCTGGAAGAAGCTGCATGAGAAGAGTAGTTCCTCGGTGAAGATGCTACACGCCCTCGTCATGGAACAGAAGGAGGAGTTGGTGAAGCTCCGCATCGAGCACCCGGCTGCTATCAAGGTACATAATGCGACCGTGGAAGAGATGATGAATGCTCGCGTCAAGAAATCACGCGTCATGGACAGAATGAAGAAGATGGCAGAGGAGACGAGTGAGGAGATGAAGGTCGTGGAGGCGATGAAGAAGCAGTTAGGACTCCGCGGTTAACTCTTCATGAAGTAGAGAGTCTTCCTTCTTTTTTGGGGGGGGGGGGTAATCTTCCTTCTTATTTTGCTCCGGTGTTTCTTCTTTTGCTTCAGGTGTTTCGCCACATGTGTCACGTTCTCTGCGAGGCACGAATAGAACAATGCTAATGACGAGCGGCGCCGTGGGATCGATGACTAGCAAATTAGATCATTTTTTATCGCCATATCGCACTAGGCTGCCGTGTTTCGCGCTCCTCCGTCGTACTAGTACTCCAGTGGAAAACTTGAGTATACTGCACGGTTCTTTGCTCCTCCGCAGGTCGTCAGCAACATTTATACGAGCAGTCAAATCTCAAGTCTCCACCTTCCAGCAGTAATGAGCCATCAAATCACAAAGGCCCATGCCTCTCGTGAAACCGACCAAGCGAGACTGCCCCGCCCTCTAGCCTTTTAAATGTACTTTTGTACAGTAGTAGTATCGATGGATTGCGCCATGGAACAAAACTAACAAGATGAAATTAAAGAAAAAAGGTGGTACATATAGAGAGCGCTCATCGCCAAATTATGCATATAGTACTATTAAAAAAGCTAGTACGTGCTTAGATGGGGTGCTAAAGTCTATTAAAGAAATTAGCATACCTATTTAATTCTTTGACAACTAAACTCCTTCATGCTTTTTTCATTTAAGTTTATTTTTAGAATTACATATCTCATTTAAGTGTTTTGCGTATGTGGCATGCTTAGAGCGTGGTTAATAGTATAGCTAACTGCTAGCTATATGATGTTGGCCACATCATATATTGTACATATATAATGTGAAGAATTGAGTGCTAGTACTACCAACTACAAGATGAACTGTAAGAAATACAAGTATGTACGTACTGAAGAGTTAAAGTAACGAGAAAGAACATAACATAGTTCTGCTGGGGGCTCAGCACAACACACCCCTGAAATAAAACTAAGCACCCTAAAATTAAACTACGCAACTAATCCGGTAGACACTGCATTAGAACCACCATGAGCAACGACACCGCCACCTTACTTGCACTCCTCGTCCATGTCCTCGACTTCGTCCTTGTCCCTCTTCCTCTTGGTTGATACTTCTTTCCTTGAACCGCACACTAGGCTCTCGCTCTTCATCCAACCCTTGTAGATATTGAAACAAAGGTAGGCATCCATTACAGTGTAATGGATGTGGTCTTTATCTATTAAATTCCACTCCCATGCAAGATGAAACTTGTGGTGAGGTTTTGTCAGTTTGCCGTACGAAGGATCAACCATGGCTCCTGCCAGGGTCAGCATTGAAGGCTGACAGGAGGACACCAGCCTTTTCTTCTGGAGGTCGAAGGGCTGGCCTACAACGAGGCCTATCTGACCCAGGACTTCCTTGTCGTTATGAAAGTCTACAGTAATGAATTTGACTCTGTCGTTTGCGAGGAAGTTCTTAAAATCCTCGCACTTAACGTTAGCATGGCATATGTGGTAGACCAAGCACAAGTTATGCACGCAAACCTGGATCACGGTGGACTTCTTCGTCTCTTCCTCCTTTAGATTCTTCTCTTTTCCCAGGACTATGGTGTACTCAACATCTAGCCCAGTGACCCACTCATCACCGTCTGACTTTTCGAACATGCGTTTGAAGCGAGCAAGGCATCCTTTCACCGTCGCGAAAGAACGGGTGTAGATGACGTCAAACTCATCGCCGGTGATGGTTCTAACATTGTACTCACCGCCGATCATGGAGATTTGGGATGCCATGGATTTTGGAGGAGGGTTAGGATTAGTGGAACTGATGTAATGTGAAAGGATGGATGACTAGTAGCGAACTATCATAATGTTAAAGGACGACCGGGAAGGAACAAACTGCTAGCAGTTTTCCAATTGTAAAAATGCTGAGTGGGGCATGCGAACGGCAGGGTAGTGGCTTGCCCGGTGGATAAATGGATTCATGCATAGTACTACAGGGGCCCAATTAGATGTCATGTCTACTAGACCCACTTCATAGGCCTGACAGTATAGCATATGCATGTTCGCACGTCAAGCGTCAGGAAAATTACAAGTGATATGAAGCTTTCCATGCTCCCATGATACGGGCTTCCGAGAGCCCTTGGATCTAAGATCGAATGGTTGCATGGCGTGATTCTAGACCTATGGCTGAATATCCTATCCTGGAGGGTTATTCTGCAAATTTTTAACAACTTAGCATGGGACCATTCGATCTCAGATCCAAGGGCTATCAGCATCCCGTATCATGGTCGCGCCTACCATGACCGTCGCCTCGCTCGTGCGGTTGCGCCCATGGAGCTTTCAGACGGCTATAAATGAGCATTTTTTGCCTACTTCGCATGCATGAAACTACTACCTTCGTCCAGGTGCGTTAGGTTATCTGATGTTGGCATGTCATACATAGTCATCACTTATAGTCACTCATACAACAAGGTTAGCTATAAGGTTGGCTAAAAGAGTATTTTTTTACTTCTCTCTATCTTTTTCTTCATAGTATTTATTGCATTTGCCAAGGAGTAAGTAGCTAGGGTGTTGCACAAGAGCCCACTCCCACCATTTTTCCCATGTCTCTCTCCTCGACATATAAGACTAGCCACAGTGGGAGTTACTTCAGCAGTAACATTGAGTCCAACTCAGCAAATTTGCTTATGTGGCAATGAGTTAATGAGGAGAGAGGTAGTTTGAGTGACTTAGCTAGTTACCATAACATCACATGTCCCAATGCAATATGAGTCTATAACCTAATAAATGAAGCTTTGCATGACACCACACTTATGTTACTACCCACTATGAAGGTAGTAACATAGTCTAGGGATATGTGTATGTTACTACTAGTGTATGTTACTATCCACTGTGGCTAGTCTAAGCAAAAGTGCCATGTAAGCGGACTATAAGCCCATTATTGTAGAGTACTTGGTCTTAGCACCTGTATACCATGGAGGGGGTCAGGGGAGACTCACCCCGCTCGTAGCACCGCAGTAATAATAATAATGGCAAGTCAAATCACAGGGCCCCACCTGTCCAGCAGTAATGAGCCGTCAAAGCACACAGCCCTACGTTTGCAGCAGTCTACTCCCTCATGTTCTCCCCTCTCTGTTGAACCGACTAGGCGGAACTGCCCCGCCTACCGCACGGGAAAAGCCCCGCCCTCGACTTTTAAATATAATTTTGTATCCTTGGATTGCGCCATGGAGCAAAGCCTGAAGAAAACGGTGGTACACATGTGTACAGCATGCCCGTCGCGTTCGCGTCGCACCCCAGACGATCGGTCGGTCTGGCACGCCGCTCACCGAATGGAACGCGCATTGCGTTTGCACACACATGTGGGACCGCAATTGAGAACTGACCATATCAGCCCACCCCCCCCCCCCGTCCCCGCAAGTCAGCTGAGTTAATAGAAGAGAGAGACGAGTGATAGTACAGGAGTAGTGTTGTACACACGTCGGTGCCTGGACGATCCCTGCACGACACGGGAGATCAGTTCGTACATGCATGTGACCAGACTTCAGCAGACGGCTGGATTGGCTATCGTCTACATATCGTGCAAGCTGTGTTGTATAGGGCTATAGTTCTGATGAGAAATCTAAAAAAAGGTTTCTTGTCATCCCGCAATAATAGGTGTCATGTGCTTCGGATCACTGCGAGGGTTAAACAGTGACAACTGCATTCCTCCAAGGCGCTGGTCATTGGGGGCACATGCACTCGGCTGCCATCTAGGTCAAGCCGGCTATGTTAATTAGGACATCTATCGATTGACCCTTTTCTACGAGTTTGTCTTTAATTTGAGCTTTGATGCTCGTCTAGTTTGTCCGTCGGGATTCATGTTGTCTCCTTGGGGCAGTGAGGTTATGGTTACTTGTCATGTGGCATTTTTTCGTGTTATATGTTAATCCGGTGCTTCAGATCAAAATGATGACAACTGTGCCTCCGGGGCACGTGCATGAAGACTTCTCGACAGTCTTTGACGAGGTCAAGCCGGCTCCGGTAGAAAAAATAAAACTACTACACTATATATGCAGGAGCCTCCGCGCTTGCTTGCTAGTGTTGCTTGCTTCACACTCTCTCGTCCTCTCGAGATCTAAACACAAAAGCGGTGGCCACACTCTCTCTCTGCTCACCACTGGTCACATATCCGGCTGGATCCCCTCCGCCAGGGAAGGTGAGAAGGTGCAACGTTCACACGGTCATCGTCGGCGACGACTCTTACCCACTGCCGGCGTGTCCGGACCAACGTTCCTTGACGTTCTCTCCCACGCAGTGCCGGCTACGGAGGGCCTCCGACCCCTTCTTCCTCACTGCCCGTAGTGTGGGCAGATCCGGTCTCCCATCGCCCACCTAGCGACATCCCGATGACCTTCAGGTATAACTTCCTTCGAAACCGGCCTTGCTCTACTGCCCCAGCTCCTCACGTCACTGCATTTGTATCTTTTCCTATTTCTCAGGCCCCCTCGTAGATAGGATCGATCGGCTGTTTGAAAGCCACCTAAATTTTTCTGTTAAGAGGTAAAACTACTTCATGCAGTCGAATCTAGTAGTACTACTTCATGCAGTCAAATCTAGTACTACTTGGTTCAAACAGGGAAGAAAGGGGGTGGGGGTGGGGGAAGATTTGTTACCTGAATCTACGACTTGGTCGAAAGAGGAAATAATGGGGGCGAAAAGTAGCAGAGACTGGCTATTAAACTGGTCTCTTGGTCTAATAGGGAAATAAAGGGAAACGCAGTACAAACTCGATATAAACCGATCTATTGGTTGAAAAAGGAAAGAAAGTGGGGACTGGGGGACAAGTCAATAGAGTATGTCCGGCACTAGATTTGCTAGCCTCACACAGTATAAGGTGGCTATACCAAACAAAAATGGGACCAACCCAGATATCCTGTTTGGATTTTTTTGCCCCGAGCCCCTCTTATGTAATGCCACTGGTAAAATGTTGCAGTCCCACTGTTAAAGTAAGGACACGTTAAACTAATGTTGTTTTCAATGTAATGCCTCCAGTAATATGAATCAATGGCACTATTTTTCATGTCCTGCTAAATTTCCCATTAAGATAAGTTGCTTCTTGTTGTTAGAAATGCAACTGTCCTGGTCCGCCTACTCTCTCGTACCCAAATACCAACTCTTTAGCAGCTGCTAATGTAATGTTGCTGGTAAAATGAAGCAATGGCACCATTAAAGTAATGTTGTATTTAACGGTTGTCATTGTTAATCCTAATGCCCACACTAATATCTAGCAATGCTGCTGCTTTAGAAATTGCTACTGTCCTTGTAGGATGCCATTCAGATAAGGAACATGCTTCTTTTCATTTGATGTATGTTTCATCACTTGTTAGTCACCCTCCTTTCCACCTTTTTGTGGAAATAGAGATATACATTTCACGCTTGATCTTAGTTGAACTGCACAAAATGATATCCAAATTATAGTTGAACATTCCACGAGCTTCACGACCAACCTTGATGTTGCTCAATTTTATTGCAACTAGTGAAGAAGAAGCTGCTAGCTCATGGGACCAAGTACTTGCTAACTGCATGATGCAAACATTGCTTCATTTTAGGTGAACTGCACAAAAAGGTCCCATGAATTAAATCATCCATGTTGGTGACTGGTGTCATCCCTTCTATGATGGCGTTGACTACAGATATGGTTCCCATCATGAGGTATGTTCCTTTTTGGTCCGACCATTTGCCAAAGATCCAGCATGTTGACTCTGCTCTCGTGCTACTGTTTTGGCACTGCCATGATAAAGCACTAATGTTATTATTTTGCACCTTAATCTAGTGGCACTATTAATTTGAGGCAATGTTTTGGCACCACTAGTGCCACTGATTTTTTTATATCAAAAGAGGGGGTTTCCTCCGATTTCATTAAGAAACCCAACCATAGAGAACCATTATCCGACAACATCTCAGTGTAAACAAGCAGTTATGCATCTACTACTAGAACAAACTGAGTACTAGCAGGAGACAAGTTCGCCACATAAGCTAGGCAGGTAGGGGGACGCAGCCCTTGCTCGACCAAGTTTGGATTACAACCCAAAAGCTACCACAGAAACATCAGGGGGGAAGATAGGGACTGAAAGAGCCAGCTTCAACATCCCAGTCTAAGCACCCCCGGCCTCCATCCTTGAAACACTCGGTACACCTCGCTTGCCACCTAGTCGACCCTAGTGCCACTGATAAAAGGAATTAATAATACAATTAAAATTTAGCTAGTGTCCTCTCTATCATTTCATTTCCAATGTAGATAAAGAAAGTGCTTCTCTTTGTTAGTATATGTTTCATCAACTAGTCACATTGTTAATGTTTAAGTGTTTCTGCAAACTGGGGTGCTTAATTTTAGTTGATCTGCACAAAAATAGTGATTGGAATGTCTCAAGGCCCCTCCTTGTACTACCGCTGTACACTGATGTTCATCACTGGCAGAAGGTGTATCGGGGAGAATTGGGTCGATTTCCAGTATGAGGCATACCATATGAGGCGTAGCAGGGCCCATCTCGCCCTCGCAGCATGGCATACTGTGATACTATCGCAATATTTTCCCATTATGAAAATGAAGTTTCTTCTATTTATTAGTGTATGTTTCATCAACTAGTGCCACTATAATGTAATCACGCTTTTCCATTATCTGTGCAAACAGGGTTATTCAGCTGCATTTTGGTGGAACTGCACAAATGTACGGATGGAACTGGCATATATGCAGAGTGCGAGGTGCCAAGTAAAAATTACCGACACCAACCATGCTCCATTTAAGCATTGGCATCCACCACCGGTGGGATGGATGGCACCCTCTGTGGATGGATCTCTCTCGGTAGCAAATTCTCTAATCAAATACTAGTAGCTTATATTGGCACTTTTCTAGGGAGTACTCTTTTCTGAAAGAAGCACCAATCGATTTTTCTTTATTTCTACACATTGTCAAAACTTTGTTTTTGGTCCAGAACTATTTTAGGGTGATTGGTGTAGTACTCGGAGACTCGGAGTACTACCCAGTACTTACCCGTATGATTTTCATTAGCCGTCACACTGATTGTAAGCATGAGCAGATGGAAGATTAAGTTAGTGTGAAGCTTACCTTAAACCCTACCGTCGCCGTTGAAACGAGGTGAGCGGTGAGGGAACCGTGGAGAACGGCGGGAAGCGACATCGCGCCATCCAGCCTCATCTTGCGGTGGGAGAACGAATACTGCTGTGGCTCCGGCTGGCACTGCACCCTCACAAACGGCACACCGTACTCGATCGATTCGTTATCCTCTGGATGCTCGACCTTCGACCTGTACGTTGGATGCTCGACCTTCGACCTGTACGCCCACCACCTCTGCCCGACTTTCGCCTCGGGCGAATCTGTCTGCTCCATCGCCCAGAGGAGATATTCAATGAACTTGAAGGACTGCAGCGTGACTGCCGCCGAGGAGTACATCTCCGCCCTCGTGAGCCGCTTCGGGGCTCCCAACCGCATCATCACCGACAACGGCTCGCAGTTCACCAGCAACCTTTTCAAAACATATTGTGCTAACCTTGGAATGTAGATATACTACGCTTCGGTGGCGCACCCTCGGAGCAATGGCCAGGCTGAGTGTGCCAACGCAGAGGTCCTGAGGGGCCTCAAGGCAAGGACCTTCAAGAAGAAACTCGAGGCCTACGGCAGGGGCTGGCTCGATGAGCTCCAGTCCGTGTTGTGGTCCATCCGCACCACCACGACCAAGCCCACGGGTGAGGCTCCGTTCTTCCTCGTCTACGGAGCCGAGGCGGTCCTCCCTCATGAGGTCAGGCATCGCTCCACGTGGGTCTTGGCATTTGACGAGGCACGCCAGGATGCCTCATGGGGGATGGACCTCGTGCTAGGGGAGGAACGCCACCGCCAAGCCTCGCTACGAGTAGCGAGGTACCAGTAGGCGCTACGGCGGTACCACTGCCGCAGTGTTCGCTCCAGGACGCTCGTGGTGGGTGATCTCGTCCTGAGGCGGGTGCTCTCCAGGGAAGGGTTGCATAAGCTCTCGCCCATGTGGGAGGGCCCGTTCAGGATCGCCCGTGTCTCCAGGCCTGGCGCCGCGCGCCTGGAGACGCAGGACGGGATCCCCATTCAGAACGCCTGGAACATCTAGCACCTCCGGAAGTTCTACCCATGAAGCAAGGCCCCACGCTTGTGAAGGTCTCCGCTCGTGACACTCTCACGTAATAATGAGTTGGGGCTGTACACGCCCGGAGTCTCCTGAGAGCTGCCCCTGGGCCTCACGGGGGCTCCCACCCACGTCCTAGTGGAGGCGCCATGCTCCGCGCTGGTGGGAAGACAAGAACACTAGTCTAGGTGCCGGACGTGGCTGTTCTTTTGCTTGCTTTCTGTAGCTAGTTTGCAACTTCTCGAATGAAATTTGGAGCTTTCATGTCTTTCATTTGCAAGGGTTGGAAAGTTTCTCTCTTTTTTTCTCTTTACAGGGCTCGCCTTTCCAACCCTGTCCCAGGAAGAGCGGGAGTTGCCCATCGCTCCTCCTCGCGCGTCCCGCGCGCGGGGGCTAGGTACGGTGTGTGTCTGCCCAGGCTCACCCGTCATCGCTGCCGTCTCGCTCTTTCGCATACATTGCCACATGGCCCTCACCGTCCTTGAAATCTCCCACTCATTGTCAAACCAAGTAAGGATCTCCTTCAACCTGGCTAACTTCGCCTGGTCGCCGCCGACGATCATCCCAATTCACTGCTGCATCCTCTCCATAGATGTCCTTTTGAGAGGTCCGGTGCTAGCTTTGGAAGATGGGAGGAGAGACGGTGGTCTTGCAATGGAGAAGAGGGAGAGGCGAGACGGTGGTTTTGCAACGGAGAAGATGGAGAGGAGAGGGGGTGGTTTTGCAATGGAGAAGATGGAGAGGCGAGACAGTGGTTTTGGAATGGAGAAGATGGAGTGGAGAGGGGTGGTTTTGCAATGGAGAAGAGGGAGAGGAGCGTGCGACAGCGATATAGGATTGGACGAGAGGGCTGGCGTGTTGTGACTGGATCAAAATCAAAATCAATGTACACTTCAATTAAGAAAGCGACCCACATTAACTAGTCTCCCTTGTATTCTAGGTCATATTTGACCATGATTTTAACAAATAAAATATATGTTATACGTTGCAAAAATAATATAATTTGAAAGTACATTCAGATACGAACCAAACGATACAATTTTTTAAGACATGCATTCACATTTTGCTTGTCAAATACAGTACGTGGTCAAACTTTGACCCAAAATACGCAAAACAAAAAATACTTCCAAGACCAGCGCTGCTCCTCTCCTGTTCCAATCGAAAACCAGCGCTGCTCCTCTCCTCTTCCATTTCAAAACCACCGCCGCTCCTCTCCTGTTCCAATCCAAAACCAGCGCCGCACCTCTCCTCTTCCATTCCAAAACCACCGCCGCTCCTCTCTTGTTCCAATCCAAAACCAGCGCCGCTCCTCTCCTCTTCCATTTCAAAACCACCGCCGCTCCTCTCCCGTTCTAATCCAAAACCAGCTCTGCTCCTCTCCTCTTCCATTCAAAAACCACAGCCGGTGTGTGAAGGTGCTGTGGAGAAGTAGATCAATGGAGGAGTACAACCGATATGTGTGGATCGCAGGCGGCGACCCTGTGAAGCTAGCTAGGATGTTGGAGATACAGTCTTTGTTTGACAACCTGGAGCAATTAGCGGCGACGGCGACAATGATGGCCAAATATCTGGAAAAGAGCGGAAAGATGGTGATACTCCCAGAGGGAGTCGCGCGGGAGTACATAGAGCTGCTCCTGTGGGCCATGGAGCAAACAAATTCACTGGATCCAATCGTGAGGCTGCGGTGGTGGGAGTATCGATCCAAGATGGAGCATCGACCCGAGATTGAAGGATTGAGCATCTACACGGTGCCATTTGTGAGGGTGTCGTGCCAGAGCGAGCCGGTGGAGTCTTCATCGACCGAACCCAACTGTAAGAGGAGAAAAACAGTTGGCGCGACGACGCTTCCCCGCCATCCTCTCCCTCGCCGTTCACCTCGTCCCACGGGGCGGCTTTCTGCCACTGAGGAATAGGAGGGGACTCCCCCCCCCCAAAATAGTCTGAGGAGGAGCTTAGGGTTGTCATTATTTGCAGGTTGTGAATTGTGTTGTGTATTTTGGGAGTACTTTCAGATATGAATGTCTTTTGAATTTCAGATTTGCAGTATTGAGCATATGAAGTATTTTATGAATTCTAGAGATCTATTTTTAGCACTTTAAAAAATGTAGTTTCATATAAAAGTGCAGACAATGTGATTCTCAGATAAGAAACTGCAAGTTTCAGTTTCAGATAAGAAACTGCAAGTTTCAGAGGCAGAGAATTTATATTAACACGCCCTTTTCAAACAGGGATAACATCATGTTAGAAGTTTTATTCATGGTTGAAAATGGAACTACCAGCCATTTAACATCATGCTGATCAACATTCATGCATAGCACATCTTCATATGATGCACAGTCAAAAAGATATGCTATTTTCAAAATGCCCACACAATGTTGAGTGTGCGAAAGATAGGGAAACCGAGGGACAAAGTTTTGGCAAGTGTTGTAGGTGGTGTGCGTAGATGACAATGGGCACCCACATGTCAGAGGCAGAGGCAATTTTTTTTGGATATTTTCGCTGCATCAGGTGGAATCGAACCCGGGCGGAGCAGCGGTTGGGGAGTGGAACTTGGGCACTGGACTACTCCAGTACTTTCACTAGAAATTTGGCACAACATCTACCACTATTGTAGCACGTCTTCCACGGCTCCGGTGCGTTCTCGTCCGTGGCCTGGATGTCATCCTTCGCCTTTGTGCGCTTGCCGCGGCGCCGCTATCTGCCATTGTGGACATGCTCAACAACCAAGAGGAATCTGGAAAGGACTGTATGTGGAGAGGCGGACAGTCGGGACCCACCAGGTCCATGGCCGTACGCAAGCAAGTGCCTCATTGAAAAAATATAGTTCCTCCTAATGCTATACTGATGTTGGGGGCCATGGGTTTGTCAACGTAGTTACTAAAGGAGATAAATTTACAACGAAGCTAGTCATCGAGGAGCTGGCAGGTATCATTTATTATCAGTGGGCCAACAAGTATCAGCTGGGTTGTGGGCTGCCCAGTCTAGGCTTTCTTTTTTAACATGTGCAGCCCACTACATGCCAGTTTGTATTTTTTTGAGGGCCGTCATGTATCGACTGGCCTATGGCCCTCCCATCCTAGGTTTTATTTTTTTTCTTAAACATCCGCAACCCAACTTATGTATTTTTTTGAAGAAAACACAGAGGTCTGTTCTATTTTTCTATATAAGAATAGGAACGCCAGGTCCAACTTATATTTCCCTTCTAACTATATTATTTATATTTATATTATTTTATATGTTATTATATATTATTGTTATTATCATCATATATTTAACAGATACTTACATATATAAGAAAAAAATATCCCACGTATTACGAACTTATAAAAATAAATGTTTAACAATAAAATCCACGGTTTTTTTACATTAAGGTCAATGAAAATCCAAGAGATTTTGTACAAAAGCTTGGTAAGATTTAATGACCAATGTAAATAAAGCACTTATTATTTAAATATATTTATAATAAAATGCTCATCCCCTGTTTATTTTTTGATAACATTGTTGCGCCCAACCCAACATTATAATTAGAACCAGCCCAGCAAAATCATGTATTTCGAGAAAGTGCAAATGGTTTGTAATTTTTTAGGAAAAAATAAATGGGCCGCATGGACGCTACATTATTTGTTCACCCAGCCCACCAAATTCGTGTTTTTTGAGAAAGTGCAAATGGGTTGTAGTTTTTTAGAAAAAAATAAATGGGCCGCATGGACGCTACATTATTTGTTCACCCAGCCTAGCAAATGGACTGTAAATTCTGAAAAATGGGTTGAATATGTGCGAAATTTTTGGAGGCTGAAATGTGGGCCAATAGGTCGAAGCCAACGCAAGGCATTGTCAACTTCGTCAACAAATGATTCTAACATCAATAGGCATTGGATTTACATCCAACGGCCGGCATTCATCTTCAATCTCTCGTCTTCTTCCTCCAGCGCCGCCGGGACCACCTGCTCCCACCTCCGGCTGCTAGCAGCTGTGCTTAGCATGCTTCACTACGAAGCACTACCCCACCGCCAGCCAAGCCATCCCTCCACCCCTCCACACCTCCTGTTATTCTCCGCCAACTGCAGAACCACGCCGCACCAGAACCAGTTAACCCTCGTACACCTCTCCGTCTGCGACTCCACTGCCGCGTCTTCCCATCACCGGCTCGTTGCCGTCCGGGTCCTCGCCGTGGTCCACTGCCTTGGTGCGCTCGGCGCAGCATGGTCAACAAACAAGAGTCATCGGAAGAGGATTGTACATGGAGAGGCTGACAGTGGGGACGCACCAGGTCCATGGACGCACGCATGCAGCCGCCTCCTTATTTCGCGAAAATAAAATTATTCCTCCCCCTGAAAGCTGGGACCCACCACGTATATCTTCACAAGGAAGGAAGTGCCTCCTTATTCCTGCCCCTGACAGCTGGGACCCACCAACAACATCTTTGGACCCAAGGAAGTGCCTCCTTATGACGGGCAAAAAATATATGATTCCACCCCTGACCGCTGGGACCCGCCAGCTATATATTCGCATGCAAGGAAGTGGCTCCTTGTCCTCCCTGATAGCTAGGACCCAACCGATCGAAGCATACGTAACATTGTCTGTGTACATACCGGTCGATCGGTCTGTCTGCCACAATGAACTGTGGCCGAGTAAGGAGCGCAGCAGTTCAGGCAGTCCCATCTAAATCCTGTACACATACGACAGCTACGCTGCAAAAAAGATAGCCACGTACGGACATACGGGCATGGTCTCGAACACGTACAATGACGACGTCATGTTCATCGGCAGCCAACCGGCTGGATGGGAATAGAAGAAACAGCATCGTGTTCATCAGGAGGCAACTGACTGGGTCGGAATACATTGTTTTCATTGGGAGCCAACCAGCTTGGACAGAACAGCCAAAACGAGGTCTGGCGTACCATAGAACGGAGGAAACGGCCTTCTGTTCGACCGCCTACAGTCGAAATGGGGTCCTATTCATCTGGAAGGGTCTGGCGTACCGCAGAACAGAGGAAACAGACTTCTGTTCGAGTGCCTACGGTCGAAACGGGGTGCTGTAGATCGGGAGGGGTTTGGCGTACCGCAAAACGGAGGAAACGGACATGTGTTGGAGCGCCTACGGTCGAAACAGGGTCCTGTTCATCCGGAGGGGTGTGGCGTACAGCAAAACAGGACTCCACGGGCTACTGTTTGTCCACCATCTAGTGCCTCGCTCCAGCTTCCACGGGCTATTGTTCATCCACCGTCGACTTCCTCCAGCCTCCACCTGCTACTATTCATCCACCGCGTCTTCCTCCTGCCTCCACCAGCTACTGTTCATTCATGGGCTACTATTCATCCAGCTCTCCACAGGGTCCTGTTCATCCACCCCCACCTCCTCGATCGGGGTCCTGTTCATCTAGCGGCAACGACCTCTACTACCACGGGGTCCTGTTCATCCAACCCCCACCGGGAACTGTTCATCCAACCCCCAACAACGATCACTGTTCATTAAGAGGCAGCTGGTTCGATCGGCTTTAGTTAGCAGCAGTAGCGAAGGAATCGCTCGGGTTCAGTTAACAGCCAAGGGATCGATCGCTCGGGTTCAGTAAAGTAGCTAGTGCAATCGCTCGGGTTCAGTAAGCGAATGCCTTGCTCGGGTTCAGTCAGAGCCCAATGCCTCGCACACACGCGCGTACATGTACGAGAGAAACATGCAATCCTTTGTGCATTGCTTGGCCCCGACCACCCACCTTAACCGGGAACTCCCCGATATTTTCCTCGCCCTCGCTTCTACCATGATTTTTTCCATCATGGACGACCCAAAGAATGTAATGCAAGTGCGTCCCCGGCCCGCCCAGGACGAAAAGACCATTTTCTGTCATGATTTTTTTATCATAGAAATAGGAGCCCACCACATCTATGATGATACGTGCTTTTGTCACAATTGTCGTCATAGAAGTGTCATAAGCATGACAGGAAAAAAAATCGTTAGGCCCAAAATGTCACGGGTGTGTCTTTTTTTTGTAGTGCTCCCGGGGGTGTCCTCTATTGGCAGCCTACGCCGACACGGGTAGCCGAGGGAAGAACTCAGCCCGCGGGCGCGGGCACGGGCGCCGAGGTGGCTGCAGCCGAGGGGGAAGGGACGATGCAGCCGCCCGGCCACCCCGGGCGTGGAGCCACTCCGCCGACTCGGCCCGCGAGTTCATAATGGGGATGGACTGCCAGCCTCGGACCTGGCTCCGGCTCCCGAACTCCTTTGTGGAGGAGATGGAGGACTGCGCGCCCCTAGGCTTGTGGTTGCAGCCGGATGGCTGCTGCAACGGCGCCTCCTGGCACTACAAAAAAACAACTTCCGTGATGATACGTGTTTGTCATAGTAGTTCACGTTTTCTGTCATGCATGTACATCCATGACGATTTTATGACAGAATCAAGATAGTCATACCTGTGCTATCGTAGAAGTGTTCCATGACATTACCAAAATTATCATCACGGAAGTGTCCACTTCCATGACGATAAATGCCGCGTCATGGAAGTGCTTTCGTCAAGGGTAACCGACACGTGGCATCCACCGTAACGGGTCGCCGTTAAGCTATCGGGTTCTGGTTTGGATCCGATAACCTGTTAACAGCCCGGACCAATGGCGATTTTCCACGTGTAAAATTCTCATTCGCCAACGATCAACCTGTCAGCTCAGCGTTGGGACAGATGTCAACCGTCCATTGGACAATAATCGCCAATGAAACATTGACACGTGGGACGGCCAAATGGAGGCCCATATAGGTTTAAAAGCCGGCCCAAGAACAGGCCCACAAGATTTTGTCAGATCTAATGGGCCGGCCCATTAATAGCCTAACTTGTTCTGGACCAAATTATGGCCCACATCGGATATGGGCCATTAATATTCTGGGCCAGTTTACGGCCCATATCAGATCCGGGCCGTTAACAGCCTCCAATAGTTTGGGCCAAATTACGGTCCATACTGGATCCGGCCCATTAACTGACTTTCATTTCTTGGGCCAAATTACGGCCCATAACAGATACGGACCTTTAACAACTACTGTGCCATCAGGCCCCTTGGGGGCCTGATTTGCTCTTCGGCCTCCTAATGGCCCGTTTAACAGTTTGGCCCGATATTAGTTTGGGCCTGTCAGCGGCCCTGTCTACATATGGGCCTCTTTCGGCCCAGTTTCGCTTTCGGCCATTTAAAGGCCCGAGTTGCACCTGGGCCTAATTCTGGTCCGTAGTTACTTTCGGCCTCTTAACGGCCCGTAGTCTTCGTGGATACATTCTAGCCCAAATTGCCTATCGGCCCGTTAAAGCCCCTTGAGAGTGTTGGGCCTAATTTTGGCCCGTTATACATCCGGCCTACTACCCGCCCATCATGTAATTGGGTCAGCCAAGGCCCAAAAACATTTCAGCCTGTTAATGGCCCGTCACACAAATGGGCCAATAATGGGCTGATGTATATTACAGCGTGCTGTCGGCCCATGAATTGTTCGCCACAATTAAGGCTCAATCTAGTTCTCAACCTTTTAAAAGCCAATTTAATTTTCCGGCCCAATTAAGGCAAGTGGTTTACTCGGCCTTTTAAAGGCCCGAAACTAATAGTGGGCCAGATTAAGACTAGACCTAACTAATGGCCCAAGATGATTGTAGGCCCACGGTTCGGCCCGTACTAGCGTTTGGCGACCGACCAATTTTAGTACCGAAATTATTTTTTATAAACCTAACCTATTGGCTCATTGCGCTCTGATTGAAGATTACGACCTTTTCTCAGAGCGACAAAATAAACAGCAAATAAATTACAGCATCATGACGAAGAATAAACCTAGACTATACAACAAAGAAATTACAGCACATTACATCCCCTGGGCATCAAAGTTCACCGCCAGTGATAATAAAGGGCAACCAGACAGCAGATTTCATAAACAGGGTAGGTCGCCACCAGTGGAAGTAAACAGGCCGACAAAATAATAGACAGGACCGACAGCACTTCAACACAATTCAAGAAAAGGTTAGCCCGGCCGAGGAGCTGCAGCGCAAACACCTTAGCAACCTGATGAGACTGCGCTTGTTTGACGCTTATATCCACCAACTTAAGCTGCATGGCATCAATAGACGTCCTGTACTTATGGTTAATCTTGCATAGAGATTAGAGTTCCAGTCGGATTTGAGCGGAAGCATGTATTTCTGCTTGAATTTCAGAATGAAGAAGTCGAACAGATTCGGGCGGCGACTTCATCGACCTTGTGTCACTGAGTAAGTTCGACACTACATCAAGACATGACTTTGTGGTTGTATCCCTACCATCAAGATGTGTTGCCTTCTTCTCTGGTATATATGTTAGAGGGACAAACAATGGGTTCGTCTCACTATCATTGTGGCAGTTCTTCCTAGCATCAGTGCTGTCACTCTGAAAGAGAAACAAGTAGGTAGATAATAGGTTTTGCACATATAAGCATCAGCGCTATCAATTCATCTCATTTCTTTGTCAGAAATAAAGAGACACAGTTTAAAATAGCATTAACATAATAGGCATTGTTCATAGTTAAGACGGCAGGAAATGGCATTGTGCAAGAGCGGCCAGCTTCACCATACCACTAGATTACAGATCAAGAACGCAAGCATACATGTAGTGCTAAACAACATATAAGCATGAATGGTGAGTGTACTTTCAATTTATACCATTTCAGATTGGTAAATAAAGAGACATGATTTAAATAACATTAATATAATATGGCATTGTTCATAGTTGAGACATAGCAGGATATGACATTGTGCTGGAGTTGGTAGTTTCACCACACCACTGGATTACAGATCAAGAACACAAGCATACACACAGTGCTAAAGAAGATAACTTGCTATGTTTAGTTTAATTTCCATGGTATGAATAAGGAACTAGGTTGTACAACTAAAGACTGAAATTGAGAAGGACAAACTTATGTTTGTGTACTTCTTCGTTATAAACTTTGAACAAGCAATTTGATGCAGACGACAAAAATAAACAGCATTTGCACTCATAGCTATCCAAATATACACAACAAAGTTTGAAGGCTCGAGGAAGACAAACTTACATTAGGAGTGAAGACCGGCTCTATAAAGCCCTTGTCCATATTGATGGGGGGCAATTCAAGAAGTTTACCGCACACTCTTGTTCAAGAGCATTGCCTTTATTCTACATTTTGTTAAGAGTAAATATAGATGTGAAAATATAGGAACAAATGGCATTTATTTAACCTAAGATGCAGAGTACAAATGTAAATACAGCATACAGGTAAAAGGCACTGACAAGAGCAATGCAGAGCTAAACTTCTTTAGTAACATTGGTTTTATTCAATATTTTCGCAAGAGTAAATGTAGATCTGATGTGTAGAAAATGGAGGGCAAGGGAAAATAAGCTGCAAAGTGTACATTAAGAACTAGCTGACAATATAAGTACAGTGATGAAGGACAGAAGATACTTACAAGAACAATGCAGAACTAAATTTCTTCATAAGCATTGGGTTTATTCTACATTAATGTAAGCATTAATATAGATCTGATAATTTGGAGCGAACAGTGGATAAACAAGCTATAATGCACAATGATGTCACATAATCCACCAGGTATGAATGTAAGTACAGTGATAGGACAATAGGTACTCACAAGAGCAAAGCAGCGACCAACATAGTTGCGATATCCTAGATTTTGCGGCATTGGTTCTATAGACAATATACGTGGGGTGCTATCTGATTTCTCTGGTAGCACCACCTTTTTCAAGGACTTTGCTTGTACTCCTTCAGGTTCTGCAATCACCCTCTTCCTTTTGGATGTCTGAAACACAAGAACAGTGTTTGAATGGAAAAACATGGTATGACGACAAATGGAATAGGTATTGATAATGGATGGGCATGTCATCTTCACATATATCATGAGTAAACTAAGCAGATGGCGGTGCAACGAAGCAAAAGAAATGCAAGATATGTGCAACCAATAAAACCTTGCGAAATTAGAACAGGCACCTTATTAGGTGAACAAGATAGGCCATCTGCCTTTGACTCCTTGAGCTCAGAATAGTCATTAGGATCATATTCTGAATACGAATCTATAGGTCGGGAGCATGTGGGTTTCATTGCATCCACAATGAACCTCAATCCCTTGATGCCAAGTTTGTTACCCATTGAACTATTCCGCAATATTCTTCTGATGTGCGCATTCTTATATTCATTGTGATTACGTACAATATCCGAAAAGCATGAAAACATAAATAGTAGTGAGATTATCTTTGTAATGCAGAGGATATTGTAATATAATTGGGGCTCCCTGTAAACCCTTGTGTGCTATCACTGGATTCTGATGAGAGAGCCCATGTGTGCTGTAATGTGGTGAGTAGATTAATATAATCTAGCATAACTACACAAAAAATAGGCTCCCTGTTGGGAGCTCCATATGTAAGGATAGTTGGCAGATGATAGGTTCATAATATACCGTATAGAAAGTTTATTGCCAAACCATGATAACGAGAGCGCACAACCACTAGGTAGATCATAGTGTAGATAATAGGGGTACACCGTAACCACCATAAATAAATCTGGAAAGCGGAACTAGCTGGAAAATATAGGGTTTTGCCGCTACTAATATGCAGCCTATCGATCACCTACATGCCAGCTCTATTCATCTGAAGGCGCACAGCTGTTACTATCAGTCTAGTCTATCAAAGACTGCACGGCTCCCACCATTTCTGGGATATTATGGCAGACCAACTTGAAGTGCGAAATCATGTAGCAGAACCGGCCCAATAGAGCTGTCGACTGTAGATGTCCCTGCTCCCCTTCCTGACAAGGAACATACTATACTTACTAAAGAAGAACAGAAGAGGAACTTGTTAAAGAATAGAAGGGGAAGCATATTATTGAGATTCCCCTTCTTTCTATACAATGTTGGTTGCCCGCCCATGATGAATTAGAGCGCCCAAAGAAATGCCATTCCATGATGTCTCTCTATATGTGGCCACATGCATTTGGAAACTCAAGTGGGAGCATTAGCTAACCAATTAAATGTGTGTCTGTTAGCTAATGTCAGTATCATATCACATTCGTATTTGAAGAACCTTAGGACGTATGATTGGTGTGTTATTTAGCTTTAAAGGGTGGACAACTGCTAGTAGGACACAAAGCACCTACGCAGATCATAGTGTAGATATAATGGGAAAACCCTAAGCATCAGGAGTAAAATCAGGAAAGTGGAACTTGCTGGAATATATGTGCTAGTATTGCCGGTACGGCTAGAAAGGCTTCGGATACCAGCTCTCTACAACTGAAGGCGCAGTATTGTTACTATCAGTCTAACTCTCAAAGGCGACACATACGACCGAATACGAAGAGTTGAAAGCATCCATGACAATCGACATGAAGACCAACACGAAGAGTTGAAAGCGTCCATGACAAGCGACCGAATAGACCTGTACACTGCAAATGTCCCTGCTCCTCTTCACTACAAAGAACATACTGTACAACTATTATACTCCCTCTGTTCCTAAATACAAGTCTTTCTAGAGATTCCACTATGGATCACATACGGATGTATATAGATACATTTTAGAGTGTAGATTCACTCATTTTGCTCCGTATGTAGTCCATGGAGGAATCTCTACAAAGACTTATATTTAGGTACGGAGATAGTACTTACAAAAGAAGAACAGAAGACAGAGCATGCTAAAGAAGAGCAAGCAGATTTTGGATAACAAAATGTTGGTTGGCCACACATGATGAACCAGAGCGCATTAAGAACGCAACTCCCTGCTGTCCCTCGATATGTGGCGCATGTGCTTTTCGAAAATAAAGTAGGAACATTAGCTGACCAATTAAACATTCTCTATTTTAGTACATGTCAGCATCATATCAGATTCGTATTTGAGCAACTAAGTTTGGAATTATGAGTGGCATGTTGTTTAGCTTGATGGGTTGAGGAGCACTGCTTGCACGTACGTCTCGAAGCACCTACAATAATGGTACTGAATATATGGGAATTTCTACATGCAAGTCGCCTGACTTTCCTCATTTGGGTCATTCGACCATTTCAGGCGGTTGGATGAAGATCCTACGTCTCCTAACCCTTCTTCTTCCTCGCCTCTTATTCTTCCCCTAAAGACCACTGCACGGGCCTCCGACAGAACCACCGGCCCCCGCCCTCCACTGAACCGCCCACCACCTCCGGTCTTCCGCAGCCCCCGGCCATCCCTCTAGCTAAACCCACCCACACACATATCGAGTTTTGCCTCCGGCAAGGCCCCACCATAGCCCGACGACAGCCCCCCACAACCACGGTCCCCACCCGAAACCCTAAGATAGATAATGGGGCAGCCCTCCGGCAAGCCCCTTCCTTCCCTCCGGCGAACTCCCAAAAATGGACTGACCCCAATTTCAAAATTCAATCGACTGTCATTTAAGCCAATGAGAAATATAAAAGGGGAAAACCATAAGCATTGCAAGTATAGTGGTGTGCGTGCCATGGCGGATCTGAAGGTGCATACCGGACAAAGGCAACTTCACAACCAATGTTTGGTTTCCACTAACAAGTAAGATTCTAAGTGATGGACAAGAAATCACAGTAAAGCAGTGGCAATCTATTTTCTAGCTGAGATAAATAACTTGAGCAGATACGAAAGAGTATCGCCTCTGGTGTGGCGCCGTGTAAGCATCTCCTGAGGCATTGAGGGTGCTACGGTAGCGATGGCTGTCGGTGGCATGGAAGCAGATCTAGGAGGGCAGATGGTAGCGGCGAGGGAAATATCCCGGCGCGGTGGACAAGACGGTCGTACGAGCGGCCTCGGCAAGGTGGACGATGGCGCGGATGAAGCGAGAGGACGCGATGCAAGGATTCTGGTCCGAAGCCGTGGATGAGAGAGGTCGATCTCTTGTAATGGACAATGGTGTTGGGGTATCAGCTCCGGCATGTTGGAGGAGGACGGCAGTGGATGGGGTGGCGGACGGAGGAGACTGTGGTGGAGAGGGCGTTTTGGCGCCCAGGGAGTACGAATGGGGAAATGGAGGGAGAGAGGAAGGGGGCAACCATGTCTTCAGGGCGCGCTTGTCTCAAATACGAGGAAATTTACAAACTTAGCCCACGTTTAAAATTTCCTACATCACAGCAATATTAGTCGGTTGGGGATAGGACGGTAATCTCGCATACACCGAATATTTGCCGACGGAGATTTCGGCCGAGGAGAGTTTGTTTTGGCACCCACCGTGTATGAATCGGGGAGGGAGGTGAGAGGCGATTTCGGCCGAGGAGAAACTGTGTTTTGGCACCCACCGTGTATGAATCCGGGGAGGTGAGAGGCGGAGGCGGTTATGTCACGTTTGAGTGAAATTACAAGCCTACCCCTATCGAAACCTATAGAAATCGAGCCGATAGGCTTTGCGTGTCAGGGATAGGCAGTAATTTCCATCTCACAGATTTTGGTTTCAGGCGGTTACTGCGAGTTTCCCCGCTTCGTTCAAATTTTTGCAGAGAAAGAGTGCACGTTTACCGTGCCAACTCAATTCGAATCTAGTTTGTATTTTTTTTTGTGCAGGATCCATTTTGTATTCGAATACAAATCTATATACATCATTTTTTTATATATACTTTCAAAAGCACAACACCCTTTATACATAAATATGGTTTACAAATGGCATGATCTCAGATTCATAAGGCTGGATCCATCTTAATTCGGATTTTCAAATATTTGGAACCACTTTATGTTGAAATCCAATGTATGCATTCCTCGCTAACTGTCTCCAATTAATGTGTGTTTCATGCATTTTTTTTACTTCTCAAACACGTATAATGTGTTTGACACACGCAACATATAGTGTAATCCCGTTTAGACATTAATTGCATATAAACCATGCATTGTCTCTAATTAAAGAATCTATGGATCACTAATATTGATAAACTATATAACATTACATGTGTCCCCAAATTCAAATGAATATGCATGTTTCATAGACCAATTTTCGTTATGATATTATTGATGTTGTGATCTCTAGTTTAAATATTTGAATCCCCTTTAATCCAGATATTCGTCTCATATAGCTATCACTCATGCTTGTATATATCTCTAGACCTATACGCCTTCATCGTCTCTCGGGTATCTCTCGTGCTACTTGTATGTCGACAATGATCTTTTATCTTCGTAACACACTAACAGTACTCTCTCCCTTGACATTCACTCTATCTCTCTCTAAGTATATCTCGCTCCCTACTATGTGTCTCTAACTATTATTCTCCCTGTGAAATCTCTTTCTCTCACACAAACACAAACTTCGTCTCCCGGGGTCTCATTTCTCTCTACTATTCCCCTATGTGCCACTCACACACCCCCTCTCACACAGAGATGTCTTGCGCTCCTTAGGTATGAGAAGCTGCGACTCTCCCTCTTAAATATCTCTTTCTCACACACAAACACAAACTCTGTCTCCCAGGGTCTCATATCTCTCCACCATTCCCTTGTATGTCGCTCACACACACACTCTCTCCCTAGAGATATCTCGCGTTCCCTGATATGTCTCTCTAGCTATCACTCTCCTTGTGAAATATCTTTCTCTCTAGCAAACACAAAACTCCATCTCTCGGGATCTCATTTCTCTCTGATATTTGTTTGTATGTGACTCACATGCACCCTCTCTCTATCTCTCTCACACCCACACACATAACTCAGCTTTCTGATCCACTCGACTCTTATCTCTAACACACACACTAGCTAGCCAATCTCCCTCTAGCTAGCATCTTTATCTTTATATTTATCTATTTCTCCATCAACCTTCTTTCTCGCCCTCACTCTTGCTTCCTATAACGCACACTATATATGTTTCTCTCTACATGTAGTCATGCGCCCTCTTTTTATCTTTCTCTCACACACACATAACTTCACCCCTCTGAACCACTCGGCGGTCATCTCTAACACACAAACTAGCCGATGTCCCTCTAGCTAGCATCTCTATCTCTCTATCTATCTACAGTTTCTCCATCAACCTTTCTTTCTCACACGCACTCTTGCTTCCTATCATGCACACTATATCTGTCTCTTTATACATGCATCTATAGGTTGATCTCTCTTGCACAATCATCGTGTCTCGCTCTCTCTGCTCGCCATAGATGCATGCTCCAACCCACGCCACTATCTCTTAAAGACAAAAACACATGCTTAATTATCGGGCCTTCTTCCCTCCACTCTCACATGCATGCATATTGTCATACCGATCCGTCTCTCCCATGTCGTTGATCTTATGACTTATGTCTTCTTTCTTTTATCTCAATCATGCGCGTGCGCGCAGACACACATCCCATGTATACATGTATACCTCTCACACATGCACGTTCAAGGTCTCCTATGTCTCCATACGTAGTTAATTACCCTCAGCCCTAACCCCACATCGAATCGTTCTCTTCTTGTGTGGACATGACTTCCGCCTGGATGGGTCTCTTATCTAAAACACACACTCACACTTAACAATCTCCTTCTAGCTACCCCTTCTCTCACTCTTCCCCTATATCCCCGAAACCAATAAGACCATCCCTTCCTTTAATTCCCGCCTACATGCACCATCGATATATAGTAGTCTTCCTCGGTGTCTCTCGAACAAACACGTTATCTCGATGTCGACTCCTCTCACGTGCACACGCCTTCTCTTCCCTCTTTACGTGCCTCTTCTCTCTCGCACGCCCCTCGTTGGTGGGCTCTGCCATACACATTACCTCTCTAAGATGAAGCCACACACACTTAAATTACTTTCGCCACCGAAGACTCCGCTTCACACACACACACACACACACACACACACACACATTAAGACTCCATCTCAAACACACATGCTCTAGGTGGAGCATTTGTTCCTACCAACCTTCATCCAACATTACCCGTATGATAAACAATCACCTTAATTTACTTATATAACATGGACAAATTCCACATTATTTTAGTAGTTAGCAAAGTTCTCATAATTATATAATGCAAATCACGAGCAGGAAGTGACATTGTTTTTTACACAACCACGTTAACATGGCCACGTAAATCACAAGCTAAAGTGCAATACCATTATACTTATATCCCGATGCAAAAGGTGGAGTACATGTCTGAAGAGTAGAGTCGCACACACGCACTCTATCTCTCAGAATCTCACACACATACCAGTTACGTGACGCCCCCTAAGCAGACCCGTATGTTACAATTTGTGCACCCGCGGGTACACGTGATGGTGCGCATTTATTTATGCCGGAGTGCGAACCCAAACAGTAGCTGCATTCATTCCCCTCCCGCCGCCTCTTCTCTGGTCACCGTCGCCCGATAGCCATGGCCCGGCCGAAGGTAACGACATACGCCATGCTCCCGCCAGAGTGGCGCTTTGATCTGGAGGCGGCGCGAAGCCCGGATCGCAGCCGCCCTGCCTCCGGAGTCTGGACTAGCTAGCCGGACGAGGAGGCATTGGAGGTGGAGTAGCACGCGGAGCCGGAGGAGGGGAACGATGACGCAGAGCCAGAACAGGAGGACGACAATGCAGGCGAAGCGGAGCCGGAGGAGGACGATGATTTCCATTATACTCAGACTTAAAGGGCTTTGAGTTTCACGCCACATTTATTTCATAGAGATAAAGAAAGGAAATTTTAGTGGTCATGCATGCATCTAATTGTGCTAGCACTCCTATATAAGGGTTGACTGGTCGCTTCCCGCGGACGTGCGCAGGCGGTGGAAGAGGAAGGAGAAGGGAAGCAGGCTGTGGAGTACGCCAATTGCAGCACGAGCTCCAAGGAACATTCATGCCAAACAATGCATAGTAGTACAGTATAGTCCAGCGGAGTATGAATTGGCCTTTAGGTTGCGTGTGGATGACATGGCTGCAACATGCAGGCTGTAGTTCGGCAGCCTACAGCTCCGCTTCGCACGGTTTGGTCACGCAAGATTTGCATGCACGCATGTCACGCACGTACTTGTCGAAGGCGTGCTCGAAAAAGGGCGACCAGGTCCTCTAGTCCGCGTTGGTCCATGCGCCCAGAAAACAACTAATCCCAGTCGCTGTAAATGTCGTGCGTGCTTAATTCCGGGCTAGTGGATGGACGCGAACGTGTCGTACAACGAACCGCCCGCCAGCTCCCTAATCTCTATCTCTACTCTTATAATAATAATAATCTATCTATATATCTACTCTTATAAAAAACAGGGTTGGTGATGATGGTGTGCCTGCCATCCTGCAATATAGGCTATCCGATTTATATCTGACGGATTGGAAGGAAACTATGGCAATTTTGCAAAAAGATACCCACACCCCTCTCCACATTTGCAAATAAGGCCTTCCCTCGTTCATCCTTTTCTCTCACAAGATAAACTACTCATACAAATGCATCTTGATGTTACGTGCAACGCACAGGCATCTTGCTAGTAATTTATAATAAAAAAAATATAAAAAACCGAGTTGGTGATGATGGTGTGCCTGCTATCCTGCAATATACACCGTCTATGGCAATTTTGCAAAAAGATACCCGCACCCCTCTGCACATTTGCAGATAAGGCCTTCCCTCATTCTTCTTCGTCTCCCACATCTTATTGCCATGTCATCTTATAACATTTTAGTACATGTCTCTTTGTACTCCAGGAGCAGGAGTAGTTCTTTCCTTCTTCTTTTTATTGATTGGGATAGTCATCTATGCAACTTTATAATTCCAGTTGTATAAACTATAAAGGACTTAACAATTTCAATTCCGTGTAGTACTAGCTAGGTAGCCATAATCCCATCAAACAAAACTACTGCTACTTTAATTAATGTACATGGCACAGGTAACACTCTCAAATTGTTTGTCGTCACCCGTGCCGCAGCTGGTCTATACATTGCTTCCATTCCCCCTCATAGAAATAAGCAATATAAAGTATTTTATTTTAATCCGTATCCCCTGCTTACGTCACCTTATTATACTGCATGGACCATAACTATGCACGTCAGCATGTATCTAGGTTTGAGATGCCAGGTGTACCAGATGGACGGCGGCTTGTTCGTCCCCCATGATGCTACCTGGGTGTGGATGAATACACTTGAAGATTACTCAATTTTCATTGGGGCAACTACCCCATAGTGCAAACGATGCCACCTTCCGTGCACGACACCGACGGCCTGTGCGTTTTCATTGCGCACCGATGGATTCATATCTTGAACGCCCCTATCCCTGATCTATGCCGCTTCAGTTTGGATGAGTCTCCATCATGGGGAGCCACACTTTAAGAAGCTGCGATGATATGGACTCCCGTTGCCCACCGTTATGGATCGTTCCATCTATGAAGAACACGCGGGACTGGAACTACGAGATGGACATGTACCCAGGGATGTACGAACTTGAGTAATGTAGCGCAGTAAGTGAAGTAGAAAGGCACAAATAGTATGAACATGCGTGGCATATAGGCATTTGTCTTTTACTACCACTAAATGTTGTACGTGCAATGCACGGTGATATTATGATGTACGTGCCTAAGTACTCTACTACTATATTAATTGGAGGCACATATTAGGTTTTATATTTGTTTACATGTATGGCCCAAGACCTTCCAACTAGACGCGTCTTTCTCTTCGGGTCGCACTTTGTATAGTTCATACTACTAGTACTACGTGTGGTCTCCGACCTAGAAGTGTAAGAAGTGGAGACGCTCTACCACGCTGTTCATGTCCCAGTCCTTTCGCTGACGTGTGGGACATCTAGCACGTGCCGTGTTTGGCACTCCTTCGTCGTAAGAGTTGAAACGCTAGCTTTCATCAAAAATAAAAAATAAATATAAATCAGCAGTGATACTATACCACGCGGTTTCCCTGCTCCTCGATATCGGAAAGAATACTTCCGTTCGCCGACATGTGGGACGTCGACCATCCTAGTCCACTTGCCATGCACGCAGAACTCCAAGGGAGAGTCACCCCGGTCGTCGCGCCATAGTAATAATGACTAATGAGCCGTCACATCACAGGCCCAAACTTTCCCACTGTAATGTTGCTCGGATGAAGGAACCATCATGACTTCGTTGAATTCCGCTTCTTGAAGAAAACTACTGTACTAGCAATACTGCTAGCTATAGTAGTACTGTACTCCAGCGGAGGCCTCCTTTGGTTCATAGGATAGGAATTTTATAGGAATATGAAAATCATAGGAAGTGAGATGACATGCATCTCAATTCCTATAGAGAAAGAGATGCCATTTGATGCATAGGATAGGATTTTTTCCATTGAGTCTAGGCTAATGTACTGGTAATTTGCTCTAAAAACTACAGTAGTAACTAGTACTGGTACATGCTAGTAATTAATTAAACAAACGTACGGGCGACACAGACACACACACTAACTACTAGTACTACTGCTTCTCACATGCTGGCCAGACACCGTCATTCTCCTTCCTGGCTTTGTTGGCAACACCCCACCGTGCTTGGATCTCCGCCGAGCTCTCCGTAGCAGCGCCTGCGTCCTCTTCTTTCTTGCGGCGGCGGGACTCTCTTTTCTTGAGTGCTTTCTGCCTTTTCCGCTCCCTTTGTGCGGCTTTGGCCGCCTCTTGCTCTACCGCCCATTCGGCCTTGGCAGCTTCAAAGTCCACCCACGTAGGTGTGAGGTCGCGAGCGGCGATGAACTCGGCACGACAGGATGCCATCGCTTCCCTACCATTTTGTGTGCGGTCATGGGCGGCGAGGAACTCGGCGCGGTGGGATGCCATAGCTTCCTTACTGGTTAGTGTGCGGCACGATGGCATGAACGACGCTTGGTGAGAGCTCTAGGGCGGAGTGGCCGGACAACCGTATAGTGCATTGGTTTGTCAAGAGCTCAAGGACAAACGACGAAGGAAATTTGGATTCCCCTTCAATCCTGGTCATTTATTACCGAGTAAAATGCATTGGCGGTCATCGAACTTGTCTTGATAGCTCACTTTGATCATTGTAATTAAGAATACGGTCAATACGGTCATTATATACGAGATATGGTGATTATACGGTCCCAATCTTCACACCCGTGTAGCTGTAGCTGGGATTTGATGTTTCTGCACCTCCGTCCTGGTTGATGCATGTAACTACAAATAATATCACTAGAAACTATGTTTATTAGTAAGGTACACGTGCATTGCACGCATGAGATTTGGCAACCAAATTAGGAATAAAAACCACACTATAGCATGTAAGCTTTGAGTCATATATGCATGATGTAGATGTTCGTTAATTCTTATAGTGGTAGTAAATTACTACAAAATGCACATAATGGCCTAAATATGGTAAATGAACCCGGAGAAGTGCCAAATTTAAACACGGTGCTTTGTAGGGTGTATGTTGATCGTAGAGAAAAAAGTGAACTGCCACATTAATTGAGTACTTTTGCAAACTAAAAAACAATATACCACCACGCCAGCGTCTGACCGCCCTGGCCTACTGAAACCCCTTCCATCGCTAGAGCATGCTTCCTGCCTGAAACGGTCACCGTCACTCCAGAACGTCAATGCCGCATTCACGCCCGACGCGACCTCTCAATAGCGCCGGCATTGCAGCAGCGCGACGGCCGAGAGAGCGCCACCCACGCGGCATCCTGGTGCAAGCGACTCCTCCGCGTTAACGACACCACGTCCATCCGTCCATCCACCACCCACATTAATGACACGCGGATGCTGACGAACCTACTCTGGCACCAGCTGTCCATCCGTCTGTCGCGGCTCATTGCCATTCGCTCGCTATATTAACTTCAGCCCCAGCCCCCCAGCCATAGCCAAAGACCCACAGTCATTCTCCTATGGTCCCTTCCTTCTGTTGGCACCACTCCAACCATGGCCTCCTCACGCTCCAAAGCTCTCTTGGACGTACTGTCGCAGGAGCAGACGAAGGACATCGCCGGCTCCGCTCCGGGCGTGCTCCAAAGCTCTCTTGGACGTACTGTCGTAGGAGCAGACGAAGGACATCACCGGCTCCCCCCGGCCGCCCTCCGCCACCACGACCACAAAGCCGGCGCGCGTGCGCGGGCACAGCCGGTAGCGAGGAAGAGTAGTACATGGTAGGTCACCGCTGCTCCGGTCCCAGGAAGGCCACCGCTCCTCCACTCAGTCGACACCAAGCTTGGTGGGGTAAACATCGGCGGCCCATTAGCTGCTTGACGGCGACGTGGAGGTGGAAATCTTCAAAACCTTGTGCTCCGGAGGAGGAGGTTATCGAGGCGGAGCTAGACAAAGCCGAGGCGGATGAGAAGGAGGCAAAGGCAATAGCTGGAGCGTCAGTTCTTGGGGCTCATAGCCGGACATGGTGGTCAGGCGCTGGCGATCATTTAGATTAGGTTTACAGTAGGTTTTAGTACGGTTTGTGCGAAATATGTAATGAATTTCATCCAGTTTATAGGAAAAGTTTTCGAAATGTAATGAATTTCATCCGGTTAATTTGTAATTTGCTTTGTTTGCACGAATTTCGTCCGGTTAGTTCATATAGTTGTCGAAAGGTATGCGGGCAGCATTGGATGGCATCCTCTGGCATCAGTGTTGTCGGACAGATGCTGGTGTAAATTTGTGGGTCAGTGCTGGAGATGCCCTAACTATCATGCTATAATCGCTAACAGTGCTCCATTATTTCGCAAGGAACAGTTATCCCTCGATCAAAATCAGATCCGCCGTGTTTCGCACTCCTCCCACGTAAGAGTGGAGACGCTTGCTTACATAAAAATGGAGCAAGTGGACGGCACTGTAGCATGTCATATCACTCAAACCCACTAGGCCAAACTACCCCGCCTAACGCGCGGGAAACCCCCGCCCTCGTCATTTTGTTCTGGATTTCTATCAATCGATTGCACAAAAATGTTACACTTTGCAAGTTCAAAAGGAAAAGGCGGCACACTTAAAGCACGCCTGTCGCATTCGCGTCGCACCCCCGACAGTCCAGCTCGCACGCCGCTCACCAAAGGGGACACGCGTTGTCTTACGTTTTCACTGACATGTGGGACTGCAATTGAATAAACCATCGGTAGCCGAAATCTAATCGCTCGGCAGGCATCGGCTGAGAAGAGAGAGAAGGGGGAGGGAGAAGAGATCGCCCACCTGCCACGCACGGACTCCAAGAAATATGGTGATAATGTGAGGTGGGCCATGCGGGAGTCCGGACCGCTTCCAAGCCCGCTTCTGACCGCCCTGGCCCACCCGAAAACCCCTCCCCCCTCCCGCGTGTGCTCCCCCCTCAGGCGCTAGCTGCCTGCATTCATAGCAAGTATAATACTAGGCTATAAGCCTGCTTATGTGGAGGAAAGAGGCATTGAAAAAGTGAAGGAGTGGGCTCTGCAAGAGCCCGTTTCTACATGTGCTCCCAGGTATAAAAAAAACTAATTCTCAGAAGAAAAAAAAGGTATAAAAAAACAATTGTTTCTAAAAAAAGAAGGTAAAAAACATTTGAGAGGAAATAGATAGAGAGAAAGTGAGAAAAAGTTGTAACCTTATAGCCAACCTTATAGTCAACACTATGGTACATGAGGAAGGAAGGAGTTGTGCACATGCCAAGTTCACTGGGCTGCCGTGTTTCACACTCCTTCGTCGTAACAGTGGAGACAATAGCTTTCATCAAAAATAAACAATGAATACTCCTTGCTCGTCCTCGATATCGGAAAGAATACTTTCATTCACTGACATGTGGGACGTCGACCATCCTGGTCCACTTTCCATGCACAAAATTATCCTGGTCCACCCCGGTCGTAGCGCAGGCCCAACCTTTCCCACTGTAAGTTGGTCGGACGAAGGAACCATCATGACTTTGTTGAATTCTGCTTCTTCAAGAAAACTTACTGTACCCGCAATACTGCTACCACACGCGAAGACTGGACGGCACTGTAGCACGTCATATCACTGAAACCCACTAGGGTAAACTAGCCTGCCTAGGATTTGTACGTCTCTGTACTACTATGATTTTGTGTTCTCAAAAAATCTCCTTTGTCAATCTAACAATTAGGAGTACAAAGAAATGGAGGCCTCCTTTGGTTCATAGGATAGGAATTTTATAGGAATAGAAAAATCATAGGAAGTGAGATGACATGCATCTCAATTCCTATAGAGAAAGAGATGTTATTTGGTGCATAGGATAGGAATTTTTCCATTGAGTCTAGGCTAATTTTTTTCCTCCAAAATATGAAGGATTGATTCCTATCCTACATAGGAATAGGAATCCATTCCTATAAACCAAAGGCCTTCAAAGGAAATTTTCCTTTGCAAATCCTATCCTATAGAGTTCCTAAAAAATTCCTACAAACCAAAGTAGGCCGGAGGGTCTTTCTCTCTCTCTAGAACTCTCTCCATCCCACAACCCCTCTAGCACACCTACACACTCTCTGTAGCCACTCCGAAAGTATGACGTCACTACACATTCACGCTTCCAACAAAACACATTCACGCATGTTACAAGTACGTGCCAATTTTGCTGGCTATTAATGTGAATGTATCCGTGAACCAACTCTTTGAGTTTGATGTGAATTAATGTATAATTGTGGACTATTGTCTGATCGATCGCTAAGCCTACAATTTTAGGAGCTTGGGCTATTGACCGATAGATGACGGATCAGACCTATAAGTGTACCACGAGCTCATCGGCCCCAACGTTTCTCTTTGGTGAGTGTTTGCAAGTACTATAGCTTGCACAGTACCTAGCCTACTAACACCAAGAATCATCAAACAAGCCCTGATGATATGATAAACAGTTCAAACTTACATCTAAGCATGCCATATATTACATCAAAAGCTGGTGAGGATACATCTGTTTCCATAACTCGGAGAGGGTTCGCATGATTCACTATCAAACAAAAGTAGCAAGTACCGCCCACACAAGACAGTGCACTAGCCCTAAGATGGTTTGATAACACGCATCGTTTTGCTAATTAAACACAATGCAAACTACCTTGAAGGATTAGCGCGACCAACTATTTCTTGTCATCGATCTCTCGGGCAATGACCACAGCACGGACAGCGGCATGGGAATCGATCTCTGGGGCGATGTCCACAGGACGGACCACGACATCGGAATCGATCTCTGGGGCGATGTCCACAGGACGGACAGCAGCATCGGAATCGATCTCCGGGGCGATGTCCACAGGACGGATAGCGGCATCAGAATAGATCTCCAGGGCGATGTCCACAGGACGGACCGTGACATCGAAATCATCAAGGACGTCCACCGGCAACTGCACAACCCTAACATATTAGCAAGCACATTGCAAATAATCAAAAACCACAACTATGGTAAGCCCTTTTTTTACCTTGTGCAGCTCACCGGGGGATCCCATCCCTCTGGGGGCCATCTCCTCGATTGGGGCCATCACCTTGCCAAGGAAATACTGCTTCTCAACGGCAACTATCTCCTCAAACTCGGCCTTGAGCCTCTCATAGGTGGCCATTAGAGTTTCTGGGGTAGGCATGGTGGGGCCCTTGCTGTTCTTCCAGCTTTCTTTGAGGAGTTTGTCCACCAATGTTGTCAACTCTTTGGCCAGTGCTTGTTTCTTGGAGTTCTTCGTCTCCATGGGTTGGCCCACCAACATGGCCAACTCGTTGGTCGGTGCTCGCTTCCTGGAGATCTCTGTCTCGAGTGGGTTGTCCGCCGGCAACTCTTTGCCTAGTGCTCCAGGATCCATCAATAAACTGACAAACAAAAAGCAATCGAAAGAAACCACAATCGGAATGAAAACGGGAAAAGAATAGGCAGTGAGAATCGGTCGGTGCTTCACAAAAAGAAGATTCCTGGAATGAAAATATAGTAGCATCACTGATTCGCCCACCTTTCCTTCGTTGGTACAGAAGAAAAATGGCAGAAGTGAGTAGCCTGGAGTGAGGTTTTCTTCAAGAAAGGGGAGAAAGGGCTTCAATGAGCGTTCCAGTGAAATGATGGTTGCTTCGTCCAGTCCAACTTCGAGGCCACTTTACCACTGTTGGTAAAGGTGTGGGTTTTGTGATATGACGAGTCATGACGGCCACACCGGGGTGACTGGTGAGTCTTGACTGTAGCACCTCTCTGTGATTTGGTGGATGGAACGCGGGCCCGGATGCTTGATGTCCCACATGTAATAGAGCGGCTAGTCATATAGTAGTTTGGACGACAGACGAGGAGCTCTGTCCTAGTTTATTGGTCCTTGGTCCCTATGATAATCTGTGCCAAATTTTGACTATAAATTTAACTAACCAAATGTTCATGCATGTCACAAAAAATTACATCATTGAAAACTATGTTCAAATACGAATCCAAGGATATAATTTTTGTTAACATGCACTAACATTTTGCCAGTTAAATCTTTGGTCAAAATTTAGCACAAATTACAAAGGGGCCCAATAAAGATTGTACTCTCACATTTTTTTTTGAGGATACTCCCACATAGAAAATATAAATAATAATGCATGTTGGTGCAGCCCACGTTTCCGATAATTTTAGCCGTGGGCTTGTTCACAATTTTTATGAGGTGGTGGTTGTTCACTTAATGGAGGGTCTAGTACCAGACTTGAACGATACAAAGTGTGACCTGACACACCGTAACACCACTTGGAATAAGCGGGTAGCTATCTCAAAAAACAATCAACAACTCAAAAAAAAATGGCAACCTGGCACATACACAATTTTAAACGATTATTTTGATGGAGTGAAAAAAGAAAACTACCCCACTATACGTATATATATAGGCAGGAGCCTCCGCGCTTGCTAGCTAGGGTTGCTCTATTCACACACTCTCATCCTCTTTAGATCTAAACAAGATAGCAGTGGTAACACTGTCTTTCTATCCTCACTGCTGGTTACATATCCGGACATATCCCCCTTCGCCGGTGAAGGGGAGGAGGGGCAGCGTTTAGGCCATCATCGACAGCGAGGGAGGAGACCCACTGCCGACCGCACCGTTATCTCTAGCCGAGCGCCGGCGCGGGAGGTCCTTCGATCCCTTCGTCGCTGCCCTAGTGTGGGCAGATCCAGCCTCCCGCCGCCCACCTATCCACACCCCGACGACCTTCAGGTATATCTTCCTTCGAAACCGGCCTAGCTCTACTTCCCCAGCTCGCTACGTCGCTGCATGTGCATCATTTTCTACCTCTCAGCCCCCCTCGTAGCTAGGCTCGATCAGATGGTCCAACGTCACCTAATTTTTTTTCTATTGTTAGAGGTAAAGCTACTTCATGGAGTCAAATCTTGTACTTGGTTCCAACAAGAAATAAAGGGGGAAATTTTAGTATGTACATTGGACTTGGTACAAACAGGAAAGAAAGGGGGTGAAAGTAGCACAGACTGGTCATCCAACCGGTCTCTTGGTCGAAAAGGGAAATATAGGGGAAACGCTATACACAGTGGTATGACCAGGACTAGATTTGCTATCCACACATAGGAATAGGTGGCTAGAGTGAACAAAAATGGGACCAACCCAGATATGTTTCTTGGATGTTTGTTTCTCGGGGCAGCAAACTCTGAATCACCACTTTATGCCCCGGTTTAGGTACATGGTGCTGGACTGCTGGTGCACCCACTGTCCCATGCCCTTATAGCAAATATTTAGGTGTTCTTAATCTAATGCCCTAGTAAAATGAAGCCATGCCACTGTTATAAGCCATGAAAAGTTTAACCAATTGTTTTTGCCAGTAATTGTTTGAGACTCTGACTGTTTCCTCTGTAGCTTTTTGTGCAAATAGGGATATCCATTTCACCTCGTTGCTATTGCGACATTTTGGTGCACTGCACAAAACACTTCTTAAAAGAAGTGACTTTTGTGTTGTTTAACTGGAATGTTAGAATGGAACCATTGGTTCATTTTGGTGGAACTGCACAAAGGGAGATCTGTGTTCCAATCTTCATCCTCCATATTGGCACCATAACCTTCCTTTAGGTAAGAATGATATTTAATGCATGTGTTCACCTCTATTTTGCGACTGCCATGAGAAAATAATGCTATTGTTTACTAGTACACTTGTACTCCCTCACTGACAAAACCAATTCTGAAATAGAAGGCCAATCATGTACTTGGTTTCACCAACTGGTGAGGAGAAAGAGAAACAGAGCATGAAGAGGAAGACGAAGAAGAAGAAGAATAAGAAGAAGAAGAGGGAAATGAAGAAGATCACATGATGGTACCGTCCTATGTTATCCTGACATCTTGATAGTGGTATTGTATTGTTGTGTTGCTACTAGTCTTACTTTACTTGGAAGACTAGCAAGATGCCCGTGCATTGCACATAACATCAAGATGCATTTGTATGAGTAGTTTATCTTGTGAGAGAAAAGGATGAACAAGGGAAGGCCTTATTTGCAAATGTGGAGAGGGGTGTGGGTATCTTTTTGCAAAATTGCCATAGTTTCCTTCCTATCCATCAGATATAAATTGGACGGCCTATATTGCAAGATGGTAGGCACACCATCATCACCAACTATGTTTTTTATAAGAGTAGAGATAGATAGATAAATGCAGTAGAGTAGTACTTGGCTTGACGACACATCATACTAATTAACTGGATTCTGGATGCATGTGTGACCCAGCTCTACATGATCAACAGTGCCAAGGTAATCTTGCTGAAGCCGAGGCCTTAGTCGAGGCCATTCAAGGGCTCTAGCAACGTATCCCTTACATGTGAGACGATCCTCCATGAGCCCTTCCACTTCTGCTGTTTCTCCTTTAAGGTCACTTAATTAATTAGGAGTACTTAAGTAGCACTAATTTATTGCTGCCTATTTTCCTATCGGAGTTAAACAAATCTTTAGTAGCACCCTATGCTAAATCATGTACGTGTGTATGTGGGTCTGTGGAGGTAAATCATGTGGTGGAGCAGGGAGGGAATCTTGGTAGTGTCATGACATAATAATGCTATTGTTTTGCATGTCAATTTATTGCCACTGGTTCAATGAGGCAATGTTTTGCGTATTGTCCATCATGAATTTGATGCTACTACTAAAGTAATATGCTAATGTCTTTCTATCCTTTCTCACTAAGCTAATGAAGGTTTCACCTTGTTCCTACTTGTGCAAACAGGGATCATGTTGTGCCAATCATACATTTTAGTGGAACTGCACAAGAGAATACAATGAACTGTATCCCAGCTAGTGCTTTAACTCTGCTGGAAGTTCTTGATAATCTTTCGATATAATCTCACCACTGGTAAACAAGAGTGGTGTCAACCATACATTTGAAGTGCACAAAAATATATACTATTGAATGATTCCAGTGAGCGCTTTATCATCTCTTCTGGGACTACTTGAATAAGCTTTTTTGCTCAGGTTGGTACCGGCCTAAGGCCTTCATCCATATCAGTTTGCTGTCATCTCTATTTGTATTGTGCTACTGTGTTGCTACTATCATGAGAAACTCCTTTATCTTTGCACGTTAAAGTTTTGCAACCTATGATACATGGCAATGCTTTGAGTGTTGAGCTAATTAGCACTGATTAAATAAACTAATACCTCTCTTTAAGCAAGACTACTATGTTGCTAACTTTACCCATTAAGATAATGAGGGTGCTTCTATTTGTTAGTGTATGTTTCATCAACTAGTCCCACTATTACAGTAATCTCACTCTCTCAATATATGTGCCAACAGGGATGCTCGATTTTGGTGGAACTGCACAAAAACTTTGGGTGCTTCATTGCCTCGACTGCTTCCTTCCTTTCCTGTCAATTGCTTATCTCGGCTTCCAGTCAAAGGAAATAGTATTTGATATGCTACCTCACACAGGTTGGTACCGGTCTTTATCCTGATTATTGTGCTTGTCATATGTATTGGTAATTTGGTATTGTGCTACTGTTTGCCGATTTCATAAAGGAGTAACTTGGAGCCTGAACTCGCAGGCAAATCATTACATTGGGCGATTTCAGTAGAACTGCACAAAAAGATCAGATGGACAGATACTTATGCTGCTGCTATGTACTCCAAAGTTCACTCAGACAAGCATCGATGTTGACAAGAAGAAGTGCCAGAGTGAACGCCAACAGTATTGCTTGGCGCATAGCCCAGAAAAACACAGTCCAGTCTTTGGTCCCAACTTGTGCCTTTTGGTTATCGGCACATATGGTAGCGAACTGTATGGCATGGAGTCTAAAGATTCCAGACAAGTTGGTTGACGCGTATATTCATCTGGCACTTAATCAGTCTGCACGCCAGGGATGCACCTTTTCAGTTGAACTGCCCAAAAAAATTGGGTGGTTCATTTTATCGACCGCCTCCTTTCTTGTCTGCAATGTAGAATTTTGGCGAGCTACAGGACCAAGATGAGCCAGTAAACTAGTTGGATGAAAGTAGTGGCCAAGTTGCTCAAACCTCCCTCGGCATCGAGGCCACTATCTCGAGGATAAACCTACAAGCAAAGTTCAGATTGTCTGTGCTGCCTCTTATGTACTCAAAAGTTTACTCGTACAAGTATTAATTTTAGCAAGAGGTACCACTGAGTGAACACTATTTACCAGTCTGTACCCTAGGTAATTAAAGTTTGTCCATGGATGATATTGGTTGTGATCTCAATCATTTGGATGCACAAACATGCTGAACATGTGTATATCTGAATCTTTTTGTGAATTATCTATGAACATTGTCTTGTGATCTATCAATCATTTGGATGCATAGACATGCTGAACTTGTGTATATATGAATCTTTTGAGTTGTTGATTGTGAATGTTGGCTATGAATATGAATGTGTCTTGTGAACCTGAGTTTGATACGAATGTTTACCTTTTCTGTTGTACTTGTGTGTGAACTTGTTAGAATGTCTACTGTGGGATTGTGACGTGTGATTGTCAACAGCACACCTTCTTCCCGAGAAGAATTGCACCTACTTGTTAGGGTAGCAACAGCGCATAAGATCTTTTCTATCCTTTTGCTCTGTCTTCCCCCCTCCCCCGCTCAACCCCTGCCGTAATGTTTTCGACCTCAAAACAAACATAGTAGTGCATTGTTTTTTAGCCTTGCTGAAAAATCAAGTGCTGCTTTCTGTAGGTTGGCCCGCCCAGCAAATGTGCTGCTGGTCCACCATGGACTGGGAGGCTAAAAATACAAGTTGCATGGTGTAGAGGCAAGTAAAAAAACGCCATCGAGAGCCATCCACTGAAAAAAAATCGCGTCTGATGTGCTTCTTCAGTCGCGCCGCCGGCCCCCTCTTTAATCCAGTTGGCTCCATTCCCCAACCGGCAGCACGGGACGGAAGTTTATTTCCCCCTCGCACTACCAGGGGATTGAAGAAGCGCGGCATCGAATCCAACACCGGTGATGGCTGCTTGTCCAAGTGATTTTCAGATAAGAAACTGCATGTTTCAGAGGTAGTGCATTTAAATCAACACGCACTTTTCAAACATGGATAACAAAATGTTGGAAATTTTATTCATGGCAAAAAATGGAACTAACAACAAGTTAACATCATGTTGATCAACATTCATGTATAGCACATCTTCATATGATGCAAAGTCAAAAAGATATGATATTTCAAAATGGCAAGACAGTGTTGAGTGTGCGAAAAACTGGGTAAACCAGGGACGAAATTTTGGCAAGTGTTAGATATTTTTCAACTGCACCAGTTGGAATCGAACCCAGGAAGTACAGCTTTTGGGTGAGAGGGCTACAGCCACCGGGCTAGTGCGTTATGTTCGAAAGAATGAAGGAGTCTTCCCCGGCTCCGGTTCTTTCCCGTCCGTGTGCGCTCGCTGTGGCGCCGCCGTATGTCGTTGTCAACATGCTCACTAAACGAGAGGAATCCGGAGAGGACTATATGCCGAGAGGCTGACAGTGGGGACCCACCAGGTCCAAGTCGTACGCAAGCAAGTGCCTCATTGGAAAAAAAGCTTCCTCCTAATTGTATACTGACGTTGGGGCCCATGGGTTTGTCAACCTAGTCAATAAACGAAATAAATTTCCAACGATGACTGTCATCGGGGAGCTTTTCTTTCAGGGGTATCGGGGATTTTTTTTGTTGCGGGAAAGGGGTATCGGGTATCTAGCTGGTATCATTTTTTCAGAGGGCAAACAAGTATCAGCTAGGCCTAGGTTTTGTTTTTTAACATGCGTAGCCCACGACATACCGAGATAGTGGTTTCAACTTATTTTTTGTGGTCCATCATGTATGTACCGGCCTATGGGCCTCCCAGCGTAGGTTTTACTTTTTCCTAAACATCGATAGCCCAATGTATTTTTTAATAAAATGCAGATCTGTATTCTATTTATCTATATATAAGAATAATAATGTAGTGTCCAATTTATGTTTTCCCTTCTAACCACATTATATATATTTATATTATTACTATTATCGTATATTTAATAGAGACTTATATATACATTATAAAAATGTCCAATGTCTTATTAAATTATCCTGACTTCGAGTTCGACACCGCGATAGCCTTGATCCTGACTTCGAGTTCGACACCGCAATAGCCCCCGTGCCCGGGGCAACTCAAGACGCCCTGGCGAACTGGGTGGATGATCATGTGGATGACCTGATTGCGGAACTCATCCCTGCCGGTGATGTGGTTGTGCCCGCGGCTGAAGAGGGCGGAGCCGACGGCGACAACGACGACATCGACTCTGACTGTAGCGCGCCTCGCTAGGCTTGTATTTCCCTGTTTTCCTGTCAAGACTTCATTGTAACCCCGCGGGGGCATGAAAGCATTTTTTGGAGAGGGTTCCCCTGTGATGTAGGTAACAATGATATGCCTTCAAATTATTTTTGAAGATATGCCGCCGTGAGCTGTGAGGCTCTTGACTAGAGTGGTCGGTATGACTTAGCTTTTGGTGTTCGCGACCTTTGACGGGTTCATGGACTGCAAAGACGCGCTTCTCCTGGGGCGGGCCCTTCGGAGCCCCCAGCACGCGAGGCCCCAGGAAGGGGTTGCGAGAGCTCGGGGTCTCCCAACGCGCCCGCCGTTGGGCGTCGAACTTCACGGGGGCGTGAGAGGCGCCCGACGCTGAGTGCTCCCGAGGCTACGAGCCGAACGTTCCGGAAGCCAAGAGCCGGGTGCCGGGCGTGGTACATGCCTACTGGCTCGCTCGAGAGAGTCACGCGAGGAGCCAAGTGCCATAGCCCTGGCGAGGTGTGCGCACGGGTAGACCCGTGGCAGTTATGTCCTCAGCCCCAAGGGGGCTCTGAGGCCGCTGGGGCTAGCCCAGATGCGCATGCCGTACCCAGCCCCCGCTCGTGGGGTGCTCGAGAGGAGACAGTGGGCAGCGGTCGTACTTTTGAAACACAAAACAGGAGAAAAGGAAACACCGCGAATCGAAGAAATTCCCCCCTCTTTTTTTTAGTAAGCACACAAATCTTCGAATTCATTCAAAAACAGCGAGCCGGATTACAAAAGAAGGAAACAAGACCGCCGCGTCCGGCATCTATTCTAGTCTTCTCACCAGCGCGGAGCTCAGTGCTTCCGCTGGGCGTGGGACTAGTCATTGGAGGACAGTGTCGTCTGCCAGCGCGGAGCATGGTGCTTCCACTTGGACGTGGGCAGGAGCCCCCGTGAGGCTCAGGGGCAGCGCTCAGGAGACTCCGGGGCGTGTACAGCCCCACTTATTATTACGTGAGAGTGTCACGAGCGGAGACTTGAGGGGCGCTTCTTGCCCCCTGGGGCAGGAGCCCCGCTCCGCGCAGACCGCGGCCACTGTTGGGGCGTCTGGAAACCAGGACAGGACCAAGGGGCAAGGGGCTACACGAGCGGTAGTGATGGGGCCACGAGCCCTCGGCCAGGTGGAGGGCTCGCCGGCGCCTTTCCCGGGAGAGGACCCGCTTCCGGATGGCTCATGCCTCCATGCTAGTGGCGCCGTACGCCCCGCGACGCAGGGGGCCTGGTGCCGGGGCTCCCCCGCTATGTACGGGGCGTGTCCTCGCGTTGCCCCCTAGCGTGCCCTGCCTGCCCTAGGCGAGGCCGGCGCCCGGGGGCGTACCATCATGGCACGATCTACCTGCGATCCAAGGTTAGCGCGACATGTTCCAAAGATATGGGTTGCAGTTGGTGACCGTGGCCGCCGAAGGTGCCGGCGAGGTGTCGAGTTCGCTCGTCAGGGGCCCCGGTCCCACGCGACCTCGGCGATTCCGATGTCCAGGCCGATGAGGGGAACGTGCGCGGGCTTCTTCTTTGCTCGTACAACAAGCCCGTTGATGGTGGTGCCGGGAAACCGAGGGCTGCCGTCCTGGGGCCAGCGCCCAGCCCCTCCGTTCTGCAGCCCACCATCCTCGGCGCCGGGTCATGTAGACCAGGGAGTGGACCTTCGATGCGACCCCGGGAGGGGTTGCCTAACCCGGCCGTACCCCGGGGGAACGCATCTTGGGTCGGACAGGCGGCGTCGTGCGCTAGGCCGCCGCTGCGAGACCCTCCGGAGCCCCTCCGAAGAGGCAGGCAGACGCAGTGGGGGCAAGCACGAACCCCGGGCAGCGCCCGTAACATAGGCAGTATGCAGAAAGGTGCCGTACCCTCGCAGGCGGCGTCAAGGAGCTCGGTGACCCACCCAAGCAAGGCGCCGTGGGCGCCTTCTGCCAACCTGCATCACAGTAACTCGCGCGCCACGACGAGTGTGGCTCGCGTGTTCGCTTGCTCCCGGCGAGCGCGCAGGGTCGATGCCACGGCATAGCCAGAAGACTACGCGGTGGCACAATTGCGGCGCCACACGGGAGATGGTGGGGGTGGCCCGTATCACCGATGGTCGACGACGCCGGGGACCGCGCTGGCCGCGAGGAGTACGGGGTGGCGAGCTCCATGGCCGGAAAGTGCCGCCTGGGCGGGGCAAGTGGCCCAATGCTCAGTGGAAGCTCGGGGATCCTCCGCCATGGGTGCGACGAGGCGAGGACAGGACGTGATTGACAAAGAGGCCAAGTTTCGACATGCCCCTACCTGGTGCGCCAAATGTTGGATTCAGGGCTCCGCAGACCCAAGAAAGGTTCGAACTGACCAATACCCTGGGATGCCAAGTTGGGGAGATGCTGTTCACATATTTAGGACTGCCTCTCGGGACTACAAGGCCCACTGTAAAAGACCTGATGCCGTTGGTCGACAGGATTGAAAGAAGACTGACGGGGACTGCTATATGGTTATCCTACGGCGAACGGGTGCAACTAATCAACTCTGCTCTCTCATCCCTTCTGTCGTTTGCCATGTGTGTTCTTAAAATTCCGCTCAAACTCATTGAGATATTTGACCGAGCGAGTAGACACTGTTTGTGGAGGAAAGAAGTGGATAGAGATGCCAAAACACACTCTCTAGCTGCATGGGACATGGTATGTCGCCCAAAGAAAAAAGGGGGCCTTGGGGTATTAAACTTACAAATACAAAATAAGGCTTTACTACTCAAATACATGCATAAGTTCATGCACAAACAGGACATACCATGGGTGTTGATAGTCTGGAATGCTCATTATGATGATACCCCTCCCCATGCAAAACCAAGTTGCGGGTCGTTTTGGTGCCGCGATGTATTCCCACTGATGGACATTTATCGTGGGATCACCTCCTGTATTCCAGCTGCAGGTGATACGATTCTTCTGTGGAAAGATGTTTGGCTAGAAGATAGACCGCTGATGGACACACACAAGCATCTGTTCTCCTTTGCAAAAAATGAAGATGTCTCCTTGGCACAATATTACAATAACAATGATCACGTGGAAAACATCCTACTTCCTCTGTCAATGGAAGCCAAGGCCGAGCTAGACAATTTACAGGAGATCATAGCAGGGATCAACTTAGAAACTATGGGGACAGATGAATGGATTCTATGTTGGGGTGACATGATATACAGACCAAAGAAGTTTTATAACTTCATGTTCAAAAATGTGTTGGCGCCTCAATGCCTCACCTCCATTTGGAAGACAAAATGCATTATGAGGCATAAAGTGTTTGCGTGGCTAATGCTGCTTGATAGAGTCAATACCAGAGATATGCTTCTTAGAAGACATTTCAACATTGGTGATGATCATACTTGCTCCGTATGCAATTTGGAAGTCCTGGAAACAAATAACCATCTCTTTTATGAGTGTCCTTTTGCCGCTAGATGCTGGGAGATTGTGGGTATTCACTGGGATAATCAGCTGTTCCGTATGCAAAAAAAATACTTGCTCCGTATGCAAAAAAAATACGAGCGGGCTAGGGCAAGCTGGCAGGGTCCGTTGTTCAAAGAAGTGACCATTCTGACATCATGGAACATATGGAAATAGCGTAATAAAGTGGTGTTTGATGGAGAGGTGGCCACCCATCCTGATTGGCTTAGCATACTCAAGGAAGATTTTGTGATCTTGGGATACAGAATCAACTCTCAAACTTTGACCTTTTTAGAAGGCTTCAGAGACTCTCTAGCTACTTAAACCCCTTACTCTAGTCTAGTTGAGTTGATCTTTGTTTTTAGTCTCAATGGGTAATGCCCAAAATTGGGCTTATCTTCATGTAAATCCATGTAAACACTCTTGATCCCCTATTAACCATAGGTTAACATTTAATAAAATAACAGTAGGAGTCTCTCCTACTGTTTTCACTGTTAAAAAAAAAGGTTCGAACTCTGGGGCGTGTGCGAAGAACTCAACCTATCCAGCCAACCAACTCGCCGCCCTACAACCTAGCTTGATGTATCGAGGAAGAAGATGAACACGGCAGTTTACCCAGGTTCGGGCCACCTTGCGGTGTAAGACCCTACTCCTATTTTGTGGTGGATTTGCCTCACGAGGGGCTGTGGATGAACAAGTACAAGGGACGAACAAGCTCGCGAGGCCTGCTCTTGGGTGTGGATGAGCTATCCTTGGGTTGGATCGGATCTCCTCCTCTACGGTGGTGGCTAACCTATATATAGTGGCCTTGGTCCTCTTCCTCCAAAATTTAGGCAGGAAGGGATCCCCCAACAGCCAATTTGAAAGGGGACAGGTAGTACATCTTATCCTAACAAAAGGTGGTCTTCTCCTGCAAAGCTCCTGGTTGTGACGCTGCGGTGGGCTCGACGATGACATCCTTCCTGCCGCCCTGGCGGTCTTGGTCTCGTTGCACGGGAATGGAAACCTTTGGCTGATTCCCCGGGACCCCGCGCCTGCACTTTCCTACTTTGCACCAAAGAGGAAAGTGTATTCCCTGCGCCCGCTAGCGCCCGCTTGGCCTTGGTCGTCATGGCTTGCGTCATCGCAACCTCATGAGGTTGGGCGCTTGCATAGGAAACTCCGCTCCTCAAGAGAAGCCCTAGGGTGGCCGCTCCCTCCGGAGGTCTTGGTGTCGTCCGCCTCGCGAGGCTTGGCCCCTCGCGAGGGTCTTGTCTTGTTGGTGTCGCAGATGGGCCATACCAGGCCGTCGTTGGAGCCACGCCATGGGCTGCGGGCAGGCAAGTCTGGGTACCATGGTTCCCAGAACGCCGACAGAGCAAAGCGGAAGAACTCAGACACACCCCTACCTGGCACCAAATGTCAGAAACAGGGCTCTAGGGACCCAAGAAAGGTTCGAACATTGGGTTGTGCTCACAGTACCTCGCTAAGCCTGGCCTCTCAACTCACTATCTCACGGCGATGCTCTGGTGTGCTCGAGCGGGAGGAAGGAAGAACATAGACACAACAGTTTACCAAGGTTCGGGCCACCTTGTGGTGTAAGACCCTACTCCTACTTTGTCTATGTTTCGCGTCGCGAGGGAGGATGAGTATGGGAGTACAAGGGGAAGCGAGAGGCCTCCGGGGAGTCTGGATTGGGATCCTCTCTAAGGTGGTGCCCTATCTAAACTTATACTGGCCTCGGTCCTCTTCTCCCCAAAACACTAGGCGGGACGGGTTGCCACACCGGCCAATTTAAAAAGGGGACAACAGTACAACTTATCCAGACTAAAGGTGGTCTTCGCCTACTAAAGCTTCCTGCCATGACGTGTCGGTGGCCTCGGTGGTGACCTCCGTCCTAGCGAGCCCACTGTCCTGGTCTTCTAGCACCAAAGTGGCAACCTTTGGGGATTACTTCGGGAACCCGCATGCTGGCCCTGCATCCTTACCACGAAAGAGGAAAACATCCTTATCCGCGCCCGCTGGCACGGCTCCTGGCACCACTCGTCGTGGCTTGAGTCACCCACGTGCAGCGCGGGGTGGGGCATGGCGAGCCTAGACATATCCGCCCCGTGAGGCATCTCGGGAGGCAGCTTCGGGAGGCTGCCCTGTGCGAGGCCCTCAGGGAGCTCTTGACGATGCTTGCTGACGTACACCTCGCGAGGCGGGTGCCCTGGCGAGGGTCCTGCTCGTGAAGCCTTGAAGATGGGTCGCGCTGGGCCCACGGCACACGTCGCGTCTTGGGCTGCAAGCAGACGGGCCTGGGTACCCCCAATCCCACGGGCCCAACAATCTCATCGCAGACAGTTAGCAATACGTATTCGATAGAGATCTTTTACATTATTGCCCACAGGTTGGTTTCTTGAATTGTGTGCCCTGTCGAGCACACAATTCACAAAAAAAACGTATGCGCTGTCTATAATGATCGCACACAATTCTGATTACCGACCTGTTTGCTGGATATCACACACATCTAGTTATGCTGAATCGTTTGTGTTCAACTTGATCATCGCAAAACGGTTAAACGGAACGAATTGTATGTCGTATATCACACACAACTTGATCTGGCTAACTGTTTCTGTTGTTCTGGATCATCGCAAATAGTTCATATGGATCAACCGTATGCCATGCATCGCACACGCAACTAAAATCTGGATCGTGTTTGATGTCTCCGCCATCGCAAATGTTTCGTATCATTGTTGACGGTTTTATTACATCATCGTTTGCGATTAATGCATCGCACACAGTTTTGTCGAAGGGTCTTTGATTGTAGTGTCGCGTTAGCAGCATCCTGCAGTAGTGAGCCCTCAAAGCAAAGTACTACTACGCTTGCCCCTAGGGGGTAGGTTGGTAGGAGTTAACCATCGCGCGCCCCCGACCTTCATGCAAAGGAAGACACTCAATAATAAGACGTGCTCCAACTTCTTAGCATAACGAGAGACTATACGTGCATGCTTCAAGAATCACAAACCTTAACACCAATATTCTTACTAAACCACAAGTATTCACTAGTACAACCCCCATATTACCATCTCTATATCTCAAAACTATTGCAAGGAATCAAACTTATGATATTCAGTGATCTACATGAAAGTTTTTATTATATCCCTCTTGAATGCCAATCATATTAGGAACAATTTCATAACCCGTGCATATTGCCATTACGATTTATTAGATTCTTAAAAATATATAAGTGAAGCATGAGAGTGCAACTATTTATTTAAAATATAACAACTACCATGCTCTAAAAGATATAAGTGAAGCACTAGAGCAACTGCCTACCTCAGAAGATATAAGTGAAGCACATAGAGTATTCTAACAAATTGTGAATAAATGTGTGTCCCTCTCAAAAGGTGTGTGCAGCAAACAATGATTGTGGAAAACTAAAAAGCAAAAAAAAAACAAAGACTCTTATAATACACAATGCTCCAAGCAAAACTCATATCATGTGATGAATAAAAATATAGCTCCAAGTAATATACCGATGGATTGTAGACGAAAGAGGGGATGCCATCCGGGGCATCGCCAAGCTTAGATGCTTGGTTATCCTTGAATATTACCTTGGGGTGCTTTGGGCATCCCCAAGCTTGGGGTCTTGCCTCTCTTTATTCCTTCATCCATCGTGATCTCACCCAAAACTTGAAACTTCAACACACAAAACTGAACAGAAACCTCATGAGATCCGTTAGTATAACAAGCAAATCATAAACTTTAGGTACTGTTGTAAACCCATTCATATTTTATTATGACATAATACCTACTATATTCTAACTTCTCCATGACTTAGACCCTCGATATAATCCATAGCATCATTAAAACAAGCAAACTATGAAATGAAAATAGAATCTGTCAAAAACAGAAAAATCTGTAATGATCTGAACAAATGCAATAATTCTGTAACTCCAAAATTCTGAAAAATTCAAAAAACATGGGCAATTTGTATATAAATAATGTGTAAAAAAATTAATAATTTAGTCACTTTCCAGTGAATTTAAAAAATTCTAGCATTGGGCGCGGAAGTTTCTGTGTTTTCACATAATCAAGTCAACTATCAACCAAATCATCCCAAAGGCTTTACATGGCAGAAACACCAATTAAAACATAAAAACACAATCATAGCAGTGGCATAATTGTGTGGAAACAATAAAACAGAAAATAAAACATATTGGGTTGTCTCCCAACAAGCTCTTTCTTTATAGCCATTAAGATAGGCTTTGAAATTTCATTGATGCTCACATGAAAGACAAGAATTGAAGCACAAAGAGAGCATCATAAAACATGTGACAAACACATTTAAGTCCAATGTACTTCCTATGAATAGGCATTTTATAAGCAACAAATTGCCAAGGCAAGCAAAACCAGGCATAAGCAAGGAAGAAGAAAGAAGCAATAACAATCTCAGCATGAAGAGAGGTAATTTAGTAACATGAAGATTTCTACAACCATATTTGCCTCTCTCATAATAATTACATGTAGGATCATATTCAAATTCAACAATATAACTATCATGTAAAACATTCTCTTTATGACCCATATGCATGCAAATCTTATAGTCTTCCAAGATATTGGGATTAACATCAACTAGAGTCATGACCTATCCAAAACTACTTTTATCAATAATTTCGTAAGATTGAACACTCCAAATATGTGGGATTATTTTTTTCTAAAGTTGACACTCTTCCAAACCCACTTTCACTAGTATTGCAAACATTATTACCAATATCATATTCATCATGAGGCTTAAATAAATTTTCAAGATCATAAGAAGCATCACCCCAATCATGATCATTACAACAAATAGTGGACATAACAAGTTTATCATCCCCAAGTTTGTAGTTTTGCATATCATTAGCACAATTGACATTAATAGAATTTATACTAACATCATTGCAATCATGCTTTTCATTCAAGGAACTATCATGAACCACTTTATAAATTTCTTCTTCTAATAAAACTTCATAGAGATAATCAAGTGCACTCAACTTGCTAGCAATTGGTTCATCATAATTGGATTTTTTGAAAAGATTAGCAAGTGCATGAGGATCCATAGTTATCTTCATTTTCTTGTTTTTCTTTCTGTTCTTGAGTCATGACATGAAGGCAACAAAAGCAAGCAAGCAAACAATTTTTTTTGTGTTCTTGTAAAAGAAAATAGAAGTGGGGGAGACGAAAATGAGAGGCAAAGGCAAATAAAAAGGCAAATATAAATAAGAGAAAGTAGATGATAGTTTATGCGAAGGTACTTGATAGGTTTTGGTAATGTCTCCCCAGCAATGGCGCTAGAAATTCTTCCTGCTACATGTGAGCTGTGATGGGATTTCTCTGAAGAGGAGTAGATGAAGCAGTACAGTAGAGATAAGTATTTCCCTCAGTTAAGAACCAAGGTTATCAATCCAGCAGGAGAATCACACAAAGCCTTGTTAGTAGTACCTTCACACACAAAAGCAAATACTTGCACCCAACGCAAACAAGGGGGTTGTCAATCCCCTCGGCGGTTACTTGCAAGGATTATATCTCATTGTGGTAGGTAATAAGATAAATTGCAAAACAAAATAAAATAAATAAAATAGCAGCACGGTATTTTTGTGTTTTTATATATAATAAAAGAAGACATGGGGGCCATAGTTTTCACTAGAGGCTTCTCTTTCGAGCAAATAACATACGGTGGGTGAACAAATTGTTGTTGGGCAATTGATAGAAAAGCGCATAGTTATGGCGATATTCAAGGCAATGATCATGTATATAGGCATCACCCCCAAGACAAGTAGACCGACTCCTGCCTACATCTACTACTATTACTCCACCGATCGACTGCTATCTAGCATGCATCTAGGGTATTAAGTATAAAATAGAGTAACGCCTTAAGCAAGATGACATGATGTAGACAAAGTAAACCCAATCAATATGAATAAACCCCGTTGTTTTATCCTTAATGGCAGCAATACAAATATGTGTCTTGTCACCTACTTTGTCACCGGGATAGAGCACCACAAGAATGAACCCATCACAAAGCACCTCTCCCATTGCAAGATAAATCAATCTTGTTGGCCAAGCCAAAGGAATAAATCAAAGAGAAATACAAAGCTATAACAATCATGCATAATAAAGTTCAGAAAAGAGGCAATTAATAATCACGAATAATCTGATCATAAACCCACAATTCATCGGATCCCAACAAACACACCGCAAAAGAAAATTACATGGAATAGAAATCCAAGAACATCTAGGAGAACGTTGTATTGAAGATCAAAGAGAGAGGAGAGGCCATCTAGCTACTAGCTATGGACCCTTAGTTCTGTGGTGACACATCATTGGAAGGGCAGCAAGGATGATGTAGAAGCCCTCCGTGATCGATTCCCCCTTCGGCAGAGTACCAGAAAAGGCCTGCAGATGGGATCATGGAAGAACAGAGGCTTGTAGTGCTAGAAAAAATGTTTTGGTGGATCTCTGGTATATTGGGAATATTTGGGAATTCATAGAGGCAGAACTAGGTCAAGAGGTGCCACGAGGGGCCCAAAAGCTCAAGGAGCACCCCATGGGGCGCGCTTTGTGAGCTTGTCACTCCCTCGTGGCTCGTCTGGTCTTGTCCCGAGCCATCGTGTGTCCCTTCTAGTCCAAAAAAAATCACCGTATAGTTTCATCGTGTTTGGACTCCGTTTGATATTGATTTTCTGTAAAGCAAAAAACAACAACTGGCACTGGGACTAGGTTAATAGGTTAGCCCAAAAAATGATATTAAATACATATACAACATACAAGATTGATACTATAATAGCATGGAACAATAAAAAATTATAGATACGTTGGAAACATATCAGGTGTCAACTTGGGTTGTGGCCCGTCTAGCCCAGGCTTCTTATTTACGTTTACCACATGACCAACCCAGCTATTTTTTTCCTCGTGAAAATGGCTAGCCTAGTTATTTTCTAAAGAATACCGAATCCAGTCCAACCCAACCGAGGCAAACTTATTTTTCTCTACCCTACTGGGCTGCAAATCTTTCAAGACGGCTGAAATCTTAAAAGTAATATGAAATGGGCTGTAAATATAAACAATACACAACAAATTGGCAATTACTTTCAAATTTCTGATTTTTTTTCACATTTCCATATTTAAAATTTCATTTGGTTTTAACCTTATTTAAATATATTTTGAAATTACTTTAAATCTAGCTCAACATTTTGGGATTAAAAATAGTTTGGGCGCCCCACCGAAATATGCTAAACTTTGTTTACATTTTAAACCCTGGTCCTAGCCAACAAAAAGAAAATAGACTGCAATAAATTGCATAAGAATTTGCAGATGAGCTATAAATTATTAAAAAAATAGCTAATGGGATGTATGCTGTCTGCCATAGATTGGGAGGATGACTTGTGAGCCTATTAAGTTGACGCGTATGCAACACTTTTTTACTTATTATATATCAGTTAACAAACGATTCTAGAAGAAGTGACCGTTGGACTTCAATCCAATGGCCGTCATGCTTCTTCAATCTCTGATCTTCTTGCTCTAGCTGCCCAATCTAGCACCGACGGGACCGCCTGCTCCTGCCTCCCGTGGCCAGTTGTGCTGCCGCGCAGGCCTCACCACCCCCTCCTACTCCCACCGCTGGCCAGGCCATCCCTCTACTCACCCACACCTCTTGTTATTCTCCGGTGACACAGGCTTCACACCACAGCCGAACCAGTCAACCCTCGTACTCCCCTCAATGTGGGCATCCAGTGATGTGTCTTCGCCGGCTTCGGGTCATTCCCTTCCTGGGCCTCGCCGTCGTCCACCGCGTTGTTGCTCTCGGCGCGGCGTGGTCAATGTGGTCAACAAAAGACAACCATCGGAAGAGGGATGTACGTGGAGAGGTTGACAGTAGGGACCAACATGGTCCATGGCCAAGCGCAAGCAAGTGGCTCCTTATTACGCGAAAAAATGATTTCTCTCCCTGGCAGATGGGACCCACCAGTTGTATCTTCGCACAAAAGGAAGTGCCTCCTTATTACGCGAAAAAACAATTCCTCCCCATGACAACTGGACCCACCAGATTTGGAGGCTGACTTGTGGGCCTACTAAGTTCCCGCGTACGCAGGGCTTTGTCAACTTAGTCAGCAAATGATTCTAGCAGCATTGACCGTTGGATGTTAATACAACGGCTATGCTACTTCTTCAATCTCTGATCTTCTTGCTTCAGCCGCCCAAACCAGCGCCGGCAGGACCGCCTGCTCCTGCCTCCCGTGGCCAGCTATGCTACCACGCAGGCCTCATAGCCCCACCCTACTCCCACCGCTGGCTAGGCCTTCCCTCTACTCACCCACACCCCATGGTATTCTCCGGCGAAAGCAACCGAACCAGTCAACCCTCATACTACTCTCTGCGTGGGCATTACCTATCGTGTCTTCCCCGGCTTCAGGTTGTTCCCTTCCTAGGTCTCGCCATCATCCACCTTGGTGCTCTTGGTACGACATCAACGCGGTCAATGAATGACAACCATCAAAAGAGGACTATGCGTCGAGAGGCTTATAGCTGGGACACACTAGCTACATCTTCGCATGCAAGGAAGTGCCTCCTTATTATGGGTAAAAAAAATGATTCCTCCCCCTAGCAGTTGGGACCCACTAGCTATATCTTCGCATGCAAGGAAGTGCCTCCTTATCCTCCCTGAGAGCTAGGACCCACCCGGTTGAAGCATACGTAGCATTGTCTGTCTGGTAGCGAATGTGTACATACATCCTAGTCGATCGGTCCCTCTCCAACGATGAACCGTGAGCAAGTAAGAAGCGGCACGTGTCATAGTAGAGCCCCCGATGTAGTAGTTCAGGCAGTCCCATCTAAATCATGTACACGTACGTACAGCCACGCTGCAGAAAAATATGACCACATACGTACATACAAGCGGGGTCTCGAACGCGTACTCGTGCATACGTACGGCTAGGGCTCGTGTACATGGAGAGGCAACGGGAGGCAGCAATGGCATCCTATTCATCGGCAGCCAATCGGCTGGGTCGGAATGGAGAAACAGCGTCATGTTCATAGGGAGGCAACCGTCTAGGTCGGATTTGTCCTTTTTATAGGAGCCAACCGGCTTGGACCAAACAGCCGAAACAAGGTCTGGCGTACCGCAAAACGGAGAAAACGACCTTCTGTTCGACCGCGTATGGTCAAAATGGGGTCATGTTCATCGGGAGGGGTCTGGCCTACCTCAAAACGGTGCAATCGGACTTCAGTTCAACCGCCTAAGGTTGTAACGGGGTCATGTTGATCAAGAGGGGTCTGGCGTACCGTAAAACAAAGGAAATGTTCATCGGAAGGTGTGTGTCGTACTGCAAAACCGGACTCCACAGGCTACTGTTCATTGACACGTCTCCAAGGTATCTATAATTTATGAAGTATTCATGCCATGTTTAAAACAATTTTTTATGGTTTGGGTGCAATTTTATACGATTTAAATGGACCTAACCTGGACTGACGCTATTTTTAGCAGAACTACCATGGTGTTGTTTTTTTGAGCAGAAATAAAAGTTCTCGGAATGGGCTAAAAAATTACGGTGATTTTTTATGGACCAAAAGATACCCCCAAAGCTTCATGGAAGGACCAAAAGAGCCACAAGGACGCGAAAAACCTGGTAGGCGCACCCTGGGGGGTAGGGAGGTCCTATCGAGCTTGTCGCTTCCTCGTGGGCCCCCTTAACGTGAAAGTGACGCCAAAAATTCCTATAAATCCAGAAAACCCCAGAACTTTACCTAGAACTTTTGCTCCGCCACTACAAGCCTCTGTACCGAAGCGATCTCATCTGAAGGCCTTCTCTGGCACCCTGCCGGAGGGGGAAATTATCACCGGAGGCCATCTACATCACCCCGGCGGCCACCATGACGAGGAGGGAGTAGTTCACCCTCAAGGTTGAGGGTATGTACCAGTATCAATGTGTTTGATTTCTCTCTGTCTCTCGTGTTCTTGATTTGGCACGATCTTGATGTACCGTGAGCTCTATTAATATAAATGGATCATATGGTGTTTCTCCCTCTCTATCTTGTTGTGATGAATTGACTTTTTACCTTTGAGGTTTGATTGCTTGTAATCTGCGTTGGTATTTCTCCGAAGAGCAGAGGATGATGCAGCATAGCAGAGGTAAGTATTTCCCTCAGTTATGAAACCAAGGTTATCAATCCAGTAGGAGAACCAAGCAACACTATGTCAACAACACCTGCACACAAACAACAAAAACTTGCAACCCAATGCGTAAGAAGGGTTGTCAATCCCTCAACGACATTGAGATAGATTAAATTGTATAGGTTTTGATAAATAGATCTAACAAAAATACAAAATAAAATAAATAAAGAAAAATTGCAGCAAGGTATTTTGGATTTAATATATGATAGGAAATAGACCCGGGGGCCATAGTTTTCACTAGAGGCTTCTCTCAAGAAAATAGCATACGGTGGGTAAACAAATTACTGTTGGGCAATTGATAGAAAAGCAAATCATTATGAAAATAGCCAAGGCAATGATCATGTTTATAGGCATCGCATCCAATATTAGTAGACCGACTCCTGCCTTCATCTATTACTATTACTCCACACATCGACCGCTATCCAGCATGCATCTAGTGTATTAACTTCATGGAAAAACGGAGTAATGCAATAAGAATGACGACATGAAGTAGACAAGATAAACTCACGTATGAATAAATCCCATCTTGTTACCCTTAATAGAAACAATACGTGCATGTCATGTCTCTTTCTGTCACTGAGATTGAGCACCACAAGATCGAACCCATCACAAAGCACCTCTTCCCATGGCAAGATAAATCAATCTAGTTGGCCAAACCAAACCAACAAATCAGAACAAAATACGAGGCTATAACAATCATGCATAAAAGAGTTCAACAAAGACTCAAGTAATATTCATGGATAGAACTGATCATAAACTCACAATTCATCGGATCCAAACAAACACACCACAAAAAAGAGTTACATCAAATAGATCTCCAAAAACATCGAGGAGAACATTGTATTGAAGATCAAAAAGAAAGAAGAAGCCATCTAGCTACAAACTACGGACCCGTAGGTCTGTGGTAAACTACTCACGCATCATCAGAGGGGCAATAAGGATGATGAAGAACCCCTCCGTGATCGTTGCCCCCTCCGACAGAGTGTTGGAAGAGGCCTCTAGATTGGATCTCGTGGTTCTGGAAATTGCGGCAGCGGAAAAAGTATTTCATTGACTCTCCTAGGGTTTTTGGGATTTTAGAGTATTTATAGAGGTGGAGGTATGTCAAGGGGGTGCCCGTGGGCCCCGCTATACACCAGGGAGCGCCGGAGGCCTCTAGCGCGCCCTGGTGCCTAGTGGGCCCCCTGAGCGTCCCCTCGTGCCCTCCAGACACATCTTGGGTGTCTTCCTGCCAAAAAAATCTTCAAACAGTTTCGTGGCATTTGGAATTCGTTTGGTATCGATATTCTGCAAAGTAAAAAAAGCAAAAAACAGCAACTGGCACTGGGCACTATGTCAATAGGTTAGTCCCCAAAAATGATATAAAGTTGCTAGTAAATATATAAAACATCCAAGATTGATAATATAATAGCATGGAACAATAAAAAATTATAGATACGTTGGAGACGTATCAGCATCCCAAGCTTAATTCCTGCTCGTCCTCGAGTAGGCAAATGGTAAAAACAGAATTTTTGATGTGTAATGCTGCCTAACATGTTCATCAGTTATTCTATTGTAGCCTGGACATTTGGACTTTAGATGATTCAAAGCAATAGTCTATAATTGACATGAGGACATCAATACTCAAGCATATCAACAAGCAACCATGTCTTTCAAAATATCAACGCTAAAGAAAGCTATCCCTAGCCCATTATGCTCAATCATTGATCCATTCATGAAACACACTCAAATATTAGCTATATCCAATGCACAAGTATGATAATAGCGTTCCCTAGTTGGTGCTTTATAAGAGAAGATGGAGACTCAATAAACATAAAAATTGCATAAAAGTAAATAGATAGGCCCTTCGCAGAGGGAAGCAGAGATTTGTAGAGGTGCCAGAGCTCATAGCTTAAATTGAGAGACAAAATTGTTTTGAGAGGCATGCTTTACCTATCAACGAAAACGACCGAGAATTCCCAATATCTTCCATGCTAGGTAAATCATAGGTGGTTCCTAAACATAAAATAAAGTTTATTTCCTTTTCCACCATTCTTTCCCAATCCATGGCTAGCCGTATCCAAGGGGCCTTCCATACCAACACTTTCCAAGGAATTTATTATGAACAACATATATATAAAAAAATCATTTTGGGACTGGGAATCCCTATTACCTGCCACACTCTCGTGCGATGATAAGCGAATAAACACTCATCTTGAGAATAACCTACCTAGCATGGGAAATATTGGCCACCCCCTGCAGCTTCATGATCGGTACGGGCACACAAAAAGGAAATTCATTTGAAAATTAGAGTTAGCACATACGAATTTACTTGGAACGGCATGGAAATACTGCATATAGGTAGGTATTGTGGACTCATTTGGCACAACTTTGGGTTTAAGGAGTTGGATGCACAAGCATTATTCCAGCTTAGTACAAATGAAGGCTGGCAAATAGATTGAGAAGCAACCAACCAAGAAACAAAAATGATCATAAACGAGCATTAAACATAACTAACACTGAATAATGCACCACAAGTAGGATATAACTTCATTGCATAACTATTGACTTTCGTGCTTGCATAGGGAATCACAAACCTTAACACCAATATTCTTACTAAAGCATAATTACTCACCAACATGACTCACATATTACTATCTCCATATCTAAAACTATTACAAGGAATCAAGTTTATAACATCCAATGATCTTGATGAAAGTTTTTATTATATCCCTCTTGAATATCTATCAATTTGGGACTAAATTCATATATTACCATTGCTACTAACAAGCTCTCAAATAAATTTAAGTGAAGCACGATAGCATATTTCTTCAAAATAATTTTCTTTTTCAACTCTCAAAATAATCTAAGTGAAGCATGAGAGCATATTTCTTCAAAATTTTACTAACTCTCAAAATAATCTAAGTGAAGCATGAGAGCATATTTCTTCAAAATTTTACTAACTCTCAAAATAATCTAAGTGAAGCATGAGAGTATTTCTTTAAAAATTACTTACTCTTAAAATAATCTAAGTGAAGAATGAGAGTATTTCTTCAAAAATTAAACCACCACCATGCTCAAAAAGATATAAGTGAAGTACTAGAGCAATTCCATAGCTCAAAAAATTTAAGTGAAGCACATAGAGCAATTCTAACAAATCATAGCATCATTATGACTCTCTCAAATAGGTGTGTCCAGCAAGGATGATTGTGATAAACTAAAAAGAAAAACAAGCAAAGACTCGTGTAATACAAGACGCTCCAAGCAAAACGCATGATATGTGACGAATAAAAATATAGCTCCATGTAACAATACCGATGGTCGTTAGAAGAAAGAGGGGATGCCTACCAGGGCATCCCCAAGCTTAGTTGCTTGGTACTCATTGAATATTACCTTGGGGTGCCATGGGCATCCCCAAGCTTAGGCTCTTTTCACTCCTTACTCCTTCATCCATCGTGATCTCACCCAAAACTTGAAAACTTCAATCACACAAAACTTAACAAAACCTTCATGAGATCCGTTGGTATAAGAAAACAATTCACTACTTTAATTACTGTTGCAACCCATTCATTTTTTGTTATTGCATTATAACTATTGTATTCTAACTTCACCATGACTTATAACCCCCGATACAATCCATAGATTCATCAAAATAAGCACACAATGCAACGAAAACATAATCTGTAAAAAACAGAATAGTCTGTAGAAAACTGAATTAATCTCATACTTCTATAACTCCAAAAATTCTGAAACATTAGAACGACGTGGGAAATTGGTATATCAATCATGTGTAAAAAGTTCAGAATTTTTTCATGTTCCAGCAAATTTCAACAATTCTTCTACTGGACGAGAAACCTACTGTTTTCCAACAGGATCAAGTCAACTATCATCCAACATAATCCTAAAGGCTTTACTTGGCACAAACACTAATTAAAACTTAAAAACACAATCATAAAATTATAATAAATGCATATTTATTGAAAATAGAAAAGAGACAAAAATTTAAAGGATAACTATTGGGTTGCCTCCCAAGAAGCGCTATTGTTTTACGCCCCTAGCTAGGCATAATGCATAGATTCAAGTATTGTCCTCTTTGGCTTAATTCTAGTTCTAGGGAAGTGTTTCATGCCCTTTCTTAGAGGAAACTAAAATTTAATATTCCCTTCTTTCATATCAATCACGGCACCTACAGTTCGTAAAAATGGTCTACCAAGTATTATGGGACAAGACGGATTGCAATCAATATCAAGCACAATAAAATCTATGAGCACATAATTCCTATTTGCAAGAATAAGGACATCATTAGTTCTTCCCAAAGGCTTTTTAATAGTAGAATCTGCCAAGTGCAAATTAAGAGAACATTCCACCATATTGGTAAAACCTAGCACATCACATAGAGATTTCTGGATTGTGGAAACACTAGCACCCAAATCACATAAATGATTGCACTCATAATTTTTTATTTTGACTTTAATGGTGGGTTCCCACTCATCATTTAATTGCCTAGGGATTGAAATCTCTAATTCTAGATTTTCTTCTAAAGCTTTCATCATCGCTTCTACAATATGTTTAGTAAAAGCTTTATTTTGTTCATAGGCATTGGGTGAATTTATCATGTATTGTAACAAAGAAATGCATTCAATCAAAGAGCAACTATCATAATTAAAGTCCTTGTAATCCAAAAGAGTGGGCACATCACTAGTTAAAGTTTTTACCTCTTCAAACCCACTTTTGTCAATTTTTTCAACAAGATTTTCACCCTCCGAATTATGGGGACGTCTTCTAGCTAAAGTTGACTCTTCTTCAATCCCCTTATCATCTAGTTTAATATTACTAAACAAGGAATCAATACAAGAAACACCAATTGATACGTCTCCAATGTATCTATAATTTTTTATTGTTCCATGCTGTTATATTATCAATCTCGGATGTTTTATATTCATTTCTAGCAACTTTATATCATTTTTCGGGACTAACCTATTGACATAGTGCCCAGTGCTAGTTGATGTTTTTTTATTGTTTTTTACTTTGCAGAATATCAATACCAAACGGACTCCAAATTCCATGAAGCTTTTTGGAGATTTTTTCGGGCCAGAAGACACTTAGGGAGCCAAAGAAGTACATGGGAGGAGGCCCGTGGGGCCCACTAGGCACCAGGGCGTGCCAGGGGCCCCAAGCGCGCCCTGGTGGGTAGTGGAGCCCACGGGAAGTTTCTCCACCGACCTTCGCCTCTGTAAATAATCTAAAATCCCAAAAACCATAGGGGAGTCGAGAGAATATAGTTTTTGCCGCCGCAAGTTCTAGAACCACGAGATCCAATCTAGAGGCCTTTTCTGGCACTCTGCCGGAGGGGGCAATGATCATGGAGGGGTTCTTCATCATCCTTGTTGCCCCTCCGATGATGCGTGTGTAGTTTAACAGAGACCTACGGGTCCGTAGCTAGTAGCTAGATGGCTTCTTCTCTCTTTTTGATCTTCAATACAATGTTCTCCTCGATGTTCTTGGAGATCTATTTCATTTTTTTTCTAGGGTAATAAATTCTAAGTTCTAAAATTCAAGCGAAGAGACTTATTTTTTCCAAATTACTTTTTGCGGTGTGTTTGTTGGGATCCGACGAATTGTGGGTTTATGATCAGTTTTATCCATGAATATTATTTGAGTCTTTGCTGAACTATTTTATGCATGATTGTTATAGCCTCATATTTCTTCCCCGAAATTTTGGTTTGGTTTGGCCAACTAGATTGATTTTTCTTGCCATGGGAAGAGGTGCTTTGTGATGGGTTCGATCTTGCGGTGCTCAATCTCAGTGACAGAAAGAGCCATGACAAGCATGTATCGTTGCTATTAAGGATAAAAAGATGTGTTCTATTCCTACATCAATAGATCTTGTCTACATCATGTCATCATTCTTACTTCATTACTCCGTTTTTCCATGAACTTAATACACTAGATGCATGCTGGATAGCGGTCGATGTGTGGTGTAATAGTAGTAGATGAAGAATCGTTTCGGTTAACTAATCTTGGATGTGATGCCTATATAGATGATCATTGCCTTGGATATCGTCATGATTATTCGCTTTTCTATCAATTTCCCAACAGTAATTTGTTTACCCATCGTATGCTATGTTCTCGAGAGAAGCGTCTAGTGAAAACTATGGCCGCCGGGTCTATTTTCCTATCATATTAAACCAAAAATACCTTGCTGCAATTTTTCTTTATTTATCTTATTTTGTGCTTTAGTGAGATCTATTTATCAAATCTCATATAATTTAATCTAACTCAATACCGAGCAGGGATTGACAACCCCTCTTATGCGTTGGGTTGTAAGTTTTTGTTATTTGTGTGCAGATGATGTTTACATAGTGTTTCTTGGTTCTCCTACAAGATTGATAACCTTGGTTTCATAACTAAGGGAAATACTTACCTTTGCTGTGCTGCATCATCCTCTCCTCTTCGGGGAATTACCAACGCAGATTCAAGCATTCAGGAAGAATTTCTGGCGCCGTTGCCGGGGACACATCATCAACATCCATCAAGTACCCAATCACAAATATCATCTCCTTGCAAGTAATTTATTTGCCATTTGCCTCTCGTTTTCATCTCCCCCACTTCTAAAAAAAGTTTTTGCAAAAATACGAAAATATTTTTCTGTTTGCCTTTTTGCTTGTTTGTTATCTTTGCTTGTGTTACCATGTGTCTTTTATTTGCTTGCATCTTCGCTTGCTAAAAATCTATTTGTATGGATCCTCATCCACTTGGTAATCTTTCCAAAATACCAAGTTATAATGAACCAATTTCTAGTGAGTTGTGTGCACTTCATTATCTCTATGAAGTTTTGCTTGAAAGTCATGAATCTGAAAATTGTGATGAAGTGTTAAACGAAGAAATTTATGAAGTGATTCATGATAGCTCCTTGATTTAAAATCATGATTGAGATGATGTTATTATAAATTCTATTAATGTCAATTATGTTAATAATATGCAAAACTGCAAGCTTGGAGATGATAATTTTGTTATGTCTACTACTTATTGAAATGATCATGATTAGGGTGATAATGTTTCTTTTGATCTTGAAAATTTATTTAGGCCTCATGATGAATATGATATTGATAATAATGTTTACAATAATATTGAAAGTGTGTTTGGAAGAGCATCAACTTTAGGTTAAAAAAATTCCACATATTTGGAGAGTGTTCAATCTTATGAAATTTTTGATAAAAGTGGGTTTGGAGAGGTCATGACTTTAGTTGATATTAATCCCACTACCTTGGAAGATTTTAAAACTTTTATCATGTGGATCATGGAGAGGAAAATTTATATGATAGCTATATTGTTGAATTTGATTATGATCCTACATGTAATTATTATGAGAGAGGAAAATATGGTTGTAGAAATCTTCATGTTACTAAATTACCTCTCTTCATGTAAAGATTGTTATTGTTTATTTCTTCTTACTTGCATATGCTAGATATTTATTCTCTTAATAATTTGTTTTCTCATAAAATTCCTATGCATAGGAAGTATGTTAGACTTAAATATGTTTGTCACATGTTTTTTGATGCTCTCTTTGTTTTTTAATTATTATTTTTCATGTGAGCATCAATAAAATCTTAAGCCTATCTTAATGGCTATAAAGAAAGAGCTTGTTGGGAGACAATCCAATAATTATCTTTTCTGTTTTCTCATGTTCACACAATTATATTTCTATAATGATTGTGTTTTTCATTTTTTAATTAGTGTTTGTGCCAAGTAAAGCCTTTAGGATGGTTTGTGTGATAGTTGATTTGATCTTGTTGGAAAACAGAAACTTTTGCGTCCAGTGGCAGAATTGTTAAAACTCACTGTTGAAACAAAAAACTCTGGAGTTTTTATACAAGATTTATATATGAATTGCCTACGTTCTCCTAATTTTTCAGTTTTTTGGAGTTATAAAAGTATGAGATTAATTCGGTTTTCTACACTATTCTTTTTTTTGACAGATTCTGTTTTCGTTGCATTGTGTGCTTATTTTGATGAATCTATGGATTGTATTGAGGGGGTATAAGCCATGGTAAAGTTAGAATACAGCAGGTATAATGCAATAACAAAACATGAATGGGTTGCAATAGTACTTAAAGTAGTGAATTGATTTCTTATACTAACGGATCTTGCGAAGGTTTTGTTAAGTGATTGAAGTTTTCATGTTTTGGGTGAGATCACGATGGATGAAGGAATAAGGAATGAAAAGAGCCTAAACTTGGGGATACCCATGTCACCCCAAGGTAATATTCAAGGAGTAACAAGCAACTAAGCATGGGGATGCCCCGGAAGGCATCCCCTCTTTCTTCTAACGACCATCGGTAATTTTACTTGGAGCTATATTTTATTCGTCACATATCATGAGTTTTGCTTGGAGTGTCTTGTATTATATGACTCTTTGCTTGTTTTGCGTTTTAGTTTGCCACAATTATCCTTTCTAGACACACCTATTTGAGAGAGCCATAATGATGTTATAATTTGTTAGAATTGCTCTATGTTCTTCACTTAAATTTTTTGAGCTATGGAATTGCTCTAGTACTTCACTTATATCTTTTTGAGCACGGTGGTGGTTTAATTTTTGAAGAAATGCTCTCATGTTTCACTTAGATTATTTTGAGAGTTAGTAAATTTTGAAGAAATGCTCTCATGCTTCACTTAGATTATTTTGGGAGTTAGTAAATTTTGAAGAAATATCCTCTCATGCCTCACTTAGATATTTTGAAGGATGAAAATTTTGAATAAATATTTATTCTCTCGTGCTTCAATTAAATTTGTTTGAGAGCTTGCTAATAGCAATGGTAATATATGAAATTTGTCCCAAAGTGATAGATATTCAAGGGAGATATAATAAAAACTTTCATGAAGATCATTGGATATTATAAACTTGATTCCTTGTAATATTTTTGAGATTTGGAGATAGTAATATGGGAGTATGTTGCTGAGTAATTATGCTTTAGTAAGAATATTGGTGTTAAGGTTTGTGATTCCCTATGCAAGCACGAAATTCAATAGTCATGCAATGAAGTTATATCCTACTTGTGTTGCATTATTTGGTGTTAGTTATGACTAATGCTCGTTTATGATTGTTTTTGTTTCTTGGTTGGTCTCTTCTCAATCTATTCACTAGCCTTCATTTGTACTAAGCAGGAATACTGCTTGTGCATCCAAACTCCTTTAACCAAGTTGTGCCAAATGAGTCCACCATACCTACATATATGCGGTATTTCCATGCCTTTCCAAGTAAATTTGTATGTGCCAACTCTAATTTTCAAAATGAATTTCCTTTTTGTGTGCCCGTACCGCTCAAGAAGCGGCAGGCGGTGGCCAATATTTTCCATGCGAGATATGTTTTTCTCAAGATGAGTGTTTATTCACTTGTCATTGCATGAGAGTGTGGCAGGTAATAGGGATGCCCAGTCCTGAAATGAAAAAAATATATTTATGTTGTCAATAATAAATTCCTTTGAAAGTGTTGGTATGGAAGGCACCCGTGGATACGGCTAGCCATGGATTGTGAAAGAATGGTGGAAAAAGGAATAAACTTTATTTTATATTTGGGAAACGCATATGATTTATCTAGCATGGAAAGTATTGGGAATTCTCGGTCATTATCGTTGACAGGAAAAGCATGGCTCTCAAAACAATTTTAACTCTCAATTTAAGCTATGAGCTCCGGAATCTCTACAAATCTCTGGTTCCCTCTGCGAAGGGCCTATCTATTTACGTTATGCAATTTTTATTTTTATTGCATCTCCATCTTCTCTTATAAAGCACCAACTGGGGAACACTATTATCATACTTGTGAATTGTACATAGCTAATATTCGAGTGTGTTTCATGAATGGATCAATGATTGAGCATGATGGACCAGGGATAGCTTTCTTTAGTGTTGATATTTTGAAAGACATGGTTGCTTGTTGATATGCTTGAGTATTGATGTCTTCATGTCAATTATAGACTATTGCTTTGAATCATCTAAAAGTCCAAATGTCCATGCTACAAAAGAAAAGAATATGTGATAAACATGTTAGGCAGCATTCCACATCAAAAATTCTGTGTTTATCATTTACCTACTCGAGGATGAGCAGGAATTAAGCTTGGGGATGCTGATACGTCTCGAACGTATCTATAATTTTTGATTGTTCCATGCTATTATACTATCAATCTTGGATGTTTTATATTCATTTACTAGCAACTTTATATCATTTTTTGGGACTAACCTATTGACATAGTGCCCAGTGCCAGTTGCTATTTTTTTCTTGTTTTTACTCTGTAGAATATCAATACCAAACGGAGTCCAAATGCCATGAAACTTTTTGGAGATTCTTTCTGTCCAGAGAACACCCAGGGAGCCAAAGAAGTACATAGTAGGAGGCCCATGGGGCCCACTAGGCACCAGGGCGCGCTAGAGGCCCCAGGCGCGCCCTAGTGGGTAGCGGAGCCCACGAGAAGCTTCTCTACCGACCTTCGCCTCTATAAATACTCTAAAATCTCAAAAAACCTAGGGGAGTCGAGAGAATACAGTTTCCGCCGCCGCAAGTTCCAGAACCATGAGATCCAATCTAGAGGCCTTTTCCGGCACTCTGCCGGAGGGGGCAACGATCACGGAGGGGTTCTTCATCATCCTTGTTGCCCCTCCGATGATGTGTGAGTAGTTTACCAGAGACCTACGGGTCCGTAGCTAGTAGCTAGATGGCTTCTTCTCTCTTTTTGATCTTCAATACAATGTTCTCCTAGATGTTCTTGGAGATCTATTTGATGTAATGACTTTTTGCGGTGTGTTTGTTGGGATTCGTTGAATTGTGGGTTTATGATCAGTTCTATCCATGAATATTATTTGAGTCTTTGCTGAACTCTTTTATGCATGATTGTTATAGCCTCGTATTTCATTCTGATTTATTGGTTTGGTTTGGCCAACTAGATTGATTTTTCTTGCCATGGGAAGAGGTGCTTTGTAATGGGTTCTATCTTGTGGTGCTCAATCTCAGTGACAGAAAGAGTCATGAAACCCATGTATTGTTGCTATTAAGGATAAAAAGATGGGGTCTATTACTACATGAATAGATCTTGTCTACATCATGTCATCGTTCTTATTGCATTACTCCCTTTTTCCATGAACTTAATACACTAGATGCATGCTGGATAGCGGACGGTGTGTGGAGTAATAGTAGTAGATGCCGAATCATTTTGGTCTACTAATCTTGGACGTGATGCCTATATACATGATCATTGCCTTTGATATCGTCATGATTATTCGCTTTTCTATCAATTTGCCCAACAGTAATTGTTTACCCACCGTATGCTATTTTCTCGAGAGAAGCCTCTAGTGAAAACTACGGCCCCAAGGTCTATTTTCCTATCATATTAAACCAAAATAGCTTGCTGCAATTTTTATATATTTATTTTATTTTGTGTTTTATTTAGATCTATTTATCAAATCTCATACAATTTTATCTATCTCAATACCAAGGAGGGATTGACAACCCCTCTTATGCGTTGGGTTGCAAGTTTTTGTTATTTGTGTGCAGGTGTTGATTACGTAGTGTTGCTTGGTTCTCCTACTGGATTGATAACCTTGGTTTCATAATTGAGGGAAGTACTTACCTTTGTTGTGCTGGATCATCCTCTCCTCTTCGGGGAATTACCAACACAGATTCAAGCAATCACCAATCATCTTAACATGTTCATCATTACTACCTTCTAGAGATTCCAGCTTAGCTGCCATTTGATTTACTAATGTAGCTTGTGCATCGGATATTTTTCGTAGCAAATTTTCAGTATGAGCATACTGAGATTGGAGATTAGCTACTTCTTTGCTGACATGATAAGTGTTGCTTCGTTATAGCATGTAACAAAAGAGAGTGTTCTTTAAGTTCTTGGGTAAAAAATTATTATGCTCATATTGCATAGTCATGTATTCCTTGGTATTTTTCTCAATCACAGTCAAGATGTTGGTATAGGGAACATCATAATACTTTCTTTGAGACATTAAGACTACGCACGCAGGATCACAAGCAAAACAAAAGATCAAACAAGAAAAAGGCAAACGAAAAATATTTTGTATTTTTGTAAAAACTTTTTAGAAGTGGGTGAGATGAAAATGAGAGGTGTCGTGGTTTTGTCATGGTAGATGTCCTCGTAGGAGAACTTAGGTGTGAGGCCATCGCAACAAGGTGGTAGCTTGAACGGGGTTGGTCGGAACCGAGAGACGTGAGTTTTACCCAGGTTCGGCCCCTCACGGTGGAGGTAAAAGCCTACATCCTTTTTGATTGCTATTGATGATGATGATGATCTCGATTACAAGGGTGTTATTTTGCTACCTCTCATCTCGAGAGCATCTACTTTGATCTTGTCTAAGACTTGTCACTCTGTAAAAACTTGTCCCTCTTGGGGTGCCTTGCCCCTCCTTATATAAGTTGAAGGGGCAGCTTACATGTAGAGTCCTAGTAGGATTAGTACTAGCCTATTAGAATTCGATTCCTAGTCCAGGTTTTTACTTCCCTTATCAGGAAACTGCTCCTCTTCATGAACCTTATCTGCAAGCCAGCCCTCTAGGCCTCTCATTGAGCCGGCCTTCCCACGAGCCGCCTTCTAGGCCTTGGGCGTTGTCGCTTGTCCGACCTAGTGACCAGATCACCAATGATCCGCCAAGTCTGGCCGGGTTACTGATGAGTCGTCAAGTCCTTTCCGGGTCGTACTTTGGGCCGGGTCATACCGTGTGGTATATCCCCAACATTAGCCCCTAGTTTTTATTTGGATTTATCCATGTTAAACTTATTGTGAAAAATAAAAACAAGAAGAAATTTGACAGGTTGGGCGCTGGGACGAGGGTTCTTCTGAGCCGGCGTCTGTTCATCCTTAAGTCCTTGTCATTTCCTTCTGTGAAAACACCCGACCGAGTCAATTATTTTCGGGTCGTGCAATTTTTGAGTTTATTCCATATCATGACATGATCTCAGCGACCTTGATACATGTCCATGATCTCATCACAAATCTTTTTAGCAGATATGTCAAACTTTGTGAATGCAAAAATCCAGGCGCTTTATTCAATGGCATCCCTCCTAGAAAGTCCGGGTCTCTTCGTTATCTCAGTATAGGCTAGCTTCAAAATCAATTTGCTGACATTGGTTTCTTCCAGAAAAATGGTGGGGAAAAAATAATCCATTTGAGTCAGCTTCCAATGCTCTGGCTTGACAAAAATATTGGACTTAAGATATTCATCTGATGTTCAGCTGACTTAAGGATGTAGAGCTTGTCGAGTTGCGATCGTCGAAATTGCCGAGTTATAGAAATTGATGATACCGGGTCATGATTGTTACAGATGCCGGGTCATATAATTGGTCTTCCTGAGTTCTTCAGGCCAAGTCCTTATACCTTGTGATGACTTGGTGCTTTCTTTTGTAAATATAGCTTCCAATCGTTGAGACGGCTCTCTGGGCTTTTCTATGAATAGCTTGGAAGAGATAAACTTTGCAAATTTCTCCACTAAGAATATGATACCCGGTTTGTTTAAAACTAAGAACTTGAAGGTGTACTCCCTTATATCCATATTACCTGTAGCCCCCAACCTTAAGAGGGGAACGTAGTGATAGCTTAAGAATTGTTTCAATATAAATGTTGTAACTTTGGAGAAATCCGGGTTATTCATCTGAGTCACCAGTCATAAACTGAATGTTTTTCATTTCACATGTGTAGCCCCCAAGGGCCAGCTCATCAGTATTTGATGGGCCGGATCTTCAATTTGGATCTTATGATATGTTGAAACAACTGAACACTGTAGCCCCCAAGTGTCAGGTTGTCTTGCCTTCATCAACGTGGGACTTGTAATTGTCTTATGAAATACTTCTGACTTGTGGAATTCCAGGTTGATATCCTAGACCCATTTTTCTACAGTATGCAACCATAGCCCCTAGGTGGGCTGCACCATCCTCCAATTTTAATATTTTGGGCACTTGTATTCAGCCTAAGTCAGTGTGCCACCGTATGTACTAAGGGTTACAGCGGGTGCTAAGAAACTAGGGAGTATTGTTGTATGAGAGTAATTGCCATGCCGTTCATTTTTAGGGTTACTTGCAAACCGTCAAACTCTATTCTCCTCTTATTTAATGGATGAGGCAAATCTTTTGTCTCTGTTTCGAAAAAAAATCAAGAAATTCAATTTTAATTATTTTGTATGTACACTTTGCTCTCTTCCAATAATTTTGGGCACCTGTATTCAGGCTAAGTCAGTGTGCCACCGTATCTCGTACTACTACCTCCTGTCGGTGTCAAAACCGGCGGATCTCGGGTAGGGGGTTCCGAGTTGTGGATCTAAGATAGATGGGGAACAAGGGACAAAGAATACATTGTTTACCCAGGTCCGGGCCCTCTCGAGGAGGTAAAAACCTACGTCCTGCTTAATTGTATTTGATGTGTATGGTATGATTACAGAGTCGATCTACCTCGAGATCAGGCGAGCTAATCCCTAGGTTGATGAGGGATTGGATGTTGCTCTAGCCCTAAAGACTAAAACCCTCTGGTTTATATAGACACCAATAGGGTTAGGGTTACATACGGTCGGTTACAACAAAGGAAAGATCACGCTAAATCTTGACTTGGAGGGCACACCACTGCTCCGAAGATCTCCTATCCGGTCACGGGTCCGCGCCCTAGCTTGGCTCCATAGTAGCCCATCAGTCTGTACCATAAGCAACGGTCTGGCGGCCCAAGGACCCCTTAATCCAGGACTCCCTCAGTAGCCCCCGAAATAGCCTCCAATGCTAGGGTTTAAGATCGGCATCCGCATAGCCCGTAGTCTTCGGCTTGTGAGGCGAGTTCTCCATCCTGTCCTGTGCGTGCTCGGAGTTGAGTGGTGTCCGGAATCTGGAGTATTGGCTTTGCTTAGACCTGAAGGCCAGAGTGCCCCAATGTGAGCAGTGTCCTCGTCTGACAACTTTTTGGCGAAGTGTCGCGTCCGGTCATAACACCGAACGACTGGAAGTTCTTGATACGCGGCTCGAGGCCGCCCCTCCATTGGCATGTCTCATCAAGGCAGAGATCGTGCCCCGTTTTTTGGGGGATATGATCAATGATTTCGATTGACCCACCTGTGCATAACGTCGCGAGTATATCGGGAAGTGGAAAGTCCCGCGGCAGGGAAAAAGGAACCCTTAGCTTCTCTGCGGCCTATAAAAAGGGGAACAGCTACAGTTACCATCTTATACCTTCTTCCACCTCCCGCTGTTGCCTTTCCAATCTCTAGAGCTCCAGCGCCCTGCCTTACTCCTTGGCAGCGAATCCCTTCCCAACTCTTTCCTAGCTGCGGCCATTGCCGGATCTGGCGCAAACGGCAAGTGGGACGCCTCCATTGTCACCAACAACGACATCGACGAGCTGAAGCGAACCGGCTACTTATCGGCCGACATCGCCCACCGGGCCCCCGAGAAGGGTCAGGTCATCCCCACGCCCAAGACAGGCGAGAGGGTAGTGTTCCTACCCCACTTTATCCGTGGACTGGGATTTCCTCTGCACCCCTTTATTCGGGATTTGATGTTCTTTTATGGGCTGGACTTCCATGCTATAGCCCCCAACTCCCTTCTCCACATCTAGGCCTTCATCATCGTTTGCGAGGCCCTTCTGCGAGTCCAGCTGCATTTTGGCCTGTGGCTAAAGGTATTCAACGTCAAGCCGAAGGTAGTCGGGGGCGCCCAGGCGGACTGCGGTGGAGCGATGATCAGCAAGCTCACCCGAGTTCAATGGCTAGAGGGCACATTCATCGACACCGTCAAGTTGTGGCAGAAGGAGTGGTTCTACATTACGGAACCACAGGATGTGGCCTGGACGGCGGCTCCCAACTTCAGATCTGGACCCCCAGCAAGATTCACCTCGTGGACCAAGAAAGGCCTTAACTGGGGATCCAACGACGAGGTGAAGATGCTGCAAAAACGCATCACCAACGTGATAGAGACCGGCGCCAAGCTGACCAATGTGGTCCAGATAATGCTTGGTCGCCGCCTCCTTCCTTGCCAGTAGAGGGCCACCCCGATGTGGTCTTACAAGTCTGGGGATCCGACCACCGTGCAATATTTCTTCGGCACCACCCACGACAAGGTGTGGAAGCAGTTGTTCAAGTCCCAGGAGGAGTGGCTGGCCGAGAATGAAAACATTGGTCTTGACGCCGCAAATCCCCCGAAGAAGGTAATTTATCTTTCACCCGATTTATATTCGGGTGGTCATACTACACAAAGTTTGGTCTAAGTTTCTTTTTGTTGCCTCCATAGGGCTGGCTTGAGAAGGCCAAGAAGATCAGCAGCCCGGCTTCACTGCCCGAAGAACCTCAGAAAGCTCAACTGGAGGAGCTACTGGTTGTGGCGCCATATAAGGCGCTAGAGAAAAAAGGAAAGAAGAAGAAGAAGGATCAGCCGGAGGCAAGGGAAGGCCTTCGCCGAAGAGCTTGTCCGAACACCAAGGCCGGAGACGCTGCGGCCCCGTCTACCCAAGACGGGGAGGAGGAAGAAGATGAGGAGGAAAGCGCCTCCTCCCACTCCAAGAAGAGGGCGGTGTTCGAAGACGTCGAGGAGGAGTAGCCTCCTTGGGCCTCAAAGAGGCAATGCAGGCCCAAGTTGGTCTTGCCCGATAGTTCGGACTCCGACGAGTTGTCTGTGGCGTCCGAAGAGGTCCCAGAGAAGGACCTCAGGGTCAAGCCCCCCGCCATGAGGTATGAACCTCGACATTTCTTGCTTACTTCATTTTACCAGTCCCTTACTGAAGGAAACTGATTGTGTGATATCACAGCCCACCGCGCGGCCACCCTGCCGAGCAGACCTCGGAGGGGACCCTCCGCCTACTAAGTTGGCGGATAGCGGATCAGCGTCATGCTCCGCGCCTCCCCTGGTCCCCAAAGAGGCCGGGGAGGTGTTGTCCCGAAGGACCCCTCCCTGTCCAAACACAGGGGAGGGGGCGACGCAATCATGGCTGAGGCTGATGCCTTGTTCACCAAAGACCAAGAGGGTGTGTCCCTCCTGGCGAATATGGGAGGTGAGTTCGGACCGTCTGGGCCCTCCTAGCCAGCCGCACCTGAGCTCCCAAGGCCCTCAGAGGTGCCGCTCCCGCCTTCCGATGAAGGGGGGGTTGAGGTCCCGCCGCATGTGCCAAACACCAACAACCAGGCAGCGGCGGGCTGGCCGGACGCGATGGAGGAGTTGGTGAACAACTCCGTTATCGTTTAAAAGCATCGTGCCCTTATGGGTGTGGTTCTATAGGGTGTTCGGTCCGTCCATACCGGACTAAATGATGCCGTCTAGGGCCTTTTAATAGGCTTCAAGGTGAGTGAAGTAATGCTCTTTCCCCGCAAAACAGATTTAGCCTTTAGCTTAGCGTTTGAGTAGGTCTTGTGCATAACAGCCCCCGAGGCTCTGTGAGGATTGCGAAAACCTTACAGAGGGTTCAATATCCGTAGGCCAGTATTTAAAGTATCATGATTGATTTGATATCCCAGGCATCGTCTTTGGCTGCGGCTGCTAATGCCGCTGCACTAGAGGAGATGGATCAGAAGCTTAAACGCTCCGATGAAGAGCTTGACCTCGTCAACAAACGGCTTGATGAGGTGCAAGGTAAGCCCTAATCGAAATGCATAGTTAACTTCGCCGGACAGTTATGTTTCGGATTGTATGCGGAGCACATGGTGTTTGGTGACGACAGCTACTGCCGCGGAGGTCGAGGGCCTCAAGGCTGCACTGAAGAAGGCTGAGGCGGCCGAAAAGAAAGCGGCTACCAAAAAGGCGGTGGCCGAACTCGAGACGGTGAAGACCGCCGGCAAAAAGCATGAGGCTCGAGTAGCCGAAGTGCAACTGGAGCTCAAGGATGCCATCACGAAATGTGAGGACCTTGAGCAGAAAAAGAAAGAGCAGACCTCCGAGTTATCCAAGGTGGAAAAAGAGCTCCGGGAGACTAGGACCGAAGTGCGGGGTACCCACGAAGAGCTCCGCCAAGTGAGGCATATCGCAGATGGTAAGCCATACTGACTGTAGAGTGTTTTTTGCGGCAACAGGTTCGCATTGCTGACGTGGGTCTGGCGCTCCGCAGGCATTTTCGCCGAGCTTCCCAGGAGTGCGGCGGAGGCGGCGGAGCACTACGCCAAGCAGGAGGAGAACTCCGATCAGCGGCTTTTCTGGGCGCAGTTCCAGGCGCCCGAGCATCCTCCCCTCCTCAGCAACCAGGTGAAGCAACTAATGGAGCTGCATCGAATGGCCGGGCCGGCCATGAAGGATCTTTGTGTCCGGCTGTGGCCCTCAGAGCTGATTCCGAGCAGCTACTTTGACCTGGTGTAGAAGCTGCATGATGCATCTCCTCGGATTGATGCCGTGAAGCACTCTGCATGCCTTGAGGGAGCTAGGCTGGCCTTTGCGAAGACCATGGTTCATTGGCCTAAGATCAAGCCAATGGATATGGCCACTGGCCCCCCGCCAGTTGGAAAAGAGCATCGCCACCCCGAACAGTACTTTGCACAAGTTATGGATGGTGCTCGGGCGATAGAGGGCCAGTGTTCCCAAGATGTAATCCTTGAGTGATTGTATTAAGTTGTCAACTGGACCTTTTGCTTTATAATGCGGCCCGTTTGTATGTTATATACTATGGTGTTTTTATTTTGACTCCTGCACGGCCGTTTATTATTTTGAAAGTTACCAGTCGTCGGCTTCAGCCCCCAAGTGAATATTACGAGGGGAGTTTCGTCTTCGCATTGTTACCCTTAGCCGATGTCTCGGTGCCCAAAGGTGGTAGTGCGTGAGAGAGACTAGGCAATCGGACTATGCAGCTTTATTACTTTCACTTAGCCATAGGAGCTTGACTGCGGGGGCTAATGACTAGCCCCCAATGCTTTGTGATGTATGGGGAAGCCGAGGCATGCCTTTTGTAATCACATCATTTGTGCTAGGCCAAACCTTGCGTATGATAGCGATTTTTAAGTTTAACATTTGTCATCGGATCGCCGACCAGTTCATGCTTACTATGACGGTCAGTTTTCGGCTTTCTCCCCTGAGGTGCTTAACTGAGCTAGCCAGAAGTACAATCACAGGGGTTCTCCCTTTACCTTCTTAGACGAACGTGCGGAACGTAAGAAGGCAAACACAGGAGCCGGGCAACCAAACTATTGACCCAAGACATAGTTCGGAACTAATGCATATAGTGCAATATCCGAGACAAAGAAGACAGAACGGAAAGTGGTGCCGGACTTAGTATGTAGAGCTGATGAAAAGATCAAGCCCGTGGTCAATTAACCAATTTGTATTTGCTACACAATGTGTGCATGCCAAGCTATTCTACGAGCGGAAAAAAGGAGAAGAAAGACCGGACAATACAAATGCCCGAACACTATAAAAGGTGTTTTTATTTTCCATAAACTCGGGATGTCTATCCATACAATTCAAACTGCCGAGGCATTTATTATGAGTAAGAAAAGAAAATTTTATAGAGAAAGGTTTACATAGGGCCTTGATTCATGGGTCGAAGCCTCAACTGTGCCCTGCTGCACGTCTGTTCCTTTGCTTCTGCTGGGTGGGTGGGCGTCCGTGTAGAAGAACGCATGCTGGCAAGGGGGGCCTTGAATAGGAACCCTAAAAGGTAGCCATGTTGTCACAGCTTGATGTTGGGCGAGTCCGGGGCCACACCCATTGCTTGTCCGAGGACGTGGTGATGCCATAGTTCGGTTGAGCCGAACACATGGTGTTATTGGTCGATATAAGCCCCCACGGCCGCCCATGGTATCTTGAGCGCAAAGTTGTGCTGACGAGGCATGTAGAACACGATGATGGTCGGTGTGCCGTGGGGAGCGTATCCCTATTTGCGGCGTACGCAGGCGGGCTCCCATGAACGGGACCGGGCTCAAGCCCGTTTAGTTGTATTTTTGGCCTTTACAGCGGGCTCATACCTAGGCCCATTGGTAATGGCTTGGTCTTCGGCTACCAGGGCCGCAGTATGTTCCTCGGTCCGGAGTGAGTGCTCCGTGTTGCCGTTGATCGTTATGACGCTCGAAGGACCAGTCATCTTCAGTTTGAGGTATGCATAATGCGGGACAACATTGAATTTAGCAAACGTCATTCAATCGAGGAGGGCATGGTAGCCACTGCGGAACAGGGCAATATCGAAGATCAAGTCTTCGCTGCGAAAGTTGTCTGGCAAGCCGAATACCACTTCCAGAGTCACCGTGACTGAGCAGCGGGCCTCTATGCCCGGCATAACCCCCTTGAAGGTGGTGTTACTGGGTTTGATCCTTGACGGATCAATCCCCATTTTCCTGACTGTGTCTGCATAAATCAGATTGAGGCTACTGCCTCCGTCCATGAGGACTCTCGTGAGGTGGTACCCATCGACAATGGGGTCAAGTACCAGGGCCGACGATCCTCCATGACAGATACTGGTCAAGTGGTCCCTGCGGTTGAAGGTGATCGGGCAAGCCGACCATGGGTTAAACTTTAGCGCTACGGTCTCGACGGTGTAAACATCTCGTAGGGCGTGCTTCCTCTCCTTTCTTGGTATATGAGTGGAGTAGATCATGTTCACCTTCTTGACCTCGGGAGGGAAGGGTTTTTGGACTCCACTGTTCGGCCTGCGGGGCTCATCATCGTCCTTGCTTCGAGGGCTTTTGCCAGAGTCTTTGGCTGTGAGTTTGCCGGCCTGTTTTATCACCCAACAGTTACAGTTGGTGTGGTTGGCGGGCTTTTCAGGTGTGCCGTGTATCTGGCAAGGCCTGTCCAGGATTGCATCCAACTTGGTTGGTCCGTCCTGGTTGCCTTTAGAAGGCTTTTTCCGTGACTTGGACTTTGGATTACGGAATCCGCCATTTACTGTTGTTTCGTCGACTTCTCCGTCATTGTGGCGACGCTTGTTCTTGTTGCGCCATGGCTTTCTGTTACCGTCCCGTACTTCAGAGGTGTCGGGTGATTCTGGGTTGGTGCTTCTATGAGCCAGCCAACTATCTTCTCCAGCGCAGAAGCGGGTCATCAGGGGGGTAAGCGCTTCCATTGTCCTCGGCTTGTCCTGGCCAAGCTGACATGCTTGCCATTCATCTCGAATACTATGCTTAAATGCGGCTATAGCTTCGGTGTCCGTATAGTCAACGATCTGGTTTTTCTTGGTCAAAAACCGGTTCCAAAATTGTTGGGCTGACTCGCCGGGTTGCTGGATTACGTGGCTCAGGTCATCAGCGTCTGGGGGCCGGACATAAGTGCCCTGAAAGTTAGCTCAGAAGGCATCCTCGAGCTCCTCCCAACATCCTATGGAGTCTTCGGGGAGGCTATTTAACCAGGGTCTGGCTGAACCCTTGAGCTTTAATAGTAGGTACTTGATGGCGTGGAGGTCGTCTCCTCTTGCCATATGAATGTGTAGTAGGAAATCTTCAATCCGTACGGACGGATCTATTGTCCCGTCGTATGGCTCAATATTTACAGGTTTAAATCCTTCCGGGAATTGGTGGTACATCACCCTATCTGTGAAGCACAGAGGATGAGCGTCGCCCCTGACTCGGGCTACGTCACGCCGGAGATCGTCAGTCATCCGGGCTTGTTGCTATTCCTGAGCTCTATCATTTCTGTCTAACCAGGCTTGGTAACCATCCCGTCTAACAGGGGGATCATCTTTGGGTCCGTAAATGGATCTCATCAGACCTGCCCGGGCGTCCAAGTCGCGTCGTAGGTCATATTCATAGACTGGCCGTAATGGCTCCTTGCTTTGACGGCGAGGTGGAGTGGGAGGCTGTTCGGCTTTATCAGTTGTCCTGTCCCGTCCTCGAGGGGGGTGGTTAGGCTGTTTTGCCTGAGTGTGACTTGGAGGTGCTTGCTCTATGGCTTCGTCGTCGAATTGCGGCAATAGTTTTCGCTTCGGGTAGCTCTTGGCCTGTCGTTTGTGGTTGTACTCCTCATCGGCAGTTAGGACCTTAGTCCATCTATCATTGAGGGTGTCATGTTCGGCTTTTATTTTTTGCTGTTGTTTCTTCAGGCTACGCGCGGTGGCAATGAGCTGCCGTTTGAATCGCTCTTGATCCAGCGGGTCTTCGGGATGATGAAATCTTCGTCACCCAAGCTAACCTCCTCTTCGGAAAGGGAGAGGTAGTTGCTGTCTTCGGAGTCATTGATGTCTTCAAGATTGAGCGGGTCCTCATGCTCTTCGTGGTCGTCTTATGGTTTTTCGTCAGCACCGGGGTCACCAAGGTTGTCAGCATTGTCTGAGGTGCCATTCTCTCTGGTGTCCGTGTTGCTCGCATGGCTCCGACGTGCCTTGGAGCAGCGGTGTTGTCTGCGGCGTATTGGCGGCTCATCGCTGGGCCTGCTGTTATCTTTCCCGGGGGTGCCGTCACCGTCTTTCAGAGTGTCCACCATGTAGACGTCATAAGTGGACGTGGCCGTCTAGCGGCCGGTGAGGGGGGAGCGGCGCTGGCGTTGGCCGTGGCTCCGCTGTCTTCGTCCATGGAATCGGCGTTTTCGGAGGTGTGATCCAACATGTCGGTTAATTCCTCGACTATGGCTACTAGGTGGGTGGTGGGCGGGTCATAAAATTCCCTGCAATTCACCTCGAGAGGCTGCTGAACACGGGCCGAGGGCGGGTAATCTCGAGTAGCCATCGTCCGGATTCAGTCAAGCGCCTCGTTTAACAAGGCGAGGCTTGCTGAGCTGGCATGTGGCGGCCGTTCAGGACCGGTCTTCGTTGTGGCGGGGCGAGGGGTGATCCAGGCCCGAACTGAATTCTGGTCTTCCTTGGCCGAGTTGACCTCGAGGCCCGGGGTCGGCTGGCGTTCGAATAGGCATGAGATACCGAGGATGAAACCTGGTCTTCGGATGCTATCTCCATATTGGGGCTCGAGGCCAAGTGGGTGAGGGGGAGTTCGGCCAGGGACGATTCCTGATTTCTGAACGTCGACCCGTCACTAGGGCTCAAGGCCGGATCTGCTTCGGGAGGAGAGGGTTCGGCCGAGGGTGACTCTTGGCGTCCGAACACCGCTTCTGCGCTGAGGCCTGAAGCTGGGTCCTTGGCGGGCATCATTATCATGGTTGAAGGGGATTCCTGGCCTCCGGACAGGGTGGAGCCGTCCGAGCACGAGGCCGGCTGAGGGGTTGAGGCCGATCCGTAGATCGGATCGGGGGAAAGCTCCGGAGCGGGTAGTGCGGGGCCCATAGGGGTACCAGGTGAGGCTGCAAATCCGGCAAAGACAAGATCGCCTTGAGCGTCTGTGATGTACTCCAGGTTGCCGAATCTAATCCGATGCTCGGGGGAAAATTGTTGATTTGGTCTAGATGAACAGTTGGGTTGGCGTGCAGCACGATGCTGCCAAACACGAAGAGCTGACCAGGGACAAAGTGGTCCCCATAGCTAACGCCATCTCCGATGATCAGGTGAGCCATAGATCCTTCGGTGACCCAATAGCGGAACTCTCAACGAAAGCACCAATGTTAGTGTCAAAACTGGTGGATCTCGGGTTGGGGTTCCCGAGCTATGGATCTAAGATTGATGGGGAACAAGGGATGAAGAATACGGTGTTTACCCAGGTTCGGGCCCTCTCGAGGAGGTAAAACCCTACGTCCTGCTTAATTGTATTTGATGTGTATGGTATGATTAAAGAGTCGATCTACCTCGAGATCAGGCGAGCTAAACCCTAGGTTGATGAGGGATTGGATGTTGCTCTAGCCATAAAGACTAAAACCCTTTGGTTTATATAAACACTAGTAGGGTTAGGGTTACATACGGTCGGTTACAACAAAGGAAAGATCACGCTAAATCTTGACTTGGAGGGCACACCACGGCTCCGAAGATCTCCTATCCGGTCACGAGTCTGTGCCCTAGCTTGGCTCCACAGTAGCCCATCAGTCCGGCCCATGAGCAACGGTCATGCGGCCCAAGGACCCCTTAATCCAGGACTCCCTCACCTCCGTCCAGGTTTTTACGCCACGTCATATATTTTTTGTCAAAGTTTGACCAAATTTTTTAACTACTCCCTCCTTTCCGGTTTATAGGGCTTAAATTGGAAATCTCATCAACCAAGGTAGATGATGAGTGGAGAAATGTATTCCATCTCATAGTTTACAAAATTACTCAAACTTTAATCTGCATTAATTACAATATATTCATGGACGACCACTAAATGAGTAGAAATGGTTACATGCACTGGTTGGTTTCTTTTAATCCTTGCTTGCATCAATTTAATGCACCTTGGAAATGTGAACATGGGGTGGAAAGAAGTGAAAATAAGACTGTATAATATGGTAAAACAAATGAAATGAGATGAGCCCAATAAACGAAGAACCTGTGTGGGTGTGTGTGTTTTAACAGCGTGTGTGTGTTAGAGAGAGCGACACATCGACCTACAGAGAGATGGTGTGTAGTACTACGATTTAGCCACGAGAGTCGGTGCATCCTCTCGTTTCTGGGCGTCCGGTCGGGACAGCTGCCACGCCCTCTCCTGACCAGCCTAGCCCATCCAAAGCCCCTCCATCGCCCGCGCGCGCTTCCCACCCGAAACGGTCAGCGCCGCTCCAGAGAATTTGTGCCGCGTTCATGCCCGGGTAGAGCGAACGCGACCTCTCACTGGCGCATGCGTTGAAGGGAGAAGCGGATTCAACTAAAGAGTGATGGTTGCTTCGTCCGTCCAACTTACTACCAGGTCTATGTGATTTGATGGCTCGTTGGTCATTATTACTGAGGTGGTACGACCGTGCTGAGTCTCAGTTGTACTATACAGTTTAGTTTCATGCATGACACATGCATCGGATGCTGGATGCCCCACGTTTCGGCGAAAGGAGGTAGAGCGTCTCCACTCTTTACAATTTTCTCCACTCTTACAGCGGAGGAGTACGAAATCAGCGAAAACACGATAGCTCAGTGATTACATGGCCCACCTCACACTATCACCATATTTTTTGGACACCGTGCGACACCTAACTCTTTAGTACACAGTACTGTAATTTCTCAGCGAGATAAAATTGTACAATGCTATGAAGCTTTCAGCTTCTGTTTCATGTATCTTGCATCCTAGGTTGCCCCATTACAACATTCCATCAAATACAAAGGAGACTAACATGCATTCTATTGCATCTCAATGATTCATAGATCATAGCCAATATGTACTCCCTCCGTTCCAAAATAAGTGTCTCAATTTTATGCAAACTTTAGTACAACATTGTACTAAAGTTGACACTTATTTTGAAAGAGAGACAGCTAAAGAAAAAATGATCCATGCAGTCCCTAGGCCTTGAACCCTAAACCCTAACCAGGCTTTAATTTGCTGGCGATGTCGAACCTTCCAAATAAATGAAGTTTGCAACCCTTTGACCATCGGATCATTTTGTGCAATTTCACTAAAATCGAGCAGAGCATCCCTGTGGCAAAGAAACTGAAGAAGTGTGATTAGAATAAGACTAGTGGGACTAGTTAATGAGACATAAACTCATCACAAATACAGTAGAAGCCAGTAGAGGTACGTGCGGGGCAAAGAATAGAGAAATATCCACACGGAGCGATGTGGGCAGATGGGCTAGTGGTGCAAGCCGGCTGTAAACGAAGTTATACCTAAGGGATGTCCGGATGTAGCTAGAGGAGGGCGGCTCGAGGTGGCAACTGCCCACGTCGCGGCAGTGAGCAAGGGACGAAGGCAACCGCACTGGCTTTGTGAGAGAGAACGGCGGGGACCCCTGATCGGGACGCGCCGACAGTGGGTTTTCACCGTCGGTGACGGCGACCGCATCTACACAAAGCATCCACCCATTCCCGGCGGACGTGATCCACCCGGATGTGTGACTATAGATCTGGTCACAGTCGTTTTGTGTGAGAGAGTGTGAAGAGAGCAAACCTAGCAAGCAACCGTGTAGGCTCCTGGCTATGTATATAGTGGAGCGGTTTCTTTTTCTCTCCATATGAACCTATTTATATTGCGTATGTGCCACTGAAGAAAAAAAATTTATTTATAAATAATGCGGCACCGTTCATGCGTGGTTCCTGACCCTCCATTAAGTGAGTAACTAATACTAGACGCATCAAATTATCATGTGGGCTGCATCATCGTACAGAAATGAGCTCCACTTTGTCACGTCTGTGGTTGGGGAAGACACAAAGAGTGCTACGTGCGTGGGTGCATGCACCTCTTCTCTTCGAGCATGGTTATTAAAAGTATAGCCATACCACTCTACCACGCGGTTATTATATGGGCAAAGAGTATAGGCAGTAATAATGACTAATGAGTCATCAAATCACGAGGCCCACCTTTCCCTATGTTTGACCGAGGAAGCAGCCATCATTTCACTCCTCGTTGAATATCCATCCGCTGCTACCTCTGCAAATAAATAAAAATCCGTTGCTGCCTCCGCAGCATGGTTAATAATATAGCCATGTTAATCATGACGTAGAAATTTCATTCACTGATACAATAGGGCTGGCTCTAAGGCTGGTGATTTTTTTTACTTTGTCTCTTTCTCTTTTTCTCTCATTTACTCATTTTACATAGGAGCACGTGTAGAGGATGGCTATTCCTTTCGATGGGACTTCTTCATGGGGTTTAAGACTAAGCAGCTCCGAATATTATTCCCGCTGCCCACCACTCTGAATTGTGCCATCTATGATACTCCCATTGCAACAATGAGGTCCACTAGGTCTAGCATGTCCTGTAAGAAGAGACTGTCACGCAAAACATACATTCTTGTTGCCTTCTTCCTCATACAGTATGTACTACTACTCATTCTCCTATAAACCTTGTGCTTGGCATCTCAAAAAATATTAACCTTGTGCTTGGCTCTTCGCCTCTTCGGGAAGTCGAGCAATGATGGTACTACAGTATATGGTTCTGGCTATCTAACACCGAATGAATTGCTACACGTCCACCACGTGGGCGAGGGGCGAGGGGCGAGGGAGAGTGCGTACTACTACGTCCGTTTCAATATGGACTACATACGGAGCAAAATGAGTGAATCTACAATCTAAAATACGTCTATATCCATCAGTATTTGGAGTATGTACAAGTAGTTCATATTGAAATCTGCTAAAAGACATATATTTCAAACAATATGATAATCTCTCTAACCAAGGTAGGGACGAGGAGTATACGTCTAATGAGGGGAGTAGTAAATTTTCTCCTCGTACTGTGAGCCACCGCGCACGTGGGCGAGGGAGCGGGTGTAGGCGTAGCAAGCAAGCTTCTCCTCGTCCTGCGACTCTGCGAGCCACCGTGCCCGTCGGCCGGGGAGAGGGCGTACTAAGCAAGCTTCTCCTCGTTCTGCGAGTTGATGGGACACATCAAAAGTAGTATAGAGCATCTCCAGTGTATAGAGACTTGCCTCTAAGGTAGGCCCCACATGGTTTGCCTCTTATCAAATGAAAAAACCACAATGTATAGAGACTCTAACCAGCCACTAAGGTGGTCCCTGGCAAAAATTTAAAAAGTATTGATTAGCACCACATTTGTCCAATCAGTAATATTTCTCTTGTACTTTCTTATGCTTCCTAAGGCTGACAAGTGAGACCAAATGGATTGTTAAATTGTTAGAGGCAGCCTCTAAGGTTAGAGGCGATGCTAGCCAATTTTTTGTTAGAGGCAGTTCATGCAATGTATAGAGGCTTCCTCTAAGAGGAGAGAGAGGGCTTAGAGGCAACAAAAAGCATACATTGTGGATGCCCTAAGTGCCTACTTTCTGGTCTATATGACTCAATTTGAAATCTCCCTAACCATAATAGATGCTAAGTGGTGGAATAAATTTAATACTTCCATAGTTCGCAAAAGTACTAAGCATGTGAGATGGTGAACGGTGGGAGTACGATACCATTAGTACTACAGTTCTTTTGGAAGGGTTGTAGTAGTCCCTCCCATTCACATGTTCACATTTCAACCTTCAATAAAAACGTGGCATGCAAGGATTGAGAGAAAACTCAGCAATGCATGTACTCCCTCAATCCATATAGGGTCTAAAATGTGTTTTTGAGGCTAACTTTGACCACATGTTAGAGCAATAATATGACATGCAACTTACACAAATCATACCATCAAATTCATACGTGGTCATTGTACTGCTAACACATGCATGCGTTGCAATTAGTACATACATGATACAGTAGTAAACACTCACTATCTAGTAGTACTAGTTCATTCCTTGGTTTAGATTTGGAATTGAGGCCCATAAACCAGAAGGGAGGGAATATTATTTTCTGGAACCATCCCCATACGGACATACTTGATGTTTCGGAGAAGGGTTATATGTCTTGCTGCAACAGTACCGTCCAATCTTCACGTGTGGTGTTTTTCTTGGAAAATTATTACGAGAGGATTCTACGATGTGTGAAATGATGTGTTGTTCGTGCGTCCAGCTTACTATTGGAAAGGTGTGGCTTTGAGATGTGACTGCTCATTAGTAGTATTCCTTGCGGTTGTGCACTCATAATTTCATGTATGGCACGTGGACCCGGATGCTGGATGTCCCACATGTCGAGGAAAGGAAGTTCTGTGCTCCTAGAATGGTTTCTCGCAATGCTATCGACCTTTCAGCATTTGTTTATATATACTGTGCTAGTAAATGTAATTTCTCAGCGGGATAAAATTATACTACTACAATGCTACGAAGCTTTCAACTTTTCTTTCATGTGTCTTGCCTTGAAGGTTTTGTTATTACAACATTCCAACAAATACAAAGGAAACTAACATGCATGCTAATGCATATCAATGATTCACATATCAGACCCAATATTTACTTCACAACTTAACACAAAGTTGTGTGAAGGTGTATAAATAGAGAAAAAAATGATCGATCAGGTCCCTAAGCATCCTTCCATTTCCTGGCCACGGTGGACATGTTGGTAGCCATTTTCACGCGGCTCATTGATGCCCGCCAAGACATGTAGCAGTTGGATGGATGCACCATCCCATCATTTTGTGCAGTTGCACTAAAATGGAGCTGAGCATCCCTGTTTACAAGGATATTGAATAAGTGTGATTGTAATAATAGTGGCACTGTTGATGAAACATGGAAAGTACGTCGGCCGAGCTATAGTACGTTTTAGGCAAATAACTAGATAAGATCCACATGCAACGACATGGGAAGATGGGCGGTGGAATAAGGCCGGTTCCAGAGGAAGTTGTACCTGAGGGTCGTCGGGATGTAACCAGGAGGGCAGCAGCAGGCGGGATCTGCCCATACTGTGGCAGCGAGCAAGGGGAAACGGCACTACCGCGCCGGAGCTTGCCTAGAGAGAACGGCGGTACCGTAGATCGGGACGCACCGGCAGTGGGTTTCCTACATCGACGCCGGCGACCGGAGCAACGTTGCACATCGTCCCTTTCCGCCGGCGGACAGGATCCGGCTGGATCACGGACTAGCGGTGAGAGAGAGAGAGAGTGGCCACCGCCATCTTGTGTGAGAGAGTAGAAGAGACCGACCCTAGAAAGCAAGCACTAAGGATCCTACCTATATTATAGAGTATAGTATAGTGGAGCAATTTTCTTTTTTCTCTTCATAACAATTGGTTTATACTCTATATGTGCGCCATTGAGGAATAAAATCTTTTCTTAAATAATGTTTCAAGTCGCAATTTGTTTGTTCACCCGTGGTACACGATCCTCCATCAAGTGGACAACCAGTACACGTGTCAAATTACCACGTAGGTTGCCTTTTCGTACAGAAATGAGCTCCACCGTGTACCCGCGCGGGTATGGTTGGGAAAGAGACGGGAGTACATGAGCCGTGTGTGCACCTCTTCTCTTCGTGCACGTCCCCCACCTACGCGGGTGTGTGTGAGAGAGATACAAACCTAGAGAGATGGCGTGTGTGTTCGTGAGTGTTTTTTTATGGGGGGTGATTTTGTGAGTGTATTAGTGGGAATATGTGTCGATGATATCTCAAACAAAAATGTGACACATGCAATGTATGTGAAATAGAGGCCTAGCTATATCATATATAGAGGAGGCGATCCACCAGAAGAGAGGGAGAGGTCATAGATATCGATAGAGTCGACGAGTGGTTCAAGTGTGTGGGTGCGAGATCGATGAAGAGAGCCATCGAAATTGTGTGTGTGCATGTCAAAGATATAGGGCGACTGACCTACCGGAACGTCAGAGGGGAGAGGGCAAGTTTGTGTGTGTCGGTGCAACAAACCTTGGGTCCGTTGCCTAGACTATGCACAGGCCCAAGGACAAGATTACAACACCAAGATCAGATCAAGGCATGAGAGACCTATTCTTGGTAGGGCCAAAGTGCAGATCAAGAAGACCAAGATGAGCTAGAGAAGCAAGATATCGCTAAGGGAAGAACCTCCTCTGCCGGGCAGGCGGGCCTGGCAGGGATGGAGTTACCCCCAGAAGCAAGTCTCAGGATCATCCCGGCAGGCCTGCCGGGGCCTACGGGGGCAAACCACTCCACCGCACCACCTCATCACGACGCACGTCATCGATCGATGCGGTGTCAAGCTACAAAGTGACTAAGTGGCTGTTGTTTGCCACATGGCAGCCACTTTCTACAGAAAATACCCCTAGGCGACACCCATCCTGAGACGTGTAAAACAAGCAAGCGCGAAGCTAGCAAAACAGCCTGGCAGGGCCTGTCGGGCAAGCTGAGATGTGACGTTGAGCGGCGCATTTAATGCGCTCTGTCAGCCTGCAGAGTTAGGTATGATAGCACTGTTTGCTATCCAATCAGTATGTAATGACAAATTTTTGCCACTGTGGTGAC